>OX328096.1:36671001-37967251 GCA_946811185.2 Hippopus hippopus
AGTGCAAAAATTTGGTTACCAGTATTTTCTCCTTTTCCAACAATGTTTTCAAAAGCTTTCCTTCCCAGGGTAAAGAGTTAAACTGCTAAATAATTTATAAAAACCGAAAATTTCCACTCGATAGTAAAAACCAAAATTTTGCGGTTTCAAAGTTGATTTCACGGGAAAGAAAATACCGTATCAAACAGTGTAGATCAAAGATCATACTGTACGTTTTGTGTAGTTGGATCTTGATCTATACTGTCCCCGCCAAAAGCGCCCCTAGTCGCGCTAAACAGCCTAAAAGTTTAATACTTCCCTCCCCCCTCATGAGATGCACCTTTCTGTGTGACTTAACTTGATAAGCCCTGACAGACAGAGCTATATAAGAAAGAAAACTTCCGGGTAGTTTTATGAAACCACATTCAAACAAGGATGTTACATGAATGCCTGACCTATAAAACGACAATTTATGCTGCTTTTTTGTCTTATTGCCTTTGTCCCTAGAAGACCTTGCCGCCCTGTATTTAAAAATATCAACCATCTCAATACAAACAGCAATATTGCATACTTTTTGTAAGACAATGCATCCGATCCCGTAGACCGCTATTTTGCTCCGAAAGTTTCTGTCAGTTGAAAGAATTAGTCGTCCCCAAGTGAGTGAAGCGGAAACTATCATGAAAAGTGTTCGAAAACAACCTCCCGCAGTCTGACTATGGTTTTTGATTTGTCGATAATAACTTTCTATTGTGCTGAGAACCAAAGCGCTGAGCGTCCTGAGTTGTGTGAAAGAAAGAATCCTGGACAGCTGGCGTTCTGGTTTAACTTTTTGACAAACAAATTCTCAAAGTTTTCATGACAGTAGGATAAAAGCATTTTTAAAATATTGTGAGGAAAGGAGAAAATGCTAGTAGCCAGCATTCTTTTTTTTTTTGCATTATTTCCTGCCCTTTCAAAGATAGACCATTATTTTAGCAACTTTTGGCTTGTCGTCGACAGATGCTTAAAATTTGGACGCTTCTAAAACTTTGTCGTCTTTTAAAGAGGTGATTTTTACCAATCTCCGACAGTCTGAGCATTGTATCTGACTTGGCCTTGATCACTTTGCATTACGGCGAGAATCAAATCACTAGAACCTAGAAAGGCCGGCGTTCTAATTTAGTCTATACTCGTGGCTGTCTAGAGCACCATTGAAAGTATGTATATGTATATTGTACTGGTATTTCTTATTCGTCCTACAGAATAACAGGACATACATGTAGAAAGTCTCTATAGAGACCGGTCTTCCTCTGGTTACCATTGAGGCTGTCGAGTGCCGGTGGCCAATACAGTAATGCAAGAAGGATTTGAGTGGGAAACCCGTTTTGGTTAAAAGTTTGTACCAGTAGAGATAACATAGAAGCTGTATAGTTCATTCTTTGTTGAAAATTGATTGATTCAGTATTGCTTTTATGGCAGGGCAGTCAGTGGCCTTTCCATTGCACTGGTTGAAGAAACACAAGGAAAACTGGCATTTTTTTAATGTAGAACTGACCTATCTATTGCTATTGCCGATATTATTTCGGTAGCGTATCTTCATAAATAAGGGAAGTATAGATCCAATTATCAGACACACCAGTAAGTTTTGTGCATTGTGATTCTGATTCACGTGGTGTGCAAATCACAAAATATTGCCATCAGGATATCAGTCCTTCGCTTGCCGGGCACAAATGCAGATGCTTTCATTGACCGTTTATATAAAAATCTGGCTACACAAACCGTTCGGTCTGATTTTAAATCTATGCCTTGAAGTTCTTTTGAATATTTTTTTTCTTAAAGAAGTATCGAGATTTCAAAATCTGTGCGTTTACAACAGGCTAGAAATATCAAAGTATTTCATCAATTCAGCACCTTAATGGGTCAATATTTAGATGTAAACCTTCTCATTGAAAGCTGTATTCATCCATTTATCAACGTGGAAAATGTTTTACATGATCTATCAACTTCTGCAATGTGTATAGGTACGAGATGATCAATGGATATTTGATAATAGACGAAATTATTATTCACACCCTTGAAAAGCCCGAGTTCTACGCCTGTTGGCCTACATTATTATCCCCCGCCGATGGCGGGTGATATAGTTTTAGCGTTGTCCGTCCGTCCGTCCGTCCATCCGTCCGTCCGTCCGTCCGTCCTTCCGTCCGTCCGTCCGTGTGTCCGTCCGGGTGAATATCTCCATTACCATTGGACGGAATTTCGTGAAACTTTATATGTGTGTACAATAACCCATTCCGCCGAGACACTTTTTTTTTTTTTATTCGATTTAAAGTTACGGGGTTGAGTGAATTTTTGTTGTTTTCAGTCTTCATTTTTACAGCATTTTCTGCTTGTCCGGCGCATAACTTTGTCATCGACAGTCCGATTGACTTGAAACTTAGCATTTGTGTTTGTTGCAATAATACGAAGTGCAGTGCGAAAGAAACATAACTCTACCTCGTGCTGTCTTTGAGTTATTTCCCTTTGATCATTTTTACAGCATTTTCTGCTTGTCCGGAATACAACTTTGTCATTTTTAGTCTGAACATCTTCAAATTTGGTATGCGTGATTGTTGAAAAATTACAGAGTGCCGTGCACAAGAACCATAACTCTTCCTAGCACGAATTTTGAGTTATTCCCCCTTAGATCTTCATTTTTATAGCATTTTTTGCTTGTCCGGAGCATAACTTTGTCATCTTAAGTAGGAATGATTTGAAATATGTTATGCTTATTTGTTGCAATATTTGGAAGTGCAGTTCGCAAGAATTGTAACTCTACCTCGTGCTGTCTTTGAGTTATTTCCCTTTGATCGTCATTTTTACAGCATTTAGTGCTTGTCCAGAATATAACTTTGTCATCTCAAGTCAAAACGGCTTCAAACTTGGTATGCATGTTTGTTGCAATATTACGGAGTACAGTGCGCAAGAACAATAACTCTACCTAGCGCGGATTTTGAGTAATTCCACTTTTATCTTCATTTTTACAGTATTTCTTGCTTGTCCGGAACGGAACTTTGTCACCTGGTTAACATGTTTGTTGCAGTTACGAAAAGTGCAATGCACTGGAGCCGTAACCTTACCTAATGCCCTTTTGGAATTATTCCCTATTCATTATTTTTCTTTTACAGCTTTTCATGCTTCTGTACAACATAACTTTGTCTTTTCATGTTGGAATGACCTGAAGCTTTATATGCATTCCTTAACATTAGAGGAGACATTCATGCCTATTTCAATCACTTACATGATTTCTGCTGCATTACTATTTTCCTGTACCTGCCCTTTACGATTATTATCCCCCCTCGACAAGTGGCTGTGGGACGGGCGTATCTTGCGACAATTTGCCGCTCTTGTTCATTAAATGTCATGTCATGGAAAAAGGGGGCTTGACAAATATTTTCATTATGGACCAATATCTCTTTCACTACAGGACAAAATGCAATTAAAATTCATCTTTATTAAGCCACAGACAATTGTTATTTGATTTTATTACATGAAATGCCATGTCATGAAAAAAGGGGGCTAAATGTATAATTTCATTATGGACCAATAACAGTTAGTTCGCCCATTCGTCCGCCTGGACAGATATCTTCTAAAGTCCTTGACGAACATTTATGAAACTTCATGCATGTCTTCCTTAGGATAGTCCGTTGATACAATTTTCTTTTATATATAATGACGTGTCATGAAAAAAGGGGGTTGATGTATATTTTCATCATTTGTTTTCATTTAATGAAGTGCCATGTTATGGTAAAAGGGGACTTAATGTATGATCTCATTATGGACCGCTTATATACTTTTCATTTAATGAAATGCTGTGTCATGGAAAAAGGGGGCTTAATGTGTAATTTTATCATGGACCATTAACAAAAAGGCCACATGTTCATGCAACACACAATACCTCTAATATGTTTGTATCAAAAAAGGTCTTTTTCGGCGGGGGATATCATTTCAACGAAATTGCTTGTTTAAATAAGTCATCCACTTTGATTTACAAGCAAAATATGCTGTTTTAATGTACATAACACTGACTCTTTACCAAACAACACAATTATGGATTCCTCCATTTTCATGGCACTTTCAGACGACAAATTAAATGGTACTTAAATGGGGAAAATTGTCTTAGGTAAGGTAGAAAACATAGTGGGAAAAGGAGAAAAAGCTGGTTACCAGCATTTTCTCCTTATATCACAATGTTTTCAAAATTCTTCCTTCTTACGGTTGTTAAAGCACGGGGACCTTCGTAAAAGGATTCAGTATTATGATGTTTGACTTTTTTTCTGACAAATAAGAAAGGGCAAACGTAAACATTTGGAAATACGTGCAGTAACGAGGTGTCCGTGGTTGTAAGGTAGAGCGTCGGCCTCGTAACCATTAAGTCCCGAGTTCGATACCCGGGAGCGGATGTCAACTTTGGGATTTTTCATTGGCCCGCACACTCGGCGCAAGTACTGATGTAGTTCCCAGGAAGCAGAATCGAGAGAGATTAGTATAAGTTGTAAGAACTTGTTCCTCAATCGAAGTAAAAATAAATATGTTTAAACTAACGCTAATACACTTGTTGTTGTTGTTATTAACAATGACACAATGAAATAAAGACATTGTAAATGGGTAGTGTTTGTTATGAAACTTCAAAAAGCCTCAGAAAGTTCATTGCAAACAACTTTAAAAAAATGCAGTCTGTTCTTTGGTCTACGTTGTCCAATTCGTTTGGACATTCTGGACAAAAGCAATATAGAGGTTGCAATTACTTCGGTCATATTCTAGAATAAAACGTGTGTTTCCTTTATTCGGCGCCCTCAAGGTAAATAATCCAAATGAAATTGGGGTATTGAAGTAAAAGAAAACGAACATCTTTGTCTTTCGGTAGAACTTTTAGTGTATGATTCCAAAGCGCAGACTTAAACAAAATACAACAATCTCATACAGATCTGTTTATTCAAACCACCCACTTCATGGTGCAAGTATAACGAAATGCACTAAAATAAGGTGCACATTTATTTCACCAAATAAACATGAGGACAATAAAATGCCCCTGGAAATCCTATCTGTTAAATGTTCCTTTCACTTATTTCAAAATGAAAACCATACCTTTTTCACAGACAAAACCGTTGTTAAATTTATACAATCAAGTTTACTGATATTCATCGATCTGATTGCCATAGAGAGCTATATTTGTTTAGTGTTGTGTGGGGATGGGGAAGAAAAGGCGGCATGACGGGTGCTTTGAAACACGGGTTTCCATATCATATTGGCAAGTAAACCTTTTCGGTAGAAAAATGCCAGCAGGCAGACAGAAAAAAAGTTGAAAAAAAAAAGCAAATAAATGTTTTTACAATGTTTTGTATCATCTTTACATTATTCCTGGTTACACCCCTGAATTAAACCGTTTCCAAAGGACAAAAGTTTCGACTTGTCCTATATTCAAGCATTTGCAGACGATAAACTGAACGTGGCTAAAATGGTGTAAATTGTGTTTGAAAGGGTAGAACATGCGGTGGGAAAAAAAAGAGAAAATGCTTGTTCCCACCATTTTCTCCGTTTCCCTACTTTCTCAACGTAGTTGAAACTTGTGGTTGTTGATGAAGGGTTACAAAAAATAAACGTTTGCAATCGGAACAAGACAATGGGGAAAATATCAGCGGGTGGGGGTTTATAATATGCTAGAAAAATAAACATAAGCCCATGTGGAATTTTCTGCTGGGATGCAAGAAATTGAGATTAATCTCTCTACCGTGCATGAGATCAGATGGGGCATCTTCGCGAGGAGTGGATTTATATCAACGGTTTGCGGGTTTAAGCATACAGAATGCTAGGCGTGAATATAGGAACGTTTGCAAACAGTGTAGATTAATATCAGACTGCACACAACCTGCAATCTGGTTTTGGATCAGGTCTGTACGACATGATTATTTTTGGAGCATAAAATTTTAGACTTGCCCTTGTTAAAAGCATTTGCAGAAAACAGCCTGTGCTTATAACAAAATTTTGTTGAGCACGATCTCAAGCTCAGGATTTTTTATAAGCACAAAATTCTGAGTCGGACTCAGAGTTGAGCAAGAAACCGCTCCTTGAGCACGAGAATTTGCTCAAGAAAGTTTTATAAGCACGGAGCCAGATAACATAAGGCTAGAATGAGAACATTAATGGAAAAGGAGAAATTACTGGTTATCAATATTTTCAAAAACCCTTCACCCTTTGAGTCGATGATACATAGGATCGTCTGATGAAAGGTTAAAAATCTAGTCAAAAGCAGACCTGAAATCACAATGAATTTACTTTTCCACCAATGGGACATGTTCATTTCAATAACTAGTGTATCTATGATGTCTGGAATTTGAGTTATCGGAGAGAGTGTAAAAGTACGATCTGAACAGTCATGTCTTTTTCAAGTTTTGCATATCATGGGGGATTATAAAATGCTCAAGCTTGACTTGGTAGCTCAGTCGGCAAGTGAAGGGTTTGAAACCCAGGGGTCGCTAGTCCGATCCCCAGTTCGTCCAAAGTCTTTCCGAGGGTTTATGACAGTCATTGTGCGACAGGATTCTTTCATCTCCCGCTGCTGCACTTATTTTGATAATGCTTATATGTGGGAAAGCAGACGGTGGATCTGAAATAATGTTGCGCAAAGTTATGGTAAAAGAAACTCTAGGAAAGCATGGATAAGGGTACTGCCAGCCCCAATATAACTGAAATAATGTTGAAATTGGCATAAAACATCGTATATATACAAATTAAACGATAAAATGCTACATTGATTTTATTTTCACTGAACAAAGAGAATTGTGGGACAAGGGTTGAATGTCTGGAATGAATCATTCACAACGGTCTGACGTTAATTTAATTTTTTGGCCGAATATAGGATTGTACCAATTTTCCTAATGTCTTTTATTTCTGCAGGAATATAATGTTTTTTGTTCTCTAAGGTATTGTCACAGTCTCTGTGGAAAGTTGCGTTATTACCTTCAGTCTTGGCATACTCAGGGAAACTCTCTACAAAACGACATAATTTTTTACTTCTTTAGATTGAAAACATTTGCAGATGACAATATAAATGTGCCTCAAAATGTGAGTAGTCTTTGAAAGGATAGAAAACATGTCTTTATCCAAATATTAAGCATTTGCAGACGACGGCGACTCAAATGTGGCAAAGACGATGGGAATTGGTTTTTACATAGTAGAAAACATGGTGGGAAAAGAAGTCGATAGAACTCTGGAGGTAAGGCGCATTTGCGGACAGCCCGGATCAAGATCAGACTCCACTAAACGTGTCGTGTGGCCATCGATCTATGCTGTCAAAATGAACACTCAAAAAAATTCCGATAGATACGCTAGCAAAAAGGCAATGGCATTGCCACAAGTTTCCCGAACAGTCCCCACGTGTTCACAATCCTAAAGAAGAAAACTTCTCAAAACATTGACGGGAAAGGAGAAAATGCTTGTAACCTCCATTTTGCTTTTCTTTTTCGAACATGGTCTAACAGTTTTACCTTTCCCGAACAGTCCCACGGTGTTCACAATCCCGAGGAAGAAAGTTTCTGAAAACATTGTAGGGCAAAGAGAAAATGCTGGTCAACATTTCCTCTTTCCCCACAGTGTTGCCACATTGGTTTGTCGTCTGCAAAATGCTTATAATTTGGACAAATCTGAACCTTTTGTCGTCTTGTAAAGGATCAAGGACATCAAGGCCTTCATAATGGTGGAAGCACAGAGCGCTTTTTGATGACTGTTGGATGAATATTGACTGATTGCTGTGAATTGTTCATTCGAGTAATTCTACCATTTATTGAAAAAAAAAAAAAGAACAGTCCATTGTTATTGATGCCAAGTATCTAGTAAATCATTGGATCAATCGAAGCGTTTTGAAATTCTATCTCATGTCGAAGTTTTTGACTCAAATGTATCATCCAGAGAGAGAGAGAGAGAGAGAGAGTGTTTTGATCAAGATTGGACTACATTACAATGTACATATGTGTGCATTATAATCCTGGCTCCACGTTGCACGATGTTTTGTTTGATATTCTGGCCACAACAGAACTGAAAATTCAATATCAGGCAGTCTCTACTATGATGTCCAACTACTAGTGTTTCATAAACATTCACACCTCTCTCAGATTAAATCCGACAGAACGCCAACAAGGTACAGCGCATGCATTCTGTCAGATCTGTGGATGGGTTCCAGCAAAGTAATCAACATTATGTTTATCTCATTTCTCTATGTAGATAGTTTTTATGGATCCTCAAGTGTTACGGAGACCCGTTCTTAAAAAAGAAAAAAAAAAAAAAAACTTATTTTATGACACAAACGGCCAAATCCCCCCCACACACAGACACACGGACGGCTGGGTGCAGAGAGCACACTGAATGCAGGGCAGTAGTCTTCCTAGATCGGTATGCATTTATTGATTTCACAACAAAAACTGGATTTGCTGCCAGATTAGATCAAGATTAGACTGCAATTAAACCGGAACCGTGTAGTCTGATTTATGAAGTACACTGTCCGCTATACAGAAAAAAATATTCTAGTCAAAGCCGTCTTGAAATGGTATTTCTTTGGCTGTTTTAACCCTTTACCAAACAATCCCTGGTTTTAACGACCCCGAGGAAGAAGCCTTCTGAAAACATTGTGGGAAAAGGAGAAAATGCTGGTAACCAGCATTTTCTACTTTTCCCGCAATGTTTTCTACTCTTCCAAAGTCAAGTTTCAAATTTTGAGTTACGTTTATTTTGTCGTTTTGCAAATGCTTTCAATTTGGACTTGTCTAAAATTTTATCGTTTGGTAAAGAGTTAACTGACTGAACATTTTGAGGGGAGGGGGTGCATTAAAGTAACCTAGTGGCCTATCAATGCATATGAGCCATGTTCTGGCAAAAGGGGGCTTCATCTATCTCCGTTATACATGATACTAGCCCAAATCATCACATAATTATGGATCCAAAGGAGCCACCTTTTTCAATAACCGACTGAATCATGAGGTAGATTGGTCCTTTGACAAACAGAAAATTGACCAGTAGCGAAAAGTTTCGGCCCAGGTCAGCCTGCGCGGACTGCGCATGCTGACCTGGGTCGATACTTTTCGCAGATGCATTAAGCCCTCTTTTCACAGAGCATAGGGGCTTAATGCATCTCCGTGATGCATCATACCAAGGAAGTCAGTACATAATTTTGGATCCATAAAGTCCATTAAGTCTATCAATCGACTGGATCTAGAGGTAGAATGGGCCTTCGCCATGCAGAATATTTACCAATAACAAAAAGTTTCGACCTAAGCCAGCCTGCGCGGACTACGCAGGCTGACATGAATCGACACTTTTTGCAGATTCATTAAGCCACCTTTTCACAGAGTGCGTCTCATATATACTGTAAGTTGCGCTATGGTAAAACGGGACTTAATGCATTTTTGCGATGCATTATACAAAGCAAGGTCGTTGCGGATACAGTTTGTCTAAAAAACCGACTGAATCATGAGGTAGAATGGTCACTTGATCTGAGGAAAATTTACTAATTGCAAAAAGTTTCGACCAAGGCCATCCAGTGCGGACTGTGCAGGCTGACCTGGGTCGATACTTTTTGCAGGTGCATTAAACCTCCTTTTCAAAGAGCATGACTCAGTAATTTTGAACACACTTGGTAATCAGTTCTGCATAAACACTACTGGCTAGTCAGTCGGTCCCTGGTCTATACTTTTGAAAATTAGAGATTCGAATCCCAATGACGGCATTACTAGTTTACTACCATACTGATAGGTCGTCTTTGTACGAAATCGAAGTTGAAATATACTTTTGTTATATTTCTGAGTATGATATACTAGTGATAATCCAATACAATAATATTTTCAAAAGGTAACGAACGGAAAGCAGCTTTCTGTAAAACAAAAGAAATAACTCCAATAAAAATCGGTGGATTTTAACCTAAATCGAGGTTGGTCGATATTTCATGTTTACATGTGAATAAAACATGCATCAAATAGGCTAATGGACGCCTTTTCATAAGATAACACGATCAATTCCGTTTTCACGTACTTATATAACAAACAGGCCTAGAAAAACAGCTTTGACATGTATGTGGCTTGCAACACGCGAAAAGGGGCATTCGGACATTTGCGTAAAGTGTCGTCTCGGATCAGCCTGCGCAGTCCGCGCAGGCTAATCCGAGACGGCACTTTACGACTACATTAGATTTTGTGCTACAGTAGACTTGCGCAAAACAGAATATTACATAGAAAACGGAGTGTTGTTTCGGATTAGCCTGTGCGGACTGCGCAGACTGATCCGAGATGACACTTTACGCACATGTCCGAATGTCCCTTTTCGCGTGTTGCAGGCCATATGGACCATGCTTAGTGAAGGGGGGGGGGCTTAATGCATCTGCAAAAAGGATCGATTCATGCCAGCCTGCGCAGTTCGCGAAAGCTGACACGCTTCGAAACTTTTTGCTATTTGTAAATTTTCTGCTCCAGATCCAGTCAAATATTAGACTAAATGGATTTTATAGATCCATAAGTATGTGACAACTTGCTTGGTATAATGCATCACGGAGATGCATTAAGCCCCCTTTTGTCAGATAATAGCCCACATAGGCCTACTTTATTCCGCCCGCCCCCCTTTTATTGACAATGGCTGATGAAATGAAAAAAAAAAAAGAAAGACTGGGAACCACAGTAAGTCCCAAGCCAAGTGTTTGATATTTTGAATCTTCACTGCTTCGAGGTGATCTGGAGTTACAAGGAAGTTGGAAATGATTCTTAGACCTTTATAGTACGTACAGAGAGCATACAAAAACTACAAGAGACAATCTCGGTTCTGGCTAATCCTTTACAACACAACATAGATATAGACTTGTCCAAACTGACAACATTTGAAGATAATTAAAATGTGGCTCAACTGATGGAACTTGTCTTTGATAGGGAAGAAAACATTGTGGGCAAAGGAGAAAATGCTGGTTACCACCAGGGTCTTTAAAAGGGATTCTGTGGTGCAGGGTTATATAAGATGTCCAAAAGAGCGCCGCAAAATGTAAATCAGTGATCAGACTGCACGTTCTGTGCAGTCTAATCTTGATCTGCGTCGTCCACAAAAGCATCTGACTTTACACCTAACATGCGAAGGGTAAAATTTAATTATGCTAACGCATTTCGATGATTAGAACATACATCACTACCAGGGAAGTCCGGCTTGCAATCCCACGCAAAATGGGGTAGAAACTGCATAGAGACATGCGATGAAAACTTAAGACACACATAACATGTATATGTACCTGCCATGAAAAGGGCGCTTAATGCATCTGCGAAAAGTATCGACCCAGGTCAGCCTGCGCAGTCCGCGCAGGCTGACCTGGGCCGAAACTTTTCGCTATTGGTAATTTTTGTATGTCCAAGGACTAGTCTGCCTGTTATTAAGTCGGTTGTTTAAAAAAAGTGGCTATTATGGATACATAACTATATGATGACTTGGTATCATGTATCACGGAGATGCATTAAGCCCCCTTTTGCCAGAGCATGGCTCATATCTTTCTCCCTTTTACTGTTTGTTTATTTTACTGTTTGTTTGAGTGGAATTTTTCGGCGCTTTTAAGGTATTTCAGGCATATCACGGCGACAGCTCACACACATTCATGTGTTTCCTGTGCAACTTTTAATACATGTACCTTAAACAATCAGTGTGGATTTATTTCCAAGTTCAGGCCTAATCTTACATCTACATTGTCGTGGTGTCGGTGGTTGTGAGGTAGAGCGTCGACCTCGTAACCATAAGGTCCCGAGTTCGATACCCGGGAGTAGGTGTCGACTTTGGCATTTTTCATTGGCCCATACATTCGGCGCGAGTACTGTTGAAGTTCCCAGGAAGCAGAATCGAGAGAGATTAGTATAAGTTGTAAGGACTTTTTTCTCAATCGATGTAAAATAAATATGTTTAAACTAATTAAAATACATTGTCCGATAAGTCACGTGATATTCTGACCTACAAAGCCCTAAACTTTCAATATTTAAATTTGGTTCACTAAAAACCTTAGTGTAAATGACTCTGAGAAAAATGGTTTTTGAAAAACATTTGGGAACTTAACGAAGAAAATACTGGTAACCAACACTTTCTCTTTTGCCTCAAGTGTTTTCTACCCTTCCGAAGACCCACAATTTTCGCCATATTTACTCGGTCGTCTTTATTTATGTTGTGGATGTGGACAAGTCCAAAATATTGTCGTTTGGTACCTAGACGCACGGTGACGCTTGATGTGCTCGCACCCACCAGGCTAGGTTGAGCGAAGCTACACGTTTCACTTCAGATAATTTGTAGCTTCAGCTATGGGTAAATATCTACGGTGGCACAAAAGTGACATGGAAGATATATTTTATACTACGTGCGCACGCAGTAGCTAATACGTGCGCACGTATTAGTTATTACGTGCGCACGCAGTAGCTAATACGTGGGCACGTAATAAGTAATACGTGCGCACGCAGTAGTATTACGTGCGCACGCAGTAGCTAATACGTGCGCACGTAATAACTAATACGTGCGCACGCAGTAACTAATACGTGCGCACGTATTACATATTACGTGCGCACGTAATAATCCACCAATCAGAATCATGAAAGGAAGCCATTGTTTCAAGATGGAAGTGGAAGATAGACATTTATTGATTCGTGATAAACTGATTGGTCGATTATTACGTGCACACGTAATAGTTATTACCTGCGCACGTATTAGTTAATACGTGCGCACGTATTAGCTACTGCGTGCGCGCGTACTAGCTACTGCGTGCGCACGTAATAACTATTACGTGCGCACGTATTAGCTAATACGTGCGCACGCAATAGTATTACGTGCGCACGTATTAGTTATTACGTGCGCACGTATTAGCTACTGCGTACGCACGTAATACTACTGCGTGCGCACGTATTACTTATTACGTGCGCACGTATTAGCTACTGCGTGCGCACGTAGTATAAAATATATCTTCCATGTCACTTTTGTGTCACCGTAAATATCCGATTGAATCTGGGTGTAATAGAAATTTAGATGTGAAAAAAAAAAAACCTTGTAGGAAATATTCTATCCGTGAGAAAGTACAACAAGCACTTCGAGAATCTAATATATCCAAACGTTGTCTGCGAATGTCATATTTTTCGAAGATTGACCTGTCTGCTATGACACGTCACTATCCTGTACAAGATAATTATTAGGCGGTGCGCATAACTCAAAATCTGCCGCTAAAAAGTAGCATGCGGAAAATGGCTATAGATGTATAATTCGTCTGTGAAGAAATTAGTCTGTCTTTCGCTTCAAATTTCTTCGAAATACGTATAATGATTTCAAACGGGAAAATAATTTAAAAGATAAGTTGCTTTTTACTGCAAATCTTGGTATACAGTCTCTAAATATATACGTTGGGAAAGTGGGATTTGTGCACAGACTTTAACAACGCCACTCATGCACTAACTACAAGAAATGTCCCCACCATGATGGATTTATACCGAGGCTATTTCTTAGGCTTAAAGGGGCTGTGTCTATGAATGACAGGTTTTGCTTGCTAACCATGCGGCTGGATGACTCGTCCCAGTTAGCATTGTTTTAAATAAATCTTTATTTTATTTTGTAATTCGCTGCATCGATTGAATGCCATCGATTGCCATCTTGAAAATTAGTCCGGTTTTGTACTCAAAATGCTCAAATCAGGTAGGTATTTATTTGAGAAATGCCACCGAGCCCAAGATAATGACATCCAAATGCACTTCTTTGATCCGGTTGATAATAGTACCAAAAGCATAAAATTTGCCGGAGGTAAACGTTGACTATAGATCTATTGTGAAACGAATGAAAATGAACGATTATTTTTGCAGCGGTTGTTGTTTCGCGACAAAATGTTATCAATATAATGGATGTTACTGGTGAAATTAAATCTATCCATTTAGCTGTCATACAATTGAAGCTTCATTCCTATGACTCCTTTCGCGGAACATTTTTACCGGCTCAGTAGGCCTAACCCTTTCGATGCCAAAGACGACGTTCCGTGCTTCTGTGGGCAGTGCAGATCTAAGATCAGACTGCACATTTTGTTCAGTCTGATTCTGAATCTACAATGTCCGATATTTTGGCAGGTATTTTTTTTTTCTATTGGGTAGGGGGTGTCTAAATACGTCGAATACCCTGGCCTTGCATTCATTTCACTATTTTGGCGTTTAATTAAAAGGGTCCAGATAAACATCAACATCTGAATGCGAGTCACATTTTATTAATGGACAGTTTTAGATTCTGAAAGGCGATACAGTTAGATCTTGTCGGTAACTTTACGATATTTCGCCAACTGCACCCTCCAATTTTGATGACTAATTACCTTCTAGATAGTCTTCCTACTGTACCGACGGGTATCAATTTAGTCATTACATTTCAGTTGGTGTGGGTGTGCTTGCACGCGTAGTTAGTACGTGGTTTAGATAATTTGTTAGTGGCTCGTGCAGTGGTGCATAATATCTGCTGGGCTAATCAGGATTTCCCTAATTCTAACCATCGGGACGTCGATCGATTTTTCATCGGTTTTCTCCAGGCGTTGGCAAGGTTGCGCAAAGCAATGCGCACAAAGTCATTTCGTATGCAAATAAGATGTTGCCAACGCCATCTTATGTAGGATAGATACTGGAAGTAGAATCCACAACGATCTAAGCAAAGGCAAACCATCAGTGTTATTGAATTCGCTTTAAACCCTTATTAGAATTACAACGATGGCTTCGCCAGACGGCAAGCTGTCTACAACGGACAGAGTTGTGAAAAGTAAGTGCACTATCTATTGTTTGTTTATGATCGATTTCCAACGTACGCCATATTGGATGACGGCCATTACCCGATTCCTATTCACCTTTTAAGGGAAAACTGATTATCTGTTCAAACCGATTTTAAGCTTAGAAATACCTCGAAATTGAGAACGAAAGTCATATCCTTGTAAAATTCTTCTACTTTTGGTGACAGTGAATGACGTTCCTAATACTAGCACAGTTATATGAAACTAAACCGGAAATGTCAAATGGATTTGTTATGCATAACTAATGTAGATGATGCTGCAAAAGACGACGTCGTTAAATTCATTGTCACTCATAGTTGTGCTAACTGGCAACTTATTCTTTGAAGTATCTTCAGTGTACATTTTCCTTGAAAGAGGATCAATGTTTTGTCTTAGCTTGAAGGCCCATCCTTTCGCAAGTTACTGTATTTGAGGTGACTGAGAATTTCATGTTAACATGAATGATGAAGCCTACTCTAAAAGTAATTCTTAATTACAGAAGATATCCTTCCATGTTTGTTCAAGTAGTTTTGAAATCGCCTATTCAACTGTATGAGTTTAATTGTAAAACAGCTCATACTCTAGTTCATCATAAAGCAATAACAGTTTGACTGTTTCCTCAGTGTAAAATATTCATCTGCACCAAAGAAACTGCAACTTTTGATGGTGGTGTTACCGCCAGAGAGCTTGCAAGCTGATCTTGATATTAATACTAACAAAAGTTGTGTCAGGTCAACATTTTCCAAGTACTGAATGGTCTTGACTTACACCACAGGAATTTGACATTCTATAATGAAAATATATGATAAAATATGAAAAAAATACTCCCCTATATATAAAGAAACACAAGGAATGCAACGCCTCGATTATCAGCGACAACACAAAAATGCCTTACCCACCCAAAATCACCAACAAAACGAAGAGTGATCACAATTTCCTTTACCCTAGTAACAGATAACACCAAAATGTACCTGTGACATTCGGCGATCCTTAAGTATACACCTTTTCACCGGAGATATCCGTCATTTTTTACAGCTTTTTTTGACAATTACAAGCCATCGAGGAGGCCATTCGCTGACGTCACTATTTTGTAAGGCCTGCAGAAAATATTACTTTAGTTTTCATTATTATTTTCGTTTTAAATTTAATGCTTTTCCCAAAGTCTTTTCTACTCTATCACTGATATAATCCGTCATTTGATGAATTTGTCGTCTGCAAATATGTTCAATTTGGTTCAGTCTAAAATTTTGTTGTTTGGTAAAGAGCTAAGCTCTGCCTACCTTTAAAGTTTTCGTTTAGTGCTGCACAAACTTTACTACGATTTGAGAGTGTAAGGTTTGTGCTTCACGAAAGTTTAAAAGGTCAGAAAAAAGTGTGATGTAGGTTGCAAAACTTGGGAAAAAGGAATCTCTAGAAAATGTTTACTAATGCAGAATCTAGGTATCTGAGTCAATAAAAACTCAGGGATCGAATCAATGAACATGTTCACAATCGAACGACCGGAATTCAACCAAACACTGTATAATATAAATCTATTATAGGCGAGACAGGTGTGAACAACAACCTGTTAGTGTGAAATTTGTTGTATAAACAATGACAGAGTAAATAAATAGCCCTTGATTTAAGAAAACCATTACGCAAAGTTATACTAATTATTCCAATATGCAAAATAGGCCTTGTTTCATTATGTTGTGACTTGAGAGTCGAGTTCATGGAAACCAAGGTAAAAGTGCATGCGCTGCATTATACACTATAGTTTTATCGTGAACTCAGCCACAACATTTACTGCAGGCCTAATGTAGTGACGTCAGCGAATGGCCTCCTCGATGGCTTGTAATTGTCAAAAAAGCTGTAAAAAATGACGGATATCTCCAGTGAAAAGGTGTCTCCTTAAGGATCGCCGAATGTCACAGGTACATTTTGGTGTTATCTGTTACTAGGGTAAAGGAAATTGTGATCACTCTTCGTTTCGTTGGTGACTTTGGGTGGGTAAGGCATTTTTGTGTTGTCGTTTGTAATCGAGGCGTTGCATTCCTTGTGTTTCTTTATATATAGGGGAGTATTTTTTTCATATTTAATCACATATTTTCATTATAGAATGACAAATTCCTGTGCTTACACGCATGGCTGAAAGTTAGTCTCAATAATAAGACGTTCACAGTGCTCCTTTTCATATTTGGACATTTACTGTGCACTGTTCCGTCTCCGGTTCATCATGAATTTGCCAATAGCAAAATTAGAGCGCAGTACTTACTGTTTCGTCGGGTGTATTTGTATTGCAGCAAAATGCAGTTAAGTTTGTGACAAACATGAACATAGACAAATTTTTAAACCTTTCATTATCTAAAGGGGAACAAGACAGTTCCCCGACAAGACAGTTCCCCGACACACGTTTTCGAGACAGTTCCCCGACAGATTTGAAGACAATTCCCCGACACTTTTGAAGACAGTTCCCTGACACTTTTTGTCTATGTTAAATGACAATTATCATGGATGAAAATTGCTGATGAAGGATTTTATGGATAAAGGATCTCTTGTGACTGATTGAAGTGTTTGCACCTGTAATTGACCAGTACATTTGGTTACCGTGAGATTGTATTTAAATTTATGATGGCCTCGTGAAATGTCTATAATTTTCTGCAACTCAGATTTGTTTGACGGAACAGTTTGACGGCCTTTGCTCGCAAAATACCAAACAATATGAAACATTTTCCCAAAATGGTACATGTATACAAGTTTACATGTATGTGAAATATTAGGATTATGGACCGAGTGTACAAGCAGGGTTCTCCTTTGACCCGGGACTCCGGGTTTTGACACATGGAAATCCGAAATGACCCGTTTTTGACGCTAAAAAATATCTGCCTAAGCGTCAATCTGACGCATGAGATTACCAGCCAAAGGGTCATATAAATTATGTTGCATGCATCCGGCATGAATGTAGCCTATAATAAACACGATCAGTGTCAACTGTGTACAGACGCACGCAGCTCTGTTTATCACGCGTAATCAAGCTGGCGAGTGGAGAGTCATTTTTGAAAACATGATAAAGGTGTTAGTACAATTATCTAGAGTAAAATGACAGGTTTTCAAGTTAACTGCGACCCTAATTAACAAATTTATTTCAAATCATGCAGTAATACTTGAAAAAATATTAACTGATTTGAAAAAAAGATTGCTGGAAAAAAACGTGAAAACCCATGACACAACAGAAATCATTTTGACATCGTCCGATCAGAGGCACTTCAAACTGTCTTTTCATCTTTGGTGACAAATTTAAACAGTGAATTTATACTTATTTCTTTATGAAACAATAAGTGAAAGCTAAAATCTCTGTTTAAAAATTAGGAAAAACTTTTTAAGATGAAAATAAACAACAACCTATAGGTAAGATGGGGGGGGGGACCGGAACAAGCGTGAAAGAAAAAGTAATTGGACAAGAAAAGAAGACTTAAATCTTAAGAAATAACACTTTAATGGATGTGACCTTTATTTTCTCCCATTTCCACAATGTTCTGGGGTAAGAAAGACAAATCAAGTCGTTCCAGCCACATTTGAATTGTCGTCTGCAAATGTCTAAAATAATTATGATCTAGTCAAAAGTTTTTGTTGTTTGGTAAACAGATCAAAAGTTGTTTGTGTCTTTTTATTTATCAAGATGAATGTTATGCTAGGGCTGCAATTTAAAATTCTTCTGTCCACTTCATTCCAACAAGTCTCTACAAAAGATTGGGTATTTTCTTATCTAATTCCTATCCATAAACAAAGAACATAAATGGAAAGTTTTCATTATTTCACCCTTATCTCTCGGTGATAATTTTGACCCTTGGACATTTCTATTAGACTCTTGGAAATTCCATTTTGACTCTTGAAAATTTGGGCCCAAGAGTCAATGACTCTTGGGATTCTGGACCTAGGGAGAACCCTGCGTCTGCTTATTTGGCTATATGACGTCAGATGATCAGTACTGATTCTCAATACATGAGTAGTCGTAAAATAAAGCAGAATTACCTCTTCTTACAGCTGGAGATGTTCTTTACAAATATTTTTCAATAAATTACAATGATAGATGGTAAACCAAAGGATTAAAATATCTTGAAAACAATCATTTGCCTTCCTCACATCGGCAACTCAAGCAAAATCTACAGTGCAGTGTTCTATTTTTAGCATTCTATTTTTAGAATGCTCTACACCTTTTCCTTCGCATTAGCCAGTTTATTGACTCTATAGATTAGTCTCTGTAAACCTTGTTAAGTTTAATATGGTGGCATATTTCTGCCGCGAGATACCTATCATGATAATTTTAGAAAACTATCGTGATAAAACAAAGATTCCTGGAAATATTACCTAGATAATAAAAATTTTCATGATAAAAATATTGCGATAATTCTACCTGTTATCATGATTTGTTTTTGCTTTCGTGCCCATAACTGACATTTAGGGTATCAGTAGTAAGATACGGTTTCGGAACATCTTCGTCTTCAACCTTATGAATTCTCCTTTTCCCTGAATGGTTTTAAAGTGTTCGTAGGAGGCATTTCGAGTTGACTTTGTGATTTTACAGATTTCTGTTCATTTCAAATCTTGTCAAAATTTATCGATTAAGCTACAATTATTAATTATTCTAACTTTTACTTACTGCAATCTTGTGAATTCAAAAACTACCGAGTTCATCCAAATGATAAATTTTCTATTTATAGATATCTAGAAACAGGTAGAACTATCACGATAATTTTATCTTGCATGTCAGTTTTGTGTACGATTGAGAAATTTTGCGTTAAAGTATTAAGTTTATCGTGATATTTTTTTCAGGAAACTTTTCACTATCTCGATAAAATTTCCAGGAAACTGTAATTTATCGCGATAGTTTTGTAATAGTTTTGGATAGGATGCAATTTCAAGGGAAATGATTCAGAAACGTTCCTGTCCAGCAAACTGATACCTGTTATATGTCGCGTTACCACTGTGTATTTATATATGACAACTGATAGCAGCCATTCTATTTTTGGATTCGGAAAACACGTGTAAGAGAAGTAAATTGTTAACATTTCGCTGCAGGAAATTTCTAAAATTTGACTTTAAATTTTTAATTGCGCAATTTTTTGTACGTTCCAGTACGTATTGGAGGAGATGAATGTATATGATATTTTCATTTTAAACGTGAATCATGTACATTTATACATGATCGCATACACTGTAAACATCAGTCATGTCGCACTGAGAATACCCTTCGACGACTGTTAATAATTTTACAGGTAGCCATTGAAGCCTCCATGTTGTCGTTTGTTATCTGAGTTTCATGAGCCACGTGCGTTCGTCAGCACTCACGGCCTATACCATGATTTTGCATTTTTTATACGAAAAAAGGTAAACAAATTCAGTCTCTGATTATGAAACAAATATTTGTCAGTCTTTCCTGTAAAGATAATTATCATGCACAAATAATAACGAGAACCAAGTCGGAAATGGTGGACTTGCTATACCAGTTATCGGACACGCAGATATTCAGATGTGATACATCCGTAATATTCATTAATAAAATTGTCCACCATTGTAAATTTTATGGAAATTTAACTTTGTTTGAGAACAGATAGTAAACTTGAATTGAAGTGGTAATTAAATCATGGATTTAATATCAATTGATGTTCTTCTTATATTGTTTGCAGAGTTTTCCCTTGGCAACAAAAAAAGGTAAAAAATAATGGGGGTCATTTTGGAATTTGCGGGGGTTACAAACAAAATATAATTAGGTTAGACAAGAGCTACTGTTTATGATAATGTGTTTTTGTCTCACTATAAATCTTTTTATAACCTAGTATATGTATCATTACATGATGATAGATACATGATAACACTAGAGATTCTCAATACAGAGGGGCTTACAATCTAGATAGCATCTTTTTCATCAAGATCAAGAATATCTTGAGTATGCTTTATTTCAGCCTTTTTTTAACAGACAAAAATGCATTAGCTGCAGACAGGTTCTCATATTTTATGTAATTTTAATCTTTAAATGGCATCAACATGACCGCTAGTGTTTTGATGATGCACAAGGTTTAAATTGCGCAAATTTTTGCAGCCACTCTCTGTTGCAAAAGGGTTACTGTGTTTTTTTTTAATCATAGGAATCAGCTGTTTAATTGGTGAAAATAGCTTGTTGTTGGTTGGATTGGGAAATTACTCTTGTTTTTCTGAAAAGAATATCCATTTCGGCCGACAACAAACTATTTTCACCAATTAAATGGCCGATTCCTGTGTTTTGATACACGAGCCGCATTTATGCCGCTGTTTTCAACGAATAATAGCGCATCTCTTCAGCCAATTGACATTATACCCTCGGCACCTAGAAATGTTTTTCTGGGTGCTCTAACTAGGTGTTTCATCGTGCTATTTTTGTTCAAGGGCTCTTTTATTTTTGCAGACAGCAAGAATGACGTCAGTATTTTGATAGCTCTGATTTTACACAGCCCTGGAGAAGAGGTTTTTGAAAAATTTTTGGCAAAGGAAGAAAATGCTGGTAACAAGCATTTTTTTCTTTTCCCATAATGTTTTCTATCCTTCAAAAACAAATTTCAATTTCGAGTCACATTTATTTTGTCTTCTGCAAAGTGCTTTCAATTTGGACAGGACTTAAATTTTGCCATTTGGTAAAAGAGTTAATTTGTATGAATTTCATGTGTTAGATCATGTGTCACCTATCAGAATTACTTTCACATTCAGGTGTGCCATTTCCTCCCAGTCACAGACTAACCATGAATGAAGTGTTTGATGCTAAAGGCAAACCCAAACCAGATGTATTGAAGTCACATTTCATTGTTGAAGGAAAAGTTACAGAGGATGTTGCTCTGCGCATTATAAATGAAGGTGCAGCCCTTTTGCGCCAGGAGAAGACAATGCTTGATATTGACGCTCCAGTTACAGGTATTGTTGAGAAGAAACACATTGTAGCTCTTACTGTGTGTTAATGTATTTTTAAGAATTGAATTACTTGATTCCATGTGTATCCATCCATTAGTGTAAAGTAATGCATAGAAGTAACATGTTTATGGTTTCATTCAGGATTGGGCTGGATTTCTTTCCAAGGAGGTACAGTTTGTGCATTTTGAGAATCAGCGGTGATTCTCTTTTAAAATGGTAGTATGCTTGAAACCTTTACCAAGCAACTATAGTGTTTTTACAACCTTGAAGGACAGACTTATGACAACATAGTGGGGAAATGGATAAAAAGCTGTTATCCAGCATTTTCTCCTTTTGTTGTAGTGTGTTCTTCTCTTTCAAAGAAAAATCTCATCAGATGAGCTGCTTTTTAAGTTAGGTTAATCAGTGTATATGCCGTCAATATTGTTGTGTCCAAAATTTTGTAGTGTTTTAGAGAGTTAAATGGATCTTAAAATGCAGTAAAGAGCGAGGATTTTACATAGTTGAAAAAAAAAACTCTGTAGAGAATAAAAAGTAGGATTTCATCTTTTGATTTCTCCCTCATGTAGTACTAAAACATACACTTGAACATACTGGGTGTTTAACTCTTTCCCATTTGACAATTTTTCGGACTAGATCAAGTTGAAAGCATTTGCAGATGACATAATACATGTAGCGCAAAAGATGATTACTGTCTTTGATAGGGTAGAGAACATTGTGGGAAAAGGAAAAAATGCTGGTTAAGAGCATTTTCTCTTTTTTTTCACAATGTTACCAAAAGCCTTCTTCAAGGTCATGAAACTATGGGATTATGTTGTGATGTACGTTTTCAAAATGTGCTCTTCTTTTTATAGTTTGTGGAGATATTCATGGTCAGTTTTATGATCTAATGAAGTTGTTTGAAGTTGGTGGGCCGCCAGCGACAACACGCTACCTCTTCCTTGGAGATTATGTTGACAGAGGTTATTTCAGTATAGAGGTAAGGAATTAAACAGTTTTGATTTTGCAGTTTCAGGGCTGAAAATATATTAAGAGTGCTGCCAAAGAATACTCACTGACTCATCTGAGAATAGAATTATGAAAAAGAAATCTAAATGAATAGACTACAAATTTATTGTTAATTATGATTTTTAGCTCCACTGACCAAAGGCCAGCGGGCTTATGTCACGGCCCAGTGTCCGTCGTCCGTGTGTGCGTCCGTGCGTGCGAGCGTTAACTTTTATTTCAAACATCTTCTTCCCTGAAACTAAACATCCAAATTTGATGAAACTTCACAGAAATGATCCTGCCATGGTCCTCTTCAGAATTTCTTGAAAGAATTTGATTCCTTCAAAAACTATGGCAACAAAAGTGAAAAATATTGAACATCTTTGAAAATCTTCTTGTCTGAAACCATAAGGCCCAGGGCTACAAAATTTGGCATGTAGCTTTATCTAATAGACATCTAAGAAGTTTCTTCATATTATAGCCCCGGGGTCAAAATTGGCCCCGTGCCAGGGATCACAAGTTTAGCATGGGCTTATATATAGTGACTTTAATTTAAATAGTAATCAAGGGAAATAACTCCTGTTATAAGAGATAAAGTTAGTTTCTATTTACCTCCCTTGATTATCAAACTGCAATGATACGTGATTGATGTTGATAGTCAAGTTTTTTGGATAGGACATGTTCTCTGGTCAGGGAGAGTGATTTATTTTGATGCTAGTAGTTATGCTCACATCAGTGGAAATATTAAACTTAAAGTAAGGTTTCTATCATTCAGTTTTCTTTCCAGAATGTTACCCACATGCCAATGAATAAACCTGCTTGTATTCACTAACATAATCTTTGCACTTAGGAAGATATGACTTTTTTTGTGGGGAAGGGGGAGGTTATGTTTTCCATGTAAGTTTACTACCATACAGACTTTTTATGATGTATGTCTAGTAATGCCATTTAAGTGCATGATACGTTTATTTTACTCTTTAAGAAAGGACAAACTTTTCTACTGGACCAAGTTTAAAGCCATTGCAAAAAACAAATTGAATGTAGCTTAAATGATTATTTCTGTCTTTGATAGGGTAGGAAACATTGTTGTAAAAGGAGAAAATACTGGCTGACAACATGTTGTCCTTTTCCCACAATGTTTTCGAAAGCTTTCTCTTTAAAGGTCATTAAAACTTCGATTTGTGTGGTAAAGGGTTAAAAAGCCAGTGGAGCGATACAGTGCCATCATGGCCCTGTTGTTTTCTCTTATTTTTGTTTTTTGGTTTTTAGCTCACTTGAGCATGAAGTGCTCAAGGTGAGCTTTTGTGATCGCCCAATGTCCGTCGTGCGTCGTCCACAATTTCTTTAAACATCTTCTCCTCCTAAACCACTGGGCCAATCTTGATGAAACTTGGCAGGGATGTTCCTTGGGTGAAGCTCTACCAAAGTTGTTCAAGAGATTGAATTCCACCCATAACTCTGGTTGCCATGGCAACCAAAAGGAAAAAAATAGCAAAATCTTTGAAAATCTTCTCCTCTGAAACTAGAAGGCATAGAGCTTTGATATTTGGTATGTAGCATCTCCTAGTGGACCTCTACCAAGTTTGTTCATATGATGCCCGTGGGGTCAAAACTGGCCCCTCCCTGGGGGTCACAAGTTCGAACATAGGAACAAAGAAAGAAAACTTTAAAATTCTTCTTCTCTGAAACTGGATGGCCCAGAGCTTTGATATTTGGTATGTAACATCTGCTAGTGGACCTCTACCAAGTTTGTTCATATGATGCCCCTGGGGTCAAAACTGGCCCCGCCTCAGGGGTCACAAGTTTGAACATAGGAACAAAAAAGGGAAAGCTTTAAAATTCTTCTTCTTTGAAACTGGAAGGCTTGGATCTTTGATATTTGGTATGTAGCATCTCCTACTGAGCCTCTACCAAGTTTGTTCATACGATGCCCCTGGGGTCAAAACTGGCCCCGCCCCGGGGGTCACAATTTTTAACATAGGAACAAAGAAGGAAAACTTTAAAATTCTTTTTCTCTGAAACTGGTAGGCATAGAGCTTTGATATTTGGTATGTAGCATCTCCTAGTGGACCTCTACCAAGTCTGTTCATATGATGCCCTTGGGGTCAAAACTGGCCCTGCCCTTGGGGTCACAAGTTAGAACAAAGGAACAAAGCAGAAAAATTTTAAAATTCTTCTTCTCTAAAACTGTAAGGTGTAGAGCTTTGATATTTGGTATGTAGCATCTCCCAGTGGGCCTCTACCAAGTTTATTCATATGATGCCCTTGGGGTCAAAACTGGCCCCGCCCCAGGGGTCACAAGTTTGAACATAAGAACAAAAAAGGGAAAACTTTAAAATTCTTCTTCTGTGAAACTGGAAGGCTTGGATCTTTGATATTTGGTATGTAGTGAACCTGTTCTAAGTTTGTTAGCCCACCTGAGCACAACATGTTCAGTGAGTTCAAAATTGGGTCACCTGGGGTCATAAACTAGGTCACTAGGTCAAATTAAAGAAAGAACTTGTGGGCTCTCTAGAGGCCACATTTATTGTTCAGTTGATTTGAAAATCGCTTAAAATGTTTCTCTTGATGAAATCTAAGATGAGTTCAAAATTGGGTCACCTGGGGTCATAATCTAGGTCACTAGGTCAAATTAAAGAAATACTTAAGGTCACTCTAGAGGCCACATTTTTTGCTCAATTGACTTGAAAATTGGTCAGAATGTTTGTCTTGATAAAATCTCACATGAGGTTGAATTTGGGTCAACTCGGGGTATAAACTAGGTCACTAGGTCAAATTAAAGAAATACCTTTAGGGCACTCTAGAGGCCACATTTATTGTTCAATTGATTTGAAAATCGCTTAAAATGTTTCTCTTGATGAAATCTAAGATGAGTTCAAAATTGGGTCACCTGGGGTCACAATCTAGGTCACTAGGTCAAATTAAAGAAATACCTTTAGGTCACTCTAGAGGCCACATTTTTTGCTCGATTGACTTGAAAATTGGTCAGAATGTTTGTCTTGATAAAATCTCACATGAGTCTGAATTTGGGTCAACTCGGGTCATAAACTAGGTCACTAGGTCAAATTAAAGAAATACCTTTAGGGCACTGTAGAGGCCACATTTATTGCTCAATAGACTTGAAAATTGGTCAGAATGTTTGTCTTGATTAAATCTCGCATGAATCTGAATTTGGGTCAACTCGGTTCATAAACTAGGTCACTAGGTCAAATTAAAGAAATACCTTTAGGGCACTGTAGAGGCCACATTTTTTTGCTCAATTGACTTGAAAATTGGTCAGAATATTTGTCTTGATCAAATCTTACATGAGTTTGAATTTGGGTCAACTCGGGTCATAAATTAGGTCACTAGGTCAAATTAAAGAAATACTGTAGGGCACTGTAGAGGCCACATTTATTGCTCAAATAACCTGAAATTTGGTCAGAATGTTTGTCTTGATGAAATCTCGGATTAGTTTGGATTTGGGTCCTCTGGGATCATAAACTAGGTCACTAGGTCAAATTAAAGAAATACCCTTAGGGCACTCTAGAGGCCACATTTATTGCTCAATTGACTAGAAAATTGGTCAGAATGTTTGTCTTGATTAAATCTCACATGAGTCTGAATTTGGGTCAACTGGGCTCATAAACTAGGGCACTAGGTCAAATTAAAGAAATACCTTTAGGGCACTCTAGAGGCCACATTTTTTGCTCAATTGATTTGAAAATTGTTTGAAATGTTTCTCTTGATGAAATCCAAGATGAGTTCAAAATTGGGTTGCCTGGAGTCTTAATCTAGGTCACTAGGTCAAATTAAAGAAATACCTTTAGGGCACTCTAGAGGCCACATTTTTTGCTCAATTTACTTGAAAATTGGTCAGAATGTTTGTCTTTATGAAATATTGGATGAGTTTGAAATTGGGTCAACTCGGGTCATAAACTAGGTCACTAGGTCAAATTAAAGAAATACCTTTAAGGCACACTAGAGGCCACATTTATTTCTCAATTAACTGGAAAACTGTTCAGAATGTTTGTCTTGATAAATATTTTGATGAGTTCTAAATTTGGTTACGTAGGGTTATAAATTAGGTCACTAGGTCAACTTATGTAAATTTCTTGTGGATGCTCTAGATGCCACATCTTGAGCTCAATTGACCTGACAATTGGTCAGAAATTGAATTTTGCACGTGGATTGAAATTTTGCCTATTGACTCAGGTGAGCGATCCAGGGCCATCATGGCCATCTTGTTTAGCTCCACTGGCCAAAGGCCAGCGGGCTTATGTCATGGCCCGGTGTCCGTCGTGCGTCCGTCTGTGTGTGCGTCCGTGCGTGCATTAACTTTTTTTCAAACTTCTTCTCTGAAACTGCCCTTCTAAATTTGATGAAACTTCACAGAAATGTTCCTGCTATGGTCCTCTTTACAATTTCTTGAAAGAATTTGATTCCTTCAAAAACTCTGGTTACCATGGCAACAAAACTGAAAAATATTGAACATCTTTGAAAATCTTCTTGTCTGAAACCATAAGGCCCAGGGCTACCAAATTTGACATGTAGCTTTATCTAATGGACCTCTAAGAAGTTACTTCATATTATAGCCCTTGGGTCAAAATTGGCTCTGCCCCGGAGATCACAAGTTTAACATGGGCTTATATAGTGACTGTAATTTAAAATAGTAATCAAGGGAAATAACTCCTGTTATACAAGATAAAGTTTGTTACTATTTATCTCCCTTCATTATCAAACTGCAGTTATACATTATTGGAGTTTTGTATTCAAGTTTTTTCAAGAGGAAATGTTCTGTTTTAAGGGAGAGTGATTTATTTTGATGCTAATGGTTATGCTCACTTGAATGGAATGTTCAATTTAAAGTAAGGTTTCTATCACTCAAATTTTTTCAGAACTTACCTTTCATGCTAATGAATACACCTGCTTGTATTCACTGACATTATCTTTGCATTTAAAAAGATACGACTGTTTTTGTTTGGCGGGCAGGATGGAGGTTATGTTTTCAAAGTAAGTTTATTACCATACAGATTTTTTATGCTGTATGTCTCTGTCAATGCCAATTAAGTGCATGATACGTTAATTTTACTCTTTAAGAAATGACAAATTTTTTTTACTGTACCAAGTTTAAAGCCATTGCAAAAAGACAAATTGAATGTAGCTTAAATGACTATTTCTGTCTTTGATAGGTTAGGAAACATGGGAAAAGGAGAAAATACTGGCTGACAACATGTTGTCCTTTTCTCACGATGTTTTTGAAAGCCTTCTCTTTCAGGGTCATTAACACTTCAATTTGTGTGGTAAAGGGTTAAAAAGCCAGTGGAGCGATACAGGGCCATCATGGCCCTCTTGTTAGCTCACCTGAGCACAACATGCTCAAGGTGAGCTATTGTGATTGCCCTATGTC
The DNA here is from genome assembly GCA_946811185.2 of Hippopus hippopus. Taxonomy (NCBI): domain Eukaryota; kingdom Metazoa; phylum Mollusca; class Bivalvia; order Cardiida; family Cardiidae; genus Hippopus; species Hippopus hippopus. The sequence goes on from OX328096.1 coordinate 36,699,060, forward strand.
TGGTGTCCATGGTCCGTCTTCCGTCAACAGTTTCTTTAAACATCTCGAAGTTCAAACATAGGAACAAAGACGGAAAACTTTAAAATTCTTTTTCTCTGAAACTGGAAGGCGTAGAGCTTCGATATTTGGTATGTAGTATCTCCTAATGGACCTTTACCAAGTTTGTTCATATGATGCCCCTGGAAACAAAACTGGCCCCGCCTCGGGGGTCACAAGTTTGAACACAGGAACAAAGAAGGAAAACTTTAAAATTCTTCTTCTCTGAAACTGGAAGGTGTAGAGCTTTGATATTTGGCATGTAGTATCTCATAGTAGTAACCTTCTACCAAGTCTGTTCAAATAAACCCGCTGGGGTGAAAACTGGCCCTGCCCCGGGGGTCACAATTTCGAACATGGGAACAAATAAGGAAAACTTTAAAATTCTTATTCTTAAAAACTGGAAGGCGTAGAACTTTGATATTTGGTATGTATTATCTCCTAGTGGACCTGTACTAAGTTCGTTAGCCCACTGGAGCACAACATGTTCAATGAGTTGCGAAAATGGGTCACCTGTGGTCATAAAATAGGTCACTAGACCAAATTAAAGAAATACCTTGTGGGCACTCTAGAGGCCACATTTCTTGCTCATTTGACCTGAAATGTGGTCAGAATGTTTTTCTTGATGAAATCTGTGATGACTTTGAATTTGGGTCACTTTGGGTCTTAATCAAGGTCACTCTAGAGAACTCCTCCAAGATATCATCAAGGCAAACATTCTGACCAACTTTCAAGAGTTTTGGACTAAAAATGTGTTCTCTAGAGTGTACACAAGGTTTTTCTAAGATTTGACCTAGTGACCTAGTTTTTGACCCGACATGACCCATTTTCGAAAAAGGGTCATGTCAGGTCGTAAACTAGGTCACATGGTCAAATCTTAAAAACCTTGTGTATGCTCTAGAGGCCACATTTTAAGTCCAAAACTCTTGAAAATTGGTCAGAATGTTTGTTTTGATGGTATCTCGGACTAGTTCGAAAATGGGTCATGTTGGGTTGAAAACTAGGTCACTAGGTCAAAGCTTAGAAAAATCTTGTGTACGCTCTAGAGGCCACATTTTCAGTCCAAAACTCTTACAAGTTTGTCAGAATGTTGTCTTGATGATCAGTATGATAAAATGGGTAAAATGGGTATAAAAAATAGGTCACCATGTCAGATCTTGGAAAAACCTTGTGTACACTCTAGAGGCAACATTTTCTGTCCAGTACTTATGAAAGTTGGTCAGAATCTTTGTTATGATAATATCTACAATAGGAAAATGGGCTATGTTTGGCTAAAAAGTATGTCACTGAGAGAAATTCTAGAAAAAGCTTGTGTACATGCTAGAGGCCAAAATTTCAGTCCAATAATTATGAAAGCTTGGTCGAATGTTTGTCATAATATCCAAAGAGATTGAAAATGGGCCATGTTTGGTCAAAAGACTTAGGTGAGCAACTTCAGGGCCATTGTGGCCCTCTTGTTATTTAAAAGCTTTAAGAGACATCTTTACAGCAAAAGAGAGAAAACAAACGCTGTTAAAACTTGACAGTGGTATAATCTAGTCAGCTGTGTAAATGTAGATTAAAAAATCAATATAAGATGTATGGGGTAAAGAAACTATAGGGATTTGTCTTCGATTTAAACTGGAAACTGTGGTTGTTATGTCTATGGCTAGCCGCAATAGAATGAAATGCATTTTCTATCTGCCGTAATCTGTGCAACCATCAGGGGCAATATTTGGCATGAAGATACACAAATGATTATAGTTTCATAAAATACAGAAAAAAACAGTTAAAAAACTACATGAAAACGAATGAAGATGTATGTATAACAATTCATACTTGTAATCACAAAACTGAAGAAAATATAGTGCTTGAAGCATTTATGATGTAACTAGACAATAATTCATTACAAAATTGCCTTATTTTCCCACCATTTAAACAAAAAAAATGATTGGTTCTTGTGCAGTTCTTACTTTTGTTTACTGCATCAAATTTTCATACTGTATTTGACTACCATTACATCACATCAACTTGTGTGAAGCATCTTTTTTTAATTTACTCTCCTTCATAAACTAAGATGTAACTACACAGCAAGTTTTAAAGTTTGTAGTCCGAGATTCATCTTGAGTATCCTGATTCTGCCATAAATAATAGTCACCTATTGAACAAAAAATGTATTGATGAGGGAAATGATGTGAATTAGAACTGATTCCACTCCAGTATCATTACCGCAGACCCTTCGTACTCGAATTATCAGAGTTTCAAATACCTACCTTGTGACAGTAGATGGGGTACTTAAAGTTGTTTTAGATAAATATTTTCTGCTTGATGGTGCCTTTTTTATTCGTTACAGATGTGTACATAGATGCAACAATTGGTATGTGGGTTCAATTGCATGATTTTGCTTCACTGAAATTGATAATAAGACATTTTTTCTCCATTCAGGATGTAACATATATGACGTATCCTATATCTGTGGATATTCTGATGCAGCTATCTTCAGTCCAGTATAGGCGCCAACAACACATAAATATTTTTTGATCGCTTACATCTTTCAGATAAATATGCATGGTGATGTTTGCTTCTGTGTGCTGACTGTTCTACCCTTGCAAACTTTCGTTTGCAAACAACAGCAAACATGTGTTGTTTGCTAACAAATGTTAGTGTAGGCCTAAAGATATTTTAGTTGACCAGTTTTTTCTTATGGTTCCTTCAACCATATAGCTAGCCCTCCAGTGATGATTGGTTCACTAACAATCCTGTGTTTCAGCATATAAATTTACAAAGAAAGCCCATAGAAAATACTGTTTGAAATGGGGAAACTGACTGTAACAAGCAATGTCACCTTTGCCTACATTTTCTACCATTTCAGAGCCCATTTGCACCAATTTAGAATTTGCAGTCTGTAGGTGCTGTTAATTTGGAAGAGTTTAGAATTTGATGCTTGGAAAAGGGTTAATCAATTTTGTTTAAAACCAGTTTATTTTTTTTTAGGCTGGATAGACTAGGTGTCAGTGTCATAATTAGATAAAAAATTATTACAGTTTTTATGTATTTCAGTGTGTACTGTACTTGTGGGCTTTAAAAATTCTCTATCCAAACACATTCTTCATGTTGAGGGGAAATCATGAATGTCGGCATTTAACAGAGTACTTCACATTTAAACAAGAATGTAAGTATGAATATATGCATGCATCTCTTAGCTTTCCGTAAAGTGGAAAGAGGCTTTGTAACCTTTTTATTAGCTCACCTGAGCACAAAGTGCTCAAGGTGAGCTTTTGTGATCGTGCTGTGTCCGTCGTCTGTCGTCTGTTGTCCGTCGTCAACTTTTACCTTGTGTACGCTCTAGAGGCCACATTTTCAGTCCGATACTCATGAAACTTGGTCAGAATGTTTGTCTCAATGATATATCGGACGAGTTCTAAAATGGGTCAAGTCGGGTCAAAAACTAGGTCAAATCTTAGAAAAACCTTATGTACACTCTAGAGGCTACATTTTCAGTCCAAAACTCCTGAAAGTTGGTCAGAATGTTTGTCTTGATGATATCTCAGACGAGTTTGAAAAAGGGTCATGTCAGGTCAAAAACTAGGTCACCAGGTCAAATGTTAGAAAAACCTTGTGTACACTCTAGAGGCTACATTTTCAGTTCAAAACTCCTGAAAGTTGGTCAGAATGTTTGTTTTGATGATATCTCAAACGACGTCGAAAATGGGTCATGTCGGGTCAAAAACAAGGTCACTAGGTCAAATCTTAGAAAAACCTTGTGTACGCTCTAGAAGCTACATTTTCTGTCCAAAACTCTTGAAAGTTGGTCAGAATGTTTGTCTTGATAATACCTCAGATGAGTTCGAAAATGGGTCATGTCGGGTCAAAAACTAGGTCACCAGGTCAAATCTTAGAAAAACCTTGTGCACGCTCTTGAGGCTACATTTTCAGTCCCAAAATTCTGAAAATTGGTCAGAATGTTTGTATTGATGATATCTCAAACAAGTTCGAAAATGGGTCATGTCGGGTCAATAACTAGGTCACTAGGTCAAATCTCAGAAAAACCATTTGTACGCTCTAGAGGCCACATGTTCTGTCCAAAATTCTTGAAAGTTAGAATGTTTGTCTTGATGATATCTCAGACAAGTTCAAAAATGGGTCATGTTAGGTCGAAAACAAGGTCACTAGCTTATATCTTAGAAAAACCTTGTGTAGGCTCTAGAGGCCACATTTTCAGTCCAAAACTCTTGAAAGTTGGTCAGAATATTTGTCTTGATTATATCTTGGATGACTTTGAAAATGGGTCATGTCGGGTCAAAATCTAGGTCACTAGGTCAAATCTTAGAAAAACCTTGTATACACTCTAGAGGCCACATTTTCAATCCTACTATAATGAAACTTGGTCAGAATGTTTGTCTTGATGATTTCTTGGACCAGTTTGCAAGTGGATCATTTTCGGTCAATAACAAGGTCACTGAGTCAAATCTTCAAAAAACCTTTTTCAGTCAAATAATCATGAAAATCTTGGTAGAATGTTTGTCATAATATCTCAAAAGAGATTGAAAAAATGGGCCAGGTTTGGTAAAAAGACTCAGGTGAGCGACTTCAGGGCCATCATGGCCCTCTTGTTTAAATTTTTGACAGAATTTTTGAAATGGTGAGCTTCAGTTTTTGTGACATTTGTCGAAGACAATGCCACTATGAGTTCAATATTAAATGTTCAATATTGAATTTTGAAGACCATGTATCGTATTTTGTGCAAAAGCAGAAGGAAATAAACCCAATAAAACTTAATTTTTCACAGACAAATGGGTTTTTCGATGGCACTTCGACATGTAATTGGAAATGGCGTATTTAATTAAGCTGTATAAGGGCATCGATCATCGAAATACTGCTTTTTGATTGAAAATAGCTTCACCCACTCATAGCCTTTTATTGGCGCAATGATACACAAAATTTTGTCAACTGACCGCTTTGGTTCCGGACTTGTTCATTCCAAAACTAGTTCGTCCCTGGGCTTGTTCGTCCCATGATTGCACGCTACCCCATTTGATTGTGCATGAATATTTACAGATCGAAATAATTGATTGTAATGTTGGGAATTAGATTTTGACGGCCAAACGTATCTCAAGGTATAAACTTAATTTTATTTGATGTGTATACATGATTTCTCTCTCTACCCATCATGCATCCTACTGTCAAGGGACATTACTCCTGACTCCTCCTGTGAATGAACAAAGGGAGACCACCAATACACAAATAACCCAAACTTTGACACCAGTATTCACTCTTTAACAAAAAAAAACAGATGTGTAAATTTGCTTAGTAGGTTGACTTTTAAGTTAATATTTGAATAATATTTTTTTTTCTTCAAATTATTAATTCCACACAATGGCTTCCTTGACAAATGCCACAACAGCGTTTTCAACACTTTGATTATCTGCCTTGATTGTTAATTGATTCCTCAACATGTTTCATCTACTGTACTTTCAAGCATTACTGGATATTATGCTTAAAAAAACATATTTGATTTGTTTCCTAACGTTTTACAGCTTCAGACTCTTTAGTAAATCTTTTCTTCATTAAGCAAACAAGTTTTTAGCTCACCTGAGCACGAAGTGCTCATGGGGAGCTATTGTGATCGTGCTGTGTCTGTCGTCCGGCATGCGTCGTCAACTTTTCACCTTGTGTACGCTCTAGAGGCCACATTTTCAGTCCGATACTCATGAAACTTGGTCAGAATGTTTGTCTCAATAAAATCTCGGACGAGTTCGAAAATGGGTCATGTCGGGTCAAAAACTAGGTCACTAGGTCAAATCTTAGAAAAATCTTGTGTACACTCTAGAGGCCACATTTTCAGTCCAATACTCTTGAAAGTTGGTCAGAATGTTTGCCTTGATGATATCTAGGACGAGTTCGGAAATGGGTCATGTCGGGTCAAAAACTAGGTCAGTAGGTGAAATCCTAGGAAAACTTTGTGTACGCTCTGGAGGCCACATTTTCAGTATAAAACTCTTGAAAGTTGGTCAGAATGTTTGTCTCGATGATATCTCAGATGAGTTCAAAAATAGGTTATGTGGGGTCAAAAACTAGGTCATTAGGTCAAATCTTAGAGAAACCTTGTGTATGCTCTAGAGGCCACATTTACAATCCAAAACTCCTGAAAGTTGGTCAGAATGTTTGTCTTGATGATATCTCAGACGAGTTTGAAAATGGGTCATGTCAGGTCAAAAACTAGGTCACTAGGTCAAATCTTAGAAAAACCTTGTGTACGCTCTAGAAACCACATTTTCTGTCAAGAACTCTTGAAACTTGGTCAGAATGTTTGTCTTGATAATAGCTCAGGCAAGTTTGATAATGGGTCATGTGGGGTCAAAAACTAGGTCACTAGGTCAAAATCTTAGAAAAACCTTGTGTATGCTCTGGAGGACACATTTTCATTCGATACTCCTGAAACTTGGTCAGAATGTGTCTTGATGAGACCTTGAATGAGTTTATATTTGGGTCATATGGGGTCAAAAACTAGGTCACTGGGTCAAAAATTGGAAAAACCTTGTGTACGCTCTAGAGGCCACATTTTCTGTCTGATACTCTTTAAACTTGGTCAGAATGTTTGTTTTGTTGATATCTCAGAAGAGTTTGATAATGGGTAATGTCGCGTCAAAAACTAGGTCATTTGGTCAAATCTTAGAAAAACCTTTTGTACGCTCTAGAGGCCACATTTTCAGTCCAATACTCATGAAACTTGGTCAGAGTGTTTGTCTTAGTGATATCTAAAAAGTGTTTGATAATGGGTAATGTCTGATAAAAAACTAGGTCACTAGGCCATATCTTAGAAAAACCTTGTGTATGCTGTAGAGGCCACATTTTTAGTCCGAAACTCTTAAAAGTTGGTCAGAATGTTTGTCTTGATAATATCTTGAAAGAGTTCGAAAATGGGTAATGTTGGATCAAAAACTAGGTCACAAGGTCAAATCTTAGAAAACCTTGTTTACTTTCTAGAGGCCTCATTTTTAATGCAATACTCACTTGGTCAGAATGTTGGTCTTGCACCAGTTTGCAAGTGGGTCATTTTGCCTCAATAACTAATGAAAATCTTGGTAGATTGTTTGTTGTAATATCTCAAAAGAGATTGAAAATGGGTCATGTTTGAGCGATTTCAGGGCCATCATGGCCCTCTTGTTTAACTTTAATTTGTAATTATCATGTTAGAAATAGTTGACCAAGTTTAATCAGTGTTCTGTTCTGTATTGGTAACTGTTTGAGTAATTAAGCCTAAACAGAAAAATGCTGTTAACACTTTGTTCAGTGTCTGGCTAGGTCCACAGTAATACAGCATTTAACTCTTTACCAGATAACAAGATTTTAGATTAGTCCAATTTGAAAGCACATGCAGAAGACCTATTGGATATATCTGAAAAAGTGAATATTTGTTATTAACTCCTTACCAAACGACAAAATTTTAGACTGGCCCAAATTGAAAGCATTTGCAGACAACAAAATTAACGCAACTCAAAAATTAAAGTTTGTTCTGGAAGGGTAGAAAACATAGTGGGAAAAGGAGAAAATGCTGGTTACCAGCATTTTCTCCTTTTCCCACAATGTTTTCAAAAGGCTTCTTTCTCAGAGTCGTGAAAACCCGGGATTGTTTGGTAAAGAGTTGAGGAAAGAAAATATGTTGGTAGAGGAGAAAATCCTGCTTACCAGCATTTTCTCCTACTTTTTTGAAATCCTTTTTCCTCGGAGTTGCTGAATCAGGATGGTATAGTAAAAGGTTAAAAGTATTTTCATTGACATAAATAAAGACAGCAGCATATATTCACAGGGTTTTTCATGACACACAAATCCTGCGTCAATGACACTATTTCAGTTCAAATGACCCCAAAAATGAATAACAGTGTGTCATCAGTGACGCAACTTTCCAAAATCTAAATCATCTAGGAAATTGAGTAAATCATCATTAGTACAAGCCTGACCCTGCTTCAATATCAGACAAACGTCTTTCTTTTTTTAACTATAGGGTTTATTTAAGATAAAAGTGGTTTTACAGTAATTTATTTATAGAACAAGACTGGTTTATGCATTATTACAGTAATGTACAGTGGACAGTTGTCGTAGATACGGCCCAGTCAAGGTCTTAGTTGGATTCTCCATATTTTATATAACTTATTTCTTCTGACTTCTGGTGGATAAAAGTACACATTACCAGTCTGTTTGGTTTGCAGAAAAAAATGTTAGGACGATGTAAACTTTAGCATTCTTTTTGATCGTCTGCTTCCTATTGCTGCCGATCATGCCACATCAAGTAGCAATTCGGAAGGTAATGTATCGTCTGTCAAAAATTGAAGTCGAGCTTTCCGTTACAACTGGCTGAAAGACTTTACTTGTTTTGAGTTAAATGGTGAAATGTATTGTAATCCGTGCTTGAAGACCAGCCTCGAGAGTCAAGAGACCCATTTATTTTGACCCCCAAAACTAAAGAAATGACCCTCAACTGAAGAGACATGGGGTCACAATGTATTCAATTGTTTTACTCCTTACTAGACTTAAGAAATTATAGACTTGTTCAAATCCAAAGGATTTGCAGATGCAAGTCTGGCTCAAAAGATGGAATGATAGAAAAAATATGGGAAGGGGACTATTGTTTTCAAAACTTCTTTTTCAATGTCTTTAAAACTCGGGTTGTATGGTAAGGGGTTTATTAAATTTTGTGCTCTCTCCTTTGCAGGTAAAATAAAGTATTCAGAAAGAGTTTATGATGCATGTATGGATGCATTTGATTGTCTCCCGTTATCAGCTTTAATGAATCAGCAATTCCTTTGTGTACATGGTGGGCTGTCACCAGAAATTCACACACTAGAAGATATCAGGAAGGTTTGTATATTATAGGGAGCGATGCAGATTTCATGATCTTACAGAACATAAAATTGATTTATCACTGAACTAAGTTAGCCTTACGCTGACAAACCATCAGTGAAAAAGAAAGAAAAAGTAAGAAAAAATTATTTTTTTCGGTGGTATTTCATGAAATGGTTACGTTGCCTCTCTTGGTATTTATAGATTTCATGCCAGAGGTTTGCAAGGACAGTTTTGGGAATGTCGCATGATCAATAATACACAATGATTATTCAAATCAGTATAATGACATCATATCTGACAAAAAAAGAGTTTCCAATTACAAAAAGAGCATCTTGTCATTTACATGGTAAAAATTGCACCTTTTTAGCTCCCCTGGCCAAAGGCCAGCGGGCTTATGTCATGGCCTGGTGTCCATCGTGCGTCTGTCCGTCCGTGCGTCAACTTTTATTTCAAACATCTCCTCTGAAACTACCCATCCAATTTTGATGAAACTTCACAGAAATAATCCTGCCATGGTCTTCTTCAGAAGATGGACAAAATTATAGCCCTGGGGTCAAATTTGGCCCTGCCCTGGGGGTCACAAGTTTTACATGGGCTTACATTGGGAAAACTTTAAAAATCTTCTCATACCTAGCCATTAGGCCTAGGGCTACCAAATTTTTCATCTAGCTTTATACAGTGGGCCTCTATCAAGGGGGCCCAAATTATATCCCTTGGGTCAAAATTGGCCATGCCCCAGGGGTCACATGTCTCACATAGGTTTATGTAGTGAAAAGTTTAGAAATCTTCTTGTTACTTACCATAAGACATAGGGCTACATTTGTAGCCCTGTGTATGTCCTCAAGTTACAAACCAATTGGCCAAGTATTGTTATGTTTGGCATGTAGGGTTTTTACTTTTTAGCCAGTGCAGCAATACAGGGCCATCATGGCCCTCCTGTTATTAAATGTAACCAAGCAGTTAATACAACTCCAAAGAGAATTACAAATTGTTTTGCATATCAGTATTTGACTAGAAATTTTGATTGACTGTATTCAAACTGAATAGACCCCTTTAAGATACTGAAAGACATCCTTTTAAATGCTTCACTGTAAAATAAGTAAACTAGCAAATAAAAAAGTTTACAAATTTTTAAGAAAAGAATTTTTGGCCACAATTTTAGAATCATGTATTGGGTAGTTGAGATCAAAGCCAGGGCAAGATTTTTTGTCCAGTCTTAATCTTGAACTACAATATATGCAAAATATACTCAGTTTGGCCATGGTATGGTTATGTCTGTATAAGAATTGATGAGACTTATAATGTAGGATAAAAAAAAAAAAACTAGGTAGCAAGGCTATTTGATGTTTCCAAAGATTGTTAGAAATCAGTGCCACAGGATTCATTTCTTTCTCATGGCTGAACCTTATTTTGATGAAGTTTATATTGGAAAGCAGCTATTGGCTTGGAAAGAATGTTTTGCAAAGCACTGGTTAAGCAGAAACATTAAGAGAGCTTGGATAGGTTCACTTGATGCCCTGAAATAAAGTTGAAAATTGTATTTTACAATGAAAAAAAAAAAAAAATGTGGTGGGTGTTTTACAGCATTGTCTCTTTTAGATGCCTCCCAGGGGCTTCACATTATCCAAAAGAGGGGTAATTATTAGTGGTAAAACAACCCAGACTTTGCTACTTGGTTTTAGCCCGGGGCAAGAGATCACCATGTGCGAAACCCAATGTATTTAATGCAGACCATCAATCCCCCCCCTCATGATTTTTTTTTTTTTACCTTAAATAGTGTTCATAATTAATAGGGGCCATTTATCTTCGATACTTTTTCTTTCGTAAAGTTTTCTGAAAAAAGTGATATTTTGTTACAGGAAATGTAAAATGTTATCCGAAGTGTATGTATATTAATAGGGTAGTCAGGTGTTAATGACCTGAATTTCTGAAGCAATGAGGATTATGCTGATGCCGCTAGCTTACTCCAGCTGTTTCATTTCAACTTGAATTATTTGTTGGTCAGTCCATTTTTCAGTTAGAAAAAAAAAAAACTAGGGAAGCCATAAGTAGAGGGGGCGCATCAATAAGGGACATACTGTAACAGTAATTGAGCAACAAAGAACCTGACAATTGTTCTGTTTTGGTAACAATTACGTAATTTTTTGGGCATATTATGATTTTCCAAATAAAATAGTATTTCAAAATCTACATATTATTTTAATGACCAAAATATTACTATATTTGTCTGAACATGAAAGTTACCTTTATCATCTATTGTTATTGTAAATTGTAGTTGGACAGATTTAAAGAACCCCCAGCATTTGGACCGATGTGTGATTTACTGTGGTCTGATCCATTAGAGGACTTTGGTAATGAAAAAACAACAGAACATTTTACTCATAACAGTGTAAGAGGTTGCTCATATTTTTATAGGTAAGGACTGAATCTGATATCTTGTGGCTTGTTCTCTACCATTACAATACTGTCTGTGTGTTTTCACATTTCACTCAAGATGTTCTTCTCATTTTGAACATTCATTCATTTAGAGGTTAGGCAGAAGTTGAAATTCCAATATTTCCCCCCCCCCCCCCCCCCCCCCCCAGCAGAATTAATTATATCATCAGACTCACTCTCTTTCTGCTTATAAATCTTGTCAATTTATCATTTACCACACAATTCTGATTTTTAATGACCTTTGCAGAGAAGGGTTTTGAAAACATTGTTGGAAAAGAAGAAAATGCTGGTTACCAGCAATTTCTCCTTTTCCCACAATGCTTTCTACCTTTGCGAAGACAGAGCCCATACTCTATGCAAAATTTAATTTTTTGCCTGCAAGTGCTTTCAGCTCGGACAAGTCTTAGAATTTGTCAATTGGTAAAGGGTTAATACAAAGTATGATGTAAATAATAAAAATTTGTGATAACCTTTTAAACCCACGTCAGAATCATGTACTGTGGATGGACCACAGAAGACTTGCTGTCACTTTTTATCTGTCATAACAACAGGTTTTATATCTCATTGCAGCTATGCAGCTTGTTGTGAATTTTTACAGCAAAATAATTTATTATCAATTATACGAGCACATGAAGCACAGGATGCAGGGTAAGTTGTGTTGTCTTGATTCATGAATTTAATTTGTTAGTAATCATGGATGTTTAACTCATTACCAAACAACAAAATTTTAGGTTTGTCCAAATCGAAAGCATTTGCAGACGACAAAATAAAAGTGACTGAAAATTTGAAGTTTGTTTTGTGAAGGGTAGAAAACATTGTGGGAAAAGGAGAAAATGCTGGTTAGCAGCATTTTCTCCTTTTCCCACAATGTTTTCTAAAGGCTTCTTTCTCAGGGTCGTCAAAAGTAGGGATTGTGTGGAAATGGGTTAAGCCTTTAGTTATGCCATGTTTAAATCTATCTATATGAATAAAAGAACAATTTGCAACTGAAGAGATTTTGTCTTAGCTTTTAAATCAAATAGCAAATAAAAAATCTTGTTGAAAGATACTGCATGATTGCTGTCTGTGTGCAGTCTCATTTTGATCTGCTGTAGTCTAATTTGTCTGCCAGAATACTGATGTGACGTAGATCTATTTAAAAGTAAAATGCTTTTTGAAGAAGAAACTTTTGCTTTGGTTAGCCCTTAACCAAACAGTCCTGGCTATTAACAACCCTTATAAAAAAGGCTATAGAAAATAATTAACATAACATTGAGTAACATAAATTTCATGTTGTCATCTGCAAATGCTTTCAACTTGGACACATCTAAAATTTTATCATTTGGTAAAGAGTGAAAGGCTGAAGTAGCACTAGTACACCTGAGAATTGTTTTTGATGGACATGGTGTTCTAAAAGTAGTGAAAATGAATAACTTGTGATAGTTTTATTTATATCAATTGTTTTACTACAATAGAAAAGTACAGTGGAACCCCTCTATAAGGCTGTCGTTGGGAGCCATGATCCACAACAGCGTTATATCCGGGGTGAAGTATATAATGCTGACAACCCCCCCCCCCCCCCCCACCCGCGATCCATCCGCCGACCATTGCAAGAACTATGGCATCAATTAATTGCTGTTATTCGCCAATATATTCGGACGAAAATAAAGTAGTAATTTCCTAGTTATTATGGAAATCATCATTTTGAAGGAGTCAATGTAGCGAAAATAATAAGTTTTAATTTGGGGAGTGTGTCTTGCAAATTCATACATGTTAGCGGTTGAGCTAGATCTAGTTCAAATACCTAAACATAGACATGCATATTTACGTTGAAGCATTTATTTATCGAGCATTTTACAATTCTATTTTTTTTAAACGATTCCCAATTAGTTTTATTACCAAAACTGGTCATTTAAACATCAGTACAGGTACGTAAAGAACTTTGTTTACCTTTAGGACCATGTTAATTAGAAATTATTCGGCCGCTGTTCAGCTGAATTACAGCCTTGTTCATTGACATAAATAAAGACAGCAGCATATATTCACAGGGTTTTTCATGACACACAAATCCTGCGTCAATGACGCTATTTCAGCTCAAATGACCCCAGAAATGAATAACAGTGTGTCATCAGTGACGCAACTTTCCAAAATCTAAATCATCATTAATACAAGCCTGACCCTGCTTCAATATCAGACAAACCTTATGATGTTGGAATGCAGACAGTGCCGCCGCCATGTTTTTCAATCATACTGACGATTGCATAACAAACCCATATCGACTATGACTAACGAAATCTTTTTTAATAATCAGAGATAAGACCCGACGTACATGAAAGTCAAAATGAAAAACTTGCGCCGGGTCTATAAATTAGACTATGGTGGAGGGATGTAAACAGTTTGTAATATAGATCCTGCGTGGAAGGGTTGTCAGTCTTGAAATAAACGGATCTTAAATATGCTCTTACCATGTTTAGGCATAACAGAAGTAGCTTTCTACGAAAAAGCTTTGGGTCATAGTTCAGCTGCGGATGGTATAGATTCAAGATCAGACTGCACATTCTTTGAAGTCTGATGTCTATCTACACCAGCCACAAGACTTTAACTCTTTACCACACTTTCAAGACCCTAAGAAAGATAGCTTTTGAAAAGCATGTGGAAAAGAGGAGAAAATTCTGGAAATCCGCATTTTCTTCTTTCACCACATTGTTTCTACCCTACGAAGAACGGATTTCAAATTTGGCACACTGTTTTTTTTTTCTCGTCTGCAGATGCTCTGAATTCGGACATGTCTAAAATTTTGTAGTTTGGTAAAGAGTTAAAAATCATCATCCTGCCATGGGCAGTGAACGATTAGATATGACCATAAACATTTAACTTTCCATCCGTTAATTTAACACCAGTCGTGTATCCACAAAATTAATGTTTGCAGTAAAGTTTGCATTAGGGTATGACATAACGCTCCAATAATTCAAAGCGAGAGAGTTGTACTGTAACCATTTGTCGTACACACTTACAACTGTTTCGCTCGAAAGAATATACACCTGGTTATGGGCTGACCTCCAATCAAAACAAACGATATAAGCCAATATCTCGCTAGCTTATAATGATCTGATACAGCCTTTTTGCGTATCGTAATGAAAATTGCTAGAACAGCCCAGTCGTGTCACATGTACATTGTGTAGCCGGCAGGGAAAAAAAAGTCATTTGGCCATTTTCTGAAAATTTTGTCGTGACCCAAAAAAAAATATCCATACGCTAACTTGAAGCATAAGACTTGAAGCATAAGTTAAATGGATTAATTACCGATGAGTGAGAGAAACAAGGTTTTGTATTCAACAATGCTTTATTTTTGTAATTATGGGGACAACACAGGGCTTCAACCATTTCCCTCTTGTGGATCGACTATTCATGCTTCTGCTGAAGATTCCTTTCGAAAAAGCTGTGAAAAATGGCGAAACTGCTGACAGAACATCCAAAAGCCGCGAAAGAATTAACCCTTACTCATCTTTCAGGGCTAAAGTTGCTGTTGCGGCCTCTGTAGATCAAGATCAGACTGCAGACTGATCTCTGATCGTAAACTTCTCGGTCCGCTGTGAAGAGGCATTCGTTACAAACCAAACAAAAACTATCTTTCATTTTTTGTGTGTAATTTCATGACTGAGAATTACTATTGGTGGACACGGCTCTCGAAGGATTCATTCTCATTAGGGTTTTGCGCACGATGTACAATTCTGCTTTCATTATGCAGCCGACCATCCTATCAGAAATATTTTCCAAAAATTAAGTCAGATGTTTTGGAAAATATATTTTCAGTATTTAGTATTCTTGAATATTTTGACTCTCTGGAGTTAGGACTAGACATAAAATATTTTTGACAGTAATTTAACGTGTCCAAACATTAAGCGTGTCGGAATACATGGGCGAATTATGGTACATCCGACATCACTATGAACGGTCCACATACAGAAATTTATTGATGTTAAGTCTGCCTAATGTAAGATTGTGTATTTTATGTGAAGACAATTATGGACTGAGGTCCTTTTGTATTCAACTGTGCGTGTATTTGTTAAACAAAGCAATTGGGCACAGCTGTAGGTGATAGAAGTAATCAACAAGGTAAAAGTGTGAAAAACTGTCACATTATGTGCACAGTATCGATTTTACACCAGTATTAGGTCTATAGGTAGTTATGTTTTTACATTGAGGACTCGTATCAGCGGGTCAGTGGATTCGGATCAGACTCGAAAATGGTCAATCCCCCGAAATTTTGGGAGCCATAGGACACCCGCGTTACAATAGGGTCAGCGCTTTAGCGAAGTTCGTTTTAATGGGGTTTCACTGTACAGGTAAAAGACCAATGTTACTGATTCAATCTTTTAAGTGAATCTATTCTGAAGGACAATTTCTTACGTGCGTGCTTATAAATGAAGAAAATGTTTCATAATGATTCACAGAATTTTCAACAGTAAGCAGTTAAGTGTAGTCCTGATACGCAGATATACAAATTTGAAATGATACTGAGAAACTGTATCACTGATCTGAATTATTAATCCCCTCAGTATTTCAAAGCCCCACTTACAATCTGCAGTTGTAAACAATTTTACTTTATTACTACAAACATACTATTATCAATATTTTGTTGCAATTAGTAGTTGGGGAAAGTACATCACATTAATTGGTCATTGAAATGTTCTCCAGTATGTTTCCTTAAGCTTGGAGTCAGGAGTCAGCAGTTGCTGTATGTGACCTGTAAGGCTGTTCTAGTTCTATATTATGTGTGAACAGACATGTTTATTGTTCTGAATATTAGGTTGGTTTACCATGAATAATTACAGAATTCATCGTTTTTAAAGATACAATTGTACATTAGAATGGTTATGTTTTCCAGCCTGCCATTGTATTTGGTTTTCTTTCTTCAAACCTTTAGATATAGAATGTACAGAAAGAGTCAGACCACAGGATTTCCTTCCTTGATAACAATCTTTTCAGCACCGAATTACTTAGATGTGTATAATAATAAAGGTAAGACATACAACTTCATCAAGGTATTTAAGAAAAAGGTAATACTGATGGTTGTGTTGCAGAACTTGTTGATCAGAGATTATGTTGATTAATACACTTTATATTCAGAATGTGAATTACCTAAAAGGAAACACCATACTATGGGGGCTGTGTAGAAAATATGCGGTAAAGTACTGTCATTCTCTCAAATATTACTAATTACACGGAAATGTATACATATTGCAGACAAAATAATTTTGTATTGACAGTATGAATTTCATGCCAGTATCTCAACAACTTACAAAAATATGGTAGTTATGGCAATGTCATTGCTTGAAATATTGTAGGCAGAAGACTCAACAGAAGCCACTGCGGACTGTATTACCCTGTGCAGATCGTCCAATCCATCAAACTGTCATCCTCGCAGAATCCATATCAGTATGGGAAATAGTCTTCACATATCTAAAGTGTCATGAATAATGTGATGTACAGTCCCAATACTATAGTCCACTCACTCACTTACTTATCTCCCAGCAGTGTGTCTATCCTTGTCCAGAAGTTCCTTGATTTCCTGTTCTTTACCTTGTGTTATTGATGTCAGCTGTCATCTTCTCTGGTCATTTATCACACTTTCATAATCATCTCCGCAATGCACATATCAGTTGAATTAAGCAGTTTTCTTCATTCCTGAATCACCGTATGCCTTAATTAAAATTTCCATTGTTTCTTTTCTTGATTTTCCATTTTTAAACACAAAATTTAACCACAGTTTTTTAGTTGGTACTCATTTTGACATGCTAGGTGAGGAAACAGTATGGCCGCCAAATGCTCAAATGATGTCAGACATTAATGTGACTTGATGAACGTCATACCGAGGGTTGGCACCAATCTGTGATAAATTTTGACGAAGATACCTGATCAGATACAAATGAGACACTGCAAATGCTTTCATTTAATTGTTTTTTGGGCCGGGTTTTGGAACATGACATTGCCATAACTACCATATTTTTATAAGGTGTTGAAATATTAATTTGAAATCTATACTTTCATTACAGTATTAATTTGTCTACAATATGTATCAATTTTGCTATATTCAAGCAACATTTGAGAGAATAACAGCACCTTTCTGTGTATTTTTTGAATGGCCCTCGTAAGTTTCTTTAAAGTTATATAAAATTATAAATATCCATTTTTAACAATAGTATGAGATTTTACATCAGTAACAGATACTGGTATGTGAAACCTTCATTATTTGAACATGATAGTGTTAATTCATAGCTTTTGTTGTTATTATGCCTTTAGACATGATACTGTTAATTGTAGCTTTTACTGTTGTTATGCCTTTGGGAGGAAAAAAAAAATATTCATGTACAGTCAATCTTGTACTAAACAACCAATAAAAAAATGGTCGCTTAATAAAATGGTCGCTGAATAAATCAGTGTTAGTTACCTAGGCAAAATGCGTGTGCCTCTCAACCAGATGGAAATATGATGTAATTTACTTTACATTTCTCGCGCTTTACATAATATTGTAATGCGTTGCTATGAGGAGGGGGTACGCAACGGGGAATTAACCGAAAAGAACTGTACTTGATTTTGATGTAAGTTCCCCCAAAAAAGGGTTAAAAGAATAAAATAAATAGAATATTTGTTCTTTTCGGTGAAAGATCGAAATTTATTTCATCTCGTGAACATCATCGGTAATATTTTCACTTGTGGCTGCGCCACTCGTGAAAATATTACCGATGAAGCTCACTCGATGAAACAAATTTCGATCCTTCACCGAAAAAAGCAAATATCCTCTATACCATTGTTGAAAGTATGAAGAAGATGCTTGATCAATTAAGAAAAATATTTTTAGGACCAATAAAAATTTGTAAGTGAAAGAAGAAACCGAAAGTAGGTCAAAGTAGTATCCAAGAAATCTCTGCATAACAAACCTTTCGAACAAAATTACTCTGTTTCTTGGGTACATGGCAAAAAATTCATGAAACGGACAAACACTGGGTAAAAATGAATATAAGCCTGTCTAAAAGACTCGTCGTACTCAGGAACAACTTCTTATTCCACATCAGTGCCAGGTTGAGTTTGTCAGTGAAAGTCACACTTGATTTGTAACTTGTCTAATTATAACTGAAACAACAATTGTGCATTCCACTTCATATAGTGGCAATCAAACAAAAATCTGTTCCTTTAAAGGAGACCACAAGGATATATAAATGTAAATTCCAACCCTTTTCACATGTCTGCAAGCTGATAAGGCATTTTCTTGGTCATTATGACGTGGTTCTGCATCGTTGACGCTAATGTCAAAGGGTAATTAACAGTTTGACATGTAAATTTGTTAATCCTGTAATTGAAACATGCTGTGATGTCTTGATTAGGATAAGTCAGAGTTTATCATCAAACTTTACTGTTAATTAGGTTCCACTATTATGACGACGAGTTTTGATGGGTCGCTTAATGAAATTAACTGGTCATTTGGGGCCTGAAATTGGTGGTAGTTGGTCATGTAGTATAAAAGTCGCTTTATACAACATAAAATTAGTGGAAAATAGCTCGGGCGGACTCAAAAATGGTCGTTTAGCACAAAAGTCGCTTAAAACATGTGGTCACATGTACAAGATTCACTGTGAATATCACAACTTACAACCTAAGGCATTCTCCCAACAGAGCAGAGGGAAATTTCAAGTGATATTTAGCTCCATTGGCAGAAAGGCATCGAGCTTATGTCATGGCCCTGTGTCCTCCATTGGTTCATTTGTCCGTTTATGCATTAACTTTTATTTCAAATATCTTCTCTTAAACTAGCCATCAGATTTTGACCAAATTTCACTGAAATGATCCTTGCATGGTCCTCTTCAGAATTTCTTGAAAAAGTTTGAATCCATCAAAACTCTGCTTGCCATGGCAACAAAACTGAAGAATATTGAAAATCTTCTTTGAAAATCTTCTTGTCCAAAACCATAAGGCCTAGGGCTACAAAATTTGGCATGTAGCTTCATCAAATGGACCTCTTCAAGGTAAAGCCCTGGGGACAAAATTGCCCCAGCACAGGGACACAAGTTTTATATGGGCTTACATAGTGAGAACTTTAAAAATCTGATGATTTTAAACCATAAGGCCCAGTGCAACCAAATGTTGCATGTAGCTGCATCTCATTAGCTTTTACTACAGCTCTTCAAATTATAGCCCTGTGCCAAAAATTGGCCCTGTCCCAGGAGTTCCTAACCATAAGGCCGAGGGCTACCAGATTCTACATGTAGCTTTTTCAAGTGGGTCTCTGGCAAGATATTCCAAGTTGTAGCCCTGGGATCAGATGTAGCCTTGCCCTGGCAGTCACAAGTTTTAAATTGGCTTATATAGTGAAACTTTAAAAATCTTCTAGTCCCTAACCATGAGACCTAGGGCTACCAAATTTTGCATGTATATTTATCTAAAGGACCTCTACCAACATGGTTCAAATTATGGCCCTGGAGTCTAAATTTGCCACGCCCCTTAGGTCTCAACATAAGCTTATAAAGTGGAAACTGAAAAAAGTGATCATGTTTTTCCTGACCTTGAGATACAGCTGTATTTGTGAGTTATCATCTAGCAGGCCTCTTCCCAAATTGTTCAGGCCCTGGTGTCAAATTTGACCCCAACTCCATGGGTCATAAATTTAACATGTGTTTAAATTCTAAAAATCATCTCCAAATTATAACTCCTAGTAGTTCGATCTCTGGCTCTGCCAATTTCCTTACGAGGATTAATGATAGTCAGTGCGACAGGATTCATTCCTCTCTCACCACTGACCATTGTTTCGAAGATGGTTATGTGGAAAACCAACCAGTGGCTTGGAAAGAATATTGTGCGGAGTACTGGTAAAAGAAACTCCAGGAAAGCATGGATAGGTGCACTGGCAGTTGCGATATAACTGAAATAATGTTGAAAATGGCATTAAACACCTTACAATCAATCAACTGTTATGAATAATACTGAAAAAGAAACGAGAATAGTTTAAGGATAGATGCTGTGGGGTCATGGTGTAACTATTGATGAAATAATCAGTCAGTGTATAACAAAGATTTTTTTGTCCTATTGAAAGGCAATATTTTATATTTTTGTACCGATAGATAACCACTATTTCTTCTCTGTTTCAGCTGCTATTTTAAAATATGAAAATAATGTGATGAATATTCGACAGTTCAACTGTTCACCCCATCCATATTGGTTGCCAAATTTTATGGATGTCTTTACCTGGTCTTTACCATTTGTAGGAGAAAAAGGTAACTTGAGTACAGTTCACATGCATGTTAAAGTTTTTAGCTCCACTGGCCGAAGGCCAGCGGGCTTATGTCATGGCCCGGTGTCCGTCGTGCGTCCGTCCGTCCGTGCGTTAACTTTTTTTTCAAACTTCTTCTTCTCTGAAACTACCCATCCAAATTTGATGAAACTTCACAGAAATGATCCTGCCATGGTCCTCTTTAAAATTTCTTGAAAGAATTTGATTCCTTCAAAAACTCTGGTTGCCATGGCAACAAAACTGAAAGATATTGAACATCTTTGAAAATCTTCTTGTCTGAAACCATAAGGCCCAGGGCTACCAAATTTGGCATTTAGCTTTATCTAATAGACCTCTATCAAGTTTCTTCATATTATAGCCCTTGGGTCAAAATTGGCTCTGCCCCAGGGATCACAAGTTTAACATGGGCTTATATAGTGACTGTAATTTAGAATAGTAATCAAGGGAAGCAACTCCTGTTATACAAGATAAAGTTTGTTACTATTTACCTCCCTTGATTATCAAACTGCAGTTATACATTACTGGAGTTTGGTATTCAAGTTTTTTGAAGAGGAAATGTTCTGTTTTAAGGGAGAGTGATTTATTTTGATGCTAATAGTTATGCTCACATGAATGGAATGTTTAATTTAAAGTAAGGTTTCTATCACTCAAATTTTTTCAGAACTTTACCTTTCATGCTAATGAATAAACCTGCTTGTATTCACTGACATTATCTTTGCATTTAAAAAGATTTGACTGTTTTTGTTTGGCGGGTGGGGTGGAGGTTATGTTTTCAAAGTAAGTTTATTACCATACAGACTTTTTATGCTGTATATCTCTGTCAAAGCCAATTAAGCGCATGATACATTAATTTTACTCTTTTAAGAAATGACAAATTTTTTTTACTGTACCAAGTTTAAAGCCATTGCAAAAAGACGAATGTAGCTTAAATGAATATTTCTGTCTTTCATAGGTTAGGAAACCTTGTGGGAAAAGGAGAAAATACTGGCTGACAACATGTTGTCCTTTTCTCACGATGTTTTTGAAAGCTTTCTCTTTCAGGGTCATTAACACTTCAATTTGTGTAGTAAAGGGTTAAAAAGCCAGTGGAGCGATACAGGGCCATCATGGCCCTCTTGTTTTTACATTGTGAGGATTGTAGTGCAATTCAAGGTGGATCCCTTAAGAAAAAAAGGAAACAGAAGGGGATGATAGGGATATCTCTATGAAGAAATGATGGCATGCTTCATTTACATCTTTTTTATGTATACTATATGTGTTGACTGGTAAATGACGAAAATTCTTATAATTATCCTACAAATACCTTTTGCTGAAGAATTAACAGATTGTCATCCTTTATCTTCCTGAAAACCTTTTTCTCTAACCGTATGCCACATGGTGTTGCAGTAATCCTTGTTGACTGTCCGTCTTTCAGAACTTAATGTCAATATTTCCTTGACTCTCCTCAGGATATGTTTATTTTGGTAGATATGAACAATTTTCACTCAAGGAAAGTATGGGAAAGTGGCATTTTCATCATGAAGTCATTTTGGTTAGCTTTTTCAAACTTCTTCTGTTTAGTGAGATTAGTTCAAGTGACATGAATTTAAAAGTTAGGTGTTTTACTCTTTACCACACAATTCCAACTTTGAACGACCCTGAAGAAGAAGGCTTATGAAAACCTTGTGGGAAAAGGAGAAAATGCTGGTAACCAGCATTTTCTCCTTTTCCCACAATGTTTTCTACCATTCCTGAAACAAATTTCAATTTTTCAGTCAAATTTATTTTGTCATCTGGAAATGCTTTCAATTTGGACAAGTATGAAATTTTGTCGTTTGGTAAAGAGTTAAGTAATATGCTATGGTCTTTCATAGCTCAGTTATTAGCAAATTGATATTTAATCCAAAGGTTCTCTGCCCTATCCCTCTGTTGATTTTGAGTATTTTTGGGTAAAGCACTGTATTCTTGTAATTGCGAATTACAGCCAAAATTTATTAGTGCAATATTTTAGGTTTTTTGCTACTTTCAACACAAGTCATTTCACAGATAAAGCTGCTTTACTTTTTTAGCTCCACAGGCTGAAGGCCAGTGGGCTTATGTCATGGCCCGATGTCCGTCGTGCGTCCGTCTGTGCGTGCGTTAACTTTTATTTCAAACATCTTCTCTGAAACTACTCTTCCAATTTTAATGAAACTTCACAGAAATGATCCTGTCATGGTCCTCTTCTGAATTTCTTGAAAGAATTCGATTCCTTCAAAAACTCTGGTTGCCTTGGCAACAAAACTGAAAAATATTGAAAATCTTTGAAAATCTTCTTGTCTGAAACCATAAGGTCTAGGGCTACCATATTTGGAGTGTAGCTTTATTTAGTGGACCTCTACCAAGTTTATTCAAATTATAGCCCTTGGGTCAAATTTGACCCACCCCGGGGGTCACAAGTTTTATATGGGCTTAATATAGGGAAAACTTTAAAAATCTTCTTGTACCTAGCCCTAAGGCCTAGGGCTACCAAATTTTGCTTGTAGCTTTATCTAGTGGGCCTCTACCAAGTTTCTTCAAATTATAGCCCTATGGTCAAATTTGGCCCCACCCCGGGGGTCACAAATTTTACAAGGGCTTATTTAGGGAAAACTTCAAAAATTTTCTCATACCTAGCCATAAGGCCTAGGGCTACCAAATTTTGCATGTAGCTTTATCTAGTAGGCCTCTACCAAGAGGGCCCAAATTATAGCCCTGGGGTCAAGGTTGGCCCCACCCCGGGGGTCACAAGTTTTACATGGGCTTATATAGTGAAAAGTTTAGAAATCTTGTTGTTACTAACCATAAGATCTAGGTCTACTAAATTTAGCCCTGTCTCAGGGGTCTCATGTTTTACAGGGTCGTTTATTGAGGAAACTTTGAAAATCTTCTTGTTTATAACCACACATTCTAGACCTGTATCATTTGGAATCCGAATGGGGCTTTATCTTATGGACCTCCACCAGGATTCAAGTAATTATGGCCCTGAGGTCAAAAATGGCTTTGCCCTAGGTTTATAACTTTCTCATAGGATTTTACAGAAAAGATTTTTGTATGTCTTCTAGTTCAAAACCAACTGGCCAAGTATTGTAATGTTTGGCTTGTAGTGTTTTGACTTATTAGCCAGTGGAGTGATACAGGGCCATCATGGCCCTCTTGTTTCTGTTATTTCACCAATACTAGGTCATGGTTCTGCAGTGTGCCATCTTGATAAACTAAAATACTCCTAAAAGTGATAAAAACACCATGCAAACAAAACAAGGCAATAGTTGTTCAGTGTGATGATACCTTTTTTTGTTTCTGATTTTTAGTGACAGAGATGCTTGTAAATGTCTTGAATATTTGCTCAGATGATGAGTTGATGAATGAAGGTGATGACACATTTGAAGGTAGGAGCTTTTTATCGAAATAGTGTGTGATTGCATTTAACGACCTCTCAACATTTATTTATTTTATTGGTAGATGTAATGTCATATATTCACACATCCCACAGTTTTTCTCTTCTGATGAGCTGTCATATATTTTATCACTCCTATATATACCAAGTTTCCCAGCAGAATTTTATCACTAAATCTGCAAAACAAGTAAAATGTAAACAGGGCAAATGTCTTGGCACTCTACCTCAGGCATAGAATTAAACTTTGGAGAGACACGGTTTATATTCTGACATGAGAATTTAAGTCAAGATGGAGACAGTTTTTCTTCTCATTCGAAATTGCTGTAGAAAGGGACATAATGCCCAAATGCACCAAGCACATTTGTAAAGTGGTACTGGCTTTCATCATATCATATTCGGGACAAGTACAGTCAAACTCACCTTATATATCTGTATATAAGGTACACGTGATCACTCTTTGTCCACATGCTTTGTCAGTTATAGCTGTGTCTGTGAGTTCATGTGAGTTCTAGTTGGAAAAACTAAATAGAGAAACAGGATCAGAACCTCAGCCTCTTATTAGTCTTTAGGAGGAACTCTTTCAGCCA
The DNA here is from genome assembly GCA_946811185.2 of Hippopus hippopus. Classification (NCBI taxonomy): domain Eukaryota; kingdom Metazoa; phylum Mollusca; class Bivalvia; order Cardiida; family Cardiidae; genus Hippopus; species Hippopus hippopus. The sequence continues at coordinate 36,723,601 of OX328096.1, forward strand.
TCTTACATCATTAATTACACTCACAAAAAAAGGACTCCTAGTTGTATTTTTTAGTTGTTAGTGGTTGTTGTTTTTTAAAACTTGAGAAATATCAGTTTTGAAATTCAATTGTGAGTAAATATTATGTTTATCAGACACTGGCTTTTGCTTGTAGAATGGTCTTTGTTTACGTATTAGACAAACATTTGTTACTGGAAGATGCTGCTACATTCAAAAGTTGAAAACCTAATCATTGGAGAATGGTCTCTTTTGATACTGTTCATTGGAGAACCCTTGCATTGGGGGTTGATTTTAAGTATGGACCCAAGGTGTTTTGTTGTTGCTTCTCCATGACATTCTTCAGAGTAAAAGCAACTAGCTTTGTATGATGGGTAGTGATCAGTGATTGGAATTGAACTTGAACTTTCATATAGAGGTGATTTGTATCTTTGAATTTCTCTACTTTCCTTTCACAAAACTTGCGACAGTTAAACCCACGTGTAGTTGTGGAATTATGACTTGCTTGGAATGATTCAGATAGCAATTGACTACTCTCCAGGACTTCAATATGTCTGATGTTTTTATGGATACCTGGATGTTGTAGAATTGATCAAAGTTTATGTTTAATGTATTTAGTTCATAGATCATTCTTTTTTATTAGTCAAAGATGAAACCATTGGACTAAAATTTACTTTACTCCATTATTAAATTAACATTCTTTGTCCTATCAAAATGCAATCGGATTTCACTGTGCCACAGATCAGAAAATCATTATAAAACGGATGGACAGCTTTCACAAGGCATATGTGTGCAAATCTGAATAGGAAATTGTATAGTCTACCTGTTTATTTGATTGGATTAATAATAGTGCATAATGATAATGGTGGTTAAATAAAAGAATTTGGAAATGTATTCAGTTTGATTCCAGTTAAACAATGCTGTGCTTCGTTACCCAAAGATTTGATAACAATGTACTATATTTGCATAGTAAATCCAAATGAATACATATAGAAATACATAGAAATGAGTCATGCTCTGTGAAAAGGGGGTTTAATGCATCTTCAGACAGTCCCTGCAGGCTAACCTGGTTCGAAATTTTTAGCTATATTGGTAAATTTTTTTGCATGTTTAAGGAATATTCTACCTTATGGATTTTATAGATCCTTAACTATAATAATTTGGTTGGTATAATGCATCAAGTAGATGCATTTAATCCTCTTGCCAGAGTGCAGCTCAGATATGGATACACTTTCCTATAGATAGAAAGTCAAGCAATGTTAGAGAATTTACTCTCTTTAATCCCTTTTTACCAGAGTGCCACTCAAATATGGATACCACTTCCTATAGATAGAAAAAAAAGCACTGTTAGAGAATTCAAACCTCGTAGTTTTCAAAGTTAATGCTAAAAGGGAGAGTGGCTGAATTCAGACAAAAAAAAAAACAATGACAAACAGAACTAGAGATTTGTACACTGTGCAAAATGCTGATATATTTGATCTCTTCAACTGTCTTTCTGTGCATGTTATCATATTTGATTGTGTTGTTTTGTGGATGTTTTGTTCTGTAAACTCTTTATTTATTTACTACCGGTAGTTGATTATTTGAGTATCATGTAAGTGCTAATAGAAAGTAACATGACAAAATCAATAATGGTTAAATTCTTGTGAATAGATCCTCACTTTATATATAAAAAAAAAAAGAGGAAGAATTAATATGTCAAGAATTCTCTATGCCATGCATCAATTGTACGAAATGCCAATACTTTCAATAAGAGCACGCTTTCACCATTGTTTAGATTCTGAACAAAATAGGAAAGGGCAACGCTATGTCTTGAACACATTCTGCTTATATATGGCTACAAAGGGTTTAAGAGGTGATGATAAACTTGAAACAAGTTATAAGTCATTATATATTTCTTCAAAATGAGTGCTGGGCACTTTTAGGTAAGTCAAGTGAAGTTAATGCAAAGTTACTCTTCTTCAGCAAAGAGGAAATGAAAATACTATATTGGTTGTAACCTTCAAAATTAGCCAGTATAGAGCTATGACAAACAAGCAAAATACATTTTTTGGAGAAAATGCTGGTTACCAGCATTTTCTCCTTTTCCCACAATGTTTTCAAAAGGCTTCTTTCTCGAGGTCGTTAAAAGTCGGGATTGTGTCGTAAAGAGTTAACCTTCTGATAAAACATGGTTAATCAACATGAATTAAGGTTTTACTACATGAATGCAACTATAGACATGGTGTCAGAAGGAGAAATGACTTTATAGTAATTTTAGCTGTTTCCCCTCAATGTTTCCCTCAAAGAGTCTACTGCAAGATGGTAAGTCATCTGCATGATGGAAATATGAAGCCATGTTGTGGTGTTAAATGTCACAAAACCGAAAGTGACTCTATAGGGTAAGGGTTTCCCCCTTAAAATAACAAAAAGCACTCTTACACTGAGTAAAGCCGAAGATATTTCTGATGTATGTTTGGTTTTGACAAGTTTTGTTTTGTGGCTTGTCATGTGTGTCTAGTTTCTTTATTAGCATTGAATGATCAAAGGCCTATTTCACCCCTTTATTTTGCATATTAAGTTTCATGATTCTTATGCTTGGAAGAGCTCAACTGATTTGCATTTTATTCTTTGATTTGCTGTTTATGTAGGAATTAGATTGCTGCCATTTCTGAAAGCATCTACTTTTTTACTCATCATTTTAAGTCATGTGGTACTGTTAAAACTTGCATTTACTGTGTATATCTGCTATAGACATTTTCACATGGCTCCATAGCTAAGGCCTACACTTCTTTTAAATTTTCTTAGCGTTAACAGTAGCTGTTAATGGTATTATTTTCCTAATGAGAGACAATATATGCATACAAGTCTGAGCAGGCTGAAGGCTTAATATATCATAAAAGTTTGACTTGATAAATTTTGTCCTCTGTGAAAGAAAATCATGTTTGTCCCTTAATGTTGTTAAAAAGTAACTACTTCTACAAAGTGCTTGTTTTGTGCATTGAGTAAAGTACTTTGCATGTGATAAGCTGTAATGTACATAATTAGATTAATGGTCAGAATACCTGGTGTAGGATAGATAGTGCATGGTTCTCAGGTGAGCAATTCATTCCTCTAGGGTAGAGAAATGTATAGGTTAGAAAAGTAAATGCTTAACTCTGGTCTTAAGTAGTCTGTTTTATGTAGATTGAATGGTTGACACAAGATCACAACGTGTTGAATTTTGCTATAACTTTTGTCTCATGAAGAATATTATATTTTTGTGGAATTTGAAAACATGTTTGAATTTATTATTTTCCATGTTGGTAAGACCTGAACTGAAAGGTGATGCCTATATATATGTAGTATTTAATTTGTACTTACTTTGACAGGCTAGTTGCCTTTTTTTGTCCTTAAATGTGTTTTGAAAGACAACAGTTTAAAGGGGGGGAGGGGTAAGTAGGGAACAAGTTGAAGAAGAACGAGTCTGAAACTTGCTCAAGTGAATAATTTCTGCACTTCAGTATAAGCTAAAATTCTTATGGAGATTTTGTGAAGACCATACACCAAGAAATCACACGAAGAAAAGTTTTCATATAAGAAAAGTTTCAAAATATTTAAAATAAGACTTTAGCTTGGATAAATTTGATTGTAGTTGTAACAAGACAAAATATTATTGTACAAGGAAGATGTATGCTTTTCACCCATGAAACATTTTTCTGCACTAATGATCTTCCCTTGATAAAAAAGTCATTGATGTGAAGCACTAAATTTGAAAGCAAGTCCTATTTAACAAAATTAGGTATATTAAAAGGATGAAAAGACCATGTTATTTTTGGGTTTGTATTTAAGAAGAAAAGAGTGTTCAAAATTGTGCAAGCTGTAACAATTAGTATTCTTTACAGTTGATTTTTTAGAAGAATAAAAAAAAAAATTGTTGTATTATTTTCTGCTATTTTGCAGTGAAGCACCCACGAGGTATAAAAGTGTGTTTCATAGATGGCAACAGCTACTAAAATGTTCTTGCATAATTCAAATCATAGGTTGCTAAGCATACTCAAATTGCAATTCATTGCCAACTAACCTTGTTATTGTGGTTTGAAACAGATTTTAGTTTTGATATTAAAGGAGTTGCCCTACCTTATTTATAAATTCAGATGTCTTTTTTGTAATTTTAAATTAATATTTTGCTCATGTATTTTTATTTGATTGAGATCTGATGTGCTTTCAAGAAAGCCATGTCTTTATCTGTACCAGCTGTCTTATCACTTTCTGTCAAATGCATTTTATGTTTGGTCTGTATGCAAGTATATTGTAGAAATCATGTTGTCAACAAATTGAACTGCTCTGACCGTAGTCATTGATGATAAATACCATTTGTTCAGATTCAGAAGAAACCATACATGGTCTTGTGATGACACTTTCAAGGAATATATTTGGAAATTTACCTACAAAAAAAGTTTATGATTCTACTTTAGTTTCAGTCTATTCACTTTTAATTCATGTCTTGCTCTTCGAAATAGTATGGATGCCAGTTTGTTAGACCCACCATTGTATATTACTTTCTATAGTGAAGTATTGGTGAAAGGTTCTAATTGCTGTATTTTGAAAAGTAATATTCTTAGTACTGCTTGATAATTTTGTCCAGGGGTTTGACACTGTTTTATATAGTATTGCTGTGGAGAGGATTAGCCTTGAAACTTTACAACTTTTCCTTGTCATATTTATGATTTATATGATTTGCTCATGTGATCTTTGAAAGATTTTTCAAGATGTTTGTGTCAAAGGCAAGGCAGGTTGACAAATAATGCTCAACAGGATTGTCAAAAAGGTTAAAAGATTTTGTCCCTGTGTCATTTTCTTGTTCATTCTTATGTTTTACCAAAGTTTTAATGATGAGTAGTTTCTAGTTAAATGGTAATGTTTAAAACCTTTGAATATTGATTTAAGCATATAGAACATCAGGATGTGATTCAGCCCTTGTTTTCTATACCATACTGGAAGAATCGAATTTCCAAATATACAACAAATACTTGTTTGGACTAGCTTTGAACCTGGCTTTATGAATTGTCCCTGCTTACCTCAGCCCATTCTTACTCATGCTGTAAAGTAGCATGTACTATATAGTAGTTGCATGACCCCTACCGATGAAGTGTGCCTGTTTCGTTTAAAATACTATTATTTAGACAGATGTATGCTTACTTTTACACATAAAAAACTTAGCTGATGAACTCATGCTGTATATCAGCTTGTAGGGCAAAATTCTGTTAATTCATAAACATTAAAGTTGGATCAAAATCAAAATGTTTGAGACCAAGGCAAGGATATGTAGGATTTATTTGAAGCATTGCTTTTCAAGCAGTGTCAGCATTAGGATATTCATGTTTTTATGTTGCCTTCATTGATTTCATAGATGTCAGCTTTTTGCAAAAGACTTCTATCTTTTTAAAAAAGTGATACTAATATGTTTAAATCACGGTCCACACAGATGCTCCTGTAAGTAGTGTCTAAAAAAGGTTTACCCTCTAGTGGTTAAAACATGATCATTTTGCATAACCTATTCAAGCCCTCCATGTAAGTTTGGATATATGTGATTATGATCAAAATGAGTGGTACTATTAGTGTCAGGGTTCGACATTAACATTTTTTTCAACTAGACCAGTGGACCAGTAATATGCAAATTTTACTAGACCACTTCAGATTTCTACTAGACCACTCTTGCAAGATGTAGAAAAATATAGAATATATCAAAATGTATGTTATTTCTTGTGTTATTATACCACAATTGTGACAAAAAGTGACTGCAAAATGTAGAAAAATATAAAATAGATCAAAATGTATGTTATTTTTCTTGTTATTGTGCCAAAATTGTGACAAAAAATGACAATGTCATGGTAAGTAATGATCAATGAGAGTTTTACCATTAATTAATTAATCAGTTACGATCTCTTTACTAGAGGACAATTTAGACATCCATTTTGAAAGCAATCGCAGACAACATATGAGTCAGAGGTTCAGATAACAGTATTTGTGTTTTAAAGGGTAAAAATATTGTGGTATAATGTTACTAGATTCTACAGCAAATCTTTTGTTTTTTAAAGTGTTCACAAAGAAAAGGTGACATTTTCCCCTGAATAAAACACAAACCAACGGCGCGAATTCAGCTTTCCACTCGAGTCAAGGTCAAAACTGATCTTTTTACTATGATCTAGATCTAATTCTGTTCTTCTAGATCTACTTGCGTTTCGATTAATTTTTCAAGCTTCATTTTATGACTTCACTCTTCCCCGATCAGGTGTTATTCCCCAGTTGTCTGCTCCGTTGTCTATGTAAACGTCTGGACGACTCATTTTCGGTTGTCGTCAAAATGAAACTCAGTATTAAAAAAAAAAGAGCTAGATCTAAATGAAAGAAATTTTTGCTAAAAGATAAAGTACTCTTACAAAATGATAACAATCACGATTAAAGTTATGACTTTTATCCTCGACGACATAATCGGGAAATACTGTTGACTCCGATCAACTAACTCTAGTTCGATTTGGTTTTTCCATTAAAGATATGGCCTACCGGCATGCGCGACCGTCTTCCTGTTAACAGTTTAGAAGTTGTCAATATATTATCATTGGTTGAACAAAATCACAAGTTAAGTAGGAGATCTCTGCCGGCGAATGGCATGTAAGATCGATTTTCGTCACTTTTGTGAAGTATGAAATTAATACTTAAACTAATTGTCTCGATTTTTGCACTAGACCATTCGGGCTAGCTGGATGCAGCCTCTACCAGCCCGAACCGATTGTTTGCTAGACAATGTCGTTCGGACGTGCCTTAATGTCGAACCCTGAGTGTATGTAAATATGCATTCCATCTGATGTGTTGGGTTTAGTATCTAAGTAGACAGCCACAAAATGGAAATTAAAGTATAGCCATCACACATTATAATAATTGAAAAACTAAGGGAGTAATAATTTTTGTGAAATTATCGTGGAACCCATTGAAATATATCTTGCAGGAAGCCAATGTTGTTCTTGGACTCTTTTTAGTGGGCCAGAAGTAGTTGTTGAAATCTAATTTAAGAAAAAAAAATCTTTTTCCCACACAAGTTATCAACAAGTCATTTCATGGAAATGAAAACTACAGTTTGTGTTTTTTTGTTGCTATTAGCAAGTATAAAACAAAAAAACCACTCCTCTCTGCTAGGTTGTTTCCCATTTGACTGAATTCCTGAGACTGTTGATGACAACATATTCATTTTACAATTTAAAATTATTGCATTTTTTTAGACAATCCTGACAATTCTGCCAATCAGGGTATGTATTGGATCTATCAGAGTTTTTGCAGTATAGAAGTACCATCAAAGCTCTCTCTAACAGTAGATAGCTGTTGTAACATGGCCCTTTTTGTTTCAGTCTTTTATTTAAACATTGTATACAACTTCTTTTTTGTGAACACAATCTCCAGATATTGATTGTTATTTTATAATGGCCCTATACCTAAGATCCAGTATTAAATATTGTTGTTTTGCTCTGTGTGATTGGAGGCTCTTGAGATTATGAACAGAACTAATTAGTGCCTTATTAAGTCAGTGGCGAAGTTTCCTAAATGAAATAAACATTCTATCTGGAGGTGTGGAAACCTGCTAACAACTTCAGTAATAATGCATAGTAAATGCTAGTTCAAAGATCCTGTTCTCATCAGAAAGAAAAGGAATGCCTCGGGACTCTTAAGTTTTGATATTTTTTTATCTTGTTCATATGAATAGGCTTAGTACGACAAAGAGGCAGTGTTTTTTTTCTTTTTTGTTCTTTTATTTTAAAGTTACAAATAGGGTTTAATACTTACATTTCTTCAATACCAGTGTAATGAAGAGATGTTTGAATCATGCTCTGTGCAAAGGGGGTTAATGCATGTGCAAAAACTGTAGACCTAAGTCAGCCTAGAGTGAAAGCTTTTTGCTTTGGTAAATTTTCTGCTTGTTCAAGGACATCTTACCTCAGGATTAAGCTGGTCAAAGGACAAAATTGATTTTAAGGATTCATAATCATGTGATGACTTGCTTGGTATAATGCATCAGGGAGATACAATAAAGCCCCCCTATTGTCAGAGCATGGCTCATTTCATTCAGTCCTCAGAGTGCCTTTCATAATTGAAGATGTTGCTGCCAGTGTCAATCAAGATCAAACTGTCAAAAACCTGCAATCTGATGTTTTATCTGCTTTGTGCTGCTTTACTGAGATATTCTGATACATTACCTTTCAAACTGCAATAGTTTGACCTTTTCTTGAGAGAAAATGCCCATTTTGTTTATTTTGCCCTTTAAGAGATATGGACAGAATGAGAGTCAGATCTTTGATTGACATTATTGTTTTTGTGTGATATTGTTGACCAAATCGGTCTTGAAATTGCAGTATCAGTATTTTTTTTTTATAAATTGAAGAGGTGTCTATTCATTGATTCTGTTCTCAATAAAATTTTCTGTCATTTGTTTGACACTTGGCCCTTACAACATAGCAAAAGATGTATAGAAAGGCTGTCAAAGGGCTTTCACTCAAAAGTGACATTTTTAAACAAAACAGTGTAGCAAATCAGTTAAGCCTTTACCTAACCATCCCAGGGTCCTGTGTGGCTCAGTGGTAAAGTGTAGGACTCAAGACCTGGAGGCCCTAGGTTTGAGCCTCACTGGATCCAATGGGTTCTCAGGAGTGTCCTTGGGCAAAACACTTCAGAGCCCAGCATAGTACTGGTAAATCCAAGTAAATAAATGAATATGTGAGCTGTTGCCATGATATAAATGAAATAATGTTGAAAGCAGTGTAAAACACCATTCAACCTAACCATCCGGAGTTATAACGACACTGATAAAGAAGGCTTTTTAAACTTATAGGGAAAAGTAGAAAATGCTGGTAACCAGATTTTTCTGGTCTTCCAACAATGTTTTCTACCTTCCAAGGACAGTTCCTTCCAAAGACAAGTTCTATCATTTTAGCCACATTTGTTTTCTGTAGATACTTTCAGATTAGACTGGTAAAGAGTCAACATGAAATATGAAACTTTGATAGGTGAATGAATGTATGTTTCACTATGAAACTTTAAACATTCCTATTAGTTTAAAGACATTACCTCCTATAAAACAGATTTAATGTGTTGAAGACCTCTTTTTGAAACATTGTGAAGGAAAGGGAAATTATCAAGATGTGATAAGGATGCCTTTTACATGTTCTGCAGCAAATCATACATGGAGGTTTACTTGTTAGCTATCCCATGAATCACAAAAGACGGGGAAACCTGCAGCCCTTCTGATAATTACTCAAAAGATAAGACACTTGTTCATATGCGATTTTTCAAGTAAAGTGTTAACTTATACATGGAATCAGATTACTGATTTTGTATTTTGCTAAAAGACACATACACTGAAACTGTCCATATGGCAGATGAGTTTTTGTTAAATTCAGTTGAAGTTCTGCCTGATATATAGTTTGCACTTGATTGTTTAGCTCAGTTATCAGATAGAGTGAATGTATCCAGATATATGTATGAAAGCACTGTTGTTTTCTAAGTTTGCCAGATTTTCACTAATTGTGTGCAGTGGAGCTTTTTTTTTTATACTTCTCATGGTAGTTACTATTCTGTATGGAGCTAATTTTGGTGTAACTGACCCTCCTTTTAGGTTATATTTTGTGAATGATTCTTAGTAAGATACATATTTATGTTTGAAACTGTTTTTTATATATGGTTATAGATTTGTCATCTGGAAATCCAGGTTTGATCTCTGGCCCTTCTTAGATGTGAGTGTCGTTGGGTAAGACATTGCAAAACCTCAGCCTAATCAAAATGAAACCCAGCAAAAAAATATGATTGTCATCCATTAAGTTCTGATAATGGTCTTACAGTTAAACTATAACAAATAGTGGCATATTTGCATTATATTCCTTAATAGTATTGATCCATGCGTCAGATAACAGCATTGGATCTCTTTGGAAGATCTGCATTTCTCATTGCTAGGCACCTATCAAAGATGCTTTGCAGTTCCTTGGCCATGGTAACTTTAAAGTCTAGTAAATCATCAAACGATTTGCTTGGAACAACATTTTTAATTTGAGGAAGAGGTCATAGTCACATGGACTTAAGCAGGGAGAATAAGGCAGATGTGATGATATTTTCTGTTCATATTCCTGTGTCAGTGACCTTACCGCGTCTGACATGTGGTGTTGTATTGTCATGAATCAACACCACTCCCATATTAACGAGTGTGGGTTGCTAGTTACCTATAGCTGGCTGTAGTTTCTGTTGCAAAAATTTTGCATAATACGTTCCGTTAACTGTCTATCTAAGGGGAACATAATTTGTAGCCAACACATGACGTTATTATATCCTATAATTGCCAGCTGTTTCAGATTGCCCTGTTTGCATCAGAATTTAGCAGGCCTGGTTGACCCAGGAGTGTGCCATTTGGAAGATTTCTATTCAGGTTCATACCTACATAACCACATCTCATCTATTGCAACAATATGATTCAGGAATCTATCACCTTATGTCATTGGAAATGTCAAAATTTCCCTTAGCAAAAGGTCTTATCCACCTTTTAATTGTATTAAATGACATTGCAGATCCACTACATGCTTCTGATAAATTTTCATGGATTCCTTTCCTGTTTTCCCTTTCAATTTTTATGTACGCACACTGTTCAGCTTGACTTATTGTAGCCATGATGCAAAAGTGACGTCTAGATGACATCACATCATGATGCACATATATGTGTTCAGCATTAATTAATGACAGAATAGTTAATGGTCATGTGTGCCAAGTTTTATTACTTAACAATACAAGATGAAAAATATATGGAACCATTATCAGAACTTCCCAGAGGACTTTCATACATAAGTGAGCTTTTGCTGTCTACTGATGACTGAAACATTGTTGAAATTAGCATAAATTACTAATTGAAATAATCTAGTTCTGAGGGATCTCGCTGTATTGTAAACCATAGAGTGCCAGAGAAATAAAAGTTTTCAGTTAGTAGAAAAGGTCCCTGATATAGCAATCCCAAGGCTGTTAAAGATCTAGTACCATAAAAGTACTGGAGAGTATTCATCTACTGCAGTTTGATCTGTATTGACTATATCTTATTAAGGCAACTTGTGGACAGCCTTTTGAACTTACCTATTTAGATATTATATTTGAAAATTTAACAGAACTGGTAAATTGGACTAAGTCTCTAAGAAAATCATGCTGTTTAAATAAGGAAGTGGCTGATTCTGTTTGACATGATCAGGCGAAGTTTGGACTATCATATGACATGGAAGTAATTATGACCTATATCTTTAAATTCATTGGTGAGCGATATACCATTATCAAAAATTCCAAAGATTTAGATTTAAGAGAGATTGGAATACACAGATGAGATGAAACTATGATATCTATACATGTACTTTGAAACAACGGAAGTGGAGTTAGAACTGAAAGATGGGAGATTGCTTCAGATTTTCTTTTTTTTCTTTTTATCTTGCTGAATGAAGATATTCAGTGGGACTATACTTTAAGTTAGGATTCGTTTGCTGTTTTAATCGGTCAAGTAGAAATACTGGAGAGTAGACTTAGGTTAGATTGCATGTAGGTGCAGGCTTATCTTTGTCTACTCTTTGCAAACAACAAAAGAGGTCATGATAGACAGAATACATGTAGTTTGCTATTTATATTCACAATAAGGATCTAGCAAAAAGAAATTACTGAACTCACTTTTTTCACAGATTGACTTGAATTATTCAAAAGAATTCAAGGTTTTGTTGTAAAGGTCAGTTTTTCAAAAGGCTGTGTGTTAATCTCATCTCAAATTGTAGCTTAGTGAGGTCAACAGTTACTTATGAAAATTTTTGAATTTACTTAACAAAATTTTTGAAAAAATTATCACTTTCCACAATCTTTGGTTTTTCACAGGAATCAGTCTGGACAAGTCACACTGTATGTATAAAAGTGCAATCATTGACAAAGTCACAGTGTGTGAACTAAAGCACCAATGTGCGACACTTACCTGCACTCAGCTTGGCTGATGGTGATATTATAGTGTTTCACTTGATTCTGTTTGTGAGACTTCTACCCTTCTAACCAATTCCTTTAGCTGAAATCTAATCCTTCTTATACTTCAATTTAAAAAATCTCATAATTTTGATTCACTTTTTTTCCATAGTAAACCCCCATCCTAACATTTTGTAGTTGATTCAAACCAATACATAAGTTGCTGCATCACTGAAATGATTAATTTGAAAAAGGTGATTGAAAGTATTTCATATGTGAGCTGGTGATATTACTAATTTTGTCATAAATTTGTAATTGATAATTCTTGCATTCACTTGAAATGACTTAAGGTCCTTGGTACCTCAGATGTTGATCTGTAGGATTCATAATCCAGAGGATCTTAATTTGATACCTACTGGCAGCAACTAGTTACCCAGTACTGGTGAAACCCAGGAAACACAAATGTGATAGCTGTAACAGTGATATAACTGAAATACTGTTGAAAGCAGGTAAAATGACATTCAAACTCAAAATCTCCAAAGCTTATTCTGATTTTAAGTAATCACCATAGTTTAATTTCATAAGGTAAAGACCTAACCGTGTTCAGGTTTGAATTCTAATCCAGTCATCCTTGCTAGGAGGTATTACCTGTTGAAAAACTCTCCCCCTTTCCCTCGTTCTAAAAACTTTCATCTCATCAATGTATGTTTTGACTAACTAAATTCCATAACAGACATACTTACTTCCACAGGGTGTCTTTGTTCAAGGTCTATAGCAGTGTCTATCTCATGAACAGGGGAAGCTCTTCTGAATAGTTTGAAGGGAAGGGGGCTTGCTTTTTTGATCATCAAATATAATCTTCTCATATGCAAATTTTAATGACAAAGGTGGTGGTTTGATCGACAGTCATCCAACCATTCTTTGGACAAAATAGATTCAAAACTTGGAGACACAATGATACATGTTTTTATTTGATGGTTTTTATTAGAAGGATTGAAATACTACTTTTCATCCAAGTTTGTATTATGAATAGGCATTTTATATCAAATTTTTTCTAGTCTGATCAAGGTTATATTCTTGTGGTTTATGCAAGTTTGGGTCAAATGGATCAAATCCACCTTTTTACAAAGTTACAAAGCATGATGATGAAAGTGTAAATGTTTTTTTTATACTTGAGTATTAAAAAGGAATAAAAATATTTATAATCCTGATCATAGAAAAATCCTAACTGTTTGGTTGACAGAGGATATCTTACTGAAAATTAAGTTGTTCTTTCATTTTGCTCAACCATTTTTGTTGCATTTAAAACAAAGGACAGTAAGGTGGTCTGATCCTCTTTTACACTATCTGGTCCATTAGAAAAATTTGGAAGTTATCATTGGAACTTTGCAAAATTCAAATTACGCTCAAATGATAACACTATCATTATTGTTATGCTATATGGTTGTTGATTTAGTTCCAATTATGAAACAAAGCAGAGATCAGTTGGTAATGTACATTGCTTGTGACCAAGGGTTGCAGTTGGATTCCTTATTTGGTCAAATTTCTGCTGAGAATTAAGATAGTTGTTGTGACAGGATTCATTCCTCTTTCAAGGCTGAATATTGTATTGACCATGTTAATTTGGAAAAGCAGCCAGTGATATGTAAAGAAGGTTGTTGCAAAGTACTGGTAAAAGAAACTCCAGGAAAGCATGGATAGGGTGCACTGGCATCTGCCTGATAACTGATCTTATGTTGAAAATGGGAATAGACACTAAACAATGCTCATAGCAAACATTGAAATGCAAAGTCTTGAAAGGCATATTTTATGTTTGTTTTATTTATAACCAGGCATAAAGTTAATTGAATTGATTGAAATACATAATAAATAGCTCTTTACAAATAGCAATTACTTTTTTTTTTAGATCTGGTCCAGTTGAAATTTTTATTTACTTCTCTCCTAGGTCATGTTAAAGATTGGATCTTTCAAGCAAAATGATGTTCTTTGTACCAAAAGAATGATGTTCTGTAAAGCTTGAGTAAGATGCAGAATACAGTTTGTTTATCTTTAATGGATTGTTTGCCTGCCTTGACAGACTTGGATAAAAAGAATCCCTTGAACATATGATTGCATTCAATACCAAAATTCTTTTCTTTTTATTCAGGGGGAGTGGTTGCAACCAGGAAGGAGGTTATACGAAATAAAATTAGAGCAATTGGGAAAATGGCTAGAGTTTTCACAGTTTTGAGGTAAGCCGGTATTTATCATTTGATTCTCAAACAGAGTCTATTAGAACATTATTACCTTACTTTTAACTCCTCTACTATGCTGCCCGACTGGGTAGCTCAGTGGTAAGTGTATCTGACTTGTGATCTGGTGGTTGCGGGTTTGATACTAGGTTGAGGCAAACTTTCTTTTTGCCAATTTTTCGCCTCTCACCTCTGATGCTTCTGAGAAAAGTAGTGGCTTCGAAAGAAAGTCAAGTTAGTACTATTGTGAGAAAGCCAGGAAAAACATGCATAGGTGCTTTGACAGCTGTGATAGTCCAATACAAACAGCTAATGTACTATCCTAAAATTAACTCCTTACTCAATGACAAAATTTTAGACACTTTCAAAGTAAAAAGTATTTGCAGATGATACTGAAATGTGGCTAAAGTGATGAGATTTGTCATGAAAATACTGTGGGAAAAGAAAACCCTGGGTACTGGAATGTTTTTTTTTTTCCCAAAATGTTTTCCAAAGCCTTTTTTCTCAGGGTCATTATTACATGTGATTGCATGGTAAAGGGTTAGAGGTGGATGTGCATAAATCAGACATGGCTGAATAGTCCATTCATTAAGAAATGAAAACAGTAATTGGCTTTGAAATTGAAGCAGTAATTGCATGATGGGCAAACAGAATTATGCCACCTTCAAAAAGTCTATAAGTGAATAGGAGAGGAGCAAATTTTCTCAGGTACAGTAACCTTTGAGATTTTCAGCTTAGTAGAACTGATGAAGATTTGTTGCAGGAAATTTTGATCAATTGTTTGGGTAATGATAGATGATTTTTACCCATGAAGTGCTTGTCTTTTTAGCTCACCTGAGCACGAAGTGCTCATGGTGAGCTATTGTGATCGCGCTGTGTCCGGCATCCATCGTGCGTCGTCAACTTTTACCTTGTGTACACTCTAGAGGCCACATTTTCAGTCCGATACTTGTGAAACTTGGTCAGAATGTTTGTCTTGATGATATCTTGGACGAGTTCGATAATGGGTCATGTCGGGTCAAAAACTAGGTCAAATCTTAGAAAAACCTTGTGTACGCTCTAGAGGCCACATTTTCAGTCCGATACTCATGAAACTTGGTCAGAATGTTTGCCTTGATGATATCTCGGACGAGTTTGAAAAATGGGTCATGTCAGGTCAAAAGCTAGGTCACTAGGTCAAATCTTAGAAAAACCTTGTGTATGCTCTAGAGGCCATATTTTCAGTCCAATACTCCTGAAAGTTGGTCAGAATGTTTGTCTTGATGATATCTCGGACGAGTTTGAAAATGGGCCATGTCGGGTCAAAAACTAGGTCAGCAGGTCAAATCTTGGAAAAACCTTGTGTACGCTCTAGAGGCCACATTTTCAGTTCAATACTCTTGAAAGTTGGTCAGAATGTTTGTCTTGATGATATCTCGGACGAGTTCGAAAATGGGCCATGTCGGGTCAAAAACTAGGTCACCAGGTCAAATCTTAGAAAAACCTTGTGTACGCTCTAGAGGCCACATTTTCAGTTCAAAACTCCTGAAAGCTGGTCAGAATGTTTGTCTTGATGATATCTCTGACAAATTTGAAAATGGGCCATGTGGGGTCAAAAACAAGGTCACTAGGTCAAATCTTAAAAAATCCTTGTGCATGCTCCAGAAGTCACATTTTCTGTCCAATACTCTTGAAATTTGGTCAGAATGTTTGTCTTGATAATATCGCAGACGAGTTCGAAAGTGGGCCATGTCGGGTCAAAAACTAGGTCACTAGGTCAAATCTTTGAAAAACCTTGTGTATGCTCCAGAAGCCACATTTTCAGTCCAATGCTCTTTAAAGTTGATCAGAATGCTTGTTTTATGATGATAGCTTGGATGAGTTTGAAAATGGGTCATGTCAGGTCAAAAACAAGGTCACCAGGTCAAATCTTAGAAAAACCTTATGTAAGCTCTAGAGGCCACATTTTCAGTCCAAAATTCTTGAAAGTTGGGTCAGAATGTTTGAGGCCACATTTTCAGTCCAATAATCTTGAAATTTGCTTTGGATGTTTGTCTTGATAATATCTTGGAGTAGTATGAATATGGGTCATGTTGGATAAAAAACTAGGTCACTAGGTCAAATCTCGGAAAAACCTTTTATACACCCTACAGGCCACATTTTCTCTCATATACTCATGAAAGTTTGTCAGAATGTATGTCTGGATAATTTCTACATGCCAAGTGGGCCGCTTAGACAAATTCTAGAAAAAGCTTGTGTGCACTCTAGAGGCCATATTTGTAAGCCCAATACTAATGAGTGTTTGTCAGAGTGTTTGTCTTAATACCTCTGAAGAGACTGGAAATGGGTCATGTTTGATCAAAAGGCTCAGGTGAGCGACTTCAGGGCCGTCACGGCCCTCTTGTTTTTTGTTGCCTTTGTGGTCAGTGTAGATCAAGACCACACTGCACAGAACATGCATTCAGATCTTTGATTGACACAATCTGCTTTGCCAAGACATTCTAGTCAAAAGCAACATTGGTACTGCACTTAATACAGGTTTTTGTAAGATTTGAAAAGAAAGTGACATCTGTGTTTATTTCATAAAAGTTTGCCCAGAAATTGCTTGTTAACTTAAACCATGTACCACACAATCACAAGTTTTAACGACCCGGAAGAAGTCAGCTTTTGAAAACATTGTGGGAAAAGGAGGAAATGCTGGTAGCCAGCATTTTCTCCCTTTTTCACTGTTTTATAGACTATCAAAGACTAATTTTAGCCTTTGAACAAACATTTATGTTGTCTTCTGCAAATGCTTTCGATGTGGTTTAGTAAAGATATTTTTGTCTGGTAAAGAGTTAACTGTTTTGCTAATACCTTGTTTCAGAGAGGAGAGTGAAAGTGTTCTACAGTTGAAAGGTCTGACACCCAATGGTCTTCTACCATTAGGAGCCCTATCAGGGGGCAGGGCTTCTCTCAGCAGTGGTAAGACCTTGTATACACACACAAAAGAAATCTTGTTAATTTGAATACAAACTGGGTTGAGAAATCTTTTGAAATACTGATGTACACCACAAACCTCAATATGCATTGAAAAGATTGATACACAAATTTTAAAATGTATTTAAATCTAAATCATACCATTTATAATTACGGAAATTATTGTGAATTAGGCAATCTTGAAATGTATGTTCAGTCCAACTGGTAGTTGCTGGCAGAAAAATGAATTTCAAAACTAGGTAAAAAGTGTCCAAGTCACTCTGTCTTCTGATTACCTTTTACCTGGTCTTATAATTCATTTGACTACCAGCAACTACCACATGAATCATACAAAAAAACAGATTGTCATCTTCACAAATTTCCATACTTTTAAATAGTATGACTTGAATTTTAATGCATGTTAACCTCTGTGATGTTTACTTTTTGACGCTACTGGGCCTTTAGGTATTTCAGGTTCATCCTCTTTCTGTACCAATTACTTATGACAGGTCTGATTGCCTTTAAATTAAATATGACTTAAAGAATGGGATTTGTTTTTGAAAGGGAAGAAAACAAATAAAATATGACTTGAACAATGGAATTTGTCTTTGAAAGGGTAGAAAAAATTATGGGAAAAGAGGAGAAAATGCTGGTTACATAGTTTTCAAAAGCCTTCTTCCTGTGGTTATTAAAACTTGGGATTTTGTTGTTAAGGATTTATAGTGCTTCAGTTTTATAATGGTGACAGTTTTGTTGTTCGCGTTTCCTTAGATTGTACATGTTGTAAATTGGGGCACTGCATTTTATTGTCAAAGAACATTCTTGTTCAACCAGTGATGGCTGCTAGGATCAAACGAGGGACTTCTGGATTCACTGAATCAGTTGTATCTTGCGCAGCTTAGTGCAGCTTGCAGTTGTGATTGCTGGCATGGGAAGTTAGAACTGCTGGTATACTATTTTCAAAAGTATCTTTGTTTCAGACAGTGTTTCAGCCAATTATTTCAAGCTATACTGTAATGATAAGTTCTTGTGAAATTATCACATGTACAATTTACCTAACATTTTCCTGTATTCAGATGGAATTGAAAGAATCATAAAAAATTGTTGGACACAGCATTGAACTTATGTTAACTTTAACTGTTACTTTCTTCAGGCATTCCATTAATAAGTACAGGTAGCACAGAATAGAAATGAGCCGTGCTCTGGCAAAAGGGGGCTTAATGCATCTGCAAAAAGTATCGACCCAGGTCAGCCTGCGCAGTCCGCGCAGGCTGACCTGGGCCGAAACTTTTCGCTATTCGTTAGTTTTCTGTATACCCAGGGACCAGTCTATCTCATGATTAAGTTGGTTGTTAAAAAAAGTGGATATTATGGATCCACAAGTATGTGATTGCTTGCTTGGTACCATGGATCACGGAGATGCATTAAGCCCCCTTTTGTCAGAGCATGGCTCAAATATTTATGGAAACAGGATTAACTCAATTGAGTGATCCTTATAAGGGAAAGGAAGAAAATGTTTTGTTGGGGCTGTGACATGTGACATGCCCTTGACAAGATCATATAAAACTAAGCTAATTTGACATTCTGAATTACTTAAAATCTAAGAATATCTGTTTTGATTGTGTTTTCAGCTTTAGGAGGATTTAATCCATCTCATAAAATTAGTGGTTTTGAAGAAGCAAAATCACTGGACAAAGTGAATGAAAGAATGCCGCCTAGACGAGATGTTACTGTGAACAATGCAAATAATAAAAGCTAAGAAATGGAAGATGTTTTCTTCCTGAAACAAAGCAAGCATCGATATTCTGTGCAAAAGAGTAAGAGCAACAGTAGAAGGACAGAGAAGATGAACAAACACCTGGTGACTACCCTGCCACATAGAAACCAGCCGATGAGTTCTTGAATTAACCCTTTACCCGACATCATAATTAGATTCCTCCAAGTTGAAAACATTTGCAGACAACAAATGTGCCACATATGATGAGATTTGTGTTTAAAAGGGTAGTAAATATTGTTAGAAAAGATGAAAATGCCAGTGGTCACCAGCATTTTTTCCTTTTCCTATTGTTTTAAAATCTTTCTTCCTCAGGATTGTTTGGTAAAGGGTACCGTTTATAACTAGTACTTCAGTCAATAAACTGGTTACCTACTGCTTGATAGCAGGGAATACTTTTTAAATATCAAGTCTGCTGATACTAGGAGTTGAGCCTATTATAATGCATGAATGGATGTGTGTTTGTAAAGTACACTTTTAGGGGGTTTCATTTTTTACTCATTTTTTTTTTTTTTAATTCTTCTAAACCCCCATTAACTTACTGAATGGTTACATATTTCTATAAAAAGTGACTTGCATCTAGTCATGTTATTTTTCTACTTTGTTATTGTTGGTTAAGTGTATTCTGTTCATGCCAACAGGATGTGAATGTATAGCAAGTTGATGATGTGCATTGAAGCAGCTGTAAGGATCACATGACACTGCTTTTTGTTCATGCATCCTTTATGTCAGAGGTTGTTGAAAAGGTAGATACTAGTTACAGTGCACATGAAATGTATGTTAAGCTTCTTATTTATTTATTCACTTTTTCTCAAATTTGATGTTGTTAACCCCTGTTACTGCTCAGTGACTGTTTCCAAAGAGATATTTAATGCGGAAATCATCCTTTTTTTTTTTTAGAAATATTATCGTTATCAAATAATTCTATTGTACATTATTAGGTAATCTGAAAAGGAACATGGGTGTCCAATTGTCATGAACAGATTTCTCATATTTCATTCCAATTGCTGTTACATTGGTAACTTAAATGCTGTTATGATTTTTGAAGTGAATTTAACAGTGAATAGCATTTCTTTATAAATCTAAATTGTAAAGATCCTGACTCTACCTACAAATCTTAGCAATTCTGTCTTAGGTAGCTGTCAGTCTGGGTCATGGTCTGGCATTTGATGCAAAGGAAGAGCTTATAAATCTTTTTCCAAACTGGAAGCTGTAGAATTTTACTATTTAGAAAGAGAGATCATCTCATTGATCTTTAGTGAATTGTCTAAGTTGCAAGCCTGGGGTCATAACCAGCTTACCTGAAGAAATTCAGAACTTTTATGGAATTAAAAGCTCTAAATATCAGGGTTTAGTTGAGCAGACTTTGCCCTCTTTCTGATGAGTATTTCCCAGGTATAGTTTCTTACCTCTTATAATGAGCGTTTGAGAAACATCATAAGAAATGTTGCTGTTCAGCATTAAGAGTTTTAAGAATGATAGTCTTTTTTCCCCAACCTAGCCTATCCCAGTCTCAATTGGGCCCTCATTCCAGTGATGCATAAGTATTGCCCATGTACATTCAGTGTTGTTGTTTGTAGCAAAGATAGGGTGTTTGTTCATGGTTACTCCTCTAGTTGTTTGGTTAAACTGTTTTACATGTAAACTTGGATTTTCTTATGCAGGAGTGTAAAGACAAGTAGAATGGAGAAAAGATGACTGTTTGTTGAACATATGAAACTTGCAGGAAAGACCCATTTACTCAGTATTCATGATTGTTATGCCAGAATGTCATGTTAATTATCAGATGCTGTAGATCCAGGACCTGTCTGATCCTCATTTGTATTACCAAAATCAGTGTCTGAAGTTGTCCTTAGAATATTGACCAAGATTTCAGTCTACTTAAGAAATAGTGAATTATGGAAAAACAAGATACGGAAGTCATCAGGAGAGTATTTCTGCTTATTCCATGACACAGGTATTCTTCTAGGGTTTGCCAATATGCAAGACACTCTTGGATTAGAATAGAACATATGGGCATAATATTTTCAAATGGAGATATTGCTCTTACTGAATAATTTCTCTATTGTCAGTGTTTTTCAGAGGTTTTCAGGTGCACCAGCTCTGAACTGAAATGTATCTTAAGTAGGAAAGGCATGCAAAACTTTTTGATCACTAAGATCTATTTCTTTTATGCAATATACATCTGTTCATGTACAGTGATCGTTGTTGTTCTCTGATGTGTAGTTCAAATTCCCCCAATTTTTTTCCTTGAAGTTTTGTCAGTCTTCTTGTAAATGGTGTTTTTATAGATATGGAAATAATGTCTAATTATGGCTTTTCCTTCATACTTAATTTTTGTTCTTTTACATCAAAATATGAAATGTTAAATGGAACTCAAGAAGGATTATTACTTAGCAGAAAGCGAAAAATCATAAAACAGATACATACAGGTACACATCCATGTTTTCATTTTTCAATTTCTATACTGCTTGTTACAGAAAGAAGCATTCCTATTCTAATGCTGTAATGTACTGTAGATGTTGTTTGTTACTTTTTCTTTGTTAAAATTTAAGAGATGATGGTGCATGTGAAAAGTTTTAGTCAATACATTCATATAGTTTAACTCACAAAAAAATCAGATTTAAAGACACATGAAAATACTGGAAAAAAGTGTGATCAAAATAATCACTGTACAAACACTTTGACCTGAGAATGAATTTAAAATTGGACTTTAAAAAAAGGTTAAAATAAATCTAGTTGATGAAATGAAAGGACTTTCTTCAATCAATTGTTGAAATAATCTGACATGTTGATGAATGATCTCTGTTTAGGTTTGTTTCTCTCTTGAGTTTTAGTTCTTCATAAACTGAGAAAAAGTTCATCTTGTTAAATTGTTTTTATGTACACCCTAAAATTAATTTTGGGAAGACATAATGTTTTCTGCCTTGTCCTGTGTCAGTCTGCCCATTTGTGTCTGCTCTTTTTCTCATTTTACACTTGTCTGATTATAAAATAGTTAATGCATGTGTCCAGCAGAATAAGATGACGTACAGAGCAGGTGATTTGCAAAGTCTTCTTAAAAGTCAAGGTCACAGCAGGGGTTCAGAGATCACATAGGGGTAAGGCGCCTGTCTATGATCTGGTTCATTATATGGACAAAATCTATTTGGACCTGGCTGAATGTTTTGTATGTATTCAAGATGATTCTATGATTCTAACATATGATGCAGAAACATGTGAGACCAAACTTTTTACAAACATTTATCATTGCAAAGATGACCATTTGGAAGCACTAAAAGACAATTTTAATCACTTACGTCAAATCTTGAGCATTTTTAGCTCCCTTGAGCACAAAGTGAGCATTTGTGATGGTGCTGTGTCCCTAGTCCGTTCGTCAAGTCAATATTTACCTTGTGTACACTCTAGAGACCACATTTCAGTCAGATACTCATGAAACTTGGTCAGAATGTTTGTCTTGATTATATCTCGGACATGTTCGAAATTAGGTCATGTGAGGTCAAAAAGTAAGTCACTGGGCTAAATCAAAGAAAAACCTTGTGTGCACTCTAAAGGCCAATTTTCAGCTTTATACTCTTGAAAATTGTTAGGAATGATCGTCTTGATGATATCTCAAACAAATTTGAAATCGGGTAAATTCGGGTGAAAAAGTAGGTCACTGAATGAAATCTTAGAAAAACCTTGTGTGCAGTTTAGTGGCCGTATTTTAGCTTGTTACTCTTGAAACTTGGTCAGGATATTACTTTTGTCTTGATGATATTTCGGACAAGTATGGCATTTGGTCATGTCAGGTCAAAAAGTGGGTCTCTGGGCTTAATCTTAGAAAAACCGTGTGTGCACTCTAGAGGCCACATTTTCAGTCTGAATTTTATTCAAAATGTTTATCTTGATGATATCTCGGAAAAATTAGGTCATGTCAGGTCAAAAAGGTCACTGGGCAAAATAATTGTAAAATCTAGTGATCACTGTAGAG
The DNA here is from genome assembly GCA_946811185.2 of Hippopus hippopus. Classification (NCBI taxonomy): domain Eukaryota; kingdom Metazoa; phylum Mollusca; class Bivalvia; order Cardiida; family Cardiidae; genus Hippopus; species Hippopus hippopus. Next base: position 36,746,480 of record OX328096.1, read on the forward strand.
GCCACATTTTCAGCTTTATACTCTTGAAACTTAGTCAGAATGTTTGTCTTGATGATATCTCTGACAAGTTTGAAATTGGGACATGTTTGGTTAAAAAGTAGGTCACTGACGAAAATATTAGAAAACCTTTTGTGCACTCTGTACAAAAATTAGGTCACTGGGCTTAATCTTAGAAAAATCTTGTATGCACCATAGGGCCTCATTTTCAGCCTGTTACTCCTGAAACTTGGTCAGAATGTTTGTCTTGATGATAATTTGGACAAGCTGGAAATTATGTCATATCTGGTCAAAAAATAGGTCACTGGGCTAAATCTTAAAAAACCTGATGAACACCATAGAGATCACATTTTCAGCTTGATATTCATGAAACTTTGTCAGAATAATTGTCTTAATGATATCTTTTACAATATGGAAATTGGGTTATGTAGGGTCAAAAAGTAGGCCATATTGACAAATCGGAGAAAAACCTTTTGTGCACTCTTAAAGGCCTCATTTTTAGCCTGATACTCATGAAATTTGGTCAGAAAGGTTACCTTGATGATATTTCAGACAAGTTTGAAATTGGGTACAACAGATCAAAAAGTAGGTCAGTGGGCCAAATCTTTGACAAATTTTGTATGTAGATTAGAGGCCACATCTTCAGTCTGGTACTCATGAAACGTCATCAGAATGTTTGCCCTGATAAGTTCAAAAGTTGGTTAAAAAGTAGGTCAGTTACACTTGTGTATTTTACATCATTAAAACCAGGATTTCTTCAGCTTTATCAGCCGTAGATAACGTTACTAAGGGCCAATAGCCTTCTTCTACTAAAAGTTGCTACATCTTCTAAATGTATTGAAGGAGAGTGGATTGTGTGTAAATTGTTGGTCATCTTTCTTCAAATCTTTTTTGTTGGTTATTACAAATTGTTGTTTCACCAAGTTATAAAATAACTTTTTTTGCAGACAGTCTAGATTTTTACTCTATAGAGTGTGAAAACTGATCTTTAAACTGTGTGCTATATTTTCAGATTAAATATCCACAAAACAGCAATTTTTGGGTCTCCTTTCCTTGCTTTATTTATTCAGTACCTTTAGGAAATAGTATGCAAAAGTGGAAAGTTTTGTCATAACAGATCGATACCATATTATTTCAAAAAAAGCATTCCCTGAAAAACTGTTTATGTTAGGTAGCTTGTCTGTATGATTATCATTTTTTTTCCTTACATATTTGCCATGTACTTAAAAATGGAGGTAGAATCTTAATGCATAGTGTCTTGTGAAAAAAATTCCAATTTCCTGTGTTAACCCTTTACCACACAATGACGACTTTTGACACCCCTGATAAAGAAGGCTTTTGAAAACATTGTGGGAAAAGGAGAAAATGCTGTTAACCAGCATTTTCTCCTTTTCACACAATGTTTTCTACCCTATCAAAGAAAAATCATTTCATATGATCCACATTGAAACTGTCCTCTGCAAATGCTTTCAATTCGGACAGGTCTAAAATTGGTCGTGTGGTAAAGGGTTAATGCACTACTATACCTTTGTCTCTTGTGTGTAAATGGATTGTTCAAAACCTAATTCAAATTTATTGCACTGTTTAATGGTATTGTTAGCTCCGCTATCCAAAGGCTAGAAGAGAGAATGTCATGGAGTGATTCAGTCTAGATTTTCTCTTTCATTTGTTTTAAGTTTGCATTTTTCAAAATTTGTGCAGATTAAATTGATCATGAAGGGTTAAAACCTATTGTAATAATGAGATTAGTGGATGAACTCTTTGAAAGCAAAATTCTTGAAGATAATGATCAATATTCAGATTTCATCTGATATACATACATGTTATGAGATGGCAACAGCTCGACATATACATTGATTCATGGCCAGTAGAGGGTTTCAGAATTTCCTTGGCCTTCCATTTTTTAAAACTTTACCAATCCTGAAATTGGATGACCTTGAAGAAGATGTACACTCGTAAAACAATGTGAGAACAGAAGAAAATGCTGGTATCAAGCTTTTTCTTCATTTCTTCTATGTTTTCTTCCCTTCAGTAGACTAATCCAAGTCTGATTAATGTACTCTGTAAATGCTTGAAAATGTTTGTTTTTTTTTTACCCATTGTACCATATGAGGTATTTTAACTGCTCAGATTTGTAGGGTTTTTGGAACAAGAAAAAAAGGCACTTTTTTTTCCATTTCTCTTCTTGTTTTCAAATAACTGCATTTGGAGGTGTCAGAAGATGAAAATTCACTTAATATTCATGCAGGATATACTCTTTCTAGAGTAGTTTCTTATGGTTTCAAGACAGAAAAGCAAAGCCATTGAACAGTTTCTTACATGGATGTGTCATCAGAGACGGTTTTTTTTTTGTATGTTGGCCTTGTATAAAGATCCGTACAATGTGGTTTTACTTCGAAAATTGCCTCCAGTTTTCTATTTTGTGTTATTTGTTCTTTGTATTTTTTCATGAATCACACATTCAAAAGGTGGTTATTTAATCAATAGAAATCCTTGAAATTTGAATCTCTTGCACTGTGTTGTTAACCTGTAACTATCTGGTGTTGCAAGTCTTTTGAAAACATGGTGGAAAGGGAAAGTACTTGTAAGATACAAGTTCATTTTTTGCCAGTTATTTTCTGTGTCCTATCAGAACAGTTATTTGTACCTATATCAAATTTTGTCTGCAGCTACATTCAATTTGGGAGAGTCCTAACTTTTTGTTTGGTAAAAGATTAAATGCTTATGTAGATGAACCCATCCCTACATTTGCTATTTTTAGACTTGCATGCTCTTGTATCACAAACTAGCTTAAGTGACACAAGAGAGAAACATGAAAGGCTATGAATAACGTATTGTTTCAGTGGTGGTGAAAATGAAGTAATTGCTTCTTTTCCAACTGATCAGAAAAGATTTGTATCATTATCCAAAAGATTTGTACTTAGGCTGTAAAAAATAAGATTACATGGTTACCAGTATTTAGTAATTGGTAAACAGGAAAGAATGATATTGTAAGAAGCATTAAAGTAAAACTTGCAGGTGCATATGGAATAAATCTTACAGGCAAAAATCAAATCTATGTGAAAGAAAAGGTTGATGAGATACCTATCAAATAAATTTTATTTCACAGAATCGTTAATAGCAATGTTGTCTAATTCCCTCCATCACACACAATAGTGAAAAAAAATGTTAGAACGAAGATACAATAAACACATTCCCATCTGCAGACAGCTGTTTCTACCTTGTGCTAGACAGGTCTGAGAATAAAGTGTCTAATGGAGGAATTGATAGTTATGAACAATATGTCCCTTTACTGAATTATATAGTGAATTCATGTATTAGCCCTTATTTCAAATTCATTTGCCATATTTAACTTTTTACCTTACAACAGAATTTGAGGATTGTCCAAGTTGAAAGCATTTGCAGATGTCAATATAAATATGCCTCAAAAAGTGAAATTTCTTTTTGGTTGGGTAGAAAATGCTGGTTACCAGTATTTTTCTCCTTTCTTCACAATGTTTTCAAAAGCTTTCTTTTATAGGAAAGTTAAAACTTGGGATTGTTAGGTAAAAGGTTAACAAGGAGGTTTTAAAGTTTGCATGCTGATTATTTTAGGAGGTAATGAATTAATTGCACTTGTTTATTCATTGCTAATTCCACATCATTTGTCTAAAAACTAGGTTTAGTAATGAATGCCTCAAGTTTAGCTAGAATACACACTAAAAAAATTTATGTGTGTACACACTCAAAAAAATGAAAGTGTGTGTAGGTTAACATCACACAAACTATTTGATAATAGATGACGATCTATTTATATACATGCTACTTGCATTAATTTAAAGCCATGTAACCTTTCAGGAGGTAAACCAGATCCTATTATTATATAGACTATTTTCAGGTTGGCCAAAATGATAAAAGTTAGTCTATTGGATAAGAGGGAAAATGTCAATCAGAAGATTTGCTAAAAATTGTGGGAAAACACGCGTTTTGAAGGAGCAGTTGTTCCCTTTTCCCACAATCATTTCAGCCAAATTAGCCTAAAAATGATTTAGCTGTAATTAGAGAGAATTTTGGATCATAGTATATAATATCTTGTTGATAGTGTAGATCAGATTATATTGCAGTCAGACAGATCTGAGCTATGCTGTCCACAAAAGATACCTGGATTGCCTATGGTGGTCAAAGAATTTCCTTTACCAAACCATCCCAAAGTTTTAATGACCTGAGAATAAAAAGCTTCTAGTAACATCGTTGAAAAAGGAGAAAAATGTTGGTATCCCACATTTTTTCTTTTTCCTACAATATTCTACCCATTCATATAGAAACTTTATCATTTGTTGTTTGCAAATGTCCTGAAATTGAACAAGTTGTAAAATTTGTAATTGGTAAAGAGATAAGCTTACACTGATGTGTGATCTGTCATTGTTTAGGGGTAAAGATTTATTTGTTCCTTCTTTAATTTTTTGACAGGCATGTTTGTTGATATGCTATTCATTGACTAACTTAATTTTAACTATTATTATTAAAACCTTTTCCACAATTCAATTTCTGATGTTGTTGATTGCTACTCCATTACATAAAATGAAGTAATGAAGCTAATGGCAAATTACTCGCTGCTCTATGTACTTCAAGACATTTTTTTCATGAAATTCTTTGTTTTCCACAGTGTTTTTGTTCATGCTTAAATACACCCTTTTTTTTCTCTTTTTCTTAGTCTGCCAAGTCTTGGTGGCTCAGTGACCCACAGGGCTGGTGATCCAAGGATTGATAATTCCATTCTTTGTGAAAACTCCTTCCAAGGACTGATAGCCTTTGTGACACAACTCATTCCTCTCTGCTGAACAGATTTTGCTCATGTGGAAAGCAGCCAGCAAAAGAGCATTGTGCAGAAAACTTGTAAATGAAACTATGCATGGATAGGTTGCACTGATTGCCACAAAATAAATGAAATACTGTTTAAGAAGGTATCAAACAACTAACAATTCCTTGGGACAATCCATTAATCAATCAATTCCTGTTTTTAGCGACCCTGAGATAGTAGGCTGTTGAAAACATGGTTGGAAAAGGTCAAAATACGGTATTATCACAACCAGCATAATTATTCTATTTTTCCCACATTTTCTTTCCTTGGTAGACAAATCTGATCATTTGAGCTAATTAACAAAAGAAGCCTTTTCTCATTTGGATTGTAAGATCATTGCATTGTTTGAGTTGGCTTTGAACACATAAAATTTTAGACTTTAGACTTTCCAAGTTGAAAGCATTTGTTGAGGACAAAGTGACTCAAATGTTTGAATTTGGTTTTTAGCTCCACTGGCCGAAGGCCAGCGGGCTTATGTCATGGCCTGTTGTCCGTCAGTCCGTCCGTCCGTCCGTCCGTGCGTTAACTTTTTTTTAAAACGTCTTCTTCTCTGAAACTACCCATCCAATTTTGATGAAACTTCACAGAAATGATCCTGCCATGGTCCTCTTCAGAATTTCTTGAAAGAATTTAATTCCTTCAAAAACTCTGGTTGCCATGGCAACAAAACTGAAAAATTTTGAAAATCTTTGAAAATCTTCTTGTCTGAAACCGTAAGGCCAAGGGCTACCAAATTTGGCATGTAGCTTTATCTAGTGGACCTCTACCAAGTTTCTTCAATTTATAGCCCTGGGGTCAAAATTGGCCCCGCCCCGGGGGTCACAAGTTTTACATGGGCTTATTTAGGGAGAACTTTAAAATTCCTCTTCTACCTAGCCATAGGGCCTAGAGCTACCAAATTTGGCATGTAGCTTTATCTAGTGGACCTCTGCCAAGATTGTTCAAATTATAGCCCTGGGGTCAAATTAGGCCCTGCCCGGGGGTAACAAGTTTTACATGGGCTTATATAACAAGTTTTACATGGGCTTATATAGGGAGAACTTTAAAATTCTTCTTTGACCTAGCCATGGGGCCTAGGGCTACCAAATTTTGCATGTGGCTTTATCTAGTGGGCCTCTACCAAGAGTGCCCAAATTATAGCCCTTGGGTCAAATTTGACCCCACCCCGGGGGTCACAAGTTTTACATGGGCTTATTTAGGGAAAACTTTAGAAATCTCCCTGTACCTAGCCGTAAGGCCTAGGGCTACCAAATTTTGCATGTGGCTTTATCTAGTGGGTCTCTACCAAGAGTGCTTAAATTATAGCCCTGGGGTCAAAATTGGCCCTGCCCCGGGGGTCACAAGTTTTACATGGGCTTATGTAGAGAAAACTTAAGAAATCTCCCTGTACTTATTCATAAAGCGTAGGGCTACCAAATTTCGCATGTAGCTATATCTAAAGGCCCTTCACCAAGAGTGCGTAAATTATAGCCCTAGGGGGGAATTTGATTCACCCTGAGGGGTCAGAAGTTTTACATGGGCTTATATAGTGAAATCTTTAGAAATCTTCTTGTTACTAACCATATGAACTAGGGCTACCAATTTTAGTCCTGTTTCAGGGGTCTTATGTTCAAAACCAATTGGCCAAGTATTGTAATGTTTGGCATGTAGTGATTTTACGTATTAGCCAGTGGAGCGATACAGGGCCATCATGGCCCTCTTGTTAAAGGAGAGGAACCACAGCTGGAAAAGGAGAAAATGCTGTTTACCAAATTTATCTCCTTTCCCCCCAAGTTTTTCAAAAGTCTTCTTTTAGGGCTGTAAAACATGATTGTTTTGATTGAGGATTAAGGGTAAGTTGAACTGTATTACAATCACAACAAGGGGTCCATGATGGCCCTGTATCACTCCACTGACTTTTAAATAAATGTAACTGTTGGATTAATAACTAGAAAACTTTTTCAGTTTCCATTATACATGTATAAGCCTATGTAAAACTTGTGACCTCCTGGACCATGCCAATTTTGACCCCAGGGCTATAATCTGGACAATCTTGGGAGAGGTCTACTAGATGAACCTGCATACTAAACTTGGTAGCCCTAGGCCTTGCAGTTCAAAACAAGTTTTGAAGTTCTCACTATACAAGCCCATGTAAAACTTGTGGACCCTAGGGCTATAACTTGAATCTTGGTAGAGGTCTACTAAATGCAGCTACATGCCTAGTTTGGTAGCCCTAGTCCATATAGTTAGGAACAACTTGTGACCCCAGGGCATGGCAAATTTTGACCATAGGGCTATAATTTGAAGAATCTTGGTAGAGGTCTACTATATCCAGCTACATGCTCAAGATGATTTGGAATAAGGAGATTTTCGAGATTTTTCAGTTTTGTTGCCATAGCAACAATTGCTTTAAAAGGGATTAAATTTTCAAGAATAAATTCTGAAGAGGACCATGGCAGGTTCATTTCTGTGAAGTTTGGTCAAAGTTAGATGGGTAGTTTAAGAGAAGATGTTTGAAATCAAAGTAGACTCATGACGGACACAGAGCAATGAAATAAGTGTTGTTTTATGTTGCAGTAGTTGACGGCATTCAAAAAGCTTTTGGTAGCTCTTTGGAAAGTCTGTACAGTAAGTAATGAAACTGAATTTAAGGATCATCACTACTTTGTATTGCCTCAACTCTCTCACTTAAGACAAAATTATAAACTTCTTCAAATTTAAAGTATTTGCAGACCACAAATTAAATGCAGCTGAAATAACATGAATTGTCTTTGAAAGGGAAGAAAATGTTGTAAAAAGGATAAAATGCAAGGCATGTATTCAGCAATCATTCTTACGGACGTTCTTCGTCTTGTTCTTCAGAATTTTCTGAATTTGAAAGTAACAGTTTTCACTTCTATTTGGCTACACCATTTGTCTAGCCAGTCGTAAGTTGTGTTGCTTTCTGATTTAGAAAATCTTGGATAGTAAGACAAAGAACTTAAGAATGGTTTGTGAATACAAACCTCGGTTATCAACACTTTCTCCTTTTTTCCACAATGTTTTCAAAGAGTGTTTTCCACAGTCATTGAAACATGAACATATGTGGGAAACAGTTAAAGATACATCTACACTCGTTTCAGGCAGTTTTTAACTCATTTCATCCTTATTTGATGAAACTATAATCATTCTTGTATCTTCATGCCAATTGTTGCCCCTGATGGCGGCAAGATTGCCCAGATTACGACGGATAAAAAGTGCATTTCATGTTTTGGACGCCTTCCAAGCAACCACTGTTGTCGTTTCCAGTTTCAAATGAGGACAAATCCTTTGTGTTAATTTATCCCTTACAAGATAACTACATGTATTTGTAATTTATCCGTTTACACAGCTAAGCATTCAACATACTTTCAAGGTTTAACATTGTCATTTTCTCTAGGTGTAAGGATGTATCTTTAAGAGAGGAACTAGATCTTGCGTCTGGACCAAACAAAATAATTTTAGAATAGTATTAATTTTTTTATTACGCATTTGCAGTAACATATCCACAATCCAAATCTAATATAATTATATCCAGTATAACTAGACATTATTAACCCTCTATAAAAGCTTTTGTATGTGCCATGTATATTTGTTTTGCCAACTATTCTTACAAAGGAAGCGTCCTTTGGCAAGGCCCCCATTCAAGTGCAGGAAAAATCCAGGAAACATAATTATGAACAAGTAAGCTGTGGCTTCGATATTTGAAATGACATTACATGTGGCGCAAAATATCACACAATCTCCTCTGAATACTGTACAACTGTACGTCAGATCGCAGCAAAAACATTTCCATTCCAGCAACTTGTATTACATGTCATCATTATGACATTATAAACATTAACTTGATAAGAAATATCTGACTCTTCTTGGAGGGGAAAGCAACCGGAACTGCTGCTCCACTTTTTTCAAGACATGTTCTGCTTAGGAAACGCTATGAACCAACATATTCTACATAAGGCATAAATGTGGCACAAAGATGTTTCCATCAAGTTTCATAATCACCTACATAATTCCTGAAAAAAAAAACCCAACTATACAATTATTTCCTAGCCACTGTATAATAAAACTCCCACACTTTATCTTCTTGCACCAAAACAGAAATGGTTTTATGGCAATTACTTGTTTATCTTTTGGGAACTTAAGGTCAAATTAATTGATCTGTTTGCAAATGGATTAACCATAGATTTCACTTTAACCCTTTACTACACAATCCAGAGTTTTAACATTCCTGAAGTACAAAGCTTTTGAAAACATTGTGGGAAAATGAGAAAATGCTGGTAACCAGTATTTTCTCCTTTTCCCACAATGTTTTCTACCATATCAAATAAAAATCCCATCATTTGAGCCACTTTTATTGAAAATTACCGGTAACATTTCTTCTTATAGACAACGCAGATGCAAGGTTCAGAAAATGCACAGGTGTTGTGCTTCAAATCTTATTTCACTTTTATCACAGCTGCCAGTGCATTCATTTATGTCTCTGCTCAAATCCATCTCTCTTTGGATGGCTATAAAAAACACAGTGGAAAAAGGTGAAATTGCTGGTGAAGAGCTTGCACTCCTTTTCCTAAAATGTTTTAAAAAAATTGCTACCTCAGGATTGTTAATTTTGGAGTGTTTGGTAAAAGGTTAAGCTGTACTCTTGTTGTCTAGACTAAAAAGTTTTGTTATGAGATGGAGGCCTAACATGTAATCCTCTAGCCAACCTGCTACCTTTCGGAGGAGAAATGACTTCATTAAGATGTTATGTGTAGTTATTAGAAATATCTCACAGAAACATCTGTAACTTGAATCCACATAAAAAGGTTAAGAAGTATTGCAATTAATTTTGGACTTAAAATTTATTCTGTATCTGAAGTTTCTGATTTAACCCTTTACCACACAATCCCAACTTTTAACGACCCTGAGAAAGAAGCCTTTTGAAAACACTGGGAAAAGGAGAAAATGCTGGTAACCAGCATTTTCTCCTTTTTCCACAATATTTTCTGTCCTTCCCAAAACAAATTTCAATCCTTCAGTCGCATTTATTTTGTCGTCTGCAACTGCTTTCAATTTGGATTAGTTGTAAGCTTTGTCGTATGGTAATGGGTTAACTCTATCAAAAGACAAGTTTTGGATTTTGTCCAAATCCTTAAGATTTGCGGATAACTAATATGGCTCAAATGCTTAAGATCTGTCAATGAAAGAGTAGAAAATACTTTTGGAAAAGGAGGTATGGTTACCAGCATTTTCTGCTTTTCCCAAATTGCTTTCAAAAGCCTTCTCTGTCAGGGTCGTTAAAATTCAGGATTGTGTGGTAAAGGGTTAATTAGATACGGTCAGGTCTAAAATGCCACTGGATGGAGAGGCGGATTTAAAGAAAGTCATTATATTGAAACATACACTCTACAACTGTTAAAATCTCTTTAAATAAGAGGGCCATGATGGCCCTGTATCGCTCCACTGGCTTTTTAACCCTTTACCACACAAATCGAAGTGTTAATGACCCTGAAAGAGAAGGCTTTCAAAAACATCGTGATAAAAAGACAGCATGTTGTCAGCCAGTATTTTCTCCTTTTCCCACAACGTTTCCTAACCTATCAAAGACAGAAATAGTCATTTAAGCTACATTCAATTTGTCTTTTTGCAATGGCTTTAAACTTGGTACAGTAAAACAAGAGGGCCATGATGGCCCTGTATCGCTCCACTGGCTATTAAGTAAAAACACTACAAGCCAAACATTACAATATTCAGCAAATTGATTTCAAACACGAGGACATGCAAACATTTTTCTATCTAATCCTACGAGAAAGTTGTGATCCATGGGCAAAGCCAATTTTGATCGCAAAGCTATAATTATTTGAATCCTGGTGGAGGTCCACAATATAAAGCTCCATACCAAATAATTCAGTTCTTGAATGTTATAAAGAAGAAGATTTTCAAATTTTTCTCAATGAAAAGCCCTGTAAAAAAAGTTAACATACGGATGGACGCACAACGGACAACGGGCCATAACATAAGCCTGCTGGCCTTCGGCCAGTGGAGCTAAAAAACTTGTCTAGCACCAACCATGTATCACTGCAGCTTGATAATCAAGGGAGGTAAATAGTAACGAACTTTATCTTTCATAAAAAGAGTTATTTCCCTTGATTAATGTTTAAATTGAAGTGACAATATTTTGAAGCCCATGTTAAACTTGCGATCCCTGGAATGAAGGCAATTTTGACCCCAGACCTACAATATGAAACTAGAATGTGTGGTTATAAACAAAAAGATTTTTTAATCTTGCCCAATAAAAAGTCATGTAAAACAAGTTTGCTGAATAAAAGGCCCTGTAAAATATGTGATCCATGACACAGGTTTATCAAGTTTTCACTATAAAAGCCAATGTAAAACTTGTGACCCCTGGTGTGGAGTCAAACTTGACCCCCAAAGTTAAAATTTGGGCCCTCTTGGTAGAGGCCCATTATATAAAGTTACATGCAAAATTTGGTAGCCCTAGGCCTAAATATGGCTATGTACAAGTAGATTATTAAAGTTTCCTTATATAAGACCATGTAGAACTTGTGACCCCCTGGGGTGGGGCTACATTTGACCCCCTGGGCTATAATTTGGGCACCCTTGATAGAGACCCCCTAGATAAAGCTAAATGCAAAATTTGATAGCCCTAGCCCTTATAGCTAGATGCGAAAGATTTTCCTATATAAGCCCGCCCATGTAAAACATGTTACCCCCCGGAGCGAAGTCAAATTTGACCCTCGGCTATAATTTGGACACCCTTGATACAGGTCCACTAGATAAAGCTACATGCCAAATTTGGTCGCCCTAGGCCCCATGGCTAGGTCAAAGAAGAATTTTAAAGTTCTCCCTATATAAGCCCATGTAAAACTTGTTATATAAGCCCATGTAAAACTTGTTACCCCCGTGCAGGGCCTAATTTGACCCCAGGGCTATAATTTGAACAATCTTGGCAGAGGTCCACTAGATAAAGCTACATGCCAAATTTGGTAGCTCTAGGCCCTATGGCTAGGTAGAAGAGGAATTTTAAAGTTCTCCCTAAATAAGCCCATGTATAACTTGTAACCCCCGGGGCGGGGCCAATTTTGACCCCAGGGCTATAAATTGAAGAAACTTGGTAGAGGTCCACTAGATAAAGCTACATGCCAAATTTGGTAGCCCTTGGCCTTACGGTTTCAGACAAGAAGATTTTCAAAATTTTTCAGTTTTGTTGCCATGGCAACCAGAGTTTTTGAAGGAATTAAATTCTTTCAAGAAATTCTGAAGAGGACCATGGCAGGATCATTTCTGTGAAGTTTCATCAAAATTGGATGGGTAGTTTCAGAGAAGAAGACGTTTTAAAAAAAAGTTAACGCATGGACGGACGGACGGACGCATGACGGACAACAGGCCATGACATAAGCCCGCTGGCCTTTGGCCAGTGGAGCTAATAAAAACACCAGGGATTGACAGTAACCTAATATTTGCATTCATTATGTCTTAGAAGGCTAGTGTTTTTGTGGACGGTGTAGATAGATTGCAGAACACATATAGTCTGTTTAAGAAATAATCTTCTTTCTATCGTGGTTTATCGTTCAATAAACCACGTTGTGAGTTATGAGGCGCAATGAATAAACCACTCGGGTGGGCGATAGCCCGAGTGGTTTATTCATTGCGCCTCATAACTCACAACGTGGTTTATTGAACGATAAACCACGATAGAAAGAAGATTATTTCGATTCTAACATGACCAATTCTTCATGAAAGGAAAACAAGTTCATCCTTAGAGTAAAAACGCGGATGAAGACTATGTTCTATTGAATAACTCACAAACTTACTTTATACAGAATGATGTCACTCTGCATGGAATGTTGCAGATTTTACCACGCTTTCCTTGCACTGTGTTTATAGAGCCGAATTCGCATGTCATGTTAAAATGCGAGATCTACACCGTCAGTTATTAAAAGAAAACATTTGACAAAAAACAAGACTTGGAAATGCACTCATTAAGATGTCATAATCATGAAAGAAAATGTCCATTCCAGTTTTCTTTAGCTCTAAAGGTTAACCTTTTACCAGAAATCAAAAGTTTAGACTGTCCAAGTTCAAAAGCATTTGTAAACCCTGTATGTTGCTCAAATGATGCAATTAGTCCTGAAAACATTGTGAGAAAAGGAGAAATGCTGGCTACCAGTCTTCAAAAGCCGTTTTCCTCAGAGTAGTTAAAACTCAGGGTAAAGGTTTAAGCTTTTACCAAACAACCCTTTATTTCATCTACCCTGAGGAAGATGGCTTTTGGAAACACAGTGAGAAAAGGAGAAAATGCTGGCAACCTGCATTTTCTCATTTTCCCACTGTTTTCTACCGTTTCTGAGACAAATCTCATCTTTTGTGTCACATTAAATTTGTCGTCTCAACTGTTTTGAATTTGGGAGAGTCTGAAATTTGTTGTCTGGTAAAGAAATTAATGTAAATTAAGCTAAAAAAACCCCTGCCTAGTTATTTCAAACACACTGTAGATAACAAGATCATGTTTTTAAAAGACTTTACCACAAAGCAAAATCATAGACCGTCCACACTGAAAGAAATTACAGACAACAATGTAGTGTTTTTCAAAAGATGGTATTGTCCCTGAAAATCCAGATAAATAGGTAGAAAACATTGTGGGAAAAGAAGAAAATGCTGCTCTGCAGCATTTTCTTCTTTACCCGTAATGTTTTCAATAGCCTTTTTTCTGAAAGTTGTTAAAACTTGGGATTTTGAGGTAAAGGATTAATATCAACCATGTATAACAACCTCATGTTTGTTATCTGGTCTTATATGCTGTTTACTGATAACAATGGACATGCAGTAGAAGTTACAGAGGGCAGCCTTCATTGTACGGTGAAATGGTACCATCTCTTTTGTTTCTGGATTAAACATTACAGTCTTATATTGGTTACTTTGGCTACCAACAATCAGTATTTGACCTTGAAAGGTCACAATTCCAAAATGATCAAAATTGGGCATGTTTCCAACAACTATTGCCTCTGAGCCTTCCTTGTACTGAATGATGTCGCCATGACGATAGAAAATATAAATGACATTATTAAGAACTGTCACTCTGCTTGCAGTTGAAGCAATTGGTGGAATATGACCCAGAAGCATACAGGTCCCTTTCTTTGTATCAAAACACTGAATCTGTCTAGATAATGATCCTCCATGCATCTTTCCACCAAAAATGTAGATCCTGTGACCAATCACTGCCACAGGCATGAAAGACACAGGCAACTGGAGGCCACCTACTAACTCGCATCTATTCAGCTTGATGTTGTAGCATTCTATACTAGATAAAGTCTGAGAAATTTTTGTATTCCCTCCAATGATAAAAATGCATTCTCCTACTGAAACCATTGCATGACCCCATCGACCTTCTAAAATAGGGCTACAGTGTTGCCATCTATTCTCACAGGACAGAAATTTAAGGAACAAAGTTTCCCCATGGTAGCCTCCAGAAACAAACACATCTTCTTTATGTTTACATACAGCAAAACAAGCTCCTGGTTCAGAAGGGAGAGCTGCTAGAGAATATTCAGCATCTCTTCTGTAACTGAAACACTTGATCTCTGTTGTCTGTGGGTTTGGGTGACGACTCCGAGTCCCAATTACGCACATCATCTCTTCATGTCTGTGATGAAACTGACGGGACTTTTCAGCTTCATGTTTTAGATCATGTTCATGCAGATCTGACTCTGGAGACGTCAGAAATATGTGCATACTTCTAAGGATATCCTGTGCCTCAACACACTTTTGCACAAGCTCATTGGCATTTAGTTTTTCAATATACTGGACTCGGGTCAGAGGAAAACGAATATATCTGAACAGTCGGCTAAGTTCCTGCAGTCTTCCAGTTTCATCAGCCCTGATCCACCTCAACACAGCCTCACACACAGCTTCCTCTGAATTTGTGTTCAGATCATTTGAGTTGATGATGGTAATTAAACTATCTACTGGGATCTGGCAGAATTCTTCTTGAATGGCTAGGGTGGTAAAATATTCCAAGATATAAGACCAGCTTTTTTTCTCCAAGATGGCACAACCATATCTACTTGCTAGTTGCCAGATTTCTAGACAATTTTCAGGACCTAATGTAAAACAAAAAAAAAAATAGTAAGTATTGTTCCAAATTTCATTTTCTTCTGTAGACTGTTGGCCAAGACCAAAAACTCACAAGTTACATTAACAACTTACAAGTTACATTTCATGTGAATCCTTCAAAAGAAAAGTGTTACCCATTAGACCATGGATTAAACCAAACTTAGATTTTCAGTCTAGAGATAAAACTGAAATAAAAGTAGTTTCAAGGTTGCTTTTGTTCAGAATGTCTCATCACTGCTGATGGTGTAGATCAAATATCGGACTGCGCAGCCTGAACTTGATCTTCATTTGCTATAATTAGGCAACTAAGGTTGTTGAAGGCATTTTAAGGGTTAACTCAAGACACTCTAGCCATCTTAACCCTTTACCACACAATCCAGAGTTCTAACGACCCTGAAAAAGAAGGCTTTTGAAAACATTGTGGGAAAAGGAGAAAATGCTGTTAACCAGCATTTTCTCCTTCTCCCACAATGTTTTCTACCCTATCAGAGACAGAAATCATCCACTGAACTTCATTTATTTTGTTGTCTGCAAATGCTTTCAATTTGGTTGAGGCCAAAATTTTGTCGTTTAGTAAAGTGTTAAGCCCTGGTCTGTATTTCATTGACAACTCTGAACATTTTTTAATTTTTAACTTGAAGATTAGCTAACTTATTTGTGGTTCACGAGGGTAAAAAAGTTGATCATTTATAGCTTTGTCTCTATGAAAAAAAAAAACTGTTTACTTTAATGACCCTGAGGAAGACAATTTTTGAAAATACAGTACGAAAAGGAGCTGCCGCTAACCATTTTTTTTCTCCTTTTCCTTTAATGTACTTCTTTATGTGACAAACATCCCAAGATTTTAGACTCATTTTTGTTTGTCATCTTCAAATACTTTTAATATTGACGAGTCTAGTCTAGAATTTCTTCTTCGGTTAACCCTTCCCCTAACAATCCTATGCTTTAATGACCCTCAAGAAGGCCTTTGTAAGCCATAGTGAGAAAAGGGACAAATACCGATTACCAGAATTTTCTCTTACAAGAGCGTGAAAACACGCAAGTGTGTAATATAGAAAAGTAGGTACAGGCAAATATCTTTCATCACTTAAAAGACTAAATCCATAATTAAACCTAAAACTGCTAAAAAATTAAAATTTTTGCAACGATAATATAAAGCCTAATACATGTACTACAATTTTATCTCATTTCTTTTCGATAGAAAATCTCACTATATAGGACAGTGTAGATCAAGGTAAGACGGCATGTTCTGTGCAGTCTGATCTTGATTTACATAGTAAATAAAAGGGCAATGTGTTAAGCTTATCAGCCTAATTTAAAATAGCACTCTTGATTCTGAGTATGTAATGGTTCTAAACGCCCCTGTCCTATACCCAAAATGTTTTCATCCTTCAAAAGACAAAAATAATCCTTTGGGGAATACCTAATTTTCTTTCTGCAAATGCTTTAATTTTGGTTGAATTTAAAATTTTTTCGTTGGGTAAAGAGTTACAGAGTTTAATAGTTCACTCACCTAGTTCTTTTTCTAGATATAGCTCACACTGTTCCTGCAAACATTTCACTTGAAACATAACAGCAACCTCAAGGAGATCAGATACATTTCCCTTCATATTTGTTACATTCCCTGTATATAAATAACTCAGAAGAACTTCAAATACATTGGAATCAACTTCTTGTATGTATACAGTTCGCTCGCTGCTTTCACGCATACCAGACTGAAACATTGCATTGAAATATGCTGAAAGTGAGGAAAGTACAATTTTGTGGCATCTGAAGATCCTTTTTCCAACGCTGATTTCGATGTCTGTAAATAGTCCATCTTGCCAAATATTTGCAATACCATGGGTCAGTGTGTTTAGGTATTGAACAGTTGCAGCTGTTTTATCCCCCGCCATGTCTGTTCCCTAGAACAATAAAAATATATAAATTCTTCTCAAGTATAATTATTATCTTATAAATATACACCATTGCAGAGAACAACTTTTGGAAACAGTGTGGGAAAAGAAGCAGTTGCTTGATACAAGCAATGACTATTGCTCTGATTCTCTTAGTCTTTCTATATCATTAGTGTGTTCTCAATCTAATTTCAAGACACTTTCCTGTCCCAAGAGACATGAGTAGATACAGCTCTTTATTCCACAGCAGCTTTTCAATAACTTGTTACAAGAAATTGTCTTTTTACTAATATTGCCTTCCAAATTATTATCTCTTTACAACACAATCCTGAATCTAACAACCCTGAGTAAAAGGCCTTTGGAAACATTTTGGGAAAAAGAACCCCAAAATTTTTCATTTTCCCACACAGTTTTCTACATTTTTACACACAAATTTCATCATTTCAGTCACATGTGTCATCTGCAATTGCTTTCATGTCTAAAATTTTGTTGTTTTGTAAAGAGTTCAGAGGTTTTTAATATCAATAATCATTAACTCTTTCTCAAACGACAATATTTTAGATGGGTCCAATTTGAAAGCACTAACAGCAAAATTTACATAGCACAAACGATGATGTGAATTGTACAAGTTTTTCTTTCCATTAAATGCTACAAAAGCAATCTCTTTATAACGGAAAAAAAATGTTTATGTATACCTTCAGTTAACACCCATGAAATCAATATGAACTGTTTTAATTTGGGAAAATATTTATGAAAATTGGTAAAACTGATCTGAGGGAACCTTGATAGATTTATAGATAATTACGTTCAGTTCAGCGTGGACGGCCAAGCCCAGACAAACGAGCCCAGATAAACAAGCCTAGAGACAAATACGCCCCCTCCTATTCCCCCCCCCTTCTTCTCTTTCAAGTTCCCCCCCCCCCCCCCTTCTTCTCTTTCAAGAAGATTGGGCCCCAATCTCGAAAAGATTCAGCATAAGTTGTTTTATGCTACTCTATGCAGATAACAAATCTACATAATCAAACAAGTTTTTAAAACACCACGGTATTTTTTTAGAAATTTTGAAGAGTAAAATGATCATTAGCCTGTTCTATTATAACCATCTATTATTGGCTACAGATGTGTTACTTTCATACAATTTTTTAGAAGATTCAGCCCAAATGTTACATGAATTAAAGGTTTTGGTAAAACGAAAAATTACATAACCATAAGAATAACATATGCGTAAAGTACATCTTTATCATTTTTTTCCCATTAATATTTCAATTTAAGTATCTGTTTTTTTATTTTCAAACTTAAAACAGTATCAATAGATATCATTGAGTCATTGAATTTTTCTCTGATAGATAGAGACAGGTGTTGGCTACGAAAGCCAGGTAAAGGTGTGGTGAACACCGTGCTGCAGTATCTCTATCCATCAGCTTTTTACATTTTACCTCAACTCAATTAACACGTCCTTTTCACCAAACTTGTGATATGTAGCCTAACCCCAGCCACCCTTTGACAATGAACCTTAGCTGCAGTCCTGGGCCCCGTTTTACTAAGGTAGTTACGAACAAAATTTGCGTAAGTCTTACGTAACTATAGTATAGTAGCATATTTCTGCCACAAGATACGAGATAACTAAATGTATCATGATTATTTTAGAACACTATTACAATAAATCAAAGTTTCCTGGAAATTTTATCCTTTCATTTCATCCAGATAAAATTTCCAGGAAACTTTGATTTACTGCAATAGTTTTCTTAAAATAATCATGATAGTTATCTCATATCACGTAGCAGAAATATGCCACCATCCTATAGTTACGTAAAACTTACGCAAAATTTGTTCGTAACTACCTTAGTAAAATGGGGCCCTGATAAATAATTATTTTGCATATTTCATTGAGAATTTCATATTGACCTTGAGTTGAACTAAACTGTGTTTCTGCATAACCTATGCTACCACTGCTTGCATAATTATATCAGATGGTATATCATGCTGACGCTCAACACAACCTTCATGCAAAAAGAACATAATTCAGACAATGTGAAAGATGAAAAATTAAATATAACACACACCCATACACATAAAATACACAACTCCTATTTTCTAATTTCAACAGAAATCATTTCAGAAATAGTCAAATAAAAAAAAAAGTCTAACAGTTTGCAATGGATTTAAGTGACTGGAGCAAATAGGAGTATTAAATGTGCAATCAACCACTTAATTAATCAAAACAATTATACACCTTCAATGACCAGGTGTGCATTGTTACCATCATACTATCCTAGGTGTGCATAATTACACTCATACTATGGAACAAGCAGTTTCAGTCATTAAATTCATTGAAGGTGAATTGATTGTATGGAATTTAAAGCTGTTTCCAACATTATTTCAGTTATATCACTGCAGGCAGGGCACCTATCCATGCTTTCCTGGAGTTTCTTTCATCAGTATTTTTTCCAAGCTACCGACTGCTTGGATGACAGACGTTTCAGTAACAGACCAGTTTGGTAAATTGGACTTATAGAGTAAATAGACTGGATGTTTCAGTAACAAAGCAAATATTTAGTGTTTATGTACCGTTATGTGCCGTTACGATTTTCACACCCATTACAAGGCTATTCACACGTTTTCATGAATAATATTTTTGTTACGTTTTACCTGCCATGCTGTTCTTGTTTTTTTAATTTTCTTGTTTTTGAATTTTAATCATGTATTGGGTGTGAAAAACGTCACTGTGCATAAAAACTATATAACTGCCTTGTTACCGAAACGTCCAATTGATGTACTCTTTAAATCTAATTTACCGAACTTGTCTGTTACAGAAACGTCCGTAAATTGACTGCTTTCCCACAAAACCATTGTCGAACAATGGTCTGCCCCGAGAGACGAATGAATCAGCGAGGACCATCCTATCAATAAGGCCTAAAAAAAAAAATATCTGCGTTTAGGGTTTCCCTACCCTACATAGAAATGCTGCCAATCCTAAACTTTTTTTACTATGATTAAAAAAAAATCTGTCGGGTGTGATTTCATTACATGTTCCAAGTAAAAAGTTTTTGGAAAAAAAAAATAATAAATCCCTACCTACCCTACCTACAGTATCTCGGACTGAAACCCTAAACACTGATATTTTTTTGTTAGGCCTTAAGTGAAAACAACAATATCAACAAAATGAAGGAAATCTAAATTCGGGGTCGAATCCTCTTCTCAATTGGGTCCACAAATATTCTTCTATGTTGGCCAAATCTACTTGGGTCCAAATCTTTTCCACTTTTTGCGTTGGTTGGGCCGAACCTTCTTGGGTCCGAATCTTTTTACGCCCGTCTGTGGTTTGAGTCTAATTGCATCTTTTCTGTGGAAGATGCTCTTGAAATTTGACCGAGAAATAAATATATTTCGGCATGTTTACGGCCCATGTTTACTAGTATTGAAATACAATTAAATTTATAATTATATGATGCATGTACTTATTCAGATATCTTCACCATTTGGGTGTCAGGCTCGAGTTCGACCCAGCCTCAGAATGATACGAAACTGCGGATTTTTTGATAGATTTTAAACTCGGACTAAAGGGGGTTTTCACGTAAGTCTTAAAGTCTCAAAAAGGTATTAAAAAAACAAGCCTTAAGAAATATATAGATACG
Source organism: Hippopus hippopus (assembly GCA_946811185.2). Lineage (NCBI taxonomy): Eukaryota > Metazoa > Mollusca > Bivalvia > Cardiida > Cardiidae > Hippopus > Hippopus hippopus. The sequence continues at coordinate 36,766,960 of OX328096.1, forward strand.
AGTGAACCTATGTATACGAAAATATTTCTACGGTAGGTTTGTGTTTGAAGGTGAAGGTCGGCTGCATTCTTTATTTTGCTTCCCGCCAAGCTTGAACCCTAGTCGAAATAATGTCATTAAGCTAACAGGTACGCCCTTAAATTCCAAAACTATCCCAAAATTGTGTATTTGATCGATAGTGATAAGTTAGAAATATTTTTGAATGTCACTGTCAGCAAAATTACGGTTGCAGGGAGTTTCAAAATATAAACAACTTCATGTCCAGTAGATGAAGCAAGGAAGGCTTTATCATATCATGTCCTGACCAGCCCGCATAGCTCAATAGGTAGAGCGTAGGACTCGTGAACGTGATGTTTCGAGTCACATGAGGGTGTAGGTTCGATCCCCACGGCTGGCCATCTAAAATTACTAATAGTCTTTCGATAGTCCTATTTATAAGACCCTACGTACGTTATTTCACATTTTGACATTCATCGTGTACGTAGGGTCTTATCGGTTCCTTCTTAGGTTTCTTTAGCAAACTCCGACATCGAATTTTGTCGCTGTTTGAGCAACAAATTCAGACACTTAAAATACAAAGTGCCCAATAAAACTTATATCGGTAACAAGATAAATCAATATTGAACCGATTTTAAAGATTTGATTGTAAAAGACTTACGTTTTATGAGTTAAATCCGCTTCTATTTCACACTACCCTATTTTTGAACTGAAACCGGTGTGTAAGTGTGTAGTTAACGCAACTAAAAGAATTTTTTTAAACGAAATTCCTTTACCTTCATTAAAGTGTTACAGACAGGGGCAACCCTCATTCACAAACATAACTTTGCCTAGAAAGAAGTACTGAATCGTCTAATGGTCCATAACAGACATTTATCGAGTTTTAAGACTGTTTATAAATAAAAGAAACACCGAGAGAATGTCCTAGTAATTCGTCCCAAATCTAGTTCGTTCCCACGTATTCTGAATCGATTTCCCCAGATTCCTCGTCCAACATGAGTTTCTGACACTTTCTGGAGTTGGTGTGTTAAATAGAGTGACAACTTTCTTGAATGATTGGTTAAGTGTTACATATCAGATTTTAAGATGTTTTATGTGCATGGCTTTATTTTACGTAGATAAAGACATGGACATAAATGAACGTACGGCAGTGAGGCTCCAAGTATTTATGTAAACTATAACTTTGGTAAATATTGAAAAGCTTCATTTCATGAAAGAGGAATTAGATCTATCGTCGATCGACGTGTTTTCGAGGGTTGCATGTTTTCTAACCCGAAATGCATCCCAGTTTTCTTGCGTACTATGAAGTGAAAGACGTCACCTTTTTTTTATGAACCCCTTAGCAAACAATAGTTTCACTGCTGTTAATTTAGGAACTGCAACCAAAACAAGACCGTATGCATGTTTCTAAAGGAAAGATCGGTTTTAGTGGCATTTTTATGACCTTTTTTGGATTGGAGTATGTTTTTTTTTTTTGTCTCATACGACGGGAAAAAAAATCCAGACCACTCGCTGTTATTACTGAGAGTGAATATTTCCAACCCTTTTATTAAGACTCTGAATATTTTCAGGTGATTTATGATAAAGTAGTTTTGAAGAAAATTCCTAGTCCTTCTTTACAGCTGCTAATAAATTGATAGAAGGAACCAAAACCGGTATTTCCGCTTAGGGTACACTTAACGCCTGAGCTGTAAATCTGTGGTTAAGATTTCATATTAGAGGGTTGGACAATAATGGTTCTCAACTACAGCTTAAGCAACCCATACTTATTATTTGCAGCAAAAAAAGTCTGTTAGATCAAGATAATTGTGAAAATTTTCTGTTTAAAGTAATTAAAAAGCTGAAAAGACGGTCTGAGTTCTCTGATCGGGCTAAGTCTAATGGAACATTATGTGTCATGGGTTTCTTCGTTTTTTGCACCGATCAATTTTTCATGTCTGTCAATTTATGGATAGGTATTTCCGCATGATTTGACAAAGAAAATGTCAAATAAGGGTGTCAATTTACTACAAAACTGTCATTTTACACAAGATAACGGAAAAATGGCTCTTTTTTATTTAATTTTTTTTTTCTTGCGTGAGGTTTCGCGTGTAGCCAAAATTTATTACGTGAATTTCAATTCCACAACTTGATTTTCGTATTAATTTGCTTGAGCAGAAATACTGCAAAAAGCATTATTTTTTATTTTCTGGTATTCTAGTGCTGCTGTCAAGAGAAGGCCAGTGGACGCTAAATTTTACACTCGTCCGTCCCGTTCATCGCGCTTCAAAAACCGAAGCTAATTGACTTAGAACTGTTCATTTATATTAACCAAAAAAGTTAGTTCTAGTGAAAGGAAGCATTTTAGTTGAGTTTTGGTATACATTATCTTTTTTCATGAACTGTTCAATGGATATTTAAAGCCACGCAATGAGGTCGGGGTTTCCCATGTCTAAATTCAGCTTCTGGCACAAGACCGAAGTGCTGAATATGTTGTTATCGTTGAATATACATGATTCAAGTAGGGACTATGGTTATACAGGCATTTCACATTAATTTATGTGGGGGTTATAAAAATAATTTTGGTAAAAGAACTTCATTTAAATATTCGTGAAATAAAACCGTCAATTAAGCCCTTCGAATCGTTGGTCCACCCTGTCACTTATTCTGTGTCAAAATGCTTGTTGGCCACAGGAAATTGTGCAAAAACACCGATCTTCATGCAATTGACAGAGCCAGTGAATTCATAATCGTTACTGAATGCAGTTCAAAATATCTAAAAAGGTTAAAAAAAACTGGTTGCCAAAACCAACGTTACAATCCGGTCCGTGGGGGGGAGGGGGGGGGGGGCAAACCTAATTTCGTTCAAAAATCGTTCGGAATGTCGGTTCTTTATTTAACCCGAAATATGCTTGTAAATATGGCGGCATTTGTGTTGAAAAAGTTACACGATTGGATTCTAGATGAATATATCATAAATGTGGCCCTTTTTGAGAGAGAAAAAAGTAAATTTGTATCCAGTTATCTTTCATGTTTAGTTCAGTGCTTTTTCGACATTATCTCGGATTTTAGGAAATCGAATTTGCTACATAGAACCAAGTGGGGCCCGTTTAGACGTAACATGCAAAAGAAAAGTAAAATGTGAAATGTCCGATAGATAAATGTTGAACAGCAAATAAGCATGGGTACGTCTAAATATTTGGACTAGTCTTTCGGATGAGACGTTAAACCGAGGTCCCGTGTGATGTACCTTCAGTCTGAAGGCTTGCTCCAATGTTATTTTTGTGATTGGGTCTCCGCAGCTCTTCACAGCAGCCCTTCTTCAAAAGTATCTGGAAATCTCAAAATCTTACTGGTCATTTTTCAGTCTGCTTAATGTGTCTTTAATCTGCTTGTCAGCTATGAAAATGGTCATGAATCGATAGATAAATGATTTAACTTCACGTTGACACAAAGTTTAGCGCAAGGTTTTCTTTGATCCTTTTGTAATTTATCATTTATTTGACATAAACACATCTGGCTAATTTGTAAACAAACACTCATTATAAATTCAGTTAACTGCGCACTGCATGGTCAATTTGATTTGAAAAAATGATATTGTGTAATCGGCAATTTAAGTGATAAATACGACTCCTTGTAAATGAAATACATCCAGTACATTTAGTTTTCCTTTCAACGCCCAAGCTGATAACACAGAAGGCGATAAATTGTGGAAAAAAAGAACTTTACTGTACTGGAAGTGACTTCCGAAACACGTGCAGTAACTGTCAAGCCTAGTTTCGACTTTCTGGGAAGTAGGTCAATGGATATTTACATTCCAAAATAATGGAATTACAAGGAGGTAACACTGTCATTTTTTAACTATTTCGGTGTTTTTGTAAAGATTAATCCTTAGTCTATCGATTCAGGACCTTATTGTTCACTGACAAAGAAAAGATCAACGCATACGGCCATTTGAAACGATGCCGGTATTTTAATTTTTCAGTCCAGATGGGTCATAAGAGTGGCTGCTGGGGGGCTAGCGGAGAAACAATCACAAAAATAACATCAGAGCTAGTCCCCGAATCGGGGGTATGTGTGACGGTGCTATACACCGAGCATGTAAAAGAACCAGGCGTAACTTAAGATGGGTTTTGTCCTGTATCTGTACTATCCCCCGTAACAATACTAACAGCCTTCAGGGGGCGTTGCCCATATTGGCAACTGATGGCGACGATAAATAATCGCAAATTCATTCATTCATATCATGTCCGTTTCCATTAAAAAGAATCCGTTTAACCGCTTTGTTTAGTCCAAATAATCAATAGACCTATCACTTCTATGAGTGCACTTATTTGGTCTGTCAAAGCCTTGTCCCTTTTTGCAACTTTTTGTGAAATATGTGAAACACAAGGCATTACATTACATGACATTCTTTCAAATGAAACCATATCCAGTCCATGGAAAAACCGAATTTCACTTATGACAGAATTTCACCATATTTCACCTGAAACAGACTAAACATCTTAACTTCAAAATGATAAATTTAAATGCTGTAGTCAAAACTTTTGACTAGAAATTATATTTTTGAAAAGCACAATTTTATGCTTATTTTCCAAACAAAAAAAAAATTTTGTAACTGTAATTGATGGGAATTCTTTGATTTAGAACCATATTTCACTCAAGATGATTCTGTTATACAGAGTTACATTACCGTGAAATTTTTTAATACAGATTTACAGTACCGTGAAATTTATCAGAAGAATTTCACTTTCACTTGTACATTCTTTTTTAAAAGACAAAAATTATGTTACAGTTGTGTATTATTTCATCATGATGTTTTTATATCTGCTTCTTTATTTCAAGAGTGAAGGGGAAAAAATCAAACATGCATGCATTTACATCTCGCAAGTGAAATTCAGTTTGTAAATTTCACCGTATTGTGATTCTTACAGTCACATAGAGTGAAATATGGTTCTAATGAAAGAAACCCTGACAAATTACTATTACAAAAAGATTTTTTCCCAAAAAGTAACATGAAATTATGCTTTTCCAAAAATATATGCTTTTCCAAAAATATTATAGTTTCAGACCAAAATTTACTACTAGAAGGGAAGAATTTGTCATTTTGAGGTGAAATTCAGTTATACATAGGTGAAATTTGGTTTTTCCATGGGAAAAGGGATAAGAGGCTTGAGGGCTTACGTTATGTACTATGATATAAATGGAATAATAAGAACTAATATAACACTTTACCTCACAATCTCAAGTTTTACCAACCCTGTACAAGAAAGCTTTGGAATTTTGTAGAAAAGGAGAAAACGTTTAACCAGCATTTTCTCCTTTTCTCCAGTGTTTCCTCCCCTGTCAAAAACAATCATGTCATTTTAGATATACTCAATCAGTCATCCGCACATGCTTTCAGAATGGACAAGTCTAAATTTTTGTTGTGTGGTAAGGAGGTGCAAACTACCAATTTTTAAAAGTATGTACAAATTTGAAAAATCGTACTGTTACCTTATAAAAGATTTAATTGTATTGTAGAAGTTCTTCCTGAAGAAGACATGTCACTACAAGTGATGGATGCCTCTGAAAATGAGGGCAGAGGGAAGGTATGTTTGAAAAGATTATCGAATGAAATTTTCAGCTGTTAAAGTACTGGAACTGCTTAAGTTGCTTTTGCTGATAGTGTAGATCAAGATCAGACTGAACAGAACATGCAGTCTGATCTTGAATCTACACTGTCCACTATTGTGTTGACAAATTCTATCTCTGTCTGTCTGTCTGTCTGTCTGTCCCTCTCTCTATCTCTCTCTCTCTCTCTCTCTCGCATGCATTGTAATAAGTTGTGTGAACACTTGTATATTTACATTGTAGGGGAAGGGTCGATCTCTAAGTTGTTATAACTTGTGACCTAACCCCATTTCCATGTAAACTTGAGGGAAAATAAATGTTTAAACTATTGTGTTTCATACTTGAGCCAAAACAGTTGTCTTAAAGGAATAGTTTTGTGTGTTCTCTATTTTCCAGTTTGAAAAGGTCCATTTCATTAACCTTTTAACACACAAACCAAAGTTTTAACAACCCTGTAGAAAGAAGGCTTTTGAAAAAAGCTGTGGGCAAAGGAGAAAATGCTGGTAACCAGCATTTTCTCCTTTTCCCACAATTTTTTATCAACCCTTTCAAAGACAGAAATCATCATGTTGGCTACATTTATATTGTCGTCTGCACATGCTTTCCGTTTAGTTGAGTCCAAAATTCTTATGTTTGGTAAAATGTTAAGTCATTACTCTTACAGTTAAGTAAGGTTCAAATATTGAAAGGGCAAAGGACTTGAGAATAGGGGGTCGCTTGTTCGAATCCTTATCTCGGCAAGTTTCTTTCTGAGGAATAACGATAGTAATTTTCAGCTGATCATTGTTTCAGCGGTGGTCATGAAGGAAAGCAACAAGTGGCGTGAGAAGACTATTGTGCTCAGTGCTGATGAAAGAATCTCGAGGGAAGCATGGATATGTGCACTGGCTGCAGTGATAAAGCTGAAATAATGTTGAAAATGGTGTTACATACCATATAATTAACCACTCCAATCTTAAAAATGTCTACGTTCAGTTTAACTCCAACAACAATTTTATACTGATCCTTTTAAATTTTACCCATGTTTTAGGCATGGTTTGAAGATATGCATTTCAGGGGTTTTTTTTAACCTCTTTTTTGCATATTTATTAACATAGTCAAACACTGTTGACAGTGTTGTGCCTAGGCCAGGGGATTCTCACTTTTTTTTTGAAAATGCCCCCTAAAAATGCAGAAGTAGCATTATTGGGCGCGCTGAGCCTCCAGTTCTTAGTTTTATGGTCACTTTTATTTGACAAATACATTACATGTTCGATTCTGTTCTGTTCTACATTAGATATCAAATCATAGACTGTATCTAGATTTCAATCCAATAGTTGTTGCTTACTTTTTAACATTATATTCTTGACCCGTCTGTAGGGATATGTAAAATTACAAGACTTTCTTTATGTTTTCTAATTGATCATGTTGAGTAGTATTTAACTATATTCTGTGAAACAGTCTGGTGTGAAAACCTCGTCAGCTACAAATGAAAGATTTCCTACCATAGGAAAATAAAGTAAGAGAATTAACCTATAACAGCACCAATAGCAAAAGTAGCTCTATAAATCAATCTTGTTCTAAATCCAAAAATGCTTGTTGTCACAAACACTCCTGATGAAATTAGTATCTGCTTCTTTAAATCTTCTATGTTTCATAGTAACAGTTTCTGTGTAAACTATGGTTATTTGTTTGAGATGATAAACAACTGTATTTCAGGTATAATTTCATTAAGTTTACATGAAGTGGTCTTTGTCCCTCTGTTTAACAGAATGTCCCCCAAGGTTTTATCAAGGGGGACACTGGTGTCCCCAAACCCAGTGTCCCCAAATATTTTCAGCGTTACCGATCGCCCAAATTATTACGTAAATCACATTATAGAATTGAAATTCTCGTAACAAATATTGGTTATATGCAAGACCTCACATAAGAAAATACATGGACAAAAACGGCCGTCATGCGTTTATCTTGTGTAAAATGACAGGTTTTGAAGTTACTTGTTACCCTTAGTGTTTAACCTCATTTGCCGACCAATCAAATCGCCCCATATTTTGAAAAAATGTCTGTCTTATTTTTTAAACCTGGCTACCTGAACAATTATTAAGAGTTCTCCACTTAATGGTTAAGTGTTTAAGGTGCAGTGTGCATGCACCAGTGAATTGTGGAAACTCTGCCCTACTGTCCTGTCAGGCTTACATGTACTGTACTACATGTACCTATTTAACCCTTTCGGCACCGCATTTGAAACGCTAGACATTTCCATTTTGATTATTGGACCATTTCATTTTTGTATAATAGGGTTTAAGTATTATTTGTATATCTAAGCGGCAAACAATGCAGAATTCAAGTGAACCAACTCCTCGTGCTGCCTCACCTGAATCGGCACTGTTTACAAAAGTGTCAATATTGGTTTTGATGGCGAAGGTTTAATTGACATGGCATGATAACATTGAATTAAGAAGAAAATGATAAAAAAAACCTGCTTTAGATCCTGGGTATTAATTCCCATTAACTGTGTCAAGGACGGATCATCCAATTCCCCATCCAAAAAGTCGAAATCCAACACGCTTAAATTGAAATCAGCTTCCATCATCGCTGAGTCCTACTTAATTTTTGTATAGGAAATGGGGCACGCAGGACATCGCATCAAGCGGGAAAATGAAATTTCATGACGTAAATTGTTTCGTCACGAGGTCAAATGAAGGCTCCACCTAAAAAAGGATTTTATTGGCTGTCGTACTGAAGTCAATCATTCTGTTTTGATATTAATCTCACCACAAAAGGATTTCACTGGCTGTCATACTACAGGTCAAAGGTTAAACACTAAGTCAGTGTTTATTAATTGAACATTTTACAATTAAGACACCCCGGTCGCTCACTACGTTCCCTCCCTTAGGGTGGCTTAATTGTTAAATTTTCAATTAATAAACACTAATACTTACTGACAAATTTATGTCATATCATGTAGAAATACCTATCCAGAAATTAATAGACATCTAAAATTGATCGGTGCAAAAAACAGGTAAACCTATGACACAACAAAATGTCTCTTTGACATTGTCTGATCGGAGTCATTTTAGGCTGCCTTTTCAGCTTTTTAATGACTTGAAGCAGTAATTTTACTGAAGTATATTAATATAACAGAATTTTTTGCTGCAAATCATCAATATTTACCATTATGAACCATTATTGTCATACCCTCTAATATGAAATTTACCCCCAGATTTTCAGCTCAAGGTGTAAGTATACCCTTGAAATAAAAAGCTAGCAGAAACACTGATTTTTGACCTTTTGAACTCATTAAATTTCCTTGTTTATATTGAAAGCATTGGCAGACAAAATATTCAACCTGACTCAAATGATGGGATTTTTCCTTGGAATGGAAGAAAACATGGTGGGGAAAAAGAGCAAATTATGCATATGCAATTAAATGCATTTTCTCTTTTTCCCTCAGTATTTTCATATGTCAACTTCCTCAAGGTCATTAAAGCTGTGGAATATTTGGTAAAAGATTAAAATATTTGTCCTTTGTTTCATCCATACAGTTACACGGTAGATTATTGCAGTAAGTCTAAAATACCAGCCTGTATAGTACATGTAATGGGTTAAATTTTTCAGTGTCAAAGAGGTAAAAATGTTTTTTGTTAATTTTTTTATAGATGCAAGGGAGGACACAGGAAGTAACTAGAGAAAAGAGTATATTAGACTTCTTTAAAAGTCCTCCGGAAAAAGAAGTCTTGGTGAAACAAAAGAGTCTTCTTCAGTTTTTTGTAAAGGCTAACATTGCTCCCAGTAAAAGTCAAGCTTGCACAAAAAATATCAAATGTGATAAAGAAAACTTGGCTCAGGAGAAAACCGACAAATATGGGCAAAATGAAAGCTTGTGTAAAAGGAATATAGAAACAGAAGAAACTGATACTAACAGCAGGCTTTCAGAAGATGTAGATAGTGGAAGTAAATCAGATAAACTAATTGTAAATGGAGAGTCATCAGACTGCTCTCTAACCTGTCTTGACAATGATGTACAGGATGAAGGAACTGAGAAGATTAAAACAACAAAGAAGGATCCAATCAAAATAACAAATGGCAATGTGGAAAGTGGTACAACTGTTAAAGACGTACAGAGAGTGGATGGTGAATACGAAGATAGTGATGTTAAGATAACATTGACAAAGGATGAAGTTCACAATATTAATGCTGATGATAACGACAGCTGTGGATCGCTCATTTCTGATGAAAATGTAGTCTGCAGTGCACAAAAGAGAAGTAATTTAAAAGTCAAGGATATGTTGAACTTGTTGAGGGAAGTAAAAGTGTCTGAAAAGAAAGAAAAAAGAAAGAAACACAAACACAAGCTTCATAAGCAGAAAACGATGGACACCTGTGAAATAAATGTAGAGCCAAATGATGGCATTGTGTGCAAGAATGCAGAGAAAGACTTTAAAGAATACGGAAATAAGAATGAGAAAATAGATTTTTGCCAAGGTAATAAACTAAATAAAAATGATAATTTAAGTAGACCAGAGCTAAAAAATGACGGAGAAAAAGGAAAGGAAGATACACAGAAAAACACAGATAACACTGCAGGTAAACTGTTAAGCAATGATGAAAATCCTCGTGAAATGTCATACAGTGAGTTTTTAGACAGACTGAATAAAAAAGAAGAAATAATAGAAGTTGATAAACTAGGTAAGACTAAAGATCTGGACACAATGGAAAGTGATATGAAATTAGTTAAAGAGGAATCTGAATGTGTGATAACCAAATACTTTAATTGCACATCTACACCTGGGAGAGAAAAAGCTAATGATAATATTAAAGCTGAAACATCAGAGCAAACAAAGGGGAGCACAACTTGTAAATCAGAGCAAAATAAAGTGAACTCTGAAAGAAAATCGGTAACTGAGAATTTTTTTCAAAGCAAAGTTGATATACCATCCAAAACTACCTCTCAGGCAATGTTATGTTTTGGGTCGGATGGATTTAAAATAGCTAGGCAAAAAAGTGTTGTTGAAACAACAACAGATCAAAAGGTCAAATCAGCTACAGGCAGAAAAGATAAAGAACAAATTTCTGACAATGATGCAAAGAATTTAGATTTAAATACAAGTGAATCTGCCTTTGAGACACCAGTGAAGAGAAAAAACATGAAGAGAAAATTTGGTCAAAATGGAGATAGAGATGATGAATTTGAAACATCAGATCTTACAGCATCAGAGGGATGCCGAAGATCTCAAAGAAAAAAATACAAGGTCACAGTATTTCAAATGGATGAGGAAAGGAGAACCCCCATTAAGATAAAACTTAGAAGGTATGTCATAAATTTGGTATGTATTTACAGACATGTTATTTGCGATTATTAACTGTTCTGGTTGACAGCCTTTAACTTGTATTATTTGGTTCTAAGTTACGAATTGAAAGTACATGTACCAGCTGTCTGACTTACACTTCATGTTATGTTAACTGCATATCGTTCTTTTGTATCAAGGTAAAGTAAACCTAGCTAGCACATGTATTAAATACATTAGCAGCATTCTGCTAAAGATTATGCAGAGAAGTGACAACTGCCGATGCCCCATTAACATCTGGAAATTGGGGAGGCTTTCAAAGTTAGATAAGATTTAAATACAATTAAAAGGGACTACGTCCAACTTGTATGTAATGTGATGGAACATTTTTTCAATGAGCCATTCTCACAGAACCTTACCCTGGGCAGAATGCTGATTTAGGCATCAGTTCAGGGTTTTTTTTTTTTTGCAACAGAATCTTTGCATAGATATTGGTCACTGGTGTATAAACTAATTTCTTGCAGGTGTGCAAAAAGTAGTAGCAGTGGAAATGAGTTTGAAAAGAGTTTAGAGGGAAAGCTGTCAAAGTCTGTGCAGGTAAGTGGTGTTTTCTCAACAAATAAATGTTTCAGCTAATGTAGCCTAAAGATTTTCATTTTACAAAATTCTAAAGCTTAACTTCAAGCATGATAAGACCGAATTGACATGATGTGATATTGTTTGGATCCTTCCTATGAAATAAAATTGGGTATAGGTTAATCCTCTGAGTTCAGATCCGCGAATGCTGTGCAGAAGTAGAAAAAAATTGCATTATATGCAGGGTTTTCCCCTGACTCTTTTATGGGGGTCATTTGACCCAAAATGACCCACTTCAAATGAAGAAAAGAAGGCAAACATTGAAATTTTGGGGGTCATTTAGAAAATTTGGGAGTCAATATTCAAAGAAATAGGGGGTCATGGAAAACCCTGTATATGTTTTTTCTTGGGAAAAAAGTTTTTATACACAGGTTATCAAGATTAATTTGAAGCTTTATTATTTAAAAAAAGAAAAAATTCTCGCAAAATAGCTAGTAAAACATTTTTTTCAACCTGGAAATGCAAAGGCAATCATAGATGGATCAAGACTGGTCTCTATTGCACTTGCTGTCTTAATATCTTGCTAGTAATTTTGACAATTACATTTTATTGTAAATGAGTCAGAAAGTGCATTTTTTTATTTGATTAATTCTCAAAGGGTAAACTCATTGCCTCCTGAAACAAAATTTCGGCAAACAACTCTGAAAAGCTCCTTGTAGAATATTGATAACCTGTGTGAATTAAGGTTTAACCCTTCACCACACGACAAATTGAAAAGTATAGACTTGTCGTAGTTGAATGCTTTTGCAGACGACAAATTAAACATGATTCAAGTGATGAAGTTTATTTTTGAAAGGTAGAAAACATTGAGGGAAAAGGAGAAAATGCTGGTTACCAGCATTTTCTCCTTTTCCCACAATGTTTTTTAAAAGGTTCTTTTTTAAGGGTCATGAAAACACAGGATTGTGTGGTAAAGGGTTAATGCCCAGGAGAAATTGTTGGAAAAAGAGACATGCCCTTTCTGCCATTGCCACAGCAATTTTTCCAAAGTCCTTCACTGCAAAGTGAGCAAAAATGTATGCAAATGGTAATGTTAGCACACATTCCTGAGTTTTAACAGCCCTGAGAAAGCTAGTATTGGAAAACATTGTGTGAAAAGGATTTTCTCCTTTTCCCACATGTTTTCTAACCTTTCTAGGACAAGTCCATTCATTTGAGTAGCATCGAATATGTCGCCTTTAAATACTATCAGTTTTGACAACTCTTAAACTTTGTTGTGTGGTAGTGAGTTTAAAGAGACTTTGCGTTTGGTTACAAAGACTGTATTGCTGCCACTGCCATGTGTTTAGCTGTTTGCAGAGGTTCTCTGTAAAATATACCAGAACATTGGTAGCATTTGTAAGATATTTGAGTGATTTGTTACAGACAAAAGCCAAAGCAAAGCAAACAACAGCCCAGGCCTTACTTGAAAAAGCTAAAAACAGAATCCATAAAGCAAAATTAAGAACAAAAAGTGAGAAAGAGACTTTACAACCAAATGAGAATGGTAGGAAAACTGTAAAATCTGTAAATACTAAACAACAATTAAATGACACCACAAAGAAAAGCAAGAAGAAGAAAAAAGAAGCTGTGCAGAAGGGTGAGCCTGCTAATGCTCGTCGTAGTTCAAGACTGGAAGGGAAGGTGAAAGTGTCCATGGAAGAAGTGTCCATAGATAATATTGTTATTTCATCGGATGAAGAGGCAGCAGAAATCTCGAAACGGGCAAAAAAGCAGAAAAAGAAAGCAGAATCTGGAACTGGTGTTCAGTCTAGTAAATGCACGCCTGTCAAATCAAGTAAAGCAAAGAGTCCAGTGAAAAAGCCAAGTAAGTATCTTTACCAGGCAACAAAAGTTTACTATGACATCAAAATGGAAAACTAATTCCAGACAACAAAGTAGTCAGTTTGAATGGTTGAATTTGTCTCTCAGTGTGTAGAAAAAGACATGAATTTATATTATGCATAAAGGTTGATTTTTTACTACACACTCCCAAGTTTTAACTACCCTTGACGAGAAAGCTTTTGGAAATATTGTGGGAACCAGCATTTTCTCCCTTTTTCACAATGGTTTCTTCTTTGTCACAGACAAATTATACCATTTTAGCCACAATTGTCATAACTTGATGTAAATGATCTCAATTTGGATGAGTCTAAAATTTCTGTGTGGTAAGGTTAAAACACAGGATTGAAAGAAGAAAAAGAATCTAGGGATGCTAGTGTTTAAGTAAATAGCCTTGAGGTTAAATATATTGGTGAGCTGATGTTATATTTATGTAGTGTTAAATCAGTTGGAATGAGATTCAGACAATCAATGTAGAACTATTCCAATTCATTGAGGTTGAATTTCATTTGGGGTTTGAAGCCAACTTTGATGCGGTACGAGATTATGACTTCAAAGTTTGGCCAAATAAATTAGAGGCTAAGCTGCTTCCAAAAATAAACAAGGGTAATGCAGAGTCTTGCTTGCCAGTTACCAGAATATTCTTTATTTGCAGGTGCCAAACTAGCTCCCATGTTTTTGATCGGAAAGAAAAAGGCAGCAGCATTACCTGCTAAACCTACCCTGGACCAAGAACAAGCCAAGCAGAGACAGTTGTTCCTGATGAGTGGAGTACCTGAGGAATTGAGAAAGCAGACAACTATAAGACAGGCCAACACAGCAGTGTCTTCATACCCACCTATACCTACTGTTAACCATATACAGCAGGTTTGTGTTTGTCACGTTTTATCAATACAGCTCTCATTGACGGTAACAACTTAGTACATATATTAAAAGTATAAAATACTTGTTTCAAAGTAACAACGTGGGAGATAATATTTCATCTGTTGTATATGTATTATTTTGTGTCGTACCATTTTACCTCAACTACAAGTTACAGAAAACCAGCTTTACTGTCCACTTTTGTTAAGCAAGCAAGTTGTATGAAACAGGCATTACACCGAGTTCTCAGAGAAGGCAAACATGGTTAAAAGTTCTTGCTCTGAGCAAGGGCCAGTCTAACAGAGGCATTTTTGAGTTTCTCTTGGGTGCTTGTTTAAGACAGGTCAGGTTGTATACCGTTTTTTTTTTTTTTTTTTTTTTCGAAAAAAAAAAAAAAGCCTTGAGAAAGAAGGCAAGGGTATAGAAAGAAGAAAATGGTTTATCTTCTCAAAAAAAAGAGCTACACAGAATTTACAAAGAAAACATTAATAAGACTGTAAAAGGTAAAACAAAGTTCTATGTTTAACATTTCAAAGAGAGTTCTTGTTTATGCCAATTTTTTTATCAGAACCTTTATACATGGAACTATTTCCAAAGTATTTCTTTTGGTGTTATTTTTCAGTTATGTAAAGAAACATCTAGTGAATCTGACATTAAGAGATTAAATGTGTGGAAATCGGGAAACAGTGTAAACCTGCCAAGCTTTGACTTGCAAAGCCCAATTACACCAGTCAGTAAATTCAGCAATACAGATATAGTCAGGGAGAAGGAGAAAGGGGCCATTAGGAAATGGGTAGGTCTGGTTATATGTGTAAACCATAACACATTATGGTACATACCATTTTTGGAAATAATAAATTAATCATAAATGCCACAAAAGAAAAACTATTTAAGGGAAGTAAATCATTTTTTTGCTCACCTGAGCACGAAGTACTAAAAGTGAGCTTTTGTGATCGTGCTGTGTCCGCCGTGCATCGACTGTGGTCAACTTAACCTTGTGTATGCTCTAAAGGCCACATTTTCAGTCTGATACTCATGAAACTTGGTCAGAATGTCTGTCTTGATGATATCTCGGATGAGTTTGAGAATTATTCATGTCGGGTAAAAAACTAGGTCGCTAGGTCAAATCTTAGAAAAACCTTGTGTACACTCTAGATGCCACATTTTCTGTCCAATACTCTTGAAAGTTAATCAGAATGTGTGTCTTAATGATACCTTGGATGAGTTTGGAAATGGGTCACATCGGGTCAAAAACTAGGTCACTAGGTCAAATCTTTGAAAAAACTTTTGTACCCTCTAGAGGCCATATTTTCAGTGCAGTACTCATGAAAGTTTGTCAGAATGTTTATCTTGATGATATCTTTGGCAACTTTGAAATGGGTCATGTTGGATTGAAAACTAGGTCACCAGGTCAAATCTTTGAAAAACGTAGTGTATGCTATAGAGGCCACATTTTAAGTCAAATACCAATGAAAGTTTGTCAGAATGTTTTTCATGATAATATGTTGGACAAGTTTGAAAATGGGTCATTTCTGGTCAAAAAGTAGGTTACTAGATCAAATCTTAGATTAACCTTGTGTACATGTTAGAGGCCACATTTTTGGTACAATACTCTTGAAAATTGGTCAGGATAATTGTCTTGGATGTGACGTCATGGACGAGTTTGAAAATGGGCCACATTGGGTCAAAAACTAGGTCACCAGGTTTAATCTTTGAAAAAAAAAACCACACACACACACACAAAATCTTTGTATGTGATTTAGAGGCCACATTTTCAATCTTGAAAGTTGGACTGAATGTTAATGTTGATGATACCTTAGACGAGTTTGAAAAGGGGTCATGTTTGATAAAAAACTAGGTCACTTGGTCAAATCTTGGAAAAAACCACTATACAGGCCACATTTTCTCTCAAATACTCATGAAAGATGGTCAGAATGTTTGTCTGGATAATTTCTTCAAGTCTGAAAATAGGACATGTTGAGCTTAGAATTAGGTCACAGACAAATTCTAGAAAAAGCTTGTGTACACTCTAGAGGCCATATCATAGGTCCAAAACTACTGAAAGTTTGTCAGGATGTTTGTCATTAAATCTCACAAGAGATTGGAATTGGGTCATCATAGCCGTTTTTATTTTAATGACGTATATGACAAATGTTCGTGCGCATCCTGCTGCGCATGTATTTTTGTCGTGGATATTGAATCAAAAGTGCACTTATGTATTTTTGCACATAATGGAAATACTATTGGTGCACTGAAACAAGTAAGACTTTCTTTGGGTAGTGGTGGTGAAGAGAAAAAAATAGATCTTTGAACTGTCACTGTGAAATAATTAAAATGCTGCTGACAAGGTGTTACACACCAAACAAGGAAACAAAGGCAGGAAATTTAAAGCTGTGGAAGTATAGCTGTTTCCACTTTGAAAATTATTGTTGGAAAAGGAGAAATCACTCCTATTGAGCAATTTCTCCTTTTCCTACTATGTCTGCTGGAAATTTTAAGAAAAATCTGTCCTTTAGAAAGTATGTATTTATTTAAGATTAACCCATAATTTGGTCAAATTATCTCCCATTTTAACTCAATGATCCATATATAACATGCATATTTGTACATTTACCATGCTCAGAACCAAGCTTTAATTAGCTCACCTGAGCACAAAGTGCTCATGGTGAGCTATTGTGATTGTGCTGTGTCCGGTGTCCGTCGTCTGTCGTCAACTTTTTACCTTGTGTACGCTCTAGAGGCCACATTTTCAGTCCGATACTCATGAAACTTGGTCAGAATGTTTGCCTCGATGATATCTTGGTGGAAATAGAAAATGGGTCATGTCAGGTCAAAAACTAGGTCACTAGGACAAATCTTAGAAAAATCTTGTGTACACTCTAGAGGCCACATTTTCTGTCCAATACTCCTGAAAATTGGTGAGAATGTTTTCCTTGATGATATCTCGGATGAGTTCGAAAATGGATCATGTCGGGTCAAAAACTAGGTCACCAGGTCAAATCTTAGAAAAACCTTGTGTACGGTCTAGAGGCCACATTTTCAGTCCAATACTCTTGAAAGTTGGTCAGAATCTTTGTCTTGATGATACCTTGGACGAGTTCAAAAATGGGCCATGTCGAGTCTAAAACTAGGTCACCAGGTCAAATCTTAGAAAAACCTTGTGTACGCTCTAGAGGCCACATTTTCAGTCCAATGCTCTTGAAAGTTGGTCAGAATGTTTGTCTTGATGATATCTTGGACGAGTTTTAAAATGGGCCATGTCGGGTCTAAAACTAGGTCATCAAGTCTAATCTTAGAAAAACCTTGTGTACACTCTAGAGGCCACATTTTCTGTCCAGTGCTCTTTAAAGTTGGTCAGAATGTTTGTCTTGATGATATCTCAGACAAGTTCGAAAATGGGCCATGTTGGGTCCAGAACTAGGTCACCAGGTCTAATTCTAGAAAAACCTTGTGTACACTCTGGAGGCCACATTTTCTGTCCATTACTCCTGAAAATTGGTCAGAATGTTTTCCTTGGTGATATCTCTGATGAGTTCGAAAATGGGTCATGTCAGGTCAAAAACTAGGTCACCAGGTCAAATCTTAGAAAAACCTTGTGTAAGCTCCAGAAGCCACATTTCTGTCCAATACTCTTGAAAGTTAGTCAGAATGTTTTTCTTGATAATATCGCAGACAAGTTCGAAAATGGGCCATGTCAGGTCAAAAACTAGGTCACTAGGTCAGATCTTAGAAAAACCTTGTGTACACTCCAGAGGCCACATTTTCAGTCCAATGCTCTTGAAAGTTGGTCAGAATCTTTGTCATGATGATAGCTTGGATGAGTTTGGAAATGGGTCATGTTGGGTCAAAACTAGGTCACCAGGTCAAATCTTAGAAAAACCTTGTGTACGCTCTAGAGGCCACATTTTCAGTCCAATAATCTTGAAATTTGGTCAGAATGTTTGTCTTTATAATATCTTAAAAGCCTGTGTGCAGTCTAGAGGCCATATTTGTAAGTCCAATACTAATGAGTGTTTGTCAGAATGTTTGTCTTAATATCTCTGAAGAGATTGGAAATGGGTCATGTTTGATCAAAAGGCACAGGTGAGCAACTTCAGGGCCATCACGGCCCTCTTGTATATTTTTTGTGCTAGAATATATGAATTTTTATTAAAATGATGTATATTTGTATATTTTTCCTGTAATTTTCCTGTTTAACTGACTATTAAAGAAAGGTGCTTTAAATCCAATATAAGCTGAATTTTGGAACTGTATATATCTTTTTCAAAGGCAAATTTCTCAGAAACAAGCACGGTGACCCACATCTTTTTTACTGTAATCTCCTAGAGACATGATGAGCTTTGTATGTGCAAAGTTTTAAAAAAATCTGTCTGTTAGAAAAATTTGTAATACAAGTCGCAAACAACAGGGTTGAAAGAGCAATGGCTTGTAACAATGCTACAAGCAAATTGCTTGACAAATGAATTTGAAAAAAAAAAAGTTGGAGTTTGTCTTTTAACTCTTTACCAAACGACAAAATTTTAGACAGGTCCAAATTGAAAGCGCTTGCAGACGACAAAATAAACGTAACTCAAAAATTGAAATTTGTTTCAAGCAGGTTAGAAAACGTTGTGGGAAAAGGAGAAAATGCTGGTTATCAGCATTTTCTCCTTTTCCCACAATGTTTTCAAAAGGCTTCTATCTCAGGGTCTTAAAAACCAGGGATTGTTTGGTAAAGGGTTGAACAAAGACTCTTTCAAATGCATAGCCCATTAACTGGGTTAATGAGACAAATGCATAGCGCAGAGAAATTGGCCAGTCTTGTGGACAACAAAAAGCGCTAGTGCGTACAGCAGACAGAGGCGTCTGACAGTTTATAAGAAATACCCCTAGATAAGCTGTTCAGAACTCCATATACACTCCATTAACTTTTTATTTAATCCTGTGCCACACAATCCAGAGTTTTCATGACCATGAAAAAGAAGGCCTTAAAAACATTGTGGGATAAAGAGAAAATGCTTGTCACCAACATTTTTAACTTGGCTGTTTTTGAAGAAAAGGTCAAGGTATTTTCATAGCCCTGTCATTTTCTTCATGGTCCCAGTCATCGTGCAAAAACTTTGGTATTGTATAAGTTATCTCTTTCATACTCATTACTGAAGATGGTTATTAACTATCTAAAGGTGAACCCTACCATTACGGTAGGTAACCATAAAAAATTTCTGACACAGTTATGTTCCTTATTGAACGTAGAATTTTCACTGAAATTCAATTCTTTTTAAAAGCAACTGCGTCTGAGCGTTGGCACCCGCATATAGTATTCTTGTTTCCTTTTTATACGCCCGTCGAAGACGGGATGTATTATGGGATCACCCGTGGAGTACGAACGGGTGGGTGTCCGGGCGGGCGGCGTCCAGTTCTTTGTCCGGAGCATAACTTTGTCATCTACAGTCCGATTGACTTGAAACTTGGCATTTGTGTTTGTTGCAATAATACAGAGTGCAGTGCAAAAGAACCATAACTCTACCTGGTGCTGTCTTTGAGTTATTTCCCTTTGATTGTCATTTTTACAGTATTTTCTGCTTGTCCGGAATATAACTTTGTCATCTCTAGTCTGAACATTTTCAAATTTGGTATGCATGATTGTTGAAAAATTACGGAGTGCAGTGCACAAGAACCATAACTCTTCCTAGCATGAATTTTGAGTTATTTCCCTTTGATCGTCATTTTTACAGCATTTAGTGCTTGTCCGGAATATAACTTTGTCATCACAAGTCAGAACGACTTCAAACTTGGTATGCATGTTTGTTGCAATATTATGGAGTACAGTGCGCAAGAACAATAACTCTATCTAGCGCAGATTTTGAGTAATTCCACTTTTATCTTCATTTTTACAGTATTTCTTGCTTGTCCGGAACTGAACTTTGTCACCTCAAGTCAAATTGACTTGAGACTTGGTAAACATGTTTGTTGCAATTAGGAAAAGTGCAGTGCACTGGAGCCGTAACCTTACCTAATGCCCTTTTGGAATTATTCCCTATTCATTATTTTTTTTTTTACAGCTTTTCAAGCTTCTCTACAATATAACTTTGTCTTTTCATGTTGGAATGACCTGAAACTTTATATGCATGTTTCCTTAACATTAGAGGAGACATTCATGCCTATTTCAATCACTTACATGATTTCTGCTGCACTACTATTTTCCTCTACCTGTCCTTTACAATTGTTATCCCCCCTCGACAACTGGCTGTGGGACGGGCGTATTTTGCTACAATTTGCCGCTCTTTTTCCAAAATGTTTTTTGTCCTATCAAAGACAAATCACACTGTTTCAGTTGCATCTGTTTTGTTGTCTACAAAATTTTTTTGATTTGGATCTGTCCAAAATTTTGTACTTTCTTATAGAGTTTAGCGTTGTATCTTTTATCTGTTTTTTTTTTGTAGAAATTTGAAAAAGCTGCAGCTCTTGAAGACAAGATAGCTGAAAATTGTCTAGTTGAAATAATTGTTTCCAATCCAGCCTACCCTGCAAAGGAAATGTTCAAAGCCTTTAGAGAGTATAAATTGTGTAGCGAAAATGAACAGATTAAAACGGGTTTGTTGCACCTAATTTTCTTAGCAAAACCTATAGCTTTGTTGAAAGGGCACAAAAATAGATAAATCCAGACTCGCTTTTATAAAAACATTTCCAAGGATTGACAATATGCATTTGCTACAGAATTTATTTCAGACTTTACCTGAGCTAACCTTAAATATGTAGGAAAGCAGCCAGTAGCTTTGAAAGAGAGTTGTTTGTAACACTGGTAAAAGAAACACACTGAAGGTCTGAAAAGTTGTTCTGGCAATCATGACTCAACAGAGATGTTTGAAATAACTATAAACGTCATATTCTACTTTGTCCATTTCATACAAAGATAACCTCACACACTCCCATAGGATAAGGCTTTTGAAAACATGATATAACCAGTAATTATTAAAATTCAAAATAAATTTTTTCCTCTCAAGAAAGGTATTTTCCTTTTCTTTAAATGCATATGAATGAGATTGTTCATGTAAGTAACATTTACTTTGCTGTCGAATTGGTAGCATTTATTTTATGTTATAATTCAGACGCAATTTTATACTAATGCATCAGCAAATATTGCCTATTCTTCTCTATAGATGCTCTAGAATTGAAGACGGATATGAAAGGAATTTTATCTCAGAACATGGAGACAAGTGAGGCTGAACAAAAGAAGTCAGGAAGAAGCCTGAAGTTGAATAAAAAGGAAGAGAGGGACATTAGAGATGAAGCTAAAACAACTATCGCAGAGTGTGCTCAAACCAGTAATTATATATTTGTATTTTTCTATTGAGATACGGACTTACATTCACATTAATATTGTGTTTTTAGCTCCACTGGCCGAAGGCCAGCGAGCTATTGTCATGGCGTTGTGTCCGTCGTGCGTCCGTCCGTCCGTCCGTTCGTCCGTGCGTGCGTCCATAAACTTTTTCTTTAAAAAACTTCTCCTCAGAAACTATTGACTGGATTTTTACCAAATTTCACAGGAATGTTCCTTTGGTGGTCCTCTTTCAAATTCCTTCAAATAATTGTGTTCCATGAAGAATTCTGGTTGCCATGGCAACCAAAGTAAAAAACCTTTAAAAATCTTCTCCTCCCAAACCGCTATTTGGATAGCATTATTATTTTGCAGGAATGTTCCTTAGATACAGGTTTACAGAATTCCTTAAAAAAAAAAAAGATCTGTCAAAAAACATGGCTTTTATGGGAGACTCATTTTCCTTTTATGGTATAAAGTAAAATCTTTGAAAAATTTCTTCTCTAAAACTATTCATTGGATTTCATTGTTGTTTTGCAGGTAAGTTCCTATGGTGGTTGTCTACCAAATTGTTTCTTCAGTGAGCTAAAATGCAGGATTGAATGATAATTGTTAAAAACTTCCTTTCGCCATTATAGAAATATCAGGCCTGTGGAGCGATACAGGCGCTCAAGCGCCTCTAGTTAAACTTTTCAAGCATTACTTGTCATTAAACCAAAAGAATACAGAATTGCAAGTTGTTACTGAAATGACTCAGAGTAGTTCTATGATTTCTTTACTTTTGCCTGTAAGTAGTGATTCTTCTTGAAAATAATATATTTAAAGCAAAAGGACCAGAGTGTGCTGTGCTTTTTCCAACTTGAGGTTTTTGTACCCTTTGGTAACTGGAGTTGGGAGTACATAAACAATGATGGGGGTTCAGATCTAAACTACATAATTTTATTTAAATATCAAGTTTTAATGGCAGCCTACTAAAAGATAAATTGTTTTCATGCAATATGCGCAAACAAGATTTTATAGATAGATCTACATGTTCACAGTTATAAGCTCTTCAAACACTTTTGGAACCTTTCCTCAAACTGTGCAAACATTTTTGCCAAAATCAATTCTAATGTTAGCTAAAACAGGTAGGTAAGTGAAATACCACGGAACTGGTCCAATTCCTGTACAAAATCTATCAAATTGGTACTGTTGGGCAATCAGGTTAAAATCACAAACGATTATCACTTTGTAATCCGAAGAGCACACCAACTAGTTATCGGTTGTACAATCAGTGTCTCCATTTAACTGAGAATGCCTTTTTGCTTTAAATACTGTGACAATTTGTCTACATGATATTAAGTTTATAAGGATGTTGTGTTTTGTACTTAAAAAATCAATGAAATACAATACCATTTTATATATTTTTTGCTATATTTAATATCATTTATTTTGGTCCTTTAATTTTAATTTCCAAACCAGTTTAAAAAAAAGTCAGACATATTTCAAGCATTTGCAGACAACACACCCCCCTCCCCATTAGATCTATATTTTCATTTCCTAAAACAACAATTTTTTCACTCGTGAACAGAATTTTAGCTACAACTTATTGTTTTATTCAGAGATTTGTGTAAATTCACTGTTTAAATTCATTATTAAAGATGAGAAGATAGTTTGAAGTCCCTCTGATCGGACGATGCCACGCTGATCATTGTAGTATCATGGGTTTTCACGTTTTTTTTTTTTTTTTTTTTTTGGCGATCTATTTTTGTGTCAATTAATTTTTTGGAGAAGTATTACCACATGATTTGACATCAATTTGTCATTTTGAATAGCAGGTAACTTTAAAATCTGTCACTGTACACTAGATAAGAGGATTAACACCTTTATTACATTGTCATAAATGACTCGCCAGCTTCATGATCATGCGCGTGTCCTTCGCATTTTATACTGATCGTGTTTAGCCCATATTTCTGCCGGATGGATGAAAGCTAGGTTATATGAAGCTCTAGACCATAACTTCATGCGTCAGATTGACAATTAGGCAGATACTTTTCAGCGTCAAAGACATGTCATTTCAAATTTCCCAGCGTCAAAACTCGCGCTATTGTCAACTTTGGAAGATTGATGCCGATCCGCAGCTCATTCATTTGTTATTGTTAAAGTCGGCAAACTGATCAAAACACAGCCGCAACCTCTTGGGCACGAACAAATCATATGATAACCTTAGAACGTTCCGGTTTAGCATCTATATTTAAAAATCAGGAAAACCCTAAGCTAGAGTGATATTCGGCATATTTGGGTGATGGGAGCCTGTAGGTACGGAATCGTCTGAGTTGTGACGAGTGCTAGAGTGAGTGACTGTAAACATTTCGCTGCAGATTATCCCCGAAATTACAAAGTTCTATGAATTTCATTGTTTTTAGGGCGAACATTTTTGTATGTTCTTGTACCTATAGCAGAGAAAAACTGTACGTAATTTTTCTATTTTATACGTGAATCACGTACATTTATACGTGATCGCACACACTGAGGACTATCTTATGTCCACTTGAATAGATCTGTTTAAACAGGGCTTTTTCTCCAAAAATTGGGAAGGGGCCTTAGCCTTTCATTTTGGGAAATTCAAGCACGATTTTGGCCAAATTGGGAAAAAGCAGACTGACTGTCAAGTTTCAAGGTACATCAATAAACAAATTAATGACAGTGTACATACATACAGTAATAGAAAGTTGCAACAATTTAATAATTGAAACAAATTGAACAGTTACACTATAACTGCTTAAACCATGGCCAAATATCTCAGAGTATTTGTACATATAGGCTTATTGCCCTTTTTAACAGATTATGTGGGAAAGCAGCCAGTGGCTTGGAAAGAAAACTGTGCGGAGTACTGGTAAAAGAGACTCTGGGAAAGCATGGATAGGTGCACTGGCCGCCGCGATATAACTGAAATAATGTTGAAAACGGCGTTAAACACCATACAATCAATCAGTCAACCCTTTTTAACACTACTGAGTCTGTGGTACACCTATGGGTGCCGGAGTTAATACTTCAGCAGAACTGCTTTCAAGCCATCACATGATACAAGGGAATCATTTTATCTGTGTAAGTTACAGGGCTAGGCTTGGATATTATGTCTGGGTATGCGGAGTTTATATCATGTGCATTGGTAGCCTAGTAACTGTCTGGTCTTCAGACAACAGGAGATCGGCGATATCCGACGGACCCAGCACTTCAGATTGAGACTCAGTATGCGGAGATTTGATTACCTGTAGATCGATCGGCAAAGAATTTGAAAGTTTCACGCCTAAAGTAAAAAGGCTGCGCTGGCCTTTATCGTCTGCAGCCCTTTAAACAAAGTTTTTGTAATGTTTCCCGGTTCTTGACATGTTTTACTTGGATACATGTTTTTTTTTTTTTTGTTTTTTTTTTTTTCAAATATGTTTACTGCAATTGAATAAGAATATGTTCCACAGTGTTAAATTAAGAAAAATTCTTTTGTCAGCAGTAAGATTTTATAAAAGACACACAATTGTATAACATGTCAAAGGATTTAATACTGAATGATAGGAAAATGACAACCACGTCAAGTCTACGTGCGATGTTATAATGCGCAAAAAATAACTCGGTTACGGTTGCCTCTATTAAACAAACCAAATGGTGCCAAGAAATTGCAACATCTCGGCCATACTGCAGTGCAGTCAGCTGAGTCATTTCGGTATAAAGCAAGAAAAAGCTTGCTTTCGGTTTCAATCGCTGCTAAATAACGAAAGTTTTACGTCTGATCATGTGAAATAGCTTTCGAGATATTGGTATTTTAACTTATTGGGAATTTCAGCATGGTAGATCTATTATGGGAAATTCTTTCACCAAAATTGGGAAAAAAAGATGCTTTTTTGCTGTTGAGAAGTCACCGAATATAGGCCTCTATTATAGAAGGAAAAGAAGGCCTGTTAAATGACCTGTTTTTAGATACGTATAAAGGGACTTTTTTCATGAAAAATCTTCACAACTAACATATTTCAATCCAAAATCTTAAGGTTCTTCCTTACTATGGACTGAGAAATACTATCCTACCAAAGCATCAGAAATTCTTGGAAATGGAGGAGGTCTAAAGAAGTTGAAAGACTGGTTGTTGGAATGGAAACAGGTGTTGGATAGAGAAGCAAGAAAAGCTCGAAAATTACTCCTGAAAAAGAATAAAGGAAAAAAAGCAATTTCTAAAGGTAAGCCAGTTAGTCCTTAAAGTTGAATCATATTGTAGCCATACTTGTAAAAGCAATACTTCTTACACCAACTCGCTAGTTTAAAAAAACAAACAAACAAACAAACAAAACTGAGCAGTTGCAGTGAGATTCCTGGATCATAATTTGATTCAAAATGTTTAGACATGCTCCAGAGAGCCTACAGTTCCACAGAATTCCACCATATTAAGATTTAACATCTAATTTCCAACAAGCCAAGTAGCAATAAGCAGTCATAAATGCAAGGACATACAAGATACTTTAACTTATTCCATTGAATTTTTTTGTAAAAGAACCAGAATTCCAAATCACCATCTTCACAATAATTGTCAAGTACTGAGCCTCAAGCTTTTGCGCTTTACCATGGGTATTAACGACCCTGAGAGAGACCTTTGAAAGAAAAGGAGAAAAGGTAACCAGCATTTTTTCCTTTTCCCACAATGATTTCTATCCTTCTCAAAACAAATTTCAATTTTTCAGTCTCATTTGTTTTGTTGTCTGCAAATGCCTTTAATTTGGATGAGTCTAAAATTTTGTTGTTAGGTAAAGAACCAACACTGTTCCAGTTCTCAAGGTAGTCAGCTTTTGAGCTTACAGGAGACAGCTTCATACCAATACAAACTGTGAGAGGTACACCCATAGATGAATGACTATAGATTGCAAAGATGTGACCTTAATTAAATTTTCAGCTGTATAATCATATTTAAGTATTACCAGGTATGCAGATTAAGAATAATGTATAATTGTTTGAAGAGGGCTCTGAAATCACTTGTAAGTTAGCTTTTTTCCCTTTGTTATTAGGTCCTGTACGTGATGATGATAGTGATTTTGACAGTGACTTTGATATGGATAGTGATGACAGTGAGGATGACATGTCTCTCTGTAATACAACACTCTTAGTCGGACCTCATGGTTGTGGTAAAACTAGCTCAGTTTATGCTCTTGCTCAAGAACTAGGATTTAAGGTAAATTATAAGAGCTCTATTTTCTTTTTTTCCAGTTTCTTAATACATTTGCAGTTGTCTAACTTAGCCTGATGTTCCTTATATGTTTGATGTCTGAGGTTTCGATCATTTGTTTTTGTCAAGCAAGAAGAAAGGAAATGGATGGTAATGGGGTCAGTGAATCACTGCACAAATATGGCTTGTTTAAGCCTGTATTAACTCTTTACCACACAATGACGACTTTTAACACCCCTGAGGAAGAAGCCTTTTGAAAACATTGTGGTAAAAGGAGAAAATGCTGGTAACCAGCATTTTCTCCTTTTCCCACAAAGTTTTCTACCCAATCAAAGCAAAATTACACCATTTGAGCCACTTTGAAATTGTCGTCTGCAAATGCTTTCAATTTGGACAGGTCTAAAATTTTGCTGTGTGGTAATGGGTTAAACCTTGTCTTAAAACGATAATGAGATAAAAAGCATTTGAAAACATTGTAGGAAAAAGAGAAAATATTGGTTAGCGGCATTTCCTCCTTTTCCCACAATGTTTTCTACCCTTTGTAAGACATTTACTATCGTTAGAGCCATAATCAAGTTTTCTAATAAGCAAATGCTTACAATATTGACCAGTCAAACATTGTGTTCAAGTGGAAAGAGTGAAGACTCTGCAGTAAACAGCCTAGGAAAAAATGTGAGAAATGAAGCAGTTACTGGTTACAAGCATGTGCTCCCTTTTCCTCAATGATTTTAGAAGTTTTCAGTGGCAGGGACACATAAAGCCTCATTTGTGCAGTGATGGGTAAAGCACCTGTTTGCTTTCAGATGATTATCAGGGTTTGAATTTCATTTTTTTTACTTTTTTGCGATTTTTTTTGTCTCTGTTTTTTTGTTCCATTAGCAAAATCAGTATAGGACTGGCATTTGTTAAACTAGTTCAGAGGCTTTTTTGGTTTTTAACATTACTTCTTTTGTTAAAGATTTAGTGTTGCAGAGAGAAATGAATTACTCAAGTTCAAAGCAACTTTTTCAACTGTACACTTCAGCCTTCCTTTTATTTGATGTGAACACAAATTTTGTACCAGAAACAAAAAAATGCCCTAGAATCTTTTTCCACGCAATGATCTATGTTTGTTTCATCTGCAATTGCTAGGTGATTGAACTGGTGCCTGTTTTATCTCTGTATCCATGTAGGCGTGTTTCTGGGTATTTGACGCTTTATATTGAGTGGATTGGAGTCATGAACCTATTACAGTTTTTCTGGATTCCCGGAAAGATTGAAAAGCAGTTCAGGATTTGCTTAGTGTTACAATGGAGGCTGTTTAGAACAAAAATGATTGGCTTATTTGTATTCACAATCATGTACAATTTATTTCATTTGCTAACTAACCTTCAATGGTATGTTCTCACGTTTTTGTTCAAGCGCTTGAAAATTCAGCTTGCATTTTCCAATTTTGTGACTCATAATTTGCCAGTAAAAAGATGGGAATTTTGAACTATGGTTATGCGTTAAACTATATGTTAAGAAATGCCTAAATGGATTTAAATTTGATACATCCTCTCCACACAGGTACATGAGGTAAATGCATCATCTTTACGCTCAGGAAGACTCATACTGTCTCAGCTTCAAGAAGCAACTCAATCACATCAGGTGTCTAGCCATGGATGCCACACACCAAGTAAAAAGAAAGGTGTCTTGGGTTATGGTAAAAAAACCTTGCCTCTTTTAACCATTTATTATTACTAAAAATCCACTGTTTTAATTACCTGGATAAGGTTTTTGAGAACCTTATGGATAAAGGAGAAAATACTTGTAACTAGAGTTGTGTTCTTTTCCTTATATGTTTTCTACCCTTTTGTGGACAGTTCTCTTGATTTTAGACATTTGTCAGTTGCAAATACTTCGAAATTCAGATTTGGACTGGTCTGGAATTTTGTTATCTGGTACAGGGTTATGACTACTTTTCTAAAATTGGCCTTTTAAAACTGGTCTTGTAATTAGATGGATAAATCCCTTTTGTAGCAAAGTCATGGCTGTTTTCATCAGAAAACCTATCAAAGTATGAGATAGTGTAGATGAATGGCTAAACTTCATGTTATGCAGAAGCAACATAATTTGTCCTCTAGTGTGCTAGGAGCTAAAAGAGAGAATGCAAAAGAAAATGTATGTAGTTGTAATCTTTTGTGATTTCTTTGTGTAACTCCCCCTTTTTCATATTGCACATCATATACTAGTATTCATGTTGAATAGTAAGATCCCCTTGTTGTTATATTCAAAATTATATATTGATTTTGGATAGTAAGATCTATGAAAATGCCATTTAAAGTAAGTTGGTGATCTGGGATTTAAATTGTGCATTATTAGATTTCCTTGCTGTAAATCAAAATTTTCTGTTAAACACTGATACATACTCCACAATATAATTATATGTCTCTGCAAGGGTAAAAAAAAAAAATGGATGATTACATTCAGTAAAAAGATTCAATTTTTACATGTAAAGAAAAAGATGGCACTGTTGCAATAAGTAACTCCATTTAATTTGAGATCAGTGATGTCATAATACTTACTTGAACACCATCACACATAACTGAAGTGCGCTAATGATCATGACTTATGTAACACTGGAAATATCATTGATAAGATAATTTTCTCTTGTACTTTCTGTTCTTATCTATTGATGGCTTGCTAGCAGATGCCTTACTGAATTAAGTGATAAAGCAATTTAAAAGTGATGTTTGATTATAAAAAGGTGAATAGCTAGCCCCTTTTAATCAAAAGCCAAGAATGTTATTATATTTTTTTTTTCCATTTTTAGCATTATTTCATTATTTCTCTATAAATAAAATTTGGCATGTCATATATTTCTTCGGGCTTTAGGTTAAATGCTTAACTCTTTACCACACAATTCTGAGTTCTAATGACCCTGAGAAAGAAGCCTTTTGAAAACATTGTGGGAAAAGGAGAAAACGCTGGTAACCAGCACTTCCTCCTTTTCCCACAATATTTCTGCCCTTCCCAAAATGAATTTCAATTTTTGAGTCACATAACTTTTGTCGTCTGCAAATGCTTCCGATCTGGACCAGTTGTTTATGTAGTTTGGTAAAGAGTTACAACACAGTTTTCTAAGTGAATGCATTTGATATTTCAGAAAAAGTTTCTGATGATAAAGAACAGCCTAAAAGTAAGATGGCTCTTTCCTTCACAAATCTCTTGAGTAAACAAAAATCGAATAAAGATAAGGGTAAGGCTGACTCAGCACAGAAGAAAAAGAGACAGAAAGGGGATAAAGGTAAGTATTGTTTCAGTTGTGTTTTACTCTGTTGACTTGGACTGTAAAATGGATATTGTTTGATGGGTAGAAAAGGCTTACAACAGTTGAATTTAAGCAATTTAACTGGACTATCTCATAGAAGATCAGACAGTCTAGATCTGAAATATACTTATTTAGTGCAGCTGTATCTTGATCTACATTGTATAAAGAAGCATGAAATGTTGTCCTCAGCATATTAGGATGAACCAGACATGAAAAAAAAGAATATCTCAAAAGCCATTGTGTCATGCCGTTCTGCTCAAATGCTACAACAATATCATGCTATTAGAAATTATTTTGAAAAATATAGAGAAAAACGTGTGAAGAGGAATTTAGTTTGCCTGTTTTCTCAGCTTCTTCAATGATATTTTACATGTCCTTACTATATGTCCTTTTTTTCATGATGTTGATATAAATGAGCGGTGCTTTGGGGAAAAAAGGGTTTAATGCATCTCCATGATGCATTATACCACAAATCATCACTTAATTCTTGAACCATAAAACCAATTTGATCTAACAAACAACTGAATCATGAAGTAGACTGGTTCTTTGACATGCAGAAATTGACCAAAAGCGAAAAGTTTTAATACCGGTCAGCCTTCACAGTCCTTGCAGGATGACCTAGGTCAGTACTTTTTGCAGATGCATTAAACCTCTTTTTCATAGGGTTTCTTCAAGAAACTACTTGTATGGTATTGTGCTGAGTACATTTTTGTACTTAGATGGCCGCTGTAGACAATGAGCAACACAATATGTAGCAGAATGGCATAGTAATACCAATATTTGCAAATAGCCTGATTTTGTCAGATGCATGAATGACACACGATAATTCTAATAATGATAATCCATGTTTTTCTTTAGGTGATGAAAATATGCTGAAGGAAACAAAACCCTGTAGTATAAAGAATAAACAGATGACAACCTTGATTTCAGAGGACTCCAATTCACAAAGTTTGACCCACAATATCAACTTATCCAGGACTACTCTGATACTCTTTGAGGAGGTAAGATGCAAATTTGCTGTCCTTTAGTTTAAATTGATATGAGCCATGCTCTCGCAAAAGGGCTTTAACTCTTTACCAAACGACAAAATTATAGACTGGTCCAAACTGAAATCATTTGCAGACGACAAATGTGACTGAAAAATTGAAATTTGGCTTGGGAAGAGTAGAAAACATTGTGGGAAAAGGAGAAAGTGCTGGTTACCAGCATTTTCTCCTTTTCCCACAATGTTTTCTAAAGGCTTCTTTCTCGGGGTCATTAAGTCGCGATTGTGTGGTAAAAAGTTAAATACATCCCCTTGATGCATTATACCAAGTAAGTCATCACATACTTATGGATCCGTAAAATCCCTTTTTTTCTAATGACCAGCTGATACCTGAGGTAGACTGGCCCTTTGACATGCAGAAAATTGACCAGTAGCAATATGGATCCACCTAAGTTAAGCAGATACATTAAATCCCCT
Source organism: Hippopus hippopus (assembly GCA_946811185.2). Lineage (NCBI taxonomy): Eukaryota > Metazoa > Mollusca > Bivalvia > Cardiida > Cardiidae > Hippopus > Hippopus hippopus. The sequence goes on from OX328096.1 coordinate 36,798,370, forward strand.
TTACAGAGAGTATGGCTCATTTATTTTGCATCAGTTAACATGCAAGTCCTACAACTATATCAGTAAATATCAGTTGTTGCTGCCTATGATAATAAACTGCTAGCATTGAAGTGCTTTCTGTCTAGGTTAACCTTCGAAGTGTAAAAATAAACTCAATAGATTTTTTCAGTCTAGAAAAAAAGCGTAAATAAGTGGAATTTGAGATTAATTTAAACCTCAACACTTCAACAAAATGGAGAGTGTAGATCAAAGATCAAACTGCAGTCTGATCTTCATCTACACACATCCACAGAAGCAACTATAATTATGAAAGGTGCTTTAAGTGTTAATGGGTTTTTGTGGCATATGTCCCTTGTATCTGTTATTGCTTTCATATGGCATTTGTCCTTTGTATCTATTTTGTTTGGTTGATGAGACATTTTTCCTTGTATCTTTTGTATTCAGGGTCCAAAAAATCCACTCGTCTGCTCGTATTTACGAGTAAGAAATGGATGAGGACGAGTGAAATATCAGTCATACTCATCCGGCAGGACAAGTGGTGAATAGGAGATAGTAAAACAAGTTTTTCAGATGAATATTTAACTTACATGAGACAAAATGGTCATTCAATTATTGAATAAGCAAATTAAGGGTATTCAGGAAATCAAATTTTGAAACAGAACATAAAACGTGCTGGTTCCCGCCCCAAATAAAGACCGGTTTCAAGTCGGCCTAATGATATAACCCGGGACCTTTCACTGCAAACAAAAATCTCATAATATGCTTCGGGTGGATCTTATTCAATATGAGCGACTTTGCTTATTATTAGAATGAACGATATTAACATTAATGTCATTACTTTCCCGAAACCAGTTCGAAAAAACTGTGTTGTTTTGGCTTTATTGATTTCTGTAACTTGACCGGATAACTGGTACCGGTTTTTAAAACCCAGCATATAAGGTTCTTTGTAACGTTTCCATTTCGTCTGGAAAAAAAAACGTCAGTCTAATATTGGAAGGGTTTTTCTCGGACGAGTGAGGATCAAAGCAGGGCAAGTGTCTTTTCTAAGTCACTTGTCCTACAGGACGAGTGCCTTTTCTGGAAGTTTTTGGACCCTGGTATTATTTGATAAGACATTTGTCCTTCATGTCTTTATACCCCCGCAAAATGAATGTTTTCGGGGGTATACTGGAATCAGCCTGTCCGTCCGTTTGTCCGTCTGTGTATCCGTCCGTGTGTCCGTCTGTGTACAAATAATTGCCTGTTTCTGTCAAAGCGCTGGCGGGGGTATTAACTCTTTACCATACAATCCCGACTTTTAATGACCCTAAGAAAGAAGCCTTTTGAAAACATTGTAGGAAAAGGAGAAAATGCTGGTAAACAGCATTTTCCCCTTTTCCCACAATGTTTTCTACACTTCTAAAGTCAAGTTTTAATTTTTGAGTCACAAATATTTGTCGTCTGCAAATGCTTTCAATTTACAATAGTCTAAAATTTTGTTGTTTGGTAAAGAGTTAAGTCACATTCAGTGACAGCTCTACTTTGTACAAGGTTGATGTGGCATATGTCATTTATTTTTATCATTAGGTTGATGTAGCATTTGAAGAAGACAAAGGGTTTTTAGCTGCTGTACAAACATTCATGTCTACTACCAAAATTCCAATTGTTTTAACCAGTAACAAGAAAAATTTTTCACCTAGTTTTGATGGCAGATTTGAAGTTATTAACCTAAAGAGACCCTCTGTTGTAAGTACATCATTGCCTTAAAATGGAGCTGTTCAGATTATAAAATTTTTATAATCTCAGTAAATTTAAAAAATGATTTATCACTGAATTCAGTAGGGGATAGCTGGTAAATCATCAGTAAAGAAGAAAGGCAAAGGTAATAAATGAGCTGTGCTCTGGCAACAGGGGTTTATTGCATCTCTGTAATACATGATACCAAGCTAGTCATCACATAATTATGGATCCATAAAATTTGAGCCATGCTCTGGCAAAAGGGGGCTTAACGCATCTCCGTAATCCATCATACCACGAAAGCCATCACATACACAGTGAGATTTAACTAAAATAATTTTGAAAAATGCATTAAACACCATACAATCAATCAGTCATTGAACAGGAAGTCTGTGAGTTCATGATGGCTACAATTCATGATATAACAGAATAGAGAGACAACTAGGTTCTTGTTCAGACTAATAATTAATCATCAATAATATTAATTGTGGTGCTAATTGGATCTGGTTACTAATCCTTGTTCAGTCTCTGCTGACAGCTCTGTTTACATTGTGGTGTCTTTGAATATGGCATTGTAGAATATTAACCTCATTACATGTTTTATGCCAAGACAACAGCTCACTTGTTTTTTGTCTATTCTCACCTTCACCAGAACAACTAGTGCTTGTAAAAGCGAGGGAAGACATAGAAGAGAGCCATTGCCTTGATATAACTAAATTACCGATAAAAATTGTGTAAAACATAAAAGAAAAGTAAAAGTTTGCTACAAGTATGTTTTTGTTGACAAATGGTAAATTTTCTTTTCATATTTCTTCACCAGCAAGCAGTCACAAGTCACCTTCAAACGATGGCATTAGTGGAGAACATTAGAACAGATTTTGTAAAGTTGTCAGAACTGGTCAACTTGTACGACAGGGATGTTAGACGATGCATATTGACATTGCAGCTTCTAGTAGAATCAGGGGGAAGTACAGATCAGAATTATAGTGTATTGATGGATGCACCCACCAATGAGAAAACTTCAGACAAAATGTCTAATATAAATGCAGACAAAGTAATTGAACCTCAAACTGGAAATGAGGGGAAATCGGATGATGATGATCTCGATGACTTTGTTGTGTTGAAGGGAAGACAGACCAAACGACGGAGAATTCTTGATGATCAAGATTCTAATTCTGGAGACCATCATTCATTTCCTCCAGTACACCAGGCGTCCATAGTTGAAGGTCAAGATGCAAGAAGGTATCCAGTTGTATATGGGTTTGGTTTGAAGTGTTTTCTACAAGGATTGTTACAGTGTGAATCCAGTTCAACAACTGAATACATCAAAGAGAACTTAAAGGTTTGTTAACTTACTTTTGGTACTTCCTCCTCAACCCTTTACCCTACAATTACGAGTTTTATTGACTCCCCAACCTTTTGTAAACATTGTGAGGAAAAGGAGAAAATGTTGGCAACCAGCATTTTCACCTTTTCCCACCATGGTTTCTACCCCTCCAAAAACAAATTGCGTCATTTGAATAAAATAAAATTTGTCATCTGCAAATGCCTTCAATTTGGACAAGTCTAAAGTGTAATCGTCTGTTAAAGAGTTTAGACAGATTTGCAGCTTGTGACTTTTACAACATCCTTGTAAATTATTGATCACAAACACAATTGAAGGTTAAATACATACAGGAAAAGTTATGAGAAAAGCTGAAATATGTCATTTCGAGAAGATTTTGCCTTTGACTACAAATAAAGCTTGTCATCATAATTATTGCTTATTTGATGTATACTGGCCTATTTTTTGATAAAAGATATGTTTCTTGGTGAAAACCATTGATACTATACACAACATGGGTTAGGAAGCACATGGAAAGCATGGATAGGTGCATATGTTGCCATGGCATAACTTAATACTTGGGGCATCATATAACCTAGTAGACACTTTCAGTCTTGAAATAAGACTTAAAGATTTTAACGGTAATTCTTTTGAAAAATGGCATCCATTACTCATAAGATTTTAGGACCAAATGTACATGTACAAAATTTTATGATGGCATTGTTCATTATTTGTTTAAATTTTCAGTATTATGTAAAAAAAAAAAAAAGGATGTACATTTCCCCCATTTACTAAATGTAACATCCTTTTAATTTTCCCTTTTGTTCTGTAGGATAAATCCGGGTCAAAAGTTCAAGACTTGATAACAGTTTGCAGAACTTTCAGAAGTATAACTGGAATAAACATGTTTTATAGTAACATGCATTTGCTTCTACCTCTGTCTTTCAATGTGTGTGACAGTATTAAAGGATTATCTCAGGGGCAAAGAAGGTTAGACAGAAAAACTAAAAAGAGAAAAAGGATCCAATCAGATTTGTATGATAGTGAAGGATCGGGAAGTGAGGATGTTGTTACCAAAAGAGATGAACTTGACTGTACCGTGACGGATAATATTGGTGAAGAAACTGTCTCCAAAACAAACAATTCTTGCATGGTGAACAGTATGAGTGCATTTGCAAGTTTTTATGATACATTGAGCTGTCTAGATGTGATAAGAACTTCCAGTGATATAGAAAGTCATGATTCTATTTGTACAAAGGGTGATATGAAGGTACAAACATGGTTACCTGCAGGGTTAGATGATGAACTCTGCAACTTTACAAATAGAAGTAACTTCGAGTCTGAAACATTGACTGACATACAGTCAGCCATAGAGTGTAGAGCTTTCTGCCAGTTATCACAAAGTCTGGAATGTGTGAGAGATCAGTTGGAGAAATCTGTCGACATGAATTCAGATCAATGGACCAAATTTACTCTTCCTGTGACAACAGGGATGGATCAGTTCCAAGTCAAAGATAAACCAAGGTAATTTGATTCTTTTTTGACACCTCACTATGTTGAAAAAAACAAGTTTAACTCTGCCATACAAATCAGAGTTTTAAAGACCCTGACCAAGAAGGCTTTTGAATACATTGTGGAAAAAGGAGAAAATGCTGGTAGCCAGCATTTTCTAAATTTTCTACAATCATTTCTACACTTTCCAGGATAATATCACTATTGAGACACATTTGAATTTTCATCTATAAATAATTCAATATTAGTTTTTTTCATGAACATTGGTGAGTTCTGATTGGCTGAAAAAATGTTTTCATAGCTCCATGAAAAAAAAAAATTAGCAGTGCCAGAACTACTTCTGCAGTCAAAGTAATGTAAACAAACATGTATACGAGATTTCATAATGTTTTTCTTTCTGGTTTTAGATCTTTATTGAGTCCGAAGTTCAAATTGCTAGCTGAATTTATTTTCTCTGAATATTGAAAAAAATATCAAACAGTAAATTCAAAGAGAGAGCTGAAAACTCATTGTCACTTTGCTGGGTTCTTACAATCTTATTTTCAACTTAGTTCTAGCATATTGAACTTCTAATAATAAATCTACTAAACCTGCAAATGTTCAATACTTTAATAACGTCACGAATTTACGTCATTTTTACGTCATGAACCAGCAGTTTTACCGCGCTATGAATTATGAATGAAATGGACATTAAATAAATACGCAATGTTTGATTTACAATAAAAAAGCAGTTAGTATTATTGAAGTGCATATTTGTTGTCTGTGATATTGAATTATAAGGAATGAAGAGAATTTTTTTTGTTTTCATGGAGGTAGTGAAAAAAAAACCTAATCACACTTTCGTATGAAACCGCTTCACGGTTTCATACAGTGTGATCAGGGGTTTTTTTTTCGTACCTCCATGAAAAGAAAATAAGTTCTCTTCATTCCTTAAATGCTTTGAATTTTGATTAAGCTCAAAATTGGTTGTTTGGTAAAGGGTATAATTACCCTTAAAAATGAATTGTGTAAAATGTAAAAGAACCAAAGAAAAAACATCAACCTAGGTCATAAGTATCCATGCAAATGAGTGTAGTAAAGTTGTTTGACAACTGTGCCGCAGCTGTTCCGATTAATGCCTTGAGCTGTAGGAATTGCTGCTACATTTTTTATGCCCAAGAATACATTTAATTAGAGGAATGAATTAAAATATTTACATAAAGATAAAATCTGTTCTCTGTATATGTATTTTATAGTATGCTTTTTGGATCAGAAGTAGGTGTGACTGATCAATCTGAGCAAACAGAGAATTGCTAGTAATGACTTTCTTTTATGAGAATGCTGTACAAATGTGATATGTAGACTCTTAATTTTGCTTTGTTGTCTTTGGTTTTTCTTGTTTAACTCAGTACCTCCTGAGACAGATTTACAGCAGACAATTTAGAAACATTCTTGTATGAATATCAAGGTCCAAATTTTAAAGAAAATAAACTTTAACCACAGTTTAGACATGAATGCATGTTAAAACATGGCTAGAGATTAGGGATGGGAGCGAATACAAAAAGAGATATTCGAATATTTTTTTTGTATTTGAATATATTCAAATATTGGTGTATATAATTCTAGAATTTTGTTTCAGTGGCTATATAAATGTCCGGTTATTGGTACACTTAGAGCTGATCTAATAGTAAAAATAGTAAAAAAATCAAACATGGGCATCAGAGCAATTTCACTAACTAGTTCTTACCCTGACCAAGAGAAAGGACCTCAGTGATTGCAATATTGTTCAAATGCCTCTAAATATTTTACAATTATGTTTTCCTCTGCTAAGAGAAAGAGCAAGGTCAAAGGATGTCGAGCATCACAAATTTTGCCGTCACATGTGTTGTAAATATTCAATAGAGGAGCCATACAGTTGCACTGTAAATCTTAATACTAGGATTTAAGAAAAATAGTTAAATTGCAACAGGTTTTGTTACAGTAGTAAATTTACCTATCACGATAACTATAAGAAACACTCACAATTTGACATTAACAAAGTTACTTGTATGTCAGCAAAACTACTGGTGTCAAATTTGACTGATCAAAATGGGATGGTGATATTTTTGATTGCAGACGATGAATGGAAGCTAAGGTGTTATGTGATTAAGAGGTGGTAAAAACTGATCAACATGTGTAGTAAACACACTGACAAATATAGTGTTGATTGCCAGACACGGGATCTGATCGTTGCATGAAAACTTTTTTTTCTTTAATAGAAATGTTGAAAGCACTTAAACTTGCAAAGGAAAGTTTGAATATGAATATCATATTGGAATATTTGGCCTTTTTTAGAACATTCAACTATTTAGTCAGTGGCATGGGAAGAACATTGTGCCAAGTACTGGTATAAGCAACTCCAGGAGGGCATACACAGGCCATCACAGTATAATTGAAATAATGTTGAAAAATGTGTCGAACACCATGGAAGCAAATAAACTTTCACTTATTAAAAACTTGTACCTCTTTCAGTACCTCATTAGAATTACAAAGAGCTATGACAGACATAAGGGATAATCTACCCTACACTCTGAACAAAAACCAAAGTTGTGTAAGTGTGGACTACATACCAACCCTCAGGGAAATATGTCGCTGTGAAAGTGCAAGACTGTCTGCAAATACTAAAAGAAGGTAATAACACTTTAATAAAGCTTTGCAGTTGGTTTTCCTCTTACAATATATATTTTAGCAATGGGTGAAACTTCTTGTTTAATATTAGAAACAGGGTTTTTTGTGTCCAAAAATGAAGGTTTCAAAATTCATATAACTCTGTGCAAAGAGGATTTTTTTTTTGTACTTAAAGACTAAGTTACTTTACACACTTACTATTTAATGTTTAGGTCATCCATTTACACATAACATCCTGAAACATATTTGCAACAGAAAATTTAAAAAATATCTTTGTGTAATATTGATAATCAACATTGGTCAGCCCTTCATCACCCAATCTTTTGAAGACCCTGAGAAAGAAAGCTTTTAAATTGTTGAAAAAGGAGAAAATGCTGATTTCTAACATTGTATTCATTTTCAACAATATTTTCTAGCTGTCCCAAAACAAAATTCACTTTTTGAGTCACATTTATTTTGTCGTCTGCAAATCTTTTAATTTGGACTGGTATGAAATTTTGTCGTTTGGTAAAGAGTTGAGGCTGAAGTCATTTGAAATCATTGTGTATTTGTCAGAACCATTTAAAGGTAGGGTTGTCAATTCCTGCTGATATTTCGAACTTAAAATACAAATGAATTATCTTTTTTGCAAGAAGAATGTTGTATTATGCATGAAAATAATTACATGTAAGTATATGTTTTACTTTTCAGGTTTCAGCACTATTTAGACAATATCACACTTCCCCTGAAGGATAAAACTATGACTATATTGACGACTACATTCACTTGACAGGAAGAATACTTGCTTTTGGCACACATTGGAGAAACTGAATAGGGAAAAACGGACAGGGACACTATGCAAAAGCAGTGCTGATGAGATAACATGATAAAGCCTGTGAACAGTTCTTCAACGACCTAGGCCAAATTAAACAACCACGTTTGGTGTATACAACCACTGATCTTCTTATTCTTTTGTGACATACGGTTTGATTTAATAAATCATTGCAATTAATAGATTTCAAATAATGGCCTCTTAACCCTTTACCCCACAATGCCGACTTCTGATGACCCTGAGGCTTTTGAAAACATGGTGGGAAAAGGAGAAAATGCTGGTAACCAGCATTTTCTCCTTTTCCCACCATGTTTTCTACCCTATGAAAGACAAATTTCATGTTTTGAGTTACAGTTAATTTGACATCTGCAAATGCTTTCAAATTGGAGAAGGCTAAAATTTTTGTCATCTGGTAAAGGGTAAAAGAGACATTAAACCAGATTTTGACCCAAATTATTTTGGGGGTGAGAAAGTTGATATTTTATAAGGAAAATTCATTAGGATGTGACTTTTTAGCTCTGCTGTTTTCTAAGAAAACATCCAGGTACTGTTGTGGCCCAGGAGTTGTTGTCGTCATCTGTATCATCGTGCGAAAACTGATATTTTATAATATCTCTGTTATTGCTAAAGACATTTGCTTCAGATTTGGACACTTTTTCATTATTGAAAGGGGAACCTATACAAAAAGGGCAGGTAACCATCATAGTATTTTTTACACAGTTACGCCAGTTTGACTTAATATAATATATACGTAGACATGTAAGCATTGTCAGACGACAAAAGAAAAGTGAGAAGTTAATATGACTAGTGATGTGTTGGAGTGAGTTGATTGCCCAGACTTGTTCTGTTTATTTGTATGGTGTTTGTATGGCATTTTCTCATTTTCCCTGAATGTTTTCGACCCTATTATACAACTTAAGCTCATTTTAACCAATTTTGAATTTTTTGTCGACAGATGTTTCAAATTTGGAAGAGTCTAAAATTTGCTATTCAGGAAAGAGTTAACTCATTTTCAGTTACATGTTGGTTTAGGGTCTAGGAAAGAAAAAAACTCATATTGGAATTACTTTGTCAATCATAGGAAGGAGTTGTTGTCACACAGGGGTTCAAACTGTTCAACCTGCATATCAACACTGAGCTACTGGGACTCAGCGGATGATTAAAAATCAAATGGCAATGAAATAACACATAGGATGTGGTGAAAGTGTGTAAAGTTTAGTGTCGTAATGATCAATTGTATATAAGCTGAAAGAATTATGTAAATAGTTTTTGTATTATTTATTTTTCTTCATTTATTTTCTCATCTGAGCTTGAAATCCTCTAGCTTAGCTATTGCGATCACTCTCTGTCCCTCAATCATGTCCAAAGATTGTCTCCTCCTTATGGCCGAGCCCCGGTAGCTCAGTCGGTAGCATGCAGGACTTGAGAACAGGGGATCGTGGGTTCGATCCCTGGCTCGGCCAATTTCTTTCCAAGGATTGATAATAGTCATTGCGACAGGATTCATTCCTCTCCCACCGCTGACCATTGTTTCGACGATGGTTATGTGGGAAAGCAGCCAGTGGCTTGGAAAGAAAATTGTGCGGAGTACTGGAAAAAGGGACTCCAGGAAAGCATGGATAGGTGCACTGGCTGCAGCGATATAACTGAAATAATGTTGAAAACGGCGTTAAACACCATACAATCAATCAGTTTTCTATTTTGCCAATCAGTCTCAAATTTTGTATGTATTTTCCTTGGATTATGGGGAAATGCTGAAATTATTGAGGTCATGTGATCCCAAAAATGCCATTACTTTGAAAGAAATACATGAACCTCAATCAAAGTTGTTTAGGGTGTATCCCTGGGGTTTAAAAAAAAAACCTGCCATAGTTGTCACATATTTTATTTTTAACAGTAATATTTCAGAAATTTTCTGAATTTTCTTCACAATAGGTCTAGAGATTTGATTTGATTTTTAGCTCACTTGAGCACAAAGTGCTCAAGAGGAGCTTCTGTGATCGTGCTGTGTTCGTCGTGCATAAATTTGAAACTAGGTCACGTTGGATCAAAAAGTAGGTCCTTTTTACAATCATGTGTTTACATCATCACAACCGGGGTCCTGCGTGGCTCAGAGGTAAAGTTCAGGACATGTGATCCATAGGCTCCGGGTTCAAGCCGCAATGGATCCACTGTTTTCCGTGGGAGTGTCCTCGGGTAAGACACTTCAGAGCCCTAGCCTAGTACTTGTGAAACCCAGGGAATACATGAATTATGTGAGCTGTCGCCGTGATATGATTGAAACAATGTTGAAAACGGTGTAAAAAATCCGTACAATCAATCAACATCATCACAACCAGGACGTCTTCAACTTTATCAAGACTAGATGACTTTACTCAGGTGAGCGCTTTAGGTTCAATGGCCCTCTTGTTTTTATTATTTTGCGTGTAGCTTTTTTCTTAACAAGATCGTTAAAATGACCTGAGGGAAAAATTGCCTTGCCTTGGAGTCATCTGTTTTACACAACAAAAGATAATCTTGTCTGAAACCATAGGGCATATTGAGTTCCTATTTTGTATTTGCTTACCTTAGTATAGTAGGTTGAAGATGGCCCATTATCGGGGATCACGTGATCTCTTCAAAATTTATATTTTTTCCTGTCTGGAACAAGGCCTAAAAGTATACTTGGCATCAAGCAACCTCCATGTTTTTGAAAAATTATTTTTCTGTGGTCAAAGATGACATTGTATTGGAGTTCGGGGGTTGGGTGGGTCACATCTTGGCCATTTTTTTTTTTTCAAGAACTAGCTAGAGCATTGAAGATTTGTGTGTAGCATCAGTTGGTCCTTGAACAAACTCTTACTTAGGATTTCAGAAGGAGACAATGTTTGCAAAATTGTTCATTATAACTCCGGTGAGCAAGTAAGGCTAGATGATCCTTTTTTTCCCTTTTTTATTCTGAGACAGACTGATATTTGGAATTTTTTTTTTTTTGTTTCCTTTTTAGCTCCACTGGCCGAAGGCCAGCGGGCTTATGTCATGGCCCTTTGTCCGTCGTGCGTCCGTCCGTCCGTTAACTTTTATTTTAAACATCTTCCTTCTCTGAAACTACCCATCCAATTTTGATGAAACTTCACAGAAATGATCCTGCCATGGTCCTCTTCAGAATTTCTTGAAAGAATTTGATTCCTTCAAAAACTGGTTGCCATGGCAACAAAACTTAAAAATATTGGAAATCTTTGAAAATCTTCTTGTCTGAAACCATAAGGCCTAGGGCTACCAAATTTGGCATGTAGCTTTGTCTAGTGGGCCTCTATCAAGTTTCTTCAAATTATAGCCCTGGGGTCAAATTTGATCCCGCCCCGGGGTCACAAGTTTTACATGGGCTTATATAGGGAAAACTTTATAAATCTCCCTGTACCTAGCCATAAGACCTAGGGCTACCGAATTTTGCATGTGGCTTTATCTAGTGGGCCTCTACCAAGAGTGCCCAAATTATAGCCCTGGGGTCAAAATTGGCCCTGCCCTGGGGGTCACAAGTTTTACATGGGCTTATACAGAGAAAACTTAAGAAATCTCCCTGTACTTATTCATAAAGCGTAGGGCTACCAAATTTCGCATGTAGCTATATCTAGAGGGCCTTCACCAAGAGAGCATGAATTATAGCCCTAGGGTGGAATTTGATTCATCCCGAGGGGTCAGAAGTTTTACATGGGCTTATATAGGGAAATCTTTAGAAATCTTCTTGTTACTAACCATATGAACTAGCGCTACCAATTTTAGTCCTGTTTCAGGGGTCTTATGTTCAAAACCAATTGGCCAAGTACTGTAATGTTTGGCATGTAGGGATTTTACGTAGTAGCCAGTGGAGCGATACAGGGCCATTATGGCCCTCTTGTTTTATTCTGAGACAGATTGACATATGAATGGAATATTTTCTACCACATATGAATTGACAATGCAATCCTTAGATAATTAATTATGTAATGGAATGAATAAAATTGACATTGCTGTAATGTTGCTTCTTTTCTTGATATTCTTTCCTTCATATACTGAACACGAAATTAAATAATCTGCAAAGTGTGTAGCTCAAGATCAGACTGCAAAGCTTGTCTTCATGGTATGCTTAGGCAGTAACTAATGTGTGTACAGGTACGCCAAGGTACCAGCGTGTCTTCATAGTCTACTAGGTACTAGTGTCTACAGTTCGCTAAGGTACCTGCATTTGCTCAGGTACAAATGTGTGCACCACTTAATTACCAGCATGTCTAATGTACCAGCGTGTCTGCATAGGTACCAGCATTTTCATGGTCATTTTGGTACCAGTGTGTCTACATGCCATGGTCTACTAAGGTACCAGCTTGTCTTCTAGTCCATTTCGGTACCAGCTTATTTACATGGGGGGGGGGGGGTTTCTCAAATGTTGCATTTTTTAGCTCCATTGCCCGAAGGCTAGCGGGCTTATGTCATGGCCCGGTGTCCGTCTTGCATCAGTCCGTGCGTTAACTTTTATTTCAAACGTCATCTTCTCTTAAACTGGCCATCCAATTTTGATGAAACTTCACAGAAATTATCCTGCCATGGTCCTCTTTAGAATTTCTTGAAAGAATTTGATTTCTTCAAAAACTCTGGTTACCGTGGCAACAAAATTGAAAAATATTGAAAATCTTCTTGTCTAAAATCAAAAGGCCCAGGGCTACCAAATTTGGCATTATCTAATAGACCTCTACCAAGTTTCTTCAAATTATACCCTTGGGGTCAAAATTGGCCCCGCCTCGGCGCTCACACGTTTTACATGGGCTTATATGGTGAAAACTTTAGAAAACTTCTTATTCTTAACCATTAGATCTAGGGCTACCAAATTTGCATGTATAGGTATCTTATGGACTTCTACATAGATTGGTCAAATAATAGCCCTAGGGTCTTAATTGGCCTTGCCCACCAAGTCACAAGTTTTACATAAGCTTATATAGCGAACACTTTAAAAATCTCATTGTTTCAGATCGTGAGCTATAGATGTAATATTTTATGAGTGTTACCATCTAGTAGGCCTCTTACAAAATAGGTTCCACCCCATAGGTCAGTGCTTATGGAGTGAAAATTCTGAAAATCTTCTTGCTTCTAACCATAAATCCTAGGGTTACCAAATTTGGCAAAGCTTCATATTGTAGTTCACTTCTGAACTTTTCAAAATTTAGCCCTAGGATTGAAATTAGCCCTGTCTCGGGGGTCTCATGTTTTACAAGGCCTTTTATTGAGGAAACTTCGAAAATCTTCATGTTTATAACCATACATTCTGGACCTATATGTTTTGGTATGGGGCTTTATCTTATCGACCTCAACCAAGATTTAAGTAATTTTTTGTAACTCAACCAAGATTCAAGTAATTTGTAGCTCTGTGGTCAAAAATGGCTTCGCCCTGGGGTCATAACTTTCTCGTGGTTTTTTTTATACAGAAACCAATTGGCCAAGAATTGCACTCTGTGGCATGCAGTGTTTTTACTTATTAGACAGGGCCATCATGGCCCTCTTGTTTCTTATACGGAAGAAAGCATTGTTGGAAAAGGAGGAAATGCTGGCTACTAGCATATTTTCCTTTTCCAACATTTTTTTCCCAAAAGACTTCTTCCTCAGTGTCGTGAAGCTTCGGGATTGTGTGGTAAGGGTTAAGAAGCGGACTAAATAGATCCAAGATAAGACTCCACTCTCTGTGCAGTTTGATCAACATGGTCTGCAAGAGCAACTGATGTCGACAATGGAACGATGCGCTAGCATTAACCCTTATCCTGCTAAATAAGTGGAATTTTTGAGCCGACAGTAAAGACCCAAATTTTGCTATTTCAAAGGTACCTTTTGAGGGACAAAATGCCTCTATCGGACAGTGTAGATGCAAGATCGGACTGCACGTTCTGTGCAGTCCGATCTTGATCTATACTGTCCGCAAAGGGTCAGTAAATCGCGCTAAGCAGCCTAAGGGTTAAGCCTACAAAACCATTTCCGTCCTCTGTACAATGCATTTGAACCCTTTTCTGCGAAAAGGGTGTTTAAATTCGACCCCCATGTCAGTCCGCACAGGCAGATCTGTGTCGAAACTTACTATCGGTCAATTTTCTGCTTGTCATAGGACCATTCTATCTCATGATCCAGTCGGTTGTTAGACAAAATGGATTTTATGGATCCATGATAATAATTATGATGACTTGCTTGGTATAATGCATCACGGAAATGCATTTAACCCCATTTGCCAGAGCGTTGCTCAATTGTAATACCATTGTTGATGAAATGGCCGGCAACACGTGAAAAGGTGCATCCGGACATTTGCGTAAAATATGTCTCGGATCAGCCTGCGCAGTTCGCGCAGGCTAATCCGAAACGACCCTTTCCGTTTTTATGTAATTTTCTGTTTCACGCAAGTCCACTGTAGGACAAAATCTAATGTAGTCGTAAAGTGCTGTCTCGGATTAGCCTGCGCGGAGTGCGCAGGCTGATCCGAGACGACACTTCACGCAAATGTCCGAATGCCCTTTTTCGCGTGTTGCAGACCATTAATAGTAAATGGCGACTGTGGTATTGAAACAAATACATGTACTTCAGGCTGAAATATTACGCGTTCTGCCAGAAATTTGAAATAGCTCGTATCACCCTATTTCACCTTTTGTGTCAATAGTTTCACACGAATTGTTGAATAGGGGTCCTGCGTGGCTCATTGGTAATTTTGTAAGTTGTAGAACTCGTAAACTGGAGGCACCAGGTTCGATCCTCACTCAAAGCACAGACTTTTTCGTGGGAGTGACCCTGTGAAACACTCTTCTAAGCCCAGTATGTGCAGGTGAAACCCAGATTTTTGTGAAGTCGTCTGCTGCAAATTTGTCGCAGGGAGTAAGGAGTAATAAGGCCATTAGGTTAAAAAGCAATACATTTGTACCCATTAAAGCGAGATAGACGAGAGATGATTCCTAGTTAGTATTGGAATTCTATTTGGGGACACTCGATTTTTAAGCCTAGAAAATAATCGATGCCATATACAGAATCGCATTACACACACTGAAAAATATGGCTGTGAAATCTCGGGCTGTAAACAAGAAGCGCGTGAGAAACACTCCGGTGTAGGAATTATTAATGATTTTCTTATTTATTTCATAAATAAAGATCAGTTTAATAACAAAAAGGAGATTATAAATACATTGGGATACTGTGATTGTTGATGGAGGTTTTGTAAATGCTACTTATGCGTGAATATGGTGTATGAAGATGTGAAGGTTTACAACTGAAGATGCGGTAACTTGATCAGTAAGTTAGTATTAATCAATATCGGGTGTTTGTGAAGGGCGGTTATGGATTCTATAAGCTAACCTTAACTAATCATCTAACGAGCAAAATCTAGGGCTTGTACATCTATAGTATAACAGAAAGGGGAGATATTTAACCATTAAGATGCTAAATAGAGGCGCTCTGGGAAATGGTGGTTTAATGCGTCACTGTAGTGCATTATACCAAGCAAGTCATCACATAATTATGGATCTATAAAACCCATCTTGTACAACAATCGACTTAATGATGAGGTAGAAGGTCCTGGGACATGCAGAAAATTGACCAATAGAAAAACATTTCGACCCAGGCCAGCCTGCGCGGACTGAGCAGAGTGACATGGTTCGATACTTTTTGCAGATTCATTAAACCCCCTTTTTGCAGAGAATGGCTGAAATAGAATATGCATTCTCAGTCAGTACGAAGAATACAGATATTGTAATTTCAAGGCTGTCTTTGTCAAACTGCAGAGTAGGGGACAGTGTTGTCCAAGATCTACTGCAGTGACAAACAGAAACATGTATAATTTAGCCATACTCTGTGAAAAGAGGCTTAATGCATCTGCTAAAAAGTATCGAATCGGGTCAGCCTGCGCAGTCCGCGCAGGCTGACCCGATTCGATACTTGCGTTTTGGTAATTTTCCTGCATGTCAAAGAATCGGTAGACCTCATGATTCGGTCGGTTGTTTGACAAAATGGAATTTATGGATCCATAATAAAATGATGCCTTGCTTGGTATCGATTTACATATAACAATTTTACCAAGTTCTCAACTCAACCTTGTCTGCGCCATAGACGAAGCCAGGGGCTTTTGTGGACTGCACAGGTCAAGATCAGATTGCACACTCTGATCTTGGATCTATACCGACCGCATAACAAGTCAAGCCTATCAAATGAATAAATTTTTTGAGGTTCAGTGGGTTGTATTTTGAGCCATCCAACATTTGGTACTGACAGAGTTAACAAAATTCCTGGAAGCTTTGATAGATTTACAAAGAGATCCGAGCGAGTTTGAAATTTTCGTTTACTAGGGTTTCAGGGTACTAGGTTTTCCAGGAAATCACGTTCAATAACAACAGCAGCTCATATATTCACATGTTTTACTGGTTTGAGCAGCACTTGGCTCGGACTCCGCAACGCACTGCTTTCAGTCAATTGTTTCTGTCTCAACCACCGAGTCTCCACCCATCTCCCCACCGCCTGAAGAAAGTGCTGCTGCGTCAGTTATCTTTCAACGCCAAGTAAGCCGATGGTCTATTACATGAGGCCGTCCGTACGTGCGTCCGTGTATCAAAATATCATAATCTATATTTTTACCCATCCCTGCAAATCTCTCATCCATCCATCAATCACTTGCTTTTAAAAGATCAATATTAGACCCTCATAACCATAGAACTCACACAAATAGTGTTATCATTTTGTGTATCATATGAGATTGTGTATTGTACGTACTCTATCATCACACTGGAGAGACCTTACGTTCTTGCTCCAGGTCAACGTTACTGCTCCTGTCAATTGAACGTACCCGCTCCAGGTAAAAACATGGCTGCGCCCTAGAATTTTGCAAGGTAAGCACCAAAACATACTTCTTTGACAATCAGATGAATAGATATGTACTAGATGGTTGTCGCACGGAATGTCTGGGATGTCAGTGCATATTTCTGTGTTGTTCTTTTGGTGGTTGGTAGGTTGTTGAAAACGTTTAATCCGACAAACTTCCGTCAGCGACTATGATTTCTGAATAATCAACACGCGTAAGTCAGCAAAAAGCTTTGTTAAACATACAAACACGATGTTCTGAAGTTTGTGCTCTGCCAAGTGATTCATATATGCTTTATTAACCATTTCTAAGGAAAAAAAAAAAAATACACGATGTTCATTATAGAGCAACTTTCTGTCAATTTTGATAGGCAACGCTCCATGCTCCAAAACTCAATAAAACGACCCAGCTCCTGAGTTGAAACAGAGTACGATATTATAAGCGCTTGTCTGCGAGTTTAATCAAACAATTTGTCTTTTTTCGACCAATATGTATAATTGTCTGTCTGTCCGTCTTTCGGTCTTTCTGTCAGTCAGGTTTCTCGTCCTGATTATTGATGCTTTTGAAATGAAATGTCATTATATACATGAAGAGCTTGATGACAGACAGTATCATGCACAAGATCCATAACTATCATAACTATCATGCACTAGATCCATAACTATTATAACTATCATCTTCGATATCGTCATCACAAGACTCCTCTTGGTTAATGTAAATTAATAATAATGATCAACGAACAACCAACCATATGCCTTGTCAGCTGCACACCTAAAAGCATCTAGTTATATCTAATACTAAGATATGTAAAGATCTTTTCACACCTTTGCAAAACAGTAGACCCTATTTAATCTTAAAGTAGCTTACAAATGACGAATGACGAATTTGTTTCAAATTAACAAGCCTTTTTGTGTGTGTGTGAAATACACTAACGTTATATAGATGCATATGTAGTTTTTGATTTTTTGCATGAAAACAGATCCGGTAAATCCTTAAATCTTTTGGCACCAGAAAACAACATAGGCAAATAATGCAGTCCCAGATCAACCGCTACCGAAGTTTGCGGTGCCTGATCATGACATTTCGCAATTTGCGTGTAGTGTTACTATGCATAGATAAGGGAAAAAGAACAAATTAATGTGATTATCTACGGCAGATTTTTTAAAAGTATTTTCATACTGAAAGAAATCATGTTGCAGACGACTTTTTTTCTTACACCCAAAGGGTTATTTACTTCGTACATTTAAAGCGCTCACTTACATTTGTATCATGTATGTTTCATTTTCCGATAAAATTTGAATTTAAGGTGTTACCATCCTAACGCTTCTAGTGCAACATGGAATAAAATTTCATATTAGTTGATAAATAAGGATTTATACTGGTATTATAACATTTTTGCACATTTCTAACCGACCAGAAATTCCTTTGATGTCTATCTTGAAATTATTTGTTGATACTTTTATTAGTTTCCTGAAAAGGGAGGTAATTATTATCTCCCTTTGTAATGAGAATATAGTGGTTTTAGATTTATAATGTCTGTGTTAATTATCTTAATAAAGGTATAAGCGATAATTCGGCTGCTGACAATGTCAAGGCCATCTAATGTCATAGGGATTTTCTCAAGAGCATTTTGCATCTTTGGTCCATCTTACATCGTTTGGGATGCGGAGTAAAGATTTAAAATGCTCTACAAATTAAGGTGTCTCTTGGAAGAACTCTATATTGTTTGCATATTCAGACTTCCCCTACTATCGAAAAGAAACCCCTCGTTGTCACACTAAATTATTATGAATTGTTGGGAATGCTCATATATCATGTAATTCTAAGATCTGAGCTAAATAAAGGAATTTTGAATTTGAATTTGAATTTGATAATTCTAAGAAGGAAAAAAAGGAAAAAGTGGCTTGGTTAAAGTAGTACAATAATACTCATTTTTAATTATAGCTAATTTTGTAGGATGATATTATAGTGGAAATAGCTGTTTTCCATTAGGATGGTACTACCTTAATATTTGAATGAAATATGTATTCAGCCTTGACCACTTTCATAAGAAAAAAAAAAAAAACCTCACAAACTGTGTATATAAAATTGTTACAGACAACTTAGGATCGTTACTTTCTGAAACAAATTGAGAAGAGAAAGGCCTATCAGACAAATCCGCCCCACCCTATCTCTCTCCCTCTCTCTCTTCCTTCCGCTCTCTCTCTCTCTCTCTCTCTCTCTCTCTCCATTTTTTTGACGATGAGTGTCTGATTCTGCCAGCTTAATAAAATTGGGGAGGGAAACAGAGAACCCGAGATCGCCTGAATACATGCTCAATAAGATCAGGCCTATTAATAAAAAAAAAGGAAAGGTTCAACGTGCTGTAGTATTGTACTGCCATTCAAGTATTTATTAAATACACATTTGAACCGATCTACCGATCTATATCGACAGGTATCAAGTTGCAGTAATCAGTTTAAAATGTGACTAAACTGAAAGATACTTATCTCATTGATAGAATACAATGTGAAAAAAGAAAAAATAAAGCCCAAATGTTTTGCTTAGTATTCTACATCAGTTTATTTAAATTGGGAAATATTGGTAAAGGGTTAAAACACACAGGTTTTACAGTAGGCTGTGTAAAATATGTTCACTAACCACAACACCAAATAAGGATGACAATGTAATCTTAGAGATGTGACTAGGCCACAGTGTTGAACACTGCACCTGTTCTTTTGGGGTGTATTATATTTCTGTAGAATTCACTATTTAGCCTGAAACTAATGCCTGAACCGATGTCTATAGATGTTCAGCTGATTTGGAATATATAGTTGGTCATTCATAATGATAATTATTGCTATTATCAACGATGGCGAACCTATGACTGTGACCACGATAATTAAAATAGAATCTTGACCAAAATGACAAAATTGTTTGCTGTAACACGAAGACTTACGCTTATCGTGTTTCAACTCAGGAGCTGGATCGTCGTATTGAATTTAGGAGCATGTTACGTTGTAATGCAAAAATGGCAAAATATCGCTTTATAATTGCAATTGAATTTTTTTTCGGTTTATAGTTGTGAGGAATAATCATTATATAGGTCACCTGACACGGCACACATTTCAGAATATCGAGTGTATATGTTTTACAAAGGTTTCTGGAGACTCAAAGTATTGATTTTCCAGAAATCGTAGTCGCCGACGGAAGTTTGTCGGATTAAACGTCTTCAACAAACGATTAACCACCAAAAGAACTACAGATTAACGTGCACTGAAATCCCAGACATTCCGTGCGACAACCTTCAACTGCATATCTATTCATTAACATGTAAAAAAAATATGATTTTGTACTTACTTTGCAAAATCTTATGGGCGCAGCCATGTTTTTACCTGGAGCAGGTACGTTCAATTGACAGAAGCGTTAACGTTGACCTGGAGCAAGAACGTAAGGTCTCTCCAGTGTGATCATAGATAACTAGATCTAATATGGTTGACACATTATTTCATATTTTTAATAATGTTGGTACAAACTGATATGCTTTGCTGTTTGTATTTGATTTGAGCTCCAAACCTTGGTAAGTCACTTTATCGCTACTTTCTGAACATGTTTCTAGTAACCCTTTGCTCCGTATATAATCTCGACCTCTTTCCACGGCAGAAAGTACAATCGATTGAAATGCAGAAAGATTTTCATTATATAGGCTTGGCAAGTTGAGCAGGCGGTACCGGATATATAGGGTTCCAATATCAGATTGCACGTTCTGCACAGTCTGATCTTAATCCATGCCATCCGTATAAGTTTTTACATTCGTCTTTGACGTTGAAAGGGTTGAAGCTACACTCATTCTGAACATGTCATCACTTTGAACAGTCATTTGAAACATTTTGTAACAGCAATGTCCTGCTCACTAAAATTTAACAATTCTACGTTTTTCTTTGGGTTTTCATGTTATTTTCAGTCTGTCAACCTTAACAATATTATACGACTTTATTTACTGATACGGTAGCATAACTAGGGTATCATGATGTCCCATTCATATGCTACAATGGAAAAATGAAAAGAGGGATTTGAACGTGGCAGGCATAGCCTTGAGGGTGACGCCCGTCCTGGAAGGCCTTTTTCAACTCCTGAAATGGTTAACCGTAATCCCGCTAAATAACTTAAATGAAACTTTCAAGCCGATAGTAAAAACCCGAGTAATGCTACTTCAAACTTATTTTTAGGAGAAAATATCTCTTTATCGGACAGTGTAGGTCCAAGATCAGACTGCACGTTCTGTGCAGTCTGATCTTGATCTACACTGTCCGCAAAAGGTCAGTGAGCCGCGCCTAGCAGTCTAAGGATTAGTAAAGTCAATGATATTGTTATGACTGACAGGCGAGTTACAGAGAGATAATATAGCCAGTACAGAGGGGATTTCTTACGGAAGATCTTGCCATAAAAAACTCTCAGCCTGTTGGGTAACAATACAGTGGATCAGAAGCACACCAGGCGGACTTTGTCGCGTGCTAATATAAGCCTTTCAGAGGCAGCTCTTGCTAACTCACTGCACAGGTCTGTGACTATGAATAAAACGCGTGTTCATCATTTCACCCTAGAGACAAGGCAACAGCCTAAGCAATGGAAGCACCCTGGTTCACCCCAGCCATAGACGCCAAAGACGGTTCCATAAGCTGGAAAGGTTATGGCCTCGGTTTTAGGGATACTGATGGTATTCTGATGGTAGATTATCTACAAAAGGAGCAAACAATCAATGGCACATAATTATTATGCATCACTTCTCAGAAAATGTTATCTCAAGCGCCGCAGAGACTCAGCAAAGGTGTGTTGTTCCACCAGGACAATGCCCCTGTTCACAAGTCTGTCATTGCCATGGCTGCCATTAATGATTGTGGCTTTGAATTGTTTGAGCATCTGCCTTATTCTCCCGATCTCAGGTCATTAGACTTTTCCAAAATTGAAAAAAGGCCAATGCCGGTTACTCACGTTCGGTCAGATGTCCTACATCCAGTGGAATACTTTCTGAGCGTTCAAGAAAAGGACTTACCGGTATTTAAAAGTGGCATTTAGGCCCTCAACAGTGTATAGATACTGAAGGGTATTATGTTGAAATATAATCCAATATGTCCATCAAAAGTCAAATCCTTACATTTGAGGCTCACAACATATCAGTCAGCCCTCCTATAGTGGTGACTATCACGAACATGGATTTCGTTAAATTAGTTTACATTGAATGCGGATTACCTGTATAGTGCAGAAATCATTAATACATAAACAGAGAGTGTAGACTAAGATCAGATGGCACATGTACAGGCTTATCTGTCTATCTCAAACTCTCCTCAAAAATACTGACAGACGGTTATAGACGGATGATATCTAATTACTTTTGCAGACAGTGCAAATCTAGAGTATCCTGTATTTTATTAGATTTTTTAGTTAAAATCGCCTTGTCACTGGGTCTAGGTTTCTTACAGGCGTAAATCGGCTAGTCTATCTCGTTTAATATCGTTTGATTTAGCGCTCAGGGAGTGATGAAACCCAACTCTAAAAAGAGTCCTTCTACTTAGAAATATTGTCGATATATTGTGACATTAGTTAAAATAAACTCGCATGAAAGATCAGACAGTTACTTTTCATCATTAAAGGCACTTACTAATGTCGCTAAAACGACTCTACCACTTTATTATGATTCGAACCATGATCTTGGAAAAGGGGTATTAATATATCTCCGTAAGACATTAATGGCCTGCAACACGCGAAAAGGGGCATTCGGGCATTTGCGTAAAGTGTCGGTCCGGATCAGCCTGCGCAGTCCGCGCAGGCTAATCCGAAACGACACTTTCCGTTTTTATGTAATTTTCTGTTTTGCGGAAGTCTGCTGTATCACAAAATCTAATGTAGTCGTAATGTGCCGTCTCGGATTAGCCTGCGCGGACTGCGCAGGCTGATCCGAGACGACACTTTACGCAAATGTCCGAATGTCCCTTTTCGCGTGTTACAAGCCATATAGTAAGCAAGTCATCTCATAATTATGGATAAGAAAAAAAAAGTTTGTCTAACAACCGACTGAGTCATGAGGTACACCGGTCCTTTGTCACAGAGAAAAGTCACCAATAGCAAAAAAGTTTTGACGTAGGTCAGTCTGCGCAGGCTGCCCTGGGTCAGTACTTTTTGCAGATGCATTTAGCCCCCTTTTCGTAGAGTATGGCTCAATTTACTTCTATTGATTTCTCGGACAGTTCATACTGTAGATTCAGATCAGGCTGCACAGAACGTCTTGATTTTACATTGTTTGATACGGTGAGTACTTTTTTCCAGCGAAATGAAGTTTGAAATCACAAAATTTTGTTTTTTTTACCAGAGGTTGGAAATTTGATTTAGCAGTTTAACGATTAATTTATAATATCTTGGCTTCATCTCCGTTTGTGCTGTTGGGCACGTTGAAATTCTGTTCTGCATGGCATCGCGGAATCCAAGCCTAGTACTGGCGAGATCAATGAAATAAATAATAAGTAAATTGTCGCCATGTTATTGAAATATAGATTTGACAACTACAGAAGACATGGTGAAATCAAACCAACAATCTTCTGCTTGCATTTATCTATGCTGCCATTCGTAATATCACAATTACTAACTCCCGATTTCTTAACGCTGTCTGCAAAACTGCACATTTAGACAGACAGACACACACACACGCACACACACACACACACACACACGCAAAATGAAAGTTAATTTTACAGGAACATATCATTTAATGGGTAAGCCTGCCTGCCAGTCCTTTGCAAGAAAAAGAAGGAGAGGCCTAGTTATATAATTCGCCAAGTACTCAGGTCTAAACTTTTTGCTATTGGTCAATTTTATGCATGTCAAAGGACCAGTTTACCTAAGAATTTAGGTGGTTGTAGGACAAAATGGATTTTATGGAAACATGATAATGTATTGTCTTGCTTGGTAAAATGCATCACATGCGTTAAACCCTTTTTTGCCACAACATGGCGTATATGTGTTTGTCATTTGGGCACACTGTAAATATTAAGGCTGCTTTCCTATGTAAGTAAATTTCCAAACAATTTTTAAAGGTGAGAGAAGAATGAACCCTATAGCAATGATTTTCACCAAGCCTGGGAAAAAACTTTAACTCAGTCGGGGTTCGAACAAAAGACCGATGGACTACTAGCTCTGCCTTTTACCACGATGATAACGGGGCTCAGATACTCTGTCAGACTGTTGGTTCTTACCAAAAAAAGTAAAGTTAAAAAAAAACACAGTCTAGCCTATGTCGGAATAAACACTAAATCACCCAAAAATGGAAAAGACTCTATCATCGATGGCAGTTGTATATAGCACAGGCTTTATTGTATTGATCTTATCCACATAAATATATGACTTACTAGACCCTCGAGGTTTCTTGAATTACATTACCCTCTCGATTATCTGATGTACATGAAAAAATAGATAGTAACATGAATACGAATATTTTCTTGGATATCTTTTGATTCGTGTTTTACACTGTCCAGCTTTTTTAGAAAGACGACAGGCATATTTATTGTACGACAATTGCAATATGTGGAAACTTGTCACAGAACGCAAAGAGCATGCTATCTAATATTTGACTTCCTACGAACTTTTCCACTAGTGAATTCTCACTGCTACAGCCGGATAGTTTGGCTCAATCTGGACATATTTCAAGTGATGGAAAAGGTTTTTTTTTTTCCTTCAGTAGTCTAAATGATAAGATAAGCTGTCGCTTCACCTCGGAAATGTCTTCAAATACCCGGGTAAAGTGATTTACATTTAAAGGTGCATTGGCGTCTAGTCTACCGAATTGAAATTTTCAAAGGGAACAGCATTTTTTTTTTTTTTTTTTCAAAGGGGTAAATTGCAGCTCAACTGGAATCGAGTTTTGACCAAGATCAGCCTCCAGATGTTGTTGGTAGTCTAGTCCCACTCTCCTACTAAAGGACATCAATGATCGCAATACGCACGATGCATATGCTTTCTTTTTTAAGTTTCGCAGCATCATCATCTATGCATGAATTAAATGGGTTTCGATAATCATCATTCAAATATGAGCCATTCTCTAACAAAAGAGGGTTTAATGCATCTCCGTGATCCGTTAAACCAAATAAGTCACCACATGATTATGAATGTATAAAATCCATTTAATCTACCAACAGAATGAATCATGAGGTAGAATGGTCCTGGGCATGCAGAAAATTAACCAAGAGCAAAAAGTTTCGACACAGTTCAGCCTGGCCATCAAACCCCCTTTTCCAGAGTATGAGTCATATATGGGTTGCAACACGCGAAAAGGGGCATTCGGACATTCGCAGTCCGCACAGGCTAATCCGAGACGGCACTTTGCGACTACATTAGATTTTTTCCTACAGTAGACTTGCGTGAAGCAGAAAATTACATAAAAACGGAAAGTGTCGTTTCGGATTAACCTGCGCGGACTGCGCAGGCTGATCCGAAACAACACTTTACGCAAATGTCCGAATGCCCCTTTTCATGTGTTGCAGGCCATATTATATTTCCTATGTTTTTTTTTACTCATTTACAGGAGACTGTATTTAAATACTCCACGTATAACAAGCGGATGTGTTAATCCTCATCATGGAAAATCTTCAAGATCTGCTGCTAGAACACGTTGTTCCGGATCAGACGGGAATGCTGGGAAAAATTCAATATAATTTTACAGAGTTTGTATTTGTTATTTTCTCAATGAAACACGAAATTAATTGTCCAATAATAGGTCATTTCATCCTGACTCCACCTTTGTTATCGCATTGACCTTCAAACCTTTGTCCTGCAAGATTCAAATGATCAGTTGTGCCAACCACAGTATCGTATCAACTTGATAATTTCAAATGCTTTTGTTACTAAAATTCTATATCAAAAAATTGCAGAATAGGATCAGTTATCATCTTGGCTAAAGTACAGACTAGTTTTGGCCCAAGCTTTTCGCAAAGAGCACCGGCAGTTGCACTTCTCCGAATATGGCTTAATGTACCAGGCCGCTGTAAATCAGCTTAGGTCCATATTTAACAACCATTTTTAATTCATTCTAAGTCTAATTCTAGATTAAAGTAAAACACATCTTATGATCGGCTAAACCAGATGGTTTAGCCAATTAGAAATTGCGTTAATTTCAAATTTAGAAAATTATTGAGAGTAAAACTAAAAATGTTCTTAAGAATGGTTAGTGAATATGGTTGAATCCAAATTTGTACCGACTAACTGTAGACAAACCCAAAGATGTTACAAATCGGGCAATGGAAAAGTTCTGTTTCGTATTGGTAAGAAAAACATGGGAATGAAGCTTGAAAGAGATAAATCCACAAAGTACCTGAAAATTACTAGAATGTATGCTTTTTTTTTGTTCTCTGACAGGATGAAGATTGTCCAAGTACACTGGCCGAAAGTGTCCTCGGTTGATGGTCTGTTTGTGGCAACTAATGGAGCTTTGAGACTGCAGGGAAAGTATCAGCTACATAGACCTGGAGTGTATGTAACCACGTGTCTAATTGTTCTACTTTTGCCATTTTCATTTCTTAATCGGCTCAATTGATCAATCAGTCAGTCATTCTTAAATACTGATAAAAATGTCAAGCCGAAGATACCGACTCCCCCGAAAAAACCAAACAAACAAACACTTGATCAAACTTGTGTCTTTACCAATTCTGAGGTTCTTTGGCTTTTTATCATGTCAAGTAGATTGTGCAAAATTTTACTGTATATCATGATGTCATGCAGGCAATCTTGTCACAATGTACTCAAAACAAGTCTGCTGTAAGACGAAAAAACCGTCTGCAGTGGAAAATGTACTGACAGTGCAAGACTAGAATACTGATTAAGCCTGTTAAACTCTGTCAGCTTCAAATACATGTATATGAGCCATGCTCTGTGAAAAAGGGGCTTAATGCATCTGCGAAAAGTATCGACCCAGGTCAGCCTGCGCAGTCCGCGCAGGCTGACCTGGGCCGAAACTTTTCGCTATCGGCCAATTTTCCGTATGACCAAGGACCAGTCTACCTCGTGATTAAGTCTATTGTTTAAAAAAAGTGGCCATTATGGATCCATAATTATATGATGGCTTCTCTGGCATTATGTATCACGGAGATGCATTAAGCCCCCTTTTTACCTCTTGCGACGGCTGAAAATACAATGTACTCAAACTCAAAAAAGTCTCATTTTACACGATTGACTAAACAAGCGGACGGAATAGATCCAAGATCAGACCGCACAGTCTGATCTTAATCCATGCCGTTCGCAAAAGCTCAAGTCGTTTAAGAAATTTTAATGCCAATGTTACGCCATGGTACGAATACATTTTCATCCTTTTCCAATTTCTCCTGACAGGTTGGGATACACCAAGTGTGGAAGTTTTGTGTTCGATCTTGGAAGTATATATTTATCTATAAAAGACTCGTCCTCAGGTAGGGGTTTTGCTTTCTGCTATTAGCAAAAATTTAAACCTTATCCTACTGTAAATAAGGGAAAAATGAAACTTTTAAGTCGATTGTAAAAACCCAAATTTTGTTATTTCAAATGTAATTTTTTTGAGAAAATATCGAACAGTGTAGATCAAAGATCAGACTGCACATTCTCTTGATCAATACTGTCTGCAAAAAAAATGTCAGTGAGTCGTCCTTAGCAGGCTAAGGGTTAAGCCCTTACAAGACGACAGAATTCTAGACCCGTATAAATTAAAAGCACTTGCAGGCGAAAATTATTGGCTCATATGGTCTGCAACACGCGAAAAGGGGCATTCGGACATTTGCGTAAAGTGTCGTCTCGGATCAGCCTGCGCGGACTCGAAACGACACTTTCCGTTTTTATGCAATTTTCTGTTTTGCGCAAGTCTACTGTAGCACAAAATCTAATGTAGTCGTAAAGTACCGTCTCGGATTAGCCTGCGCGGACTTTTGCAAGCCACATGGTATTTTTCTGTATTTGATATGGTAGAAAATAACTTTCGAATAGAAAAAAATGCTGGTCAGTAGCATTTTCGCCTTTTCCTACAATGCATTCAAAAGGCTTATTTCATAGGGTCGATAAAACCCTGGATAATGTGGTAACTGATTAAGTTAGGCCTAGAAGTTTTATTGTAAATGCGTACATCTTCATTTACATTTTGTACAACCTTTACATAAAGTGAATTTATTGACTTTAAGATTCAATTGTGAAGTGGTAAGTTTACACTCGAGATCGATGTGGATGGAGTGTTGAAAAAAGGGTGAAAACGTAACAGAACATTATTTGGCCTACACCACGCGAAAAGGGGCATTCGGACATTTGCGTAAAGCGTCGTCTCGGATCAGCCTGCGCAGTCTGCGCAGGCTGATCCGAGACGGCACTTTACGACCACGGTAGATTTTGTGCTACAGTAGACTTTCACAAAACAGAAAATGGCATAAAAACGGAAAGTGTCGTTTCGGATTAGCCGGCGCGGACTGCGCAGACTGATCCGAGACGACACGTTACGCAAATGTCCGAATGCCCCTTTTCGCGTGTTGCAGGCCATTTAGCCATGCTCTGTGAAAAGGGGGTTAAATGCATCTGCAAAAAGTGTTGATGATTTGCTTAGTGTAATTCGTCACGGAGACACATTAAACCCTCTTTCGCCAGAGCGCCGCTCATTATATACTAGAATGCCTTGTTACACCTTCAAGTAAAAATGAGTAGATGAATAGAATCATGGACCGTATTTACCATCTATTCTACATTGCATAATGATTCTAGATTTCGAGAGTAGTCATCTAAGTGGCTTGGACAAAACGTCAGAATTACAGCAATATTTAACCCTTTATATCACACAATCCGGTGTTTTAAGGACCCTGAAGAAGAAACGCCTTTGAAAACTTTATGGGAAAAGGAGAAAATGCTTGTAACCAGCATTTTCTCCATTTCCCACAATGTTTACTTCCTTATCAAAGACAGAAATCGTCATTTCAGCTACATTTATTTTGTCGTCTGCAAATACTTTCAATTTGGTTGAGAGCAATTTTTTGTCGTTTGGTTAAGAGTTAAAAACGTAAATGAATACCATTCAAGAGTTCGCGTAATACAGAATACGGTCTAAAACTGTGTATTTGCAGGTTCATCGTCTCAGCCGAGCTCAGGGCGCCGTAACCAGGATGTGACGTGTAATGTAGGTCACATCAAAGTGAAGTTTCATGGTGGGGCCGCAATGATATGTCAGCTGCTCACAACAATGTATATAAAAATGTACAGACGCCATTTAGAAGCTCAGGTAATTTTTGAAAGTATTCGCCATCGCTGAACCTGACTTCACAATAAGATATGAGCCTTGCTCTTGCAAAAGGGGGGGGGGGGGGGCTTAATGCAACTCCGTGATGCATTTTACAAATAAAGCCATCAGATAATTATGGATCCATAATAACCGTTTTTTAAACAACTGACTGAATCATGAGGTAGTCTTGTCCTTGGACATAAAGAAAAAAAATGACAATGAGCGAAAAGTTTCGGCCAAGGTCAGCCTGCGCGGACTGCGCAGGGTGACCTTGGTCGATACGTTTCGCAGATGCATTAAGCCCCCTTTTCACAGACCATGTCTTATATATAATAGAGAACTAGATAAAGAATTTGGACTGTGATATCACATATTTTGATAAACAGTTTCAGGATCTTATATAGCCCAGCAGTAACTCGGAATTCGCCCTCACGAACGATTCCAAGTATATCTACTGTTTTACTTTTTATAGTCAACGAAAGAGACATAGGACAACAAAAGACACATAGCCAATCTGGTTGTTTGCCTTTGAATTCAGTAAAGTATAGTAAGCGAATACGAGTTCGTAAGGGTCTTACATGTATACCTTTTAGGAATCGTAGTGTTATTTGTGCACCATAATCTATCAGACATTTTTAGAGTATTGCGTTTATTTTAAATAAACGACATCGCTTTCTCCTCACTCAATAATACTTCAAGACCAGTCTAGAAAGCCATGAAAAATCTCCTTACAAAGTATGTGTTAGTATAATAACTCATAGTCCGAGAAAGGGGGGTTTAATGCACCTGCAAAAGAGTATCCACGCAGGCTGACATGGATCCAAACGTTTTGCTTTAAGTAAATTTCCTGTATGTCGAAGGACATTCTACCCCATGATTTAGTCGGTTGATAAAAAAAAAGGATTTAATGGATCTATAATTATGTGATGACTTTCTTAATATAATATAGCACAGAGATGTATTAAACCCCTATTGACAAAGCGCCGTTTATATATGGCCTCCAACACGCGAAAAGGGGCATTCGGACATTTGCGTAAAGTATCGTCTCGGATCAGCCTGCGCAGTCCGCGCAGGCTAATCCGAAGCGACACTTTCCGTTTTTATATAATTTTCTGTTTCGCACAAGTCTACTGTAGCACAAAATCTAATGTAGTCGTAAAGTGCCGTCTCGGATTAGCCTGCGCGGACTGCACAGGCTGATCCGAGACGACACTTTACGCAAATGTCCGAATGCCCCTTTTCGCGTGTTGCAAGCCAATTATATGTTGCAATTACTTCTGAATTTATTTTTTCAGATTGCCTCTGTGATTTTAGAGACTATTAAAGACGACAGACAACTCCTGGTGTCAGCGTTAACAGGTAGAGTTTTGGGTTGTCTACCACTTGGCTGTTTACCCTAAAACTGATGAATATATTGAATGAAATGTTTCAGGCAAAGATAAAAAACCCAAATAAAGCGGTTTAAAGATTCTTTTGTCCGGAAATACCTCACGGTAACGGACAGTGTAGATCATACACCAGACTGTACAGCATCAGTCCGTTTTGTACAGCCTGATCATGTTTTACACTGCAGAAAAGTGTAATGTGTCGTTCACAGTCGCTCTGGGGTTAAAGTAGTCCTATTTTCTTGGCACTTTGATAAGCTGCTAGAATTGAATTAAGTTCAAAGCTGAACTATTTCCTTCATGAAAGTGGGAATATGTGCGGTCTTCCTTCTAAAATACGTATACATCCCATCTTTTGATATGGCTTGTAACACGCGAAAAGGGGCATTCGGACATTTGCATAAAGTGTCGTCTCGGATCAGCCTGCGCAGTCCGCGCAGGCTAATCCGAGACGGCACTTTACGACTACATTAGATTTTGTGCTACAGTAGACTTGCGCAAAACAGAAAATTACATTAAAACGGAAAGTGTCGTTTCGGATAAGCCTGTGCGGACTGTGCAGGCTTATCCGAGACGATACTTTACGCAAATGTCCGAATGCCCCTTTTCGCGTGTTGCAAGCCAATTATGTAAGAGGTGAGAACCGTTTGATGACTATTTGGGCGTCTATGCAGCTCTCCATTGGACTGTTTTACGTAATAAAATAATCGTCACCACATTATTGTTGAATATCTGGCTCAAGGTAATCCATCAATCATTAAATTATGATCATGATATGTTAGAACGTTATTAAGATTTGATTGCAGATGCAAGCATTCAATGACCCATGGTCATTAAATGCTTGCATCTGCAATCAGATCCTAATAAACAAACTCCAAGGATCATGATCATAGATTTAATGATGGGTGGATTACCTTGAAGGTGTTTTTATTTGTCAAGCAATGACGCTTGTCCGCAATAAACATTATATTACATATTCTGGCATTATATTCTTGTCCGGCATTGCTCGAACATTTCCAATATATCTTATCATACCTGTTTATGTATCTTCAGTTATGGCAGCCATGGGTGGAGGTGGATCAGCATCAGAATCATCTGCCAATCAATCAAACTCATCAGCCAATTATCGTCATCCATCAACCTCGGGTTCAGGTACTATATTTATATTTTAGCCCATAGTTAATCTAAATACTGAAAGTGGCAACCTTATGTATATTTTGCAATAAACGTAGATTCGGATCACAATGCACATCCATGCAGTCTGATTTAAGTCAGTTTTTCTTCCGTTTCGAATTAGGTTGCATGGCAAATTTACTCTCTTCTGTCATCAATCTTTTAGAACGATTCATTTTCGACAACATTGTTAGTTTCTAGTGTCAACTCATGAAACGTTTTCTTCACCTAATATTAAAATATATGGAAAATATAGCCCCCACATATACACGAAAACTGAGGATCTAAAAAAAACATGGTGCCCAAACCTTTATGCTGCCATACGTGAGCAGGGATGTGTTTTGTAGCGAATATAGGTCACAAAGATCCAATTCTTTGCCAAGCAATCAGATTCGTTTTAACGACCCTAAGAAAGCAGGCTTTTGGAAACATTGCTAAAGAAGGCTGGTTACCAGCATTTTCTCCTCTTCGAACTATGTTTTCGATCCATTTGATGATAAATCCTATCAGTTCGAATACTGCAGTTTCGAGTCTTTTTTGTTTTAATTCGAATACAGTGATAACAATTAATTTAAGGCGATTACTTGGTCTTAAGTTAATTCGAAAGATCTAGATTCAAATGTAGTCAGTTCAAGAAAACTGTTTATTTATATTCCTATCAGTGAATTACTGAGTTTCACAGTGAATAGCACCATTAGTGATGATAATTATGGTATCATCACTAGTGACAATATAGATTTAGAATGTTCGCCGGAACTACTTTTTTCCTATATTACTTATATTGTACCATTTTTGATAATTATTAGAATAAAAAAGTGTCAATTAGGAATATAATAAATAGGATAATCAACTGGTTGGGGTTTGATGCGGTTAAAAATTTCGTCCTTCGGACTCGTTTTTTCAACCGCATCACACCCCACTCTAGTGACAGATTTTTAATATCACACACAACCAGTGGATTATCCTCTATTTCTTTTACAGATGTAACCGACTCCCCAAGCCGTTTACAAAGATTCCTGGATACATTTAAGAGACGACCCTCAGCCCAGACTTGAAGAAGTCGGAAAAATACGTGGATCTTAAATGTCTTGGAATCACAATGCTTTTTTCCATACAAAATGTTATAAAAACGCCGTGCGTTTTGATACTGAATGTTATGGAAACGCCATACTTTTTGATAAATTATGTCATGGAAAGGCCATGTTTTTTCATACAGAATGTCATGTAAACGCCATGTGTTTTTCGAACCGGATCTTTACAACTCAACGCTTTAGGGTGTTTCTTTTACATACCTTTTGGTTGTTTTCGTACGAACAAGTTACAAGAAACCTTATGTTAATCAGTCGATTTTGGCCGAAACCAAAATCAAACATGTTTACAATCTCTGTGTTATCTGACCTTTTTGGTAGTAGAGGCGTTTTTTAGTTGCTTCAACAACAACAACAACAACAACAACAACAACAACAACAACAACAACAACAACAACAACAACAACAACAACAACAACAACTTTTTTTAATAAGGAGATGTAAAAAGAATTCTGAATGGAACTGAGGTTTCGTTTCTGTCAAACATTTTGACTTCTCATAGTCATATACGACTTGATGATCTACTAATGAGTTTTAACTTTTTCTCCGACAAAATTATCAATTTGACGTTTTCGAGGGCTCAATATTACACCAATTTGTCTCATGATTCACGACCCTCAGAAAGAGCTGTTTAGAAAACACTGTGAGTAGCAAGTATTTCCTACTTTTCCTATACATTTCTACCCTTTCAAAGACATATTCCACAATTCGAGTCATATTGAGTTTGAAGTCTGCAGTTGCCTTAAATTTTGAGTTAGGACTAGTCTGAAATGTTTACGTTTGGTAATGACTTAAGACACAGTTTTACTGCAAAAAGAGAAAATTTGGGTTTAGTCACAGATTAAAATGAAGTACATGACGCAGAAG
Organism: Hippopus hippopus; assembly: GCA_946811185.2. Taxonomy (NCBI): domain Eukaryota; kingdom Metazoa; phylum Mollusca; class Bivalvia; order Cardiida; family Cardiidae; genus Hippopus; species Hippopus hippopus. Next base: position 36,831,963 of record OX328096.1, read on the forward strand.
AACAAAGATCTGACAAAAAATATAGTGCTCTCTGATCTTGATCTATGTCGCCAGCAAAAGTTGTTCATCTATGATACTATTTTGTTCATGGTTATTGGTTGCAGAACTGATGAGAAACTTAGAAAAAGTCATATGCAAGATAGTTTTGCTTTCTTTTCTCATGATAAATTTTATCTTGAAATCCCAACGTTAGGTATCTATACCTGAGCAAATGAGCTATGCTTTGGCAAAAGGGGGCTTAATGCATCTCCGTGATCTATTATACCAAGCAAGTCATCACTTAACTATTGATCCATAAAATCCATTTTGTCCAGCAACTGACTAAATCATAGGATAGACAGGTCCTTTGAAATGCACAAAAATAACCAAAAAAAGCAAAATGTTTCGATTCATGTCAGCCTGCGCAGATTGCGCAGGCTGGCATGAATCGATACTTTTTGCAGATGCATTTAATCCCCTTTTCACAGATCATGGCTCACATCTTTACACGCCAAACGGCGACTTGAAAGCTTTAGCGAACAATCCAAGTCCAGATCAACCTGAACAGACCGGACTGACTGGTGTTGAATCTAGACTGTTTCATATACTATGAGATGAAATACATGATTTCGATTTTGATTGTTGTTTTTTGTCACTTTTTTGTAATAACCAGCAATTTGTGCCATGTAAATGTACATATTCATTGATATTTAATAAAATGAAGGACGAGAAAAAAATCTTCTGATAAGAGACTTAAGTTTGGACTTTCTTTTAAAGAAAACTTATTTTCCTTCTATTTAGTGTTCAAGTGGTGAACCAATTTTCATTACACGAATATGAGCTACGCTCTGTGAAAAAGGGGCTTAATACTCCTACAAAAAGTATCAACCAATGTCAGCCTGCGCAGTCCGCGCAGGCTGACACGGGTCGAAACTTTTTCTTATTCGTTAATTTTCTGCATGTCAAAGGACCATTTTACCTCATGAGATTCAGTCGGTCGTTAGACAAAATGGATTTTATTGAATCTATTCCACAATTACTTGATGACTTGCTTGATATAATGCATCACGGAGATGTGCTTTTGTATTTAACCCCTTTTTGCCAGAGCATGGCTCATATTCAAATGGAAAGGTTTGGTTACACAGCCATGTTTGTAAGAATCTTTGCTAGTCCTGATAACTTTCCTATCTGGACTTAGAAGGTGTTAGCGTGAAGTATGAATGGTACAGGAAACTCGTGGCGTTGACGTAGCTTGGTAAAAATATTGCCCAGGGCCGTTTTCAACCATTCTAAATTTGATTCTTATTCTTAATTCAAGAACTTGCAATTTGATTGGCTGAAACGTTCTGGTAATCATATGGCTAGTCTTTAAAATTTGATTATTACAAAGTTTTGGAATGATTGGTGAATACGGTCTCGGTTTGGACTTATTATTTCATTCCATCCATCCATCCATCCATCCATCCAACCATCCATCCGTGCGAGAACGGCTAAAAAGAAAAGAAATCATATTTTACACATTTGATAAAAAAAGATATTTATTTGTGAACGTTTATGGCACTTTAGCTTATTATCCAACAGGAAATGAATGATATGTTTAGCGAAAAGGAAATGTAATTCTAAGTCTCGGGAAAAAATCTTGAGAAATTTTCAAGCTGATCATTCTAACACTATTTTGCCGATCGATCTACACCTCTGATATCCTGCTGATCCTTCATCTACACTGTTCGACTATTTTCCTATATTTTTTGTAATTTAATTTATAATAAACATGTTCCTTACATACATTTATAATACATTAATTAATATTACTTTATAATATATTCCTATATAATACATATGATGTTCTGGAAGAGAGAGAGAGAGAGATGAATACAAAAAAAACCCTAAAAATAAAAGGAGAATATCGAGGCGTCTTAGAGGCGAAACTTTTATAACAGATCAAGAGGGTGACGGGATATGAAGTCAGAGCACACAGAATGTGGGTGGAGTATTTTCTAATTACAAACACGTGGAAGTATCTATCTGGTTCTAGACCATCAATGGACAGATTATACGGACCGCCGAAACCAGTAAAGTTTTATTGGCTAGAACTAATTATCAATTAAGATAAGTGTCTCGTTGTTTTTTTTCTATGGTATTTTGTTTACAAACCTGTAGATCAGGATGAAGGGGAAAAGATATACTTGTAAAATGTCGAGATGCAAAACTAAATAGTTACATGTACTTGAATTCATTTTACATTCAGGGTCCATATTAAACAACCATTTTTAAGAACACTCTTAGTCTTATTCTCAAAAATTTTCAAGGCCGGTTTTGAAAGTAACACAACTTTTAATTGGTTAAACCAACTGGTTTAGTTTTTAAAGGCCCAGTAAAGGCCAAAATATCAAAGCAGGTGTCATAATACATTTAAATTTAGATCATACCATTAAAAGTATGGAAAATATTGAGGAGATGACAGTCTGCTATCGTGTGGTCATATGGGCCATATGTTAGTCTCTGGGAGAAAAAAGAATTTCAAAATCAGGTAAAAAGTAAAAAAAAAAAGACACGGCTACTTGGCAGGTTTTAACCTAGATTTTAAATTAATTTCTCTGTCAGCGACTAACACTTGAACCGGGCGTACAATGACAGATTGTCATCTTCACAATAATTTCCATACTTTTAAATGGCATGATATAAATTCAGATGCATCGAAACACCCGCTTTGTTTACATTTGGCCTTTATTGTTATTTTAAGCTTTTCAAGTAAACATTTTCAACTTGATTATTTAGCAACGAAAAATGGATCCTTTCTGCAGCATAGGGAAAAAAAATCAGGGAAGTTTTCGGACGGAATAGATCAAGGTCAGACTGCACAGAACTTACAGTATGATCGTGCATCTTTACCGTCCCTTCATGTGATTAAGCCTATAATTTAAAATTTTTCCTTAGTTTCAGCGGAATGTACGAGTATTTTCTGGTGTGGAAAGAGTTCGAGTTTGTATATTTAGCGCTGGAAGAAAACTATCTCCGCATCGGACAGTGTAGATTCAAGATCAGACTGCACATTCTGTGCAGTCTGATCTTGATCTAAACTGTCCGCAAAAGGTCCTTGATCCGCGCTTGGCAGCTTATGTATTAAAGTCATAATTTTCAGTATATTGTAACACGTTCTTTTCACTGTTTTTTTTTTCTCAAAAGCGTTCTGCTGCAAACTTGAAAAACCGTCGTATGCACGTCACGTGGTAGATCTAATAATGATAAATTATATTAAACATTTTCCTTCGAAAATGAAAGTTGAAGGTCGACTAAGTCCTAGTTAGGGTTTACACAGTCTGTTTTTCAAGATTTCAAAGGCCGAGACAAAATGAGCATTAGACAATTAAGTTGCTCAGAGCTTAACTTCATGAAACTGAAGGGGGGGGGGGTATTCAGATTTTTATAAATTAACCAAACATCAAAAACGATTCATTTGTACATCACACAAGGCTATACCTGGTAAACCATCAGTAAAGAAGACAAAATGTGTAAAAAAAAAAAAAAGTATCCAAAGTGGATCTATTTCCATGATCGGCTGCGTAGCCTCTAAGGGTATTTTTTAGATTTTGTGTAAGATTTTCGAGTAGGTTTTTGGAAATGTCACGTGGTCAAAAACACGCGCCAATGCATTATGTGGGATCGTATTCAAATATGTGAGATGACGTCATATTTGATATCATTAAAAAATGACGGAGTGTCAGATTGGAAAGAGGCCAATCTGTTAGTTGAATACACCTCTTTTAAGCATTTGACCGACAGGTTTTTTTCGTACGTTTGCAAAGAAAAGTATTTTCTGTCGTATTCATCAATATTTATCAAAAACATTTTAATCCGCGGTAATAAAAATGTGCAAAGGCCCCTTTAAACAAGCAGAAATTGCAGGGGGAAAAAAAACTAGGCGCCTTTTTGGTCCCAAAAATTCTGTGTACACTGTACTCCTGTTTGGATACCAGAAAAGCAAAAAAAGAGGGGTTTTCCCTCAATTTCAGATGATATTTCCGGAGTCACCCCATATCCGGGTTCGTGTAATTATGATCCCATCCCAAATCCTACCGAATTTAAAATGATAACCATCGCAGAAAAAGTACATGATAGGGTACATTTATCTAGATCAGAAATAGAAAGGCGGAGAGTGTATACCAAGATCAGACTGCACATACATGCATTCTGATCTTGGTATACAGTTTCCGCAAAAAGTACATTCTCGTATGGCAGGATAGGGTATAACTCTGTAAGCGCAAAATACATGTATACTAATTCGACCTCTTTCGACGACTAAAAATACAGTCCACTGAAACTTGGGAAGATTTTTTTACCATTTAGGCTTGACATTACAAACGGACGGTATGGATCGAAGATCAGACTGCACGATCGGTGCAGTCTGATCTTGATCCATGCCATCCGCAAATGCCCCTTTGTTTTGCCTTTGGAAAAGGGTTAAAGGCATGTATATGCTTTTTTTTCCCAAACCTTTAGAGATATCATGTTCAGAGAGAGAGGGCAAGTAGCTCGTTATTGCACAATTTGCTAATAAATCTGACAAAAATCATAATTGCTACACATAAACCACGCTGCAAACTGGCAAATCGACATTTTTTATGGGAAAACTTGAGAAATTTGCACTACTGTCACAACCCTTTATATCCGTTCATTCCGTTCAATTATCTGTGCCCACTCTCACCGACCATTTTTAACTCCATTCTTAGGCTTATACTGAAACAAGAAAGTAAACCACTTTCTGACTGGTTAAGAAAAACAAGTTTTTGAAAATTCTATTTGACGTAAGCTTGTACAGCTCCTAGTTATACAAAATAATAATTTAAATACATAATTGAAAAACATGACTTAAATCGACTTATTCATGAGGTGACTGGTCCTTGTAAATACAGAAAATTGCCGAATAGCGAACAGTTTCGGCCAAGGTCAGCCTGCGCGAACTGCGCAGGCTGACCTAGTCGATACTTTTCGCAAATGCAATAAGCCCCTTTTTCACAGAGCATGGCTCAATTATATATAGCTCTAATGATTGAATTTGATCGGATAAAAACTTTGTTGAAAATGGAGAAAATCCTGGCTACCAGCAATTTTTCCTCATCCACAATACTATACAAACGTTAACACATCAACCATTAAATCTTTAAGTCATAGGGTTTAACCAATCAGAGATAGCGTTACTTTTGAATTTTAGAAAATTAAGAATTCTTAAGACATAGATTGAGAATTCTCTTCAGAATGGTTAGTAAATATATACTCAGTGATAATTCGAGACTCACTTATTACGACGTAGGCCTTGTAGTCAGGAAACCGAAATTCGCGTTCGATCCCCCATTCTAACGATGATGGTCAAGTAGGAGTGCCCTGGAAGCAATGCATTGGATGGGCGAAAAATTCTATTGAAACACGGAAAAAGACATGAATAAGCGAGCCTATAGACAGTTTAAGCGGCGTAAAAAATTTAAACAACAACAGTAGCTGCAGCAACAGAAACAACATCAGTAGCTGCAGCAGCACCACAACCCTATCACGACCAGGACCACGACGACGACCACCATCACCACAACCAACAACAACAAAAGCTGCAGCAGCACCATAACACCACCACGACGACCACCACGACCACGACCATGACCACGACCACCACCGCCACGACGACCACGACCAGGACAACCACCACTAGCATCACTATCACCAACACGATCACTATCACCAACAACACGACCACTATCAGCACCAACACGACAACTATCACCATCAACAACACGACCACTATCACCACCAACACAACCACCAACACAACCACTATCACAACCAACACAACCACTATCACCAACAACAACGCGATCACTATCACCACCAACACAACCACTATCACCAACAACACAACCACTATCAACACCACCAACACGACCACTATCACCTCCAACAACACGATCACTATCACCACCAACAACACGACCACTATCACCACCAATACGACCACTATCACCACCAACAACACGATCACTATCACCACCAACAACACAACCACTATCACCCCCAACAACACGACCACTATCACCACCAACAACACGATCACTATCACCATCAACAACACGACCACTATCACCACCAACAACACGATCACTATCACCATCAACAACACGATCACTATCACCACCAACAACACGACCACTATCATCAACAACAACACGACCACTATCACCACCAACAACACCATCACTATCACCATCAACAACACGATCACTATCACCAACAACAACACGACCACTATCACCACCAACAACACCATCACTATCACCATCAACAACACGATCACTATCACCACCAACAACACCATCACTATCACCATCAACAACACGATCACTATCACCACCAACAACACGACCACTATCACCAACAACAACACGACCACTATCACCACCAACAACACCATCACTATCACCATCAACAACACGATCACTATCACCACCAACAACACGACCACTATCACCACCAACAACACGATCACTATCAACACCAACAACACGACCACTATCACCAACAACACGACCACTATCACCACCAACAACACGATCACTATCACCGCCAACAACACCATCACTATCACCATCAACAACACGATCATTATCACCACCAACAACACGATCACTATCACCAACAACACGACCACTATCACCACCAACAACACGATCACTATCACCACCAACAACACAACCACTATCAACAACAACACAGCCACTATCACCACCAACAACACGATTACTATCAACAACAACACGACCACTATCACCAACAACAGAACCACTATCACCACCAACACGACCACTATCACCTCCAACAATAATAAAATAGATAAATTTAGTAACAAAATTAAAGAAGGATTCTATCGGAATGTCTCATTAAATATCGGACCATGCGGATTCATTCTTATTCTGATTCAACGACGAGAAAGTGCTGTCTGATTTTCACCGTCCCTTACCTTGAATTTTTTTTTTGGAAAAACAGCATTTTAACTGAAATATCTAGGATATGTTCCTGATTGGAAAAGTCTATTTATGACATCAACACTCTGGACACAGCACAGAACAGTATAATAAGACGCAACACAACACAACACAATATAACATAACATAACACAACACAACACAACACAACACAACATGATAAACTTAATTTCGTTATAATAGGCCACTGGTCCACTTTACAACTATTCACAAAACACTAACATACAAAGAAATGAAACTTTCTTTAACCCTTATCCTGCTAAATAACTTGAAACTTTCAAGCCAACTTGAAAAACCCATGTTTTGCCACTTTGCGGCTATTTTTTGGGGAAAGATATCCCCTTATTGGACAGTGTAGATCCAAGATCAGACTGCACATTCTGTGCAGTCTGATCTTGGATCTACACTGTCCGCAAAAGGTCAGTGAGTCGCGCTTAGCAGCCTACGGGTTAACAGTATTTTTACGTAGTTTGTATTTTACAATATACCCTGGATCCAAGTAGAGTAAAAATATTTTTTGATCCTCTTACATTACAAGTATAAAGTTGTGACAGAAAACAATAGAATCAGTGTTTCAGAAGAAAAAAGAAGTTTTTAAACATACACCAAACTATACACCAAACGACCCTGAGCAAGAGGAGCTTTGAAAGCATTGTGGGAAAAAGCTGGAAATCAGCGTTTTCTCCTTCTCCAACAATGTTTTTCATAACCCTATCGAATTCCATTTCTTTATTTAACCCTTTACCAAACAGTCTCGAGTTTTAACGACCTTAAGAAAGAATGCTTATGAAAACATTGTGGAAAATAAGTCGTCTGCAAATACTGCCAATTATGACAAGTCTAAAAAGTTGTCGTTTGGGAAAGAGTTAAGCCACGTTGAATTTTTCATCTGCAAATGCTTTCAATTTAGACGAATCTAAAATTTTGCTGTCAGCTAAAGAGAGAGAGACCTTGCGGGACGGCTGATGTACGATGCTGTTTCACCTGATTATCTTTGTTCATACCAGATGGTGTTCCCAAGAAATTCCATATGATTGGGAATATTTGATGTAAATTTACTATCACAAACAGTTAATCACAGCACGCATACCTCGCCCCTACGAAATATGTAAATTTTATTAAATGATGCATGGTTGGTGAATATCAGAAGATCTAGTGCCGAGATACAATCAAGCTGTGGATACGAATAAGCGTTGCTTGTTTTTTTCTTGTTTTTGCTTGGACAAAAATAACTTTCAAAGGTTTCAAAATACAAGATTTTATGTGATAGTTTAACAAATTCATCATACATTCAATTTGAATTTTCTTTGGATTCATTTTGTTTTTTTATACAAGCGTCATGACTTGTCGGCTAAGCTTTTAACAAATTATTCTCATGAACACGTGACTACGTGCAGACAACCTCTTTCGTCTAACAACAAACCGTTTTAGAATGACTTGTTGAATTCCATACCTTACGAGGGCTGTTCGATATGTAATGTGTATTGTACCACAGCGCGATAACGCTTTGCACGATTTCGTGGATGATGATACGCTTGAATAGCTCTATTCAATACCTTTCCAACGGTATAAACACGAGCCTTCAGCTCCACATAGTTTTAAACTTATAGTCATTTCAATAGAGCTAGTCGTTGACCACTGTTGTAAAAATGCTTGGAAAACGGATTCAAAATATTGAAGAAATTAAAGCTTGTATAAAAGTTCGCACAAAACTCGGTCATTCGGTAATGAAGATTTTTACTGAATTGGGGGAAGTTTATGGGTCTGATAAGGTATCTTATGAAACAGTTCGTAGTTGGAGAAGGAAATTTCTGACTGACACAGAGTCCGTCAAAGATGCAGCAAAATCTGGCCGACCTGTGACTTTACCAGGCAAGGCAAATGTCTCAAAAGTCAGGGAAATAATTGAAAGTGATGGCAGATACACGATTCGTGATATTGCCAACGCTGTTGGCATATCGCTATCGCGGGTGCATTTCATTTTGAAGCGTATTTTGAAAGTACGAAAGATTTCTGCCAGATGGATACCTCATATATTGACAGATGACCAAAAACGGGTACGAGTACAAACCGCTAAGCAATTGCTCAAAATGTTTCCCAAATTCAATCAAAGACAATTTGCAAACATTGTTACTGGTGACAAAACATGGGTTCACTATTTCGAACCAGTAAGAAAAATTGGAAACAAAATATGGCTAACTAAACACGGTAGAAGGCCTGTAGTTGCCAAAAGAAGCACAAGCACAAAGAAGGTTCTTTATTGCATATTCTTCTCATGTTATGGCATAGCCGTACAAATTCCGGTGCCGAAGGGCAAAAGTGTTACAGGTCGGTATTACCGAGATGTTATACTAAAAACGGTCAAGAAATATTATCTTAAACGACGCCCTGTGTCAGGATTTAGGCATGTTCGTCTACTTCATGATAATGCTCCATCACATACATCTGAGCTTGTATAGCAATTTTTGAAGTCGGAGAAGGTTACCGTCTTGCCACACCCACCATACTCTCCAGATCTAGCCCCATGCGACTTTTTCCTTTTTCCAAAACTTAAAAAGTTCTTATCTGGTCGTCGTTACAAGTCCCGACAAGCCCTTGGCTCAGCCATCAGTCAGTGCCTCAGAGGTCTACCTAAATCAGCGTACCGTGACGCATTTCAGAAATGGATTCAGAGATTGAAATTATGTATTTCAAACCGCGGAGAATACTTTGAAGGGATGTAATGTTCATTTCACTATTTGAGTCGAATGCTTTTGAGATATCGTACAATACACATTACATATCGAACAACCCTCGTATACATCTTTACATACACTATTTGTCATATTCCACTTTGCTTAATTTGTCATGTTGTTCAGTTAAAAGGTCTTAAGGCCAGCCAGGGAATGATCAGAGACTTAACCCTTTGGCTGATAAGAGCGACTCATGGACCTTCTTCGGACAGTTTAGATCAAAATCAGACGATACAGAAAGTGCAGGGTGATCTGGTATCCCATACAAGATCCGACAGTGTCCGATAAGGAGATATCCCCCCCCCCCAAAAAAAAAAAAAAAAAAAAAAAAAACCTTTGAAATAGAGATATTTAGGGTTTTTCTATCGGCTTGAAAGTTCCATTTATTTTATTTAACAGGTTAATAATGTTTCTGCGCACATATAATAAGATTACCCATAGTTCTTTGACTTTTTCATTATCAGTCTTAAACTGTCTTAACTCTTTACCAGAGGGAAGAAATTTTAGACTTACCCAAATTAAAAACATTGGGAGACAACATATCAAATGAGGCTCCTGTAATCGGACTTTAATTTTTAACGCAGAATGCCAGCGTCCTGTGTAGAAAATTTATTTCAGTATGTAAATTGTTACCTTTTCTTGCTGAGCACGACTCAAGGTGCATTTGCGGGCAGTTTTGTTCAAAATCATACTGCAGAAAGGAGACTGCCTGATCTTGAATCTACACTGTCCCTACACTGAGACAGATCAGACAATTTTCAAGTACCTACTGAAGCACCAAACTTGTGTTTCGTTGGGCTGAAAGGGAACTATTTAGTATATATACCGTAAATCAAAACTAATTGCAAAATAAGACAAACACAACTAGATATATTTTTCTTTGCAATCATATTAAATGTACGGTTACTTCCAATACAAAGGTGCAATTTGGGTTGTTTAAATAAAGGGATGGCCCTTTTGTAATCGATTAACCAATCTACATGTATTTTTAAAACATCAGATAGTTATTGACGCGTGTTATTGTAGGAATGTACCTTAACTATTTACCATGCAGATGATTAGTAATTATTTGATTGGTCATTATTTTTGGAAAATTTCTAATAATGTCGTGCTAGTGTTACAGAATTACTCCACATAACTCTTCCTTAAATATCCAAACAGACCTACATGAAAATCAAGTCTGGTTTTCTTGCAGTATATAGTTCATTAGCAAATAACAATAAAAAATACAGAAAGTAAGCTTCCTTTAATTGGCTAGTCCCCGAAGTTTTCAAACATATAGGATTCCTTCTGTGTTTCCAAACGAAGTCGTTATGCTTTCCTTTTATCACAGGCTTTCCCACCTCTCAATGGTTTTCGCATTTGTCTACTTTTTTACAAAACAAAATAATGAGAATTAAGATATAGAGAGCATCTTAGAAAATGATAATCAAAAGCAGTTTTATGTACAAGTTTTTCGTCTAATCTTAATCTGTAAAGGATAAAACAGCGGTTAACCTTTGATCAAGGTATGGTGTCACACCACTGGTTTTTGGCCATATTGAAAATAGAGTGAAATTGGCCATCTTTGAAGCTTCGCAGATCGCTTAATGGCAAACCTTTTGCTTTTCCGTCTCTTGCTGTCTGAAGTACGTCCTTAGTACTTCAAAAAAATGCATTAAAAACAACATGTCAACGGATTGCGTTTTTCACTAAATCCCAACAATTACGGGCACCCTAGAATTTTCCCTCTCAAAAACACCGGTTCACCCCCATGACCCCAATTTTTTGTTCCTCCAGTGACACAAAATAGTCCACTCAATATACAATAAAAAGACATCTAAGTGGTCCCCCACTGCCTAAATTTGAAGCAAATCTAAATTATATACCACTAAGCCCTCTTCGCTCCATAGAACAGTGCAACAAAAGCGCTACTGCAAATTTTCACATGGGACTACTTTTGACTACTACGAACCGGAAGCAGTCTCGCAGTGGTGCGACACCGTATAGACGTGGTTACATTCGGCATAACTTGGGTGATGGGAGCCATCATATCCCTCGGCTGTATCTGGTGGATTGATATGCACCAGATCGTTACATACCCGGAAATACGCCGGTTTACCGTTCTGAAAATTGTAAGGCTCCTCCTAAAAAAGAAAACTTGAGTTTCAATTTTCTATCGAAATCTTTCGAACTATGTTTCACTTGAGTTGACAAACAGTTCGTACATTCATTATTTAACATGGTTTATCAATTCTGATTGAAGTTTTCACCGACAGATAAACAGATGTGAATAACTTCATCGAGGTTGTTTATGTCGTTGCTAAACGATTGACAGTGGTGCGCTATATATAGAATCACGTGATTCTCATTTCAAAATGGAAATCTCCTTGATACGGACGAGGTTAGATGTAGGCACGGAATCGTCCTAGTTGTGACGAGTGGACGTGGTTACCTCCCTACACAGTTCATCGTAGAACAAAGAGGATGCTACATCAGCTATTTATAGAATACTTGTGAAAAGACAACCCTTTTCTTCCCTTCGTCGACACTTTAGGCGAATGGCGTTTTGTTACGAAACATCTACCTTATCAGCCCTGTAAAATTAAGCATTTAATGTATTGTGTGCCGAAGCTGTTACGATCAGACTGTACGTTCTGTACAGTATGATCCTGATCTACAAAACCCGTGAAAAATGTACGGATCGTGATGATCAATGTCCATGGTGGTGCCTGGTGCTCTAAGGGTTGAAGCTGCTCGAACATGCAGCAATGAAGATCAGACAGCACATAGCCTGTGTAATATCTTTTTAAACATTTTATGAGATATCGTAAACATAAAAAATCTTGTTTCTTTTCCTTATTCAGTGTATTAATTTCGTTGTGTAATCGAAGGGTTAAAGTTATCACAGAACCTATTACTGTGCTTATACAACTTTTTACGTCGCTGCAGGTCAAAGGTATATAACGGCTCTTGAAATTTAAGTTAGAAGATTTTTACTAGGTTTGTACAAGGCCTATGCATAAAATGGTTCAAACTACTGTTTATTAAACGACATATGTATAGTAATAGTTATTATGTTGTGGTTGAATAGATCCAGGTCTTTAAAGACTTAAAAAATCTTGTTTTTTTTGTGGCTGCCATTTCAGGAATAAAAGAAACGTGTTTTTTGCCAACTGTGCAGGCTATGCACGGTGGGTAATCTACATGAACAGAACCGTTGGTTCCGCATTCTAAATCTTGTGTAGGACTTCCGGAACAGGTGCGGTTCTGAAATCGTAGCCTGTAAACATTCACCATTTTAGACGAACGAACGGTAAGAGCTTGACATTTTCGTATTTTTCTCTTTCTGACTGGTACTATCAAGAAAACCGGAATGCTAATCGACCTCTATGATATTTTACAGTGAAGAATCGCGGAGGTCAATTAGAAAACTTCGATGGATTGTCTTAGAAACCAGAAATTTTCCAGGTGTACCTCGCGAAAGACAACGTAAGAGGGATGAGTTTTACCTTTAACTGTACATTTTAAACTATTTTGGTTATCGTTACAGTTTTAAGTGTGCCTCGGTATTAAAAAAAACATGAATGATGTCCCTGGACACGTATCTGACTGAGATCGAAGAAAGTTTGCACAGAATTAGCACAGTTCTGCATATGTAGAGTGACTCCGCTTGTGTAGTTTGGTTCCGATATTGTAGATTAAGTTTTAACAGCTTCGTTTTATACCCAAGCTTCCAGAATATTATATTACAAAATGCCAATTTCGTCCAAAATTTGCATGAAAGGTTCGCAATTCCTATGTACATTTTTAAGACAATGTCAAAATCATTACAGGAAACCTATCCAACAATATTGTCCATTGCTTTGAATACAGATTTAATCAGTTATATCATCAGTAACCTGACGATTTGAACCCACTAAATCGGCTTTTTCAGTAGCTCATTTGGGCACAAAGTACTCATTGTGAGCTTTGATTGTACTGTCTATTGTTCCTTGTGTGTATGTCCGTCATTCTTCCCTCTGAGGATTTTAAGGAAACATTCATTGATACAATGATGTCAACTTTGACATAATATGACATTTTCATAAACATCATTTGAAGGTCAAGCATTGAGGAATACATCAAATATGTAATTCTTGAAGTTCGTTTTTTGACTCAGTTTTATCATACTTAATGTTTTTAGTGACATTTTAGAAAAGACATTCATCAAGAGTTATGGTTCCCGTTCGTATGTGCGTCTGCCCGTCCGTCCTCACGTCCGTCTGTCTTTCCGTCACCAATTTCTTGTTTATGAGATGAAACCTATGATTATGCTATTAATTAATTCATGTCTGGACAACAGACTGATATCTGATTTCTTACAATGTCATTTAGAATTTTGATTTTAATTTTTAACCTTAAGTCATCCTTATATATATCCCGTACAAACCCATTTTGCTGATGTATTCACTACATTCCGCCGCAATGAGACTGTTGTCGGATATTTAATACCCCATTGTGAATTAAAATTTTGGGCAGATTTCCACCATTTTCTTTTGTGAAACTCTAAATGAAATTGAATAGTTTTGATATTGTAATTCAATAATACTGATAAATTCATAAAAATAATTTTCTTACTGTCTCAAAATTTAGAAATGTATTGATGATGGAAGAAAAGTATTTTACTTATCAATCATCCATTATCGACAGTTTCACATTGTTAAAAAACTTTAAGTACCACAAATAATACCTGTTTATCACGATTGTGTCCAAGTAAAATTTTAATGAGACCAGCCTGCATAGCTCAGTTGGTAGAGCGTAGGACTTGTGATCATGAGGGTGTTGGTTCGATCCCCACGGCTGGCCATCTAAAATTACTAATAGTCTTTCGGATGAGACATTATTTAAACCGAGGTCCTGTGTGACGGTGCTATACACTGAGCACGTTAAAGAACCAGGCGAAACTTAGGATGGGTTTCATCCTGCATCTGCACTATCCCCCGTAACAATACTAACAGCCTTCAGGGGGCGTCGTCCATATGGGAAACCGGTGGCGACGATAAATAAACGCAAATTCAATTAATCAAAATTTTAATGAGGGTGTGAATGTTTAAAATGTTTTTCTCACTGATACAATCTTAACACAATCGCAGATCAGAAGGGATGACGTAATAATAATTATGTCAAAAGGGTTATTCTGGACTTAACCAAACCCGGTTATGTGGGCCATTCCTGTCTCCTTGGCAACATGTAGAAGTCTGTATACGGGTAGTTACAACTACCAATACCGTCATGCAGTAAGGTATTTATTGGTAAAATTTACAAACTTAATGCTTCATGGTTTTTTTACATTATTCTATACACGGTTTAAATAAATTAACACGCCTACATGCCTAATGAAATTTACTGCGGTCATCAAATATCATTCAAGGATTAATCCTAAACCATGATAAACAAAGACGTACAGTTCTCAAGTACTTGCTACTTAATTAATCCGGATCTTCGTTGAAATACTGAACCATTATAATTTTGTGTCCGAAAGTTAAGGTGAGGACAATTTACTAACTGGTTCAAAATTAGGGACAAACTAGAACCCATGAGGGCCTGTATCGCTCCACTGGCTAGAATTACAAGAGTTGGCCTGCCCGAAAACAGCCATGTTTATAAAGAGATTAAAATTTCTTGAAGGAATCTAATCAAAGTTCACCTAGCGATCATTCATGTAAAATTATGTTGAAAACGAAAAGAGTTGTTTTAAAGAAGATCATTTTAAAAGAGTTCGTGATATGCCATGGAGGAAAAATAACCACACAAAACCCATGTTTTTTACGGGATCAAAATTTCTTAAAAGAATACGATAAATGTTCACCCAAGGAACATTCATGTGAAATTCGGTAGAAACCAAGTATGCAGTTTCAGAGAAGAAAATTTTAAAATATTTCAATATATGTCATATAAGCCCTGCCCACAAAACCCGTGCTTTTCAGTTTTCATGGGATCAAAATTTCTTTAAGGAATCTGATAAAGGTTCAGCCAAAGAACATTTATTTGAAATTTAGTTGATATCAAGTGAGCGGTTTCAGAGAATATTTTTAAAGATTTCATTATTTGCCATATAGGGACAATAAGCCCCGCCAACAAACTCCATGTTTTTCAAAAATTCTTAAAGGAATCTGAAAGAGATTTACCCAAGGAATATCCCAGTGAAATTTGGCTGAAAACCATTCATTAGTTTCAGATGAGAAGATGTTTGAATGAAAAGTCTATGGATGGACACACGACAGACACAACGCCATGACAATAGCCCCGCTGGCTTTCGTCCAGTGGAGCTAAAAATAAATTATTTTGGCAAATAATTAATGCTGTCAGATAACTTCCGATGTCTGAAGATTTCGGGAAAATATGGTAAACAATCATAAATATCAGCAGGAGGTGTATAGAAAATGAAAGTTTGGGATGCAAGTCTAAATCACTAGAATCAAAATCATGAAATGTTCTACATTTACATGCTGGTCGAAATGGAAATGGAGGATAAGTGTTTGTAAAAAATTCAGTAAACAGGTTTAGTTTCTCCATAATGTTAAATAATACTCGAACCCACTCTTCTTGGAAAAGTTTCATTTATCTACTAAAACATTAATGTACTGGTGGTAGGAATGTTTTTTAGCCGTTAGTGGCATGCAGAGGTACAAAGATGACAGAGACAGAGAGAGAGAAATACGGAGAAAGAGAGAGACATACATACATACATACATACTACATATATGCATACATCATTAAAGACAGACAAACGGATAGGGACGGACTGAGAGAGTAGAGAGACAGAAAGAGATATTGTGAAGCAGACATCAGGACAGAAAGACTGGCACACTCGCACAAATAAGAATTACACAAACTGGGAAAAACACAGAATGACAAAAGATAGACATATAGATGGACACAGAGAGAAACACATAATGTCTACATGATACATAGATACATACATACAAAAATACAGACTGACAGACATATAGATAGACATGCATACAGGCAAACTGACATACACACATCCAAAAAATGCAGACAGAGAGTTTTAAATTTGAAATTGGTGGCCGACTAAACTTAATAAACGTTCATCTACGATTTCAGAGCCATACTACATAAACGGAGTCACGCTCCACAATCAGAACAACATCTATTTTGCTAAAATTTTCTTCGATTTCAGTCAGATACGTGTCCAGGGATATCTTTGATGTTTATTGAACACCCAGGCACACTCAAAACTGCAACGATCACCAAAATAGCGTTAGAAAAGTAACAAGTTAAGGGTAAAATTCACCCGTCTTCTGTTGTCTTCCGTTTTCTATTGCGAGGTACACCTGGAAAATTTCTGGTTTCTAAGACAATCTCTCGAAGTTTTCAAATTGACCTGCGTGAATCTTCACGGTAAAATATCATAGGGGTCGAATAGCTTTCCGTTTTTCTTGATAGTATCATTCAGAGAAGAGAAAAATATGAAAATGTCGAGCTCTTACCTTTCATTCTTCGAAAATGGTGGATGTTTACAGGCCACGATTTCAGAACCGCACGTGTTCCGGAAGATTTAGAATGCGGAACCAAGGGTTCTGTTCATGTAGATTACCCACCGTGCTATGATCAGAATAATTTTGGAGATGCCATGTAAAAGTCGTTGATTCTAGAGTAGAAATGTAAAGATTCACTGTGTTACAAGGATGCTAAGATACTTTTTGACAAGCAGGAAGATCATGTTTTAGAAAAAAATGTTGATTTCTTTTTCTTTTTTTGCTGTAAAAAAATAAAACACAAAGAAAAGATCGCTAATAAAAATTGTAAATACATGCAGACATGTATATGACTAATGATCTAAATATCACTTTGAATAATTACTAACTTAAATGATTTCGTAGTATCGCCTTTGATGCCCCTACAGAAGTTTGCTTTTTAAAATCATTTTAATACATGGAAAATGCTGTACTTGAATGCGCAGTTTCTCCATTTCCAAATTTCGAGTAGAAATTTAAAAATTCCGATGCTTTTAATTGGTTTTTTTTCCACATTAACATTATCGCTTTATAATAATAAAATAATAACAAGATTATTTAAGATTCCTATCTAAACTTGTCTTCTTTATTTTTTAGAATTAGAACACATATTATTTTCTGTTTCTTTTTTTCCCCTGAAATTTAGTACCACTTGTCATGATTTTCCGGGGGGGGGGGGACAGATACAAAAAATGTAACCACAATTTCTCAAAAGAGTCAATATTTCTCAAGTTGTCCACCAAAGGATTGCGGCTTCTATGATGCTATGCATCATAAAAATGTCTTGTTGATAATGTAACATCCCAATAAGTCTTTGCGAAACTCTGGCGCGAAATCTAAAAATAGCTAAGGAGGCTATGTAGCCCATTAATACCACCTTCACACTTACGGATTTTTCTTACGATTCCTTACGGATTGCCAACTCGTAGTCAATCGCAAGCATCCGTACATAACTCGTTCGCATCCGTTAATAACTCGTCACAACTCGCAGACTCTCGTGAGGATCCGTGAAAGTAGAGACAAAATTTTTGACATGTCAAAAATTTTCTTACGAGTGTCCACGGATAAAATTTTCCGTAATTAACTCGTAAATAACTTGTAACAATCCGTAAGTATCGTAAACCGGTTGTAACCCTCCGTAAACTACTCGCAAAAATACGTAAATGTCTCGTAAAGAATTTGTTTTACGATTTGTTACGGTTAGTTTACGATTCTTTTACGGAATATTACGAGTGCTTAAGTGACGTTACCGATTTTAATTGCGTTCAGTTACGATTGCTTTACGGATTGACAAGACTTAATTACGAGCAATTTATGGATATGTACGAGTACTTTACGAATAAATACGTATACTTTACGATTTAGAAATGGTATAAAAGCGTGCAAAATTGAACAGTTCCTTTCAGTTGTTATCAAGACGTCACAGAGGCCTGATCTCTTCGATATACACTATTGATATACATTATCTACAAGCATGGGTCCAAAGAAAGCAAAAAAGGCAGCCATCAGAAAAAAGCGGACGCGTTCACCCTCCTTAGAACCACCACCGCCACAGCTAGAGCCCGCTGAGGTAGAAAACCTGCGTGTTAGCCAGGTCCTGCACCAAAATCTTCTGCGTGCTGAACGTCTCTTCTGCCTAGGAATAACTAATTGCTGCTGGGCATCTTCCCGTTCTGCTAGTTGAAGGAGAAAGAATTGTAGAAAGTGTTGATATGATTGCAATCTGTTTCTCTCGTATGCCATGTTGTCTCGCCGGATGTCAGCTGTTGAATGATGATACACGGAGAATTGCATGCTTTTTGCACAAAAAAAAAAACAAGACTCCTAAATATTCCTAACTTACTCGCAACTTTTCGTAACAACACGTTAACATGTCGTAATTTACACGTAAATGACTAGATTAATCGTAACCATCCGTAATATACTCGTAACATTCCGTAAACAGCTCTTAAAATGTCGTAACATGCTCGTATTTGTCCGTAATAACTCGGAACAAATCGTAGATATTTGCCGTAAATACGTCGTAACAACCCGTAATAAATCGTAAATGGACATTAATTACTCGTAAACCGCTCGTAAAAGCGGCCAGATCGTAACAATCCGTGTACTTTTACGGATATGTGACATCCGTAAGGACTCGTAAGAAAAATCCGTAAGTGTGAAGGGGGTATAAGGCAATACCGTTAAAAATATTGTTTTCTTACCTTTGTCTTCTTTACTTTTCTTTATCGGCCAGCTATCGGCTCACTTACTTCATTGATAAATCATCTTTGAACTTTGGTGAGATTATAAAAATCAGAATACCTCCCTTTAAATTCAAATCTCGTGGGCTGCACTCAATTCCAGAGATTTTTTTTACTAGTTCATCATTTAATTTGATGATCAGACAGAAATTAGCGAAACGAATTAATTGTGATTCAGTTATACATGTAGTTTGTATAATTATGTCTTTGCTCGGGGTAATGGTACATAACGATTCGCACCCACATGTTCCAGATTAATAGAAACATTGTCGGAGAGTGTGGAAACGCGGTCGATAACTGCGAAACGCTGTTGAAAACACCGAATTCGCAATATTAATTTTGTAATTTGTAGAATTATAACATCTGCATGTAAAGAAGTCTAAGCCTTCGGGCAGATATTAAAATAACATTTTTCCAAACATGAATGAATAATTATGAAAAAAGCTTACTCTATAATATATAAATAGTGTAAAACATGCCTCTTGTTGCCCAGTGCACCGGAAGCAATGATTGGTCTAAAATGTTCATCTAATTGGACTAAGAAGAATAAAGTCTTAAAGTGGCATACAACCACATTTCTTTTCAGTGTCAGTTAGTATTTTTTATTGTGTATAGCAACAGGTGTATTGCATTAGTCTTTATCTAATGGAGTCAAGCCTTTGTTTGATTGATTAACTAATTTTCGTTTATTTATAGTCGCCACAGGTTGACCATATGAGCGACGCCCCAATAGACTGTTATGTTACGGGGTATAGTGTAAGATACTGGACGCAACCCACCTTAAGTTTCGCCTGGTTCCTTCACGTGCTCGGTGTGTAGCACTGTCCTACGGGACCTCTATTTGACATCTCGCCCCCAAAAAACTACTAGAAATTTTAGTTTGACAGACGTGGGGCTCGAACGTACACTCTCAATTGTTCAAAGATTTGTCTCTTACAAGTCTCACGGCCTTCTTCTTTTCCTATTCAGGCTGACTATATGTCATTTTGTACAACCTATCTTTTGATTTAAAGTAAGGCGCCGGTAATGTAAAAACGGTTAGGTGTCTTAAAATAATGGCGTCCTCAAGAACATGATGTTATCAAAATTTAAAAGTAATTAAATGTGGTGCATACTCTGTGAAAAGGGGCGTTAATGCAATTTTGTAATGCATTATACCAAGCAAGTTGTCGCATTTGAGAGACCCATTTTACCTAAAGTGGGCTGAACCACGAGGTAGAATGAGGTAGACTGGTTCTTTAACATGCAGAAATTTACCAATAGCAAAAGGTTTCAACACAGATCAGCCTATGCAGACTGCAGAGGGTGACCTGAATCGATACATTTTTTCCAGAGGCATCAAAACCCCTTTTCACAGGGCGTGACTCATATTTAGCCTACTTGCCCGACCGATATTTAAGTTTGGCTTACTTGTGAATAACCTGTATCTTTTCATTCCAAAGGTAGTTCACAAGCATCTGTTAAGGAAAATTTACGAAATTTAAGGGGGAAAACGAGAATCTAAACTGCTGTTTGTTGGTTGAAAATAATTAACTTGATCATCAATCTTTTTCTGTTTAATACTGCAATCAAGTATGGTATTATTCATGCTTTACCTCATTACCTACACCCTTTACCACACAATGTCGACTTTTAACGCCCTTACGAAAGAAGCCTTTCGAAAACATTGTGGGGAAAGGAGAAAATGCTGGTAACCAGTCTCTTCCTAGAGAATATCTTGGTCCGTTTTCACCACTAATTCTGAGTTCAGTTCTAAAGCTAAAGTATAAAACTATGTATTTGATTGGCCGAGATAGTTTAAACATATTTATTTTCCCTCAAATATACATAGAAATGGGGTTGGGTCACAAGTTATTACAACTTAGAGGTCGACCCTCCCCCCACAATGTAAATATACAAGTGTTCACACAACTAATTACAATTGCAAGAGAGAGAGAGAGAGAGAGAGAGAGAGAGGGAGAGAGAGAAAGAGAGAGAGATTTTGTGCCGATTGGCCGAGATACAGTGCCTCGGCTGATCAGATGCCTAGACTTAGAATTTAGAGTTAGAACAATAAAATTGTGTCATGCTACGTAGAATTATAGGTTCATTTGTATTCATCATCATCATGGTCGTTGTCATCATCATTATCATCATCATCATCATCGTCGTCGTCGTCGTCGTCAGCATCATTAGTATCATTATTATTACCACCACCACCACCACAACATCATCATCATCACCATCATCATCATCATCGTTCTGATTATAATCACAATTATCATTATCAGCTACTTTAGCGAATTTGCAGTGAATAGAGCTTGAAGTATGCATTTTCTTGGAAACCTCTTTCCTAGAAAAGAAGGAAAACCTGTTTATCATCAATTACCCAAATTACGAATGCAAATTTGAAGAATAATGCACAGCATCCTATCAATTACAAGCACGAAGGTCTGGCTGTGCATTAAAAAACGTTGATTACCGTTTTATTGATAAGTGGTTATCTTGTGGCGCGTATCAGCACGCGAATGGGAGAAGCAACACGTGTTAGGCAATCTGTAAGGCAATATCTGAACTGATAGGGCTCTTTTTCACGTCGCTGCACAAACAGTTAACCCTTAGGCTACTAAGCGCGAATAACTGACCTTTTGCGGACAGTGTAGATCAAGATCAGACTGCACAGAACGTGCAGTCTGATCTTGGATCTACACTTTCCGATAAGGAGATATTTTTCCCCAAAAATTAACTTTGAAATACCAAAATTTGGGTTTTTACTGTCGACTTTTAACTTTCGTGTTAGTTACTCAGCAGGCTAAGGATTGAAAGATAAAAATCGGGGATTACTTAGTATTTTTTTTTCTAGTTTAGGTAAAAGTGGTAGATGAAAGTTAGACTAGCATTATCTGAATTTCTTGTATTGTTTTGTTTGTAATAATTTGTTACTTTAATCTCTTTCAGTCGACAAAATTATAGACTTGCCCAAATTGAAAGCATGTGTTAAAAACATCGCAACTAAGATACCACTACTATTAAAAATGGCTTTCAACACGCGAAAAGGGGTATTCAGACATTTGCGTAATATGTCGTCTCGGATCAGCCTGCGCAGTCCGCGCAGGCTAATCCGAGAAGACACTTAACGACTACATTAGATTTTGTGCGACAGTAGACTTGTGAAAAACAGAAAATTGCATAAAAACAGAAAGTGTCGTGTCGGACTAGCCTGCGCGAACTGCGCAGGCTGATCCAAGACGACACTTTACGCAGATGTCCGACTGTCCCTTTTCGCGTGTTGCAAGCCTTTTAAAGCCGATGAATTAAATGTGGCTCAAATGATTTGGATTTGGTTCTGAACAAGTGGGCACGCTGTGGGAAAAGGAGAAAATGCTATTGTTTACCAGCATTTACTTGTAATTTTTTACAAGCGTTGTCTTCTTTAGTATAGTAAAAACAAAGGCATATTAGGTTGAAGAGTTTAAGAAATGAACTAATATTGTTGTGAAGAATAGACTGACACAGAAATAGGCATACAAGTACCTATAGATTCAATACCATAAGCAAAGTATGCCTTTAAACACCCGTGCATAAAATGTTGGTTAATGAAGGCGGCGTTTTAATAAAAAATAGGAAAACGGAGAAGCGAAACTGTATGGTTGTTACGAGCGTATGTTTTCCAATCAAAGTTAAGGATCCTATTTATATTACGCGTTCAAATGGTTAAATTCTACCAGAAAGGAAGTCAAACATATATGGAGCCATGTTCTGGCGAAAGAGTGGGGTTAAATGTTTTTTCGTGATGCCTGGTACCAAGCATAAAATTAAGTGCTTATGGATCCACTAAACGTTTTTTGTCTAACAACCAACGGAATCATGAGGCTGACTGGTCCTTTGACATGCAGAAAAATGACCACTTGCAAAAGGTTTCGATGTGGGATGATCATATTTGCAGATGCATCATTAAACCCCCTTTTCACAAAGTATGGCTCATACATGTATATGTAACATGGTTTGTGCAAACAGCACACCAAATGCTCTTGCTGGTATTCTTTGTCGTTGTTCCGTTTACTCTTTCCAACCAGTCCCTTATTTGAATGACCCTGAGAGAAAAAGCTTTTGAAAACATTGTGGGAAAAGGAGAAAGTGAGGGTGACCAGTATTTTTTCTTTTGTTTCCTTCCATAACTAAGACAGGTATCATCTTTTTAGCTGTCTCGTCTGCAAATGCCAAATGCTTCTGATTTGGTTGAGTCTAACATGTTGTCGTTGAGTAAAGAGTTAAATAGTTTGCTGCCGCAGGATGAAAAAAAAAACCTATCTTCCGTGAGATGAACAGGACAGCAATATGCAGCCACACCACCATATATCCGCCTCACATGCATCCTGCAACAATATGGACCGCCACGCCCAGATTTATTGTTGCAAATTTTATCCGGCCAAAAGGTACAAAATTATCGCGAATGGTTCAAAGACACTGATTTTCTCGGGTGTAGTTGATTTTTCGTGTTTGAAATATCATTGTTGAGATATTTTTCACGAAGTTTCTCGAGAACTGCATAGACAAAAGACACCTTGAGAGAGGGTAGAGAGAGAGAAAGGGGAGAGAGAGATAGAGAGAGAGACGGGCAGGCAGGTAGGCAGGCAGGCAGGTAGGCAGGCAGGCATGGGATAAACAGTCTTGACAATCTAAATTTTCATCAGTCTTTTCCTTGTTACTTTTAATATTCAAGCATTGTACCATTTCATTTCTATGCGTGAGTGTAGATAAATGTACGTACATATGAAAAAAATGTGCTTCGAAATATGCTAATTTATTCTAAAACTTCATCTTTGATATGAGAACGGATCAGAAGAAATTACAATAGAATTGGGCTCACGTTGTCAAACATCGTAATCCCACCTAATTTAAACCAAAGTAAGATCTACATTTATTCCCAAGCTCTCGTTCTTCCATGTCAAGAATCAAACGAAAAACGTCTTTATCCTTTACCATACAATCTCTAGTTATAACGACCCTGAGATAGAAAGCTTTTGAAAACATTGTGGGAAAAGGAGAAAATGCTTGTAACCAGTATTTCTTCATCCATTTCTCTACAATAATTTCTACCCTTTAAATGACAAATCCGGTTATTGGAGTGACATTTTATTTTGTCGTTTGCAAATTCTTTCAATATGGACGGCTTTAAACTTTTGTCGTCTGGTAAAGTATTAATCATCAAGCAACACAAAAGTGGTGTCTACGTACATGTACTTGATGATGATTTTAGTTATCTACCGAATAATCCCATGTTTAACAACCCTAAAGTAGAAGGCTCTCGAAAACATCGTTGGAAAAGAAAAGAAATGCTGGTAACCAGCATTTTCTTCTTTTTTCCACAATGGTTCTACTCATTTTGAGTCAATTTTGATCATGTAAGCCACAGTTGAAATTTCGTCTGCAAATGCTCTCATTTTCTGCAAGTGTACTATTTTGTCGATTGGTACATAGGATAAAGTCTGCGTTGAGACTTTTAAAACGAAAAAGGTTATTGAATCCCGTACATTATTTGAAACTGAGGGAAAATAAAGGAGTCTTGTGCAGCAAATGCACTCTTTTTATAAATATTTATTGTTTCTTTCATCTCAGTAAGTGTTTAAGGGAGATAATCCGATGTTTGCAGGTTTTCGTGATGACCCCGATGACTCGTTTGAGTTCCATAAATAGATCAAACAATGTGCACAGTGACATGCAAAGTTAATTTGGGCTTGGAAACCGTGGGTGGCTCCACTGTACTTATGTTATCGATGAGGATCGAAAGCTTTGTGCTTTTTTTGCCATGAATTTTGTTATTTACTTTATGGCAAAGATAGAACATAATAAATAGAGTATTTTAACTGTTTCGTTAACAATTAAATAAAGTACACCTTTGAAACGGTTATAATACAGTTGAGTCATCCTCTGTGAAAAGGGGACTTAATGCATCTGCGAAAAGTATCGACCCATGTTGACATGGTGGAAACTTCTTGATTTTTGTCAATTTTACGCATGTCCAAAGACCATTCTGCCTTAAGATTTTGTCAATTGTAAGACAAAGTAGATTTAATTGATTTCATGTGATGACTTACTTGGTATAACGCATCACACAGCCCCTTTTTCACAGAGCATGGCTCAGATGTATTGCAAGATGAAGAGACATCGGTAATAACAGAATAAAGAAGAGGACAGCACAGTGTCGATCAGAGACCAGACTGAACTTTCTGTGCAGTCTTACCTAGATCAACGCTGTCCACAGAAGCTACCTGTTTCGTCTTAGATCAGGGAAGAGCTAAAATGTAGAAAAAAAAAGTCCTCATTTTTATGGTATCAGCTGGTTCGCAACTTTGCTTGGATTGTCCACTGTAAAGGAATGCCATGTCCAACATATAAATTGAAAAGTATATTATTTCTTATCATTTGTACATGTTCTCACAGCGTTATTTGCCATTGGTAAAAAAATTGTGCACTAGTATGTTCTATGGCCACTGCGACAGTACATCAATATTCATGGTTTGCCACCGATATTCGATAACTCGCTGCGCTTTTTCCTACTAAGGCAAATAGATATGGTAGGAGATAATCCTTTATATGTACAAATTGGTAATCTAGTATTTTAATGGGTTGCCTTACATCCCATTACTGTATAATATACACGTATTTTCATACACATCGTTTTAGCAGCAACCCCTCCTATTACAACGATGAATTGATTAACATCTAGTTCTCGAAAACCATACTTTATTGAAAATTTCACTTTTAAACAATATGCATGCAAAATATTGAGGAAAAGCAGTCAGTTGCTGGCGTGCTTGTTTTTTATTATTTCTCTTCATATTGAACCACAATAGAGTCTCAATATTCATATTTTTTAACAAAGATCTTTTCTGTGTCCCAGGATAATTCTGTGATAGACTGCATCTATAAGTTTTCTAAATGAATCGATTTTTCATAAAAGAACCTCGAAGTTTTAATGATTATATAATGCTTAAATAACAGTCAAGTTTTGTGCATCATCACTGTCATTCAAGTGGAATCATGTGGCGACATAAAGAAATCATTTTTTTGTTCGCATACTTTAGAAAACTGATGTGAAGTCAAGTAACTTCTCAAGTATGCCAATATATAAAAGGTTAAATAAGACAAATATTTTCTTTCCTTTTTTCAAATCTTGTAATAACGTGTTTCAGTATAGCAATCAATCGAAGAAAAAGGTTTAGAATGAAATATGTTTAGAATAAAATATCGTTTGTTATTACTATACAGTAATTTAAATGAGCGGGACTATGGCAGAAGAGGGTTTTAATTAATGCATCTCTGTGATGCATTACATCAAACAAGTCATCACATAACTATGGATTCATAAAATCCAATTTGTATAACAAACGACTGAATCATCAGGTTGTATGGTCCTTTGGCATGCAGAACATTAACCAATAGCAAAAAAAATCAACTCACAGACTGTGCAGGCTGACCTGGTTCGATATTTTTTGCAAATGCATTAAAAATCCCTTTTCACAGAGCATGGCTCAAGTGTATATACTTAATAGCATTATCAGCGATACAGAGTCCTAAGTTTCACTGATTTGAGAGTATGTCCCTCTGTGATATATAAAATGGCCTGCAACACGCGAAAAAGGGCATTCGGATATTTGCGTAAAGAGTCGTCTCGGACCAGCCTGTGCAGTCCGCCCAGGCTAGTCCGAAACGACACTTTCCGTTTTTATGTAATTTTCTATTTTGCGCAAGTCTACTGAAGAACAAAATCTAATGTAGTCGTAAAGTGCCGTCTCGGATAAGCCTGCGCGGACTGCGCAGGCTGATCCGAAACGACACTTTACGCAAATGTCCGAATGCCCCTTTTCGCGTGTTGCAGGCCATATATAAAATATCGATGTCTTTTTTTCTTTCCTTGAAATTAATTTGACTTTTCACCAGACGACAAAGTTTTGCACTTGTTCAAACTTGAAAGCAATGGCAAGAAAGCAAAGAAAACGTGACTCAAAATCTTAAAGAAACAATAAAGGCCAAATGTAAACAAAGCGGGTGTTTAAATGCATTTGAATTTATATCATACCATTTAAAAGTGTGGAAATTATTGAGAAGATGACAGTCTGTCATTGTACGTCGGTCGAAGTTTTAGTCGCTGACAGAGAAATTAATTTCAAAACTAGGTTAAAACCTGCCAGGTAGCTGTGTCTTTTGTTTACTCTTTGCCTGATTTTAAAATTCTTTTATCTGCCAGTGACTAAAACATGGCCCGACCACACAATAACAGACTGTTATCTTCACAATATTTTCCATACTTTTAAATGGTATGATTTGAAATTAAATGTGTTTTGACACCTGCTTTGATACTTTTGCCTCTACTGGGCCTTTAAACTTTTCTTTCGAAGAAACGAAAACATTTAAAGAAAAGGAGAAAATGCTAGTCACTAGCATTTTCTCCTTTTCCCATGTTGTTTTCAAAAGCCTTTTTCCTAATGGCTGCTAAAACTCGGAATTGTGCAATAAAGGGATGAAGTCGTCATTGGACGAACAAGGAGGAATTTTTGGGTTTGTATAAAATATGACAAAACACAGAAAAATCCAAATGCAGGAAAGAAACAGACAGAAATCACGCACACACACAATTACACGTTAACAGCGACTACAATTTTTAATCTGACGATACAAGCTTCTGTTCATCTGTTCTATAGCAGACATTCCTTCGAAAAAGA
The DNA here is from genome assembly GCA_946811185.2 of Hippopus hippopus. Taxonomy (NCBI): domain Eukaryota; kingdom Metazoa; phylum Mollusca; class Bivalvia; order Cardiida; family Cardiidae; genus Hippopus; species Hippopus hippopus. The sequence goes on from OX328096.1 coordinate 36,860,152, forward strand.
CATTCTTTTGCCGTACATTTGCCATTTGTACTCTTCAATTAAGCAGCAGGTGGTTTGTAAAGGGAAGTTTTCAAATGCACGTGCTTCACAGATCACAAGCTTATTACATTGCAGCACACCAACAAAAATCACAGCCGTTTAAATGTTATCGCAGAAACTATCAGACAGAAAGGTATGGCCCTTAAAAAAGAACAATCGATTAAATCTAAAACACTCCAAATTCGTTTAACATTCTTACAAATTTATTAGTTATGTATAAAGCGTGCACGTTCGCCATTCCAGAAAACTTGAACTATAAATTGTGGATGAATTAAAAAACAAAACAAAAAAAAAAACTACCGGTATGAAGCTTTCGTCATGGGTCAGATGTCGAAGAAGCAGCTCCAGGTGGATTGTTTTGAAAATTTCAAAGGTTTTTGAGATAATGCCACTGATTGGTTATCGCCCTATATCTTGTTCCAATACCTTCAGTAAAGGTATTTTATCCTACCGGGGCTTTTACATTACTTCCTGCACGCGTTAAATGGACAGTGAATAACTCATGAACCACACCGTCTCTTTACTAACCATGCAAGGATTTGTTTACTTCTGTTCATTCTGCACGGACATTTCTAATGTATCTTGGCTTTATTGTTTAATGGTCGTTTTGCTCAGGTAAATAGGCAGAGATTTGTCGTCAAAGATTTTTGCTTGGAAAGAAGATGGTGGAGTAAAAGTGAAACATTATATTTGACAAGATATTCACGTGTTGTCTTATGTGTTCTCAGAGATTTGGTTTCATTCACTTCGTAGATGTTTTTTGTATAAAAAGCATTTTGCTATCGTAGTGTTTTAAAATGATTGTTAATATGTGGACGAGTGGACTCCCAACTCGATATAGTACTTGATTTGGCTATGAGTCGAAAGTGTTACGATATTGGAGTAATATTCTATTGTATTTTCGTTACAATTATGGAAGTTTTCGGGCGACCAATTTCAATTGATTTCTTGAAGAAAAGTGCGGTTGACAAGAACGCGTTTAACAAAATAACAAAGAGTGATAGCAATGTAGTACCGGAAGGAAGAAAGACAGGACTTGCAGATAGATCGCCCGATTCATTTCCGTTTAACCCAGCGTCATCACACGGAAGGAATTTACTGACGGGACTGTCGGGTCATGGAAATAAGTACCGGCCTTTCATGAACAATTCAGTAACAAATACCCCCGAGTACATGTTGGAATTATACAATAAACTTTCTAAACGCAAACCATTCCTATATAATTCCAATATTATACGAAGTTTTCTTAATCTTCCTGAACACGGTAAGTACAATTTCTCACCACTGCTAATTCGTATCCTGCCAAATTCGAACTGTTGATTAATACAAAAATATATTTCGTCAAGTTTATTGTCATTGGATTCGGTTTACATGATCGAAACTACTAGTAGAAGAGTGGAGAGGGTAGAGCAAGATCAGATTGCATGGATATGCAGTCTGATCTTGCTTTACACATTCCACGAAAGACCTGTATGTTCTCGAACGGCAGAAAACGACTGAAAATTCAAAAATGGGCATAATTCAAATCGGTAACCTTGGATATGAATTTTTTAATCTTGCTGCATGTAGATCCATACGGTTGGAAAACCACGAGAACTTAAATGTAATACACGGTCTTACATGTGTCATTTACTGGTTCGGAGCAAACTTACAATTACAGTCCAACATGTATTAAGTTTGTTTGTATGGCATTTTACGCCGTTTTCAACATTAAACCAGTTATATCGCGGCTGTCAGTGCAACTATCCATGCCCTCCTAGGGTTTATCTTACCATTACAGCGAATAGTTTTCCCATTCCACCGGCTGCTTTCCCACAAAACCATCGACGAAACCATGATTAGCGGTAAAAGAGGATTGAATCCTGTTGCAGTTACTATCATTAACCCCCGGAAAGAAATTCTCCGAGCTGCAGATTCGAACTTACGACCCAGTAGTTTCAAACCCTGCGCGTAACCAACCGAGCTACTGGGCTCGGCCAACCAGCCTGTTTTAACCCTTAGGCTGCTAACACCGACTGACTGACCTATTCGGGACAACGTAGATCAAGATCGGACTGCACAGAAAGTGCAGTCTGGTGTCGGATCTACACTGTCCGATGAGGAGATATTTTGCTCTAAAAGATAAGTTTGAAATTACATTATTCGAGTTTTTACTATCGGCTTGACAGTTTTATTTAACTTACTTAGCAGGATAAGAGTTAGCAAGCGCCATATGGCGCTTGCTAACTCTTATCCTGCTAAGTAAGTTAAATAATGTGTTAGCTTGAGACAGGTTCTTGTAAAGTATGGGTACATCATAACCCTTTACCAGACGGCAAAATTTCAGCCTCGTCCAAATTCAAAGCATTTGCAGACGAAAAGTCAAACGTAACTCAAAAAAAGAAACTTGTCTATCACAGGATGGAACATATTTTGGGGAAAGGACAAAATGCTGGTAACCAGCATTTTCTCTTTTTCCCACACTGTTTTCAAAAGCCATCTTCCAAAGGGTCGTTCAAGATCCAGATTGTGTTGGAAAAAGTTACAGTTTAGCCTCCTCTCGGATGCTAGTTCAGTACAGGTTGCTTGCTCAATAGAGATGGTCACTTAGGTATAATTCTTTTCCAAGCGGTAAAATTTTAGACTTACCCGCATTGGACGCATAATTTTCAGACGATTTATAGCTTAAATTATGTGCGTAAAAAGGATAGAATGCATTGTGGGGAAAAAAGAGAAATATGAATTCAAACGCCTAACTCTTAAAGAGGCCCCGATACTCATTTTCAGCCAGTTTTAACTCACATTGTCTTTATTTTATCAAACTATAGTCATTCTCATATCTTCATGCCAAATATTGCGCCTCACGGTTGCAAGGTTGCTTAGATTACGGTCGATAGAAAATGCATTTCGCTGAGTTGCGGCCTTCCATGTAAACAGACTCGTCGTTTCTGGTTTTTGAATCGAAGATTTCGATATGTCCGTTATACACTCGGGTAGATTCGTATGATGGTCATGCATTCTGTCACGTGACTATATTTGACCTTCGCCCTGTGTCTAATGAGGTAAACGAAGGAAAATGGATGCTTCTTTGTTGCAGCCTCGATTTTCAGACGGAGGTCGCGGCCTATATATGCAAATTACACCGTATCCGACTCTAGGCGGAAACCAACGATAAATTTCCGTGACGCAACGCCATTGTTTACAGCTCCGATCATCAGCCAGTTTTCTTCTGACCAATTTTCGGTTTCTTATACAAATCTCTGTGTTTCTTTTTTTCAAGTACACCATATATGTCAGTAATTTATACATGTTTACACAAAGGACTGATTTCCAATTGTTTGAAATTTAACAGCATTTTTGCTCACCGGCTGTAGACGGGCATCTTTAAGGGTCGGTAAAACGCATGATTTATTAATGGCTTGCAACACGCGAAAAGGGGCATTTGGACACTTGCGTAAAGTATCGTCTCGGATCAGCCTACGTAGTCCGCGTAGGCTTATCCGAGACGGCACTTTACGACTACATTAGATTTTGTTCTTCATTAGACTTGCGCAAAACAGTAAATTACATAAAAACGGAAAGTGTCGTTTCGGATCAGCCTGCGCGGACTGCGCAGGCTGATCCGAAACGACTCTTTACGCAGATGTCCGAATGTCCCTTTTCGCGTGTTGCAGGCCATTTGGAAAAAATGTTTTAACCCTAGCTTTGCTCATATGTCTAACGCGCTTCACAGTATGTGTAGACCTTGAGGAAGACAGCTTTTGGAAATATTGTGGGAAACGGAGAAAATGCTGGTAACCAAGAAGAAAGCTTTTGAAAACATTGTGGGAAAAGGAGAAAATGCTGGTAATCAGCACTTTCTGCTTTTCCCAAATTGTTTTCTACTCAGGTTCAAAGACAATTTTCACCATTTGAAACATATAATATTTATAATTTGTCGTCTGGAAATCCTTTGAATTTGGACAAGTCAAAATAGTTTAGGACGCCAGCAAGGCATTTGAGCCGATAGCTCAGTCAGCAGAGGACAGTAGTTTTGACGGTCTCTAGTTCGAATCCAAGCGGTGACAAATCAAAAGAAAAAGTTTTTTTTCTCATCTTTTAACTTTGAATAACCTTTCACGTACCAGTGACTTTTACAAAAAAGGTGTCTTTTTTGTCAAAGTCTTGTTTTCTGCAGCTTTAAATCAGCAAGATTACGGCTGAATAACCACTGTTTTTTTTTAATCGATTCATTACGCAGTTGTATATGGCAATCTTTCCTTGAAGCGATAAAATATTCAAATAGATAATTAGATGTATTTCAAATTGACCGAAAACTTTAATTTTTTTCTTAGCTACATTTTTTGTGGAAGTTTCATTAAACAACAAGGCGCAGTCTTAAAACTATGAAATCCTAAAGCGGCCATCTAAGACTTCGTATAATTATCGCAGTGCCGACATTAGTATTTTTGTCTAAAAATCACAAAACCTTCATGACCTGAATGGAATTGATTGGCCTGTCAGTTGGAATAAGGAAAGAAATGACTTTTTACTAAGTGTTTATGAGTTGTACATAAATTTGAGCCATCTTCTGGTAAAAGGGGGCTTAATGCATCTTTGCGATGCATGATATCAAGCAATTCATTACATAATTATGCATCCATAACATCTATTTTGTCCAACGACCGACTACATCATGAGGTAGACTGGTCCTTTGGCTTACGGAAAATTGACCTATAGCAAACAATATCGACCGAGGTCAGCCTGTGGACCCGAGTCGATACTTTTTGTAGATGCATTAAACTCCCTTTCAACAGAGTAAGGCTCATTTTTGTAAGGATAATAGTGTTGTGCAAATATAGCAGTACGTAAAGTTTGAGTATCAGTGTACGGTTTGCTATCGGGAAAGGAAAAAATCGGTTAACATCTCTCTTTACCAAACATTCACTAATTAAATTACCCTAGCGCTTTTAAAAACTTTGTGGGAAAAGGAGAAAATGCTAGTAACCAGCATTTTCTCCTTTTACCACAATGATTTAAACCATTTAAAGATAAATCCTAACATTTGAAACACAATTTCATTTTATTTTTCGTCTTTAAACTCTTTCAAAATGGACAAGTCTAAATTAGTGTTTTCTGATAAAGAGTCGTTATTTGCCCTTGAACTAGTTTATTATCTTGTTTACTAATTGTCAGCGTAATGCATCCTATCGAAAAGCTTATCATGTTATCAATATTATTATTGTTTGGTATTAATTATCAATTTTCTCTCCAGTAGAAGGAAAACTATGTTATTCTGTAAGTCTGTATTTTTGTTATTTTCTTCAAGTGATTATTATTGCCTGGAATCAACATGATAACTTGAGTTTGCATTTCAATTTATCATTCAGTCACGTGCACCCAGAAATATCTGTGCCACAGCATTATTTTTTTTTTTTTCAGAAGTGGGGCACCGAGTAATTTGATTAAAATTCATCTTCATGAAACATTCATTTTTACTGGCAGATCGCAGGCACTTGCATCTTTTTTCAAACTTTGAGTTTCACTATTGGGATGAAAAAAAAAAACTATCTACATCTAAAGTTTCTAACTTCGTAATTATCTATATAATCATCTATTGGTTCTACTCTAAATAGCAGACTGGAAATCCGGATGGCACGATAAATGAAACAAGTTATTTATGCAAGATTTAAAAATGTGAGAAAAAATACCGTTTTCAACAGTTTTTTTCCTCAGGATTGTTAAAACCCGGAATAGTGTAGTATGTGGTTAAAGTAGGCAACTTTTGAAAACAGCAATTGATGACGACCACAACAACAACAACAACAACAAAGCGCCTGTGCAGCGGAATAGGATCTTAACAAAGCATTCCAGCAAAAGGGTTTTAGGGATCGTCGCTGTTCCTTGAAATCTTATGAAGTGTCTGACAAATAAAGTTGTACCGGAAGCGACAATTAATCAACCCTGCAAGTGCCTTAGGCAAAAAACGTTTTTACGAATAGCATATATTAAGGTCAGACGGTACAGAACGTGCAGTTCGATCTTGGACCTATTCTGTCCGCGCTTGTAGTCAAGACTATAGGATAGAAATCTTTTCGAGTTCCAGTGGATTGTATTTTCAGCGGTAGAAAGAGGTCGAGTTTACTTATTTGGAACTGAAAGATCTCAAATATATGGCCTGCAACACGCGAAAATGAGTATTCGGACATTTGCGTAAAGTGTCGTCCCGGATCAGCCTGCGCAGTCCGCGCAGGCTAATCCGAAACGACACTTTCCGTTTTAATATAATTTTCTGTTTTGCGCAAGTCTACTGAAGAACAAAATCTAATGTAGACGTAAAGTGCCGTATCGGATTAGCCTGCGCGGACTGCGCGGACTGATCCGAGACGACACTTTACGCAAATGTCCGAATGCCCCTTTTCGCGTGTTGCAAGCCAATTATTATAAGCAAGACAGCTATCGACGACCGAAAATACAATTTACTGAAGATGATAAAGATTTCAATCCTAAAAATTTGAATGATCAAGCGGACGATATAGATTCAGTTCTGTGCCGTCTGATCTTGATCTATGCCGTCCGCATAAAACACATGCTTTCGTTTGTGGCGTTGAAAGAGGGACATCAATGAATCCGGTCCTTGCTTGAAACGTGATGTCCTTGGCGAGCGCTTATCTCTCATGTGTAGTGTTAAACTCGCGGTGGTCACACCAAACAAAATTTCCATGCTATGTGCGTTTACCGAAGAAGTTTCGAAAAAAAAAAAAAACCCCAAGGAAATCAGACACCAGGAAAATCGTTTTCTCTAGAATTAGCCCAACTCATTCGTGCTTATTTAATCATGGTTATGAATGGCTCACAACATGTTTCTAATTTATTTTAAGGCGAGCTACCTTGAATTTAGTACGCGGTCTATCGAATCAGTGGTGATATACACGCAGAAAGATGAAAGGTTATCGGGGTTCCATGCTGCGATTGTCAGAATCACCATTTGTCAAAATACCTTTTTAAACACAAACTGAAAAAAGATTTTAATCTTTCTTTGCAAAATATTCAACACGTGACTTAAGCAAAGATGCACTCCAGTTCAAATGAAAATTGTTCCCTTTTCACTGTTTGGCCTACATTCATAGTCATCCTTCTTAAAATCGTTTAAACTTTTACCAAACGACAACATTGTAGACTTGGTCGAGCTTGAAAGTATTTGCAGACGACAAAATAAATATGACCCAACTGACGAGCCTTGTCTTGCAAACGGTAGAAAATATTGTTAGAAAAGGAATAAAAAATGCCGCTTATCAGCATTTTGTCCTTTTCGTACGGAGTCTTCAAAATCTCTACGCCTTCGAGTCGCTATTACATGCATTTAATTGTTCCAATGTTAATGTGATAATATTCTAAATGATTTTGAATTTTAAGTGACCAGGAAATTTGGTAAATTATAAACATGGCGTTAAAAGGTTTAAAAATATAATGTTAGACTAGTCCTATGTGAAAAATACAACGGTCATGACGTTAGTGAATTTTCCCCAGTATACAACTACACGGAGTCTTGATACTATCACTGGAAATTATGTAGACTTAGAAATTTTGAAATAACAGAATTTCACGTCTCTTAAGTGTGTAGTTCTCCAGTTTATCTACAAGTCCTGTTAAATTTTAAATGAATGATATAGATGGCATGTAATTTATAATATCAATGTCATTTAGGATAGATCTTAATGTTTCATACACGCTTGTCTTTGTGATACATTTTTATCGTGTATTGTACTTGTTCTGTAAAGCCCCCGTCACACTAAACTAGTTCTTAGAACATCTTACCCCGTCCTGACATAATCGGAAAACGGGTTGCGGTCGGGGTAGAACGTGTAATTTTGGCCTGATAATGCCTGTAGCCCCTGTCTCACCAAACCTGTTCTTAGAAAGTCTTACCCCTGTCAACAAAATCGTAAAACGGGCTGCAGTCGGGATAGGACGTGTAATTTCGGTCGGTAAAATGCAAACGCACTGCCAATTGATGCCCAACTGCACCGCGTCTCTATTAGGATCGCAGTATGGCAGTTCCGTTTGTAGTACGTCCATTTCGTTTTAAGTACGTTGTCACTCCGTCTAATTACAGGACGGGATGGACGGGAAAAATTTTGAGCAGGCTCAAAGTTCTGGAGCACCCTTCCCGTCCTAACCCGTCCATTAAATTCGTAAACAGACCATAAAAGGTTGCTAATACGTCCACTCCGTCCGAGCACAGTTCAAGTCCGTTTGGCAAAAATTTTCGGAACGGAGTGAGAACGAGTTTGGTGTGACAGGGGTATAACGTCATTAGAACAGAAATAGATGGTAGTCATTGTTCAAGTAAAGGGACAAACAAAGATTCAAAATTATAATATTAACCGTTTACCACACAACCTCGACTTCTAGCGACCTTGAAAAAAGGCTTTCGAAAACATTGTGGGAAAAGCAGAAAATGCTGGTAACCAGCATTTTCTCCTTTTTCCAACAAAGTTTATACCCTATCAAAGACCATTTGCATTTCATTTAATTTTCCTCTGCAAAAGCTTTGAATTTGGTCGAGCCCTAAATTTTGGCGTTTGGTACAGAGTTCGCTTTTCTATATGCTCTCTTTATTCATATCTCACAACAGTATAGTTTAACCCTTCGGCTGCTGAGCGCCACTCACTGACCTTTTGTGGACAGTGTAGATCAAGATCAGACTGCACAGAACGTGCAGTCTGATCTTGGATCTACACTGTCTGATAAGGAGATATTTTTTCTCAAAAGAGTAAGTTTGAAATAGCATTTTTCTGTTTCTTTTTTTTTTACTATCGTCTTAAAGTTTCGTTTAATTTATTTAGCTGGATAAGAGTTAAAATTACATGAGCCGTGCTCTGTGAAAAGGGGGCTTAATGCATCTGCGAAAAGTTTCGACCCAGGTCAGCCTGCGCAGTCCGCGCATGCTGACCTGGGCCGAAACTTTTCGCTATTGGTAGATTTTCTGCATGTCAAAGGATCAGTCTACCTCATGATTGAGTCGGTTGTTAAAAAAAGTGGCTATTATGGATCCATAAGTATGTGATGGCTTTCTTGGTATGATGGATTACGGAGATGCATTAAGCCCCCTTTTGCCAGAGCATGGTTCACAACTATGTTTGTTTACGAAAACAATTGAATGAGCAAAGTTAGTCTTACAGATTCATGTTATCAAAGCCAAAAGAAAGATCCAATAAATACAGATGTAAAGATTTAAACCTTTGCCAAACAATCCCGAGTTTTAATGATCCAGATAAAGAAGGCCTTTGAAAATGTTGTGGGAAAAGGAGAAAATGCTGGTAACCAACGTTTCTCCACTTTGCAAAATGTTTTCTGCTCTTTCACGTACGAATTCCATCTTTTATCTCACATTAGATTTGGTTTCTTCGAATGCTTTGCATTTCGATAATTTCAACATTTTGTTGTATGGTAGGAAATGAAAAAATGTACAACAGCGTAAACAGATGCGCCTTTGTGTTCTATTATTGGCACTGACACGATCTGGTCAATAAACAAAACAACATTAGATTGTCTGATTGTAGGCTGTTAATGAGCTCATTGCAGATTTCAAGAGCAAGAAATTTATAGCTTGAGTTCCCGTATATCTTTAAGGTATTTTGATAAGTGTATTTATACCAGCCCAACATAGGAGGAAACGGTTTAGGTTGTATTATCTTATGATCGAAACAAAGGCTTTGCTTTTTTTATGATGCATGCACTAGCAAATGGAGGCTTATTGTATCTTCGTGATGCATTATACCATGCCAGTGATCACAGAATTATGGATCCATGAAATCCATTTTGTCTAATATCCGACTGAATCATGAGATAGCCTGGTCCTTTGACAGGCAGAAAATTGACCAAAAGCAAAAAGTTTCGACCGAGGTCAGCCTGCGCAGACTACGCAGGCTGACCTAGTTCGATACTTTTTGCTGATGTATTAAGCCCACTTTTCACACAGAGCATGGCTCATATATGTGTATCGTCTGACAGCAACAGTCAGCTGTCGCTTTACCATAAAAATGACTGTTTTTCGTGCAAGCCTTCTATTTGAAAGAATTTTCAATAAACAGTTTTTGTAAATAATATGTCTTATTCTAGTTGTGACAATTTGTTAAAATTGAAATACTCTACGTTTCGGAAACTTTGAAATGAGTGCTTTGAATCTATGTGAAAGGAAATATCAACGGTGTTGAAATTTATGACTGTTTTATTATCAAAAAGGGAAAGTATAGCCGCTAAAACAAACAGAGGACTGAAGAAGTCCTTTCATCATTGTTGAGCCAAGTTCTGGCAAAAGAGGGCTTGCTATATCTCCATGATGCATTTTACCAAGAAAGTCATTACCATACTATTTATCCATCAAATTCTTTTTTGTCTAACAGTCGACTTGATCATGAGGAAGTATGGTTCTTGGACATGCAGAAAATTTAAAAATGGCAAAAAGTTAGACCCATGTCAGGCCGCGCGGACTGCGTAGGCTGAAATGAATCGACACTTTTTGCAAATGCATTAAGCCCCCAGTTTCACAGAACATGACTCAGTTTATTTTGCAGAGAAGAACATGACCTCTTTTATCCAAGTATAGCGTTTGAAGTTCAACCAGAATAGAAACTTATAGTTAAGTTTTTTCTTGTTATTTTCAATCTTTATCTTGAAATATTTTTTTTTAAATCATTTAGATACGCAAATACTAAGATTAAAAAGTGGACAAGTGTTGCCAGATTATGAGGATATAACCAATCCTCAGACTATTGGACATATGTATACGAAATAATAGTTTAAGGTTAATAGAAACACGAAATATCTCTTTAAAAAAGATAGACGGCGTAAATTTGCCCGCGAATATACAGGGGCCCTTAGAATAAACATGTATACATTTTTGACCAGTCACAAATTTCAATACCAAAAAGTAGGTCAAAAACCAGCACATTCAGCTTCGCCGAAAAACCCAGAATATAGGACAGCTTAGATTAATATACAGACTGCAAGAGTTTTTTTTTTAATCTTTGTTATCACTGTTCACAGAAAATGGTTTAAAGTCTTGCTCCTCATTCACAAGCTTGAAGGATGTTACTTAATGTGGTTGAACCACGTGACTATTTTGATGCGATTGGCGGTGCGTGTAATTAAAGGTTTTTCCTAATATTATACATTAGTACTGTACGGATTCAACGAGTTTTTTTTTTTTTGAGTAGGGCCTACTCTGCAAAACTTCTGATTGTTTGTGATGTTTGCAATGATGAGCAAAATTATTTACTTAATTAAAACTGCCCGTCCAATACTGTTTAACGAATCCGACAGGTAATGACAATATTCACGTAAGTTACAAGACATTTTTGGGCAAGCGTTTCTATGAAACAACTAATTTCTGTCGTCAAAGGGCATGTCAAAACAGTGAAGTTTGGCAGAGCACTCTACGCTGCAAATCGTAAGAAACCGTTCAGTAACAATGCTAGGATTTGGAAAAATCTTTTCCTGACATGCACCATGAACCTCATCAAATAGTCACGTGGATTCACCACACTTTGACTAAGTCAAGGAATTTCTTCATATAAGCTATGGTATGTGAAATGGGGGTTTGATGCACCTACAAAAAGTATCGACCCAGGTCAGCTAGCGCAGTACGCGCAGGCTGACCTAGATCAAAGCTTTCTTGCTAATGGCCACTTTTCTGCATGTCAAAGGACTAGGGCGCATCATGATTCAGTCGGTTGTTAGACAAAGTGTATTTTATGGTTCCATTATTATATGATGACTTGCTTGGTATAATGCATCACGGTAATACATTTAAAATCCCTTTCAACAAAGCACTGCGCATATCTTTCTTCTTGTATCTGACATCAATGGACAACATAATAATAACCCATTCAGTCACCTGCTTTATAACTTACTATTTAAGCAGAACAAATACTGAACAAGTCTAATGTTTTATACACAAATTGCCATTGAAGTAATTCAAAACGCTAGGCAGCTGTAGGATTAATTTGAGAGGCAAATTTTCTCTATTATTTTGTTCAACTTGTTTATATGGGTACAAGATTAATTGTAAACTTGTTTGGGTAGAACAATTAAGTGATATTATATACATAAATGTGATATCGCTAGGAAAAAAATATGGTGTATGAGCGTTTGAAAGCCATAGCATCCATCATAGTCATATTTGCTTGCAATTTTGTTAGTATAAATCACTATTTTATGTGCCAAGAAAGTATCGTTTTTCTCGAATACCAAAAAGAAATCCCTTGGTACATGTTTATTCCTCTCTCTTATCACTGATCCAGTTATGAAGATTACTAATTAATTCTGACAGAATTGTAGCTTACAAATGCCCCAGCTATTTTTGTTATTATAGTTGGAGAGCCAATAATAAACAGATGTTCTCCATATCAAAGGACGGCTACTCAATTTACAACACGATCAATTAAAGTCTCTGAAATTCTTTATTTCAGGCATGAAAACCAACACTTCCGGTTCTGGAGAAGCACGTGTACACTCACTCATTTTCAACATTTCAACACTAGACAATAAGGAGCACATTAATGTTGCAGAACTAAGACTGTTTACCCTCATAAAACGGGACCAAAGCTCATTTATCGGAGTGCGTCGATATGTTTCTGTTTACGAAGTCATCGAAATTGTGCATAACCAAAGGACACGAGAAAAATACAACTACATTACCTCGAAATATATTCTTAGTCTTGAAAATGCTTGGGAGAGTTTTGACGTCACGGCTGCCCTTAAGCGCTCCCTGAAACACGGATCAAGGATCGAACGCCTAGAAGTTCGAATACGGAGTTTATTCACGCCTCACACCATTGATACGTTGGACTTCAATGCGAACCCAAACGACCCAAAACAACCCATTCTGGTAGTGTATTCTAACGACAAATCTGTCCGTCATGAACATTCAGCGGAGATACACGAACTCATGATGCACAATTTACTCACAGAACCGGATACGAGCTTTAAATACTCCACGCCCTTGTCAGACTATTCAAGTAATGTTTATACCGAATCGCAACACCGTGAAAATCATGAACGCGTAAAAAGAAGTCGTTTACGAAATACCATCTGCCGGAGGCGGCCGATGTATGTCGACTTTGCCGACATTGGTTTAAACTGGATCATAGCACCAAGGGGATACCAGGTTAGTGTAAAATCGTGCATTTACGAATTTGGTCAGCTGAGTCTTTGCAAACGATAAGATTTTAGATATGTCCATTTTAACTCTTAACGTGCTATATAAGTTAAGTGAAATCTGCAACCCGGGTGTAAAAACCCAAATGTTGCTATTTCAAAGTTTTCTTCTGGAGAAAATATCTCATTACATGACACTGAGACATTCCAAGATCAGATTGCACTTTCTGTTAAATCTGACCTAAATCTATACTGTGCTTAAAAAGTCCATAAGTCTCGCTTAGCAGCCTAGGGCTTAAGAATTTGGTCAGTTGACCCTATCCAAACGATAGAATGTTAGACTTGTCCATTTTAAATGCATTTGCAGTCGAAAAAAATAAATGTATGTTAAATAATGACATTTGCTTCTAAAGGATAAGAAGCATTGGGGGAGAGGAGAAGATGCTAGTTACGATCATTTTATCCTTTTCCACAATGTTTTCAAAAGCCTTTTCTCTCAGTGTCGTTGACCCTTTGGATTGATGGTAAAAGGTTAACACTCGAAATCTACTGAGGTTGTTTTGTAGACAGTTTAGCTTTGCCCTTTATGACACAATCCCGAGTTTTAACGACGCTGAGAAAGAAGCCTTTTGAACACATAGTAGGAAAAGGAGAAATGCTGGTAATCAGCATGTTCTTTTTTCCCACGATGTGTTCCACTTTATTAAAGACAGAAATCATCATTTGAGCTACATTTAAATTGTCATCTGAAATTGCTTTCAAATTTTCAGTCTGACTTTTGTCGTTTGGTAAAGACTTAAGAAGAACCGAATATATAAACTCGACCGAAACTGAAACTCGGTCAGATTTTCATCTTATAAGCTTGACTGTTCTGTGCAGTCTGATTTTGTTCTATACATTCCCTATAAGTGGTTTTCGCCTTTGGCTCCGAAAGGTTTACCGAAAAATTCGACATGGTTTCGGTAAAATCTCTGTTTACTCAATTATAAGATCTAACTCGCCAAACTGTACAAACACTTACAACAAAAAAGAATTCCTATGATTTATCATACTGTTCATTATGATAGATAGATTCGCATATTTACATGAAGCTGATCGAGTATTCATAACTGATGAAATTCTGAGGAACATGGATTATGCAGCTTAAAATATATACTCACACGAAAAATAAAGAGTGCACTTGGTTAGAAGGAAAATTCTTTCAAATAGACGCAAATTATAAGCAAATTTGGTATCAAAATGTGCAAAACTTCTGGGTTCACGATGTTTTACTTTTAATTGACATTTGGTAATTATCGAAACATAATTTTACGTGTGGATAACGGGGGATGAAAACTAAATGGCGCAAATTTGTAATGTCTGGTAGCTTCTCTCTGGTGGTCGATTATTTGTCAAATTACGTGGAAATTAAACAGTATTCTGCTAGGGCCTCAATGTCTGTAAAAACAGTATCCGGCCTTGCGTTTTCGTGATTAGTGCGACTAAGTTTTAGGCCCTGATGGTGTTCCTTTCCTACAAAAGAACCCTGTTTGATTGATGCAAGGTAACATAAGGCCTCATAGTGCTCTACTTACCATGTACTGTCTCGCTAGACCCGAGGTTAAAGTCTCATCTTGGGTCGCTTGCACTCGGGACACGAAACCCATTGAACATTTAGGACATTTGGTTGGTCGGAGAGCAAGGGAGGGGAGGGGGGGGGAAGAGACATGTTCTCAGTAATATCAATGACATTTCACAAATGGTACGCCATTCCCTACGATATCATAAGGTGTTATATTAGGTTCACGCGGCCGATAGTACCTGCGTTGACCTGTCGACGAGGAGGCCACAACAGGCTCTGGCAACTGTTCATGTAACTTGACAAAAAAAAACGTCCAAAACGTTACAAATCAGCGACTTTTACTTTCGACCCTACGTTATTCTCACATGAAACGATGTTCTAATTTCAACTGAAAGTAAATCATCTATACATTTTTGCACAATTTGATGCCAAATTTGTTAAACTTTGTTTCTATAAGTATAACGGTTATCCTTTAACCCTTAACCTGCTTAATAAATTAATTGGCCTGCAACACGCGAAAAGGGGCATTCGGACATTTGCGTAAAGTGTCGTCTCGGATCAGCCTGCGCAGTCCGCGCAGGCTAATCCGAGACGGCACTTTCCGTTTTTATGTAATTTTCTGTTTTGCGCAAGTTTACTGAAGAACAATATCTATTGTAGTCGTAAAGTGCCGTCTAGGATTAGCCTGCGCGGACTGCGCAGGCTGATCCGAGACGACACTTTACGCAAATGTCCGAATGCCCCATTTCGCGTGTTGCAGGCCAATTTTAATTGAGCTTTCCAGCAGATAGTAACAATTCAAAGATTGCTATTTCGAAGTTACTTTTTGGGGAAAAATATCCATTTATCGGACAGTGTAGACCGAAGATCAAACTGCACATTCTGTGAAGTCTGATCTTGAAAAGATCATTGAGTCGCGCTGAGCAGCCTAAGAGTTAAACTACCGGTAAGCGCACGCTTTCTCTTACGTGTGAGTATAATTTTATGAGCCATGTTCTGTGAAAAGGGGAATTAAAGCATTTGCAAACAGAATCGACCCAAGTCAGCCTGCGTTTGCTGACCTGGGTCGAAACTTCTACCTCATGATGTAGTCGGTTGTTGTATTTTATAGACCCATAATTCTACGATGGCTTGCTTGGTATGATGGATCACGAAATGCATTTAGCCGCCTTTTGCCACAGCATGGCTCCTGTGTATTTCGACCCTTGACGACTCGCTCGGCACGGCACAAGGCTCGTAATACAGGGCTGAGGATTCGAATCCAAGCTTTGTTAAACACATTTCACAGATTGAAGATAGCCATTGCGACAGGGTTAATTTTTCTATTACTAGTCTGCATTGTTTCGACATCGTTAATGTGGGAAAGCGCCAGTACACGCTTGTCAAGGGTGGCGTACGTAATACTGAGCATAAAAACATGGGAACACATGGGTAGATGCAATGGCTGCGATGACATAACTAAAATACTGTTGAAAACTTAAGAGACACCAAACGAACGAAGAACGAATAATTGTATGGTGTTAAACGCCGTTTTTAACATTATTTCATTTATATCGCGGCGGCCAGTGCACCTATATCCATGCCTTTCTGGAGTTTCTTTTACCAGGGCTCCGCACAACATTCTCTCCAAGCCACTGGCTGTTTTCCCACATAACCATCGTCGAAACAATAGTCAGCGTTGAATGAGGGATGGATCCTGTCGCAGTGACTATCATCAATCCTCGGAAAGAAATAGGTCGTGCCGGAGATCGAACTAGCGACCTCCTCGAACGAACGAAAGAACGAACGAACGAACAAAAAACAGAATTTACATAGCTATCTTATCTACATCAATAGGTCATGCTCGTTATTTTTACCGAATAATATATAAATCAAACATTCGCACCTGCTTGCAATTTTTTATTCTTTCAAAAAGTTATCTCTGAAATCCCTCCTACATGCAATTCTTTTGAGCATCGGGAAGAAAAAACTAGTTCCGCACAGCTCGAAAAAGTCATATCAAAATTGACCTATACTTACTTCCGAGGCTTCAAACACATCAAAGTTTTCTTTGAAACGATGCTGTCCAAATATAATTCAAATTACAGGGGTTCGTCGTTTTTTCCAACACCAGTTTGCGGTAAAACACCGTGACTCTGTATCAAACGACAAACTTTCAGGCTTGTCGAAACAGGAAGTATTTGCAGACAACAAATTAAATGTTGCACAAATGATGGGATAAATCTTTCATAGTGTGAAAAATCCATAGGAAAAGGAGAAAATGCTAGTTCGTAATACTTAACTCACAGGCTGCTTAACGCCACTAACTAGGCATTTAGGCTCAATGTAGATCAAGATAAGACTGCACAGAACCTTGATTTTTTTTCCGGCGAAAAGAAGAAATCGCAATATTTTGATCTTATCATTTGCTGGAATTTTTCGCGTGGTTTATTTAGCAGTATACGGGTTAAAACAATAATACTTTTCACTCTTTCACAATGTTTTCTCTCTTTTAAACACGAGACCCGGTAGCTCGGTGTCTAACGTCCGCTTGTTTAATCAAGGCAATAAAATAAAAAGCTTTCTTTTTTTTTGTATTTTTATTTTATTGTAAACCTTCGAAAAGAATTGTCTTTATTTGAAGCCGAAATTAATAAGATGATGTCAAAGACAAATATGAAAAGAGCTATGAGCTTTTGGT
Source organism: Hippopus hippopus (assembly GCA_946811185.2). NCBI lineage: Eukaryota > Metazoa > Mollusca > Bivalvia > Cardiida > Cardiidae > Hippopus > Hippopus hippopus. The sequence goes on from OX328096.1 coordinate 36,877,554, forward strand.
CGAGTTATTTACTGCATCGAAAAAGTATTACGTGTACTTATAACTCACCCAAAATATTAATTATAATTCTTTGTTATGCGTTAGTTTTGCTAAACTCTTTAGAATCAAAGCGTTGAGAACGCTGATGTGGCATTGTCAAGGAAGCCATTGTGTGGAATTAATAATTTGAAAAAAAAAAGAGAAATATTATTCAAATATTATCTTGAAAATCAACCTCCTAAGCAAATTAATACATCTTTTTTTGGTTAAAGGGAAAGTACTGGTGCCAAAGTTTGCATTATTTGTGTATTGGTGGTCTCCCTTTGATAATTCAGGAGGAGTCAGAAATAACGTCTCTTGACGGTAGGATGCATGATGGGTAGAGAGAAACCATGTAAATATATTGAAGTAAATTAAGTTTATACCTGAAAACTATGATTTTGAGATATCTTTGGCCGTCAGGATCTAATTCCCAACATTACAATAAAGTTTTCGACCTGTAAATATTCATGCGCAATCAAATGGAGTAGCGTGCAATCATGGGACGAACAAGCCCAGGGACGAACTGGTTTTGGAACGAACAAGCCCGGAACCAAAGCGGCCAGTAGACAAATTTTGTGTATATCATTGCGCCAATAGAAGGCTGTGAGGGGATGAAGCTATTTTCAATCAAAAAGAAGTATTTCCACGATCGATGGCCTAATGCAGTTTATTTCAATACGCCATTTCCAATTATATATCTAAGTGCTATCGAAAAACTCATTTGTCTGAAAAAAATTGAGTTTAATTGGGTTTATTTTCTTCGGTTTTGCACAAAATACGAGACATGGTCTTCAAAATTCAATATTGAACATTCATTATTGAACTCATAGTGGCATTGTCTTCGACAAATGCCACAAAAACAACAATTTTGTAGACTTGTCCAAATTGAAAGCATTTGCAGTCAACAAATTGAATATGGCTTAAACTGCAGGGTAGATCTGTTACAGGACAGAAAACATTGCGGGCAAAGGAGAAAATGCTGGTTACCAGCTTTTCTCCTTTGCCCACAGTGTTTTCAAAAGCGTTACTCTTAAAGGTCGTGAAATCATAATCTATCTGTGTTTATTTCCAGGCTTACCAATGCGCTGGTAGATGTTATTTTCCACTCAGTGATCAAATGCACGCTACAAAACACGCCATAATACAGTTATTAATGCACGAAATTTACCCAAGACGGGCAACCAAGATTTGTTGTGTGCCGACCAAACTGGAACCAATCTCTATTCTGTACGTGGACGATTATGGCGTTGTGACCTATAAATACAGCTATGACGGCATGGTTGTCTCACAATGTGGTTGTAGATAACGTTTATGCTAACAATAAGATTATGTGTTTTATAAACCTTTGAAAAACAATCCCAAATTTTAACGATCAAGGGGAAGAAGGCTTTATAAAACATTGCGGGAAAAGGAGACAATGCTAGTTACCAGCGTTTTCTCTGTTTGCCACAATGTTTTCTAACCTTCCAGAATACCATCATGTTAGCCACATTTAATCCTCCGTCTGCAAATGCTTTCAACTTGGACCGGTAAAACATATCGTTGGCTGGTAGAGGGTTTATCCAAACGAGTAATTTCCAGTGTGTTTATCAACGAATACAGTCAACATGTGCACAGGGTTTTGTGACTCGGATTCGTTATTTCTTTTTCTGACATTTCACAATGAGGATGCATGTATTTTTACAACACTCTAAATTTAAAAAGCAAAAAATAAAGGAGTTTATTGAATTCTGTTAATTTTGATTTTGAATTCAGACAATAGATTTTGAATGATTTTATAAATATAGTATAAAAGTCCTCAAAAAGCGCACCATGAAAGTTGTCAACGTTCTAAATCTCTGTAACATACTTAATGTTTGGGCCAAGCTGTGTGGAATGGGGGCTTAATGCATATGCGAAAAGTATCGACCCAGGTCAGCCTGCGCAGTCCGCGCAGGCTGACCAGGGCCGAAACTTTTCGCTATTGGTCAATTTTCTGTATATCCAAGAACCAGTCTACTTCATGTCGGTTGTAAAAAAAGTTGCTGTTATGGATCCATAATTATGTGATGACTTGCTTGGTATCATGCATCTCGGAAATGCATTAAGCTCCCTTTTTGCCAGAGCAAGTCTATATTACGTCATTTTTTAAACGTCTACCTTAACTACTTTTTAGCGTCGAAATGTCATAAAAAGTTTGTCGAATAAAAAAAAAACATAGTTTATGTATTTGTATTAATCATAACATTATAATAGATGATGAACGAACAGAAACGTACAGCAATTTTCATGCTCTTTCAATTGAATATAATTTGGAATAATGAAACACCTGAATGTGAGACAAGATTTACAACAGGAAATGTTATTTGCCAAAGTACTCCCTGACATTTTATAAATATATCAGGGGCCTATCCTGTTGAAATATTCGTTGTCGATTTCACTTTTAAGCCAAAATTTAAGGCGCGATTCTGTAAGATAACCCTCACATGACCTGGCAGACGAATCTTAGCACGTGACTTGGCACAAGAGTAAAAGTCCCGCCTTTCAATATCAAAGATCACATTAAAAAATAACATATCATATTTTGGAGAATCTTTGGCTTTGGTATGTAACCGATATATCAGAGAAAAAACACGATAACGTTCTCTTCCCGAAACCACCTTGAATCATTTTTAAACTTATGACAGGAAATAGAAGTCATATGTTTTCTGACGCAATTTAAATCAGTCGGCAAACACTCTTTTATAAATTAATCAAAATTAAGGGCTGGCTCTCCCGAGCGGTGTTGTATTCTGAGGTAGCGTCGGTTCGATCTGATTTTTATTCATGTTTTCACTTCAGTTAAGCTATGTTCAGTTCAGCTAAGCCTTTAATCTCTCAATGTTGTTGAAATACTACATCCATTGATAAACACTTTTAAGAGTATGTTGAGGGAAAAATGTACTTCAATCTGAACATGGTATGAAAAATCGATTTAAGTTTTCATACACTGTTTTCTAAAGCTGTAAACTGGAGATATTTAAAAGTAATAGTTTAACTTCAAAAACTGAGTTGGGCAGAGAAAGAGAGTCTTAGCAAACCATTTAAGAGGTGTCATGTGGTAGAGATTACGCTTATACAAACAATATCAAGCAAGAAATTCATGAGATATCCTTAATTTATGTTTCAGAGGATTGTGCTTATCTACCTTCGTGTTTCAGCCCAGTGCAATGTGATACACAGATGATCTCTCCTGATCTTTTGTTATCCAGATATTCTTTCTGTAAGTGCAACAATATTGCACCCTACACTCTTTACCAAACGACAACATTTCAGACTTGTCCAAATTAAAAGCGTTTGCAGAAAACAAAATAAATTTGACTCAAAACTCTAAAATTTGTTTTGGGAAGGGTAAAAAAATAGGTGCAATACGAGAAAATACTGGTTGCCAGCTTGCAACGTGCCATGAGATCCTGATCTATACTGTCAGATATTTGTTAGAGGTGAAGTAGACGCTTATTTATTGGCAAAACCGTTGCAAGAGAGGATTAAGAATTTCTCTCGTTTACTGAGTTGGACCTGAGCAGCCTTTGTCGCCTTATTCTGATGCCCATGAATGTTGAAAATAGGAGAAAATGCCGATATCCAGCATTTTCTGCAATGTTTTCTAACTAGTTAAAAGAGAAATTCTATCACTAAAGACACAGTTATTTTATTGTCAGCGAAAGTTTCTAAAATGGACTAGTATAAAATTTTGTCGTCTGGTAAAAAGAAGTTATACCTAAATTTGTATTGATTGTCGCGATTTTACACATAGGTTTTCTATTACGTCCACAGTAAATTTGAAGTGTTAAAGCCCCATGTCTTCACTCCCCCCCCCTCTTTTCTTAAAGAGGGTAAAGAATCATCAAGGTTAAAAAAAAACAATCGAAAACAATCAGTAATAGCAAACTGACACAGCATATTTTTGTTTACGAATATTGCGACATAAAAATAGCCCATGCAAAAAAAAAAAAGTGGAGGTTTAAAGACTCGCGCGCATATTAGGAAATATACAAAGTATCAAAGATGGCTTTAGCAAGCAGCATCTAACCGAGCAATAGTAATACTACTGGGCAAATATATGTTTTGCGTGCCTTTTTTTTTTAAATTTATTTTAAGAATATCCCTTGTCAGGCAAATCGCCTGACTCTTCATTATCGTGTTCCGGGTCTTTCATAGAAGGGATTTTCTAAAACATGAGGGCCGAGATGGCCCTGGATCGCTCACCTGAATTTTTGAGAGGACCATAGCCATTTCTTTTTTTTTTGAAGTATTGAAATTTTGGAAACAAAATCATTATTTTGCCAAGCAATTTTGAAAAGGTCACCTGTAAATATTATTTCAAAATCTGTCACCACCCCTACAATCATCACCATAGCCATGTTTTTGACGAATCAGAATTCTGCAAATAAATTTTGGGATAGGTCACCCAAGGACCATTTCTTGAACAAGAGCAGATGCCCGATAGTGGCTGAAAATATTAAGTCGAACAGGAGCACCGCATGCGGGTGCCAACGATTGGCAGTTGGGTGCTGGATAGTAAGTTAAAATTTTTAGTCGAAAAAGGGGCATAATTTAGACAAAATGATTTTAGAGTTATTTGCCCTTGTTGGGTTGCTCTTTTACTAGTGAACAATTATTCCAAGTTTCAAGTACAAGTGTTGAGTGGAAGCCGAGATATAACAAAATGTCAAAGTTTTTGCACAATGACAACGACAACAATGCAGACGACAACAACAGGGCTATGACAATACCTCAATATTTTCTTCGAAAACAGCCGAGCTAAAAAAAGAGGCATAATATAAGGATCATTTCTGTGAAATTATTTCAAAATCTGACCAGTGGTTTCAGACAAGAAGAATTTTTAAGAATTTCTACATGTCCGTATAGTGCAAATAGCCCCCCCCCCCCCCACCCCACAGCCATGTTTCTTGACGGATCAAAATTTCGCGAACAGTTTTTCAAAAGGGGCACCCAAGGAACATTTCTGTGAAATAATTTCAAAATCTGACGAGTGGTTTAAGAGAAGAAGAATTTCAAAGAATTTCTTTAAGTCCATACAGTGCAAAGAGCCCCCCCCCCCCACGGCCATGTTTTTGCGAACAAATTTTGAAAAGGGTCACCCAAGGAACTTTCTGTGAAATTATTTCAAAATCTGACAAGCGGTTTCAGAGGAGAAGATTTTTAAAGAATTTCTTAGAAAATTCCATTTAGTTGCCATGGCAACCAGAGTTTTTGATGGAATCAAATTCTGTGAACAAATTTTGAAGAGGACCTCCCAAGGAAAATCCTGCCAAGTTTGGTCCAAATTGGCCAAGCGGTTTAGAAGGAAAAGATGTTTAAAGAATTGTTGACACAGCACGACGCAAAGAGCCCCCCCCCCCCCCACCACCACCACGGCCATGTTTTTCGACGGATCAAAATTTTGCGAACATTTTTTTTAAAAGGGTCACCCAAGGAACAGTTCTGCGAAATTATTTCAAAATCTGACGAGCGGTTTCAGAGGAGAAGATTTTTAAAGAATTTCTTAGAAAATTCCATTTGGTTGCCATGGCAACCAGAGTTTTTGATGGAACCAAATTCTTTGAACAATTTTTAAAGAGGACCTCCCAAGGAACATTCCAGTTAAGTTTGGTCCAAATTGGCCAAGCGGTTTAGGAGGAGAAGATGTTTAAAGAATTGTTGACGCCGCACGACGCACGACGCAGGACGGACACAACGTGATCCTAAAAGCTCCCCTTGAGCACGTTGTGCTCAGGTGAGCTAAAAATATCCCATTATTTAAAACCGCAGTGAAGTATACAACGTTCTTTTATCTTTTTCTGAAACTATTGTCTACCACCAATTTAACGGTATAATTTAGTGTCTTTGCCAGTTTTTTTCATGAAAGAGGGCAAGGGGGTTTATTACCTTAAACCATATTTTATTACCCTGTTGAAATTATATATAAAAAATCTAATATACCATGAAAATCCCAAGAATTCGACTTCCGTAAATACGCACCAATCAGAGTCGAATACATACAGATATCAATAATTGAAAGACCATAGAGATATAGTAATTGGTCATTTCGCACTGCATTGGTCTTTTCGTAGCTATATTCACTTGTGTAGGTGTTTCCCTTCAACAAGTAGTCAATGATGAGGAAGGCAAAAGGTGTTTAAATGCAATTTACAGTTTCAGAACACCTCTAAGAACCACTCTTGCATTTCCCGAAAGTTCTACTCTGTCATCTGTAACTTTGATATCTAGATCACCACCTCTCTTGGAACATTGCCTTGCTGAAAAAAAAATTAAATGGGACCAATTCATTTGCTCTATTTTAATGATTCAACCAAAATATCACCAAGGACTTGCGCTAGATAAAGCACAATGAATACCTCGCTTATATGTTTATAAATTAGTTTTTGTTTAAACATATTTTATTCATCAAATAAATACAACAGTATACAAACAATTAGACAGAATTACTATAATAACTGGTGAAATGGATAAGAACGAAAACAAAGCTTATATGGTTCTTTTCCAAATTCCAGGTACACAGTTAATAATAATGATATCTATAATAATATGGCAAAAGTAAAGAAAATATAAATGGTAATTTAATAAATGTAAATTTTATAATTTGCAAACATTCCTATCATCTTGCCCTTTACCAAACGAATGAGAAAATTTTAGCCTCGTCCAAATTAAAAGTTGTTGTAGGCGACAAAGCAAGTTTAACCGAATTATGAAGTTTTTCTCGGAAAGTATTAAAAACATTGTGGAAACGGAGAAAATGCTGGTTACCAGCATTTTCTCCTTTTCCCACAATGTTTTCAAAAGCCTTTTGCCTCAGGGTCGTTATAACACGTGATCATGTGGTAAAATGGTTAAAGAAGTAAATGGTAAGTGGTATAAATATTACTACGATTTTTCTTCTCACCTTTTAGGGTTGTTTTACCTAACTGCTTGCTCCAGTAATCTGCCAGTACTGTGTGTGCCGAGCCTGTGAATAAAACAGGAAACAATAATGGACATTGTACGACATTGCAGCAGATCGCACCTTGAAAACATCACCGTAATATATGGATAATCGAATAAATCAAAGTTGAATTCAGAATATATATTGTGGCAACACGAGAACTGCTCATAAAGTAATTTCTCTTTTTGTCATTTTTTTTCCCGAATGGCTCTGCTGCAAGACGAACAAGGTCGGCTGTATGTGGTAAATCATTACATCAAGATACGGTTTAACGTGGTATCAAAAGCTTATGAGCCATGGTCTGTGAAAAGAGGGTTTAATGCATCTGCAAAACGTATCGGCCAAGGTCAGCCTGCACATTACTGCGCAGGCTGACCTTGGTCGAAATGTTTTGCTATAGGTCAATTATCTGCATTTCAAAGGGCCAGTGTACCTCATGATTCAGTTGGTTGTTAGACAAAATGGATTTTATGTGATCACTTGCTTGATATAATCATAGGCCTCTGAAACTCCATTGGTCTATCAAGGGATAACAAAATTTTCATTATCGGACACTGTTACTATAAATAGCACATTGGGGATTCCCTCTGTATCGTATATAGTAAGACAAGGTGTGCAACGAAATCGAAGAAAATTTTACCCCCGTCCCCTTTCAGAAATAATATTTAAACGAAAAAAGGATAAATGATCCTAGTTACCGTTGCAAATGGGTTCATTTAAGAAATAATCTTCTTTCTATCGTGGTTTATCGTTCAATAAACCTCACTTGTGAGTTATGAGGCACAATAAATAATCCACGAGGGCGATAGCCCGAGTGGTTTATTCATTGCGCCTCATAACTCACAACGTGGCTTATTGAACGATAAACCACGATAGAAAGAAGATTATTTCGATTCTAACATGACCAACTTTTAATGAAAGGAAAACAAGTTCATACTTAGAGTAAAAACGCGGACGCAAATTATATTCCATTGAATAACTTACTTACTTACTTTATACAGAATGACGTCACTCTATACAGAATGACGTCACTCTACATAGAATAACGTAGATTTTACCACGCTTTCGTTGCACTGTGTTTATAGAGCCGAATTCACGTGTCATGTTAAAATAATGATTTTTCTTCTGTACCCTGACCTTCGACAGTTCCAAACGGCTCTTGCCATCAAGCAATAGCTCTCATCTCAAAGAAATTCCAAATTTTACGGATCGCCATACGCTGACGTCACATGATTTGTAATCCTGCAGCGAATAAGAATTAATATTTTTTTTCAAACATAGATCGAAAAATTTTTTGTTGGTGTATTGATGAAATTATTAAATTAACATTTGGTCTGATATAATTCATCTTCTCATCTAATCCAGTTTCACGATTGTCATCCCCCATTTCGCATATTTTCAAATGCGCTTTTACCGTTCATTGGTCAAAAGCTTTGGCGCGTCATTTGATGGCAAATTCACGTGAGTTACGATTCGCTGCGTCATAACGAATTTTGTAACGTCAGTGCATGGCGATCCGGAAAATGTGGAAGCTTTTTAATTTTTTTGAGATGAGAGCTATTGCTTGATGGCAAGAGCCGTTTGGAACTTTCGAGGGTCAGGGTACAGAAGAAAAATCATTTGTGAACCCATATGCACCGGTAACTAGGTTCATTTTTCCATTTTCTGTGAAATATTATCTCTGAAAGGGGACGGGGGTCATTTTTTTTCTATTTCATTGCACACCTTGTCTTACTATATACGATATAGAGGGAGTCGCCAATGTGCTATTTATAGAAACAGTAATTACAGAAACATTAATGAAAATTTGAATATATATTCTGTGATAGAGTCTATACAGGCGATGCACCAATGTGCTATAAGTGTTTGATGATCGACCAAGGACAATTTCAGTGTTCCGTGACAGACCAATAGAGCTTCAAAGGCCTGTGATATAATGCATCACGGAGATGAATTTAATCCCCTCGTGCAAGAGCGTGAATCATATCTATACAAAAAATAAGGTAAATCATACGAGTATAAATCTTTAGGGCCAAGGTTCGACTCTGTTTTGGATGGGATTTTCAATGGCACTTTTCAGCCAACTAGATGTGAACTAGATAGAAATCAAGAGGTGACCAGTCAACCTTTCAGTTCCCAAATATGAACAACTATAAAAATTAAATATACCGTAGCTCTATTAAACGAGAATCTGCCATAAGCAAGAACTTTTCAATGATCGATCAGTTGCTGTTTTAACCCTTGTAGCGATGAACTCGAACTGCTTTTGCGGACGATGTAGACCAAGATTAAACTGCACAGGTTGACTGATTTATCATATGGTATTTAATGCCATTTTCAAAATTATTTCAGTTAAATCGCGGCACACCTATCCATGCTTTCCTGGACTTTCTTTTTCTAGTACTTTCCACAATACTCTTTTGAAGCCACTGGCTACTTTCCCACAAAATCATTGTAAAAAAAAATGATCAGCGGTGAGAGAGAAACAGATCCTCTCGCAATGACTATTATCAGTCTTCGGAAAGAAATTGGCCGAGCTGGGGATTCGAACAAGCGACTCCCTGTTCTCATGTCTTGTACGCTACTGACTGCGCTACCGGGGCTCCGTAGACTGCACAAAACATTGTCCACTTCTTTGTCAGATATTTTGACAAAAAAAAAAAAAGCTTCAAATTGCAAGTAGGCTACATGTACAGATATCTGCATCTTTTGTATTGACAGAGAATGTACATTTCATTTATGTAGCACTTCAAGTGTAAGCGCTCTACCAAAGTATCCTTTTAACGATCTAGGCGAAGAAGGCCATTGCAAACATTGTGGGAAAAGGAGAAAAGGCTGGTTTCTCAGTTTTCCCTCAATTTTGTCTACCCTACCAAAAATGAAAATCATCCTTTATGCTTCACCGAATATGTCATCTGCAAATGCTGTAAATTTGGTCGAGCCTAAAAATTTCTCTAGGTAAAGTTTTAATATAGGTCCAACTCAAACGTCTATATTTGTAAGGACTAGCTGTTACTAACTACTCACCAGTGACCGGATCTTCATCAATTCCAACCCAAGGCGCAAAGTACCTCGATAGGAAGTCGTAGGTATTTGAGCCGTGTGTGCTGTCCTGGCCCTCATTTTTGACCGTCACGATCACCCCTCTGATAAGCCCGGTCGCCTCACAGGCTTGGAGTGCCCGGGTATCTGGAGATAGACCCTCCAGTGTTTTCCTGACAATGGGTAAGATCAGTAAACTATTGATTATATGGACATATTGAATTCGTGGTCTCCTTTCGCAATTTTGTACCAGTCGACTCTTTTTTCTAAGAAAATTTGGTTATTGAATATTGAAAATAATAATAATAGTAATAATAATAATAATAAAAACATTTCGCACAGGCGTGAAAACGTTGAAAAAGATGAAGTTTGTAATTTTGCCACAGTGTCTCCCAAAGTGGTCTGCTGCTAACGAAAAAGTTACAAAATGTTCATATTTATGAAGAATGTCTTATACATCAAAATTTTCCATTCAAAGGCAGAATTTTCGAAAGATCATTAAGGAACTTGCTTTTTGTCAGAGGGTCAAATTCGTGCCCATAACAATTCGAACTACATCGGTATTTCGTCCCTATTTTCAATGTAACAGCAGTGTTTTATTATATCTGTCCTTATTCTATTCATTAACAATTTCTACACATATTGATTAACAGAAAGATTTCATCTTTTTGCAAATGAAATAAATTTTTATATGATAAATAATGCATAACCACATCTTCAACAGTAGTTGATATACTACACCTTTTCTGACAAGCCCATTTCACAACAAGTGTCCCACATAACGTCAATTCTGGGCATTTGAAAAAAAAAAAACAACGCCGTCTTTGTTAAAAGATTATCTTTTAAGCGTACAGGTTTTCAAGTAGAAGAATAGGTTTTGGGCAACACAGAAACCAGACTCTGAATTTAGGCCGTCGAAAGAGGTCGCTTTCAGTATCGGCTCTGTGAAAGAGTTGAAACCTTTACCATACCTTGTCACGTGATCATGAAGACGAAGAAGAAGCTTCTTGGTGGATGGTGAATACTGGGTATCTTTGATTAAACTTGCATCACACACTTCCTGGAATAGAATGCATTCTGACACAAAACTATGCTTCACTACCACTGACCTCTGCGAAGAAAGTAATAATCAGCATGCACATCTATGCAGTGTGATCTTTGTCTATTTTCTTCGATAACACAATTATTATATGATCTCTATCCTGCTAAATGCAGGTAAATCAAAGGAATCCTACTGTAATGAGGCGACCAATGAATTAATTTCTATAAAAAGTGAATACGAAAGATCAAGATCATATCAACTGCCAAAAGTAATAATGCCTTTATAACGTTTTGACGAAAAACCAAAGTACAAAATAGTCATCCTCATTACATCTTGGTTATTATTTACCAGTTCCTAAGCATGATTTTTTAATTTAAAGTCTTTGTGTAGTATGTGTTACGTCGGTGATTATTTTAGTCTCATTTTTCCATCAAAGTATGGAAAAAGATATGATAGCCATACTAAGATCTTCGCAGGATTAAATTTTTTCTACATCAAAAATTCATTGAATTACTGTATATCAAAGATCGGAAAATCATAAAATTATGTTTATATATACCGAACCTATTACATTGTATGTCTATGGATGGTATCAACCAACGATTCCAGATAGTTTTTCTAATACTTAATTACAGGACTAGCTATCTGATGGGCTGAGAAAGAACATCTAAGCGATTCAGGTGGTAGGTCTTGAAAAAAGAATAAATCTATTTATAATGGTTAGAGAATACACTTCCTTGTCTTACATTAATGAGGGACGTCACAGCGGCTTTATCGAAGGGCTCTGTCCTATTTAAAGGGAAGTCCATTGTAATGGTGTCTGCATTCACTCTAGTTATCAATGGTCCACTCTTACTTGAAAATGTGATGGAACTGCTGTCATTATCTGGTGAAATCAACAGAAGGTTAGAAATAAAGTTGTATTTAAGTAACTCAGAATAACTTTATGAAGGAAGAACTAGCAAAGAAATAACTAGTTCGATCGAATAAAATTTTTTCTAAGGGAGGTAACGCGTAATGCTATTGAAACAGTAACCGATTCAGAAGTTATCTCCAATGATCATAGTCTTGCTGAAAAGTGTCGACTCCATTACAGCGCAAAAAATGTCTTTAGTTTCTTTCAGCTGAACACATAATCGTTTGTAGACGAGCCCCTTTGTTTTTAAAAAGACTATTTAAAAGAAAGACAGATAAAAAAGCATTGCAGTAAAAGAAGAAAGGACTAAATGTGTTTACGTTTATTAAACGATCATTTCTACTTCTTAAGTCGCCTGCTGCTAGACAACAATATCATTGCATGAATGGACAGGGTGGAATTGATTCTTTATAAAATTCTAAGGTAACAGGGAGAGCGAGTAAATTTTATTTGCGGAGATACAATATGAAAGTTAACCCTTATAGCGCCGAATAGACCAAATAGATACCTTCAGTCTGGAAAGAAAACACAAATAAGTACAGTTTAAAGGTTATTTTTGTCCAGAAGGTCTCATCAAAGCGGACAGTATAGATCAAACATCAGACTGCACGTTTTGTGCAGTCTGATCTTAATCTACACTGGCCGCAAATGCATTTGAGTCATGCTCTGCGAAAAGGTGTTTACTGCATCTGCAAAAAGTATCGACCCAGGTCAGCCTGCGCAGTCCGCTCAGGCTGACTCAGGTCGAAACTTTTTGCTATTGGTGAATTTTCTGCATGTCGAAGAACCATTCTACCTCATGGTTTAGTCGCTTTTTAGACAAAATGTTATGAACCCATAATATGCGACGCCTGTCTTGGTACAGTGCACTACGAAGATGCATTAAACCCTATTTTCAGAGAGCGCCACTCATATTCACCTACTTTTACAAAAGAAGATCACCGCTGACGAAGCCAGAGTTGCATGACCACACAATGGCACTTCACTTGTCGGCGTAAACCATCGAATCGTGAACTCGGAGCCTGTTGAAAGTTTAAATTATGAAATATTTCTGGTACCTTTTTTGATGGTTTGTTCGAGTGAGAGGCACGCTGCTTTTAACATTGTGTCTGCCATATACCAGCATCAGATTACTTATCTACGTTTTTCCTGGTGTTGAGCCAGTGCTAGACTGGGAAGCTGCTGTGCCTTGTCGAACGTAAGTAGCATCACAAGAAGGGACTAAACAAGGATGCTCAAAATACCACATCAACGTCTTAATTACTAAGCTACGAAAGAATCGTTGAATAATCAAAGTGTGTAATTTTGTCATTTCACCCCTTACCAAAACAATACAGTGTTTTGGCACCCCAAGAAAGACTGCTTTTAAAAACATTGTTAGAAAAGGAGTAAATGATGATAATCAGCAATTTTCCCTATTTCTACACTGTTTCCTTCCCTTTTATAGACAAATTTCATCCTTTGAGTCGTATGCAATGTGTCATCTGTAAATGCTTTCAGTTTTGACAGGTGTAAAATTTTTGTTGTGTGAAAAAGGGTTTAAAACAGGCAAAACACTAAACTCTTAACAGCCAAATAATGAAGTAAACATGATTTGCCTGGGCTGTGGTTGAGAATTTAACCCAGCACCTTTGACTGGCTTATTCAACAAATCACCCACCGAACCGCCAGAACTTTTAGGCGAGAGCAAATTAAGGAGCTTAAATGCAACCATTTGAATGTATTGCATATCCGATATACAGAACCTGTGATGTTGGAATTGAGCTTAAATTAACTTTTATCCTGTCGTTTGCAACGACAGCCTATTGCGGAGAGTGTAAAGCAAGATCAGCCTGCACATACGTGCAGTCTGATCTTACTTTACACTTTCCGCTTTTCCATCCGTGGTCTTGGCCATACAGACTCCACTCAATGTCAATAGATTAAACAAACTTCAATTTTTGTTATCGTCAACTGTTTAAACGTGGCAGAAGAGGGGTTAAGAGATACTTTGACGGGAATACATGTACAGTTATTTTACACACCCGAGACAAAGTCGTCACCCTCATTCATTGGTTGTACAAAAGACGTTTCTGAGAGATTCATTTCCGCAGCAATCTTCTGTAAAGTGTCCTCTGATAGCTTCTGTAGATAATAAAATATCCTGTTAACCCTTTGGCTGCTAAGCGTGAAACAGAATGTGCAGTCTGATCTTGGATCTACGTACATTGTCCGATAAGACGATATCTCCCCCCAAATACCTTTGAAACAGGAAAATTCGGGTTTTTACTATCGGCTGAAAAGTTTTATTTTACTTATTTAGCAGGCCAAGCGTTAAGTTTTACCCTTTCAGTGCCAGTATATTATTGTATAAAAACCTCATTCGACAGCTTACAAATACAATCTACCGAAATTTGGAGTTATTTTCCTTACAAGCTTTGAACTGGTTAAACAAAACACCGCGTTATCTTCAGACATGCAGTCAGTGATTTTGCCTATCAAATGTCACGTCAAGCAAAAAGTAAACACAAGACACAGCTACCTGGCAGGTTTTAACCTAGTTTTGAAATTAATTTCTCTGTCAGCAACTAACACTTGGACCGATCGTACAATGACATATTGTCATCTTCATAATAATTTCCATACTTTTAAATGGTATGATATAAATTCAAATGCATTTAAACACCCGCTTTGTTTACTTTTGAGCTTTATTGTTACTTTAAGTTATCCAATTTTAAAAGCTTTTTTCGCGGAGAAGGGGCGGGGGTTAGAATGCATTACAAAATATTGTTTGTTTGAATGGTATTTACCTCTGCTTTCAACAAAATGTTAGTAATATCACCGAGACAGCTTACTTATTTATGTCTTTGCTGGGTTTCACTTATCCTAGCCTTGGGCTAGATACAGGACTTTTCTGAACGAAAAAAATGTGCTCAACTGACTGGCACAATGAGCGGATACCAAGCCCAGAACCTTCCGCTTAAAGGTCGAAAGCTTTAACTATTAAATGAGAAATACCACCAAAACAAGAAAATGCAGAAACTGTAAATACAAAATGGCCATCATACACTCACATTTTCACAACACCGCTAGCAGCAGCAACACTTTCCGATATTGTAGATCTTGTACCAGATTGCATGTTCTATCGAATCTGATTTTGATCTACAATGTCTGCAAAAACGACTTACTCTTTTTGTCGAAACTATCCATTATCAAACAATTAAATGAACTTTTCATACTCCTGTTGCAGCAACCTTTTGAAAACAGCGTCCGCTCGAAATAAGCAATAATTGCTCTTTTTCCAAAAACGTTTTCCATCTCATTGATTTCTCATTGTGTCAAGTGTTTCAATGTTTGATGTATGTACGAGTAAATAAAAGCAGGTAGAGTAATGAGTTAAACGTTACACTTAAATGAAACATGAAAAATCTTTACCCTATCAAATGGCAGCAAGCAGACGGCTGCAGGGTTTCCACCAAACGGAACGTCTGTAAAAGCATCGACTGTATATATAGGAATATCACAACTTTGATCGCTGTCCGCCATGTCGTTACAAAGATGAAGCAATACAGACTAAATGTTGTTTGGTTTTTTATTGCCAAGATATAGAGTCTATATGCCAAATCACGAGCCCCTGCAGATTTCTTTACACAGCGTAGCCCTTATCTACATATGTATTGCTTCACATTGTTAACTGTGTCTTTTACAATTTAACTCGATACCTTCAGTAACAAAATTTCAGCAGATAGATCTACCTTTGGAAACTTCATTGTAAAATATGGATAATAAGTACGACAATATAGTACATGATTTCAAACAAGTTAAAAAAGGATGGCAAAATGAGCACTTGCTTGTTATCATCAATTTCTCCTTTTGTCGAATATTTAAAAGTGACCCGCTGGTAGAAGTCTCCAGCAGAGAATAATCGGTTATCTAACCCTTTATCACACAATTCCGAGTTTAAAACATCTTTGAAAACAATTAAAGTTTCCTGGAAATTTTATCGAGATAGTGAAAAGTTTCCCGACAAAAATATCACGATAAACTTAATATTTTAACGCAAAATTTCTCAATCGTGCACGAAGCTGACATGCAAGATAAAATTATCGTGATAGTTCTACCTGTTTCTCGATATCTATAAATAGAAAATTTATCATTTGGATGAACTCGGTAGTTTTTGACTTCACAAGATTGCAGTAAGTAAAAGTTCGAATAATTAATAATTGTAGCTTAATTGGTAAATTATGACAAGACTCGAAATGAACAGAAGTCTGTAAAATCACAAAGACGACTCGAAATGCCTCCTACGAACACTTTAAAACTATTCAGGGTAAAGGAGAATTCATAAGGTTGTAGACAAGATGTTCCGGAACCGTATCTAATTATAGATACCGTGAATGTCAGTTATGGGCACGAAAGCAAAAAAGATCATGATAACAGGTAGAATTATCGCGATATTTTTACCGTGAAAATTTTTACTATCTAGATAATATTTCCAGGAAACTTTATCACGATAGTTTTCTAAAATTATCATGATAGCTATCTCGTATCTCGCGGCAGAAATATGTCATCATAAACGCTTTATTCATAGGACGTATACACATTGTACTGTAATAAAGCTTTTTGTACTTTAATACTGTGCTTCAGCTTATTCGTTTTTCTACGAAGATATATGAGTATGCATAGTGACACCAGCTTGAGCATTTGCATCCAATGTCAATTATCAACACAACCTTTATCAGAATCGCAAGTGTCAGCCTGTTTATCCCGACTGTAAGACGATGCTGATTCCTGACCTTGTTTCAGGGCATCCATTACTTTCGGAATGGTTTCTGTCCAAAAATTATGTTTCTCAGCAAAGAAAAACGGAATCGGCGACTTGTCTGATGTATCTTTTTCGAGGTTCATCGCTTTTTGTTCAACCATATCGAATTCTGGCCATTTTGGGTTGCCTTTGTCGGGTATATTCGGGTCGCTGTGGACAACATAAATAAATGCAGATATCAGCAACAGTTCTTACTATTAAGTTTCATAAGTCAAAGTAAAATAGCTACGGTCAATTTGAATCACGACACAGACGTGACTTTTTATGACTCTGAAGAATATAGCTTTGGAAACAATTGTTAAACTTAGGAGGTAAAGTTATGGGTTAAGCCTGTACCAAACAATCCCATGTTCTAAATTAATAAACTTGAAGAGAAAACTTTCTAGAAACATAATGGAAAACATGAAAAAAATCCTGGTAAACAATGTTTCATCCTTTTCTCTCGAGGCTGCTAAGCACGGCTCAAGGATCTTTAGCGGACAATGTTGATCAAGCTCAGACTGCACAGAATGTGCAGTCTGATCTTGGATCTACACTGACCGATAAGAAGATTATTTTCCCCCTGAAAATACCGTTGAAGAGTCAAAAATTGGGATTTTTACTATCGGCTTAACAGTTTCATTTCACCTTTTTAGCAGATTCAGGGTTAAAGAAAAATCTCATCATTTGAGCCACCTTATAATTGTCGCATGCCAATGTTACCATGCAAAACTTGCCAGGAACTCCATCAACAATGAGTTCCCGGTATTTAAGTATGAGTGTTCTAGAACCTTAGAAATTTATGTATGAGACAAATTGAGTCTTACATGTAGTTAAGGTACAACTATTTGAACCCAGATTGTTCAAAGTATTCTCTGAAGGAAAAATAGGTATCACAATCAAAGGTTAAAGTATACTGACGTCCATTAAAAACGCCTCATCGAAAAAGTGCGATAGCTTTGTACATACCTAGAATATATATGTCACTTTTTGCCTACCATAGAATTTTCACTTCTCTAATCTACTGAACCATGAAATTTGGTGCCAGTCAATTATTTTTGCTTCAACCATGACTCATGGCACCGTTTTGCCCTACGCCCCATGCATTTTCCGCACGTGATTATGTCGATCAAAATTACGCATGTGTAAACAGTAGTTGATTTACAATTAAGTAGTCCAAGCAATATTTTGAAAACATCAATTTCGAAAATGTCAAGACAAAATAATGAATAAAGAGCACGCATTTTGGGCATGCTTGAAAGCGGTCTTTCTCAAAGTGACGTTGCAAAACGCCTTAACGATGCAAGATCAACGATAGTGTGTCTTGTTCGACGGGTAAACGAAACACAGAGCTTGTCTGATAGACCCCGACCTGGTGCTCCTCGTGTGACGTCTGTACGACAAGACATTTTCATCCGTCAACGTCACTTGCGAAACCATTTTGTCACAGCGCAATCCACAACGTCGATGGTTATAGGGAATCGCGGAAGACATGTAAGTCGGAATACAGTAAGGCGACGTCTTCGGGAGCGTGGAATATTGTGCAGGCGGCCGTACCGCGGTGATGTGCTAACTGACCACCACCGTCGGGAACGTCGGCAGTGGGCTCAAAACACCATCGGAAGACGTTGGCGTGATGTGGTCTTCAGTGACGAATCCTGTTTTAACCTCTCTTGTGCCGACGGACGAGTCCGCGTTTACCGTCGACGTAATGAACGGTACACCCAAAGTTTTGTTCGGGAACACAACCGTTTTGGTGGTGGTGGTATAATGGTTTAGGCAGCAATAAACCACACATTTAGAACTGACATAGCGGTTATTAATGGTAATTTAAATGCCAGACGGTATGTAAACCAAGTTCTGCGTCCTATGGTCGTTCTCGTGTTTCAGCAACGCCGTAGCCTTACATTTCAACATGACAATGCGCGCCCCCACACGGCCAGATTTACCAGAAACTTTCTCATGGCCAATGATATTGCCGTGCTGCCATGGCCTGCTAACTCTCCCGATTGTAACCTGATCGAACACATGTGGGACATCATCGGACGTCGTTTACGTCGACGTAACCCACAGCCGCAAAACGTCCAAGAATTGTCAAATGCTCTTCGTGAAGAGTGGGCTCGCATTCCACGCTATCTCCTGCGTAATCTGTGTGGGTCCATGGGACGGCGACTGCCGGCACTGATAGCAAGTCAAGAAGGCCATACACGGTATTGATGAATTTTAGGGGGCGAGTTTGTTGAAATGGCTGTTAAATTTGTGTAATGTGTAGCTAAACGTTTTTGTCAAGTAATATGTGTAGAAATATTGACAAAGTCCATTTCTAAAATACAAAATCATGCATTCGATATTAAATTCATGAAATATAACGCGACAGAGGGAGATGAGGCGTTTCTAACGGACGTCAGTATAGTTTTAACAAACACTCCTTACCCTGTTTTAGCGAAATTGCTCCAATATCGTATAATCTGTTTGGACAGCACAAGTTCCCAGTCATTTACATGAACATTCGTAGGTTTGCTGAAATCCTTAGTCAGATCCGCGCTAAAGCCAAAGACAAAAGGTAGTTCATCGGCATGATTGGCTCCTTTAACCCATGTTGGTGTTGGAATGAGGCGAAGTGTAGGTAGCGGGGAGAAAATGTACAAATACGAGTTGCCACTATCCGAAGCATTGGCATGCATTCTCACGTACTCATTTGCTCCTTTTCCAAAAAAGACATCAGTCCAGAGTTCAAAATATTTGTCTCTAATGCACGTGGAGGCTTCTGGGTCTGACCAATCGGTATATTGAGATATAACTAATGATTTAATTACACTTGGAACATCACCACCGAAGTTAAACCCTAACTGCATATTGATAAGCTCTTCTGTAAATTCCTTTTTTGTTGGCAGAAATGTTTCTGGGTCATCAACCGGTAAAAATTCTTGGACAGCGATCAGAAACACTCCATCATCACTGTTGTATCCTGCCATGACGTCAAGTGACCGAAAATACTTAACGGACGCAATTTCTTCTGTTTTGTATTTGATACCAATCTCAAAGGGCAGGGAATCTCTCTTAATAAATACACCGTCAACTGACACAAGGAAATGTGTGAAAAGTGCATTCGAAGGATCTTCTGCAGCATTTTTCATCATGCCCGACAAGTTGTCTAATATCTTTTGTGTGTCCATCTTTTTCAAGCATTGCATAGAGGCTTCAACTGTTTCTAATTCGCATCCAAATCCTTTCATAACAAAATCAAACTGAGGTTTAGGATTAAGATTCACAGTCCCAGCCATCGAGGGAACACCGCTTTGAGAAATAAGACGCTGAATGAGACCTTCATTTTCTGTAAAAAGTCCTTGAAACAGAACACTTGAACCACCAGCAGATTCACCAAATATTGTAACACGGCCTGCGTCACCTCCAAATGCAGCTATGTTTCTATTGACCCACTTTAAAGCCAGACATTGATCAAACAGGCCCATATTACCGGGAATTACACCGTCACCAGAACTGAGAAATCCAAATATGCCAAGTCTGTAATTAATTGTAACTACTATAACGTTGCCTAACACAGCTAATTTGTCTCCCACGTAAGTTTCTCCAGCCCCCATTTCGAAACCTCCCCCGTGGATAAAAACCATCACAGCATGTCCGGTGTCTTGATCTGCTGGCTGTACGGGCACGTAAATGTTAAGGAACAAACAATCCTCTGACTGAGGTTCATACGCCCCAAATAAAGGTGTCTTAAGCTGAGCACACGCGGGACCAAACTTCTTGGCTATGAAAGGTTCTTCTAGCCGATCCAGTGGTTCGGGTTTCTGGAAACGTAGAGTTCCAGTAGGTGGTTTAGCATACGGAATTCCTAAGAAAGTCTTTACTTGTGACTGCTTGCCATCGACAGAAACTGTTCGTTCAGATCCAATGAATGTGCCCGCTTTAGTATCCACTGTAACTGTTCCATCAACAATTTGAATCGCTGACAATGCCAGTAAGAACATAGAACGAACGACTGCACGAAACTCCATTTCGCATTGAGAATGAGTTGATATCTGATTTACATATATGTGATGTACCCCTAATACTGTATACTTTTACAGATATGTTATGCATGTATATGAAGTCAGTAAGAAAAGACTTTTTTCGCCAAGACCTAGGCTAGAACGACATGTATGTTCTAAGTGTGTAAGCAACCGAATTCATGCGTATTATCGAATAGCAGAAAGTGCAGTGTGGCCATTACTTTAAGTAGCTTATGTATATATAAAAGCAGCATTATTTGAAATAATCAAATACAAGAAAGTGTTGCGTTTGTAATCCCGTGAATGTTTGCCTATCGCTGACACCGACCTTGATTTGAACCCTACCTGCACTCGCTAAAATAACAGTGTGCTAAAATTTGACCCTTAACTCTTTACCAAATGACAAATATTTGACTGTACGAAATTAAAAGCATTTGCAGATTACAGATTAAATATTATTTTAATAGTGGTATTTGTCGTTGGTAGGATAGAACTCTTTGCGGGAAAAGGAGAAAATGCTGATTATCAGCAGTTTCTCTTTTTCCCACAACAATTTCAAAAGCCTTCTTCATCAGGGTCGTTGAAAAACGTGATTGTGTGGTAAGGGTTAAAGTGTCATACTGTTACTGACATTATTGTTATATTAGGAATTCTTATAAGGTTTAAATACGCAATATAAAAGTTACACGGCAAAGATGTATACATAAAAAAAGTTTTATTTGACTTCTAACTATATTACAGATTTTGAGAAAATCATGCTAGTCTAAAACCCGTGTGGTTTATTCATTGCGCCTCATAACTCACAACCGTGGTTTATTGAACGATAAACCACGATAGAAAGAAGATTATTTCTTAATTCTAACATGACACGTGAATTCTGCTCTTTAAACAAAACGAAAGCGCAGCGGCCAGTGTAGGTCAAGATCAGACAGCACAGTACGATCTACACTGTCCTCATTGCAGAAACACTTCAGACCTGTTAAGGGCAGCCACGAAATTGCAAAATTCTGGGTCTTACTATAGCATGAAAATTACCATTTGATTTATTAGGCGCATTAAGGGTTGAAAGATTTTGCCAACATTGTCAGCCATTATGATACTGCTTTTTATCACATACCTACCCTTATTGTCGGTGTGATACGGATTTGCTTATCCAACACAACTTTGAGAAAATCAAAGAGTACCGTAGTTGGCCAAAACTCTGTAATCATACGCCTCATTTCTAAACTATTGCTGACCCAGATTTCTCTGTAAAATTAACTCTTTACCAAAGAAGCCCTGGTTTTAACGACGCTGGGAAAGAAGCCTTTTGAAAAAAAATTGTTGGAAAAGGAGAAAATGCTGGTAACCAGCATTTTCTCCTTTTCCAACAATGTTTTCTATTCTATCAAGGACAAATTCGGCCATTTGAGCCACTTTTGATTTGTCGTCTGCAAATGTTTTCAATTTGGACAAGTCTAGAATTTTGTCGTTTGGTAAAGGGTTAACTGTCATAATTGATGATTGTTATAAATATGCGAATTATATAACCTTCAAATTCAAAACAAAATCCTGCTATATGCAAGTTTCTTTTGAACTATTTTTCCCCGATGTATGAACCTGTTAAAGAAGTTAAAAGGCTGCATGTAAATGTCAATACACATGTACGAGCAGAAATAGGCCTACATTTAGAAATGAGCTACAGTTCTTGAGATGCATCATGTGATAAAAGAATCTGACACTCGTTGGCTTTTAAGTAAAGTTTACTAAACTCGACGTCAAAAAGTGTTATTTAGCTCGCTTAATAAAAGTTTTTCTTAGGCTCGTTGAATAAAGTTTTATCTTAAATGCCACCACATGTCATATCCTCTATATACTACTCACACTTTGATAGGGATCATTTAGATATTTCAACGGGGGTATATGTTACAAAAATACAGTTTTGCTTGAAATATATTCATTTTCTCAGGTAGTTTATTTCGTCAGTGTGGCAATGTTCCATACCTGATGCATGCCCTACATACATATCGGCTGAATCTAAGATAGTGATCCCTAGCAAATTTTGAGTAGTATATATAAACTGAGACTTTAACTTTTTATGGTTAATAGTCTATTTCCTTATCTCTTTGCTGTACAAGTACGACTTTAACGCTCCGCTGTGAGACAGCGTCGGGAAACATTGTGGAAACATGGCCTCAATACATAATTAGGCATCCATAAAATCCATTTTGTTTTAGAAGTCGCTAAATTAAGAGGTAGAATAGTCTTTTGACATGCAGAAAATTGACCCCCCCCAAAAAAAAAGTTTCGACCCAGGTCAGCCTGCGCGGACTGTAGAACCACAGACCATTCCACCTTATGATTCAGTCGGCTGTCAGACAAAATGGATTTATGGATTTTATGGATCCGTAATTATGTGATGACTTGCTTGTTATAATGCATCACTGAGATCTATTACACCCATTGTTCCCAGGGCGCCGCTCAAAAATTGAAATGCTCTTGTACTAAGCAAACAATGTCTTAAGCAAGCATATAGGGTGACAAGTGGTTAGTCGAGTCTATGCACATGATTCGTATACAGGTCCTTTTTAAATCAACATTTATATAAGGTCTGTTTTCCGGTGTGGTAATTCGATACATACCTTGTTTTACGTTCATATATCGTTTCTTTTCACTGGTTCAAATTTTGGCGTGCGTATCAAACCTTGTTTCTCAGGGATACCGGAATGACTTCCTCAACATTAGGACAGAAACCTCAGACCTTTCACTTTGAGCCCACTTTACATCGTAGTCATCTTATATTGCTCTTGAATATGAATAATTTTTCTCCTGTAACCTCAAAGTATTTATACGTACCACGAAGAATTTTCATGAGAAACATAGTATTCAAGACCAGGATTATTAAAAAAATTACATTAACTTTTGAAACAAAAGAATCACCTAAGAAATGATACTGTTACTGTTCTTAAACTTGGTAAACGTCACATGGTCGTGCCACGGAAGATATTTAGGATGATGAATCAAAAGAAAGTAGGTCAACGCAATAAGAATAACGACCTATTATCTAATAATTCATCGTTTCCTTTTTTTTTTTGCTGAATAACATTCGCTCCCCTCCATTTGCCCTGATCATTTATCATTTCTGGGACGGGCACTTTCCAATCATAATTCGTATCAAAGACTGAGACAAGCCTGTAATCTGGGCTTCTATATCGGTATTTTTAATGATAAACTCATGATTAAGCACCAGTTCCATCACAAGCACTGTGTAGTGGCCTGTATATGGTAGTACCTCCTTGGCAGCTGGATTTCTGGTATAAAAACGGTAACCTCTTTTTTTGTCACTGTTTTGCAATTTTGATTTTCTTATCATTGAATATTTTCGAAAGTATGGTTTGACTACAATACTTTTGTAGTTTTCTACACATTCGCACACTTGTTCCTGCTATCCCTAATTTTCTCTGAGTGCACGTAGTTCATGTTAAACAGTTGGTGATATACTCAAGAGATCTGCTATCGAGTGTACGGAAAGAAAAACCTCTCTTTTAATACAATGTTTAAAAAAGTATAAGCAGTTCAATATTTGGTTTTATTTTACTTTCTTCATCATTTTCCATCTCACAAGCAAACATTCATGACAACACCAACAATACGATTTATTTCGTTGAAATCCAATTAAACATACCTCTATTTTTTCATTCAGAGGTCTGGTGCTGTGGCGTGCCCGCTAAAAGCTTTTCTTAACATGTACTATCATTTCGTCCATATTTTTTTTAAAAAATGCATGGATTGAACAAGCACATGAAACAGGAAAAACCTAGATGGACACATCGATTAATTAAACGTTAGTCACACAATTGTTTGTACAAGTATGAACCTATGCGTGTGAATACGTTACCAGCGACAGTACGACATCTAAAAGTGGGAGGATAATTTGGTTCAAAGTGATCAAAGAAAGTTATAATGGACCGAGATCACCCATGTCACATTGACTTGTACCCGATAATGTCCTTAGGCGGTGTCATCCACCAAATTATATCTTTAAGTTTAAAGACGAGCCATCTGATAGGCTTAAACGGTCTGTTTCAACCAACTAATTGCTAAAATCAAAACAGTATTTAGAATGTTGGTGAATACGGCCCCTTGATTTTATTTCGGCACTTGGCTGTTTCAATAACTGAAAACTGACTCATACAAAATCAGCCGTATTCTTTTTTTTTTCAGTCAGTGAATATAATGCAGCTCCTATCTCTATGGTACGTGTTGGTGTGTTTGGTATGTTTACACAGAGGTTACACGACCTCAGAACAAACATCGTCCAGAGATGACGTCAAGAAGCAAGTGTCCAAAAGAAATGTTGGCGTACAGCTTGGGAATCTGTTGCAGGTATTTTTCTTTTTGAATCAACGAATCTTTATGCCTTTCATTAATTTAAGTAATTTCAATTGTATTTGCTGCATGTAAGGTCGTAATTGGTCGACAGTTTTCATCTATTATTCTAAATTCAAATCTAATTCTGAACTTGCCGTTCTGTCGTTGGCCGTTCTGTCTCAGCCAAACACATGGCTAGTCGTAGATATCTGAATCAGAGGTGACCCTTGGAGTGGCAAATAGAATTTATTTTAATGAAATAATAATTTTTGGCCAGCAAAACCAGATTTTTCAAATTCAGGGCAACTTAGCTTCATCAGATTATCCCACATGCCATCGGGCAGAGCGGATCAAGATAGCTCATCTGATGGAACCTCATCTTGACCTCCAATGTCAAGCTTGCTGTGCGAAAAAAAAAAGTGCCGCAGATATTCTTATCTTGAGTCTTATATGCTTCAAATGAGTGACGGTTTACTATTTTCGGTATTAAAGATAGTCTTGATTGGTTTATCGGACTGTCAAGATCAAGATCAGACTACATATTTGATCTTTGATCTACAGAATCCCATATTTCATCGGCTAACCTGATGAAGAAGT
Organism: Hippopus hippopus; assembly: GCA_946811185.2. Lineage (NCBI taxonomy): Eukaryota > Metazoa > Mollusca > Bivalvia > Cardiida > Cardiidae > Hippopus > Hippopus hippopus. Next base: position 36,903,279 of record OX328096.1, read on the forward strand.
CTTGGATTTAGAAAACACATTGGTCTTTTTTTTCACTTATCGAATATATTCATATCACGTATTGGTTCTCGAACGTTAAAGTGACAAGACTTTCAGGTACACACACACAAAAAGAAAAATCACCTTTTTGTCATTGCTATGACTTGAATTTAATACTTTCAAAGCATGGTTGGTGTCCAAATCTTACGTGCCGGGGCACCTGCAAAATGTAGTGATCCATGTCAGCGTGCGCAGGTTGACATGGGTCGAACTATTTTGCTGTTGTAAATTTTCTAAATTTCATAGGACCATTCTTATATCTCATGACTTAGTTGTGGTTAGACAACATTCATTTTCTGAATCAATAATTATGGGATGACCTACTTGGTATATAATATATCACGGAGATGCATTAAACCACCTTTTCCCGGAGCGCCGCTCCTATCAAACTAGATGGGAGCTTTATTTTTATCGTATGCGTGTTATCCATATTTTACAGTGCAATTTACTATGAATGTAAATTTAATACGCGACTGAACTGCTCTTGGAATATTAATCTGAAGCTATAATTTCCGTTTTGCACTGAGATTCAAAACCAGCCTGACAGAATTCTTATCCTCTATTTTGGAAAGTTCACCTTTTGTTTATTTTGCATTAATTTAGTTTGACTGTTCATTGGAACAGATAAAAACACTGAAAATATTTGCACTGACACGAGCGTTGATATGGGTTATGATACATTAGACACCAGCTTTATATGATTTATCTCTAGCCTTCAATTTCAATCACTGTAAAAAGACAGTGTCTGAGCTTCTTGACAGAATAATCTGCCTTCAGAACTGGCTTTATTCTATTTACAGCAAGGTTTAGCTGGCCAAAACATGGCGCCTATTCTAAACAACACACTATGGTCGCAGTTCACTCCGAATACCCCAGCTCCAGATGAAGTCGACTGTCATATCGAGATAGAAGTTGTAAGTAATATTTCAATTTTACATCTATTTACGGTTTCATGTTACTCTATTGTCCGCGTTATTAAACCATGCCAGTTGACTTTTCTTGCGAGTTCATGTACATTTTTAGTTGCACGGCCAGCCGGTAGGGGACTTGGAAACTTGTTCACGGCTGTAGTGAATCATGTCGCCCCGAGCCGTACAGCGAATTTATTATACTGCAAAGTTTTACCATTCCAACGTGTATTAAGCGAAATTTCCCTGTATTATGGTCTCACGCATTGAGTACGCTGACGACATAGAATTTCCCTTCTGAGTGCCCCAATTTAAAGAAAACTGACGTCACTGAGAAATGATGTCACTGAAACCTTGGTAAAACGTGCAGTTTGGTGCATAAACTTGTTGATATTACTGCGATAGACATTCGACGTATTTGTATTTAAACATGGATTTAAAATAAATAAATAACTTCAAGGTAATTAACTATGCATTTTTATGATATGTTGGCAAAAGTAAACGACCATTAGTTGCCTCAAACGACCATAAGGTTATTCTTTTAACGTTACAGTGTATGAGTTTCGACTCTTCACTGTTTGTTTACCTCACGAAGGGGTGGCAAACTTGGATAATATGCGCCGTGCATATATTGCTGTACACTTGCAAAATGTAGTTTCCCTTTCGGGAGCCCTGTATACATAAGTTTTGCACTTCAACGCTTAAATCCAAGATGGGGGGCGTCGATCGATTTGAGTCGCTCACAAGACAAATACACCATTGTTTCACTTGATGGCTTTTATTAAAGCGGAAAGAATGGATTATTTTTTAAAATAAATGAATATGGTTAAATATATTAATTTTGCTGTAATTCTACAACAAATACATGGGGTTTTTAAAAACGAGCCGTCCTTTCGTCATGTCAACAGATCGTGAAGTGTCAAAGGTCATACATTGTAACGTTAAAAAATAGCTAATACTAGTTTGAAGCTACTAATGGTCGTTTACTTTTGCCAGCAAATCATAAAATGAATAGTTACTTACCTTGACGTAGATCTAGCTTAAATTCATGTTTAAATAAATATACGTTGAACGTCTATCGCAGTGACTTAAAAATACATCATACTTCACGTTTTACCAAGGTTTCAGTGGCGTAAGCTTTTTAGTAGTGACGTCAACTTCAGTGTGTTGGCGAAATCAAAACGGAAATTCGATTTCGTCAGCGTAACTAATTCGTGAGACCATAAAACATGGAAATTTCGCTGAAATCACGTTTGAATGGTAAAACTTTGCACTATTATAAATTCCAGAAGACGGTTACGACGATCTTGTACCCGAGTAGGTGTCAAGAACGGTGGATTTTTCTGTATTCACCAACCATTCTTAAGAGCATTCTTAGTCTTATTCTCTAAGATTTTCTAAAATTGAAAGTAACACAACTTCTGACTGGCGAATTATAGAGAATAAGACTAGGAACATTTATAAGAATGGCTGTTGAATACGGATCCTTTAACTCGAGTAGGTGTTAAAGGATTGATTATTCCTATGGCCCGTAAACACGATATCCACAGGGCCCGTAAACACGATTTCCCTCTGCGTGGACTATGCAGACTGACATGAATCGATACATACTGCAGATGCATTAAACCACGTTTTCACAGAGCATGAGTCATGTATATAAACATATAGATCCAGAACGAGTGTCGAAGTGATGGATAACATTTAGAAGTTTCAAACATTCAAATATTATTTATCGAACAATAACTGTAGTCTGCTTTTTACTTGTTATACTTGTTGAATCTATTGCCTTTTCTGAAGGTTGAAGATCCTGCAGATTCGAACGATAAAGAAAACTTTTGTAACTTTTGTTCGCTACTTTTTTAATTTAACTTGAATTTGTCCAAATCATGATGATTTTTTTTTTTTGTCATCGTAACATATTTTAAAAAAAAGTAACTCCAAGCGATCGCATGTTTTACGACTATCATAAAAGGGAAAGGAGAAAGCTTACCACTAAAGACAATGCGCGTTGACCTGAATTCGGCCATGCTAACCAGCATTTTCTCCTTTTCACACAATATTGTTGGCATTTTTGAAATGAAATCCAGTTTTTGAGTTACGAGAACATTTCATTTGTGGTCTGAAAATGCTTTTGAAATTGATAAGTATAAAATTTTGTCGGTGGGTAAAGTAGGCTAACAATTAACTTCTTGAATAAACATTTATCTGTCATACACACGTTACAGACGCAGCTTGTTGGAGGACGATGTGTCAGACTTGGAGGGTTATACCGAATGGCTGTATGCCAATCCGGAGTACATCTAGACTTTACCAGGAACCAGTGCGAACAGATTCTCTCAGAACGAGAGCAAGCTTATGAACAGGCTCAAAGTGTTCAACCAGGGATACAACAACAGCACGAAGTCAAAAGGCGCTCTGTTGAAGGCAGCAAAATTGACCAAACAAAATCCGCTGATGAAATTTTGTCTGAGAACTGAACTTTTGTGTATCAGAAGTTGATCCCTCATCTGTTGATATCTGCACTGTTGACATTTTATCATGTTTAGACATCTATAGTATGTTAGGATGTGGTGTTACCGGACAAACTATCTACGGTTTGAGATCATTATAATTGTCGTGTATTTTCATCTTATCTTGTTTTCAGTATTTTGTGCAAGCCAAATTCCTTCTGACTTAATTATGATGGCAGTTCTTACGTTCGAGACTGGGGTATCGGCATCATGATTTTTATTGATGTCATGGCGTGATTCCTAAAAGCGAGATAATTAGCTGGTTCGAAATAATTAGCTGTTATTTAGTATGAAAGACACCCAAAAGCTTGAGATCCACACTTTTTGATTATATCTTGGATTGTTTAGATATATGCGTTTATTATTGAACTAATTTTTCATTAAGATTTGTATGTTTCGAACACACCAACATGAATTTAAGAATTAAAAGGAGATAGTCAACATCAGGGTTACATGCTTTTCATTTGACTCTAGCTATACACGTTTTATTCCCCAGAACAGTCTTTATTTGTTCATGTCATTCTTTTTTAGCAAACAAGGGTATAAGGTACATATTTTTTCCGTTTTAAACTTGCTTTATTGTGAACCTGGATGCAAATAATTACCTATAAATATGGCAGGTTCATAGCTAAGCCTTCAACGCCTTTAAATCATCGAGTAAAGGACAGAAAAAAGAGCCAAAGGCGTTGATAATCGGGTAACGTGTGTGGCATGAGCCTAAAATTGATTAAGCCACTGTGTAGCATTCGAAATCAACACATTACGATGACTTCTAGACCAGGGACATATCATTTAATATGACGACTCTTTGTTATGACTATTGCTTGATTTTAAGTCGTCCCTAAGACCTCGATTCCTATCAACAGCTCAACAGTGTTGTCTGGGCCCAACAAAAACCAAGAAACACAAAGATCTAATACATCTGAGCGGCGCTATGGCAAAAGGGGGTTTAATACAGCTCCGTGATGCATTAAACCAAGCAAGTCATCACATGATAGGGATCCATAATATCCATTTAGTCTTGCATTTCACTGAATCTTTAAGTAGAATGGTCCTTGGATATGATCCTTGGACATGCATAGATTTACAAAAAAAAAAAAAAAGAATCAAACCATGCCAGCCTACGAGGACTACACGGGCTGACATGAGTCGATAGTTTTTGCAAATACATCAAGCCCCCTTTTCACAGAGCATGACTCAAAACATCGATAGACACATATAATGATTAAGTCTTCCCAATGACCACCTGACTTTCACTGTTGCATCAGTTCACTTTTGAAGACCTAATGAAAGAAGAATTTGCTCATGGTTTTATTGGTTCATGTATTTTTCTAGGTGTAATAGAGCTCTTAGCGCCCGGAACACAAAAACAGAGTGATGCAAAAATGATTTGTTCATAAAAATTAAGAGACATAACAGATTTATAAGTTTTGCTGATGTCTCTTAAATATGGACGACTTTCTTTCGTCCTGCAACACGCATCATTTTTTTTTTTTTCATTTCAAAATATTTTGACAAAAGGTGGATATTATTCGTAATGCGCGATTTTCCCTTTTGTCGAAAATGTTTTAACGATGTAACATGCTTTAACCCATAAATTATACTGATTATTCTTATTTTTTAATGACAGTTCAATGTCATATACTGCAAATTTTACAAAAAATTAAGAATGGTACACTCGGACAGAAACACAACAAAGACAGACAGAAAAGGATAATAACTACTCTCTGGAATATCTGAACAACATTTATTGGTGTTTTAACATCATTTACAGTTAACGCATACAGTGCCTTTTACAAGAACAAAAAAAATTTTGCTCGTGTGGACTAATTTGCAAAGTTTTTTTCTGAGCTTTCCTGCAGTAAACTTGTCTTAGAAGCTAATGATGAAACAAATACAGAGGAACAAAGAAACACGGACCGATGGAAAGGCAGGACAACGGTCTCTGGAATTTCTAGACAACAGTTATTTGCGTTTCGGTAGTTTTCTATTACAGTGAATGCTTGAAAAAGTGCTGTTTTCAAGAACAAAAAAATGGCTAACGCTCCTTCAGTATCAAGATGTATTTCAACAAGCACGAAATTTACTAAACCTATATTTACGATGCAGTATTCTATTAATTTCCAACAAAAAGTATACAATATGTACTGGAATGAATTCATTAATACCAGTTTGAATTGCTTTCCTGATGAATGTTTGAACGCTTTCCCTATGAACGGTGACTTCTTTCACAAGTAAAAAATTGTGCAATAAGAATTATATCTCTTTTTGCTAAAGCAGTTCAATATGAATTCATGAAGATTATCAAGACTTCACAATGAAGTTTTCAACTTGATCTACATCAATTTTTTTTTCAGATAGTTATAAATATTTCAGTCACATACAGAATCTGTCTGTTTTAGTTCTCCGTGTTTATTTCTATTTAGAGAAAAAGTATCACAGGTTGAGCAACAGTTTATACTCATTATAACATTTTGAAAAGGAAACACTATACTAATTTTAAATCAAGCTATGAAGCGACTGTCCTCACATGACATGGAACCAAACGTTTTAACCCTTTACCAAACAATCCAAACTGTTCTTAGACCCTCGAGGAAAAGTTCAAGTGAAAACATTTTGGGAAAAAGAGAAACTGCCAGCATTGTCACCTTTTCCCGCGAGGTGTTCTACCGTTTCATTTACATTTGAACCATGGTCTGTGAAAAAGGGCTTCAACAAATTACCGACCCAATTCAGCCTACGCAATCCGCACAGGACGACCTGGGTCGAAACTTTTTTGGTCAATTTTCTACATGTCAAAGTGGTAGTCTACCTCATAGTCTACCTTCATTCGATTGTTAGACAAATTGGATTTCATGAATCCATAAGTTTGTGTTACCTTGCTTGGTATATGGCTTGCAACGGTGAAAAAAGGACATTCGGACATTTGCGTAAAATGTCGTCTCGGATCAGCCTGCGCAATCCGCGCAGGCTAATCCGAAACGACACTTTCCGTTTTTATGTAATTTTCTGTTTTGCACAAGTCTACCGTAGCACAAAATCTAATGTAGTCGTAAAGTGCCGTCTCGGATTAGCCTGCGAGGACTGCGCAGGCTGATCCGAGACGACACTTTACGCAAATGTCCGAATGCCCCTTTTCGCGTGTTGCAGGCCAAATGCTTTCAATATGGACAAGTTTTAAATTTGGTCGTCTGGTAAAGAGTTAAAACACTTCATTATACTTCCGTTTGTAAACACGTCACATCTCGCTCTGCGACTGTTGAACAACTTCCTGTTGGACTGTCTGGGTCTCGACGTTCCGGTTTGCAATGATTTGTTCGCAGGTGGGATAAAATTCAAAATAAGGACCACTCTGGCATATAAATGGTTTGCTGAGATACCCACCAAGTCTTGTGCAACGGCCACCTCTTCGTGAAAGCTGAAATCGCAATCAAAAATGAAATCAGGATAACTTTTTACAGTCGTTTCACAAAACGCAGAGGGTGTCTTTGTAAATCCGTGTGAAGTAAAATGAACTAATGTTCGATACATGAAAAAAAATATGATATAATGATTCTTACTCATTCTTTGCACACTGATTCTCGATTGAATGGACTAATCTCATCCTATGTCCTTTACATGTCCTTTGCGGTTAATCTAGGTCCGCTCTCTACATTAAGCCTTTATCAAACAATCCTGTGTTTTAAGGATTCTCTTGAAGAAAACGTTTGAAAACATTGTGGGAAAAGGAGAAAATGTTGGTTATCCGTATTTCCTGCTTTTCGTACAATACTTTCTACCCTGTCAGGGCACTTAAACTCATTTTAATCTTAGATTTAAGATGAAAAATTTTAGTCTATTTCTATCACGCGCACGCCATAACTATATTGTATCCTTTTCAGATTTGCAAACACTAATATCTCAGTAAACGAGAGTGTTGTGCTGTTTTATAAACATTTGGACAGGTATTACCGTCGCTTATCTCTATACCACGAGACAAACTGAGAGCAATTTATTTTTTCAAACGACAAATTAGATGCGACTCAAATGTAAATGTTGATATTCATCTTGAAAAGGGAAGAAAGCATTGTGTCGAAAGTTATCATCACATAGTCGTTAAAACCCGGGATTGTTTTGTAAAGGGACGACGTTTGCAAAGTCAACTGTCCAAGAGAAGATGGATGAGTTAACCTTTAAAGTTGAATGGTCAGTTTTGTACGTAATGTTATAGTTGACAGTGCGCATGATGTTATACTTACTGTGACGACTTCCACAAAACAATCGATTTCACTCTGTGTAGGTAGCCGAGGCGCCAGTTGTTCCCACGGATTGTTGGGATTATTCGCAGCGGCTTGCTGGTTTTCGTCTGCATAGGCATTCACATACGCTCTGTGAATCTCCGGGTCCAATCCCTGAAAGCAAATTAGTTAAATGTAGCTGGACTTAGATTTTAATGAGACTACTAACATTCTTAGTCTTATTCTCAAGAATTTTCTAAATCTGAAAGTAATACAATTTCTAATTAGCTAAATCATTTGATTGAGCCAGTCAAAATGTGTGATTCTCTCTAAATCTAAAATAAGATTTATAATGAAACTAGGTATGGTTGGTGATAACAAACCAAGAATTCTTGTCCAAGAAGTATACTACTCAGAGTTTGCTAGGGATCACCATATTGAATTCAACTGACATAATATGTGTGACCTGTATCAGGAATAGTTTTTCAATATGATACATTGTTACACTGATGAAATATGCCACCTTTGGAAATGGACGTTTATAACTCAAAACTTCATATACCCATATTTCATACCTCAATGATCCCTATCAAAGTAGTATATTTAGACCCTATCTATAACCCATTTACTAATAAACTTTTTACAACCAAAATTTGGTTCTGTGTTATTGGATATATCTTTGATACTTCCTACAAGTATTATCAAAATACATGTATCAAGTAAAAAGTTGCAAAGGATTAAATAACACCATCAGCAACATCAACAGCGACCCGGCGTACAGTATAATTTGTTAATTTACATAATCATCAATTTGACTCAGTATCTGTTGTGAAGGGGGGGGGGGGGGGAAACGGATTACAGAATACTGTATTGACAGAAGAGACAATTTTGTTTTAGTTAGAAAATGTAAAATACACGTACATGTATATGGTTTTAAACTGTGCAGGTCAGTGACACTGAGTACGTATATTATCTAAGCAACATGAAAGTCCCAGACATAATTACTGTAAAATTGATTTTATGATTATAATGGTCACTCAGAGACTAAAAACGAAACTAAAAAAAGAAGAAATAATATATCAAAGTAGAATTTAAATCTTCTCGGTACCTTTATGAGGATTTTTTAACATGCAAAAATTAACTGAATTAAGTCTCTGCTGGAGCGCAATGCAAAGGCGTCAAAATAACGTGCCTTGACGAATTTTGACATAATGTTTCCCTATTTATATCAAATTCTAGTGCATCTAGACCTAAGATTTTGTTAGAAAACAGTGTCAACCCTTTACCAAACAAACTATATCCCGATTTTTAACGACCCTGGGGTATAAGACCTTTGAAAACCTGCTGTTAACCAGCATTTTCTGCTTTTGCTAAATATTTCCTACCCTTCCAGAAACAAATTTTAATTTTTGAGTCACCTTTATTTTGTCGTCTGCATATATCTGCTAATGTTTTTCATTTTCGACAAGTCTGAAATTGTATCGTTTGTTAAAGATTTAAGCAACCCCATATTGCAGGTATTTCAATCCAGCAAACATTTTGCGTAAAATAACAAAAATATTGCATTTTCAACGCAAATTTGATGTAGTACAGATCTAGGATGGGGGATCAAAATGAAAATTTTAATATGAAAACCAATTCAATCATATTTAAGAAAAGATATGGCAATGAAAACTACACTCGATGTAATGTTTTTTTATTATTATTATTATCATTGTTTTCCTTATCGAAATAAGAAATTACAAAAAAAAAAAAGCATCAGCAAAAATAAGATGAATCCGATAAATTTATTAGCTGTGTAATTTGTGTACACCTTCTTTCAATGAAAAAAAAAACCACATTTGATTCAGTGAAACATTTTGAGCAAATGCTCATGGTTGCATTTGCTTTTAAGAATTTAGAACTCAACGTTCATTTTTCAAGATTTCTAGCCATCGATGCATCAAAAGAATAACAGAAAGCATCACAAGCGTATCTAGAATAAAAAAATAAAAACAAAAAATCTTTGTCAAGCATTGGATTTATAAATGAGACTTACTACCGTCCGTCGAACTGTTTCACTTTCCATAGGTAAGTTGTTGTTATTTAGATTATCCGGGATTTGTCCATTACACAACAACATTACATTTCCTAAAACGATAATTAAACCAGTAATGATGTTAATTCCAGCCGACATCCTTACAAGGTAAATATATTTTTTTATGTTGATTATTATTAATTCGTTTGTATTTTGGCTCTAGTTTACCATGTTCCAGCACGGAGTCAACGAGAGCGATTGCCTTATTGCTCGTTTGCTTATTGATTATGTAACAGAGTGCATAAAAACCGAAAGAGCTTGTTACATGTAAGATAGGACTAACCCTTTCATCCTGTCATATTTGAAGTGTTTCGTCTGTTGGGACAATTTTTAGATGTAGTAAACTCTGAAAACATCAGAAATACACCTTGGGTACTATCTTGAAAAACAATTGTACTTATCAACTAACCATCATCCCTAATTGTTATATTCATTAATTCAAACAAAAAAGAAAAAACGTATTTCTTATCTTACTAAAAATGTTTTTGACAAATTTTCGTTTCTGTCACGTTTTCGATATTGGTTCAAACTTTTCAAAGAAAGACTTTGTTTAAATAAGGAATCCTTTGCTGCCTTTTATTTTTTGAACATCAAATTCTATCTGCAGTCCTTATTAACGTGAATCCTCTTAATCTATTGAAACAAATTTACAGCAGACAGCTGAAAAAAAAACGTAAAATGAATAGCTAGTATAATTCAAGGGTTCACTCTTTACCAAACGACAAAATTTTACACTTGTCCAAATTGAAAGCATTTGCATACGACAACTGAATCTGGCTCAAAAGATGGGATATGTCGATAAATGGGTAGAAAACATTGTGGGAAAAGGAGAAAATGCTGGTTACCCGCATTTTCTCTTTTTCCCACAATGTTTTCAAAAGTAGTCTTTTTCCTAGGAGTCGTTTTAAGTCGGGATTATTTGGTAAAGGGTGGATACTTGAGCTGATGATATTGTGACCGAGGAAAACATATCGCTACCAGCAATTTCTCCCTTTGCCTCGATGTTTTTTTTTTCTTAAGCGATCTTCTGAAAGATGGAAAAATGTTGGTTGTTGGTAATTTCAGATGTGTCAACCCTTTACCAAACAATTCAAGGTTTTAACAACCTTAACGAAGGAGCCTCTTGAAAAAAATTATGAAAAAAGTAAAAAATGCTGATAACCAGTATTTTCTACTTTTCCTCCGATGTTTAATACTCTTTCAAAGACAGGTATCATTGATATAGCCGAATTTATTTTTCAACTGCGGATGCTTTCAATATGGAAGATAGTCAAATTTTGTTGTCTTGTAAAATGTTAAACCAAATGAGACATGCACTGTGAAGAAAAGGAGGCTCAATGCATCTGCGAAAAATATCGACCCATGTCAGCCTAAGCAGTCCGCGCAGGCTGACATGAACTGAAATTTGTTGCTATCCGTCAATTTTCTGCGTGCCAAATAACCATCCTACCTCCAGATATAGTCGACTGTTCGACATAATGGATTTTTTGGATCCATGATAGTGTGATGACTTACTTGGTTTAATGCATCATGGAGTTGCATAACCCCCATTCTTCTTGAGCGTGGCTAAAATAATTGATGCAATACTGTTTCAAATCCGTTCGCTGTCAAAACATGACTATTACGCAAATGGGGTTGGACCCATCAGCGTAAGTAGGTCATTTTGAAAATATTGATAAATAACAAGGAAATGCTCTCGATTATTTTTCCCTAAAATGGTATTTATGTACCAGACATTTCTTCTACGGCTTGTAGGCGCCAGTATCTTATATAATGGCGAAATAGGCCTGTCGCAATTGATAAATGGATCCATTTTGTAGGTCATATTGCTTTTTTTTCGTCCTCTCTACTAGCATTTGATTTCCCGGAAAATTACGTTATATTAGAATGATTGCAGCTTAAGTCAAAAACTATTTAGATCAAGTTGTAGTTGGAAGCGCAAGAAACAGAAAAAAATGCCCATAAAAACGTATCTTGTCCAAAAAAAAAAGGGATTTTAAGTTCAGTTAAATCCTATACCAAACAACCCCGAGTTTTACCGACTCTGATAAGTAAGGCTTTAGATAACATTGTGGGAAAAGTAGAAAATGCTGGTAACCAGCATTTTCTCATTTTCCCACAATATTTTCTACCATTTCACAAGCAAATTCCTTTCTTCTGGGCGACACTTCTAAACTGAAAACGCCATCGGGTTTATTAGGGGCTCTTAGGCTTAAGCGAAGATAACATCGTATTGAAGTAGTTTTTAGCGTTATATTCAGTGTATAGAGGGTATTCAAGGAAAACGAAGCCTTTTGATATTATTACTGTATAAGTAATTTCAATTGCATCCTGATTCTATACATTTGAGCCATGCTCTGGGAAAAGGGGGCTTAATGCATTTGCGAAAAGTATCGGCCCATGTCAGCCTGCGCAGTCCGCGCAGGCTGACATGGGCCGAAACTTTTCGCTATCTTTAAATTTTCTGCATGTCAAAGGATCATTCTACCTCTTGATTCAGTCGGTTGTTTAAAAAAAAATGGATATTATGGATCCATGATCATGCGATGACTTGCTTGGTATAATGCTCCACGGAGATGCATTAAGCCCCCTTTTGCCAGAGCGTGGCTCAATTTTATATTGTTTCATTTCATATGAAAAATGGCCAAAGACATATGTGTCATGCTCAGTGAAAATTGAGGTTTAATGCATCTGCAGAAATTATCGACTCATGTCAGCGTGCGCTCAGGCTGACATGAGTCGAAACTTTTTGCTACATGTATATGAGCCATGCTCTGGTAAAAGGGGGCTTAATGCATCTCCGTAATCCATGATACCAAGCAAGTCATCACATAATTATTAATCCATAATATCTATTTTTTTTCTGACGACTGGTTGTATTATTAGGTATACTGGTCCTTGTACATACAGAAAATCGACCAATAGCGAAAAGTTTCGGCCCAGGTCAGCCTGCGCGGACTGCGCAGGCTGACCTGGGTCGATACTTTTCGCAGATGCATTAAGCCCCCTTTTCACAGAGCATGGCTCATATTATGTAAAGTTTCTGCATGCTCTAGGACCATTCTACCTCATGAGTCAGTCGGTCGTTAAACAAACTGGATTTTATGGATCCCTTATTATGAGATAAATTTTCTTGGTATAGGGCATCTCCGTGATCATGAGATAAATTGCTTGGTATAATGAGTCAGGAAGATGCACTTAGCCCCCTTTTCCCAAAGCACTGTTCACATATTATTATGTCCTTTCTGCAACTAAAATTTAATATAATGGAAATTATTAACAACTTGAAATTTGGAGAGAGAGAGAGAGAGAGAGAGAGAGAGAGAGAGAGAGAGAGAGTGTGAGAGAGAGAGAGAGAGAGAGAGAGATATGGATGAATAGATAGGTAGATATGAATAGATAGGTGGATGAGTGGGAAGGTGGATTGATTAATTAATTGATTGATTGACCTGATATTTGAAAAATAAGCTTAATAAGCTTCGTTGTCTACGTGGCTTCTTCAGGTAAATTTAGAGTTCGCGCCTGTACTTCGCAAAGACTTGTGGGACATGTTCAATAGTAGACATCGATTTTGTTGGATCTTATCTAGATATAAGCATTATGACGTCATATATGATGTCATAAAAATAGACGAAGCTACATATTGCATTACGACCATCTTGTTATTTAAACGCCAAGACTACACATTTTTACTCAATTAAGCGATCAGTTTGCAGATAAATATATTATATTTATTTATCAGTGTTTCATTAAAAATTTGATTAATGGAAAAGAAATCTACACGGGCAAAATAAAATGCATCCGGTTTCGATACAGACCAAGATCTATCATTTTCACGGACTGCATTTTTTCAGAACTGAAGGCTGAAAACTAATTACTTAGAGGACAGACATGTTCGAAAAATGCTCTTTATGATGGGCTTGTAACCTATTTCTGTGACATATGAGCCATGCACAGTGAAAAGAGGGTTTAATACATCTGCAAAGAATATGTGACTCATGAAGAAGAATGGTCCTTTTAGAAAATTGAAAAATAGCAAAAGTTTCGGGCAATGTCAGCCTGAGCAGGCTGACATGGGTCTACTTTTTGCAAATGCATTAAGTTCCCCCTTTTCACAGAGCATGGCTCAAATGTATTCTTACTTTTAAGATCCAGGTCTGAAACAAACACTAGCGGATTCAGCGTTTTCAGGCATCTTGTATTTAGGACGTCTCTTTCAGTCTAATCGAATGGACGATGACGGAAAATCAATTACATCGACTTCTAAAACATTTCTAAAAAATGCAATCATTTCTCTTCGATGCTGACAGTCTTATATTTTTATGCATTTCTGAGGGAAAGAAAATTGCTTCTGCTTATACTGCCATATCATATGTCATTTTTACTTTTACAGCCGACAGAATTCTGGGTATGTGCAGAAATCGATATTGGCGGTTGCAGCAAATTTGCAGCATAATGCAAGTTGATGCACAGTGTGCATCTTTACCTAATACGGATAACATCTAATGAGTAATTGGTCACAAATGTTCAGAGCTAAGGACAAAAAGGTATGTTCACATCTGTCTATTTGAGTTTCAATAAGCATGTTCCGTCTACTTTTTACCAAATCTAAAATTGTCTGAAGAGTATTAACATCTTGCCGATTTCATTTAGACCTTTTCTGTCCACAATTTGTATAGGTCGTGTGTTTGGCTGTTTGTTTGCTTCACCATGTAAATTTGAGTCAAATTTGGATACTTAAGTTTGCGCCAATAGGATGTGATCATATTTGTATTCAGTGAATGAACGGATGGCTTAGGGTATACTTTGATCGATATGTTTCGCCCGGTATTAAGACATTTTTTCGCATTAATCTAATTTTGTAAATATACCTGCATCAACAAAAAGACTTAATATTGCTAAACATGGAAACTACAAGATTCACCACAGCAAAATTTTAATGTAATTTCAAACTTTATGCTTTAAGTTGACACAAACATCTGAAGACATGGGGCGAACATTCCAAAGGTTGCACAGAATGATTTGTCTGATTCTTATTGGTTTACTATCACATCACGTGACCAGGTGGAATGTTGCAGCTGGGAATATCAACGCAAGCTACATGGACAAAAGAAGCCTTGTATGTTTTGCTCTTTTTATTTATTCTGTGATAGCAATCCAAGGCAAACGAAATAGGACAAAGTAAAGAAAAAGCTGATCTGTTTTTTTTTTTTTAAATTTCTGAAGATAAAGGATCCATGAATGAATGAAAATAAAATAAATTTCAGCTGCATGAAAAATTAGGGTCCGTATTTACCCACTATGTTAAATTTCAATCCTGGTCTAATTCTAGATTTAGAAAGTAACGCAACTTCTGATAGGCTAAAACCGAATGTGGTAAGCTAATCAGAAAGTGTGTTGCTTCCAGATTAAGAACATAGAATAAGACCGAGCAAAATAAGAAATTTAAGTTTTTTCGTGAAACCGGACCATGACACATGTGATCGAAAATTAAAAAAAAAAAACATTGTATCTGGCCTGCAAGAAATTAGCCATTATAATGTCATTGATGAAAAAAGTAGCTTAAAAGCTGAACCCTTTCCCACACAATCCAAAATTTTATCGACCTTAATGAAGAAGCCTCTAGAAAACATTGTGGGAAAAGGATAAAATGCTGGTAACCAGCTTTTTTTCCTTTTTTCGCAATGTTTTCCGGACTTTCATAGACGAATACCGCCATTTTAGGAACATTTAATTCGTCGTCTGCAAATACCTCGGAATTAGACACATCAAAAATCTTGTCGGATGGTAAAGAATTAAACCAAGATCAGCCGACACAACTAATCTGATCTTGAGTTAACACTAGCATTACTTCATTCTTCGGTATGATAAATCTTTCTTCATTTCCCGATGAATGACAATTTTAGCCGTGAAAAAAGTAAAGTTATACAAGCGAGAGGTGATTAAATGGTAACGAAGCGTTTCTGCAAAACTTCAATATAGTAATCAAATTATGCATGTACTTTGTGCAATTACTCTCAGTACATACCGTTGTCTGGGCATGTCATATTCTTCGAAGGTAGACCTGTCTGCTATGACGGATCAGCATCCTGAACAGGAATATAAAAACGTGGTGTGTAAACTACACTCTGCCTCTAAAAAATAGCAATGGAGAAATTGGCTTTAAACAATGATTTTGTGGAAAAATTCTAGCATATTTTTCGGTCCAAACTTCTTAAAAATTCAATTATTTCAAACGAAAAAAATAATTTTAAAAGATGCCAGTGTTAACTGCAAATCTTTGTGTACAGTGTATAAATATATAGTTAAGGAAAACCAGGCTTTTTGCAGGTTTTTCCACAGACTTATTAACAAAAAATGTCTGGGCTTATACCGGGGCTATTTGGCAAGCATATAGGGTTGTATATATTTATAAATGATTGGTGCATATGTTATATGCTTGTTGACTTGTACCACGTAGCATTTTTTTTAAATCAAAATATATTAATTTTGAAATTCGCCGAATCGATTGCCATTTTAAAAGGTAGTCCGGCTCTGTAGCCAGAATACCCATATCAGATGGGTATATATTTGCAAAATGCCACCTAGCGGAAGATAATTCAGTACATACATGATACAGTGAACACATATTATAGAAATGCTCTTCGTATTTTGTAACATTATTTTTGTAAAATTAGGTTTACGCCGACTTCAACAGATTTTCAGGGGTACCTTTCACTAAACTGCGTAGACTGACGCAATTTTTTGTTCGGATTGAATATACACACATGCGAACTATGCTTTAACCAAAGGTATGGACCGGCGTAGTTATGGAAATATGTACTCAAATCGCAAAGTTATGCAGTTCAGTAAAACTTGTTTTCAGACTTTATGCTTGCGTACCTAGATTGTGTACGCAAATTTCGTGCGTACGCAGTCTAGAGAAAGGTACCCCAGTTATATAGATATATCGCAATTCTGGCAAAAATCATTAAACTTTAATAAACTTATTTGCTTTTATTGCGTTTCATGAGGTATTGATTTGCTATGGAGCTGTTTAGGCTGTGAAATATAGCTTATAGAAAGTTAC
Organism: Hippopus hippopus; assembly: GCA_946811185.2. Taxonomy (NCBI): domain Eukaryota; kingdom Metazoa; phylum Mollusca; class Bivalvia; order Cardiida; family Cardiidae; genus Hippopus; species Hippopus hippopus. The sequence continues at coordinate 36,920,099 of OX328096.1, forward strand.
GTTGCCCTTTGTTTTCCTTTTAGATTAATTTAAAAACCAATCTGTAAAAAAATGTAATGCTATACTGTTTAACTCCTTACCAAATGATACATTTCTAGAAACATCCACACTGAAAGCATTCGGAGACGATAAATTTAATGTGTGACAAATGATTAGCTTTATCTTTAAAGAATAGAAAACATTATGGGAAAAGGAGAACATTTTGGTTACAACAATGTTTTCTAAAGCGTTTTCTCACCGTCGTTAAAACCCGGTATTTTTTCGTAATAGGTTAACAGTTTTTATTCTGATTTTAAGGTATTTTGATAAGATTTCCGTTTCTTTATCGTCGTCATCGGTTGCCCATATGTTACGGGGGATAGTACAAGATACTAGACGAAATCCATCCGGAGTTCTTTGAATTACTCGTTCGTTGTATATATAGCACCGTCGAACGAGACCCAGGTTTCAAGTCTGACCCAAAAGACTATCAGTAATTTTAGTCAGCCAGCCGTGGATCGAACACACACCCTCAAATGGCCCGAAATTTGTTGCTCCGATGCAGATCTTAGGCGAACAAAAACATAACAAAAAATCCACAACAACAAAAGCAAGAAAACTCGATAATCATCTGCCTTTAAAGTTTTTTCTATATTCCATACAGAATTTGAGCAGTTCAGTTTTGTCCCTCTTGACGCCATCAATCCCCGAAGGTGACGATATTGAGTGTTACGTTGAAGTACCATACGTAAGTATCATTTGGTCTTTAACATGCGAAAAGTGGCTTTCGGACATTTGCGTAAAGTGTCGTCTCGTCCGAGACGGGACCTTTTTGTCAACATTAGATTTTGTCTTACAGTATACTTGCGTGAAACAGAAATTCACACACGATCGGAAAAGTGTCGTCTATGATCAGCCTGTGCGGATTGGGCAGGCTTATCTGGGACGACACTTTACGCAAATGTCCGAATGCTTCTTTTCGCGTGTTGCAGGCCAATTTTATGACATGTAAACGACACTTCTTTGTGTTATTTTAATCCGTTGCTGAAATGGCTATTTTAATCTCAATCAAAACTATCACAAATGAAATAAATTTAAAAAAAATGAAATGTGAAATGAGCCATTCACTGCCAAAATGTTTGATGCGTTTCCGTGATGCATTATATCAAACAAATCATCATGTGATTATGGATCTATACAATCCATTTTGTCTCACAACTGACTAAATTATGGTGTAGAATGGTCCTTTAACCCTTTACCACACGGCGAAATTTTAGACCTACCCAAATTGAAAGCATTTGCACGCGACATTTTTATAGTGGCTCAAATGGCGCAATTTTTCTTTGATAGGGTAGAAAACTTTGTGGGAAAAGGAGAAAATGCTGGTTACCAGCATTTTCTCCTTTTCCCACAATGTTTTCAAAAGGCTTCTTCCTCAGGGTCGTTAAAAGTCGTCACTGTGTGGTAAAGGGTTAATACAAAGAAATTTGACCAATAGCACAAAGTTTAGACTCTGGACGGCCTGTGCGGACTGCGTAGGCTATGTCGACACGTTTTGCAGATGCGAAAGACCTGCTATTCACAGGGCATGGCTCAAATGTTAACGTGACTTTGTTGAGTTGTTTCACCCATTTCTGAACAGACTACTGTACTCTGAATCTCAATTAAAACTATTACAAATAACAAAAGGTCAAAAAAGAAATGAAAGTATCAAACGTATCACTTTATAGCAGTTTGGAAAGTATCGTGGAATATTGAGTTATTGCCTGTTCCTAGCAGATGCTCCTTTCCCTGCAATATTTCCTAAAACTGTCAAATATACTGGTTTTAGAAATCACCATTCTACTATTCTGCTCAGTATTTTTGATATCATTTTAAGAGAAACAAATCTATTCGGTATGGTGAAGGAGTACGATATTTCAGTATGAAATGGTATAGCCAAATTATTCGGGGGGGAAAAAACCCGAGGTGTCGAGCGAAAGATAAAAATATGCAAGTTCTGTACAGTACGATCTTGATCCACACTGTTCAAAAAGCAACAAAAATTCTTATTGGTACTCAAGGGCCAAAAGACAAAAGTTTAGACTTGTCCAATTTCAAAGCAGACAACAAATCAAGGGCGGTTCAAATAACGAAACTTGCCTTAAACTGAGTAGAAAACATTGTAGGAAAAGGTGAAAATGCTGGTAACCAGCATTTTCTCATTTTCTACAATATTTTCAAAAGCTTTCTTTATCAAATTCGTTAAAACTCGGGATTGTGTGGTAAAGGGTTATATGATTGTATTTGGATATTTAACACATGTACGACAGTTAAAAACCCCTGCAAACTACTCATTTAGCCTTCCAGCAGACAAAATAAAACAAAAGAAAACATTCTGGAAAAAAAAAAGAAATGGAAATTGCTGATAAATGACTTCTCCACTGCAACAGTTTTTCAAATTTATTCATGCGTTAAACTTTTTATCATCTTGACGATCCACACTAGGGTTTATTCAGTCACATTTTGCATTTCTTACTGATGGTAATGAAATAACTCAACCAAGAGACAAAATTTTGGACTTATCTAAATTCAAAGCAATTGCAGACGACAGACAGAGTGTGCCTCAAATGATGGAAGTTGTTATAGAAAAGGGTAGGATACAGTGTGGTACAGGAGAAAATGCTGTTAACCAACATTTTCTCCTCTTCCCACAATGTTTCCAAAAACCTTTCTTTGTTAAAACTCGGGATTGTTTTGATTAAAGAAATGGACGATAATATGGCTTGCAACACGCAAAAAGGGACATTCGGACATTTGCGTAAAGTGTCGTCTCGGATCAGCCTGCGCAGTCCGCGCAGGCTAATCCGAGACGGCACTTTACGACTACATTAGATTTTGTGCTACAGTAGACTTGCGCAAAACAGAAAATTAAATAAAAACGGAAAGTGCAGTCCGCGCAGGCTGATCCGATATGACACTTTACGCAAATGTCCGAATGCCCCTTTTCGCGTGTTGCAGGCCAATTATGTAGTTTATACCGTTGGTCAAGATCAAAAAACTTTGAGCCAGTTGTATGTAATCTCCTCAATCGTATTGTGCTGGACGAATTTAAGCACAAGTTGGTAGAATGTCCTGCTGTCGGTGACATAAAAAGCCATCTATTCAGTTGTCTTGATAGCAAGTTAGACTATGATAGTTTTTCTGAACTGGTGCTGGTTCCAAATGATAAATTTCTCATTATGGTTTTGGGTGCCAACAGCAGCTCAGTAATGTCCAATGAGAAAGCATCCTGGTTTGTGGTAAAAGCAGTACATTACGTTTATCAATGCTTTCACGGTCCATATGTACAGTAACAGTCTTCTTTTTTTTTCTTTTCAAGAATGATTTGAATCAGAAATCTACAGTGTTTCCATCCACGCAAGAATGAATTTACTTCTAAAATTAATTTTTGAATTATTTATAACATGTTTCCATCTTATTGTGATTTATTCAATTAATCTCCAGGTGGAGGAATTAAAGTGAATGATTGTATTATAATTATTATTTGTAACGTTTGGCGTTTGAAAATGAAGAAATCTTTTTTTTTTTTTCATTTTGCTGGCAAAAGAGCGTACAGGACTTGTAACCAAGGGATCGCTGGTTCGAATCTCCAGCTTCTTTTCGAGTATTGATGATAGTCATTGCGACAGGACTCATTCCTCTCTCACTGCTGACCACTGCTTCGACGATTGTTATGTGGGAAAGCAGCCAGTAGCTTGTCGAAGAATATTGAGATAATTCATGGTAAAAGAAACTTCAGGCGAGCATGGATAGGTATAATACCCCAGCGATATAACTGATATAATGTTGAAAATGGCTATAAGCAAACAAACAAACAAACAAACAAACAGACAAACAAACAGATCGCGTATGAGTGTATTCTTTTAGTTATTCTTGTCAACAGGTGCGATGGGGAGACGGTCGGTGCGTCCAACTTGGCGGTTATCTATCGAGACCTTACGTTTGTATAAGTGGCGCCCATTTCGAGTTTCAGGATGAATGCCAACGGATCATTGCAGATCGGACGGCTCCATAGATTGGAACATACAGCCTAAAAAGAAGACACACGATGATCCTGAGCCATTTTTATAATCCTGGAACAAATTTACAACAGACTTTTATGTGTTCAACCTTGTAAAATATGGATAATTGGTTTTCGAACGTTACTAAAGAACCTATGTTAAGTTTTCCAGAAATGTAGAAGTCACTCTTTGTCAATCCTTTGTGCCACGCTCTGGTAAAACAGGGCTTAATGCATCTCTGTAATGCATTATACCAAGCAAGACATCACAAAATGATGGATCCATAAAATGCATTTTGTTGACCAACTGGCTAGACCACAACGTAGGATGATCCTTTGACTTGGAGAAAATTAACCACTAGCAAAAAGTTTCAGCCCATGTTTGCCTGCGCCGACTGCGCAGGCTGACATGGGCCGATACTTTTTGCAGATGCATTAAGCCCCCTTTTCACAGAGCAGGGGTCGTTTTATGTTTCTTTTTTATATTATGGGCCAGTGGCCTAGATACTGAATAAAAGGTCTATGTCTATGATCATCAGCGTAGATAAATTCTTTACCAAATAATCACGAGTTTTAACGACTCCGAAGTAAAACGCGTTTGAAAACATTTTTGGAAAAGGAGAAAATGCTGGTAATCAGCATTTTCTTACTAACATTTTCTTTCAATGTTTTCTACTCATTCACTGACGCATTCCATCGTTTAAGTTACATAAGATTTGTCGTCTTCGCATGCTTTAGATTTGGACAAGTCTAAAATTGTGGCGTTTTGTAAAAAGTTTAGGTTTGATACATGAAAACACGAAATTTTTGGAGGGAATTTGTCCTTTTGTCACAATTATTTGAAAAAAGTGGTCTACTTTTATACGCAAAAAATCTTCTGCGGATGGTTATTCATTTGTTTACGCCCTAAACTGTAGAATGAATTAGTCAGATATCTCCAACCAATTGTAACAAATACTAATATTGCAATTTAAAAGATCTTTTCATCGGAATTTCTTCCGACATTCTAGGTGCAAGATCAAACATAACTTGTCGTTTGATCTTGGTCTACATTGTCCGCAAAAAAACAACAACAACATTTATGCTGCGCTTACCACACAAAAGTTAAGACAAAAGAAACTCGACGGTATTGACTACCGTTGTTTAACGTTCCGAGTGCAGATAACATGAAATTGATGTTTTCAGCAAGTCAATAATGACCAAGAAAATGCGATTTCAAAGCTGTGCCTTGGTCAGCCTATCTTATAAATATCGGGTAATAAACGTCCAAAATTACACTGCACCTTCTTTGCATTCTTGATCTACAATATCCATAATTTCAATTTCAAAAGTCTTCGAAACATTCAAAGGAAGAAAATTATCCATTGTTAACTGTACGTAGGTACATATTATTTGATATTTCTTCCTTCTAGTGTCTTGTTAATGTGGTTGAAAATAAATGAATACAATAAGTAAAAAAAAAAAAGGTCTTTTTTGTACGTATAAGAGAGAAATCTTCGACCTTTTAACTTTTGCAAGTAGCCGATGAGATCATAAACCATTTTCCTTTTGTCATTAACGTTTTGTCTGTGTAAGATTAGTTAATCTATTTTCATTGAATGGCGGAGAACTGAATGTAACTCGTTGTCTGCACATGTCATATTCCTCGAACTTTGACCTGTCTACTATGACACGTCACGATCTTGTACAGGATAAATATTGATACGCGGTGCACAAACCTCAAAACTCTGTCTCTAAAAGGCAGCAATTGGAAAATGGCTACAAATAATACGTTCTGTCGAGAAATCAAGCCTGTTTTTCCCTCCAAGTTTATTGAAGCTTTAACTGTACAATTCCAAATGAGGGAAAAGAAAAAAAAACTTGTCCAGTTAGATTGTTTTACAAATCGATATATACGTAGTTCCAGATGATTAAGAACAAAATTTGATTTGAATTATATAGGGCCTTACACACATATCATAAGTCATTATTATATCTATCGCAACATCCCCAATGGAACCAAGGATAAAAACAAAGGAATACAGGTGAAAGGACCAATCTGTTATTTGGTTACTGTTAGTCTTTATCTGGCAAGGGAGACAATTTAATTTAGAGGAATGGCCCTCATTCAATCGGTTATTTTACAAAGTAGTTTTATGGATCCACAATATTATGATGACTTGCTTGGTATTATGCATCACGGAGATGCATTTAGCCCCCTTCCCCCCCCCCCCCTTTGCCAGAGCATGGCTCAAATTCAATCTACAATCTAACTCCTAAGACAAGCCAACGTGGCCTGTATTCACCAACCTTTTTTTTTTTATAATTATCTTAGTCAAATACTCAAGAGTTTTCTAATTTTCAAAGTAAAGCAATTTCTAATTGGCTATGGCATTTGGTTTATAGATAGAATCACACCTTGCACTTACAGGCAGTCTTCTACTTTATTCATTAACATAACAACGAGCACTGCGCCAATCTATGCATTCTGGAATGCCTTTTCCATGTGGCCTGCAACGCGCGAAAAGGGGCCTTCGGACATTTGCGTGAAGTGTCGTTTCAGATCAGTCTGCGCAGTCCGCGCAGGCTAATCCGAAACGACACTTTCCGTTTTTACGTAATTTTCTGTTTTGCACAAGACAACTGTAGCACAAAATCTAATGTAGTCGTAAAGTGCCGTCTCGGATTAGCCTGCGCGGACTGCAAATGTCCGAATGCCCCTTTTCGCGTGTTGCAAGCCATGTAGGCTTGCTTTTCAGAGCAGTATTTTTAAGCGAATGGTTGCTTTCCCACATAAACAACGTCTTAAAACAGTTCAGTGGTGACAGGAGAATGATTCCTATTGCAGTGACAATAATAAGGGCGCGTATTGACCAACCATTACCTATTTCATTATTAGTCGTATTCTAGATTTAAAAGTAACGCAATTCCTGATTGCCTATATACAATAATTGCCTACAACATAACATTATTAAGCGAGTTTCTTAACCTTCCGGCTGCTAAGCGCGACTCAAAGACTTTTTCCAGACAGTGTAGATCATTATCAGACTTCACAGAAGGTGCAGTATGATCTTGGATCCATGTTGTCCGCTAAGGAGATATTTCTCCCCCCAAAAATAATTTTGAAATAGCAACATTTGGATTTTTACTATCAGTTCGAAGGTATTATTTAACTTTTTCAACAGTATTTAAGTGTTAAGTGATCCAATAAGAGTTTACTGAAGCCAGGGATGGGCTTTGTCGTCAACTCAAAATTGAATGTATTTGGACAATGTAGCACAGTCAGTATAAGCATGACAGCAGTAAAATCGTAGTTATTCTCATTCTGACTGGGGTTCTGCAGTGTACTGCACAAGAATATTTTTCTGTGACCAGCTCCACCAGTGGGAATCGATCTCTAAAATTCCTGATTAAACATACAACACTTTAACGGCTGGGCCACGGAGCACCTTGCATGTAGTGTTACCCTCGAAAGGTAAATGTTTGAATAATGTTTACACCCATTTTAGCAGTATTTCACTCATCTGATGGAACACCTCACTAATTAGAATGGAGTTTGGCAGTGTGAGGCACCAAAACATTTTTTTTTTGACCAGCTCCACCAGCGAGACTCGATCTCAGAATTTCCCGATTACTCATCCGACACCTTAAACACTGTGTAACAGGCGACCATGCATGGACAGTAGCCCTCGAAAATTTAGAGTTTAAATCCGCCTAATTTTCTATTGATTTATCTGGGCGTAAGCCTTTTTTGACACATTTTGAGAGTATAACAAATTTAATCGACTTGCGGATCTTTAACACTCAGAACTACTGTCAGATGATTGAACGAAAATATAAGGAATCAGGGTCCGTATTCACATCCATTCTTAAGAACGTTCTGAGTATCATTCTCCAGACTTTTCCAGATTTGACGGTAGCACAACTTCTGATTGGCTAAACCATTTGGTTTAGCCAATCAGAAGGTATGTTTCTTTCAATTTATTTTTGAAAAACTTGGAGAATAAGGCTAAGAACCTTCTTATGGTAGGTCAATACGGACCAAGATCTCGAAATCTCTGAGTCTCTCTGTATGGACGATGGGAGAAAAGGGGTGATTAAAGTGATGAAAAATCAAGAAGCAAACGTAACTGGCCAACAAAAACAGCTGGAATCAATCTTGTCAAACAAGGGGAACAACTTCGAAACAAACCGGCCAAATTCGTTCATTACCCGTTGTGAGCAGCTACCGCCACAAATGCATAGTCCAAGAAAACAACCTACCATGTATTCCTAAAACTCCTTGTTACAGAACTGAATGCTGACAAATGATCAAGACGTCAAATGACATTCAAAAAAAAAAAATGTTACGATCCCCAACTGTCCGGTAACCCTGTACCACATAATCCTGAGTTTTAACGTCCCTTAGAAGGAAGGCTTGTGAAAACATTGTGAGGAAAAGGGGAAAATGGTGGTAGCCAGTGTCCCACAATGTTTTCTATCCTTTCAATGGAGTGAGGCAATTATAGCTGGTTAACTCGTAACTTTGTTACAGGAATCAGAAATCACGACCCAAGAAGATAATTGCATTCACTTTTTAGTTGTATTTGCGTACTTGAAAAATTGCATAATTGAGTGGAGGGAAAAAAAGGAGGGGTGCATTAAACCGTTTAATTCATCACATGAATATGGATCCTTAAAATTCATTTTGTCTTACAATCGACAGTATCATGCGGTAGAACGAGATGCAGAATAAATTACAAGAAGCAAAATATTTCGTCCCAAGTCAGCATTCGCGGACTGTGCAGGCTGACATTGGTCGATACTTTTTGCAAAGGCGTTAAACCACCTTTTCACAGAGCATAGCCCATGCAAAGTTATCGTCGCTTAACTCCTGGCATACCGCGAACTAACGAGGAACTCTCTCAAGGCGCGTTTGTCCTATTTATATATACAGCTCGCCCTTCAGCTAAATGGAGAACCAAGAGTGGGAACTAAAATCATTATTATTGTTATAAAATGCACTGATTTAAAAAGTTAAATGACAAGTAGCTAAACCTCCTATTTGCTAGCAGAGAATCGAGAAGTCTCGCTGTCAACTGACTGATTATATTTGAAGCTTTAAAGGGTTTGCAAGTATGACTGCTGTTTCAGAAAGTACAAGTATCACATTATTAGTTGTACGGTCAGGTGGCAGGGGACTTGGAAACTTGTTCACGGCTGTGGCAAATCATGTCGCCCCGAGCCGAAGCAGCCGTGAACAAGTTTCTAAGTCCCCGGCCACCTGACCGTACAACGAATTTATTATACCGCAAAGTCTTTCCATTCCAATACGTATTCAGCGAAATTTCCCCGTTTATGTACTCATGAATTGAGTACGCTGACGACATAGAATCTCCCTTCTGAGTGCCCCATTTCACTGAAAACTTAGAACTGACGTCACTGAAACCTTGGTAAAATGCAGTTTGGTGGATGAACTTGATGATGTCACTGTGATAGAAATTCGTCATATATTTATTTAAACATAGATTTAAACAACTTCAAGGTACGTAACTATGCATTTTATTGATTTGTTGTTAAAAAGTAAAAGACCATTAGTTCCACAAACGACAATTTGGTTATCCTTTTAACGTTACAATGAATGAGTCTCGACACTTCACAATTTGCTTACCTGACGAAGGGATGGCTCGTTTTAACTCCGTGTATTTGAATTAGAATGACAACAAACGATAATTTTGTAACTATATTCATTTATTTTCAAAGATAATCCATTCATTTCGCTTTAATGACAACCATCAAGGGAAACTAGAAATAATACGGTGAAGGCTACTCATTATGTTTGTCTTGTGGGCGGCTCGTATCGGTCGACGCCGCCATTTTGGATGTTGTGTTGAAACTGTAGTCATGAATACGGGGCCTTCAAGAGGGAAACTGCCTTTACGTTGATTTTGCCAGTGAGCATGACTTGTATGTACGGGGCATATTATCCAATCAGATTGCGAGAAATTTCTTTGCAGTATAATAATGAAGTTTGGCATGTTTTAAATAATAACTTAAAAGCTTACGCATGCTACCTTGGGCACTTTCGCAAACATCGCTCAGCGCTTTCCCGCTTATCTATGGTATGATTGATTGGTGACACAAACCGAAGTCTAAATATTTATGTAGGCAGTTGGGAACCGATTGCAAAGTATGAAAACAGACAAACATCTTGTTTATGTATACAGGGCATTCAGATAAACTCCTAAGCGATCTGCAATTGCATAAAAATTGGACTGTAATAAATTAGATTCAGTCCATTAAGATAAGGTTATCACAGATGTATGCAGATCTTTTTCCGTGTAACATTTGTCCGCTTAGTCATCTGCAATTTAGAGATTTGCATGTCGGTGACATTTCTGTGCCTCATGCCGGCAAATTGTCGGCACCAGATCCAAATCAGGTTCCACAGGATTGCATTTAATGACAAATAATATAAAAATAGATAATAAATTGAGGCCATGTCTTTATCTCAGGATAGGTCCAATTGCATTCTGCATGGGCAGCGTAATGAATCTATTAGATTGCACTATATAGCGTGCACCGGATGCGCTTTATAGATCACAAAACCAATTGGACATTTCAAGTAGACAGTTCTTCTGTGAACGAAAAAGTGCATAGAAAAGTTTCAACTCATTTTAAATAGAGAAAGGAGTAGAGATGTTTTTACGTGAACAGTTAAGCAGAAAGTCGGGGAGATACGGACTGATGATTTTGTTTGCAGTGGCTATTTATGCTTGTCTATACATCCAGTGCTGTGATGGCCAATGGCTCGGGCGAGGCAGCAGGCGGGGAAACAGACAGAGAAATGATCGAAGGGGACCAGGGGTAAGCGCAGGGTTTTCAAAATCATTCTGATCCATTTTTCGAACTGCTTAGTCTTGTTTAGAAACTTTATTCTAGAAAACTGGCCGACTGCTTAGTCATGTTTCGAAACTTTACATTTACAGTTTTAAACGACCGTTGCAGATTTTTAGAAACTTTTACAGCAACAAAATGCAAACCTCTCTCGTACAACATCGCTATTTTACACTTTTTGCGACGTTTCTTTGGATTTTTAAATTTCACATTTGCGATCCATTGGCGATTTGCTGATATTATATAATTACAATAACCATGTTGAACAAGGCAATAAATCCAAAACAAAATCTACATTTAAATAACCATATTTATTTATGAGTTATGTTCTGTAAAAGAGATTCGATGCATTTGCTGATAGTATTGACCCAGGTCAGCCTGCGCAGTCTGTACAAGCTTACCTTGGTCGAAATCCTTTGCTATTTTTCTGCATGTCAATATGCCAGTTTACCTCATGATCATTAAAAATCTGTCACTAGAATGGGGTGTGATACGGTTGAAAAAACGAGTCCGAAGGACGAGTTTTTTAACTGCATCAAATCCCATTCGAGTGACAGATTTTTAATATCACACACAACCAGTTGATTATCCTATTTATTATATTTCTAATTCATCCTTTTTTATTCTAATAATTATCAAGAATGGTACAATATAAGCAATATGGGAAAAAAGTAGTTACGGCAAACATTCTAAAACTATAATATTATCATTACTAGTGTTGATACCATAATTATCATCACTAGTGGTGTTATTTACAGTGAAATTCGAATAATTCACTGATAGGAATATAATAAAGAGATTTTTTACCTTCATATTCGATCGTAGGAAAAATACTGTCACTCACATGTGAGGAAATCAAAGACTAAACTTCCTTCTTTAAATAATCTTTCAGGGGATGCACCCAGACGTCCATCAAGCGTACTTAGATCTTTATCAACAACAACCGCAAACCACACAAAGTAGTCCATTTTGGGCAGCCTTGGCTCCCAGTGTTCCTGTTGGTGACGACATAGAGTGTCATGTGGAAATAGTACAAGTATGTTTAAAAATTAACTGATTCTCTTTGAAAAGAGGGTTAAATGCATCTGCTAGAAGTATCAACCATGGTCGACCAGGCTAACATGGGTCGAAACTTTTAGCTATTGGTCAATTTCCTGCATTTCCAAGAACCAGTCCACCTCATCATTCAGTTGGTTGTTAGACAAAATTGATTTTATGGATCCATAATTATGCGATGACTCGCTTGTTATAATGTGTCACGGAGATGATATTAAATGCCCTTTTCCCAGAGCAATTAGCGCAGGCTAACATGGGTCGAAACTTTTAGCTATTGGTAAATTTTCTGCGTTTCCAAGGACCATTCTACCTCATCATTCAGTTGGTTGTTAGACAAAATTGATTTTATGGATCCATAATTATGCGATGACTCGCTTGTTATAATGTGTCACGGAGATGATATTAAATGCCCTTTTCCCAGAGCAATTAGCTCAGGCTAACATGGGTCGAAACTTTTAGCTATTGGTAAATTTTCTGCGTTTCCAAGGACCATTCTACCTCATCATTCAGTTGGTTGTTAGACAAAATTAATTTTATGGATCCATAATTATGCGATGACTCACTTGGTATAATGGAGATGAATTAAATCCCCTTTTCCCAGAGCGCCTCTTCATTATTTCATGAATTTAGTGAAAGAGCTTTTTGTTACTATTTTAACCGTATGATTGGACTCGACCTCACTACTTTTACAGTCTTGCTATGCAAATGAAAAAATTGAGGCGACAGACAAAGATTTATTGTGTTAACCACGAGACACATCATAACAACCATATGGAATGCAACACGCGAAAAGGGACATTCCGACATTTGGGTAAAGTGTACTCTCGGATCAGCCTGGGCACTCCGCGCTGACTAACCCGAAACGAAATTTTTCGTTTTTATGTAATTTTCTGTTTTGCGCAAGTCTACTGAAGGACAAAATCTAATGTAGTCGTAAAGTGCCGTCTCGGATTAGCCTGCGCGGACTGCGCAGGCTGATCCGAGACGACGCTTTACGCAAATGTCCGACTGTCCCTTTTCGCGTGTTGCAGGCCATATTGTGAGTTTGACTTAGGCTTAGATTAGTTAAACCTCTATCAACATTTTAACAATACTGACAGTACCAAGGGTATGATTGCTTGATTTTCGGTGAAAATTTGAAGTCGAAAAAGAGGCATAACAATGTCAAAAATACTTCAATGGCTACCTGCTTTTGTCATATGGGTTCCCCATTTGATAGTTAACAAGCAGTCTGAGCTTGAAGTAAATATCTTCAGTAATAACAGAGATAATGTTTATTAAAAATGTCAAAGTTTTTGCACGATGACGCAGACACAGACGACAACGACAAGGCTACCACAATACCTTGACGTTTTTTTTTTTTTAAATTAGCCGAGCTTATGAAAAGTTTTCCGTCGGTCTGTTAACTTTGTTAAAATAATGCTCCACAACCCATGTTTATGTTTATGTAGAACAATCTCGAAAAAAAAGATAGACTGGACAAAGGACAGATAAAAGAGCTTCAAATCTAATTCGTTTTAACGAGTAGAGGGCTTTAGAAAATATCATAATTTTGAAGTAAATTCTGGTAAACAACATTTTTTCCTTTACCTACGACATTTCTCTACCTTTCCAGAGACGAATTTCACGAGGTTCTTCTATGCAAGTCCTTTCAACTCAGACAGTCTAAAATGTCCTCTGGTAGAGTTTAACAGTGTCAACCCTTTACCACACCACAAAATTTTAGACTTGTCCAAACCCAAAGCATTTGCAGGCGGTAAGCCTTATATGGTTCAAATTGTAAAAATATTTTTGATGAGGTTGAAAACATTGTGGAAATAGGAGAAAATGCTGGTTACCAGCATTTTCTCCTTTTCCCACAATGTTTTCAAAAGGCTTCTTCTTCAGGGTCGTTAAAACCCGGATTTATTTGGTAAAGGGTTGATTTTTCTTTTTTTGTACTATACAGGTTCGTCACAGAGGCGGACGATGTATACGGTTGGGTGGTAATGCAAGTCGGCCTTACATCTGCCAGAGCGGGGACCAGATTGAGTTCAATCCTTTCTGCCATATTATTGTCCAACAACGGGAGTCGCAGCAAGATGAAGAGCCTCAAAATTAGGCTTTGCAGACGATCAGCATTTAGATTAATGTAGCTAACGATCCAGTGTATTTACTGTCCCGAGGAACTTGACGCCATCTACAGCATTTTCTCATATTTTCCACTGTGTCTCTCGCCTTTCAAAAACCAACCCCAATCCTATTGACCACGATTATTTTGATATTTGCAAAAGCTCTCAGTAATGATACCATTAAACTGTTGTTTTCTGGTGAAGAGTTAAATGTTATACCCATGGAATGACCAGTAAAACTTGAGGATTTCCACAGAGTTTTTTTTTCCATCTTGTATATATCATGACAAATATAACTGGGTATTCTTCTTATGTCAATCAAAGTATTTTACAGGAAAATCGGAGTAGAAACTTTTATGTTAATAGCTGATCAAGACTGTGTGTGACACTATTTTCCAAATGTGGATCCATCATAGCCCATATACGAACTCCAAAGAGCTAGAATCTGGGAAAACGGGGTTTAATGCATATATGATTGATTTTACCAAGCAGGTCTTCCGAAAATATATGGATCAATATAATCCATTATATCTAAAAACCGGCTGAATAATGAAGTAGACTGAACCTCTGACATGCAGAATACTGCCGATAGCAAAAAGTTTCAACTCAGGTCAGCCTGCGCGGACTGCGCAGGCTGACCTGAGTCGATACTTTTTGCAGATGTATAAAACCCCCTTTTCACGGAGCATACGTGTAGGTATATACGAGTTATTAGATATTTGAATAAAGTAGAGTTGACATATATTCACTGTGACATCTTGTTGATTTTTAACCCATATTGTTTGATCTGTGGAAACTCTCTGACTTGCATATGACTTACCACAAAAAGCAGAAAAAAACCGTGAAATTCCTTTTTCTAATCCTGTACATTGTATGCCAAATATAACTAGGTATTCTTCCTTCATTAATTAAAGTATCTTACAGGGAAATTGGAGCAAAAACTAAGTTTATGATTGATCAGGACCGATGGTCACACTATTTTCTAAATGCAGACTCATTCTAGCCCATATACAAATAGATAGAATCTGGGATAAAGAGGGTTTAACGCGTGTCTATGAGCCATTACACCAAACAAGTCATCACATAATCATTAATCCATAAAATCTATTTGCCTAATAATCAGTCTGTGAAAACAGGGTTTGATGCATCTCTGTGATCCATTATACAAAGTCAGTCATCATATACTTATAGATACATAAAATTCATTATGTGAAACAGGCGACTGAATCATGAAGTGGACTCCAACTAAACGTCCGATTCCTGTGCATCCACAGACTCCGACCAACAAAGCTGTAGGAACTTGTACCATATTAGATCCTTTATATGGCTTGTCTTTGATTTTAGTACATCACAAACGAAATCTTACGCAGAATATCAGTCTTATCTAGATCTGAACAAAACATCACTCTTGATATACTCTAAACCAGTAACATCCCACCCACTTTTTAACATCGTCGGCAATTCCTTCGTTTGATATATCCCTTTGACGTCTTTCAGTTACAGAAATTCATATCCACTCATTTATCTTAGTTATAATCAAGCCAAACCTGTGCAAATTAATGCCATAAAACTCCATTTTGTATCAAATATCATTAGAAGTGAATAACAGCGAGAGACCAAAACAGTTGCATGGGACTAAGGCCTTTCACTGCTCGTAACAAAAACTTTCTCTCTGAATTCCGGTTTTGACCGGTATAGGTCCAGCACATTTCAAGTCCGTTTCTTTGCATTTCTATGGAAACGTTTTTTTGCTTTCGTTGCAAATTATTGCTAAAATACATTTACTTTGTGCAATTGATTCACGTTTTTGTTTGGTCGATAACGTTCAGAGAAGCCCTCAAAAAGGTATAAGGACCTTCTGCTTCGCACTCGCGCATTTTTTAAAAACCATTTTTCGGGCGTCTGCGAATGTTAACGACCTCAAAAACGTGAATAAACCTTATATTATTGATGATACTACGAAACATGTCAAAACTTATTTATCAAACGACAAAAACGTAGACTTGTTAAAATTGAAAGCAATGGCAGACGACAATTTAAGTGTGACTCAACTGATGAAACTTGTCGTTGAAAGGGTTGAAAACGTTGTGGAAAAAAAGAGAAAATGCTGGTAACCGGCATTTTCTCCTTTTTTTCCACAATGTTTTCTACCCTATTGCAGATATGTTTGAATTGCCGTCTTCAAATACTTTCAATTTGGACAGTCTTCATTTTTCTCGTGTGGTAAAGAGTTACATAATTACTTAACAAGGAGACCACTTTTCAGGACATTGATACATGAGGTCGTCTGTACGTCGCAAGGACCTCCTTCTTTTCCAACGGTATTTTATGTAACTTTACTTCAACCCTTTATACATGCCTGAGCTCGTTGTTTTACGAGGGTGTTTGGATCAAACTTGTTTCCATTGGTAATGAGTTAAACAAGACAGTATGTCAAATAGAAGGACAGATTGACACTACAATAGCAAAATCAGTAATAGTGGAACTTGCATCCAAAACGTAAAAGCATTATTGGATAGAGTGCTGAATTACGTAAGAGACAAAGCACCAAGTAGCTAGAACGCCTGCAAGGTTCTTAATAATTTAAAAGATCGTAAATTTTTAGACTCGTCCATATTGTGAGCAATTGTCTGGATAAACAAAGAATTGTTTGGTCATGTATTTAAGTACTTAATTTATGATCAGTAAATCCTGGTTAGATATCTGCTCGCTGTGCTGGTTCCATTAGGATCTCCCGGGCAAAGCTTCGCAGAGCCTGATCCTAGTGCAAGTTAGAAACCAAGGAAAGAGACAAGTAAATCCACTGAGGCAGTGATATGACAGAGCTAATGTTGAAAGTGGTCTTAAACAGCATTTAAACAAACTTGCAAATTTTCCTTACAAGGGGAAAAGGCGGAAAGCATTTCCATATCTTGCTTCCGATTCTGTATTGTCAAATCGATAGCATAGTCATTTATGAATATCAGGAAATCCGCCATTTCGAAAAAGGAACTTGTTTTGATTATACGATAAAAACGTAACAAAACTATTCACTTTATAAGGAAACGAAGATTGACGAGTCCTGTTGTCGGATATTGTCTGAGTTTGCTAGAGAAATTCAGATAACAAATATCGGAGAAAAACAATTCGGGCACTAAATTAGATTTGAATCTAGATAATGTGGCCTATTTCGATGCACATTTTGCTGCAATGCTGCACTCTCACTAACGAGGTTATAGCCTTATCTCTTCTTCCCAACAAGTGCGGATACTTTTACCACTTTCACCAACAAATTTATATCGCTTCTCATCACAAATAGAATTAGTCAAGGTAGGCATTTATTGGGATTCAATGATTGAAACCAAAGTATAGGTGCCGACTAATCCTAGTTTACTCTCTTCGAAAAGAACACCAGCTGTGACGTATGTAAGAAAGAGGGTTAACGGCTTTCCTTAATTCATACATTATATTATGATCAAGCGTCATCGATCAAAATTTAATTCATCTAAAGGTTTGTAGAATTTTTGAAGGAACAATTGAATGATTGTGATCGGTTGACTGACTGACTGACTGATGTTTTTACGCTTCCTTCAACATCATATTGGTCATCTTATAGCGACAGCTCCCTTATACGTACGTTTCCTGGATGTTACCTGTAGCCTGATGTGCCTTGCCCAAGGAAACTCACAAAAAAAGATAGAGAATCTAACCTAGATCTTTTAGATTACTAATCCTTCACCCACTGAGCAACTCAGCATACCCGTTTGGGAAATGATTGAAATTAGAGTGATTTGCTTTTGAACGGCATTTCACAAAATGTTGCTTTTTCGGCCAATATATATTAAAATCAAAGTGCACAAAACGTGCAGTCTGATCTTTGATCCACATAGTCTGTTTTCCTGAGTCCTTAGGGCAGGAGTAATCTTGAAACGGAAATTATGTTGAGTCTTGTTTCTATACTAAAAATGTATATTGGGTTTACTTGGCGCTGTAAGGGGTAACCTCTAACGAAACGACAAAATTTTAGTCCAAATTGAAAGCTTTTGCAATTCAGCGAATTCAATATGGCTCGGTTAATGATATTTGCCTTTGAACATATAGAAACATTGTGGTACGGTGTTTTCAGAAGGCCTCCTACCCAGGGTCGAGTAAACTTGGGCTTGTTCGGTAAAGGGTTAACGGATATTTTGAAATAGCGCTTTTTATTTCATGCTTCCCGGTAGGATATCGAGAAATAGCAGTGAAAATATTTTTCGATATTACACGGGTATGACCAGTGAAAATACCGATTTTTATATTCTAGTTACCTAGGTAAATTGCGCGCGACTCACAACCGAGATTGAAATATGACGTCATTTACCTTACTTTTCTCGCGTTTGACGTAATATTGTAATGCGTTGCTATGCGCGAGGGGTACGCCACGGCGAATAATTGAAAAGAACTGTACTGGATTTTGATAAAGCTCCTCCAAGAAAGGGTTAAAAGCATGAAATAAATAGAATATTTGTTTTTTTTTTTCGGAGAAAGATCGAAATTTATTTCATCTCGTGAACACCATCGGTAATATTTTCACGAGTGGCGCAGCGAAAAAAACAAATATCCTCTATTTCTGCTTCAAGTGAAGGATATACGCAACACTGCCAGTGAAGATACGTGGTCAACAAATTACAGGTAATGAAAGGAAACCATGAGTTTATTTAAAAAAAAAAAAAAATCTAAAATGATGCGTATTTTCTTGAATGATTTCGGCTAACATTTGGTCTGTAGCGTTTCATGCAGAGAACTTGAAATAGGCTTCTCAAAGACAAAAAAAAAAAGAAAAATGGAATCCGTTAAACCGCGTACAGTTCTTCTTGTTGTGTTTCTAGCTATTTCTTTCGTGTGCATTAGGAAGAGTGTGGGTCAGACTGGTCGAAATAACAGACAGGCACAAAGGAGACAACCTGGTGGTAGAAGAGCTGGGGTAAGCCAAGATTTGTTAATTTGTTAAGTATTCTACGCCTTTTACAACTGTATTTTAGTTAAGCTACCCTCCAGCAAAAGGAGGTTTAATGCGTCTCCGTGATGCACGATACCGAGAAAGTCATCACATGATTATATATACATAGAGGATATTTGTTTTTTTCGGTGAAAGATCGAAATTTATTTCGTCGAGTGAACACCATCGGTAATATTTTCACGAGTGGCGCAGCCACGAGTGAAAATATTACCGATGGTGTTCACGAGATGAAATAAATTTCGATCTTTCACCGAAAAAAAAATATTCTATTTATTTCATGCTTTTAACCCTTTCTTGAAGGAGCTTTATCAAAATCCAGTACAGTTCTTTTCAATTATTCCCCGTGGCGTACCCCTCGCGCATAGCAACGCATTACAATATTACGTCAAGCGCGAGAAATGTAAGGTAAATGACGTCATATTTAAATCTGGTTGTGAGTCGCGCGCAATTTACCTAGGTAACTAGAATATAAAAATCGGTATTTTCACTGGTCGTACCCGTGTAATATCGAAAAATATTTCCACTGCTATTTCTCGATATCCTTCCGGGAAGCATGAAATAAATAAAATCTATTTTGTGTAACAACCGACTAAATCATGAGGCACATTGTTCCTTTGACATGCAGACAATAGACCAATATTGAAAAGTTTCGAACCAAACCAGCCTGGGAAGGTTGACATGAGTCGGTACTTTTTACAAATGTATTAAACCCCCTTCTCACAGAGCATGGCTCAGTTATATTAAATAAACCTATATGCACTTTTCCACACATTTCTGGTCTATACCTTACCAGTGAAACGCACAGCACACTCTCAGCAACCACTGGATATTGTATGACACGAACTGAGTCTAAACAATGTACAGTAATGAAGGGCGAATGAATGACCAAAGATCTACGAAAGTATTTTGGCTCGGCCGTGTCGGGGTTCGAACCAAAAACCTTGGACTACGATCTGTGTACGATCTGGACTTGATTAATGAGCTCCACCCACTCCGTACGTGCACCATTGAGTTAGATGAAATAAATTTTGTTAAAAAAAGTTAACCTGTATCATACTGAATTCGAATAATTAACCCTATGGCTGCCAAGGGCGACTCCATGAACTTTAGCGGACAGTGTAGATCAAGATCAGACTGCACAGAACGTGCAGTCTGATCTTGGATCTACCCTGTCCGATATGGAGACAGTTTCTCTATAAAATAACTTTTTAATACCAGTATCTGGGTTTATACTATGGGCTTGTTTTCATTTAACTTATATAGCAAGTTAATAGTTAAGAGAGATATTGGCTATACATGTTTTCATCTATATGGCCTGCAACACGCGAAAAGAGGCATTCGGACATTTGCGTAAAGTGTCGTCTCGGATCAGCCTGCGCAGTCCGCACAGGCTAATCCGAGACGGCACTTTACGACTGCATTAGAATTTGTCCTACAGTAGACTTGCGCAAAGTCAGAAGATTACAGAAGAACGGAAAGTGTCGTTTCGGATTAGCCTGCGCGGACTGCGCAGGCTGATCCGGAACGACACTTTACGCAAATGTGCGAATGCCCCTTTTCGCGTATTGCAGGCATATTATACTGCAGCATGTAATTGGTAAATCTCATTTGTTGGCCACATCTCAACCCTTAGAGTGCCAAATAAACCCAACAGAAATTGTTATCCTAGAAATACGACCCAAATAATTGTAGTTTCAATGTTACTTTTGTCTACAGTGTATCAGCCAAGCGGACAGTGTAGATCAACGATCAGGCTGCACGTTTTGTGCAGCATGATCTTGATCTACACTGGCCGCAGGGGCAACTTTAGTCATGAAAGGCGACTGAAAGATTAAATGCGGCTCCTATTATTGAATTTGTATCTGAAAGGTCAGAAAACATTTTTGAAATTGAGAAAATTCTGGTAACCAGCATTTCCTACTTTTCCCTACAATGTTTTCAAAAGTCTAATTTTCCAGGGTCGTTAAAACTCGGGATTGTGTGGTAATGGGTTAATTTTTACATTCAGGGCTTGAATCCCGATCTTTACCAAGCTTACCTGCAACTGTATCGAAGACAACCCACCATCCCGCCAACAACAACAACACAGGCAATATTTGCAATGATACCCCCTGTACCGGCACCCCATCAGATAGATTGCTGGATCGAAACAAGGCGTGTGAGTGCAAGATTATAGATTTATGAATATTCCGTTCTTACGAACATGAAAGTTCGCAACAAATGCATAGCTGAAATACAAACTACACCCGGGGGATTCGAATCCGTGCAGAAAAGATCCTCAGATTAGTGAGGTTCAAAAGACCAACACCATAATCACTGAGCTAAGGAGAATTCTCCCCAACGCAGTTCTTGGGTATTGATTTTATACGGGAAGAAGCTATGCAGTAAGGAAGGAGTGATCTCTCGAAACACACCCCTTCTCAAATGTCATCATTTTGATGACAGAAAGCCATATTAGGCAGTAGTTCTTTTTTTTTTTAGACAACAAAATGGCTCAATGGCCAATCCCGGAAGAGCCCCCATCTTACGAACATGAAAGTTTGCAACAAATGCATAGCTGAATTACAAACCGCACCTGGCGGGATTCGAACCCGTGCGGAAAAGATCCTCATTTTAGTGAGGTTTAAAAGACCAACACTATAACCACTGAGCTAAAGATAACTCTTCCCAACGCAGTTGTCAGGTATTGATTTTATACGGGAAGAAGCTATCCAGTAAGAAAGGAGTGATCTCCCGCAACAATGTTTTTACTCTTTACCAGACGACAAAATTGTCGTCCATATTGGTAGAATATGCAGACGACAAATCAAATGTTGCTCAAATGATGGGGTTGGTCTAGTAATCCAGTAATTATGAGCTAAAACCCGAGCACGGCCAACACTCCAACCTGGGATAGCTGTAAGTCATTGCCACAGGATACATTGAATTCAAACCGCTAAATAAAGTTTCGACCGGGGTTATTTGGAAAAGCATCCAGTGGATCAGAAAGTGTGTTGTGCACTTGTTAATGAAAACTCCAGGAAAGCATGCAAAGGTAACATCTTACTAGACCAGAAATTTCCGTTAATATTTCAATACTGATGAGACGCTCTTCAACAGGATTGTTGCTTGATGGCAAGTAGCTAAACCTCACTATTATGGTTCTTCCAAAACTCGTCTACTGCCCATATCAAGTGTATGTTAAGGATTTGTTACATGTATATGAGCCATGATTTCGCAAAAGGAGGTTTAATGCATCTCCTTTATGCCCTTTACCTAGCAAGACATCATATAATGAATCATGAGATAAGCAGATCCTTTGACATATAGAAAATTTACCGAAAGAAAAAAGTTTCGACTCGAGTCAGCCTGCGTGGACTGCACATGCTGGACTGGTTTGATACTTTTTTGCAAATGCATTTAGCTCCCTTTTCACACAGCATGGCTCATATAACACAACATAGTCTCTTTATATCTAGTCGCAAACTACACCTACGCATCCTAGAAGCGTCAGTCAACTTCTGTTGTCTTTACGACGGAGTCTCCCTAATCCAAAAACTGCGGCCTTTAATACCTTGCACACAGGGTCAGTCAATATTGTGTACTTCTGCCTATAGCGAGCTTGGATAACAGCTTGCAGTCTTCGTCTCATACCTCTTACCAAAGGTTAAAACAGCTCTATCGTTAGCCACTGCCATGAGGTCAAGGTATACCACAGTTTGGTTCATTTCAGACGCAAAATACTGATTTAACAGGTGTATGCAGCAGCTGGATTCTAATTTTTACCCCATGTCATATTATTCATATGAGAAAATCAAACCCGGTAAAAACACCTTTTTCAATGTGTATGTATCATTCTTTTACAGATACTTATTAGGGGCGGAACTTGTTCAAGGGTTTTGGGGAACCTTTCCAAACCGTTCATATGCCAGAGCGGGGAAATTATCCAGTTTGACGATGACTGTGAGGATATCATTCAACGGCGGTATCGTGGAATGAATGACGGCAACAAGTGAAAGGATCAGAAGAAAATAAGTCACTGAATAAATAAATAAACAATTAAATAAATAGATAAATGAAGAAATAACAAGTGCCGATGATTGAATTTTACACACAGATCATACAGACTACATGTGTCACAAAAATCAGTTTCGTTACATTCTTTATCTTTTGGTGGGAAATCATTTGATGACTGCGCGTATGCGGGGGCTAATCTTGTCTACATCGGACAATATGTACATGTTTGCGTATGGCCGGATAAGGCTCAGCGTTACATTTCTCTAAAATTGTGTACGCATGAAGTGTGCGTACTCAGTTTAGGTAAGCAATCATCAAGTCTGAAAACAAGTTTCACTGAACTCTTTAACTGTACGATTAGTGTAAATATTTGCATAACTTTACATCAGCTCATACCTTTGGGTAAAATAGGGATATGCTTGTACGGGTATATTCAATCCCGAAAAATTGTATAAATCTAGGCAGTTAAGTGAAATGTACCCCTGGTGACTTGACAACCTCTCACCATGAAAGGTATGACTGACTGTGAGCTTCTGGTGCAATTAAAACTGTTACGATTACTTTGAATTTGTGCCTTTACCATGTGACTTTGATACTTCTATAGAAATGACCCATGCTCTCACAAAAGAAGATTTAATGCATCTCCGTGATGCGTTATACCGAGCAATTCATCATATATGGCCTGCAACACGCAAAAAGTCGCATTCGGACATTTGCGCAAAGTGTCGTCTCGGATCAACCTGCGCAGTCCGCGCAGGCTAATCCGAAACGACACTTTCCGTTTTAATGTAATTTTCTGTTTTACACAAGTCTACTGTAGCACAAAATCTAATGTAGTCATAAAGTGCCATCTCGGATTAGCCTGCGCGGACTGCGCAGGCTGATCCGAGACGACACTTTACGCAAATGTCCGAATGCCCCTTTTCGCGTGTTGCAGGCCATATAATAATAGATCCATAAGATCAACTTTGTCTAACAACCCACTAAAACATGAGGTAGAATGGTCCTATGACATTCAGAAAAGTTTTAGCCCTGGTCAGCTTGCGCGAACTGCGCAGGACGACCTAGGTCGATACTTTTTGCCGATGTATTCAACCCCCTTTTCACATATCACTGCTCAAAAAAATTCAATATCCTCTCGAACTTTTATTTCTAGCTATCGCAAAATCATATTTCAGCGCAGAAAATTGACCGATAGCAAAAAGTTTCGGCCCAGGTCAGCCTGCGAGAACTGCGCAGGCTGACCTGGAGCGACACCTTTTGCAGATGCATATCTCATTTCTTTAAGGCTTATCGCGGTTACAAGTAATTTACATGACTGACATCGTTTAAAGAGAAGCAGTAAATGTTCAGCAAGATCGGACCACACCCTTGTGCGAGCTGATTTTGGTCTACACTCTCTATAAAACTGTTCCATAGTCAAGTGTAGCGGGATAATAGACAATATACGCTCCATTCTTCCAGCACCAGAAAAATGAAAATTATACATTCTTTTATACTCCATTATCATAAATTGCCACGTTTTCTTTTTCCAGTAGTTATCAGGGTTAGTGAAAATAGTGACATTATGGATATTGAATTAGACTATACTTTCAGTGCAGTCTGATCTTGATTAATTTTGTCCGTTTAGGTAAAAGAATCTCCCTGTGAAGAGAGAGAGAGAGAGAGAGAGAGAGAGAGAGTGACAGACAAACAGACAGACAGACAGACTGACAGACAGACAGACAGACTACGAGGGGTGATCAGAAAGAACGTGGACCAGTGCCGGTATCGGAATATTGTTATAAAAAGCAACTTGGAGTGTTCACTATTTTTGAAAGTAACCTCCTCTGAGTTCTATGCACTTATTCATTCTTGATTTCCATGAGCGAAGCACGTGTGGGAGCGCGTCACGTGACGTTACCATCAAGGACCCGGTCATAGCGAGGGTTAGCTCCTCTCTGCTCTCGTAGTGCATGCCACATAGAGAATCTTTCAAAACAGGAACTAGTCAGAGGAAACATGGAGTCAGGTCTAAATTATACGGAGCGTTGGCAAGTGTTTCCATGTTTAGTTTTTGCAAAGTTTCCAGTACAAGTGTGGCTCTGTGAGCTAGGGCGTTATTTTGGTGTAAAATGACGTCACTCTGCAGGACTTCTGGCTAAGTTTTTCGTACGGTGTATGTGAAATTTATTTGAATAATGTGGGCATAAAACTCAGTATTGACTGTAGTATGTATAGATACAACATGATTTAGAAGAAAAACAGGAAAACAGAAATACTTGATGTAGATAACTTTGCCAAGTGACTTAGAAAGGTTAGCTTTACCAGCGGAAGGCGACGTTGAATGTTTCAAAACACTACTTTGTTGTTTAGATTCAGTCTCGTTAAAGTGTGCCTATCTTTCATAGCAGGTTACAATACGATCAGTAAAGTTTGACCCCTCTACCCTAATGCATTCAGAAATTTCTTTAAAGATTTCGATCCTAACCCCGATTTTCTCGGGCGTCTGTTGCCGAGGTACCCACATTGTGCAATTACGCGACATTCCAAGATTCCCTGTCAAAATCTCCTGGGCACTTCTATATGAAAGGTCAAATGTATAAGCTATTTTCCTGACAGTACCTCGGCGATCTTGTTTTACATGCTGCACTACAGCCGTTATGATTTTGTCTGTGACTGATGTTGATGGACGGCTAGATTTAGGGTCATCTTTAACAGTATCGCACCCTTGTCTAAACCAGTCCGATCCATGTACAAATATCAGATTTCTTGAGTGCAGAGTCCCCTTTAACTGTTCTATATCGCTTTTGATTTCCGATAAATACTTTTCGAGTTTGACGTAAAAATTTATGACTACTCTCGCTCAAATAAAACGTCGTCCGATATTTTAGACCACTAATGCAGTATATGACGTCATTAAAATGACGTCATACTTTACCTACTTGAATATGACGACATTTGAAAGCTTGAGTCAGTTACCAGATAATTGATGCTCATCTATGCAAAATTTTGTAATTCTATGTGTAGTAGTTTTCAAAATAACGAGGTAGTCCGCGATCTTTTTGATCACCCCACGTATCTACATCAGCCTCGAAATTAATAACGAAATTACATTCAATTGATAGCGATATCGGAATTTTGTAATAAAAGATATGTGCAATAATTATGCTGCACCTTTCTGTTTGTTGATTGAGTCTTTCTAAGTTTGATCATTATTTTCCCTATTTTGTTGCCCAAGCATCTTTAGAAATGCGGGGGGCGGGACTGCTTTTAATTCATTTTATACGAGATTTTATTACAAGTCTTTATTATTCAAATATGCGATATTTCGAATATATCCGTTGATTTGATTCGAAGTTCTTCCTAGAACTGATATCCATTGTGAAGAAAAATGTAGCAGCTGTTCCGGCTGCTCACACGAGCCATGTGTACTGCTCTTGTATCTTGTGTAACTCTTCCTCTGCAAACTAGATAACTTCCACTATTTTTGAGATCTTTTATCTCTTTGCCAAAAGACACCATTTTAGACTTTTCCACATATCAGGTATTTGGAGAAGATAAATGAACTGTGACTCAGAAATTGTAATTTGATGTTAGAAGGTAAACAACATTTTAGGAAAAGGAGAAAATGCTGGTTATCAGTATTTTCTCCGTGTTTTTCCACAATGTTTTTAAATGTCCTCTTCCTTAGGGTCCGTAAAACGCAGCTTTGTTTGGTAGAGAGTGAAAGCAGTTTTCCACTGCTGTTGAATATATATATATATATATCGGTTCATTGTCTAAAAATCTGGTAGCCGACGTTGTACTGAGTACACCAAAGATCAGACTGTGCATTCAGCGCGGTTTGATCTCGACTGACGCCGTCCTCAAAAGATATGTAACACGCCATTGGTGCTGAAAGAGCTAAAATTACAAAATTTTACGCAGATTTTGACGCAAGTAAATACGTTTTTGTATTGAATATGTTGAATATGGGCCATGCTCTATGAAAAGGGGCTTAATGCATGTGCAAAAAGTATCGACTCATGTCAGCCTGCGCAGTCCGCACAGGCTGACATGGGTCGAAAGTTTTTGCTACTTGTAAATTTACTGCATGTCGAAGAACCATTCTACCCTATGATTTAGCCGGTTGTTAGATAAGTGGGATTTTATAAATCCATGATTATCTGATGTCTTACTTGGTATAATGCATCACAGAGATGCATTAAACCCCCTTTTGCCAGAGCGTGGCTCATGTATTTTAACCCTTTGCCAAACGATCTATGTTTTATCGACATCGAAAAGATTAAATAGTGTTTTTTTTTACGCTACATTCATCTTTATTTCAGTCATATAACAGCAACAGCTCACATATTAATGGATGTCCTGGGTTTCTTTCGACCTCGGAAAAATTGTATCCAAGGAGAAAATGCCGAAAACTAGCATTTTTCCCTTTCACACCATGTTTCATACCGTTTCGAAGACAAATCTAACTATTTGAACGACATTCGACTTTACGTCTATAAATGTTTTAAAACAGGATAAATCTAAAGTTTTGTCGTCTGATAAAGAGTCACTCCATTTTTATAGTAGTGATGATGGCTTTTGAAAGTACTGTGGGAAAAGGAGAAAATGGTGGTAGGCTTTTGAAAACATTGTGGGAATAGGAGAAAATGCTGGTAACCCTCAATGTATTTTAACACTTTTACAGAATATTTGTCCCACTTGAGGCACATTTTATTTGTCGTCTGCAAATGCTTTCAATTTTGACAAGTCTAAAAAATATTCTGGCGGTGAAGGGTTTAAAAGAGCGACACGATAAGCAAAGCAAACAGTTTCAACCAAGTTTCAATAGAATATACATACTCGGTGAACTTGATTACTGATTAACACTTTTAGCGCCATAGGGCAAAAACAGGGGCTTTTGCAGACGGCATAGATCAAGATCAGACTGCACAGAACGTGCAGTCTGATCTTGGATCTATACCATCCGCTCTTCTTGCCAAGCATATATGGTAAAAATCGTTTTGAGGTCCAGTGGTTTGTATTTTCTGCTGTAGAAAGAGGTCGCGGATAAATATCTGGCACAGAAAAAGTATATCATACTAAGTGCTCGATCCAAATTGGTCTCAATCTCTTACCAAACAAATACGATTTTTTTCACATCCCTGTTGCAGACACCTCTTGAAAACAGTAAGTGAAAAACAGCAAACATTTGTTTCAATTATTTCTTTTCTTACAATGTTTCTATATGAAAAAGTATGTTTATCCTCTGTATAAAGCATAGTAGCTTTTGATTGGTCCTTGGTGATCTTGATGAATTTTTGGGTATTGGATTAAACCTTTACCACACAATTCCAAGTTTTAACAATGCAAAGCACAAGAAATTTTGAAAACATTGTTGGAAAAGAAGAAAATGCTGATAACCAGCATTTTCTTCTTTTTCCACAAAATTTTCTATCTTTTCACTGACAAATTTTATTATGTGTAACTGTTAATCTGTCGTCTGAAAATGTTTTCAACTTGAATCAGTCTAAAATTTGTTGTCTGGTAAAGAGTTTAATGACACAGTGCAGGTTATAAAAGTTTGGGAATTTTCGTAATGTTGATACCACAGGCGTGTCTTTTTTCCATCGATGAAAACTGAATGGCACATAGATTGTTACAGTGCAACATACCATTTACTCTGGGTACATTTAAAGTGTGCGACTGTATTAATTTTTGTCTTTTCTTTTAATCAAGTACAGAACCAATTTTGCACTTCAGATACTGAATATTACTGGAACCACCAAAATATATAATGCTACAAGTTATACACTTTGTGATTTTATGCGCACTGATATTTGGTAAGTGACCCAAACTCTCTCTCTCTCTCTCTCTCTCTCTCTCTCTCTCTCTGTTATATATAAGTAACATTTGCTTTTTTCTAGATATATGTCATAAGTAGCATCACAGAAAAAGTTAAAGTTGGTCAAAAGATTCCCATGCACTTTCACTTACTTGAAATCGGAAAAGGTTTGCTCCATTACTCATCCAGATTGAATTCTTGTGTTATAAAACATAAGTTGTCAAAAATCATTATTTAATGATAACTATATTACTATTATCATTTTTGTCATAATTTTTTTCACTAAAACGATAATAATTATAAAATACAGTGTTGCAATTTCTTTGTTTGGCAAGAAATGATAAATCGGATTTGCTTGCTTTGAGTTGATTCATTTTCGTAATTCAATCCTTAGGCTCTAAGCGCGACTCAAGGACATTTTGCGGATAGTGTAGGTCAGGATCAGACTGCACAGAACGTACATTCTGATCTTGGATCTATACTGTCCAATAAGGATATATTTTTGTCCCCAGAATAACTTTGAAATAGCAACATTTGGGTTTTTACTGTCGGCTTGAAAGTTTTATCTAACTTATTTAGTAGGTTAAGGGTTAAGTCTCTTTATATACCATTCTCTACCAGGCCACGTGATTTTTAGGACGTTTTTTTGTTCTAGGATGTATAAAAGAAGGCAGAACTTCGCCTCATAAAATTTTTGTATCTTCAAGTATGTCTACTTGTGTTAAGATATACAATATAGAAACCCGTCCTAATTCCTCACAAACATCAGAGTTTTTTTCTACTTCCAAAGGCAACATTTCAAGGCAGACAAGTTCAGCGACATTACTACAACAGAGTTTTTATGACTCTAGCCAACAGAAGGAACCATCAAGCTCACCATTAGATCTTTCGACGACCTCTTTTAGACCATACTCCTCCAGTATTTTTATTCACAGCACAACTCCTAACCTAGGAGCCTACGTTACCAAGCTAACTGACACATCATACATATACATTCAACCATCAGGCTTTGAGCGATCCTCTTCAGATTTGTTTACGCTACATTCGGCTACTAGAGTTACCAGGTCATCGTCTCCATCGAACACTCAACAGTTTATGAATACACCAATTTTCACCCCTACAATACAGTCAGCTGTCAAACCTACTGCGACACACACGGCTACTGTATCCACGTCATCGTTTACAGGCAATTCTACGATTCCATTCTATAAAGGACAAACGGCAGCAACGCCATCGGCCATATCTTCTTCAAAATGTTCTCAAAATGGAGGATGTTGCACGAAAGGATTAAGCCAATTTCCAAGTTATCTTCAGTTTGAGGAAAACCAAACCCCAGGTAACTTTTTTGCTCATAGATCTTACATATAACTTTTCCAATTCTTCGCTGTGGCTTCAGATGCGTATACAAACCGCCGAAGTTACATGATAACGGTGCTTTGTCTGGGTTTTAACTAAGAATGTATATTTTCATACTAATCAAACCAGTGCTCATTATGTTAACAAACAATAGAACGCTGAATGTAAATTTTTAGCTCCGAAAAGTTGTGTATGGCGCCGACACCAGAGACTGTATTCATCAACCCTTCTAAACTGAGACTAATTCTTTGTTTAGACTAATTCTAAGTCTCAAGGGTGCCTATCTCAACCGGCTTGGCTTAAACCTTCTGCCAGCTGGCTGGTCTCGATGTTTTGGAATAGAATTGAATTTAGAGTAGACTTGAGAGTAGGTCTCATGTTTGCACTGTTTGCACATTCTGGCGATACTGGTATCTTTCCAGTATAAGTAAGTACTTTACTGTAAGATTTTGAGTCCAACACGACCGTTGGCATTAGTGAAAATGTGAAATAGGAGGAAATGAAGGAAGAAGAATAGCCAAATAGAATTGACATAATTGAGTTGTTCAAGAGCATTGTGTTGTTGGCCAAGTTTAAAATACATGTCGTTTGAAAAACTATTTCCAGGTACAGTTTTGGTGCCATTATTTGGAGTTGACAATGTAGACTTCCGAATCGAGGTACATAGTCCACCAGAACTACGAGGTTACTTGGAGCAATACTTCAACATTACGCAGTCCACGTCAAGCTACCTGTTTCAGATCATCAAATACATAGACATCGAAGATTTATATTTGAAGGCTGTGAGTAAATACTACAAAAACTATTCATTTAGTCTTTTTTATCATTTTAATGTATAACTAAACAACATTTGGCAATTAAAGCATCTTTAGTTATGTAGGGCGACCTTAAGGATAATGTACAAGTTTGCTTTCCTATTCGCTTACTCTCAAGCAACCATGGTTTGCGCTTGAATAATTTTAGTTAACCGTTAGGCTGTTAAGCGCGACTTAAAGACCTTTTGCGGATATTGTAGATCAAGATCAGACTGCACAGAACATGCAGTCTGACGTTGTATCTACACTGTCCGATAAGGAGATACCTTCCATCCCGCCCAAAAAAATACCTTTGAAATAGCAAAATTTGGGTTTTTACTATCGCCTTGGAAATTTCATTTCACTTATTTAGCGAAGATAAGTGTTAATATGCATCTCCACACCGATCGTCCGTAAAGGCGTCTTAAGTTACAGCCTTAAAAATTTAGATATTTAGGGTTATTTCTTTCTTTTACTCTTACTTTCAAGCAACTATAGCTTGTACTTTAATACTTGTCATAAAAGAAAAGACGAATGAAGAGGAAAAAACTTGAAATCACTTTTACAAACTGAATTATTATACTGCAAAGAAATTTCTCGCGATCTGATTGGATAATATGCCCCGTACATACAGTCATGTACACTGGCAAAATTCACGTAAAAGCAGTTTCCCTTTCGAGAGCCCCGTATACATGACTACACTTTCAACAAAACATCCAAAATGGCGGCGTTGGTTGATACGAGCCGCCCACAAGAAAAACATACTGAGTAGCCTGCACCATATTATTACTATCCCTTGATGGTTATCATTAAAGCGGAAATAATAGATTATTTTTGAAAATAAATGAATATAGTTACATATATTATCGTTTGTTGTCATTCTAAAACAAATACAAGGGGTTAAAACGAGCCATCCCTTCGTCAGGTAAACAAATTGTGAAGTGTCGAAACTCATTTATTGTAACGTGAAAAGGATAACTAATGGTCGTTTGAGGCAACTAATGGTGGTTTACTTTTTGACAACAAACCATTGAAATGTATAGTTACTTACCTTGAAGTTGTTTAAATCCATGTATGAATAAAAGTATGACGAATGTCTATCGCAGTGACACCATCAAGTTCATCCACCAAACTGCACGTTTTACCAGGTTTCAGTGACGCCAGTTCTCAGTGACGTCAGTCTTTATTGAATTGGGGCACTCAGAAGGGTAATTCTATGTCGTTAGTGTACTCAGTTTCGCTGAATACATATTGGAATGGTAAAACTTTGCCCTATAATTAATTCGTTGTACGGTAAGGTGGCGGGGGACTTGGAAACTTGTTCACGGCTGTTGCAAATCATGTCGCCCCTTCGCCCCACGGCCACAGCCGTGAACAAGTTTCCAAGTCCCCTGCCACCTGACCGTACAACTAATACTATACCTCATCCCCCCCCCCACACACACACATACACACAAAAAAGAGAGAGAGAGAGAATACGAAATGTAAAGCTATTCAACGATTCTTTTCCATCCATGAATTTAGACCTTCTTTCTTTTTTTGCAGAACAAGAACGATCGGGTAACAAATTTTCAATTGCAAGTACTGTGTGTGGATAAATCACCCGGAAGTATACCGGTAAGAAAACGTGAAAAATAGTATAGTCTAACTCATATATCTAATTCATCATCGCCTTTGAAACAAGCCAGACTTTTATGTACCACCCTTGATGTTGGCTAACTGGAAACTAAGATATGGCTACTTTGGACAAAAGATTTTGCAAAACTGAACATAAATTAGCCCTTAATTATCTTTTTTTTTTTTAATTTGGGACTGTATGTAAAGTTGGACAAGGAGAGAGGCCTTACAAAATCAAATAAACATAGGAACTGTATTATTTTCTTTCCGAACTGTTTGCTGTAAAACTTAAGCCTGTTTCAAAATGAATATTTGTTTTAATTTTCAAAGTTATTGTCAGTCAACGGAAAAGCCTTCGGGTTGGCTGACTGACAAAACCTTCAAAAGGTGGCATGTAGTTTGTAGTCAGGACTGTTCAGGTGGTTTTGACTGTTTTTTTGCCTAATGTTGAGCAATATACTAACCTCTTCTTTGAAAGGGGCTATTCTGTTTTCCTTTTTTTAAAATTAACTCAGCCAAACTTCAAAATTGAGTCATCACTGAATTAAGTAAAGTAATAGCTGGCAAAGTATTTGTACAGCAGACAAATGTATGAAACATAGTTTTTCAAAAGTAGTTCCCTAATGGGCAACTTAGCCTCTTACTTTTTTCTAATATATTAATTTTTGTGCAATGGTTTCAAAAAGACTTATGCGAATTTCACATGATCAATAACTTGGGTCGACTTTGACGACTCGTTCATATCAGTTCGATAACGACATACATGGTGTCATAAAAATGGACGGATTTATTGACTTCAAACAGTCATCCCGTTTATTAATCGTCTGAAATTGCATCTTTTTACTGAACATTACCATACAGTTTCTTTATTCTTGCACAAAAGATATATATCTCATTGCATTTACTAATGTTTTAAAAGAAATTGTGATTTGGCAAAAAGTGTTAAATGGCCTCTTTAAAGTGGAGAGAGACAATTACAGAGGGGTACCACGAGGGGCTGTATTTACCAATCCTTCTTGTGAATCTACTTTTAAAGTTGAAGCCTAGCGATCTGACTGGCCGATACATAAGGTCTCGTCGAGTGACTGAGATTAACAAACGGTTGGTGAATACGAAAACTGGGCTTAAATTTGTAACAGCAACACAACTCTCCAACATCTTACCACTTAATGAATGTTGTTTTTTCCAGGTACCACCACGTATAGTGAACATTACGATAATTGACGTGGATGACACAATGCCGGTTTTTCAAGGTATATCTGGTCAAGAAAGCTGTATTGTACCACTGTATACAGCTGACACAAGCGAAACCTTTGTGGTAAATTGATATAAATCTCTCTCTCTCTCTCTCTCTCTCTCTCTCTCTCTCTCTCTCTCTCTCTCTCTCTCTCTCTCTCTTAGCCTTTGGGAATGATCCAAGTCATGGCCTTATTCCACTACTGATTGACCGCAAGTTGTCGTGTGTCATAGTAGCACACTGAATTAGGTTAATAAATGATTTACCACCTAGCTGAATTTCATCCGGAAGATGTTAAGCACTTCCAAGTTAAGAAATATATTACAATGTATAGCAGAGGTAACGAATTCTCTTTCTCTCCTTTGTTTTAGGGACAGCTCCAGGTCAGCCCTACCCATATCCGAGCCGTGGACGGAGATCTTACCCAGGGACATGGCATAGCCTACAGAGTTTTGCATGGTATTTTTGATATGTTTCCCATTCTTGGTTAATATGCTTCTATCAGCGAACACCAAGGTTTCCGAATTATAAGGAAAAATTGAAATGAAGAAGGGGAAACAACCAAAATTAAGGCCAAAACACCAAATGACATAGAATTGTGGGAGACGTGCTGTCGTGCAAATCAACTGTCAATGATCGAACATTACGCAGAAAAGTATCTTTGGTTGATGAGCAATCTATGGCAGTTGGAGAAAACGAATATTACTGATATAATTTCGTTACTTTTGTTCTCCCTCTATCAGGCGATTAAACTCAAATCATCTGTAACTCTTGGACCACTGTATAGATCAGAAGGATATTTCGGTCAGAAGAAACGACCAAATCCAGTGAACCCGAGGTTGTTTGGCCTAGAATGTTATTTGAAATACTGGACATGCAAGCTTATTTTGATCTTCATTGCCCACAAAAGCTCATTATGTAGCCTCTTACGCACATAAAAGAAGCTCGGCCGGGTAGCTCAGTGGCTAGCGTATCTGACTCGTGACCTGGAGATTGTGGGTTCGATACCTGGTTGCGGCAAACTTTCTTTCCGGCGATTTTTCGCCTCCCACCTCTGATGCATTTGAGAAAAGTAGTCAGTGACTTTGGAAAGAAAGTTGTGTCAGTACTGGTGTGAGAAAGCCAGGAAACACATGGGTGCGTCACTGACCGCCATGATATGACCTAAGCTGTTAAAATGGCGTTAAACTCCAATACAAACCAAACAAAACGTACATAAAAGTGGAGCAGAATTGTTCGATAAAAAAAGTAACTTGTTTGAATATTTCAGCTGAACCAAACAATTATGATTTGTACTTTGAACTGAATGTTACTGATGGTACAGTTTCAAAGACAAAAACAATGAACACGAGCAACCCGAAGCAATATGTTTTATTTGTAGAGGTAAGCAAGCACCAAGGTCATGTAATGTTCAAATATTACGCTTTAAAGAAAACGCTCTCTCTCTCTTTCTCTCTCTCTCTCTCACGTTTTTTTATATTTTCATTATGGTTTTTTTTTTCATCTTAAGTCGTAAAACTGAAAATATTCATAGTTACAGTTGAATTTGTTACTTTTTGAAAACACATAAGAGAGACAAAAGCTTCACAGGAAACTTATTTAATATAACTTTCTTTCTTGTACGTCATGATGCACTTAAAAGAATGCGGAACAATCTTGATATCTGATGAAGATTCAGAATGCGATAATAAGTCTATTATTTTTCTTAAACGACAGAAGGAAACAAAAATTTTCCTTTCAGGCCATGGAAGAATCTCCAGAGCAGCAAAAGCGAGTGGCAATCTTGTCCATCAAAATCATACCTAATGTTGTAATATCAGAACAAGTGCACAAGGCAAGCCCGACTGCTAAACTTCTACTAGAGGTCCTCAGTGTCGTCGTAATTGCTGGCTTCGTTTCTGGTTTCATTTTCCTTTTGTGTCATAGAAAACGACTTAAGGATCGTAAAGTAGAAATTACCAATGAAAGCATTGCTTATGACGTTCCAGCTGTGACTGAAAATTCTTGTTCAAGTCGTATTTCCAATGTGGTGGAAGTTCCACCGATTGCAAGTCCATCAACGATTGTGGTGACCCCTGCAAGATCAACCCTTAGCCCTTATGCAGCACTAAGAAATAAGAAATTTATCAGAAGGGAGAAGAGTCCATTGGATACTGCTTTAAGACCAGCTTGGAATGCCCCAAAACCCAAGATAATACCAATAAGATACAATCCATTAACAAAGAAAAGGAAATAGAATATGACTTTCTGAGACATACAAACAGTTAGTTCCCTTGATTTACCAGAAGAGCGTATCACTCGTCACAACTCGGCCTATTCCGTAACTACATCTAACCCGTATCAAGGAGGTTTCATGTTCTGTCAGTCATTTGATCTTAAACATGGTGGCGTCCATGTAAATCGATTAGCAACGGCATCAATAACCACGCTGAAGTTATTCACCGTTATCAGTCTGTCGGAGAAAGTTGCCATCGGAAGTGATAGACCACGTTAAAAAAAAGAGTGTACAAATTGTTTGCCAACGGAAAGATATTTTGAAAGATTTCCATGGAAAATTGTTACTCGTGTTTTCTTGTTTTAAGAGGAGGCTTACAATTTTAAGAGTAGTAAAGCGCTGTATTTCCGGCGAAGAAATGTACCGCGTAGGTGCCTATCACCCATTGTAAAACAGCCGAGTGATATGATCAACGGATCATCCGAGTTTGCCGAATGAAGAGTCCATTGGATACCGCTTTAAGACTAACATGGAATACACAGAAACCTAAAATAATACCAATGAAGTACAATCCTTCATCAAAGAAACGGAAATATAACATGCTTTCTGAAATAAATACCAACAGTTACTTCCCTTTATTCATTACCTCCTGCAGAAGACGTTTTGCATTTTGCACGACAAGAGATCGACTTCAATGATATCGTAGAAATAGCTTACTGTAGTAAAAGTTTACTGAAAATAGCACACCCCTTTTTTTCAAAATATTGATCGCTTAAAGAACAACTGAAACACGATTTTAGTTGAGTGATTTTTACTATAAATGCTTTCTTTGATTAGTGTTCAAATTCGCTTGCGTTCAAAGCTGCAAAGATCTTTCTTACATTTATGTCGAGTATGAAAAGCTGACACCTGTTGACTTCGAACAAAAACGTGACATCAACCTAGAAACTGGCCTTTTTGTCTGAGATAACTGCGTTATCATTTAACTCTTAGGCTGCTATGGGCGACTCACTGACATTTTGCGGACAGCGTAGATCAAGATCAGACTACACAGAACGTGAAGTCTGATCTTGGATCTACACTGTCAGCTAACGCGATATTATTCCCCAAAACTTACGTTTGAAGAAGCAATATTTGGGTTTTTACTATCGAATTGAAAATTTCATTTCAGTTATTTAGTAGGATAAGGGTTAACGCTTTACCCGACGATAAATCTTAGACTTGTCCAAATTGGGAACATCTACAAACAATAAACTAAATGTGCCTCAGATGATCGGATTGTCTTTGAAAGGGTAGAAAACATTGTGGAGAAAGAGAGCATTTGCTCCTTTTTCCACAATGTTTTTGCAATTCTACAGACTCGTTAAAACTCGGAGTTACGTCACAAAAAGTAAGATGTTGAACCAGTTGTTGAACCACTTGTATACCTTATAAACCCGGTCAATCTATAAACGAACTGAGGTCAATGTCGACCTTCGCTGGAAAGTTCGCTGTTTTAATTTGTAATTTTTGACTTCAGAACAGTTATCTGGTCGGTTGACTCGACGAAGTGTCAGCATATCAGTGATCAAAGAGATGCATTTCTTTGGTTAGATTCTAAAGTATGTGGTAAAACTATGCAATCCATTGATTGTATCTAGAAGTGGTTTAGCATTTCATAAGCACTCTAAAACCTCGGCAATACTCTTGCGCTTTAAAGATTTATTTCAGCCTCAATTTCCTTAAACCAGTAAAACATATGGAGAAGAAAAGCCTACTTAATGTAAATAAAAGAACCGTGAAATTAGAATGAAAATCGGAAAAATGGTAAGGTTACAAGAATGGTTTTCAGAAATTTTACAAAACTAACAACATTAGCTTGAGAATACCAACCCAGTTCTGATATATGTTATAGAGAAAGTTTACACCTGAAATGATTAATGCCTTACGCTGTATGTTAAAATTATTCTTTTTGTTGATAATGTCATGTGTTTACGTCATCCCCAAGGGAACGCCCGCCTTCTGGAAATTCAAAAGGAT
Source organism: Hippopus hippopus (assembly GCA_946811185.2). Taxonomy (NCBI): domain Eukaryota; kingdom Metazoa; phylum Mollusca; class Bivalvia; order Cardiida; family Cardiidae; genus Hippopus; species Hippopus hippopus. The sequence goes on from OX328096.1 coordinate 36,958,163, forward strand.
TTTCTAACATACGATTTTGAATAACGTTAGTAGATCTACACCGAGTTGTGCTTGACCGTTTGAAACAAAATATAGAGCTATTCGATCACACTATGAAATCGTGATCAACCCCAACTAAAGAGAATAGGCACAAGACTTTGAAAGAAATTGCCCTTTTAGCACTACTGGCGAAGACGAGGACTTATGCATACTACATAGATCAAGATCAGATCAATATCAGACTTCACATGACGTTAAGTCTGATCTCGAATCTTTATCGTATGCTTTTCAAATCAAGCCGATGAAGTTTTGTATTTTCAGCCGTTGAGAGAGGTTATATGTCTAGTAAAAATCCTTTTTTAGAAACGGCAATGTGAGACGATAGAACTATGATTTACATCTGCATTAATTATGCATATCTTTTATCTTCTTGTTCTTTGTAATCAATACTTAATATCACACACTTAAGAAAAAAAAACACCATTCTTTGCTTTACAAAAGTAAGTACCCAATACTTTGTAGATATCATTGTGACGATTTTAATTTTTCGAATGTGAGAAAAAATGAAAAGAATTGTATCCACCGAAAAGCCACAAATCTCCATGCTTAAAGTTGCATGACGAGCCTGTAGATTGATTGTTACACAGCGTCTGATCTGAGGGTTTTTTTTTTAAAGCAGACGTCGTATAGGCCAATTTTAGAACGCTTGCACTGGATCCTGGGGTTGTATTCACCAAGAGTATCATTACTGTACTTCTGTCTCAAGCAATCAGATCACTAACCTTGGAATAAAGTTCTCAGATCACTAACCTTAGAATAAAGTTCTAGAGAAGAAAATGGTCACTTGAGTGCACTCACATAGCACTCGTAAGTTTTCATCTCAGGTGCCATTATTGTCCTTGTACTACAAAGGTGCTTACATCAAGCCAGACCGAAAGCTGATAGCAACTTTAAAAATGGTGTCCTACCGTATTTAAGATGAGCCTATTCGGTCCATAGTTGAAACAAGTTGGCTTCTTTACAAAAGAAGCCAGGAGAGGTCAGCATCAATGTTTTCAAATAGTTTATTGGCTTTTAATTTCAATATATTTTGGTACATGTAAACAAACGAGTAAAAAAGCCGCCGCGTAGAAACCTCATTTGCTTTACATGACGGTCATTTGACCTTCTTGCCGCCATTTCAAGTCGCATGATCTTGTCCAGTGGTCTTCTTTCTCTTTTTTAACGAAATTCTTCTCATTTTTTCTTCTGCTTAGATTTAGTTGCTTAATGAAAAATTACAATTATTTGAAAGGTCATTTGCAGCCATGGCAAATGGCAAATTAATATAACACATCTTTTCTGAAATTCGTCATATAAAAATAAACCACGTCTATTTCCTGTTTCGGTTTTTTGATTTCGCTTTATTTACAAAACCATGACGAAACAGACTGTGTATCAGAACAATTTCGCAAGAAAAATGGATTTAGACAGCGAATTCTGTGGCAGTCTGCCTTTTAAACTCACCACTGTTGGAGAGGTCTGATGACCTCTCCAATGAATTACCCTCCATGCGCTGGTTACAACTCCAAAAGTAGCAAGCAAAAACATAAGGTACCGTTACACTGATAAACTTTCACATTTTAGAAAAAAAATAGACCTGTCCTTATCGAGTGTACATGCAGATAACAAATTAAAAGAGTCTAAAAGATGGTATTAAGCTGTGAACTGGTAGAAACACTGTAGAGAAAAGGGGGGAAATACTGGTAATCAGCATTTTCCTCTTTTACCCCACAATTTTTTCGAAAGCCTTTTTTCTCAGGGTTGGTTAAAGTGTAACATATGATGCGGCTTTCGGTGCCATCCGACCTTGGATCAACGCAGTGTAATATCTTGCAAGATATTTAGGAAACATTGGAACTTCAAAACTGATTGAACCAATCTCAGCCATAAAACCACAAGTTCAATGGCACCCATGCTTCAGCCGTATTCATATATAAATGGTACAACAATCTAGGCTGATATAACTCGTTTGAACGTTACAAAACTATGCAAATACGAGAGCCTAGAGCATTGACTAACACAAACATTCAGTCATATAACGACAATAGCATATTTATGAATGTTTTCTGTGTTTCTTGAGAACAATCCCAGGTTAATGTAGTGCTCTATCCCAGGATATGACCGCAAGTTCAAGGTCTTCATTTCTTCTCTAGAGTTTCCCATCTTTTAACAACTCTGAAGAAAAAGGCTTTTGAAAACGTCGTGGGGAAAAAAGAGAAAATACTGGCAACCAGCATTTCCTTTTTTTTCCTACAATGCTTTCTGTCCTATCACAGAAAATCGCTATATTTGAGCCATATTTTAAATTGTCGTGTGCAAATGCTTCTAATATAGACATGCATAAAATTTTGTCGCCTGATAAAGACAATAAACGAACAAGTCAAATGCGATATCACCTGGCTGATTCAATTCATCTGCACAAGACAAAACCATGCAAACGAAGGAGGTAAGAGTATGGATTGTAACATCATTCAGTAATGCTTCGGCAGCAACTCCATTGCTTATTTCTAGCTCGGCTGTTTTATAGGAAACGACGAGGTATCGTCATAGCCCTTGTGTCGTCTGCGTCGTCGTGGTGGTGTAAAAAAACTTTGACATTTAATAATATCTCTGTCAGTAATGAAGAAGTTTATTTCAAACCTGAACTAGTTGTGAACTATCAATGGGGAAACCCATACAAGAGGGGCAGGTGACTATCAAAATATTTTTACACAGTTATATCCCTTTTTCGACTGAGAATTTTCACCGAAAAAAAACTGCAGCAGGGCGTTGGCACCTGCATACCAAGCTCTTCTTTTATTCGGGGTTTCTTAAGTACAAGACAAGGTTTATGCAGTGCTTTGTCCCGGGATGTGACCGCAGTTCCGAGGCCATATCTCTCAACGAAACAACTCCTTGTTTTAACAACTCTGATAATTAGTGCCTTTGAAAACTTCGTGGGGTAAAAAGGAAGACAATACTTTTAACCCGCATTTTCGCCTCCTTCCCCCACAGTGTCTTTTTTTCCCTATTAAAGACAAATCTCTTCGTCTTAGCCAATCTGACGTCGTCTGCAAATGCTGTCAACTTTGAATGGTCTACCATTTTATCGTTTGGTAAAAAGTTAATCTCGGAGCAAAAGGATGTACGTCAGAAATTGGTGTAAAAGGTAGCCGATAGCGACTGCACAGTTAACTTTGTACCAAACGACAAAATTCTAGGTCCAAGTTGAAAGCATTTGCAGACGACAAAATTAATGTCGGAAAAATTAGATTTTTCTTTGAAAGGGCAGGAAATGGTTACCAGCATTTTGTCCTTTTCTCACAATGTTTCCTCGGAGTCGTTACTCAGGTCGTTGTGTGGTAAAGGGTTACAGAACTGTGCGCTTGTTTCGAGGTCAGATGATAAGGACGATAGAGTTCCTTACCTATATAAGGACAAGTTCAAACTAATTTTGACTATAGTTGACAGAGTGAAGTGACCATGGTAAGGCATTCTTTTTACATCTCTGCACAAGTACTGTCGATAAAAGTACATAAAAGTACATAACCTCAAATATTGTTGATAAAACTACGTAAAATGTTAGGTATTTGCGTCAAAGAAATATGTTCTACCTTCAGTCTGCTGAGCGCGCCTCATTGAACTTTGGCGGACAGTGTAGATCATGATCAGGTTGCTCAGAACGTGTCGGATACCTTGATTTTTTCCCCGGTGAAACAACTTTAAAATCGCTGTAACTAGGCTTTTACTGTCACGTCTTAAAATTTATTTGGTAGATTATGGGTGTAGACAAAACCCAAATGTGAAGCACTCAATATCAAGGTAAATTCTGACCAGTACATCTCTTAGCATATCAGACTGTGCAGATAAATGATCAGAATGCACATTCTGCACAGTTTGATCTTAATCTCCTTTCGTAAAAGCACGTTACAGAACCAACAGTTTAAAAACCTTATTTTTAAGCCATCTTTATGACTAATAAGAAATAGTCCTAGTAGACAGTGTTCTTTATACCATAGGTATCAATATGTTTAAAATTAAATTCTAACATGACACGTGAATTCGGCTCTATAAACACAGTGCAACGAAATCGTGGTAAAATCTATGTCATTCTATATATAGAGTGACGTCATTCTGTGTAAAGTAAGTAAGTAAGTAAGTTATTCAATCTGCATCCGCGTTTTTACGCTAAGTATGAACTTGTTTTCCTTTGATTAAGAGTTGGTCATGTTAGAATCGAAATAATCTTCTTTCTGTCGTGGTTTAACGTTCAATAAACCACGTTGTGAGTTATGAGGCGCAATGAATAACCCACTCGGGCTATCGCCCTCGTGGATTATTTATTGTGCCTCGTAACTCACAACTGTGGTTTATTGAACGATAAACCACGATAGAAAGAAGATTATTTCTTAAGTAGACATCATTTGAAATGTATTAGAAAATGAGCAGCTGTTCAATAGATGGCCAAAGCGATGAGATATGAACTCATTTCATTTCGTTTTCTTTTTTTCGTTTTTTTTTTTCAGTCACCGATCTGGTTACTTGCCGTCGTTGTGGGGTCAGTGTGGGCTGCACATCCCACAATCACTACCCCAAAACCCAAATCTGATCATGAAATTCTTGAGGGTAAGTTAAAAAAAAAGGAAGATTTGTACAAAAAATACTACGAATATGATTGAGCCATGCTCAAAGAAAAGGGGGTATGATGCATCAGCAAAAAGTATCAACCCATGTCAGCCTGCGCAGTCCGCGCAGGCTGACATGGGTCGATCGTTTTGCTTTTTGTAAAGTTTCTGCATGTCAAGGGACCATTCTACCTTATGATTTAGTCGGTTGTTACACAAAATCGTTCTTTTGATTCATAATTATGAGATGACCTACGTGGTATAATACATCACTGAGATGCATTAAATTCCGTTTTGCAAGTGCAATTAGGTCAACCCGTAACCTACCTGTCGTGACCTATGATGTGATGTGATAAATGCGTAGGTCAAGATCAGCCTTTCAAACGTTACTTGGTCTGATCCTCTCGCCACCGTAATATATCGATACCTCCTGAAAAGACAGGTTTTCTTGTCTACCTGGCGGACCACTTGACAAACGTTATACGCGATAAAAGTCGTTCTTATATTAGAACAAATAATTGCTTTGCTGTACTGTTCTAAATATATTAAAACTTAACTCTGGTGTAGACCAGGGGTCCCTGGTTCGAATCCCCAGTTCATCTAATTCTTTGTTAGAATTGATGATAGTCAATGCGACGGGAATCATTCCTCTCTCTCTCTTTCTCCACTGATCACTGTCTCAAGAACTGGTGCATGGCAAAGCAGCGAGAGGCTCGGGATGAATATTAAGCGAAGTACTGGTAGAATAGACTCCAGGAAAGCATGGGTAGGTGCACTGGCCGCCGCGATATTACTGAAATATTGTTGAAATCAGCATAAAAATCATACATACAAAAATCATCTTAGTGCAAGACAAAAAGTTCTTTTTACAGGAGACAAAAAGAGTATGGCTAGATGACTGAAATATGACGTCGACGACACACCAATGACTGGCGTTTTGGAAAAAAGGGGTTTTAATGCATTATAATAATCTTTGTAATGCATTGTTACACCATGCAGATCGTCGTGTAATATGGATCCAATTTGTCCCAGATCGGGATGTATCATGGGATAGAATGGTCCTCTGACATGCAGGAAATGTACCCGTGGGAATATGTATGAACCCTGGTCAGCCCTTGCAGATCGTTCAGACTGACCGGAGTCAATACTTTTTTTCAGGACCATTAAACCACCATTTCGCAGAGCTTGTGTACATTACATTTTACATGTTAGATCGTGTGCTTACTATATAGCAGAATACAAATGCGAATCCTTCAATAAAATTCATAATGGTAATTCTCTGGAAAAAGGGGGTTTAATACATCTCCTTGGTTTATTATACCAAGCAAGCTGTCACATAATTATGGATCCATAAAACCAACCGACTTGATCATTAGGTAGTACTGGTCCTTGTACAAGTAGAAAATTTACAAATAGCAAAAAGTTTCGACCAATGCCAACAGGCGCAGATTGCGCAGTCTGACGCGTATCGATCATTTTTGCAAATACATCAAAGCCCCTTTTCACAGAGCATGGCTCAGTTATGCTTATGACCTCATATGGCTTGCAACACGCGAAAAGGGGCATTCGGACATCTGCGTAAAGTGTCGTTTCGGATCAACCTGCGCAGTCCGCGCAGGCTAATCCGAGACGACACTTTACGACTACATTAGGTTTTGTGCTACAGTAGGCTTGCGCAAAAACAGAAAATTATATAAAAACGGAAAGTGCCGTTTCGGATTAGCCTGCGCGGACTGCGCAGGCTGATCCGAGATGACACTTTACGCAAATGTCCGAATATCCCTTTTCGCGTGTTGCCGGCCATATCATACAAATGCGACTTAACTACAAGATCTTTCGGTGGAAAACTTAATTTTACTTTCCAAGAATATTTCTAGATCAGTTTCATTCCATCAAATGACTCCTCCGTGACTTTTGTATTCATTACTAGTATGTTTAGAATTTTACACGTTTATAGGTAAAGTTCAAACAGAATTTGGCGTGCTTTTATTTATTTATTTAATTATTCATTTATTTATTTATTTATTTATTTATTCCTTTATTTGTTTGTTTGTTTATTTGTTTGTTTGTTTGTTTGTTATACTGTAATTATCATTAGTTACTTAATTTTGAAAGTATCTGTCATTTGAACGTCTTCAAAACCATGAGCCTCATGTAATCAAACAATCTTTCTTTTAATATTATGACCTATTTGTTTAATTTCTTCACCATAAGACATGAGAATAGACTTGTCAAAATTCGGAGCGGCAAAACTCATGAAATTTGCTTTGGAATGGGTAGAGAACATTGTGAGAAAAGGGGGAGAATATTCTAGTTACCTGCGTTTCCTCCTTTCACACAATGTTTTCAAAAGTTATCTTTGGAAGGTCGTTAAAACTCGTTATACTTTTGGAAAAGTTTTATGGTAAAAAGCTAGACCGGCTTATCTTACACCAACCATTGTATGACATAACATGATAGTCCTTGACCTTGGTCTTATCAGTTACCATCAGTTAGAACTAACTTTTGCTCTCTGACCGGATTATAACCCAGAAATCACGTGTATTTTTTTGGTCTCAGTTATTGTTTTTTCTTTGAAAGAATTGAATAGTCGGCTTTACATGAAAAATGTCACCAAAAGAGGAAATAAATTAAAAGAATAAATGAATAAATAAATAAATAAATAAATAAACTGATGATTAAACTCTTTGAAGTGCTTCTTTAATCGTTTACCAAACAGTCAAGCGTTTTAACGAAACATAGGAGAAACCTGTTTGAAAAGAAAGTGACAAAAGAGGAAATGCTAGTAACAAACATTTTTTCCTTTTCCAGCGAAGTTTTCTTTCTTTTCAAAGACAAACTTTATCATTTTTTGCCACATGTGATCTGTCTACCGCATAGACTTTCTATATGGACAAGTTTAACATTTTGTCCGATAAAAAGTTAAAAGTAACGTTTCAATAAAATCACAAAGGAATAAAACAGAACAGTCATTTCAATAACTTATAAAAAGTACAATCATTAAAATACACTTACGTAAAAATATTACGTAAGGGTATTATTAGAAAATAGTGATGGAGTTTTAGGACTTTTAGGACGAGGATAAACGAAAAAGAACTGGGACAGTATCTACATAATGGAACAGGGTGAAACATAAACTCTGCCAAAGTATCCTTATCTACGCCCCAGATCAAACGGTGACCTAAAGGGTTCACGAAAAGTCAAGTCTAGGTATTGAAGCAATATTCTTTCACATAAACACGATAAGGTCACTTGAATTCCACTTTGTTCATTTAATTCGTGGTGAATAGGTCAAAACATTTTCTTGGTCTTTAAATAATCGTTTAAAATGTTATTCAGAACATTATTTACTTATTTTTTTCGCTGGGCTTTGGTCCGTTTTGTTGCAAACCGGAAGTACGGCCTATAAAATTTATTACGGCCACAAAAAAAGTACATCTCTAATGACATTTGTAGGAACTGTTATTCCTAGTTTCTGAACAACTGGAAATGCCATTTTTTTTTTTTGTAAATAAAAGAACACAAAACCTGGCTGTCTGCTCTCATACTCTTAGCCATGCTCTGTGAAAAGGGAGTGAAATGCATCTTTGTTATGTATCATACCAAGCATGTCGTTTCATGATATCGATCTATTTTGTCAAAAACGGCTGAATCATTGGGGCTGAATTGTCCTTGGACATGCAAAAAATCTACACATAGCAAAATGGTTCGACTCATGTCTTTATAATAATACTTACATCTTGAGCTACGCTAGCGTAAAATGTCTCTATAGCGTAGCATAAACTATCTCTTGTATGAACTAATAGAAAACAATTTTTTACTTCTTCTGGAAGCAACATACAGTTACAAGCTGGATCGCTGTTTGCATACACAGAAGAATGAATCTGAAACATATCGGGAACATGAGATATTGCTTTCAATGTGCCACTTCTCCATTAACCAAAGTGCTGTTTTCAAAGGTGGTCTGCTACGAGACAGCATCATACACTGACTTTAACCCTTAGGCTGCTAAGCGCGACTTGAAAACCTTTTGCGGACAGTGTAGATCAAGATCATACTGCACAGAACGTGCAGTCTAACTTAGATCTACACAGTCTGATAAAGAGATAATTAATACCCCCCCCCCAAAAAAAAAAAAAACCTTTTCAATAGCAAAATTATTGAATTATGGGTTTAACTATCCCGTTGAAAATTTCATTTCACTTATACAGCAGGTGAGTGGTTAAGTAGTATGCAGCTGGTACTGAATTTAAAATTAAAGTATTATGCAAGAATGATGCTGTGTTAGAACAATGCTGTGTATAACGTTTTCTATCAAAAGAACAATGCTGTGTATAACGTTTTCTATCAACAGAACTAAAGCATGAATCGGACTTCATGAAACGAAGTCTCGAGGACCTTACGAGACAGGTGATGTTACAGCAGCTCTTTGTAGAGGAGAGAATCAGATCAGACGGCAACTCCGGTCTTAAAAAGGTTCATCTTTACTGTCTTTTTCAGCATATATATAGTCTGACATTAAGCGTTCATTTAATGGTAAAAGAGGTTGAAAAAAAATCATGTTCTACAACAATTAGATCTAACGTTTTTTAACAGACAAGAAAAATTAACGCTTGTTCAGATTCAAAGAATTTGCAGACGACAAATTAAACATGGCTCAAATGATGGGATTTGTCTTTGAAAGAATACCATCACTTTCTTTTTTTCCCACAATGTTTTGAAAAGCAGTTTTCCTTTGGGTCGTTGAAACTCAGGACCGTTCGTTAAGAAAGAGTTAAGAAATTCTTTTTCTTTCATGCTTTCCGGTAGGATATCGAGAAATAGCAGTGAAAATATTTTTCGATATTCCACGGGTACGACCAGTGAAAATACCGATTTTTATATTCTAGTTACCTACGTAAAATGCGCGTGACTCACAACCGAGATTGAAATATGACGTCATTTACTTTACATTTCTCGCGCTTGATGTAATATTGTAATGCGTTGCTATGTGCAGGGGGTACGCCACGGGGAATAACTGAAAAGAACTGTACTGGATCTTGATAAAGTTTCTCCCAGAAAGGGTTAAAAGCATGAAATAAATAGAATATTTGTATTTTTCGGTGAAAGATCGAAATTTATTTCATCTCGTGAACACCGTCGGTAATATTTTCACTCGTGGCTGTGCCACTCGTGAAAATATTACCGATGATGTTCACTCGATGAAATAAATTTTGATCTTTCACCGAAAAATACAAATATCCTCTATGTCATAAGGAAAAAAATATATGACAAGCGTGCTGGTAAAAGGGAGTTGATATCCTTGCAATTCATCACACGAAAGAGTTGGTCGTATAATAATGGATCCATAAATACCTTTTGCCGAACAACCGACTGAATCACGATGTAGAATAATTAAATTCCAAACCTCTGTGTGTTTGGGGGGCGCTGTCATGCAAGTCTATGTCTTGGTTCCTATTATTTATCTTTAGGTACGAAACACTCGTGATGCGACAACACCGTACTATCTGACCTCTGTTGGAAGCGGAGGGGTAGCTGGACTCCACGAGCACGCCAATAATGACAGGTTAGTTTTCGAACCATACAGTTATAGGATGCTATAGTTTAATCAAGGGGCAGTACTTATACAAAGCTTTACTTATGCCATCTTTAGGAATTAGTCGGTCATAAGTAGAGAGAGAATGGTTCCTTTATTATCATAAGATAACAGTATACAGGTTATAGCTTTTTTCAAGAAAAGAGCATTTTTACCAGCGGATATAGATACTGTTTGAGGTCGAATTCGGGTTAGGTCAGAAATAACCAAATATCATATACCTTGCATAAACAATATTGTTAACAGTTGTTGGACAGTAACATCATCAGAATTATAAACAGATAACACAACCACAAAGATATTAAAATTATACATCAAAACATAGGAAATGATACGGTTCTTTTAGCTCTTAGGGCGCCAAATAATCCCAAAGGTATTTTCAGTCTAGAAATATGACCCACGAAAAAAAAAGTTTGCTCGTGTCTAAAGTGTTTCAGTAAAGCTGACAGTGTAAATCAAAGACCAGGCTGCACAAAATGTGCAGCCTGGTCTTTGATCTACACTGAGGGCAAAGACAAATATAGTTGTGAAAGGCGCTTTAAAGATGCCCATTTACTCATTTTAAGCCAAATATAACCAATTTTGTCGATACTTTATCAGACTATAGTCATTCTTGTGGCTTGATGAAAAATATTACACCTGGCGGTTGCGAGATTGCATAGATTACGACGAATAGAAAATGTAATTTTGGACTTGGCTCCTATCCACTGTTCAGTCGAGGATACCACATGATGCTTGTCACGTGACTTTGTACGACCTTCGTCTTGCATATTCATGTTGCTGGCAAGAAAGTGGAGTCGAGATACACTACACAAATCTACTGTCGCAACAGTCTATGTCACCTTAGATGGGGGATATGTAAATGACTCCAGTGATACACCGCCCCATTGTTTACAATTTTTACCTGGCGTAATTTTCTCCCGACCAAGATTCATTTTAAATAGCAAATCTGAAACTTCTTTTCATTCTTTGGGTCCGTAGATATTTCTAATTTATTGATTTAAGCACATTTCTACATTTGGCTAAAATGAGTAAATGGGTATCTTTAAGGCTTAATTTGTTAATTTATGATATTACAGAACTGTGGGTATGGGTGAGCTGAACGTCGTTCTGAATGGTGTCGAATTCCGCACACGTCATAACGACTACAGACTGCGCATGCCCTCCAGGACAAAGATGGACTACAACCTGATGGAGGACATCCCTTATCCCGCTGTACCTCCAGCAGTCCTCGCCAAGAAAACAGTGCATGAACAGATTCTTGAGATGAGAGAATGGTTCAAAGGTGAAATTCCCTTTGCCACTATTGTGTAAAAGAAGCCATATGGTTTAACTCTCCTGCAAACGATAAAATTTAGACCTGTCCAAAATGAGCACATTTGCAGACAACAAATTACATATGTCTCAAAAGATAAGATTTGTCTTAGAATGGGTAGAAAATATTGTGGGAAAAGGTCTTTTCCTTGAAAATTAAAAAAAAAAAAAAAAAAAAAAAAAAAAAAAAAAAACTCTGCCTCAGGGAAGTTCAAAGTCGGCATTGTGTGATACAGGAGTTAAGTACAAAGATCTTGTGTGAAGTAAAAACAAAAATGTGGTTTGGAATTTCTTGTCCATGTAAATATAGAATGAGTTAATAAACTGCTTTAAGAATGCATAAATCAAAGAATAAATGATAGAGCCTCTGTGAATAAAGAAAGATGTGTTAAAAGATTACTTAAAAACGAGCTTTACAAAAGGTAATTCATTGGTCAATGGTTCATTGCACCACGAGCGTGTCGTTGTTCCTAAATTCGGGGGTCCTGCGTGGCTCATTGGTAAAGTATAGGACATGTGGCCTGGATGAGCTTTTCGTGGGAGTTTGCTGGGGCAAGACACTTAAGAGTGCTAGTCTAGTTTTGATGAAACCCAGGACAATATATGAATATGTGAGCTGCCGCCGTAATATGACTAAAATAATGTTGAAAGCAGCCTAAAACACCATTCGATGAATAAATTGTTCCTAAATTCTTTTATGAATATAAGACAGCAATATTTAGACTTGTCCATATTGAAAACTCCTGAAATTGAATTAACTTGTGGGATTTTGCTATTAGAAGGCTTGAAAACATTGTGGGAAAAGGAGAAAATGTTTTTTTTTTTATTTGCATTTTCTCGTTTTCCCCGATGTTTCCAAAGCCTTCCTCCTCAAGGCTGTTAAAACAGATTGTTCTATTAAGGGTTGAAAATCCACTTTTTGATAAGCTAATAATTGTAAGTAAGTAGCATTTAATCCGAAAATCGGTATTTTCCATGACGATTTTATTTACAAACATTTTCAAAATTGACAGCTTTCAAGAACCAAGACCATTCTAAGAGAGACTATAGACACTACTTCAAGCCTGTATTAACTATATTAGAAGGAGGCTGGACCACCAACACAAAAACTCTTGAAGAACCATTCTTTAGTGATCGTCATCATATTGACGCCTCAAGCTGGTTCGACTTACAAGAAAAGGTTTCACTGTTTGCTTGTTTTGGTTTTTCTTTTAGGAAGGAGGCGCAAACCCCGTTTGTTCATCAGTATTTTAGTTCTATGATAGCTCCTGCATCATCAGTCTATCTTTTTTCTGGAGTTTCTTTATCATAACTTTGCACGAAACTCTCCCTGGGCCACTGGCTGGCATCCTCACCATAGTTAGCTGTGTTACTAAGCCTTTCATTGATCTTCGACTAGGGAATGTAGGTACACGTAAAAATCTTTCCAGCAAAAGAACCGTAGGAGAGAGAGAGAGAGGTAACGGTGTCGTAAAAAATTAATTTTTGTGGCATCACGACTTTGAAGATTACCAAATTGGTTTTTCTAGGTAAGATACACATCTGCAGCTGGTAGCAAGGACGCCTCCGAAAACTACGCTTACTTACCAACTACCATTATGAATGTTAAAGACGGAATGCCAGAATATGCTCAGTGGAATTATAGGTATGCGAGTATTAAGGCTCTTTTCCTCGTCTCTTGCCATCACAGAAGTGTTTTCTACTAGCTGCCTTACTTGTGGTTTTGAATTGACCTTGACCACTGCCATCTTTAACAAAATTGATCGCCCCCGTTTTGAATGACCTCGATAATGTTTTGACGTGAATTCATGTCTGTAGATTGACCTAGATAAGTATACTGAAAATTGCAGACTCCAAGGAACCTCGATGCAAATCAAGATTCATCTCCGAGATGCATTTTACCAAGCAAGTCATCACATGATTATGGATCCATAATATCCAGTTCTTCTAACAATCGTCTAAATCCGGAGGTAGAATAGTCCTTTGACTTGCAAAAAAACTTACTACTAACATAGTGTTTCGACCCATATAAGCCTTCTGACATAGTCGATACTTGTTGCAGATGCACTAAGCCCCTTTTTCACAGAGCATGGCTCAAATGAATAGTCTGTGAAAGTTTAAATAGTTTTTGGCGGTCTCCAAGACTCCCGGGAACCTCCTTGCCAGTTGACTTTTGACCAATTCATTATGACCCCTCACGAATACAAGTATATGATCCACAACAGTCTTTACATCCTAGCAGTATGTTAGAAGCTCTGTTCCAATCGAGTCCTGACTCATTTCCTTATCTATGATCATATCACCTAGTCTTCGACGGTCTTTGACATTTTTTATCTCGAAGATTTTCAGGAACCTCCCTACCGGTCCAATTTAGATAAATAAACAAGATAGATATGAGCTATGCTCTGTGCATAGGGGTTAAATGTATGTGCAAAAAGTATCGACCCAGGTCAGCCTGCGCAGTCAGACTGAAATGAGTCGAAACTTTTTCTAATTGTTAAATTTCTGCACGTTATAGGACCATTCTACCTCATGATATAGTCGGTTGTTATACAAAATGGATTTTATGGATCTATAGTTAAGTGATGACTTGCTTGATATAACGCATGGTGGACATGCATTAAACCCCCTTTAACAAGATCGCCGCTCAATAATACAATTAAAGTCCGTGTTCTGTGCACGCTGATCTTGATCTACATTGTCAGCAAATTTAAGAGTTTAAAAGACTTAAATTTATCTTGTTCTCTTTCTTAGAATTTTGGCGCACCCTCTGAAAGGTGACCTTCCTCTGAACTACCTAAGCCAGGTGGATGATCTCGTTTTCAGGTAATGACGTCACCGTTTATATTCAATAACAAGTTCGCATTACAGTCATCGTGACAGGCAGCCAGTGGCTTCGAAAGAATACTGTGTGAAGTACTCGTAAAAAAAATCCCCAGGAAAGTATTGATAGGTTCACACGCCGCTACGATATTATTGAATTAACGTTTAAAACGGCGCTTAACACCAACTGAAACAAACATTAAAATTATCGACAGCCTCATACTATTTTAATGTTGGTTATGTTAAACCAAGTGAAACACTTTATTTTTGATATGAAATATGGTAAGTGGCATTGATCACCTGCATGCGAAAAGAAAAAAAAAAAATTGATAAATACAGCAAAACCTGTCTACATAGCTATTTAGCAATCATTTTGTATTCAGCAAGCATTATGAGTTTCTAGAAAAATAAAATTGTTGAAGTTTGTTTGCATTTAGCAAGCAACTGTCTAAAACGAGCGCATTTTCAGTGGCCCATAGGTGCTGTAACCTGTAGCCTTTCAACACAAACATATAAAATAGCTAACAGTTGATTCATGGGGTACAAACATCTATCTTAAAGTCACATTGTTTTCATACTTCAAGGGTTGTCCGCATTCATTTGTTTCAAGCTACTTAGAATTACAAGTTGTGGTTTAATGCAAATAGCTGTTGTCTAATCGGCTACTTGTTCAATGTCATTACTACTTACGGCATTTAAATCGTCTTACAACAGATCATTCTGAATACCAGCATTTTCTCTTTTTTCCACCATGTGTTTGAGAAGCCTTTCTTATCGGGGTCGTTTAAACATTGGATTGGTAGGTCAGGGGATCTGAAGAGAAAACTGCAGATCTATTTTGTTTTCTATAAAGGATGAGATCGAAGAAGAATATGACTGAAATCGGAAACACAAGACTGGCCAGATACAAGCTTATGCCAAGGTCCAACTTAAAACACGAGACGTAAGTAAAACGTAAATATTGTTAAGCAAGGTTATTTTCGACAAACGTCGAGGTATTGTTATAGCCCTGTCGTTGTACTGAGGCGTCGCCGTCGGGAAACGTCGAGGTATTGTTATAGCCCTGCCGTTGTACTGAGGCGTCACCGTCAGCAATCGTCGAGGTATTGTCATAGCCCTGTCATCGTACTGAGGCGTCGCCGTCAGCAAACTTCGAGGTGTTGTCATAGCCCTGTCATCGTACTGAGGCGTCACCGTCAGCAATCGTCGAGGTATTGTCATTGCCCTGTCGTTGTAATGAGGCGTCGCCGTCAGCAAGCGTCGAGGTATTGTCATAGCCCTGTCATCGTACTGAGGCGTCGCCGTCAGCAATCGTCGAGTTATTGTCATAGCCCTGTCATCGTACTGAGGCGTCGCCGTCAGCATGCGTCGAGGTATTGTCATAGCCCTGTCATCGTACTGAGGCGTCGCCGTCAGCAAGCGTCGAGGTATTGTCATAGCCCTGTCGTTGTACTTAGTCGCCGTCGTCGGCAAACTTTGACTTGTTTTGTATCGCTGTCATTATTGAATACATTTACTTCCAAAGGACAATCCATGCCAATAGTGCAGGTAATTCTTAAGTATATTCTATATAGAACTTTATGACTGTTTTTATATTTAAGTTGTATTGTTGCTTGGAATCAAACGTGCCTTATAAATTTCTTAAAATAACACCAGCCGAACGTTAGTTCCCGCATATCATGCTTTTGTTTTTGCGAGCTACATATCTTTTGCGGAAGGCATAGATCAACACCAGATTGCACAAAAGGTGCAGTCTGATCTTATATCTTCACCGTTCGCAACGGGTACTATTTAAACTATAAGCCAGAATCATATGCAATTGCAGTGGAGATTTATTTTAAGCCTCGAAAATATACGAACATTTTTCGTAGGCAGAAAAATCAAGGCTAACGTCAAGCGTTTAATGAAAGTCTATGAAGTTTCGTTCCACCTCACACATATCTGGCTTTTATGTACAGAAGGTAAAGACCACATTGCATGGACTTTTTCGTATTGCAGTAGACCACTTTTGAAAACAGTTCTTGTGAACGGAGAGACTGATGGAGACAAGCAACTTTTCCTTTGCTGCAAAGCATTAAGTTTTAGTTAAATATACTGAAGGAAAAACAAATGCAAGGTTAACATTTTGTAAGGTAAAATGAAGTATTCAATTGTTTGATTCCATATCTGGTTTATTGCATTTTTCGACGAATGGCAAAAGTTTCTTTATAGTAAGGCTAGAAATTGTAAATTTGTATTTGTATTTTATCGTGAGCGATTTGTTAGTCATCGCATAAAAAATGTTTACCGTGCGTTTCTTTTTCCGTTTTATATTTATGAACTTTCAATCATGTTAGAAATCCATAATTCTGTTTGAATAAGTATTCATTTGCTTCGATTGTGAAACAGTCTGTTTTATATGCAACTATGGCAATCCTTAAACAATAGTTGATACCACAACGCTTATCGAAAGATCGCAGGCCTTATCGATAACCATTCCTAATTACCTTCGACTTCTAAAATCAGAACCAAACTACTCTAAGACATTGCTTACATGAGCATTTACCTCTTTTCCCACAATGTTCTCTGTCAATCAAAAGACGATCTCAGTGTTTTAGCCATATTCAGTTTCTTGTCCTTCTAATATGCACGAGTAAAACAGCGTAAATTCCGTCTTAAAAAGAGTTACGGCTTCTTGTCTTTCTTAAAGCAATTACATCTGGGGCAAACTTGACGATTTGATGTACGAAATCCCCGGGAAGGATAACTACCGCGGCCATATTGTCCGTGACGATGAGCAAGTGTCCCTGACATCTACCTATACACACAAAGTATCTCTCGATGTATCCAAGTATCACAGGTAAGTGGTTCGAACTTCAAACCTGCACGGTTGTTCTTTATTCTAAATTAGTCATGCTCTGTAAAAAGGGAGTTAATATATCTAAAACAAAAACGATGCATGTCAGCCTGCGCAGTCTGACCTGTATCAATATTCTTTTTTGCTATATTTGTTGTCAAATGACAATTATATGGCATGACTCAGTCAGTTTTATAGACCAAACAGGTCTGTGTGATGCAATGTTTTGGTTGGTATGATATTCAATGAAGATGTTTTAATTAACCAATTTTTCCCAGAACATCGTTTATATATATCCTATTACCACTTGGAACTACAGGTGGAAACAGTAACAATAAGGTTGAAAACGGAAACAAAATCTTGTTGTAACTAAAACAATTTAAAAGCATCATTTAATTGCACTTTGAAAGTTTTTTCAGTGGAATGAAGAAGCAGAGGAAGAAGAAGAAGAAGAAGAAGAAGAAGAATTCCAAAAGCGATTCAGATGAGTGTGACGATCCCATGTAACTAACGTTTGATTCTGTTCAGTAATAATGTGTAAATAGAAAATTTGGTGGAGTATCTAAGTGAAAGAGAAATGGTGGACGGATGATAGTATGAAATAATGGGCGGGCGGACGGACGGACGGATGAATGGATGGATTTCAATCCCTTGACATTCTTTCTTTAATAGATGGTATAAATCGAACCAGAAAGACGCCATGGGACAGACAAGAATTCACAGAGGTTTCTCCGATGACGGCATGTTTGTGGCTGAGGTAAGTATTTGTTCCGTTATCATTTCTCCCTCTCTCTTATTTTCCTCCTTTTCTCTTTTTTTTTCCATCATCTTCCTATCCTCCTTTTCTTTCTTTCTTTCTGTCTGTTTTTCTATCATTTTATTTAATTAATTAATCTATATATTCCTTCTTTGCTTTTTTTTTGTACGTATGTTTCAATTTAGTTATAACGACTGGAGGTGTTATATATATTCAGTTGTCGTTATATTGGCGGGTAGACAAAAGTTGTTGCGATAGAAGTCGTTTTGTCCTTGTTTATGCAGTGATGCAGCCAATTGCTTCCACCAGGGATCATCTGTATATACGATCCCTGCTTCCACAGAGTATTATGCTTAGAACTGGAACAGAAATTATAGGAACACAAGTATAGTTGAACTGCCTGTAAAGCTGATAAAGTTCTTGAGAACGAAGTCAAATAACAAACTAGTGAATAAACAAAGGCAAAAAAGAGTCACCATAATAATTATTGCTTTTTATGCCTACAGACCACAAATCCCAACATAGCGCCGACCTATCACAAAAAATGTGTGAAACAGCGACAACATGGACACAGGGTGGAAAACTGTACATACACCGGACGACGTTTCACGTATGCCATCCCCTTGGAGATTGTGTATCTGACTCCCCTACTTACATGGAACCCTTATAACCTACATCATATTGGTATGCTGTAAAAAAATTTTTTTTTCAATACCTATCATGCCCCCGATTCAGTCGAATGTAATACAAAATGGGTTGTGGAAAATTGTGAACACGTTTGGTTGTTACATAAGGTATAATGCATAAAAAACGTGAAAACGTGGGAAAAAAGAGAAATTAATCGTGATTATTATTTCTCTTTTAGCAACGTGCTTTACAAGTGGTCTGTAAGAAAAGAACGACCCTTGACCATTAGAATCATAGCTTGATTTAATGTAAGCCTAATGAAATATTGCTGCCACAAGGAAACCACACACATCTAAGAATCTGCTCATCGACATTCATTGAATATACTTTACTCGACAGCAAAAACTTTAGGTTTGTCCAAAATGAAAACGTTCGCAGACGACAAATCAAACGTGGCTAAAATTATGGAATTATGTATGTCCTCAGAAATCTAGAAAATAAAGTAGGGAAAAGGAAAAAAACGCAGGTTACCAACATTTTCTCCTTTTCCCAAGTGTTTACAAAGTTCACTTCCTATTAATCTTATAAGCAAGGGATTGTTTTGTAAAGGGTAACATAGTTAAACTTGTACCGCTCAGTCACGTTAAACTCTGAAGAAGCAAACTTTTGACAATATTGTGGAAAAAGGATAAAATGCAAGTGTGCATCATTTTCTCCTTTTTCCACGATATTTTGAACTCTATCAAAGACAAATCCCACGATGTAAACCACCTCCATGCTTATGCTTTCAATTTGGACAAGACTTACACATTATCGTATGATAAGGAGTTAAAAGCAGATCAAAATAGACTGCTTGTACGTGCAGGCTGATCTTGCTCTACCCTTTTTACAGATGGCATCAGGGGAGGCAATATGCAGAATTTACATTGGTACAGGAATGCGATGTAAATGATTTCAAGTTTCGAGGCGTATTGATAATAGTAATCCTTAGAGAGCGACAAAAGTGAGATGGAATGATACTGCTGATAAACTTGACCAAAGAGTTTCGAATGTCAAGGCCCACTGGGTCATGATATCTGACAAAGTTCCGTTCCGGACAGTGTAGATCAAAGATAGACTGCACATTTTGTGCAGTCTATTTTTGATCTACACTGTCCTCAAAAGCAAATGAATCTGCCTTAGGCAGCTAAAGGTTAAAGCAATTGAAAAGCTGTGGAACGTAACTATATTCTTTCTTTACGGATAGCATCCAGAAATCTGAACGATTACAAATCCGTTTTAACGGGTCCCCATGGATCAAGGACCGGTGGCTTCACGAAAGACACGGCCTACAACGGAACATACTCCCGAATGTACTACAGAACTCCTAAAGAATTCTACAAATCCGCTCAAGGCGTCGGTGCCGATAAGGCAGACACTGCAAAAGGTAAATAGTCTTGTGCTCTTTTTAGTGCAACTTGTAAAGTTGACCTCTGAAAGTACAATCCACTGAAACGCAGAAAGATTTATATCTTACAGGCTTGAATGAACAAGCAGGCGCTATAGATCCAAGATCAGATTGCATGTTCTTTACGTTAAAACTGTCAAGCCAGTTATCCCTACAATTTTTCAGCTTAACCACTGTGACGGTTTGTGTTTTGCATCACAATGAACACGCAATGGAGACTTTCATTTGGCGACCAACTTATTCACTTAAAACAAAATTGCAAGTAGACACGGGCTGAGCACTTAAACTGCTAAGCGAAGCTTGCAGTGCATTTGCAGACTGTGTAGACCAGGATCAGACTGCGCTGAACGAAGCTTTATTGGATATTCTTTCCTAAAAGGCAATGCTAGAGTCTTATCAATAAACTGAGTATGTTCATTTTATTAGACCCATGCTCTGGCAAAAGGGGGGCTTAATGCATCATACTAAGCAAGTCATCACATAATTATGGATCCATAAAATCAATTTTGTCACACAAATAACTGAATCATGAGGTAGAATGTTCCCTGACATGCAGAAAATTGATCAAAAGCAAAAAGATTCGACCCAGGTCAGCCTGTGCTGACTGCTTAGGGTCAATATACTTTTTGCAGTTGCATAAAGCCCCCATTTCATAACGCATGGCTCATTTTTATTGCAGTTTAAGGACATGTTGGCTACCTCAGTTTGCATGCAGAACTGTACAGTTATGCAACATTCTTATACTACTGCTCGATCTGTTTGGTTCTTAAACTTTGATTTTGTTGCAGCTGTTGGTTGTAAGATAAAAGGAGATATTTTGCTGTAGTAACTTTCCTAGGACTTGTATTTGCTTCTCGCTCTTACGAAAATTTTGATATCTCGTTCGACCTTCGGTCTCCCGGGATAACGAATTTACCTTCGCAACTCGAACCGAATACAAGCCCCAGAACAGTTACTGCGACATACATGTATTTGTATTTATATGTGTTATGTCTACCAAAGGTGTTGTCGGAGTCCTTGATACCCATGGTAACGTCCGCAATGTTTCCGCTTCCGGTGTTCGAATTATAATCCCCGAGATCGAGGGTGTCGGCAGAATTAGAACTAGATACCCGATTATGCCATTACACTCCGAGGGAGAACAGACTAGAGAAGAACTGGACGCTCTTAAGGTCGGAAACATTTCATGTTATGAATGTTTAGCGGTCTGTCCGAGTACAGGTTACAGGTCGATCGCTGACTGAATGGTCGATCTACAAATGACAGACCTACCATATGAGTAAACAGCTGATTTGTTAAGAGCCGAATTCTTAAAGTAACAATAAAGGCCAAATGTAAACAAAGCTGGTGTTTAAATGCATTTGAATTTATATCGTACTATTTAAAAGTATGGAAATTATTGTGAAGATGACAATCTGTCATTGTACAGTCCGTCCAGGTGTTAGTTGCTGACAGAGAAATTAATTTAAAATCTAGGTTAAAACCTGCCAGGTAGCTGTGTCTTTTGTTTATTTTTTGCCTGATTTTAAAATCCTTTTTTTCTTCCAGCGACTAACATATGGCCCGACCACGCGATAACAGACTGTCATCTCCACAATATTTTTCATACTTTTAAATGGTATGATTTAAATTTGAATGTATTATGAAACCTGCTTTGATATTATGGCCTTTACGGGGCCTTTAAGATTAATTTATATTCAACAGCACGTCTAAATCATAGGCCTCTGAAACTCCATTGGTCTATCAAGGGATAACGACATTTTCATTATCGGACACTGTTACTATAAATAGCACATTGGCGATTCCCTCTTTATCGTACATAGTAAGACGAGGTGTGCAACGAAATCGAACAAAATTTGACCCCCACTCCCTTTCAAAGATCATATTTAAATGGATAAATGAACCTAGTTACATGATCTCTGAAAGGGGACGGGGGTCAGATTTCTTTCGATTTCGTTGCACACCTTTTCTTACTATATGCCGCTTTCCTATTAATCCGCGGTTTCTTATTGGAATCATGATCGAAGAAGTACGCAAAAATATCGTCTTCGCGATTAATGCACGCGTCCGAATTCTACTCAAGTTTTTCACGGAGCAAGCCACGGTCTGATTTTTGCAGGAAAAATGCGTAAAAAACAGGTAAAAACAAAATTTTACTATAATCTGTGAATTTTTACTTACAGTTTTTGAAAATATCCCGACAAAACCACTAAAATACAAATTTTATTCCAAAATATTCAATGAAAAATTTTTTGTCGATGTCAAATCCACATACTGGATACAGATGACGGTTGATGACGTCATGGACACCTGCCATCAAAGAGTTGGAGGGGTGCACAGCGGGGTATACTTCTGTGACTGTATGACAAATGTACAAAGGAATTTATCATAGTTGTAACCAATCAGCTTGAGCTACTGAATGGAACAGTATATTTATCAAATACCATTCCTCAGATAATATACTTATTCTATTCAACATACAATGATTATTACTATATGGAAAATACAGAATATTTATAAAAGTGCCTTTTAAAAATGCTATCAACTTCAGTTTATCTCTTTCTCTTTATTTTACCTGTAGATCTATTTGTCCTTTTTTTTTTCTTCCAGAGAATTCCACAAAAATTGACAAAAAAGTACCGAAATTACAGTAAGGAAGCCTTGCTGAATGCCTACAAAGCTGTCACCGAAAATCAAGTTCCAGTCCTGAGAGCTGCACTGCAGTACAATGTCCCAGAGCAAACTCTACGTGACAGAGTTAAGGGTAAAGTTGATGCAAATAATTTGAAGCTTGGTGCAGAGAACCTGTTCAGTGAGGAGAAGGAACTGTCTCTTGTGGAACATATAGAAACCATTGCTCAACTTGGATATGGCTTCACCAACACCAAACTGCAGTATCTTGCTGGAGAACTTGCAGCAAGCTTAAAGCGTCGTGCATCTAATAAGCCTTTGAGTAACTGTTGGCTGTATGGCTTTTTGAATCGATGGAAACACCGCCTAACATCCTTGAAGCCACGAGGTCTTGAAAGCAGTCGCGCAAAAAGTTCTACACCAGAAATTGTACAAAATTATTTTGAAAGTCTGTCTAACATTATAGATAAGTACCATTTATCTGATAAGCCTCAATTTATATTCAAGATAGATGAGACAGGCATTCAGCCTGAACACAGACCACCAAATGTCATTGCACCAGTTGGTAGTAAACCTCAGTCAGTTACTTCTCCTAGATCAACTACTGTCATAGCATGTGCTGATACAGCTGGGCATCACATTCCACCTTTTTTTGTGTTTGAAGGAAAGCGGTATAGTCCGGAGTTGATGAAAAGTGCTTCTCCTGGGTCCCAAGGTGTGATGCCAGATAGTGGCTGGTCAAATGCTGATATTTTCCAACAATATATGAAAAATCGTTTTCTACCAAATATAGCAAGAGGAGCTGATGTTGGGCAACATATTTTAGTGATATTTGATGGTCATGCATCACATGTCTCAGACAGCTGATTGATTGGGCAATGTCAAATAATCTCATTTTATTTGTATTACCAGCCCATACTTCTCATATCCTGCAGCCCCTAGATGTATCTATTTTTGGGCCTTTCAAGTCTTTTTATTACAGGGAATGTGCATCATTCACGCAGTCATCAATAGGTAAGACTGTCACGCGATATGACATGTGTCATATTGCATGTCGGGCTTATCTAAGGGCAATGACACCAGTCAACATAATGTCTGGTTTTAGGAAAACTGGAATATTTCTTTTTTCAAAAGAGGCGGTAGAAGAAGACAAATTATATCCCAGCGAATATTTCAGAGAAGATTCCCCAGTACAAAAACTCACAGCAATGAAATCCGGAAGGGAAGCTGTTCAACAGTTTTTATTGATGAAATCTGAAAAAAACACGGCCTATTTGTTGTAAATGTAAATGTAACATGGCTAGTGCAGTCAAACCTGTTACTCAGAAACCAAAACCTGGTGGATCTGCCATTACTGAAAATGAGTACACAACTCTTCTTGACAATCACCATAACAAACAGCGTTAGATCACAGCCTTATATGCATCTTCCTATCTTATTTCAAGTCCGAAACCATCAACCAGTGGTTTGAATATTATTTCCGACATGGATGTCAACAATTCTTCTTCAGATGATACTTTAGATGATACAGATTGCTGCTGTGTATGCAATAAATTTTCACCACCAGATCTTAACAAAAAG
Source organism: Hippopus hippopus (assembly GCA_946811185.2). Lineage (NCBI taxonomy): Eukaryota > Metazoa > Mollusca > Bivalvia > Cardiida > Cardiidae > Hippopus > Hippopus hippopus. Next base: position 36,982,400 of record OX328096.1, read on the forward strand.
CCCAACTTAAAAATTGTTAATTGGGCAAAGTGTGATAATTGTGAACACTGGGTCCATCTATCCTTTTGTGTAAAACAGTCTGTGGTCAGGAGAATGACGTTTATCTCTGTCCACATTGCTTAGTTTAACTGAATATCTTTGAATAGCCTGTAAATATAGTTAAAATTATACAACAGTTAACCACAGTTGAGTCTAGTTCAATGTTACAAGTTTAACAAACAAAGGTTGTTGGTGCAGTGACATTTATTCTATATAGCACTAGTTCAAAATGGAAATTCACTTAGTTCGCAAAGTATCATTAAAATTACATTTTAACCTGGTATAAACACATGAAAAACAAATGAAAGACAGCCAATAAATATCTACATTAGATAATACGAGTTCAACAGATATATACCCCTGTGGAGCCCCATAAATATTAGGACTTTGGGAAATCACGAATCCAATAGCAAACTCCCGGATGTAACATGGAGTTACCCTTGACCTACTTCAAGTAAGATATTTTCGTTTTCAGTTTTATTTTCTGGTGTTTTTCTGTCAGTTTTAGTTTATTGGGTGTTTTTTTGTTATTTTTGTTGAAAAGTTTATTTACTCAAATTTGGCACTAAAGCGCATGCGCAACTTTCGAATTTGATATCGCGATTTTGTCGGAGAAGAGCACACACATATATATATGTATATATACGATATAGAGGGGGTCGCCAATGTTCTATTTGTAGAAACGGTGTTAATGAAAATTTGAGTATATTCCGTGATATATAGGCGATGCACCGATGTGCTATAAGTGTTCGATGTTCGACCAAGGAAAATTTTAATGTTCCGTGATAGACCAATAGAGTTTCAAAGGCCTGTGGTCTAAATAATGTCCAAGCGTCAAAGGACTCAGCTGCCAATCAAATGGGATTGAAAGTGTACAAATGAAACCTTTGGAGAATCAGTCTCAATCTATAGAAACCTTTTGCATACACCAGGATCACACCTGATGAGAATTTTTGTTTTGTTGCATCTGGGAAAGGTGGGTTAAGTGCATTTGCGTGATGCATTATACTAAGCAAGTCATCACATTATTATGGATCCATAAAAAATCCATTTTGTCTTACAACCGATTAAATCATGGGGCAGAATAATCCTTGGACATGCACAAAAATGACCACTAGCAAAAATTTTCGACTCATGTTCAGCCTTCGCGGACTGCGCAGGCTGACATGAGTCGATACTTTTTGCAGATGCATTAAACCACCTTTTCACCGGGCATGACTCGTGTTATAAAATAATGATTTCAATAACAAATCATGGTTATCTACCAACAGGCAATGGTTATGAAAATGCCAACATATTCCAGACTTTTTGAGGAAACACCAACCGGCGTAGCTAAGGCAACAGAAATATTCATGGAGATGGAGCACACACTAAAGGTAGACAGTTTTTTCCCTCTCTCTTTTGACTCGTTCTTGCGATGTCCTCAAGAGAACAGAAAAAGTATGTCTCGATCGGAAGAAAATGAATTAGGAATTTTGAAGCTTTCCAAAGATACTGATGTTTGTTTAATTGTTTGTTTGTTCGTTCGTTCGTTCGTTCGCTCGTTCTTCCCTCCATTCATTCAGTTGCTTGTTTGAATATCGCTTTCATTTAGAGGTAGCATAGGCCACTGAAGCTCCAATTGTTTTTCACAGAACACCGAAAGTTTCATTGCTTTATCATCGAACACCGTTACTAAAAATAGCCCATTGGCGAATTCTTTAATATCTTGTAAATGACCAATGAAATTTTGGGTGTTCCTTGATAGACCAATGGAGCCTCAAGTGCCTTTGTAAGTAGGCTAGCCCTCTGAATTGTTTTGACAAAACCTTTTGGAATACGGTGATGGTAGTCATGATAATCATATTGCTGACGACGACGGTACTGTTCTAAATCTCTTCTCACAATGGTAGGTACCACCCACGACGAAAGACCCTCCTGGACTTCATGAACATGACATAATAATTCACCAATACGACATCGAGAAACTGCAGCACGGACATAGGGTCAATGGTCTTTTGACCACTGTGGATAACGGCCATATGCACAGTGTTGATGTGGAATACAGAAATGGGCAGTACATCATGGTAGGTTGCGATGGTATGCCGCACTGTTGGGACGGACACGGTACACATCTTAAATACGAGTCCTAGGCTATGTAAATCATAACACAGTAAAATATGAAAATTGGTATAAAGTGTTTAACTTGTTTTAACACGTTTAGACGCATAATACTACTCAAGGCTAGGTGATGTGTTTTTTATAGCAGTGCCATTGGGCGAGGCATTTCAGAGCCTTAGCCTGGTAATGGTGAACTCAGAATACTTATGTATAAGTAAACCGTTGCTGTATTATGGCTGACAGTATTGTTGAAAGTGGCGTAAAAGTTATTCAATCAATCAATCATTCAACGGATCATTTACGTAAAAATAAAAACAAAGACAGTATTATGGCTCCTGGTGAAGACAGCTTTTGAAAGCATTTTAGGAAAAAGAATATTGCCTGTTAAAAGCCAGTGCTCATTCCCCTCACTATGTTTCTTATATCGTTTAAAGAACGGCTATACTCTTCTTTTCGACTAGTTTTACATAGGTTTAAAACTATACTGTAAGGTTAAAGGACCAGAATTTCTAGTAATCGCATCCTGACACTTCGTTTCCCGAATCATTCTAAGTTTTGTTCTAATCTTATCTCAGCAAATCAGATGGTTAGTCTGGGGATTTAAAATTATTATTTCATTTATAAATGAGCGGGGCTCTGGAAAAAGGGGGTTTAATGCATCTCCGTAATGCATTATACAAAGCAAGTCGTAATAAAATTATGAATCCATAAAATACATGTTGTTTATCATCCGACTGAAGCACGAGAAAGAATTGTCCTTGGAAATGCAGAGAATTTACCAATAGCAAATTGTTTCGATTCAAGTCAGCCTGCGCGGATTGCGGAGGCTGACATGAATTGATACTTTTTGCAGACGCGTCAAGTCCCCTTTTCAAACAGCTCAAATATCAGTGCATACGTCGCCTAGGATCGCCATTTATCGGCACAGTTCAACAAGTTCTTTGCTGCCCTTATCATGTTCCCTGCCACTAGTACTTTTTTGTGCTTGTCTCCTTTGCTGAATCTCAACCATTAAATATAAAATCGTTCCCATCAAAAGCAAAGCCAATGCAACGTACATCTTCAAATCTGTACATAGGAAGCTACTGTATCCAAAAGCTATTGTGAAGCCTGTCGATTCGTAGAGTCTGTAACTTGCGAACCCCGCTTCTGGGTTTTTGGTGAACAGAAATCCATACAGGGCTGTAAAAATTATAAAATATATAAGTATCAGATAAGTTTTCGCTGTACTAAAACAGCATCAGCAGGGTTAAATTCCATTTATTAGTAAAATCGAAGAAGTGTGCTATCTTTTGTCTGTTGTGGTTAGATTACAAGACGCCGGCCATGGTGATAGGGCATCAACACTGTAAATGTCGAACAGATTAATTCTCTAAAGACGACAGAATTGTTTACTGTTCCATATTGAAAGCAATTACAGACGACACAAATTAATGATGGGGTTGGTTTCGAAGGGTTTGGAAACATTATGGAGAAATGAAGAACGCTGGTATGGGCATAGTCTCCCTTTTTTTTCCAAAAAGCCTTGTGCCTCTGGATCGTCAAGGCATGGTTCGAATATTAATTTTGGTAAGGTGTTCAAATACATTGAAGCTATATGATACAAGAAAAATTGGATAAAGATAGGCCTACATGATATGTACCAATTTAATGAATCAATTATGCTCATTACAATTCGAAAGTAAACGGGAACAAAAATTTGTACTGGTTATAAAACTATGGGTTTCCTAGAACTACGTTTCACAATATACACTGGTGGCAGCAGTTGGTTGCCGCGGTTAACCAAAAGATGAGAGGGCGTAATGAGGGTCATTATGCATTGCGATCCAAACTTATATTCGATGATGAGAATGGAAATTCATTTTAAAGCAGTTTCCCAAACCCTACCCCTCCAATTGCAAATCTTTTTTGACATAAAGCTTACCATTTATCAAAGTTTGAAACACCGCATCACCAATTCCCCACAGGCAGGCGAAAACGTAGAACACATACATTCCTTGTCCCTGTGGTTTCCATATAGACAGAGCCACAAGAGATCCGCCGTGTAGGAAAAAAGCTAAAAATAATTGGAAATATCTTCATAAAATATTGATAATAAATGTGTAGTAAGGTTTAAATATGAATACATGTGAAAATATCGTGTGACTCGGAGAAGTTACTCTTTACGAGCAATTTCTCCTTTCTACACAATATTTTCGAAAGTAATCGACTGCAGGACGCAAAAATTTGTCTGTAGGAGATGCTCAATTGACCCCGAGACCCTGCAGCTGCTAAATCATTTAATAAACATTTTGAATCGACAATTAAAACCAAATATAGGGATTGCAAAGTTCTTTTCTTCGGAAAAATGTTCTGTCTTGAACGGAAACAATCTAAGCTCAGACTGCACGTTCTGTGTAGTCTGATCTTGATCTTCACTGACCACAAAAGCGCTTGACATAAAAAAAAACAGGGTTACGGATGACTTACATTTAGATTGACTTTATTAGCAATATAGATCAATATGAAAAAAGATTTTGCGACGCATTCTAGAACCAGCACTTTCCGATATTATTTGAAAATAGTTATTCTGGGTAAAAGGCATCTTCGTTAGGGTCGTAAAAAAAACTTGAAATTGATTGATAAAGGTTAAAATAGATACGTGAATCGGGCTTCTAAGATTGCTCACCAGCGACAAACCAAGGCAGAAACCCAGTTTTAGACACCAATCGTCCAACAATAAGCGAAGACACAGCGTCGACTACACCATACGCTATCATGATGTACCCCACATTCCATACACCAATATAGCAGCTGATAAACGACTGAAATAAATGCGTTAAACAAGTTTTGGCTATGCAACCTTTCACACATTATCTCCCGCGCATTATGTATCTTGTTTAGGATTGGTCCAAGTTTGAAAACATTCTTGATGCGATAAGAGAATTTGCCCCTTAACGACGTATATCGCAAATGTTCGCGAGCATCCTACCGCGTATGTGTTTTTCTTTTGGATAATGAATCAAAAGTGCACCTATGTTTTTTTTGCACATATGGTAATATTATTTATCCGCACAACCCTTCCTAATATAGTTAATAAGACTTACAATCGTTGGACAAGAGGACGACAACAGTCACAGACACAGAGCGATCACAAAATCAATACAATGCAACATTTGCATAGAAATGAAAATGAATTAAATAAGATTGATATGCGGTTATGTCATTTATTCCATAGATAAAATGACGTCATCGATGACACACAGAACACACCTTTTATGTACATACTAACAATGAAAAATTGGAAAATTGACAATTATGAAAATTTATGCCAAATCATTGAAAATTATCTGTTTATATTGGTGCACTGAAACAAATAGCACTTTCTTCCAGTAGCATGAGTAAAGAAAAAAAAAAAAAAAAAAACTGAATATGTGAACTGTCACCGTGAAATAATTAAAATACTGTTGACGGGGCGTTACACACCAAACAAACAAACAAAGGCAGGAAATTTAAAGCTGTGACAGTATAGCTGTTTCCACTTTGAAAATTATTATGGAAAAAAGGAGAAATTCCTTTCTAATGAGCAATTTCTCCTATTCCCACTATGTCTGCTGAGCTTTTATCCTACCTTTTTCCTTGAAAAAATGAACTTCCACAGTGACCTTTATCCTTGTTTTCTGACGAAATAAGCACGGATAGGTGCCTTTTTTTTTTTATTGTTAAGAATTATAAATACTATAAGTGTGGAAATTTTAAGAAAAATCTGTTGGTTAGAAAGGATGTACTTATTAAAGATTAGCCCTTAATTTGGTCAAATTATCTCACTTTTTTGCGGATTTGCTATAGCAAATCCGCTTACTGTGATCGTTTTGACCGGAACCAAATACATCATCCGTAACGACGCATGCGCGCTTACTTTCAGTTTTGCATGGCTGGTTGGGACGAACAACTTAGATCTACAAATCAGATCAACTCTGACCCTGAACAAACCATACAAATTAAGTTTGATTTCTTTATCGAAATTTCGCCAAAACTAAAAGAATTATCTTTCTAAAATACTTTAAATACTGAAACAAAGTTTGTTCTTTTTTTTTTTCAAAATGTAGCGTATGAACATTGTTTACACTGCCCTCGTTTTCATTCAAGAACTTTCATTCACAACTTGTATCGTCCGCTGCCAAATAAACAAGGAGATTAAGCAGTTTTTCCTCGATAAAATTACATTTTCAACCTTGTTTTACATCAAATATCTTTAACTGTTCAGAAAGCCAGCTAGAATTTGGCAATAAATAATTTAAAGCCCTGTCGATAACGAATATACAGAACCCATAAAGTCGACCTAGTTACCGCCACTCGTGATAACTCTATCGATGAATTTCCGAATTGTTTGAAACATTTTTGCAGAACTTTTGATCAAATGGAGATCGTGCAGTCTATAAAAAAAAAAAAAAAAAAAATGTTTGATTTATGCAAGACTGCATTGGAAAAGCTTGGAACCAAGATTTCTCTCTTGTTATCGAAGGTAAGAAATATTTTATTTACAAACGGCCCCGATCAAGTACGAACCCGGGACACGAATTTATACTGAAGGTTTTTGATGGAAAATCATGTCCTTCTCAGTGAACTAGACATCCACTAACTTGAAGCCTCAGAGACTCAGACAGGCTTACAATTTGTCTTCAAGATGTAAAACTCCATTTATAGTCCTTCTGATATCTCCCTGAATTTTATTTCGTGACATTTCACAAAAAAAAAAAAAAATGCTGAATTTGCAGATAAATTCATGATAAAGGATCCACAGGAATGCATCTATACGTCTTTCTATTTAGACATATAGATTTGAAATCTTTGATATATTTTTGATTCTGTCAATTAGAAGTGCATGTACAGAGCAAGTTAAATAACTATTTTTACTTATAAATTCTTATTATGAACTGCTGCTCAACCCATATTTAACCCATTACCACACAATCCCTACTTTCGACAACCCTGAGAAAGAAGCCTTTAGAAAACATTGTGGGAAAAGGAGAAAATGCTGGTAACCAGCATTTTCTCCTTTTCCCACAATGTTTTCTACCCTTCACAAAACAAATTTCAAATTTTCAGTCACTTTGATTTTGTCGTCTGCAAATGCTTTCACTTTGGACAAACCTAAAATATTGTCGTTTGGTGATGAGTTAAGACAGTGACTGTGTTTTTATGTAATTCAAACCTTAGCATGAAAGTATGCCTACAGTTTTTAAACTTTTATAGAGTGACCCAATGCTATTAACCCTTAGGCTGCTAAGTGCTACTCAAGGACCTTTTGCAGACAGTGTTGATTAAGATCAGATTGCACAGAAAGTGCAGTCTGATCTTTGATCCATACTGCCTGGTAAGAAAGTATTTTTCCCCAAAGAATAACTTCAAAATAGCAATAATTGGATTTGTACATTCGACTTGAAAGTTTCATTTTAGTTATGTTAAGGTCATTTTTTACTCTGCATGGCAACTTGTCACACTGAGTGTGATCTTGATCCATTATGGCTGCTAAAGTACCTTCAGCTGTACCAAGGGCTTGGATTCACACATATAAAGAAAAGGACTATGTTCTGCCAGGTGATGAGTGATGATTTTAATTCTTTTCTTTAGACCATGAAAATGGATTCACTCAAAAATGCATTGGATGTAATGAATAACCTTTATACCAGTGTAAATATTAATTTCAAGTATCTCATAATGCTACATCAGGTATTTTTTGCGCATATCGCTTCAATGATTTAGTTATATAGTGTGCAAGGTTGGCAAAGAGGAGGTCAATATGAGTATTGACCAGGCTGGCAGTTTTAACCGGTTATAAACGGTCAATACTGGTCACAAGTGGTCGATTGGTGGTCAATTGGAGTGGTTGATTTCGTTGATTAAATCACTGGCTTACATACCAGTCTGGTATCTAAATTAATGTTAAAAGCTGTCCTCTTACATCCTGTACATGAAGATTTATTATATTTTATCATCAGTATCATAGTTTTTATTAATATGGTCCTTTTTTATTTGATCATAATTCAAAAGACAGTATTGCTGGTCAACTGAAGAGGTTGTCGGAATGAATTTCCTTATTGAACCTGCATAGAGGTCGGTTCTTTTCAAGCAAAAAATCTTTGTCTATCATCATTCCTTACAGGTTAGATAATGTTTATAGTTCTACACACACTCTCTCTCTCCCTCTCTTTCTCTCCCTCCACCTCTCTCTCTCTCTTTCTCTCTCTCACCACAAACACTTAGGTTTTAAAAATATAGATAATTTAACATAGTCTTTGGTCATAAAAGTTCAAAGATAGCATAAACAAAGCAGCTAATATATAATTTTCATGTTAAATTGCAGAAAAAAACAGTCATTCATAGGCAAACATGTAAAATATACAGGTTTGTCATTAATCTATAGGAATATTGAGGTACACATGAAGAAGGCACTAACTGATTAAATAAACAATAGTTAAGGAAATATCAATGTCATTGAAGTACATTTAAGTGTCTACCTACACCTTTAAATTGCTGTCAAAACAGTTAAAGGTTTAAAAGTTGTCCCTTTCTACTTCCATTGGGTGTGGCTTAACTCTTTACCACACAATCCCGACTTTTAATGACCCTGAGTAAGAAGCCTTTTGAAAACATTGTGGGAAAGGAGAAAATGCATTTTCTCCTTTTCCCACAATGTTTTCTACCCTTCCCAAACCAAATTTCAATTTTTCAGTCACATTTATTTTGTCATCTGCAAATGCTTTCAATTTGGACCAGTCTACAATTCTGTCGTTTGGTAAAGAGTTAAATCAAATTACCAAAGGGACAAATCATGTGTCCCTATTTGGGGTATTATCGTTGACACCAGGCTTTATTCCCAAAGCATGAAATAGTGACTTATATGCAGTCATGATGATATCTTATCATCAAGCAATTACTTACGGTGTCAAACATGAAACCTAAAGACCTTATTAGGAACTTCTACACAGTTTGGAAAAGTGGCAAAGGCCAGTTGGTGAGTACCCTTGGCAGGGACAAAACAGTTTTTCCACTCCTCTCTTTCCCATTCATGAAATCAACTTATCTGAGGAAAAGAAAAATCTACCCAACGAATCATCCACAAATTAGCATAACTTTCATTTTAAAACTCATCTGACCATTAAAATTTCCAAATGACCTCTGCAAGTCGACCACTATTGACCAGTATTGACCACTTATGGATTATCACAGGTTCTATCCTCTTCTAGATGCTAGGATTTTGTAGAATGCCCATAGCCAAGACACTGCAGAGAACCAGCCTAGCCCTAGTAAAACCCAAAAGGTACACAAATAGATGAATTGTTGTCACTGTAAGACTGAAACAGTCTTGACACTAATGTAAACACCAGAAATCAGTCAACCATCAAATTATTCTTGAAGGTAGTTACAACCAATTTCATATTTTGTGGCACTGCATGAGTTGACCTTACTTTCTTTTGTAAAATCATTATTTTCTTGACTTGTTTCTTAATGAAGATACAAGGTAAATTTTCATTTATCTTATAGAAGAAAGGTACATTCAATATTCATGAATTACACATGGTCTAAATCTTTAGAAATTACTGAACACATCACTTAGTTTTCACCTTTCAGAATATTACAAAACATTTTTGAGTTCAGGAATGAAACCAAGAACATTCTTATGAAAGGAAAGAAGAAATCATTGTACCTGAACAATCAAATTATTGTTTCTAGTTTGATTTTGTATTTCATTTTGAAATTAATAGTTTGAAGTTGTGTAGTAATTAGGAGGAACCCTTGAAAGGATTCCTATGTGTTAGAGTTATGGAAAGGACAATGTGCTTTCAGTAAGAACTTACATACAAAATACCACTGTTTCTCTTTCCCTGAGAGGATTCCTGTGTTGTTTTTTTTTTAACTAAACCGTACTAGTTTCAAAACAATGCATGCTTTATACTTCAGAATGAGGACAGTCTGTATAGTATGTAACAAGTGTACCAGTAGCGTAAGATCGGACTGCCTAACATAGTAAAATTCCATTCTTATAGGCACACAATTTTAGATTTGAATTATTCACAGTCTATATGATTATACCAACCATATAAACGTTTAGAAATTGTTGTGTTTAGGCTAGAATAGTAAATGCTACTGTAAAAATCAAAACCTTGATGTCTGAGTACAGAAGTTTCAATCTTTTAAAAGAGTCTTGCATAATGATGAAAAATGATGAATTTAGAAATGCTTAAAATGCTATAGAAAAGAAAGATATAGTCATCATGTCTAGTGTATCTAACATCCTTCAAAATGGGATGATATAGCCACACTTACCTTGTATCCTTAATGGTGTTATAGGATGGGGGAAAATGACTTAACTCTTTACCACACAATGAAATTTTGGACATGTCCAAACTGAAAGCATTTGGAGACGACAATTCTAATGTCGCTCAAATGATGGAATATGTCTTCAAGAGGGTAGAAAACATTGTGGGAAAAGGAGAAAATGCTGGTTACCAGCATTTTCTCCATTTCCCACAATGTTTTCAAAGGGCTTCTTTCACACGGTTGTTAAAACTCAGGACTGTGTGGTAAAGAGTTAAGTAAGAATGAAAACTGAAAATCTGTTGGTCTACCAATGTTTTCAAAATCTTAACAGCTACATTTTGTGAGGCTGACAGAAATGTTAGATGAAGGTTAACCTTGCAGGCCAATGTTAGATCCACATTTGATTAATTGAATGATGTTTACTGTCACTTTCAACATTATTTCAGTCATATGACTGCTACAGCTAGCTTATTTCTGTATGTCTGGGTTTTAGTAGTACTAGGCTAGGGCTCTGCATTGTCTTGCCTAAGGACACTCTTGCAGAAAAACATTGTGCATCCAATGAGGCTGGGCCATCAGGTAACAAGTCCTACACTTTACTGGTGAGCCATGCAGGACCCCAGATCCACATTTAGATGGGAGTTAATTTTTGTAAGATTGTTCAGGTTAGTCTGTGTCGACCATTTATGCAGTTAATTCTTGTTTTTCAAATATGGTAATCAAATTGATGCCATTTCATTGTTCATTCCTTTCCCATATGACAAGTTTTAGGCACTTTAACTCTTTCACTACTAAACAAATTAATTGCATTGTCTCAAAGGCTAAAAATACATTTCTTCTGCAAGATCAAGAAACAATTCGGTCATGAATCTACAATATAGCAGTGAACAGTGGAGATCAGAGATCAGACTGCATGTTCCGTGCAGTCTGATCTTGATCCACACTGTCCACAAAAGCTTCTGGTGTTGCCTATAGTATGGAAAGAGTTAAATGCATCTGCAGACAACAGAAAATGATACCTGTAAATGACCTGAAGTTCACTCATATAATTGAAAACACTATTGGAACAGGAGAAAATACATGTACTTAAAAAAAAATATTGCTTACCAGAATTTTGTCTTTGTCCTATAATGCTTTAAATTGCCTATTTCCTTAAAATTCTGCTAACCAGAATTTTGTCTTTGTCTCATAATGATGTCAATTGCCTATTTCCTTCAGGATTATTAACACAGAGTGTTTGGTATTCACACTTTTAAGTGTTAAAATAAACCCTAATCAAAATTTTCTCAAGATCCAGTTGTCGGATGCCATGACCAGACATGGATATGTTATATACTGGTCTATCTCACAGATTGATGTAAATTGTGTTTGTATAAGGGGACACTTATACTGTCTTGCTATAGAGCTAGCTTTTGTAGCAATGTGGTCGACCGTTCGACTTGGGACCTGAAGATTCTGGGTTCAATCCCAGCCTTGTGGGAGGCTATTTAGCAGAACTGTTAGAGATACATATAATCAGTATTTGGAATGCCTTATGATTTGTCCAAACATGACCTGTATTTGACCCTTGAATTTTGTGTCATACAAAGTTAAATTGGGAGAACTTTTGAGGATTTTTCTTGTTTTAGCCCTTTAAAACACGCAATAATTCTTATGTTTTATGAGTCCTGTGTAAAAGGGCTCATGAAAACATTGTTTCTTTTTTTGTTCCAGAATTTTTTCTAACCTTTAAAAATACAAACCACATAATCTGAACCATATTTATTGAATTGTTTGTTAATGCTCTTAATATGGCGTTATTTAGTTTTTATATCACATATCAAAATTTTTGTAAAAGGCAAATAAATACTATCAGAAAAATATTCCATTTTCATAAAGTGTACGGTTAAATTCAGTAAAATGGTGCAATTTTGGGCGTTTGATAATGAAATCGTACTTTAACAATAGGTCCCTCTGTTCATTTTTATTACACCAGATATAATGTCTGGATACTTATTTGAATATGAATCCTTGTCAACCGTGCATGCTGTTGACATGAAATCTAATAATACCCATAGAGGCTATGTAGCTCATTGAGGAAATACCAATTAAGATGTTTTAATTTGGGACAGGCAAAAATTTTGTCCTCTTGTCAAAAGTTCAACAATAAGGTGCAAAAATTTCATATTGCACACATGTGTAAGTAGCAATTTATTGCACTCTTTGATCAAATTTGTTTATGTTTGCTAAAACTGATTGACAATTGTAGACCTTAACACTTTGTTTTTACAGAATTATCATGATCATTTGTCCTTGAGGCAAAAACTGTCATATTTTGTACAGTTTTTTTTTTAATCTTACTCATCAATAACTGAAGTGTTTTATATATTTGTCAAATAATTTTTACTTATATAAATCCATCTCGGTTTATTTCAACATGTTTGTACTTACGGGTATGTTTACATGTAGCTACACTACATCATTCTGCTACAAAAAATGTTAAATGTTTGATTGATTTTGAAAGCTTTAGAAGGATCTTAGATTTCTGAAGAAATAAACAAGTGTAAATTAGACAGACCTTTTCTATAGAACCATAATTATCTCTAAAACTTCTTCAGTTTATGCTGATGTTAGCCTTGAAAAATATTCTTTTTTCAAGATTGTACAATGTTATCGGTTTAATCTAAACCAGATACTGTCATGTGTGTATGCTTGCACACTAACCATCCTACTTCAAGTTTTAGCTAGTACACCACAAATTCACTTTTTTTTAGACACTGTATACTTCGGATCAAATTACTACTCTAAAACAGTAGCAAAATAACAGTTGCTGTACAGCACACTTGTTAGAACAACTTCGACTTCCATTGTCCTTTCTCAATCTATTTATTGTTTACATTTTATAGATCTACATGTATTACATGTGATAAAAGATTTTAATTTTCTTACATCAAATCATAGCTTGAAACTGTTCAACAAATCCGCTTTTCAGGACTTTCAGTCCTTTGATTAACTCAATGGTCTATATATAACATGCATATTTGTACATTTACCATGCTCCAAACCAGGCTTTTATATATTTTTTGTGCAAAGCTAAATGATTTTCATTAAAACAATGTATACTTGTATATTCTTCCGGTAATTTTCCTGTTTAATTAACTATTAAAGAAAAGCATGTTAAATCCAATATAAGCTGAATTTTGGAACTGTATATACTTTTTCAAAGGCAAATTTCTCAGAAACGAGTAGGATGACCCATATCTTCTTTTTACCGTAATCTCCTATAGACATGATGAGCTTTGTATGTGCAAAGTTTAAAAAAAAATCTGTGTGTTAGAAAAAAAATGTGATATACGTTGTTCAATCAAAATTTTCAAGCACTTTTTTTTTTCACTTTGCAATTATTCCTTAGCGGACGTATAATATTAAAGAGATTTTATGAAATAAATTACAGAAATAGGTGTTAGATAACCGATATTTAGTTGCATTTTTCAAGTTGATTGGCGGTCTTTAGCGGTGGAGACCCAATTAAGGGATTGCTCGTTTACCGTATGTGTTTTTTGCAATAACTACATAGGTAAAAGCCATGCTTTGTGAAAAAAGGGCTTAGCGCATCTGCAAAAAATATCGACCTAGGTCAGACTGTGCAGGCCACCCAGGTCAGCTGACCTAGGTCGAAACTTTTTGCTATGTTAAATTTTCTGCATGTAAAAGGACCATTCTACCTCAGAATTCAGCCGATTGTTGGACTAAATGGATTTTGTGGATCCATAATTACGTGATGGTTTGCTTGGTATAATGAATTACGAAAATGCATTATTATTAAACCCCTTTTTGTCAGAGTATAGCTCATATATTGTATCATGTGACAAAATCTTAACCATGCTCGAAGTATCGGAATAAAAATACAACTGCGAGTTACAGCTAAGCATTGATGTGCAAAATTTGGCCACCTGCTATCGAACAACTGTTTCGAAAATGACTACGGAAATGTCTAATCTAAACATCTGGCTTGCTTTAGAGTGTACCTTTAGAATCATTTCGGTAGTAGTTGGTCCCTGTTGATTTTTGGTTTGTTGGCGTCAGTCATAACCGCCATCGCTATCGTCAGTAACCGTATAACGAATGATGTGGTTCAAATCTGATGACATTAGAGTCACTCGTATACATGTGGGCCATGCTCTGTGAAAAACTTGGTTTAATGCATCTGCAAAAAGTATCAACCCGTGTCAGCCTGCGCAGTCCGCGCAGGCTGAAATGGTTCGAAACTTTTTCTTTTTTTTTAATTTTCTGAATGTCAAAGGACCAATCTACCTCATGATTCTTTCGGTTGTTAGACAATATGGATTTTATTGATCCATACGTTTGTGACGACTTTCTTAGTATACCAATAAACCCCATTTGCCAGAGCATGGATCATGTTGTTGTTTTTAAATGTCCGATTCTTTCTCAAGTAGGGGGTCTTTATGATCCGAGTCACTGAACCAGCGCATTACGGTGACAGTAAACTTTAAAGTCACAATGAAAACACTTACCCTTGTGAATTCCCCTGCGACAAACGCTTGTTCAATCCCGCTATATATAGTCAAAGGTATCAATAGTTTCTGAAATCTTGAGTTCCAAAAATGTTTCATAATGGCTAATACAAGTGATTTTGTTTTTGTCGTGGCTTCTTGGTGTCCGCTTGGTAGATTGTCCAGGAAAATGGCAACAATTACCATGGCTAATGCTGCACAAGCAAGGTATATACCACAGAGAGTGTAGATCTGTTGAATATAGCCAAAGGGTCATACTTAGTAACCCAGGTGTACTTTAATCCTTAAATTGCTAAAAAGGAAATGAGTCATGCGCTGACAAAAGTGAATTCAACGCATCTCCGTGATGCAACGTACCAAGTAAGTCATCATATAATTATGAATCCATGACATCCATTTTGTCTATCAACCGACTGAATCATGAGGTAAACTGGTCCTTTGGTATGCAGAAATTGACCAATAGCAAAATGTTTCGACCAAAGTCAGACGATGGCTCAAACGGAATATTTTAGCCAGTAATTCAAACCAAAGTACAAGTATTGCCATTTTTAAGCTGTTTACACCCAAAAAAGTCTCACCACATAAACAGCGTAGATCTAAGATCACAGTATACTTTCTGCGCAGTGTGCTTTTTCTCCACATTGTTCGCAAAAGCTCATCGAGTCGCGCTTATCAGCCTTCTTTCGGATACTCCACGTACGTTTCCTGACGCTTGTGAGTCATCAAAGAGGCAACCTGATAGTTCGTTTGATTTTTAAAGCAATTTTTGACATTATGCGGCGGCCTGTGCACCTATCTATGCAGTTTCTTTTACCAGTGCGTCGCGTCACATTTCTTCCATGCCATTGGCGGCTATTCCATATAAAAACCGTTGAGGTAATGTTGAGTGATGAGGGCGGAATAAGTCTCGTAGCAATGACTATCACCAAACATGATGTTCCTATAAGATATATTCCGCTGGATTTTTTACAGGTATTAATAAGTTTTCTTAAAACCCTTTTGCATACGAAAAATACTTGATTCTTCAAAATTCAAGATCTGCAGTTGACATATTCGAAACTCATACAACTTTAATTTTCCAAAAGGGCAGAAAACGTTGTGAGGAAAAAGGAGAAATTGCTGGTTACCAGCATTTTCTCCCTTTCCAACGATGTTTTCTAAAGCCTTTTTTTCTCAAACGGTTATTGAATTTTGCGATTGTTTGGTAAAGGGTTAAACCTTAGTACATATTTATCAAAGTTTGATAGTGAAGTGTACGCTTGTCTAAGTGGTAGATGTTGCAGTAGCAGAAACATACCTTAGACATGTTGGGTCTATCTAGATTAGTGTTGTTTCTATAACTACCAGGACAGTAGTCGGCGCCACATGAAGAATAGGTGTCTTCAGAAACATTAGTTTCTTTGTCAATATTTTGGCTAAACAGGGTAGATGAGATTAAATTGCCCCAAATTTGACCTGAAGAAAAAATAAAGAATGACAGAAATCAAATAATAACTTTTTTACATAAAAGTATTGCTCAAATATTAATACAGATATATAGATGCTTTGAGGATTACAGAAAAAAAAAATTCTCGAATAATTGCGTTATGTTGAAAAGAGAGAGAGAAAAAAAAGGGGGGTGTTTGAAATACATTTTTTTTTCCAGTTAAGAGAACTTTTTTTATGATAATATCAAATCGGTCTCGATTGGAGGGGCGTAATGATTTTAAACCCTAGCTACATGTAACATTATTAGTTGTATGGTCAGGTGGCAGGGGACTTGGAAACGAGCCGAAGGCGAGGTGGCGACATTATTCGCCACAGCCGTGAACAAGTTTCCAAGTCTCATGCCACCTGACCATATAATAAATTTATTATACTGCAAAGTTTAACCATTCCAACGTGTGTTAAGCGAAATTTCCCTGTTTAACGGTCTCAAAAATTGAGTACGCCGACGAAATAGAATTTCCCTTCTGAGTGCCCAAATTCAATGAAAACTGATGTCACTGGGAACTGACGTCACTGAAACCTTGGTAAACTGTACAGTTTGGTGTATAATCTTGATGATATCACTGCGATAGACATTCGTCGTATTTTTATTTAAACATGGATTTAAACAACTTCAAGGTAAGTAACTATGAATTTTAATGATTTGTAGGCAAAATTAAACGACCATGAGATGCCTCAAACGACCATTAGGTTATCCTTTTCACGTTATGGACAATGTATGAGGTTCGACACTTCATAATGTGCTTACCTGACGAAGGGATGGCTCGTTTTAAACCCCGTGTATTTCTTTTAGAATGACATCAATGAAAAATACATGTAAAGTTCTACATTCATTTATTTTCAAAAATAATCCATTCTTTCCGTTTTAAAGATGCCCGTCTACAGCCGGTGAGCAAAAACGCTGTTAAATTTCAAACAATTTAAAATGGTACAGAAATCAGTCCTTTGTGTAAACATGAATAAATTACTGACATATATGGTGTACTTGAAAAAAAGAAACACAGAGATTTGTATTAGAAACAGAACATTGGTCAGAAGAAAACTGGCTGCGATCGGAGCTGTAAACAATGGCGGTGCGTCACGGAAATTTATCGTTGGTTTCCGCCTAGAGTCGGATACGGTGTAATTTGCATATATAGGCCGCAACCTTCGTCTGAAAATCGGGGCTGCAACAGAGAAGCCTCCATTTTCCTTCGTTTACCTCACTAGACACAGGGCGAAGGTCAAATATAGTCACGTGACAGAATGCATGATCATCATACGAATCTACCCGAGTGTATAACGGACATATCGAAATCTTCGATTCAAAAACCGGAAACGACGCGTCTGTTTACATGGAAGGCCGCAACTCAGCGAAATGCATTTTCTATCGACCGTAATCTAAGCAACCTTGCAACCGTGAGGCGCAATATTTGGCATGAAGATATAAGAATGACTACAGTTTGATAAAATAAAGACAAAATGAGTTAAAACTGGCTGAAAATGAGTATCAGGGCCTCTTTAATGACAACCAACAAGGGAAACTAGTAATCATATGGTGTAGGCTAGTCAGTGTGTTTGTCTTGTGGGTGGCTCGTATCGATCGATCGACGCCGCCAATTTCGATGTTGTGTTTAAAGTATAGTCATGTATACGGGGCTACCGAAAGGGAAACTGCTTTTGCGTGGGCTTTGCCAGTGTACATGATGTATATGTTCGGGACATATTATCCAATCAGATCACGAGAAATTTGTTTGCAGTATAACAAATACGCTTCTGTATATAGTAATTTGAAAAGCAAGGTCAGAAGCAGATTGCAATCAAATTCCAATAAAGTTTCATTTTAAATCTGTGACAGTATATAAATAAATAATTAGGCAACAGTTGAGCAGACATAGTTTCCAAACGGATTATAACTGGAGATAGATAGTGGTGCTCAAATCTAAGGCTGCATAGATGGGGCACTAAAAACAGAAATGAATCATGCTCTGTGAAAAGGAGGCTTAATGCATCTGCAAAAGGTATCTACCCATGTCAACCTGCGGAATCCGCGCAGGCTGACATGACTCACATGAGCCTAAACTTTTTTGCTATTTGTGAGTTTTACGTATGTCCAAGGTCCATACTACCTCATGATCTAGTCGGTTGTTAGACAAAATCGATTCTAGGGATTCACAATTATGTTAAAACTTGTTTGATATAGATCTAATATATCACGGAGATGCATTGAACCACTTAGCCAGAGCATGTCTCAAATTTCATATCGTGGCCACTTGATGTTACAAGTTATTTCTAGGCCACGAGATAGTCATCGAACAAAAATGAAACATTCTATGAAAATTGCTTTTGATGAATGATTATTTAAAGGCCATGAATTATTGGTCTTAGTCACGAGATATTAACTCATGGTCACGAGTTTGTTTGTTTTACCCTCGCACATCTCCGTGCTGCCAAACACTGTTATTTTATTATGAAACAGTAAGCCTACATGACATTCTACATATGGTCAAGGTTATGATTTTATACACTTACTAGTTTGAAAAACCATGAAAAATATCCCAAAGAAACTGCTGATTACTCCGTCGCGTTTGGTATGTTTATGTTTGGCATACCAGTTTCCTATTTGTGTCAGATAGGTACATTTTGCACTCCATAATGGTGCAGACCCAAGACCTAGAAATAGAGGGAAAAAAAACCAGCAAACAAAATAGTGCATATAGGTATATAATGTATCGTCGAACATGGATAGAAAAAAAACAGCGAAAACTTCTCGTGATGCGTCTGACTTCCTGTAACGTATGATTTTACATTAAACCTAGTATGGGTTACGTTTCGGTCTCCAACGACAACACTTCTACCTTTCTTTCCTGTCTTTTTTCATGCCGTTTCGAAAAACGTTCTATTTTAATGAAAGAAAGAATAACTGCTCCGAATTTTCGTAGACCTCATATGCAGCTTTTCACCTTCTCTGGTTCATATCATGTATGTTACACATAAAACCTAATTCTAGGACTGCAATGAAAGAAAATTGCTTTGAAAATAACTATTCATATAAAAGATACTCACCTATTAGCACTGATGCAGGCACCATAGTCCCCCAGACGGCGTATAAATTTGCTGCCATAAAGAGTAGATACCCAGACATACTGACAACCATTGTCCATTTACATCCAAGTCTGTTGATAACAAATGGAGGGAGAAAAAGTCCAGAGATCATTCCGCATACATATATGATTGATAGACTGATGGTGCCGATACCTTCTTCTTTGTTTAAACTACTCTGTAGATTTTGCATGGACTGGAATGCCGTAAAAAGACATAGAAAAGCGGAACTTGTGACAAGTAGATTTTTCCGAATCCGCCATATTGTGAAAGATGAAGGTACACTTTTGACGTCAGCTCCGGTCGGGTGTTCAGTAACGTTGTCTGGCAATTGATTTTCCTTCATTATTTTGGCTTCCTGTTTCTTCCACTCTCTTTGTCACTGGTGGTAAAAGTGGACATGAAACAATGAAAGTTAATTATTTTGTTAGTTTGAATATCATTCAAGCCTTTCATTTATTATACATTAAGCAATTTCTTTAACTTTGCTCTTCCCAACTATGACCAAGGATGGGCGATTCTGAAAGAAAAAGCTGACTGGCTCTGTAAGACTTCAAACAAGTTGATACACTCGCACAATATCTTCGTATATGTAATTGAGTTTAATGAAGATCCCATCATCACGAAAGACATGTTATGGCTCCTCGTTCTCCGCCGTCTGATCTAGATCTAGATCATTTAGACTGACTTAAAATGCACTATAAATTACCATTTGCTCTAATTTCATTTTTTCGGCGTAGCTGAGTAGGCTGACTTTTGACCTATTTCTTGGTTTTGATATACTCTTTTGTATAAATATTTATTTGCGATTGGTGGAAAATTGTGGACATTTTATTTTTCGGTTCCTGCTGGCCTGTTTTCGGACTAAGTTACAACACCTATATACAAGGGTTGCTACTGCAGGATAGCCCGGGACGCTTATTCACACCACAAAAAAAGCTTCCTAGCCTAGTCCAGGTGTAACCCAGCACATACGTGAAAATGTGAACTGTCGCCGTGATATGACTGCATATCGTGTGATATGATCTACAATATCCCATTTTGTGATACTTTTCTTTGATGTTATAAATGGCGATAACCACCATACAAACAATCATTCAGACCAAAGGAAATGAATATGATAGCGAAAAAATGCTCTTCTTGTGCTAAATGGTAATGCAGTACAATGTATTTTTAAGCGTTACCCTAAAACCCATTACCATGGGTCTATATGTATTTTCAGACACATCATTTTTAGTAGCAACTATGATTATGATTCAGATCTAATTCTGGGAAATCATCTAAATGAAAATTACACTTTTCAACGATATGCAAGGCAATCATGAAGAAGATGCAATCGCTAGCGAGGTTACTTTTCATTCTTTCTCTTCAATCCACAAAAGAGTTTCAATAATCATATTACAGTACCTGTAACGCCATCTGACTTTTTTTTTTTTCAAAAAATGTTTATTTCTTCTTTTCAAAACAAACGTAAAAGTTCTTACCCTTTTTGTCAATCTTGCAGTAATCCATTGACAAGGTAAGAATTAAGCGAAAATGAGGTCATCATTTGTGTAGGATTTTCACAGTTACCGTTCTTTGAATAACATAAACATATATCCATGACTCTACTCTGACAGGTCATTGTCTTTCTTTATCTCACACGAACCTCGTTTGTTCATCTGCGATCGGCGACTGAACCCCTAGGCTGCTGAGCGTGACTCCATGCACTTTTGTTGACATTGTAGATCAAGATCAGACTGCAAATTTTGTGCAGTCCGATTTTAGATCTACACTATCCCATTTTGTCATACTTGTCTTTGAAAAGAACCGTAAAATCACAATAATTGGGGTTTTACTATTGGCTGTAACTTTTTATTCAGCCGTTTAAGGAATAAAACTGTAGATATAAGCCACGCTCTGTGAGAAGGGGGATTATGGATCTGCAAAAAAGATCGATCCAGGTCAGCCTGCGCAGTCTGCGCAAGCTGACCTTGGTCGAATTATTTTGAAATTACTAAATTTTCTGCATTTCAAGGGACCAATCTACCGCATGATTTAGTCGGTTGTAAGACAAAGTGGGTGTTTTAGATCCATAATTATAATGATGACTTGCTCTGTATGATGCATTACGGAGATGTACTAAACTTCCCTTTACCAAAGCGCCGCTCAAATAATTGGCTTGCAACACGCGAAAAGGAGCATTCGGACTTTTGCGTAAAGTGTCGTCTCGGATCAGCCTGCGCAGTCCACGCAGGCTAATCTGAGACGGCACTTTACGACTACATTAGATTTTGTTCTTCAGTAGACTTGCGCAAAACAGAAAATTACATAAAAACGGAAAGTGTCGTTTCGGATTAGCCTGCGCGTACTGCCGAATGCCCCTTTTCGCGTGTTGCAGGCCAGTTTCATCGAATGCAGAAAATGTTCGTTGTGAACATGGATGGGTGTACTGTCCGTCAAACTTGCACGACTGCACCGAAGCAAATGTTTGAAATTGTAAAAGAAGTAATGACATAATCTCCTTTGTATTGCAGCAAACTACTTTGGCAAATATTGTGGAAATATTGTGGAAAGAGGAGAAATTTATTATAACAAATACTTTCTTCCTTTGCTTGAATATTGTCAACCCCTTCTTTATGTTGATTATCCATATATCGTAGTGATGCTGTACAAATCTTCTTGCTTCAAAAGCTGTTTCAATATCATGTATAAGATGAAACGAGTCAAACAGGGATGTCTTAAGAGAACTTTTTTACATACTATTAGCACGAAGTGTCAAGAACTTTAAACCTTTTATACACTTTACTACACGAGAAATAATTAGCCTAAACCAAACTGAAAGCATTTGCAGACGAAAAATTTGATGTATCTCAAATGACAGCAACTGTGTATGAATAGGCATCAAAAGATAGAGAACGTTGTAGGAAAAGGAGAAAATGTTATTTTCCCGCATTTTCTCCTTTCACCACATATTTTCAAAAGCCTCTTTTCCGGGGTCGTTAAAACATTGGATTTTTGGGGAATGATTAGCTGCTGATTAAAACTTTGAAGGGTAGTGTGATCTCGCTTACTTTGTTAGATCAAGATCACACTGCAGTATAGAACACGCAGTCTGATCTTGAATCTAGAACGTTCAGTATCTGCAGAGATAAATGTCACAGTGCACTGGATGAAAGGGTCGCGAAATCACCGTTTCATGAGGAATCCTGTATTAATTGAAGACTTATTTCTATTATTCGCACGTAATGGGTTACCCTTAGATCGGAAAATAAACCGATGGACTTTTTCAATCGACATAGTAAAAAAGACCCTAACATTTGTACTTTCCGTTGAATGCTGCTTTTTGTCAGGATGTTTTAACTCGTAACGAAATTGGTAGTTTCGAGTTTAGACATGAAATACTTTATTCAGTCTGATCTTGATTCACACTTTCTGCAAAAGCAACTATACAGGCACAACAAAGACTCGCCTTGGGGCCGAAACAATTCTGATTAATTCTGTAGTTAAAGATGAACTCAAGAGTGTCAGTGACTGAAACAAAATTATTTAAGGTCTAAGACTGGCTTTGTAGGAGGGGGTCCTATTTTACAATACAGTGGACAATGCAGGTCAGAGATCGGACATTGTTTCTCTGACATGAGCATGTTGATGCTGACTGATCTTGGTCTTAATCTGCGTAAGGGGCGCGAAAGAGAATAGCTCTGATGTTGCACTAAGCATGTTAAGAGTCATATGACTGGTTGAAACTAATTATGCATCCTCACACAAATATCTGCCCTGCTCACAGAATTGAGACACAATGTAATTTGACATGTCGAAAAATTCTCGCTCAAATTTAAACCATACTCCCTGAGATCTTTTTCATACCTTAGCTTTTGAAGATGTTAATTGATTTTCATGGGATCAATCTGTAGATCTATGTAGATTGACTTGATTTTTTTGTAATGAAAACATTATTTGTCATCTAAAACTGATCAGTAAATCTGGCTGTAGTAAAGCTGTCACGTAAAGCTGTTTGATATCAGCACTTTAAACCAGTCTTGCTATTAAGCTGGCATTTACTGCAATGCGTTTTGCTGCATGTCTCTCCGTGACAGTCAATTTAACGTGCATTATGATTATGGCTTGGATCGGTATTGCGAAGTCGAAATAACAGATTAATTACATATCACAGATTAATTGATCTTATTCAAAACTTAACTCTCAGGTATCGTCATAAAGGTGACAACTCAGTACTAAGTTTCTTTTTTCTCCGGTATCATCCTATCACACTTTATGCATGCATATATGGCCTGCAACATGCGAAAAGGGGCATTCGGACATATGCGTAAAGTGTCGTCTCGGATCAGCCTGCGCAGTCCGCGCAGGCTAATCTGAGACGACACTTTCCGTTTTTATGTAATTTTCTGTTATGCGCAAGTCTACTGTAGCACAAAATCTAATGTAGTCGTAAAGTGCCGTCTCGGATTAGCCTGCGCGGACTGCGCAGGCTGACTCGAGACGACATTTTACGCAAATGTCCGAATGCCCCTTTTCGCGTATTGCAGGCCATATATAAAATGAGGCCTGCAGCCTAAACAAGTCCATACTTCAATGTGGTAACTGGACATTTCGGCCCATAATAATGTCTGCCCATACAATTCCGGCCCATGATAATGGGTGTATGACAAATATTGCATACCTGACAAATCTTTTTATTGTAATTGTCTAGTATATAAAGCGATGTTTTTGACTTCTGCACTCTTGAATATTTTTGCTTTTGATGTATCAGTCGACCTTTTGGATTTTTGTGTTAGGGCCTGGAAGAATGTTTACAAATGGTAACCGATTGTGTACAACATGAACAATGGAAAACCAATATAGTCATACGGCAAACGTTGAATGTGTGTTTTATATCGGAGATCAGACTTCACATCGTGTGTAATCTGTTCTACATCTATGCCATCCACAAAAATACTAAAGTATCCACGACAGTGAAAGAGTTAAGAACAAAATTTGTAATGTCATAAATTTCAGTCGAATTTTGTTCTTAGATTAGCATCAGGTGGCGGACATTATATGTCCAAGATGAGTTTTCAGTATAAGTGCAATCTGATCTTGATCTACGCTCTTAACGAGTGATACTTAGGTCGCCATCGACAGTGAAAGAGTCAAGTTAAATACGTTGGTTTTATTCAAAATCTTTTTACCGCCCCCTTTTTTTTGGCAGAGTAATTTGATCGATATATGCTGAACCAAAAAAGAAACTTCCCCTGTGTTTAAGTGCAAATGCAATGTTATTAAAAAAAATCAAAATATCAGATGACCTACATATATTCGGGCGAACGATTATGTGTCCGATAAAACAAATTTTAAATCGATTGAAAGCATTTTGCAGAAGAAACCCGCTGAAAGCGATTTTCACGTGCATTCAAGGACCAGTATAATTCGTGTATATTTTTTGAAACCTTTCAGTCTAATTTTATAGACTTTCATGTCAATAAGAAAAAGACGTTGAAAAAAATTAAATTCTTTTTAGTTTTCTTTATTTTTGATATGCCTAGAATTCCGCAAAATTTACGCGAACGTGCCATTGGCATGCTTAATGCTGGTATGACAATGAATGCTGTTGCTATGAATATTGGATGTTCTACTCGTGCTATTCGACACCTTAGGCAACGTTTTCAAGCAACAGGGCGTACGGAAGATCGACCACGTAGTGGACGTCCTCGCGTCACGACACGCGGCCAAGACCGCTATATTCGGAACACCCACCTGCGCAATCGCTTCCAAACTCCCACAGCCACTGCTGCTAACACCCCTGGTACACATAACGACCGTATATCTGCCCAAACTGTGCGTAATCGCTTGCGCGAGGGTGGGCTACGTGCACGTCGTCCATACGTTGGTTGTGTTTTGACGCGACGTCACCGCGTAAATCGTGTTAATTGGGCACGTACACACCAATGCTGGCTTAGACAACAATGGAATAGCGTTCTTTTCTCTGACGAGTCCAGGTTTTCCATTCATCGAGGTGATGGCAGGGTTCGAGTATACCGTAGGAGAAATGAACGTTATGCCGACTGTTGCGTACTTGAACGAGATCGTTTTGGGGGTGGGGGTTCTGTCTTGGTCTGGGCGGGCATTGCACATGGCTTTCGCACTAATCTCATCGTTATCGAAGGGAATTTGAATGCCCAACGCTACCGAGATGAAATTCTTGCGAGGCACGTTATCCCACTGTTTCAAAATAATGCCAATATCACTCTTTTTCAGCATGATAATGCCACAAGCCATACAGCTAGGGACAATGTGAATTTCCTCAGGGCGAATAACATTGCATTTATTAATGACTGGCCTGCCAAAAGCCCTGATCTGAATCCCATTGAACACCTTTGGGATAATTTGGACCAGCGTGTTAGACGTCGCCCTAATCCACCATCAAACGTCATTCAGCTAAGACAAGCCTTAATTCAGGAATGGAACAACATTCCACAAGCTGAAATCAATACACTTATCCGTTCTATGCGCCAACGATGCCAGGCAGTCCTTCATGCTGAAGGTGGTCATACCCGGTAGTAATTTGTGATTTTGGTGAGCGACCCCTTCCGTATTTTAACTACCATTTCACTACTTTTGGATAAACCCTCAGCAATAATTTTTTTCACACAAAGTCGCAATAAAATACTCTTTCAATGCATATAAATCTAGTTTAATCCTGATTTTCATATTTGTGTATATCTGCACTTAAACACAGGGAAAGTTTCTTTTTTGGTTCAGTATATATTATCAAGTCTTTTTCGATCTTTTAATTTGGGACAAGAGTTTAAACGTCCAAGGTCCTCTTGTGAAAAAAAATCGGGTAGAATGCACTGTAGCGGACACACTTCCGCCACTTTGTCATTTTGTCAACGAGATTTTCGCATTATTTGGTATCGATTCGAATTGACACCTAGATATAAGCAGGGGTATAGGGGCGGCAGCCCCCACGTAATCAAGAACTTATCTATAAGTATTTATGTTTCTCAGTACTCATGTGTCCGCTAGAGTGCAGTTGTTCTAACATTTCAAAGCCCTGTTAGTTTACTGAAATTTAATTTTTAGCTCTTGATTATTTACAAGACTTTTAGGTAAGTATCTTTTTGTTCACTGTCTAAGGTAACATGGGGGAAAGACTGTGCTTTGGACGCTCACACTTTGTCATTATGAGCAAGTGTACTTCTCCCACCGTTTCCCTTTTCTTCTTCCCTGGTCCCCACTTTTCATTGGCCAATGGGAACCAAATGAACCAATGCCCATTTTTAGCTCTACTGGCTTTGTCATGGCGTGGTTTCTGTCATCTGTCTGTCCATCCGTCCGTTAATCTTTTTCTTGTTTACGTGATAAAGTCTGCATTTGTGGTCGGGTTATCGTAAAACTTGCACAGTTTGTTATGTTATTAGTAGTTTGAACTCTATTGTTTCTGAAAAAAGTATCTGACAATCAGTAAGGAAAAAGTTGTTTCTTGTTTACGCGATAAAGTCCACATTTGTGGTCGGGTTTTCGTGAAACTTGTATAGTTGCTTTATATTATCAATAGCTTGAACCCTATTTAAAAAAAAAAAACCGACAATTGGTAAGGGAAAGGAAAGTAGCCATTTTAAGTTGAAAATATACGTTTTTGTGGTATTTGTCGAAGACAATACCACTATGAGTTCAGTATTGAATTTTGAAGACCATGTATCGTACTTTGTGCAAAACCGAAGGAAATAAACCCAATTAAACTCAAATTTTCTAATGCAAATGAGTTTTTCGGTAGCACTCAGATATGTAATTGGAAATGGCATGTTAAAATACACTGGGTGAGGCCATCGATCGTGGAAATACTAATTTTTGATTGAAAATAGCCTCACTCGCTCATAGCCTTCTATTGGCGCAATGATACAAAATTTGTCTACCGATCGCTCGGTCCTGGGCTTTTTCGTTCCAAAACCAGGTCGTCCCATGGCTTGTTCATCCCATGATTGTGCGCTACTCCATTTGATTGGGCATGAATATTTATAGATCGAAATAATTGATTGTAATGTTGGGAATTAAATGTTAACGGCCAAAGATATTTGAAAATCATAGTTTTCAGGTACAAACTTAATTTTATTCGAAATACTCACTTGGTTTCTCTCTCTATCCATCATACATCCTACTGTCAAGGGACATTACTCCTGACTCCTCCTAATGATCAAAGGGAGACCACCAATACACAAATAATCCTACCTTTGTCATGAGTACTCTCCCTTCAACCAAAAAGGTATTCATTTGCTTAGTAGGTTGACTTTCAAGCAAATATTTGAATAATATTTCTCCTTTTCTTTCAAATTATTATTTCTACACAGTGGCTTCCTTGATAAATACCACTTCAGCGTTCTCAACGCTTTGATTTGTTTACGCGATTTAGTCCGCGTTTAGAAAAAAGCGAGACGACGAATCTTGCTGGTAAAAAAAGGCGGGGGTTGTTTCAAAGCGCTAGAACGACATTCCAGTTGACCTATACTATGTATGTAATGGTCAGGGCTGAAAAAAAGAGAAATAAAAGCGAAGGCGCTTTCTTTGTGATCGACTAAATTCTTATATAAACCAATTTTACATAGGCTTTCTTCGATACAAAGTTTGTCCTAATTTTTATGCAAAGACATATTTTCATTACCACATGATCTTATTAACACGCCCACATGATATGTGACCGGAAGCATAACTTTTGAGGAATTTTCATAATTCACCCACGGGACAGACACGCCCATTGCACAAGAAAACAGAACTCTCACGTGCATTCCATCATGCACTATACCTTCATGTTATGCGTGTCTCAAAGCCAAAACTTTGCGAAAGAATGTGTACCTGGTATTGCTTTCTGCACAATGGTGGACACGAAACCGGATTTTTACCTTTTGTTGGAAAATGATTTACAAGAATTGGGTAAAGACGATATCTCACGTACCCAGGTGTTACAACTGCCCACGCAACAACTCATAAAAACTAGGTATGTTTCAGTCCAGATTTGTTTTTCTTTATTGATTAATTCATTGATTGAAAGATTGGTGTTTTACACCGCTTTCAACATTATACCAGTGGTCATAAAATGGCGACCGCTCATTCAGACCATGTCACAAATCATGTTCCAAACAGTTTCAAAATGATAACCATTGTGAAAATGGACATAGCATTGCCAACGATATATATAACAATGAAGCATTTTGATTGTAAAGATGGTCCAAGTTGCAACCTCTGCTAGTTAGAAGTCCAAATATTTAGACGTATATATGCTTGTTTACTTTTCAATATTTATCTATCGGATATTTCACATTTTACTTTTCTATTGCATGTTACGTCTAAACGGGTCCCATTCAGTTGTGTAGCAAATCCGATAGCTCTAAAACCGGTAATTTACGAAAGAGAACTTTATTTACCTTAAAGGTGGGTATTTAGATTTTTCACATCTCACCAAATTAAAAAATATATATATCACTGAAATTTATGTGAAAAAACAATACAAATCATCAATAATTAAAAATAATAAAATTACAAAAAAAATTTTTTTTGATGGTGTTCCCTTAAAAGGCTACGTAGCCTCTTAAGGTATTTTTAGATTTCGCGCAAAAAAAAAAAAAGCATTGTGGGAATGTCAAGTGACTGGCACGTGACTAATGACGCTTAAATATCATAACATAACAAACGTAATTATTTTCCATAATGTCTTCTTCGGACGCTATGTTTGAAGCTTCGTCTGTGTATTTCCGGTATGTAAATGAGCGAGTTGCTCATGTAAAAATAGACCGTGTTTCCCGTCGGTGTCGACCTGGGCCGTACTTAATCTCTAATTTCTCTTGTTGTCGGATGGTTTTCGACTACTGGGGTTTTATGAATGAAAATTAAAAGGCTTTGGGAGTATAAGGATGATTTTTTTTTTTTTTTTTTGTATTTTTGTAAAATTTTCGTCCCAAAATCTGAAGGGCCACCTTTAAAGAAGAACTTCATTTGAAAATATTCAGGCTCTGTCGTAATAAATAATGGATAGATTCATTCATTATCACTTTCATGTCGGATTGCCGACGGAGTCGCCGCCATGTTTTTCAGTGATGCAGACGTTTGTATAACAAACCAGAGTTCACTTTAGATTTATGAACGAAATTTGTTTCAATAATCAAACAAGACCGTGCTGAACAAAATTTCGTTTAAAAAAAAAGACATGATACGATTCTGTAAGTTGCATTACCCCATTCATGACCGTTCAATCGGAACAGTCGTATCTCTTCCACGGCAATTCATAACAAAACAGACTGATGTTGAAGTGAAATGGATTTAGCTCAAAAATGGTCCAGTTTTGTATAAATACCCTTTTTCAGTTGAGAAATCATTTATTAATCTTCTGATGTCTTTTTTGTTGAACAAATTCAGTTAAAAGTATCCGAATTCGCTGTTCAAACAGCGACAAAATTCCATGCCGGAGTTTGCTAAAAGAAACTATGAAAGAACCGATAAGACTCCACGTACACGATGGATGTCAATACGAAAAATAACGTACATAGGGGCTTATAAATAGGACTACTAGTCAAGCAACCTGCATTAATCCGTTATCAAACAATCCCGACTTTTAACAACCTTCAGGAAGAAACTTTTGGACGTACTGTGAGAAAAAAGGGAAGAAAATGCTAATAACCAACATTTTCGCCTTTTTCCACAGAGTTCCCTCAATTATTAAGTATTTCATTATTTAACCCTTTCCCAAACGAAAAAATTTTGGACTCCACCAAATTGAAAGGGGCTGTAGACGACAAATTAAATGTACCAAAAAAAGATTTCTGTCTTTGATAATGTAGAAAACATTGTGTGAAAAGGAGAAATTTCTGGTTACCAGCATTTTCTCCTTTTCCGACAATGTTTTCAAAAGGCTTCTTATCCTGGGTCGTAAAAAGCAGGGATTGTTTGGGAAAGGGTTAAGGCACACTTAATTTGTCTGCATCACTTCGACATAGACAAATCAAAAATTGTCACTGTGTGGAAGAGGATTAAGCAAGAATAAATTTAAGTTCCCAGTGACAGCAACTTCATATTTACGTTAGAATATACCTGTTCTAAGCAATTAAACCCGAGTTTTAACCACCCCGAGGAGGAAAACTTTCGAAATCATTGTGGGAAAAGAAGCAAATGCATAAAACCAGCTTTTCTCCTTTTATCAGTTTTTCAAATCTTTTCCATAATAATGATAAAAACTGTTATTTCAGACATTTAATTTCTTGTCTGCAAATGCTTTCAATATGGGAGAGTCTAAAATTTGGTCTACTTGGAAAGAGTTGCAAGTATATTTCGAATGTCCCATGTACATCTACTTCTTTCGTACAATGTGGGGTGAATTTGTAAGAAAATAAACCAATTTCAAAACGGCAAGTTGTACTTTCCTACAAAATAAACACGGCTATGCTTTTTTCCGCTTCATATAATTGATTTTTTTTTTCGAGTTTTTGAAATACCGTTTTTTTTTGCCAATAACGTTTCTGATTATGATATAGAACACAGTATGTGCAGTCTGACCACGAATCTACACATTACGCTAAGAACTGAACGCTCTCTGCTAACTGATCTTGATCTATACAGTCCACAAGAGCTACTTGGGTCGCCATCTACAGCGAAAATGTTACTTGATTGGAGTTTTTACCTTTTTAGGTTAGAAAAATGTCGAGAGAAAACAACATTGTTCATTACTCAATTTCTCTTCGGCAGTTTTTCCTTTTCTTCATTATTCTCCAAGGACATATTTTTCTCGATGATACGCGAGATTGTATGGTAAAGAGTAAAACAAATGTGCTGAGTACACAAATATAAAAAAGGTTCAAAGCGTGCATCATCCAGTCGGGGGGGGGGGGCTTGAATAATTTTTGCACAGATGTAGCAGGAGCCAGAAGAATTCATACACGCGGAAAGTATTTATAGGCAAACAGAATTTTGTGGGATTTTAAGACTTAGAAAATTTCCACAAGTGCTCCTTTCTGATTGGACGAAAACTAGGTCGATCACTAATTGCTGTTTTAAAAGCATTATGAGGCTCAATGCATCTGCGAAAAGTTTCGATTCAGGTCCGCGCAGGCTGACCTGGATCGAAATTTTTCGCTATTGGTAAATTTTCCATATATCCAAGGACCAGTCTACCTCAAGAGTAAGTCGGTTGTTAAAAAAGTGGCTATTACGGATCTGTGATAATATGACTGCTTGGTTGGTGCCATACCTCACGGGGTATACGTTAAGTCCCCTTTTGCTAGAGCATGGCTCATGTCGAAATATATTTGGTAAAGAAAATCTCGCATAATCGCAAAAAAACATGACGCTTTCCGCGTACTCGAAGAACACGCCTCGTGCGACGTGCATGTTTCTTCCATCACGTGCTTTAGGTTTTGGGGGGGAATGAAAATAAATCCCGCGGAAATCAGGAAATGATGTGTCGACGCGTAATGCCTGACAAAAAAATATTTGTGTTTAGGGTTTCGGTCCGAGATGCTGTAGATAGGGTAGGTAGGGATTTGGTTTTTTTTTTCCAGAAACTTTTTACATGGACTATGTACCAAAATCAAACCCGACAGATTTTTTTTCAATCATAGCGTAAAAAGGTTAGGGTCGGCAGCATTGTCTAAGTAGGGTCGGGAAACCCGAAACACAGATTTTTTTGATAGGCCTAAGTTACAGCGTTTCAATATATGAAAAAGAAAGAATATTTTGTTGTAGTTGGGAAGTGAATGATTCTTTGAAGCAGTTATCATTCCTTTGAAGTTTAACAATGTCAGCTTAAAAAGTAAGAGATTAGTCTGATACAGAGAAAAAAGTTTTATTGAAGATGTAATAAGGTACTTTTACCCTATCATTGACAGTGTATTATGATTGATTGATTGAATGGTGTTTTACGCCTCTTTCGACATTATTTTAGTCATCACAGAGATAGCTCACATTTTCATGTATTTCCTGGGTTTCACCAGTACTGGGCTATGGTTGTGAAGTGGCTTGACCAAGTTTATTCCTATGAATGGCCCAGTGGATCCAGTGAGGCTTTAACCCTTGGCCTCCAGGTCACGAGTCCTACACTTTACCACTTAGCCGCGCAGGACTTCCGACAGTGCATTATAATTTGTGATTTTAACCTGGGAATAATAAACCGAACAATGACCGGTAAATAAATATTTCTATTGCATCATTAATTCCTGTGAGGGCCTCACTAGCTCTCTGTACATGTGGATTCATGTTCGAGCTCAACCCTTATCCTGCCAAATAACTAAATTGAAATTTCCAATTCGATAGTTAAAACCCAAATATTGCTATTTCAAAGTTATGGTTTTGCGAATAATATCTCCCTATCGGATTATGTAGATCCAAGATCAGACTGCACGTTCTGTACAGTCTGATCTTGATCTACATCGTCCGCAAAAAGTCAGTGAGTCGCGCTCAGCAGGGGATAAGGATGTCCGTAAAAAACCGGTGCATTCCGGATGTTCTGCCACGCCTTACTATGCATAACTACGGCACTTGAAGCGCCTCTCACAGCTATAGTTGCCTTTGCGTGGGACACTCAAGGTTTTCACATGTGTATCTTTTAAATAATGAGAGAGCACCACAATGTATAAACTGTAATGAACCTTTAACTATAAAACATATTTTATTAAACTGTAAAAATTTCGACCGTATACGGTCAAAACATTTTAGTGTTGATAGTTTACAAAATTTATTTTTACATGTACAACAGAATAACATTTCAGAATATCTAAAAGAGATAGATTTTTATAATAAAATATAGACTTTCAAGTTAACATTTTATTGTTCCATTTCTAATTATTACCCTCATGCGCGCTAAATGACCACAGCTGTCGATGCGCCTTAAAACAACAATTAATAAATAATAAATAAATTACCCTCATGCGCGCTAAATGACCACAGCTGTCGATGCGCCTTAAAACACCAATTAATAGTAATAATGATAATAATAATAGTTGCCTTTGCGGCCATTGTGTGTCAAAATCAGACTTCACAAAACGTGCAGCCTTATCTTTGATCTACGTAGTCCAAATACTTAGACGTACACATGCTTGTTTGCCGTTCAACATTTATCTATCGGACATTTCACATTTTACTTTTCTTTTGCATGTTACGTCTAAACGGGCCCCACTTAGTTCTATGTAGCAAATTCGATTTCCTAAAATCCGAGATAATGTTGAAAAAGCACTGAACTTAACAGAAAAGATGACTTAACTGGATACAAATTTACTTTTTTCTCTCTGAAAAAGGGCCACATTCATGATATATTCATCTAGAATTCAATCGTGTAACTTTTTCAACACAAATGCCACCATATTTACAAGCATATTTCGGGTTAAATAAAATACCGACATTCCGAACGGTTTTTGAACGAAATCGGGTTACGCCCCCCCCCCCCCCCGACCGGATTGTAACAATGGTTTTGGCAACCAATTTTTTTTTTTTAACCTTTTAGATATTTTGAACTGCATTCAGTAACGATTATGAATTCACTGGCTCTGTCAATTGCATAAAGATCGGTGTTTTTGCACAATTTCCTGTGGCCAACATGCATTTCAGAATACGAATAAGTGACAGGGTGGACCAACGATTCGAAGGGCTTAAATGACGGTTTTATTTCACGAATATTTAAATGAAGTTCTGTTTACCAAAATTATTTTCATAATCCCCATATAATTTAATGTGAAATGCCTGTATAACCGTAGTCCCTACTTGAATCATGTATATTCAACGATAACAACATATTCAGCCTTCGGTCTTGTGCCAGAAGCTGAATTTAGACATGGGAAACTCCGACCTCATTGCGTGGCTTTAAATATCCATTGAACAGTTCATGTAAAAACATAATGTATACCAAAACTCAACTAAAATGCTTCCTATCACTAGAAGTAACTGTTTTGGTTAATATAAATGAACAGTTCTAAGTTAATTAGCTTCAGTTTTTGCAGCGCGATAAACGGGGCGGACGAGTGTAAAATTTAGCGTCCCTTGGCCTCTTGACAACAGCACTAGAATTCCAGAAAATAAAAAATAACGCATTTTGCAGTATTTCTGCTCAAGCAAATTAATGCGAAAATCAAGTTGTGGAATTGAAATTCACGTAATAAATTTTGGCTACACGCGAAACCTCACGCAAGAAAAAAAAAAAAGAATAAAAAAGAGCCATTTTTCCGTTATCTTGTGTAAACGGCCCCCGCCACTCGGGGCCTTAGAAATTGGTGGCTGCCTTCGCCTCTGTGGCATATGGGTGGTAAAAGTCCCCAGAAACAGGAGACCGATAATAATAAAACTAAAATTAATAATGCAGGTCCAAAATAATTTAATTCAAAGTAAATATTAGAAAAAAATAACTAACAAAATCAACCTAAATATGGAAATAAAAATACTAAAGTCAATACGATTAAATATTTCCAGAAAAATTAACAAACACAAAATTAAAACATAAAAGTGGCTGAAGAACAAGACAAATTAAGATCAAATGATTTCCAAAGCAAATTTTTCATTCCAAAAGTGATTTTTTATTTTTTCATTTTTTGAAGACATATCTTTCCTATACACTTTCCTGTCTCATATACTAACATGCTCATTTGTGTGTGTATCATCTGTGCCAGTGGGTAGCACACTGGACGAAGATTATAACATCTGTGTATAACATCTGTTTTGTTCTTGTATTCGTCAACACCTTTTCCAATCTCTAGCACTATATGTTTGAAGAATTTGAAACATTTGGCATACTTGTATTTAGAACCTTACCTACAAGTAGAGATCTACAATGGGAACTCTAGTAAGCTCTAAGTTATTAGCTCTAATCATTAAAGTTATCATGCTAACACTCTATATCTAAACCTTTCTTGATTGAAAATATTTCATTGAACAAACTTCCTTCTGATAAAAGATTTCTGTCTTTGATTCAGAAGCCACTTGTTTGCCGTGGGTGGCATCTCGTATGCCGGAAAAGGGGATCCTGGTAGTTGAGAGTGCCCAGGGATCTCCAGCACTCAACACACTGCTTTGGCCCTGGCCTCGGATAGACGGGAGGGATGGGTTAGGCCCGACCCGTCTCAATCGGCTCGGTCTTGTCTAGCTTTTAGGATTACATACTTTTATCTATATTTCTTTCTTTGTATCTTATGATACCAACCGGGTTAGATTTTTTCTTTTTTCTTATCTTTTACATTGTTTTCCTTTATAAAGCGGCGGCTGATGGGCTAATTAATAGACCTATAGTTCCTCTTCGCTTAAGGTTTGTTAAGTATAATAGCTATGTAGCTCTGGCGTCGGAAATAGGAAACCCATTTCCATTAGACGTCCCCTTGTAGGGCTCCGAGGAGGGTGGAGCGCATAGCTATTGAAATTACGCTATCAAAATCATGGCTTCCCAAAACAAAAGACCCCGACCGAATAACGAAAACGAAACGTCTTACTTAAACAACACAAAGTTCTTGGTTATTAAAAGTGAGGAGGCAAAGCCCATCACATCTCTGTCTCCCTTCATAATAGAAAAACAGATAGAAAGTTTGATAGGCACTCCAAAATCAGTTAAAAAATTAAAAAACGAACTACTACTTGTTGAAACATCAAGAGCAAATCAGGCTGAATCTCTGTTAAAAGTTAAAAAGTTTTACAACTTGAAAGTCTCAGTCTCGGAACACAACTCGCTTAACAAATCCAGAGGAATTGTGAAAGACAGGGTACTGAAAGGAGAAACAGAGGAAAAAATTGTTGAATATCTTGCACCGCAAGGAGTTGTTGCGTGCAAGAGATTCAAAATAAAAAAAGATAATGTTCAACTTGAAACCAATACACTACTCCTCACTTTTAACACCACCACTTTGCCTCAGAGTATTAGAATCTTTTATCGTACAGTACCAGTGGAACAGTTCATCCCAAATCCTTTGCGCTGTTTTAATTGTCAAAAATTTGGACACCACGAAGACAACTGCAAGCTCACAGATGCAGTAATCTGTGACAGGTGTGGTGAATCCAAACACACATCTAGCATCTGCCAAAGACCTTTCAAATGTATAAATTGTGGTAAAGATCACAGTGCAAGATCAACCAACTGTGAAGTCTGGAAAAGAGAAAAAGAAATTATGAGAATTAAAACAATAAGAAAGATTTCGTACTTTGAGGCAAAAAAACAATATGAGACAGCTTTTGAACCTAGGTACTCTAAGATAGTTCAATCAGCAACGGCAAAACCTCAGACGAGAACTTGTGGAACACAGTATGATCCCGTGGATTTTGAGCAAGGCGCTAAACCTTCCTCGAAATCTACGTCTCCATCTGTCCAACCACCTCGAACATCTGAAACAGGTTCAAAATCTAACCAAACAAAAGACTCTAGTAGATCAAGATCAGCTTCTAGAGCTAATTCATGCCCTACATCACCAAATAAAAGCCAGAAAAATAAACCAGATAAAAAAGAAAAAGATAAACAACAATCAAATAGACAGAAGAAAGGGTCACAGGATCCTGTTAAGCTGGCAAATAAATTTGAAAGTTTAGAAGATATGGAATTGGAAATTGACTCCTCAGTCAAATAAATTTTAAGTAAATTCAAACTCCCAATATACAAGTATAATGGGTCAAAACTCAATTTTACAATGGAATTGTAGAGGTCTAAAAGCCAACTTTAATGAACTACTAATTCTTTTATCTTTATTAAATCCACAAATTTGTTGTCTTCAAGAAACTTTTATAACCCCCAATGA
Source organism: Hippopus hippopus (assembly GCA_946811185.2). Taxonomy (NCBI): domain Eukaryota; kingdom Metazoa; phylum Mollusca; class Bivalvia; order Cardiida; family Cardiidae; genus Hippopus; species Hippopus hippopus. The sequence continues at coordinate 37,019,646 of OX328096.1, forward strand.
TAACTTGGAAGTTCGCAATTATTCTTCCTATCACTACATACATAATGATTGCCAAAGAGCATCTGGTGGTTCTTCTATCATAATACATTCTACGGTACCTCATCGTAAGATAGACTTAAACACAAATCTACAAGCAATAGCAATAAAAGCATCTTTAAATAAAACTATAACTATGCTCTATCTATATCCCACCAAATAAAAGAATAGATCAAAATGATTTAGAAAATCTTTTACTACAACTACCTCAACCTTACATCATATGTGGTGATTTTAATGGACATAGCGAATTATGGGGTTGTTCAGATACCAATGATAGAGGTAAAATAATTGAAGATTTCATTGCAGAGAATAATTTATGTCTATTTAATTCCAATCAACATACATACCTGCATCCTGGATCAGGTTCTTTCACAGCAATAGATCTTTCACTCTGCCATCCTTCCTTGTACCTTGATTATGAATGGAAAGTATGTGAAGATTCCCATGGAAGTGATCATTTTCCTATCATTATACAAGAAACTGAGAAAACAGAAGATGAGAAAATTCCAAAATGGAATTTTAAAAAAGCTAACTGGGAAAAATTCAATATTCTTTGCCAAGAAAAATTACTGATTGACAATTTTGAAAATTCAGAAGATCCAATGCTTTCTTTTACTGAAACTTTAATTGACATATCAAATCAGTGCATCCCGAAGATTTCAACAAATACTTTTAAGAAGAAAAAGCCATGGTTTAATGATGATTGTAAAGAAGCTATTAAAAAACGTAAACACAGTTTAAAACGTTTCAAACAATATCCAACAAAAACAAACTTAAATGTTTGTAAAATTATGAGAGCTAAGGCTCGACGTACTATTAAACAAGCAAAACGATCATCTTGGAAAGATTTCATTTCTAAACTTAATGCTAGAACTCCCATGACAACCATTTGGAATATGTTAAGGAAAATAAATGGAAAGAATCAAACCATGAAACACTCGCATATCAAGGTAGATGACAAAAACTATGAAAGTAAAGAAGAAATCGCTAATATCCTGGGTAAAACTTTCAAAACAAACTCCTCGTCTGCAAATTATAAACCACAATTTAGAAAACATAAGCAAGAAGCAGAAATGGAAGAACTTAATTTTGAAACGGATACAAATGATAACTACAACTTACCTTTCACACTATCGGAACTTGAAAATTCTCTAAAAAATGCTCATGATTCTGCTGCAGGTGCAGATGAAATACACTATCAACTTTTAAAACATTTACCTCGTATTTCATTACAAACTCTGTTAAACATTTTTAACATTATATGGGAACAAGGCACCTTCCCGAAAAGTTGGTCCAAAGCTACAATCATTCCAATTCCTAAGCCAAATAAAGATCATACAAATCCAACAAATTATAGACCCATAGCTTTAACTAGTTGTATATGTAAGACCATGGAGAGAATGATAAACAATAGACTTAATTTTTACCTCGAATCCAATAATACTATATCGGAACATCAATCGGGGTTCCGAAAAAACAGAAGCACGACAGATCAGTTAGTACGATTAGAATCTTTTATCAGAAATGCTTTTGTAAAGAAACAACATGTAGTTGCCATATTTTTTTATCTAGAAAAAGCTTATGACACCACATGGAAACATGGCATCTTAAAAGATATTCATAAAATTGGATTAAGGGGAAATCTACCTAAGTTTATTTCAAACTTTTTATCAAATAGATGTTTCAAAGTTAAGGTAGGCACATCTTTTTCTGATGACTATGAACAAGAACAGGGAGTTCCTCAAGGAAGTATCCTCTCACCTACTCTGTTCAATATCAAGATTAACAATATTGTAAAATGTTTAGATGACGATGTGAACTGTTCCTTATATGTGGATGATTTTTTAATATGTTACAGGTCCAAAGATATGAAAACAATTGAAACTAAGCTTCAAAATAATTTAGACAAAATTGAGAAATGGACTATAGAAAATGGTTTTAAATTTTCCAAGACAAAGACAAACTGTGTACACTTCTGCCAAGAGCGCAGGTGGCACTTGGATCCATTATTGAAAATATATAATAGTCCAATTCCAATAGTAAATCAAGCAAAATTTTTAGGAGTTATCTTTGACAAAAAACTTTCTTTCATTCCACATATTAATGCTTTGAAACTGAAATGTCAAAAAGCTTTGAATGTTTTAAAAGTACTTTCCCACTCTGACTGGGGAAGAGATAAAAAAAACTCTTTTAAATCCATACAGATCTCTAATACGGTCAAAACTGGATTATGGATGTATTATATATGGCTCTGCAAGGAAAAGCTACCTAAAAAAGTTGGACACTATTCATCATCAGGGTCTTCGGTTAGCTTTGGGAGCTTTCCGTACGTCACCTGTCACAAGTTTGTATTCAGAGGCCCAGGAGCCATCCTTATATGATAGAAGGAAAAAACTATCCTTACAGTACGTAACTAAACTGGCTTCAAATACAAAGAATCCGGTTTACAATGACATTTTAAATTCACCAAACAAAATACTTTTTCAAAATAAACCTAATTTTATCAAACCACTTGGTCTAAGAGTTGAACCTCTTCTTGATGAATCAAATATAAATGTAAAGAATATTAAGCCCTTTAAACTTCCTGTAAAAGAGCCGTGGACCATAGATCCACCAAATATTATTTTTGATCTCAACGTAAATAAGAAATCAGTTACAAATCCATTATTTTATCAAAATAAATTTTTAGAAATCAAATCACAGTATAAAGATTACATTTCAATTTATACTGATGGTTCGAAACAAGATAATAAAGTTGGTTGCGCTTCAGTACACAAGCAAGAAACTGCCAAAATAAGACTACCAGATCATAGCTCTATTTTTTCAGCAGAAGCTGTGGCTTTAAACATTGCTCTCTGTTCAATACAAAACAATAATAACAAGAAATTCATAGTTTTTTCTGATTCAATGTCAGTTTTACAATTTTTAAAACATCCTGATAACCCAAATCCATTGATTCAACAATTTTTCAGAAAATATGTTTATTTAAGTAGATCAAAGTCAATAATATTCTGCTGGATACCCAGCCACATTAATATAAAAGGTAATGAAATAGCTGATCAAGAAGCAAAGGATGCCGTAAATATGAACATAGCCAACATAAAAATTCCTTATACTGACAAAAAACAACAAATAAATTAATTTATCAAGTCTGAATGTCAAATTAAATGGCAACAATGTTTTAACAACAAGCTTTTAGCGATCAAGCCAAATTTTAATGATAAATATGAATTTTATTGTAACCGAAAAAGTCAAGTAATTTTAACAAGATGTCGTGTGGGACACTCAAGGTTTTCACATGTGCATCTTTTAAATAATGAAAGAGCACCACAATGTATAAACTGTAATGAGCCTTTAACTATAAAACATATTTTATTAAACTGTAAAAATTTCGACCGTATACGGTCAAAACATTTTAGTGTTGATAGCTTACAAAACTTATTTTTACATGTACAACAGAATAACATTTTAGAATACCTAAAAGAGATAGATTTTTATAATAAAATATAGACTAATATAGATTTTAAGTATCAAATTAACATTTTATTATTCCATTTCTAAATATTACCTTCATGCGCGCTAAATGACCACAGCTGTCGATGCGCCTTAAAACACCAAATAATAAATAAATAAATAAATAAATAAATCTTGTGTAAAATGACAGTTTTGCAGTAAATTGACACCCTTATTGACATTTTCTTTGTCAAATCATGCGGAAATACCTATCCATACATTAACAGACACGAAAAGTTGATCGGTGCAAAAAAACGCAGAAACCCATGACACAACGGAATGTTCCGTTAGACTTAGCCCGATCAGAGACTTCAGACCGTCTTTTTAGCTTTTTAATTACTTTAAACAGAAAATTTTCACACTTATCTTGATCTATCAGACTTTATTTTGCTGCAAATCATAAATATGGGTTGCTTAAGCTGTAGTTGAGAACATTATTGTCCAACCCTCTAATATGAAATCTTAACCACAGATTTACAGCTCAGGGGGTATGTGTACCCTAAGCGGAAATACCGGTTTTGGTTCCTTCTATCAAATTTATTAGCAGCTGTGAAGAAGGACTAGGAATTTTTTTCGAAACTACTTTATCATAAATCACCTGAAAATATTCAGTGTCGTAATAAAAGGGTTGGAAATATTCACTGTCAGTAATAACAGCGAGTGGTCTGGAAATTTTTTTTCCGTCGTAGGAGACCAAACAAAAAAAAATCTGATCCAAAAAAAAGTCATAAAAATGCCACTAAAACCGATCTTTCCTTTAGAAACATGCATACGGTCTTGTTTTGGTTGTAGTTCCTAAATTAACAGCAGTGAAACTATTGTTTGCATTCAAATAAGGGGTTCATACAAAAAGGTGACGTCTTTCACTTCATAGTACGTAAGAAAACTGGGATGCATTTCGGGTTCATGCACCCCTCGAAAACACGTCGATCGACGATAGATCTAATTCCTCTTTCATGAAATGAAGTTTTTCAGTATTTGCCAAAGTTATAGTTTACATAAATACTTGCAGCCTTACTGCCGTACGTTCATTTATGTCCATGTCTTTATCTACGTAAAATAAAGCCATGCACATAAACATCTTAAAATCCGATATGTAACACTTAACCAATCATTCAAGAAAGTTATCACTCTATTTAACACACCAACTGCAGAAAGTATCAGAAACTCATGTTGGACGAGGAATCCGGGGCAATCGATTCAGAAAACGTGGGAACGAACTAGATTTGGGACGAATTACTAGGACATTCTCTCGGCGTTTCTTTTCTTTATAAATAGTCTTAAAACTCTATAATCGTCTGTTATGGACCATTAGACGATTCAGTACTTCTTTCTAGGCAAAGTTATGTTTGTGAATGAGGGTTGCCCCTTTCTGCAACACTTTAATGGAGGTATAGGAATTTCGTTTAAAAAAATTCTTTTTGTTGCGTTAACTACACTCTTACACACCGGTTTCACTTCAAAAATAGGGTAGTGTGAAATAGAAGCGGATTTAACTCATAAAACGTAAGTTTTTTAAAACCAAGTCTTTTAAATCGGTTCAATATTGATTGATCTTGTTACCGATATAAGTTTTATTGGGCATTTTGTATTTTAAGTGTCCGAATTTGTTGCTCAAACAGCGACAAAATTCCATGTCGGAGTTTGCTAAAGAAACCTAAGAAGGAACCGATAAGACCCTACGTACACGATGAATGTCAAAATGTGAAATAACGTACGTAGGGTCTTATAAATAGGACTATGGTCTACGCTGCCCGCTTTGCTTTAATTTTCTGGACAAAAGAATTCCTGAAATTACTAATAAATCTTTTTGCGTTTTGTTTTTGGACCTAAACTATCAGCTTGGGCCGAGCCCCGGTAGCTCAGTCGGTAGCGTGCAGGACTTGAGAACAGGGGGTCGTGGGTTCGATCCCTGGCTTGGCCAACCTCTTTCCGAGGATTGATGATAGTGATTGCGACAGGATTCATTCCTCTCCCACCGCTGACCATTGTTTCGACGATGACTATGTGGGAAAGCAGCCAGTGACTCGGATAGAAAATTGTGCGGATTACTGGTAAAGAGACTCCAGGAAAGCATAGATAAATGCACTGGCCGCCGCGATATAATTGAAATGTTGAAAACGGCGTCAACCCCATACAATCAATCAATCAATCAATCAGCTGGGCTCAGACAGGATTTGTAGCAAGTAATGCTAGATGCTCATGAAAAATCTAAGTATAGATCAAATTAAACAAGTATAATTCAGTATAATAAATTTCAAACGCCAAATAAAAAAGACCATGTCACAGACTCATTATAGTAAAGTCACTATGCACTATCCGGTACAAGACTGTTTGACTTCAACAACAACAAAATATACAGAATACTATTATCTGATGGCGACTTAAACAAGGATAGCTCTTAACCCCCTACCAAACTACAAAAATATTGACTTTTCCAAATTGAAAGCATTTACAGACGACAATTAAAATGTGGCTCAAATGATGGAACCTGTCTTTGATTGTGGGAAGATGGGAGCATTTTCTCCTTTTCCCGTAATTTTTTTCAGAGGGCTTCATACTCAGGGTCGTGAAAATTCGGCATTGTGTTGTAAAGAGTTGAACCCGTCTCAAAGTACTCGTCATCGAACATAACACGTTCCAAAGGCGTAGCATCCATAAACGCACAATACTCAAGTGCGTAATAAAAAAAAAAAAAATGGTTCCGAACAGGCGAAACATTCTTTTATCTTTTACAGAATAGCCTTCAACAGCTAAATAAAATCCAACCGATAATAAATAGCCAAATAATACGATTTCTTCCTTTTTCCTCAAGATGGAAAATCTTACTGTAGCAAACACTTTTAGTTACTGAATGGAACGTTCGCCGTGAACGAGTAAATGGCTGCTATACCTATGTAAACATAGTTACTAGACCTTGGCCATGAGCCACCAATAGGCCCCCCCCCCTCGCAGGGAGAATTTTCGGCACTATTATTTTCTGAAACCCCAAGGTCTCCCGAGCACTTTGTCAAAGTCTGCCACCTGGCGAGTGGGGCTTTTGCGAGTTATAGAGGTCAAAGGTCATCAAGTGCAGTGTTGCATATGAGATATCAATGGATAACAGTTCAGGTTAAATTTTCATTTTATTTTCTACATTTAATATGTCTGAAATATGTTCAGATGGGTTTATTCACTCATTTTTTTAGTCAAAACAGCTTTTTACACAAAAAGAGGCAATTTTGTTTGAATCAAAGCACAGAGAAAACTGTTCTTGGCCACGTTTGTGAGCGTAAAATGGCTGGTACCCAAAATCATATTCATAGCATACAAAATCATCAATTATGATCTTAGTGATACAGAATAGATTCCGTGACAAACATTGTGTCTTACCAATATAATTTATCCTATCTATAAGCTGTATCAGCGAAGGAAATCAGAGTATTAATAGTTACAAATGTTGAGCTTTTTTTAAAATCTTACGCTATTTGCTGGAATTAAAGACATTTCTTGCTATTGACCCATAAGAACTCATTGACGTCAGGATTGCGTTTATCACTTCTATAATCAACAGTAATTTGCCACATTGATTGATATTTTATTAAGTCCAGTGAATAAAGTTGTGTAGATCTTTTTCCTTATAGTGTTCGGGACTAATATCAAGTTTTTTCCTTTCATTGAAATGATAACAATGATGTTTACAAAAGATCATTTTATGCTATATGAAAATCTATCCACTATCACCCAATTTGACCACATTCATGAAGTCAACATTGTTATCATCTTTCTCATTGCTTGGTTAGAGTATATTTCAATATGTTAACTAAATCAATGCTATGATTTATACTCTATATTATTCTATACATGTACTGCATGTCTATGACATGGATACCCAGTAAACATTGTGAAAATTCAATAGCATTTCTGTTCAGTTCACAATATGACATTTTTACCACAACTGAAAAACATCAAAATGTACGCAGAGAGGGCATGCATAAAACCATTTATAAAACAATCTAGGTCTGTTATTCTCTAAATGATTCCAAGGTAGCATTTCACAAAACAGAATCTACTTTTGTCGAACTACAGAGACTTCCCTTCACAGCATAGACTTTGCAAATGAGAAATCAGGTCAGAAAAGAGAAACTGTCTCCTCATTAGATCACTGATCATTTCTTGCTACAGATGGGCAATTATTGGTGCATCACTTATATGGACTAGCACAGTAAAATGAAATCTATCATTTTTAATATGGGAAACAAAATCCTGGAAATAACAATAAGCCCATGATCGTAATACCAAATGCAAAACAAATTGTTCATCTGTTCATGCACAATAATAGTTATGCTGATATTGGATGAGGTGGAGCTAAGCATAGTCTAAGTATATTGCAGCAGGCATTTTCTTTTTGACATACGACAGGTACCTTTATATACATGTTTGATAGAAAGAGAGAAAAACAAAACTCATGCATAGGCCTTTTGCCAAGAGCAGAAATAAGGAGAGTAACTAATCATCTATCAAACAAGGTAAACGATAACTGGCCAGCTAAAATACAATGTAATTGAGTAAAAGAAGACATAGCCTTGAAGCTATGCACGCAGAAAACAAGAAGTTATATACTCGTATATGTAAGAACAATATAATCTGAGCAATCAAAGAATTGCCATGTGAATGATAATAATTTGCATGACCTTTTCGCCAAAATATGTTAATGACAAGAACATTAACAGTACATGGTAACACACAAATGACCTTCATTTCAAAGATAACATAAAAGGGAAACAAAATGGATAAAAGAATAAGGAAAAAAACCAGGGCTATTCATTGCATAGTTTAAGACTTAAGCATATTATATCAAACCCAATGCAACTCATTTCCAACATTTAAAACTTATCCTTCTGTTATAGTCATGGCGTGATGCTTCAAATTATTTCCTTGTTTCTTAATGCCAACCAGTTAACCTGACATAATTCTGAACAGGTAAGAACGGAAAAACGACAACCACAGTTTTCATAACAAAAACATAAAGCCACAGATATGGCGGGTAGGCATAAAAATGATGATGGTGAAGCTTTTACTGAACAAATACAAGCATGAACGAACTCTCATTCACTATAACACTATGGTCCTCTGTAAATTAATACTGACCAACAGTGTGAGATAACAGGTGCATCTGCCCTATTGAAGTATCAAATCCAACTGGGGAATTCAATTCATCTTAATAAACTCACATTGCTAGTAACTCACCTGATAACTTAATTGATGTGTGTAAAAAGTGAAACGAGATTAACTACGAATAATATACCTCTGATTTTGGGCAGTTAACTCCGCGACAAATATTTAATGCCCACCTCTTTCGATGCCTGGAAATAGGCTCCACTGTGACTCAGTAAGAGTTTTATCATATTAGGCTTAACTAAACAAGCGGACAACAGAGTTCCAAGATCATACTGCATGTTTTGTGCAGTCTGATCTTGATCCATGTCGTCTGCAAGGACCACTGTTTTCGCCTACAGTGCTGGAAGGGTTAAATTCATGCATATGTATGCTGTATTTAACTAAAAAGGTGGATATGCCTGTAGGTCATACCTTTACTGCTTCGTCACGGCAAGTTCAAATTTTAGTACTTTGATATCATTGTCTGAGAGAACTAAATTGATAAAATAACAAGAGAAGGCACTGTAGATAACATATGCAATGTCTTCTTAGTAAATAAGATCAAGATATATTTTACTTTTAAACTTTTTTGTCTGTTTTTTAGATACAAGAGTAAAATGGTACACAATGTATCAGTAACTTCAGCACTTTGATTTACACTAAGTTTCTATATACTGTAATGAATATAACTATTAAGATTATGAAAATAAGCATACCAATAAATTTTAGATTTTTTTCTTTATCTAAAATAAAGAAATGAACCAGGTAATTGTTGAATTCTCAGTAACTGATATAAAAAATTAAAAAGTATATTAATGAACTTCGGTTATAAGTTCTTCCTTTTTATCCATGAATATGACCAATTGATATAGAATAAATTTGAAAATTCCATTTGGTTTGCTTCTAGGATGCATTCAAGGCATTTGTGATCAAGAAAATGTGCTTTATCTGAAAAATATCCCTGTAGTTTCTCAGATTATGATTTTTTGGAAGCATGAATCATGAAAAAATAGTGCTGTCAGCGCTTTGATTTGCATTAAATGTTCTTTTATTTTGTTAGAAATGCATAGAATTTTTTAAATATGAGCTTATTGCATTACCTTAGATCATTTGGGACTTTCAGAAAGTATAAAATTTCCAAAGAAGTGTCAATTGAAGATCAGCTAATAAGGTTAGGATTAGAGGTGCACTTGATGACCTTTGACCTCTATAACTTCCAAAAGCCCCACTCGCCAGGTGGCAGACTTTGGGAATGTGCTCAGGAGACCTTGGGGCTCAAGAAAATCATAGTCCCGAAAATTCCCCCGGGGGGGTGGGGGAGCAAACACCCTGCTGGCTCATAGTCTATACTGTTGGTACAACTTCAAATGGCGGCTAGCAAGTACCTTCTAACCCCCTTGCCACATATTTATTCCAAGTTTTCACGACCCTGAAGAAGACGGCTTTTAAAAACATTATGGATAAGGAACAAAATGCTGGAACCCAGCATTTTTTCGTTGCCATCAATGTTTTCTACCCTATCAGAGACAGAAGTCACCATTTGAGCTACATTTAATTTGTCGTCTGCAAATGCTTTTAATATGAGTGAGTCTAAAATTTGTCGTTTAAAAAACATTCATAGATTTATTTCTGTTAGGAGGTATTCAAAGATTTATAATTTAATTACTTCCCGTCAAAGAAATTGAGAATATGTATTTCAATTATTCAGCAACTATAAAAACATGTTTTGGCTTTCGCCTCATCAGTGTGACTCTGTAACTAGCAGCAACATCGTTTATTACGTCAATTCCCTTGTAACGTCATTGAATAGGGGTATGATTAAAGGGAGGCAACTCAAATAATATCAGGCATTAAGCAAAGGTTTGAAACAATCTGTGAAGCATTTTTCTTTTGCTAATCTGACTGATAGTTTTTCTGAATGTAATTTGTAAAAGGGAAATATTTTGAACTTAATTTCGTCCTTTGAACAGATGTCTATATGACTGCTTAGTGGTAATTGTCGGGTAGATGGATCTCTAATTTGTTGGGCTTGTATAGTTCGACGTGTTCTTAACTTATCCCCTGTTTGTCCACCCATTTTCAGCACCCATTGCATGTAATTACGTATATGACATTCTGTACATCGCAGCTCATGTTTGCATTAACTTGAAATATTTTGCCGTTGAAATTGTATGTAGGTCCTTCTGGCATGTAAAGACAGAGGCTGCAATTTGATCTACCACATCTTTTTACTTCATATGTGTTTGTGTTGGTTTCCGTAAATCTGGCTTTAGTGATAAGTTTTTTTTAAATTTGGGGGCTATCTTTTACTCTTAATAAATCTTATGTCTTTGATTGCCTCTCTCATCCTTTCGTCAGAATTGAATAAATGCATGTTATTCTTAAATACGCCGAACATCTCAAAGTTGTTCGGATTAAATGTTGAAATGTATGGTATTGTATTTTGACTTCGTTGATTATCTACTAGTTACAGGTTTTCTCTTGTTATACTTAGAGCTTTGTTTATACCTATTTTAATTATGCGTTTAGGGTATTTTCTGGCAGTTAGAGCTTGTTTTAACTCTTTCAAGCGTTCATTTCTTATTTCGGGTTTTGAAACTATGGTGCAAATTCGTCGGGCTAAATTGTATGGTATGCTATTTTTTGTATGCTTGGGGTGGCATGAAAAGTAATTCAGGTATTGCTTAGTGACTGTGTCTTTGAAATAGATATCAGTATTAATTTCCGTGTTTTGTTTAGTTATTAGTATGTCCAAAAAAGGTAACGAGTTTTCGCTTACTTCAATTGTGAATTTAATGTCAGAATGTAAATCATTCAGGAGTGTGTGAAAGGTTTCAAGCTCTTGTTGTGTATATTTCCAGAATATGAAACAGTCACCCAAAAATCTTTCCCAGTTTGTGATTAGGTATGTTGAGAAACTTCGTCCAAATTGTACTTCTGACTTTGAGCATAGAGTTTCTTCTAGATACCCTAACACTATAGTAGCATACATGTAAGTTGGGGCAAATTTTGTTCCCATTGCGGTACCTTTTACTTGATTGTATAATCTGTTGTTGAAAGAGAAATTGTTGTTTAGCAGTATGATTTTGATGCCCTCTAAAATGAAGTTTTTTGAAAATCTTTGATGAATTAAATTAGAAAACTTTTCTAGCCAAAATGTAATAGCTTTTATACCAAGATCATGTGAGATATTTGTGTACAGGCTTGTAACGTCAAATGAAACTAGTAATGTGTTTTGTGTGACTTGTTTTGGAATATAATTTAAAAAGTCTAAATCATCACGTGCATAACTTTTTACATGTCTGATGAATGGCTTTAAGAGAATATCGAAAAGATTACTTAATCTGTGTGTCTCGCAATTGAGTCCTGCTACTATGGGTCTAAATTTTAAGTTTTGTGAGTCAATGATTTGAATATAATCATCAGTGTTGTTTGTACATTCTTTGTTTATCAAGGTGCTCATGTGTAGTTTCGGTAAACCAGAGAATAGACTCTCTGAGCTTTCAACATTTGTAAGGTAGTCAATTTCATGTTTAGTGATTTTATCTGAAAGGTTAGTTAACTTGTGTACCTTCTTAATTGTTTCTTTAGAGCAATTCTCTGAAATTTCTTTGTAAAAGGTATTATCATTTAACATTTGAAGGATATTTTTCTTGTAGAACTCTTTTTTCATTATCACAATACCTCCACCCTTGTCTGCCTCCTTTATTTCTGTGGATAGATCATTACTCAGAACTGATATTGCTTTACGTTTTGTATGTGATACATTTTTTCTAACGGTAAGTTTGGTATTTCTGGGTATATTTTTTGTAAAATTGATAGTTTTCTAATGTTTCATTTCTTCCCTTTGGTGGTTGAAAATCACTTCTGTTTCTTACTAAGGAGTTATCTCCTGGAATGTTTTCATAAAAAAAAGAATTCTCTAAGTCTAAGAGGCCCCCGCCACTCGGGGCCTTAGAAATTGGTGGCTGCCTTCGCCTCTGTGGCATATGGGTGGTAAAAGTCCCCAGAAATAGAGGAGACCGATAATAATAAAACTAAAATTAATAAAACGGGTCCAAAATAATTCAATTCAAAGTAAATATTAAAAAAAAAACCAATAACAAAATCAACCTAAATATGAAAATAAAAACACAAAAGTCAATACGATTAAATATTTCCAGAAAAAAATTGACAAACCTAAAATTAAAACATAAAAGTGGCTGAAGAACAAGACAAATTAAGATCAAATGATTTCCAAAACAAATTTTTCATTCTAAAAGTGATTTTTTATTTTTTCATTTTTTGAGGACATATCTTTCCTATACACTTTCCTGTCTCATAAACTAACATGCTCATTTGTGTGTGTATCATCTGTGCCAGTGGGTAGCACACTGGACGAAGAGTATAACAACATTTGTGTTAACATCTATGTTTTGTTCTTGTATTCGTCAACACCTTTTCCAATCTCTAGCACTATATGTTTGAAGAATTTGAAACATTTGGCATACTTGTATTTAGAATCTTACCTAGAGATCTATAATGGGAACTCTAGTAAGCTCTAAGTTATCAGCTCTAATCATTAAAGTTATCATGCTAATACTCTATATCTAAAGCTTTCTTGATTGAAAATATTTCATTGAGCAAACTTTCTTCTGGTAAAAGATTTCTGTCTTTGATTCAGAAGCCACTTGTTTGCCGTGGGTGGCATCTCGTATGCCGGAAAAGGGGATCCTGGTAGTTGAGAGTACCCAGGGATCTCCAGCACTCAACACACTGCTTTGGCCCTGGCCTCGGATAGACGAGAGGGATGGGTTAGGCCCGACCCGTCTCAATCGGCTCGGTCGTGTCTAGCTTTTAGGATTACATACTTTTATCTATATTTCTTTCTTTGTTTCTTATGATACCAACCGGGTTAGATTTTTTCTTTTTCTCATCTTTTACATTGTTTTCCTTTATAAAGCGGCGGCTGATGCGCTAATTGATAGACCTATAGTTTCTCTTCGCTTAAGGTTTGTTAAGTATAATAGCTATGTAGCTCTGGCGTCGGAAATAGGAAACCCATTTCCATTACACGTCCCCTTGTAGGGCTCCGAGGAGGGTCGAGCGCATAACTATTGAAATTACACTATCAAAATCATGGCTTCCCAAAACATAAGACCCCGACCGAATAACGAAAACGAAACGTCTTACCTAAACACTACAAAGTTCTTGGTTATTAAAAGTGAGGAGGCAAAGCCCATCACATCTCTGTCTCCCTTCATAATAGAAAAACAGATAGAAAGTTTGATAGGCAATCCAAAATCAGTTAAAAAATTAAAAAACGAACTACTACTCGTTGAAACATCAAGAGCAAGTCAAGCTGAATCTCTATTAAAAGTTAAAAAGTTTTACAACTTGAAAGTCTCAGTCTCAGAACACAACTCACTTAACAAATCCAGAGGAATTGTGAAAGACAGGGTACTGAAAGGAGAAACAGAGGAAAAAATTGTTGAATATCTTGCACCGCAAGGAGTTGTTGCGTGCAAGAGATTCAAAATAAAAAAAGATAATGTTCAACTTGAAACCAATACACTACTCCTCACTTTTAACACCACCACTTTACCTCAGAGTATTAAAATCTTTTATCGTACAGTACCAGTGGAACAGTTCATCCCAAATCCTTTGCGCTGTTTTAATTGTCAAAAATTTGGACACCACGAAGACAACTGCAAGCTCACAGATGCAGTAATCTGTGACAGATGTGGTGAATCCAAACACACATCTAGCATCTGCCAAATACCTTTCAAATGTGTAAATTGTGGTAAAGATCACAGTGCAAGATCAACCAACTGTGAAGTCTGGAAAAGAGAAAAAGAAATTATGAGAATTAAAACAATAAGAAAGATTTCGTACTTTGAGGCAAAAAAACAATATGAGACAGCTTTTGAACCTAGGTACTCTAAGATAGTTCAATCAGCAACAGCAGACGAGAACTTGTGGAACACAGTATGATCCCGTGGATTTTGAGCAAGGCGCTAAACCTTCCTCGAAATCTACGTCTCCATCTGTCCAACCACCTCGAACATCTGAAACAGGTTCAAAATCTAACCAAATAAAAGACTCTAGTAGATCAAGATCAGCTTCTAGAGCTAAGCAAGATAAACAACAATCAAATAGACAGAAGAAAGGGTCACAGGATCCTATTAAGCTGGCAAATAAATTTGAAAGTTTAGAAGATATGGAATTGGAAATTGACTCCTCAGTCAAATAACTTTTAAGTAAATTCAAACTCCCAATATACAAGTATAATGGGTCAAAATTCAATTTTACAATGGAATTGTAGAGGTCTAAAAGCCAACTTTAATGAACTACTAATTCTTTTATCTTTATTAAATCCACAAATTTGTTGTCTTCAAGAAACTTTTATAACCCCCAATGATAACTTGGAAGTTCGCAATTATTCTTCCTATTACTACATACATAATGATTGCCAAAGAGCATCTGGTGGTTCTTCTATCATAATACATTCTACGGTACCTCATCGTAAGATAGACTTAAACACAAATCTACAAGCAATAGCAATAAAAGCATCTTTAAATAAAACTATAACAATATGCTCTATCTATATCCCACCAAATAAAAGAATAGATCAAAATGATTTAGAAAATTTAGATTTCATTTCTAAACTTAATGCTAGAACTCCCATGACAACCATTTGGAATATGTTAAGGAAATTAAATGGAAAGAATCAAACCATGAAACACTCGCATATCAAGGTAGATGACAAAAACTATGAAAGTAAAGAAGAAATCGCTAATATCCTGGGTAAAACTTTCAAAACAAACTCCTCGTCTGCAAATTATAAACCACAATTTAAAAAACATAAGCAAGAAGCAGAAATGGAAGAACTTAATTTTGAAACGGATACAAATGAAAACTACAACTTACCTTTCACACTATCGGAACTTGAAAATTCTCTAAAAAATGCTCATGATTCTGCGGCAGTTGCAGATGAAATACACTATCAACTTTTAAAACATTTACCTCGTATTTCATTACAAACTCTGTTAAACATTTTTAACATTATATGGGAACAAGGCACCTTCCCGAAAAGTTGGTCCAAAGCTACAATCATTCCAATTCCTAAGCCAAATAAAGATCATACAAATCCAACAAATTATAGACCCATAGCTCTAACTAGTTGTATATGTAAGACCATGGAGAGAATGATAAACAATAGACTTAATTTTTACCTCGAATCCAATAATATTATATCGGAACATCAATCAGGGTTCCGAAAAAACAGAACCACGACAGATCAGTAAGTACGATTAGAATCTTTTATCAGAAATGCTTTTGTAAAGAAACAACATGTAGTTGCCATATTTTTTGATCTAGAAAAAGCTTATGACACCACATGGAAACATGGCATCTTAAAAGACATTCATAAAATTGATTAAGGGGAAATCTACCTAAGTTTATTTCAAACTTTTTATCAAATAGATGTTTCAAAGTTAAGGTAGGCACATCTTTTTCTGATGACTATGAACAAGAACAGGGAGTTCCTCAAGGAAGTAACCTCTCACCTACTCTGTTCAATATCAAGATTAACAATATTGTAAAATGTTTAGATGACGATGTGAACTGTTCCTTATATGTGGATGGTTTTTTAATATGTTACAGGTCCAAAGATGTGAAAACAATTGAAACTAAGCTTCAAAATAATTTAGACAAAATTGAGAAGTGGACTATAGAAAATGGTTTTAAATTTTCCAAGACAAAGACAAACTGTGTACACTTCTGCCAAGAGCGCAGGCTACACTTGGATCCATCATTGAAAATATATAATAGTCCAATTCCAATACTAGATCAAGCAAAATTTTTAGGAGTTATCTTTGACAAAAAACTTTTTTTCATTCCACATATTAATACTTTGAAATTGAAATGTCAAAAAGCTTTAAATGTTTTAAAAGTACTTTCCCACTCTGATTGGGGAGGAGATAAGAAAACTCTTTTAAATCTACACAGATCTCTAATACGCTCAAAACTGGGTTATGGATGTATTATATATGGCTCTGCACGGAAAAGCTACCTAAAAAAGTTGGACACTATTCATCATCAGGGTCTTCGGTTAGCTTTGGGAGCTTTCCGTTCGTCACCTGTCACAAGTTTGTATTCAGAGGCCCAGGAGCCATCCTTATATGATATAAGGAAAAAACTCTCCTTACAGTGCGTAACTAAACTGGCTTCAAATACAAAGAATCCGGTTTACAATGACATTTTTAATTCACCAAACAAAATACTCTTTCAAAATAAACCTAATTTTATCAAACCACTTGGTCTATGAGTTGAACCTCTTCTTAATGAATCAAACATAAATGTAAAGAATATTAAGCCCTTTAAACTTCCTGTAAAAGAGCCGTGGACCATAGATCCACCAAATATTATTTTTGATCTCAACGTAAATAAGAAATCGGCTACAAATCCATTATTTTATCAAAATAAATTTTTAGAAATCAAATCACAGTATAAAGATTACATTTCAATTTATACTGATGGTTCGAAACAAGATAATAAAGTTGGTTGCGCTTCAGTACACAAGCAAGAAACTGCCAAAATAAGACTACCAGATCATAGCTCTATTTTTTCAGCAGAAGCTGTAGCTTTAAACATTGCTCTCTGTTCAATACAAAACAATAATAACAAGAAATTCATAGTTTTTTCTGATTCAATGTCAGTTTTACAATCTTTAAAACATCCTGATAACCCAAATCCATTGATTCAACAATTTTTCAGAAAATATGTTTATTTATGTAGATCAAAGACAATAATATTCTGCTGGATACCCAGCCACATTAATATAAAAGGTAATGAAATAGCTGATCAAGAAGCAAAGGATGCCGTAAATATGAACATAGCCAACATAAAAATTCCTTATACTGACAAAAAACAACAAATAAATGAATTTATCAAGTCTGAATGTCAAATTAATGGCAACAATGTTTTAACAACAAGCTTTTAGCGATCAAACCAAATTTTAATGATAAATATGAATTTTATTGTAACCGAAAAAGTCAAGTAATTTTAACAAGATGTCGTGTGGGACACTCAAGGTTTTCATATGTGCATCTTTTAAATAATGAGAGAGCACCACAATGTATAAACTGTAATGAGCCTTTAACTATAAAACATATTTTATTAAACTGTAAAAATTTCGACCGTATACGGTCAAAACATTTTAGTGTTGATAGCTTACACAATTTATCTTTACATATACAACAAAATAACATTTTAGAATACCTAAAAGAGATAGATTTTTATAATAAAATATAGACTTTCATATTAACATTTTATTGTTCCATTTCTAATTATTACCTTCATGCGCGCTAAATGACCACAGCTGTCGATGCGCCTTAAAACACCAATTAATAATAATAATAAAAGTCTAAGCTTTCTATGAATTCAGATATTTCTGACTCCAATTCTTGGTAATTTGGTCTTTCAGGTGTAGGTGCAAATTTAAATCCTTTTCTTAAGAGTTTAATTTCAGTATCTGATAATTTTCTATTTGAAAGGTTAAAGATTTTTACTTTTTTACTGTTCGGCGCTCTATCAGTCAGGGTAGTGTTTAGGAGCTCTGGCTGTCCTCTAAAAAATTATCATCATTTACCTCTTCATTGACGTTACTTTGGATAATAAGTTGGTTTTTAGAGAAAATTCTGTCACGGTTTTCATTTGTGCTGTATTGATTGTTTGTGATACGTGATCTCGGGTTAAAGGATGGTCCAGTTCTTTTCCATCGGGGATTCGGTCTTGGATCTGAATTGCTTGGTTGCATTGCAAGCTTTTTAAAAAATCGTCTGGGTATTCTGCTGATGCTGTAAGGGTTCTTGCTGATCCAATGATTCCTGACGACTTTTATCTCTACTTTCGGACTTGAAAAAAGGATTTTTATCTCTGAAGTCATCTTTGAATGCTTTTTCGTAATCTGAGAGCCATCGATCATTCTTCTTCCATCTTCGTTTGGAGATGATTTCGTTATTGTATGTTTCAGAGTTCCACCAATCAATGAGAAGCTTTTGTACCTGTCCTATTGATTTCTTTGAAATGACATCAATCATATATGCATCAATTGCTTCATATCCTTCTTTGTGCTGTTCTGCTGTCAGTGATTGTAACTCGATCTCTGTCTCGAAATCTTTTTTCACAGCTTGTTTCCAGATCTTTCTCTGTGCCTCTGCTTCATTTCTAAAAGCTTTCTTCTGTAGATATCTTGGAATGATAATGATTTCACTATCTAACCATCGTGTATAAGTGTTCTTGTGACCGTCATTCTTGATCATCCCCCAGTAAGCCTCCCGACGTTTTTGAAGTTTAAAGTTCCATAGATCAGTGACAGCTTTATTTTCAGGGCTTCTTCTTCTATGATTCCAGATGTCCTGTCAGCAGTTCGGTTCATTTCAAAGGTATCATTGCTCATAGTGTTTGAAAGATTTGAGATGACTTGTGTCATCTCTGTTAATGTTGGTTTTAGCATATCCCGTTCTTGGTTTTCAGTCGTTAATTTTGATTGCTTCACACTCTATATATAGACTAACGTAAAAACATATACAGGGCATGAAATATATTTGTGTACAAAGATCTATATTGAGTAAAAAATAGTGCGTATAAATATATCTATTGTGTATAAAAATAATTATGGCCTATAAAATATTTTTATTGTGTATAAAAATTTTTATTGTCAAGAAACAATATAATTGTTCAGAAAAAATATTTATTAAAGATATAAAAATATTTTTTTCATTGCAAAATGAACATTTGGTGCATGTAAAAATGTATTTGTCATGAAAATATTTATGTGCGGAGTTGAAATTTATTTGCTAAATAAATATATATACTGACGTCAATAAAAAACGCCTCATCGAAAAAGTGCGGTAGCTTTGTACATATCTAGAATATATATGTCACTTTTTGCCTACCATAGAATTTTCGCTTCTCTAATCTACTGAAGCATGAAATTTCGTGCCAGTCTATTATGTTTTCTTCAAACATGGCTCATGGCACCGTTTTGGCCAGGCTCCCCATGCATTTTTCCCACGGGGTTATGTCGGTCAAAATTCCGCATGTGTAAACAGTAATTGATTTACAGTTAAGTACTCAAAGCAATATTTTGAAAACATCAATTTCGAAAATGCCAAGACAAAAAATTGAAGAAAGAGCACGCATTTTGGGCATGCTTGAAAGCGGTCTTTCTCAAAGTCAAGTGGCAAGACGCTTTAACGTTGCAAGATCAATAATAGTGCGTCTTGTTCGACGGGTAAACGAAACAGGGAGCTTGTCTGATAGACCCCGACCTGGTGTTCCGCGTGTGATGTCTGTACGACAAGACAATTTCATCCGTTAACGTCACTTGCGAAACCGTTTTGTCACAGCGCAATCCACAACGTCGATGGTTATAGGGAATCGTGGAAGACATGTAAGTCGGACTACAGTAAGGCGACGTCTTCGGGAGCGTGGAATATTGTGCAGGCGGCCGTACCGTGGTGTTGTGCTAACTGACGGCCACCGTCGGGAACGTCGGCAGTGGGCTCAAAACAACATTTGAAGAAGTTGGCGTGATGTGGTCTTCAGTGACGAATCCCGATTGAACCTTTCCTGTGCCGACGGACGAGTCCGCGTTTACCGTCGACGTAATGAACGGTACACCCAAAGTTGTGTTCTGGAGCACAACCGTTTTGGTAGTGGTGGTATAATGGTTTGGGCAGCAATAAACCACACATTTAGAACTGACCTAGTGGTTATTAATGGTAATTTAAATGCCAGACTGTATGTAAACCAAGTTCTTCGTCCTGTGGTCGTTTTCAGCAGCGCCGTAGCCTTACATTTCAACATGACAATGCACGCCCCCACACGGCCAGATTTACCAGAAACTTTCTCATGGCCAATAATATTGCCGTGCTGCCATGGCCTGCTAACTCCCGATTGTAACCCAATCGAACAAATGTGGGACATCCTTGGACGTCGTTTACGTCGACGTAACCCACTGCCGCAAAACGTCCAAGAATTGTCAAATGCTCTTCGTGAAGAGTGGGCTCGCATTCCACGCTACCTCCTGCGTAATCTGTGTGGTTCCATGGGACGGCGACTGCAGGCACTGATAGCAAGTCAAGGAGGCCATACACGGTATTGATGAATTTAAGGGGGTGAGTTTGTTGAAATGGCTGTTAAATTTGTGTAATATTTAGCTAAACGCTTGTGTCATATGATGTGTGTAGAAATATTGACAAAGTCCATTTTTAAATTACAAAGTCATGCATTCGATATTTAATTCATGAAATATGACACGACAGAGAGAGATGAGGCGTTTCTTATGGACGTCAGTATATATTGTGTTGGGTAAAATTAGCATTATGGGATAGGACGTTATTTTGTAACAGCGACTTTGATTCGCTAGATGTTAAGCCTGATGTGACAGACTTCAGTGACAACATGAGGATTGCTTGAGAAGATTTTTAAACGAGGCCATTTCAGGTAAATGATTTTGTAAGGAATCGGCAATTCTTTTTACACTGTAGGACAAGGGAGACAAAGCCAGGTGACATTGTAACGAATTTCCAGTCGAACGAGCATCTGATTGAATATGAATTTGCGTTCATTTACCGTCGCCACCCGTCCGGTTGTCCATATGGGCGACGCCCTTGAAGGCTGTTAGTATTATTACGGGGGATAGTGTAGATAGGAGTCTGAACATGCAAAATTGCAGTTCAGAAAATTGCAGTTCAGAAAGAATGCGATGCTTTGCAAGAATCGGGCATCAGTTCTATCATTAAAAAAAAAAAAACCCACACATACAAAAAGCCAGAGGGTTGATTGATTGGTTGGTGTGAAACGCCGTTTAAACATTATTTCAGCAATATCGCGGCGGCCAGCGCATCTATCCATGCTTTCCAGGAGTTTCTTTCAATCAGTACTCCGCACACAATTCTTTCCAAGCCACTTGCTGCTTTCCCACACAACCATCGTCAAAACAATGGTCAGCAGTGAGAGAGGAATGAATCCTGTCGCTATGACAATCATCAATCCTCTGAAAAACATTCGCCGATCATCAATCCTCAAAATATTGGCCAAGCCGGGGATCGAACCAGCGACCCCCTGTTCTCAAATCCTGTTAGCTTGAGACTGATCAACCGGAGCTCCAAAACCAGAGGGAGCAAGACATAAAGAGGAGTACAGTAGTCTATATAAGCACCCATTGGAAAGGGGTATGGTGTATTCTGTGGTATATGGTATACTTGTCAAGCTGTGCTTACGTACTGCTGTATTCTTTTCTCTGTTTTAAATTTTGTATTTGTCGCGCATACTGAAACCGTACAATCCATGCGCTATGTCGTTGTAAAGTTTTGTAAATAACACCGTTATTTTCACTGCTGGTTTGGCGAGGATTAACTCTTTCCTTACCAATGACGAATTAAAAGCTTTTGTGGATGACATAGATCAAGATCATATTGCACAGAACATGCAGACTGATCCTTTATCTACATCGTCCGCCACATAGTACTTATCTATGACAGTAGTCATAGAAATCTGCTTGTACGAGTGGGAAAAAAACCACGGAATTTCTAGTAGTGAAAAGTCCTGGGTTTCCACAGTGTAGCCGGGACCCCTTTGGGTAAAACACTTAAACAGCTATGCCCCTACTATCCCAGGCCTGGGGGGTTTGGCGGGGGAGGATGTTTGTAAATGACTGGTCTTAACAGTATATCTTCCATTCTAGTCCTTCATATAGAACAGCCCCGCCCGGGTGGCTCAGTGGTAAGCGTGTCGGACTCATGACCTGGTGGTTGTGAGTTCGATACCCGGTTGAGGCGAACCTTCTTTCCGGCGTATTTTCGACTCTCACCTCTGCTGAAGCATGTGGGAAAAGTAGTCGGTGGCTTTGGAAAGAAAGTTGTGTTAGTACTGGTGTGAGAAAGCCAGGAAACACATGTTCGTCACCGACCGCCATGATATGACCTTAGCTGTTAAAGTGGCGTTAAACCCCAATACAACCAACCATCATATAGAACAGAGTAAGGATTTTGTACATTGAAGTGTGTATTTGTAATGTCAGCTTGGATTTTGAGTCATTGGACCAAATAGTCACTTACTGATTATCCTTAAAAACCGCAAAATACTAGAAATAAAACTTTTATGTGATTAGTATTTGTACAAGTCTATGTACTCATTCATTTCCATACATAAAAAATAATCACATTACAATCCCACAAGCTCAATCAGTCAAAGCCATGGTTGTGTGAAACCTGCCAGTGTATTCATAACAACTGGGAGGCGCTTTTTGTTTAACTCATTTGATTTGCATTTCAGAACTTGAATTCCATTTTTTTGGACCAGAACCTGCGACTATCATGAAACCTGCAATTCAGCCGCTAGAGAACATTCTGAGTGATCTAAAGTCAAGTTTAATCTTCAAACTTCCCAAGTAAACGGAAGCTATCAGCTCTGAAGTCCAGAAGGTGGTCCAGCCTTTACCAAACTTGTCATTCATGAAGTCCAGCGTGCTAATGTTTTCTATACGTATGGAATAATAAACTTAACCCTTTACCAAATAATCTCGAGTTTTAACAACCCTCAAAAGAAGACTTTTGAAAAAGAAAAAAAAAAGTAACCAGCATTTTCTCCTATGCCCACAATGTTTTCTACATGTCTGGCAACTTTCAGTTTTTGAGTCTTATCATTGTAGATGATCAGTGATCTATACTGTACTCTTTTCTGAGACATCAATGTGAAAGTATTTCAGTGAAGAAAAATGTAGGAGAAAGAAGTAAAATATCTCAAATGGTCGTCTATGAAAAAGAACGGAAGGGAAAGTAAAATGTCTCAAATGTTACACTTGTATGGTAAACAGTGTGGAAAAGAAAGGGATTGCATGTAGCATGCATTTACACAATTTTATACTGGTTCAAATTGAAGGCATTTGCAAATGACAAATATGACTCAAAAATTCAAACTTGCCTTTGGAAGGATAGAAAACATTGTCGGGAAAGGACTTAATGCAGGTCAAAAGCTTGACTTTCAGGGGTGTTATAACTCGGGGTCCTGTGACAAGGGGTTATGCTTAATAAGCATAATGTCTCTGTACCAAGAAAAGATTGAGGGACTGTCATAGCCCTGTCATTGTCTGCATTGTCAACCTGCACTGGAAAACATCATCAAATCTCAATCTACAGTTTCACAATAGCAACTGAAATTTTGTACTGTATGCCTAGGTTTAAAGATGTCTGGGCCTGATTTCACGAATAAAAAATAAGTCTCTTATTTTGCTCAAATCTGCTAACGGAATCATTTTCTGACATGAGTTATTTATTTGAGACGTGTTTTCCTAACCTTACCAACTTCAGTAATAGTCTCAATTCCTGAGCTTACAGAAGGTTTCAGAGCGAACCCAGAAAAATAGTGGACTTCAATCGGTTAAGTTGAGTTAAGTTGTGAAACTGGGGCCCTGATCGTTTCACTGTCTTTATAAGCACCCAGTTGTCATCACCATATTACAGAGTTAGATATCATTACAACAGTCACAGATGTGTTGGTGACAAACAGCAGATGAATCGTTTTACTTTATCAGTTTTCTGCACTCCTTCTTGAGAAAGCTGAGCTGAATTGCCAAAATAACCCTTTATGGATTATTTTACTCTTTCACGCAGACCCTGTCGGTGTTTTACTTAGTACTTTTTCATAAGAGTTTGCTGTTTTTATTGTACAGTTCGATCACATTTATCCTTTGATTTAAGTTTTTAAAATCTAGTCATATTTTGAATATGATGTTAATTTTAAAATTATGTACCTTGTTTTAATGTTCCTAGCGACTTGTAATAATGATGTGTTTGTGTTTCATATACTTGTTAACTGTCCACCACATGACAGAATTTTAGAGTTGTCCACATTGAAAGCATTTGCAGACAACAAAGTAGTTTTAGTTTAAATGTTTGTGTTTGAGTTCAAGATAAAAGTCTACAAAACTTTGAAGAAGGAAAACCTGCTGGTTTGGCCGAAACAAAACATATATGTGGTTCCGTTTACCTTACCGTGTCTTAATTTTTACACCCGACCCTTAACATTTTTTTTTCACCTATTGATCGCTTAGTATTTCATAACATTTTAAGTTCTCGTCGTCCTCGGAAAATTCAATGTTGTTTTACCTCTATTAATTGCAAGTGGGCGTGTCTGGAAAAAAAGTAATCTAAAAAATCAAAATATTTTTCCTACCTACCGACCATAATTCTCAGAAATAGTAACCGGAACCACATACAAATTTTCTTTTGGCCTTATCAGCAATTTTTCCCTTTTCAACAATGTTTTCAAGATCCATCTTCTTGAGAGTCAATAGATCAGGAATATTTGGTTAAAGGTTATGTTCAGTTGTCATAGATACATGTACTATTATTATGCTAAAGTGCTGTTCAAGAGTTTAAACCTTTACTTGAGGATCTGGCATTTTTACGACCCTTAGGAAGAAAACTTTTGTAGACGTTTTTGTCAATGGAAAATAAGGACCCCTAGAAATCGGCATTTATAGCTTACCTGAGCACGAAGTGATCAAGGTCATGTTTTGTGATTGTGCTGTGTCGGTCGTGCGTCGTCTGTCGTCAACTTTTATCTTGAGTTCGTTATAGAGGCCTTATTTTCAGTTCGATACTCATGAAACTTGGTCAGAATTTATGTCTTGTAATATCTCGGACGAGTTCGAAAATGCGTCCTGTCAGATCAAAAACTAAGTCACAAGGTCAAATCTTTGAAAAAGTCTTGTGTACATTCTAGAGGCCACACTTTTAGTCCGATTCTCATGAAACTTGATCCGAATGTTTGTCTTGGTGATATCTCGAACGAGTTCTAAAATGGGTCATGTCTGGTCAAAAACCAAGTCACTAGGTCACATCTGAGAAATACCGTGTGTACACTCTGGAAGCCACGTTATCAGTCCGATACTCATGAAACTTGTCCAGAATGTTTATTTTGAGGATATCTCAGATGAATTTGAAAACGCATCATGTTTGGTCCAAAACTAGATCAGTAGGTCAAATCTTTGAAAAACCTTGTGTACACTTTAGAGGCCACATTTTCTCTACGATATTTTTAAAAATTCATCAGAATGTTTGCCCTGAAAATATCTTGGATAGTTTTGAAAATTGGTCATTTCGGGTCGTAAACTAGGTCAACAGGTCAAATCTTTGAAAAACATTGTGTACGCTCTAGAGGCCACATGTATAGTACAATACTCAAAAAAGTTGGTCAGAATGTTTGTCTACATAATATTTCGGACGAGTTTGAAAATGGGTCAAGTTGGTTCAAAAACTGTCACCAGGTGAAATCTTTGAAAAACCTTGTGTATGCTCTAGAGGCCCCATTTTCAGCACAATACTCATGAAAGTTGGTCAAATGTTTGTCCTTATGATATCATGGACAAGTTTGAAAATGGGTCATATTGGGTCAAAAACTAAGTCATTCGATTAAACGTTGGAAAAACCCTTTGTACGATCTGGAGCCTATATTTTCAGTGCAATTCTCTTGAAACTTGGTGGGAATGTTTGTAAGAAAATATCTTGGATGGGTTTGAAAATGGGTCATTCTGCATAAATAAAATTGGTCACCAGGTCAGATTTTTGAAAAATCTTGTGTACGCTCTAGGGGCCTCATTTTCAGTCCAGTACCATGAAAATTTGTAAGAATATTTGCTTCGAAGATTTCTCAAATTTGAAAGTGGGTCATGTCGGGTAAAAAAGTAGGTCACGAGGTAGAATCTTAGAAAAAAAACGTTATTTACACTTTAGAGGCTACATTTTGGGTACAATAGTATCAAAAATTGTTCAGGATGTTTGTGTTGGTAACATCTTGTATGAGTTTGAAAATTTTGGTCACATCGGGTCAAAAACTAGGTCACCAGGTCTAACTCTCATATAAGGCCCTTAACCCTTTAATAGACAATTTTGTGTTTTAAAGACCCTGAGGAAAAAGCTGTTTGAAAGTCTGTGAAAAAAGGATAAAAAGCTGGTTAGGCCTAAAAAGATAAAATATATATACTGAACCAAAAAAGAAACTTCCCCTATGTTTAAGTGCAAATGCAATGTTATTAAAAAAAATCAAAATATCAGATGACCTACATATATTCGGGCGAACGATTATGTGTCCGATAAAACAAATTTTAACTCGATTGAAAGCATTTTGCAGAAGAAACCCGCTGAAAGCGATTTTCACGTGCATGCACGGACCAGTATAATTCGTGTATATTTTTTGAAACCTTTCAGTCTAATTTTATAGATTTTCATGTCAATAAGAAAAAAACGTTGAAAAAAATTAAATTCTTTTTAGTTTTCTTTATTTTTGATATGCCTAGAATTCCGCAAAATTTACGCGAACGTGCCATTGGCATGCTTAATGCTGGTATGACGATGAATGCTGTTGCTATGAATATTGGATGTTCTACTCGTGCTATTCGACACCTTAGGCAACGTTTTCAAGCAACAGGGCGTACGGAAGATCGACCATGTAGTGGACGTCCTCGCGTCACGAAGGGCGGCCAAGACTGCTATATTCGGAACACCCACCTGCGCAATCGCTTCCAAACTGCCACAGCCACTGCTGCTAACACCCCTGGTACACATAACAACCGTATATCTGCCCAAAGTGTGCGCAATCGCTTGCGCGAGGGTGGGCTACGTGCACGTCGTCCATACGTTGGTTGTGTTTTGACGCGACGTCACCGCGTAAATCGTGTTAATTGGGCACGTACACACCAACGCTGGCTTAGACAACAATGGAATAGCGTTCTTTTCTCTGACGAGTCGAGGTTTTCCATTCATCGAGGTGATGGCAGGGTTCGGGTATATATACCGTTGGAGAAACGAACGTTATGCCGACTGTTGCGTACTTGAACGAGATCGTTTTGGGGGTGGGGGTTCTGTCTTGGTCTGGGCGGGCATTGCACATGGCTTTCGCACTAATCTCGTCGTTATCGAAGGGAATTTGAATGCCCAACGCTACCGAGATGAAATTCTTGCGAGGCACGTTATCCCACTGTTTCAAAATAATGCCAATATCACTCTTTTTCAGCATGATAATGCCACAAGCCATACAGCAAGGGACAATGTGAATTTCCTCAGGGCGAATAACATTGTATTTATTAATGACTGGCCTGCCAAAAGCCCTGATCTGAATCCCATTGAACACCTTTGGGATAATTTGGACCAGCGTGTTAGACGTCGCCCTATTCCACCGTCAAACGTCATTCAGCTAAGACAAGCCTTAATTCAAGAATGGAACAACATTTCACAAGCCGAAATCAATACACTTATCCGTTCTATGCGCCAACGATGCCAGGCAGTCCTTCATGCTGAAGGTGGTCATACCCGGTATTAATTTGTAATTTTGGTGAGCGACCCCTTCCGCATTTTAACTACCATTTCACTACTTTTGGATAAACCCTCAGCAATAATTTTTTTCACACAAAGTCGCAATAAAATACTCTTTCAATGCATATAAATCTAGTTCAATCCTGATATTCATATTTGTGTATATCTGCACTTAAACATAGGGGAAGTTTCTTTTTTGGTTCAGTATATATATTGATCGTGTGTGTGTGTGTGTGTGTGTGTGTGTGTGTGTGTGTTTAGGGTTTCCCTACCTTACCTAGAAAATGCTGCCGACTCTAAACGTTTTACGCTACGATTAAAAAAAAACATGTGTCGGGTGTGATTTCTAAACATGGTCCATGTAAAAAGCTTCTGGAAAAAAAATCTTTACCTACCCTACTTACAGCATCTCGGACCGAAACCCTTAACAAACATGTTTTTTGATAGGCCTTACCATGTGAATTAAAAGTAATTGATATGATTACGTGGCTGATTGCAGTGAAACTTTACATGAATGCAGTGTGGGTAGTGCTCTCTAAAAATGTTCTAAAAAATTGATTCCGTGAATAATACCATATAACTGCAACAGCAACACACACACACACACACACACACACACACACACACACACACACAAAAGAAATTTGCAAATCTTTGGGAGCCTTCTTTTCCATAACCTTAAGACAGAGGGCTCCTAGATATTATGATTTTTAGGCACAGTTATTTATTTAATTACAAAAACGTAAAAGATCATGGATAAAGTTCAATATAATTTTAATGAAATGCCATGAAATATGAGAGATCATCTTCATCCAAGACAAATAAATCAAGAGTTATTTTGTTACAATAAATATTTTAAGTTATATATGTACCATGCTGTCTGAAAAAGGGACCAAATGGATCTGCAAAAGGTACTGATTGCAAAGGAAACCTTTTGCAATTGGTCTATTTTCTATATGTCAAAGGACCAGTGTACGTCATGATTCGGTCAGTTGTTACACAATATGGATCTTATAATCATGTGATGACTTGCTTGGTGTCACACTTAATGAACATGCATTGTGCCCCCTTTTGCCAGTGCATGGCTCATATGTATGGTGGACATGTATTTGTTATTTCACACTCCATAAATGATATATGTTGAACATTTTATAGGTCTATGTCTTTATTCGTTTAATCCTTAATTACACAATCCCATGTGCCAATGCCTTTGAAGAAGAAAAGGCTTTCACAGACATTAAGGCTTTCACAAACATTTGGGGAAAAGGTGGAAATACTGGAAACCAGCATTTTCTCATATTCACACAATGTTTTCTATCCTTTGAAAGCAAAAGTCATCCCTTGAGCCAAATTTAATTTGAAGTTTGCATATGCTTTCGACTTAGCCAAGTCTAAAATCTGTTGTCTGATGAAAATTCAATATTTGTGTAAGGTTGAGTATGTGTGTGAATAATTGACTAATGTAGGTAAATGTGAGACATGTTGTGAACAGGTTAGAATTAGCAGTTGGATAGACAGTTATGTGTTGGTGAATATTTTTGGCTTG
Organism: Hippopus hippopus; assembly: GCA_946811185.2. Taxonomy (NCBI): domain Eukaryota; kingdom Metazoa; phylum Mollusca; class Bivalvia; order Cardiida; family Cardiidae; genus Hippopus; species Hippopus hippopus. Next base: position 37,049,247 of record OX328096.1, read on the forward strand.
GTATGGCCAATCAGACCTTTCCTCATATTTTCTTTACCGCCGAATTTTTGGGGGATATAGTTGTTGCGTTGTCCGCCCGTCCGTCCGTTCGTCTGTCCATCTGTCCATCCGTTCGTTTGTCTGTCCGTCTGTCCGGACAGATATCTTCTGAAATCCTTGACGAAATTTCATACAACTTTACACATGTGTTCCTTATGATAGTTCGCAAAATTTTTTAATGCCGTATCACGGAAAAAGGGGGCTTTGTGTATATTTCCATAATGGACAAATGCCTCTAACAACTGCACAAAATTTTATTAAACTTCACATTCATATTGTTTATCATAAGCCACAGATAATCATTATTGGGTTTTAATTAACAAATGGCCATGTCATGGAAGAAAAAAGGGGCGTAGTGTGTAATTTCATTATGGACCATATTGTTCATCATAAGCCACTGGCAATCACTATGCGTAAATTCGCGACATTTTGCCCGCTTTAGCCGGGCAAAGTGCAACATGACGAACCCTTTCTGGTCTTTCAGCTTTACCATGCGACATTGATTGATAAATCATTTAAACCTATCAGGCTATTCCAAAAAAAAAAAAAAAAACACTGAGCAAATTTCCCCATGACTGCACTGCTCAAGGAAAACTGATCCCTGTCTTTTTTTATTATTATTATTTTTAATTTATTTCCCACATCTTTCCAGTCAAAACATACCATTAGTAAAAACCCAAATTACTTTCTTGCTATTCTCAACAACTTCATGTAGACAAAGGGGCACTTGAAAGTTTGCTTTGCTTGTGTTTGTGCAACAGCTGCAAGTTGCTTCTGAAAAAGTAGTCTCTCTGGTTTATTCAATTAGGCTATGATTCTTCATGATGTTTACTTAGACAATTGATGGTCTCAACATATCCAAAGCTTCAGTGTGAGACACGGAAGCTGATCTGGACAACAGATAGGCAGTTCATATCGAAATATGTAACTCAGGTGGGTGGGGGGTTGGATCAGAACCCGACCTTCTGTCACCCGTTTTATTCAAAGAATTGCCCAATGTCGTCGTCATTTGGCATAAATGTCGACTGTGCATGCCAGCCATTCTCCAAAGAATTACATATAAGCCTTCAAATACACTTGCAAAATCAAAATAAAAACAATTTTTCGACTCGTAGTGGACCACTGTGCGTAATTAGGTCAGAAAAAAAGAAACTAGTTCCTAAAGAAACAACACTGCCACGCTCACTTTTTTCAAGATACGATCAAACCAACACCAAAAACACCTTTTAAACATGGCCTTTCATTTTTTCTGATAAAACAGAGTGACGAATGTGCTTCATTTTTTCTGATAAAGCAGTGACAAATGCGCTTGATATCAAACTTTCAAATGGAACTACTTTTGACTTCTATTGGAATGTTTAGGAAGAAATGGGGGGGACTATATTTATATAAGTAGGTCATTTTTCTGGGTGGAATTCAACTGCTAAGCTGGCTCAGTGGGCCAGACGGTTGGAACCTGAGCAACTGCTACCTATTTATTTCCCCATTCCCCCCTTTTTTTGGATTTTCATTCTCTCTACCTAATTGTTACACATTTAACACAAATTTCAAATTCAAATCATTAATCTGAATGTGTGAAAATTTTCATTCTGTTACACTGTTTTGGTAGTCTGATAGCAGGGTAAATGAAAATGAGTAGTGGTTTACTATGCTAACCTAGTTACAGGCTGCTATCAAAGAGAATTCCTGCAGTATAAAAGGGGTCAGGAACAGTAACTCTTACAGGGGAAGTGTAGTCTGCAATGAGAGTGGCAAGGGTTATTTCCCTTATCATAGCACATTCTCACTATTTATCTACTTTCATTTATTTCCATAGGGTTTTCTTTTTCCCCAACTCACATGGCTTCCTAGGCATTAGCTGGGAAGATGTCCCGAAGCAACATGATATTGTTTGTGATCGTGATGACATACTTTAACCGCTAAGACAGGGAAACAATGATAGTATGATCAGGCTCGGAAATCGATTGTGAAGATGTGACGAGGACCCAATGATATATGGCATTTTGGCACATGCAATAAAACGTAAATCTGGGTTCGCATTCATTATATTGCATAGGTCGTTTGTGCACATGTTAACATTGACACTAATTTTGTCATTCTAGTTAGGAGAAAATTCAATCTGGAGAGTATGTGTTTTCCCATTTTTTCTTCCCACCAAGCAATCAAGAAAAACAGCATTATTAATGCCTTTTTCTCCAGTTCATGTTTTCACGTCCACGTAAGTGCCATACATCACAAGGTCATCTTCAAAACCGATTTCAGTTTCTACTCTACTTCTAGTTGTTGCTCGCATTCTGACGATATGTCGTTGAGGGCACAAAAAAATAGATGTGTAAATTCGCGACATTTTGCCCGCTTTAGCCTGGCAAAGTGCAACATGACGAACCCTTTCTGGTCTTTCAGCTTTACCATGCGACATTAATTGATAAATCATTTAAACCTATCAGGCTATTCCAAAAAAAAAAAACACTGAGCAAATTTCCCCATGACTGCACTGCTTAAGGAAAACTGATCCCCGTCTTTTTTTGTTATTATTATTTTTTTTTTATTTCCCACATCTTTCGTGTCAAAACATACCATTAGTAAAAACCCAAATTACTTTCTTTCTATTCTCAACAACTTCATGTAGACAAAGGGGCACTTGAAAGTTTGCTTTGCTTGTGTTTGTGCAACAGCTGCAAGTTGCTTCTGAAAAAGTAGTCTCTCTGGTTTATTCAATTAGGCTATGATTCTTCATGATGTTTACTTAGACAATTGATGGTCTCAACATATCCAAAGCTTCAGTGTGAGACACGGAAGCTGATCTGGACAACAGATAGGCAGATCATATCGAAATATGTAACTCAGGTGGGTGGGGGGTCGGATCAGAACCCGATCTTCTGTCACCCGTTTTATTCAAAGAATTGCCCAATGTCGTCGTCATTTGGCATGCATGTCGACTGTTCATGCAAGCCATTCTCCAAAGAATTACATATAAGCCTTCAAATACACTTGCAAAATCAAAATAAAACAATTTTTCGACTCGTAGTGGACCACTGTGCGTAATTAGGTCAGAAAAAAAGAAACTAGTTCCTAAAGAAACAACACTGCCACGCTCACTTTTTTCAAGATACGATCAAACCAACACCAAAAACACCTTTTAAACATGGCCTTTCATTTTTTCTGATAAAACAGAGTGACGAATGTGCTTCATTTTTTTCTGATAAAGCAGAGTGACAAATGCGCTTGATATCAAACTTTCAAATGGAACTACTTTTGACTATTACGACCCGGAAGCAATTTGTTCTCGTGAACTACACCAAGAACTGACGGAAGCTTATTTCTTCTTTTGAAATGTATGTTAACTGAAGAAATGGGAATCTGTGCTTCATGTATATATTTACATTGAATTTCTCGGAAGACTCTTATCTCTGAGAATAACTGTGTAAAAAAGAGGCTTCCACCAGCTGTCGAACAATTATCTTTAGCCCTACGTGGTCAGAGTACCAAATACTTCCCGAAGAAAGAGCAAAATTGCTCTCATTTACATTAACATGGTGAATAAATATCAGACCTGTGTTTCGATCTTATCAGAGAAAACAGTAGAGCAGTTTTAGAAAAGCTAGAAGTTACATTTTAACTGGCATGGTCGATATCAAATTTCAAGAGGGAAAGCTAGATCTATTGATACTGGTGTCACACTACAGCTGCGTCTTTCTTTGTTTGTTGGTTGGTTTGTTTTGCATAGAAAATTGAGTGAAAATCCTTAACTTTGACCTTCCGATACACTTACCGGCAAACCCAGAGCTTTATTAGTTGCCTCTATGAAATACATGTCCAGTGACCTACTCAAACTCAAAGAGTAAGAAAAAATGGCACTTTGGACAACCTATTGCAATTTTCGCTATTCCAACCCCAAACCCCCAAACCAAACTAGATCTAGTAGCCTTGAAAAATTACAGGGAAAGGGTATTCCAAGTCTTTTTTTTTTCAAAATAAGTTTCACACGCTCGCACTCATGCAAGTGCACCCGCGCGCGCGCACACACACATATATATATTCTGGGTGCTATATCGGATTGTATGCCCTTTTTGTCATGTTTTCGTGAACTTAACTGGTATTTTCATGCCAACAAAGAGACAAACAAAGCACAGATATAATTAAAGGCCCAGTAAAGGCCAAAATATCAAAGCAGGTGTCATAATACATTTAAATTCTACCATTTAAAAGTATGGAAAATATTGTGGAGATGACAGTCTGTTATCTTGTGGTCGGGCCATAATAGTTGCTGGCAGAAAAAGAAAAGAATTGTAAAATCAGGCAAAAAGTAAACAAAAGACACAGCTACCTGGCAGGTTTTAACCTAGTTTTGAAATTAGTTTCTCTTCCAGCCATTTACACTTGGACCGACAGTACAGTGGCAGATTGTCACCGTCCTAATAATTTCCATACTTTTAAAAAGTATGTTATAATTTTTCAAATGCATTTAACACCCGCTTTGTTTACTTTTGGCCTTTATTGTTACTTTAAGGTTAATCAATAGACTGGGAAAGAGCCAGAAATCTCTTTTGGCCAAGGTAAAGAACACTTAACCTGTTAACCTGAAATTATCCTAAAAATACATTTGATCACTAGCAGAAATTGACTAGATGATTTCCCATAACTTCGTGGATCTTTTCGAAAGTAGAATCATTCCAAACGTAGTCCAATACATGGATCCGTGGAAATCGGTATTTGACTAATCAGGTCGTCACTTTTATTTTACCTGATGTGCAGCCTTGCTGTCTGCTAAATATGCGTGGCTCCCAAATACGCGACCGTTAACGTTAGAGAGGTGCAAAAGTATTCATTTATTCTGTCATTTATTTTGTGTTTTAAACGCTTGAATTTAAGAAAAAGTTTAAAATATGTGCTTTGCGAACGCGTACCGCTTACGTGAGATACACGCAGAGGCTACAAGTTTGCATTATGATAATTAATGACTGACAATGGGATGTATATGCAATAAGTTCTGATCAGCCCTACATCACGTAATGGATGAATTCATGCAATAGATTTTTTTTCCTTCTGAAAGCAACACAAACTTTTTTAAAGTGGAAAACAAAGGTAAAAATAGATCTATATGAAATACATTCACTTGAAAATCTAACCTTGTTTAATAACCTCTGCACAACCTTGTTTAATAACCTCTGCATATCCAAAAAGTGGGACTTGTCATCAATATTTCAGTTTGACATTAATCTTAACAGTTGGTGCGTGAAGAATATGCTGATTTTTTTTTTGTTCTGAACTAAAGATTTTGATACTTCTTTTTGTAGGGGGGGGGGGGTTGCTCTAAAAGAACAAAAATATTTTCAAAACATGATTTATGCCGTAGTACAAATTAGTTTCTCGCTGTTAACCTTTCACGACTTTATTTTTCATTTATGTTTGCTAAAAGCAGGGTTTTCCATGACGCACAAATCCTGCGTCATGGACGCGATTTTAACTCAAATGACCCCCCCCCCAAAAAAAAAAAAAAATAACAGTGCGTCATCAGTGACGCAACTTTCCAAAATCTAAATCACCTAGAAAACTGAATAAAACGTCATAAATCCAAGTCTGTTCTTGCTTCAATATCAAACGAACACCGTTCCCTTTTTTTTTTAAATACAGGGTTTATTTTAGATAAAAGTGGTTTTCCGGTATTTTATTGGAGAGGTCATCAGACTTCTCCAACAGTGGTGAGGCCTAAAAAAAAAATAGTTTGTTTAGGGTAACGTCTCCAAAAATGTTAGGTAGGGTAGGGACGAATTTTTTTTTTTTTTTAACTCCCCCCCCTCCAAAAAAAAAAAAAAAAAAAAAAAAAAAATTTTTTTTTTTTTTTTGAAATGGTGGTATTTGCTTTCGAAAATGGAAAAAAAAGAGAAAATGGTGGCTACCAGCTCTGAGTCCCTTTTCTCATAATGTGTTCAAAAGACCTCTAGTCTGTCACTAACTTTCTGATTGTGCGGTAAATGGTCAAATTCTATCTAAACTATACTTCTATATTTGCATCTTTTTTCCCCACTGAATGCTGTCCACTTTTGTTTAACTCTTTTCTGAATTGAAATTTTTTAGACTTGTTCAAATTAAAAGTATTTGCTGACAACAAAACAAATGTAATTCACAAATTGAAATTTGTTTTGGGAAGGGTAGAAAACATGGGAAACAAAGAAAATATGGGTTTATAGCATTTTCTCCTTTTCCCTCAATTTTCCCACAATGTTTTCAAAAGTTTTTTTTTTAAGGATTGTTAAAACTGTGGATTGAGTGGTAAAGAGCTAAAACAGCTGAAAAAGTGAAAAACATTTATTTGCAAGTTTCTAAATAAACTGAATAAATACTAGAATGTTTCGTTTGTTTTTATGTTTAATACCCTCCCCCTCCAGAACACTTTAGAGGACTATATATATTATACTGATTTAAAGTAAACATTTTATCTGTAGAAAAGTTGGGTTTACAAAGGTTATGCATATTGTTTTTTATCTAGAACACACATTCTTGACACAACTTTGAAATTACAAGTATCCACTTTTGTTGTCCTTCAGAGTTATAATGTGAAACAAGAGTGTCGTCATCACAATATACGCCGCCACATGGCTGCTATTTCAAGCAGCTAGCTTTAGAGACTAAAGTGTTGAAATTTCTAGCACCTACCTGGGTAGCTCAATGGATATATTGTGTTACTTGTGATCTAAAAGTTTTACGCATGGACTGATGGATGGACAGACGGACGCACAACGGACTCATTGGTCATTGGCTTTGATTAAGCAATAAAAATATGAAGTTTCATGAAATTATGTCCATTAGTTGGAGATACATTGATGAAAAACATTTTTTTTTTCCCATGACACAGCAATAAATTCCAAAACCCTGACAATATGCGCTAGGTCACATGATCTGTGAAAATTTCATCCAAATCCGTTGAGATATGTCAAGTAATTAAAGAGATATTAGTGAAAAATGAAATATAACATGAAGTCCCCTTTTTCCATGATGCAACTATGAATCGCAAAACCTTGACAATCTGTACTAGGTCACATGATGAGAAACATTCTATGAACATTTTATCCAAATCCGTCAAGAAATGTGGGAGGAGTTGCGTTCACAAGAAACAGACTTTTGTAAGGACGGACGCAGTTTAAATTTGACATGAAGCCCCCTTTTTCCATGACACAGTAATAAATTCCAAAACCCTGACAATATGCGCTAGGTCACATGATCTGTGAAAATTTCATCCAAATCCGTTGAGATATGTCCAGTATTAATTAAAGAGATATTGGTGAAAAATGAAATACAACATGAAGCCCCCTTTTTCCATGATGCAGCTATGAATTGCAAAACCTTGACAATATGCGCTAGGTCACATGATGAGAAACATCCTGTGAAAATTTTACCCAAATCCGTCAAGAAATGTGGGAGAAGTGCTGCTGCTCCTCAATTTTATATAGATCAGACACATTTTACCTGGAAACTAAAGTGGCATCACTTGCCGAAAGTGTAGGAGAGATTAGAAAGCCTTGGAAAATTTTTGCATAGCGGCTCCTAGCCTAGGCAGTTTCAGGTTTTTCTCTAAGACCAGGTAGGGTAAATCAAGCTGAGTGAAAGGGGGGGGGGGGGGCAGAGCGAGAACAAGGCAAGTTTGGGTAGATTTATATTTTCCGAAAGAAATTATTGTTGCCTCATTGTAACAGAGATAGAAAAAAAAATATGAAAATACCTGTCTAATATGAAGACCTATCGACGCTTGATACAAATCTAAACTTCTATCGTTGCCGTCGTCTAGTTTAGTCCACAGTCCGTCCTGTCAGATAAGTTGCAAGAGAAACGTCCATTAAAATTTTTCGAATGTTATATCTGCATTGAACACCTTAATTGTTCGTAGTTCTGGAGCATGCTAGCACTTTTGCCGAATGAACAAAACTTGTTCAATCTGAAATCAAGCAAACCGAAAGTAGCGACAATGCACTACAGAACCGGAAATGCAGTGATAACAACAGAGATGACGGTATCCTGTCTATATTTTACGCGAAGAAAAGCGAAAATCACAAGTAAAAGTTCGTTACACAGTCTGTATAGTACCGCAGTATTTCGGGCGTGATTTGTTGTAGAAGATAAAAACTGGTACCCGTTTGTCTTTTGTAACCGTGCGATAGGATACGAACGTTCGATAAACAGAAGTTCCTGTGTGGAGTTAGCGAAAAAGCCCGATCTCTCCGCCTGCTTGTATGTATTTTTAGAAATGGAAAACCCACGTTATTGCGTTTGACAATTTGTGTTTAAGGTCGGTTCGATATACTCCGATACACGATAGCTTTTGTACAGGCGTAGGAGTTTTCATGCATAATTATGTATGTAGTAGTACATGATTGTACATCTATAATATAATGCGCAATATTTGCCGAAACAGGCGTCCTGTGACACAGTATGATAAAAGGCTGATTTTTTTTTATCGGAAGACAAAAAAAAAAAAATTAGGGTCGGGGCAAAATCTCCAGGTAGGGTCGGGTTACCCGAAACAAACTATTTTATTTTTTACGCCTGAGTTTAAAAGGCAGACTGCCACAGAATTTGCTGTCTAAATCCATTTTTCTTGTGAAATTATTCTGATACACAGTCTCTTTCGTCATGGTTATGTAAATAAAACGAAATCAAAAAACCGAAACAGGAAATAGACGTGGTTTATTTTTATATGACGAATTTCAGAAAAGAATTATATAATTTGCCATGGCTGCAAATGACCTCTCAAATAACTGTAATTTTTCATTAAGCAAATAGATCTAAGCAGAAGAAAAAATAAGAAGAATTTCGTTAAAAAAGAGAAAGAAGACCGCTGGACAAGATCATGTGACTTGAAAACGCGGCAAGAAGGTCAAATGACCGTCATGTAAAGCATATGCGGTTTCTACGCGACGGCTTTTTTACTTGTTTGTTTACGTGTACCAGTATATATTGAAATTAAAAGCCAATTAACTTTTTGAAAACATTGATGCTGACCTCTCCTTGCTTCTTTTGTAAAGAAGCCAACTTGTTTATAGAATAAGACTGGTTTACACATTAGTGCCGTAAAGTAGATTGGACGATTTACGGATGTTTCGGTAACAGACGAGTTCGGTAACATAGATTTATAGAGTAAATCGATTGGATGTTTCGGTAACAAAGCAATTATATAATGTTAATGTACCGTGACGTTCTTTACACCCAGTGCATGGCTTTGTTTTGTTCAAACCTTCGTTATTTAAAACCTTAATTTGTAATTCCCACTATGTTTCATAATTAATATTTCTGTTATGTTCCTCATTCCATGTTGTATATATAAAATATCTTAAATAAATAAATATTGATCACCGTATCTTATTTTCGATTTACACCCATACTTGATGTATGGAATAATATCCAACATGTACCTGTTGTGCAATTAACCCTTAGAGTACCTTTCGCTTTTGCTGTTGCCTTTGCGGCCCATACCGTTCAAGATCAGACTGCACAAAGCACAGAGTCTGATCTTTGATCAGTACTACGCGCGTTTCCTAGAGATTATAAACAAAGACAACCACTCAACCGCTAACATTAGACTTAACATTTCTAAGATGAAAATGGCCATTTTGTTTGTTCGATGCTCTAAATGTTAAGATTATGGATTATCAACCTAACTTCAGAAAAAGAAGTTAAACAGATGGAAATATTGTGGCAAATTGAAAAGTGGGGGTGAGAGAGATGGAGAGAGGCAATAACAATGCTTTCTTGCTTACTTCTTGTGATTTTGACTATGTACATTTGTGCTTGTCATAAATGTAAGTTATTTTGTATTACTCTGCTTTTTACTCAAGTTTTCAAAGACACAAGTCGTCGTCTGTAGGTTTTATAGCGTTCAACAAAGCACAAAGATCACAATGAAGTCCCTTTTCGTATTTACGTGTGCGAAGGAGGAATGGTCCATACCTCCCGTTACCCATAAGTTAAAGAATTTCTCACAGATCTACATAAAAACAATAGAATATGTGGTCGATCGCAATTAAGCCTCATATATTAGCAGCTTTTTTTTTTCACAGTTTTCATGGATGATACACGACATTTTCTTTTTATACCTAAACTCAAATAAAGCAGTCAGTTCGTAAAACCTTCATCATGGTCGAACGACATACAATCAGAATTTCTGAAACAAAAATGTCTGATCAACATCCATGTATCACGTGCAACATGAATATAACAGGCCGATCTCATGCTATAGCTTGTGACGGGTGCGGAAGATGGAATCACCGAAAGTGTGGCACAGGTAAAAATAATTTATTTCTTAAAATTTAAAAAGCCTTTTGGTTTTCTTTTTCACCTGATTTTAACCCTAAGAGCGATGACCATTTTATAAACCTAGATGTATGAAATACTGAAAATTCAACGGGTACAAGAATAGGCATGGGTATTATTCATCACTTTAAATATAGTTGAAAATGGAAAAATAAAAGGAAAAACGTGTGGATAGCCAAGTATTGGAGGGAAAAAAACAAACAAAACCCTATGGATAGCCTATCTATTATCAAGGGGGAAAATGAGTTGAAAGTGCAAAAATAAAAGGTTTGAACTTATCTATCAAGGGACAAAAGGGTGGAAAGTGCAAAAATAAAAGGTTTGAACAAAACAAAGCCATGTAGTGGGTGTAAAGAACGTCAGGGTACATAAACACCATATAATTGCTTTGTTACCGAAACATCTAATCGATTTACTCTATAAGTCTATGTTACCGAATTCGTCTGTTACCGAAACATGTCGTAAATACGGGCCCTGTCAAAGTCTTGGTTTGGTTCTCTGTATTTCAAAAGTTATTTCAAGCGACTTCCGGTAGATAAAAGTACACATTACCAGTCTGTTCTGTTCGCGGAAAGTAATGTCACGACGACGTAAACTGTAGCATTCTTTTTTATCGTCTGCTTCCTACAGCTGCCGATCAAGCCACATCAAGCAGCGATTCGGACGAGAATGTTTCGTGTGTCAAAAATTGAAATCGAGCTTTCCGTCAGAAATGACTTACAGACTTTTACTTTCCTGGTGTTTAAAGGGGAAGTGCGTTGTAATCCGTGCTTGACCAGGGATGTTATATACGATCCCTGGCTTGACGAAGAAGAGACCCATTTATTTTGACCCCCCAAGTTAAAGAAATGACTCTCAACTAATGAGGTCACAATGACCCCCAATTTTTAAAGCTGAGGGAAAACCCTGTAAAAGTATGCGTTGATTACTTATAGCAATAAAATTCTGTTCTGTTCTGTAAAGGTTTAACGGGACCCGCCAAAAAAATGCAAACATAGACTCACAAAGATATGAGAATTCACGGAGTAAACGGGACCAACGATATAAATTATATTCTGCAATAAACCTAAATAACACAGGTTTTTCAGGGAGAATTGAGTAATGTTTGAAATGCAGATGCCCAAATTACCCCAAAATGGAGAGTAGATTTGTTGTGTTAACTTTCTAAATTCTTATAAAAAAAAAAAAAAGTCCTAATAGATTCCAGACTTCCTAACAGTAGAACTTTCTAAAATTCCTGTAAAATGAAATGTTGGAAAACATACGTTCTTCAACCAAAACTGAGTTTGGATAAAGTTGTAATTAGTTAGATTACGAGTATGATAGTGCCACTGTAATATTTTAAACGATTATATTAATCCTCCCTTGCCCAATGTATAGTGCAGCTTTTTTGTTGTTGTTGTTGTTTCAAACTATAGAAGGTTAATACTAGCGGCTACAAAAATGTCTTTAGAAAAACAGCACAAAGACCGATAGCAAGACAGGCAGGAGAAAAACAAACATGCAAGGAAGCACTCATGTGTCGTTTCAATATTAGTATTGGACCGAAATCGTAATGGGCCGAAATTGTTATGGGTCGAAATTGTAATAGTTCGAAATGTTACAGGCTGGAATCTTCGATGTCACGTGATACTTAGAGTCGGTCATATTTCCTTGCTTGTTGCCGTCAGATGTCCAGCGACAACAAAAAGCCATCGAAAAAAAAAAGATGTCGACCTCAGCATTAAGGCCGTTGTTCTCACTAATGAAAGTAAATATCAGTAACTTTCATTCATTTTGTAAAACGACCTCATGGTGAACGTTCAAATGCTAAATTTGGAGATGTCCTTGAGTTTGGGTTTGATCCTTGCACTTAATTTAGAGTGGGTGGAGTTATGCTACTGGTCCGACTGTGTGTTTTGTCCTTTGATTGCTTTTTACGTTATATGACTTTTTCAAAAAAATACATGATGCAGTTTAATTAATGCACGAGTAGTTTTGTCGACCATATGTTTTCACGAAGAAAGTGTGTCTAAGGGGTGTCAGGAGAAATCATACCCAACCTGCTTGGGCACGATTTCTTCGGAGAAATCGTCCCCAAATAAAGTTTTGGAGAAATCGTCCCCAACTTCAAATTTCTTTTCATTGTTCAAATTGTCATAGAAAAATATTTTTGAAGTTTTGTTTATGTAATGGTATGTTGATTGTTTAATTTTGTGATTTAGCCTATTGACCTGTGTTTTCGACCCCTTTAGCATTGATTAGGCGTAAAAAAAAAAAATAGTTTGTTTCGGGTAACCCGACCCTACCTGGAGATTTTGCCCCGACCCTAATTTTTTTTTTTTTTTTTTTTTTTTTTGTCTTCCGATAAAAAAAAAAAAATCAGCCTTTTATCATACTGTGTCACAGGACGCCTGTTTCGGCAAATATTGCGCATTATATTATAGGTGTACAATCATGTACTACTACATACATAATTATGCATGAAAACTCCTACGCCTGTACAAAAGCTACCGTGTATCGGAGTATATTGAACCGACCTTAAACACAATTATCAAACGCAATAACATGGGTTTTCCATTTCTAAAAATACATACAAGCAGGCGGAGAGATCGGGCTTTTTCGCTAACTCCACACAGGAACTTCTGTTTATCGAACGTTCGTATCCTATCGCACGGTTACAAAAGACAAACGGGTACCAGTTTTATCTTCTACAATAAATCACGCCCGAAATACTGCGGTACTATACAGACTGTGTAACGAACTTTTACTTGTGATTTTCGCTTTTCTTCATGTAAAATATAGACAGGATCCCGTCATCTCTGTTGTCATCACCGCATTTCCGGTTCTGTAGTGCATTGTCGCTACTTTCGGTTTGCTAGATTTCAGATTGAACAAGTTCTGTTAAACATCATTCGGCAAAAGTGCTAGCATGCTCCAGAACTACGAACAATTAAGGTGTTCAATGTAGATATAACATTCGAAAAATTTTAATGGACGTTTCTCTTGCAACTTATCTGACAGGACGGACTGTGGACTAAACTAGACGACGGCAACGATAGAAGTTTAGATTTGTATCAAGCGTCGATAGGTCTTCATATTAGACAGGTATTTTCATATTTTTTTTCTATCTTTGTTACAATGAGGCAACAATAATTTCTTTCGGAAAATATAAATCTACCCAAACTTGCCTTGTTCTCGCTCTGCCCCCCCCCCTTTCACTCAGCTTGATTTACCCTACCTGGTCTTAGAGAAAAACCTGAAACTGCCTAGGCTAGGAGCTGCTATGCAAAAATTTTCCAAGGCTTTCTAATCTCTCCTACACTTCCGGTAAGTGATGCCACTTTAGTTTCCAGGTAAAATGTGTCTGATCTATATAAAATTGAGGAGCAGCAGCACTTCTCCCACATTTCTTGACGGATTTGGGTAAAATTTTCACAGGATGTTTCTCATCATGTGACCTAGCGCATATTGTCAAGGTTTTGCAATTCATAGCTGCATCATGGAAAAAGGGGGCTTCATGTTGTATTTCATTTTTCACCAATATCTCTTTAATTAATACTGGACATATCTCAACGGATTTGGATGAAATTTTCACAGATCATGTGACCTAGCGCATATTGTCAGGGTTTTGGAATTTATTACTGTGTCATGGAAAAAAGGGGCTTCATGTCAAATTTAAACTGCGTCCATCCTTACAAAAGTCTGTTTCTTGTGAATGCAACTCCTCCCACATTTCTTGACGGATTTGGATAAAATGTTCATAGAATGTTTCTCATCATGTGACCTAGTGCAGATTGTCAAGGTTTTGCGATTTATAGTTGCATCATGGAAAAAGGGGGCTTCATGCTATATTTCATTTTTCACTAATATCTCTTTAATTACTTGACATATCTCAACGGATTTGGATGAAATTTTCACAGATCATGTGACCTAGCGCATATTGTCAGGGTTTTGGAATTTATTGCTGTGTCATGGGAAAAAAAATGTTTTTCATCAATGTATCTCCAACTAATGGACATAATTTCATGTTTTTATTGCTTAATCAAAGCCAATGACCAATGAGTCCGTTGTGCGTCCGTCTGTCCATCCATCAGTCCATGCGTAAAACTTTTAGATCACAAGTAACACAATATATCCATTGAGCTACACAGGTAGGTGCTAGAAATTCCAACACTTTAGTCTCTAAAGCTAGCTGCTTGAAATAGCAGCCATGTGGCGGCGTATATTGTGATGACGAACTCTTGTTTCACATTATAACTCTGAAGGACATCAAAAGTGGATACTTGTAATTTCAAAGTTGTGTCAAGAATGTGTGTTCTAGATAAAAAACAATATGCATAACCTTTGTAAACCCAACTTTTCTACAGATAAAATGTTTACTTTAAATCAGTATAATATATATAGCAGTGCTCGCGCTGCCAATCGACATTATCGACAATTGTCGATTAATTAATTCAGCTGTCGATTAATTCCTCCAATTGTCGATAAAAATTGTCGATTAATTTATTTCCAAAAAAATTCGAGTAAAATTCCCTTTACTCGCCTGGATCACGCGCTAATTTGCACCGGAAATGTGGTAATCGCTTGTTTCACACCTCGGCGGACGCAACCTTAGGTAATCGACAGGTCACAGTTGGCTTGTATATTCCACAACGCGTGTCATGTTATCGGTTGTTGTTCTAAGCCGTTAATTGGAGAACGCGATTAGGCCTATTTGTTTATTTCACGTTAAATTTTAATTGACTATTTTACTCGACGCAGTGATAGAATGCCTTGGATTTCAATACCGCCAGAAACGGCGATGGTGACTACAGGAAACCAATTAGATATCATAAATTCGTTTACATTGCTAACGTAAACCGGCGCTGTTTAAATGTCGGCGAACAAAAAGAAAACAATAATTCATAATTGAATTTAACTGACATGTTGACATTATTCTAAGAAATCTTGTTCTTGAACCCTTAAAATCTTATCATTCTTCACTTATACGTCAACATGGGTCGTCCTAAACGAAAACTATCGCCAATTAAAAAAGATAATAAACTAAGGAAAATTTAACTGCATCTACAGTATTGGATTTAGCAGTGGTACCAGTGAATAGCAGTATGAAAATTCAAATTAAATTTAAAGGCTTAGGTTGATAACCTCGTCCACTTCACTGTTTAGGTACTGTCGAGTGAATGACTTTATTTAAGACATTTTATCCTCCTCATTGACCTTATTAGAAAATAATTAAGGTCAACAGATAATAAAGGGAGGTAATTCATCATGTAATAGAAAATTTTCTCCTTTACTTGTGCACATCATTTATTTACAATAACAAAGAAAAAAAAAATTGTTTGGTAAAGAAGTAACCATTCATCAAAAGCAACTAGGACTTAATTGTCTGTATGCTTTTATACAAATAATGTGGGAAAAGGAGAACTGTCCTTAGGAAATGGTGTAGAACAAATTTTCCTTTTCCTACAATATTTTCTACAATGTAAGATTAAAATGAAATTTTGTATTTTGGTAAAGGAGTAACCATTCATCAAAAGAAACTAGGACCTAAAAGCCTTTATGCTTTTATGTTACTATTGTGGGAGGGAGCACTATCCCAGGAAATGGTATAGAGCAAATTCTCCTTTCCCGCAATATTTTCTACAAGGTAAGATTAAATATGTATGACCATTTTTTATTATTATTATTATTGTAATGGAAATGATTATGTGAATGAAAGTTTGAAACTATGAGTAAAAAACAAAGTTAATGCTACATGTGCATGTCTTTTCTTTTAAACCAAACTTCGCGTGCTTAATTTGTCTATTATTTTTTTCAAGAAAAAATTGTTGGCCATTATTTTACTTGGGCCAGAGCTAGCACTGATATAGTCCTCTAAAGTGTTCTGGAGGGGGAGGGTATTAAACATAAAAACAAACGAAACATTCTAGTATTTATTCAGTTTATTTAGAAACTTGCAAATAAATGTTTTTCACTTTTTCAGCTGTTTTAGCTCTTTACCACACAATCCACAGTTTTAACAATCCTTAAAAAAAACTTTTGAAAACATTGTGGGAAAATTGAAGGAAAAGGAAAAAATGCTATAAACCCATATTTTCTTTGTTTCCCATGTTTTCTACCCTTCCCAAAACAAATTTCAATTTGTGAGTTACATTTGTTTTGTTGTCAGCAAATACTTTTAATTTGGACAAGTCTAAAAAATTTCAATTCAGAAAAGAGTTAAACAAAAGTGGACAGCATTCAGTGGGGAAAAAAGATGCAAATATAGAAGTATAGTTTAGATAGAATTTGACCATTTACCACACAATCAGAAAGTTAGTGACAGACTAGAGGTCTTTTGAACACATAATGAGAAAAGGGACTCAGAGCTGGTAGCCACCATTTTCTCTTTTTTTTCCATTTTTGAAAGCAAATACCACCATTTCAAAATGTTTTTTTTTTTGGGGGGGGGGGGGAGTTAAAAAAAAAAAAAAAAAATTCGTCCCTACCCTACCTAACATTTTTTGAGACGTTACCCTAAACAAACTGTTTTTTTTTTTAGGCCTTATCGCGCATGCGCATAGATAATGTCGGACATCCAGGCATTTTCGGTGATCACGTGATAGCAACAAGGGCCGAGGTGAAAACAAACGCCATCTTGAATATATCCATATAGTTATTTGGTGACATTTTAGAGATGAAATTCACCGTAAAAAACGATAAATATGCAAAAAATCGGCCGTGTCGATAGTTGTATCAATTATCACGTTCGAAGATGCAAAAACTGTCATTTTATCAACTTTCCGGTATCCTACAGAAAAAAGTGTTATAACACAAGCGCTGTCTCCTTTTGGTTTTGATAAAAACTGTCGTATGCAGACTACATTATTACCATACGTAAAAGAAATAATCAATTTCTAGCAAACTGCCTCAGATTTAAAAGACAAGAATTAAAAAAAAAAATGAATTGCAAGCTGCAGTTAATATAGGGCTCTTTAATAATACATTTGAAAACAAATAAGTGTTCGGGCATACAATTTTATGCATCTTTTGAATTAAAAAATGAGATTGGACTTACCTTATGTGAAGAAATTGATAATTACAAATCCTTTATACTGTATTTACAAATGATCAACTGAAAATTGAACAGGGCTGACAAATTTTTATGTCACGTGTGTGTTAGTCTGTGTTTAGCAAAGACTATGTGTCGCCCACTACGGCAGTGATATACCGAGATCAAAGGAACACCCGGCTAACCCTTTACCAGCTTTATAATGAAAACAGTTTTAGCACATATTTCTCTCCTAAAAATGATACTTTAACTACTATTTTCATAAGGAAAGGAAGGTTTAAAATTTGAAATTTAAAATTTAATTTAAAGCTTAAAATTTGAACTGACCTTCATCGTTATCGATTAAGAGGGATGTAAAAAAAAAAATGCAACTAGGAAGACTGGATATTTTCTTCGGCCAGAATTTTCTCAAGAAGCTCAAACTTTATGGTATTCCAGCTTTCAAGAAATGGTCTGTTGGTGTCTCTTTACACACAATAAATCTCTTTTTTCTTATTACGAAAATTTATCACCACTCTAATCCTTTACAAAAAAAAAAGACTTCTCCAAGTTGAAAACATTTGCAGACTTCAATTTTCATATGGCTCAACTAATGAAACTGAATAGAAAACATTGTGGGAAAAGGAGAAAATGCTGGTTACCAGCACTTTCTCCTCTTCCCACAATGTTTTCACAAGATTTCTTTTTCTTTCTTTCTTTTTTTTTTAAACTCGGCATTGTGTCGTAAAAGGTTAATAGTTTAAATAAATCGAACCAGTGATCTCCAGGTTTCGAGCCCTGTACTTTACCAACTTGGCAATGTCTGACATGTGTTGAACAATCAGACCATTTCTGCCAATTTTTATCGATCTATTCTTTACAGAACGACAATATTTTGACAATTTTTGTAACTAAAATTTTCTCCTTTTCCCACAATGTTTTCAAAAGCTATTTCTCTCCGGGTCTTTAAAAGTCGGGATATTAAAAGTTTGCTAAAAGGATTTGAACAGTGAGAGTGATGGCTTATTTGACTAAACATTTTGGTAAACTGCAAAACTTAGGACCTATCAAAATCCAAAGCATTTGAAGCGGACAGTTCAGACATGGGTCAAATTGTTGAAATGGTTTTTGGAAATGTAGAAAATATCCTTGGAAAAAGAGAAAATGCTAGTTCCAAGCATTTCCTCCTTTGACATTTTTTTTTTTTTTTATCAAGCACCTTCGTTTTCAGTGCTGTTAAAACTCGGTATTGTTTGGTAAAGGGTTAAGAAGCTTTCCAGTGTCTTCAAAGAAACAGTGACAGTCCATTTACTGAAATTACAGCACTACAATGCATACTTTGAATATTAAGAAAATTTCGATCTAAAAAAATACCAAACTTTTTATGTTGCGCATAATTTAGTCATGTTCCTAAAGACGAATAACTGTAATAGAGTCAATTTCATGACGCAAGAAACATGGCTTCAGTTCAAATTTTTAATCTTCCATCTCCATTCACATAATATTTATATTCCAGCTTAAGTTTTCAAAAGTTTTTAAGAAATACATTGTACGTGTCATATGAATTTTCACAAAATGGATGAAGGGGTTAACTCCGTTTCCTTTGATCTCGGTATCGCACTGCAGGGTGGGCGACCCAAGAGCTGTAATGTAATTGCAAGCGTAGAAATAAAAAATTAACGCACATGTGTCACATTACACTGACTGTTTTTGTCTGTTACTGATCTTAATTCACCCTTATGTTGATCATTTGTGATTAGGATTTGGAATTTTTTGCAGGTTACAGAGGGTAAGTTCATTCTTCAAACTAACATGTTTATCAAAATTAGAATTTTTGAACGAGACATACCAAATCGATGTTTGTCTTTGAAAGAGTAGCAAACATTGTGGAAAAAAGAAAGGATGCTGATTAGTTTTTTCCTTTCACTGCAATATTTTCAAAATTCTTTCTCTTCATGGTCGGAAAAACCCTGGATTTTTTTACACTGGGTTAGATCTAATTAAGTCTGTCTCAGGGCAATGTTTAAAAAGTTTTATGAGGCTATTCTTTTTTTCGCTCAAATATTAGACTATTAAAATGATCACCATCAAATACTAAGATATTTTACAGGTATCGATTTTTTTTGACGACACTTGAGAGGTTTAATAGCTTATCAACCTTTGAAAATTCAGT
This sequence comes from Hippopus hippopus, assembly GCA_946811185.2. Lineage (NCBI taxonomy): Eukaryota > Metazoa > Mollusca > Bivalvia > Cardiida > Cardiidae > Hippopus > Hippopus hippopus. The sequence continues at coordinate 37,068,776 of OX328096.1, forward strand.
AAATCGCTTTGGTCAGAGAGAGAGAGAGAGAGAGAGAGAGAGAGAGAGAGAGAAAGAAAATCCTCTGTAACCATGAAATTCTCCGACCTTTCTTTTAATCTGATGAACAACATAATGTAGACTACACTTTTTTTTACGCTCGGACATGAAATAGACAAAAAAGGTACATAGATCGAGTTTGGAATATTCATTTCATGTCTGAAGGGTCTAGACCCACTTTATATATAAATGGAAGGTCTATTTGTAGTAGGCCTATTTCACGAAAGTGGTCTAAACGAAGAATTGACAACTCGTCATATGTATTCTAAAGTATATTTTTAACAGCTATCTTAACCCTTTACCACACGGCAAAATTTAAGACCTATCCAAATTGAAAGCATTTGCAGACGACAATTTCATAGTGGCTCAAATGACGCAACTTTTCTTTGTTAGGGTAGAAAACTTTGTGGGAAAAGGAGAAAATGCTGGTTACCAGCATTTTCTCCTTTTCCCACAATGTTTTCAAAAGGCCTCTTTTTTAGGGGCGTCAAAAGGCGTCATTGTGTGGTAAAGGGTTAACTGTCAATAGCTTTGATTGGTAAAAAAACGATAAAAGTTGCAAACAGCACTAAAATATATGGTTGCTATGTTATCAATTTCACCTCCGAAAATGGCGGCCGCTCGTTGCTAGGGAATGTTACGTCACGCCGATGTACCCTATTAATGATATAATGTTAGCTAACTTTTTAAATTTTAAACTTTAAAATGAACTTTAGAAATTCAAAACTATAAATAAAAAAAGATATAAAACAACTAAAAACTGAAAAAAAACGGTATCTAAACAAACCGGGTCACTGCTCTGGATCACTCAGGTGCTTGTCTTGTCAATTGGACCCCTCTGATTGGTCTGATGAAAAAAAGGTCATGGTCGCCGTATCACAATAAAACTACAGTGCAGTTCAAATTATATAGTCAACGTAATGAAATGGAAACATTTTTGTTTGATTTTAGATTTTTTTGGTTAACTTTTATCAATAACTTCAAAACTCAACTGTTTAAAAGTAAGTAAAACGGATAGAGCTGACATGCCCCATTCGTATAATGATTCGGGAGTTTAAATAGCTACACAGTGGGGACAGAGAAATGTACTTTGTCTCCTGATTGTTTTTTCTGCTGCACAGAAGGTTAGATGTACCCAATGCTCGCAATCATCGCATTTGGCCCATTTCACAAGTTTGAAATAGGGCAGGTGTTTCAATCCTTCTGGCTCATAACGTTTACATACGCAGCATTTTTCAGCATCGAGAAATTCTACTTCCATGTCACTGTCATCGCTTACACTTTGGACCTGTCTGTTGATTTGAATTCCACTGGTGCTTGCTGTTGGGGTCTCCGGTTGTTTTTGTTGATTATTCTTTTTGTTTTGTTGATTATTTGGTTTCTTTTTAATTGATTGATTTTTTTTCTCAAGTGAGCTTAGTTTAGAAATGTAGTCATCGCTGGTGATTGCTCTTCCAGATGGATTTAGTACATTATTTCTCTTCAACTTACATGTACAGACTGATTCATTGGTTTCTCGTAAGTCTCTGATTTTCTCTTCTTTTTGTTTCAAAAATATCTCTACCTGCTCAGGCCCTGCTTTTACTGCCTTAGCTTTTGATACTGGGTCTTGCTCCCGGAAACTTTCACACGGCAGTAATTTTTCAGTGTCTATGATATTTTTCTGTAGTGGATGGATGCCGGTTTTTCTGAATCCAGACTGAATGTTCATAGGGCTGAAAGCTTTTAAAAATGCACGTGATGCAAGTGCACACATGTCATATCTAGTGATAACTTGTCCCATATTACTGTACACGAATCTGGAACATTCACTGTAGTAGTGCTTTTTAAAAGGACCGAAAACGGCAACATCTAGTGGTTGGAGGAGATGAGAACTGTGTGCTGGCAAGACAAATAGGATAATGCCATTTTCTTTAGCCCAGTGAATTGTTTCTGGGCTTTTGTGGGAGGCATGCCCATCATATATAAGAAGGATAGGGTCTTCAAGGCTTGGGGGAGCGACCATTGGTAGGAAGTGTTCCTCTAGGTATTTTTTAAATATGTTGGAATTTGACCAGCTGCTGTCAGACATGGTCCCTTTAGCGCCTGTACATGCTCCCTTCATGAGATCTGGGTTCCATCTTTTACCCTTGAAAATGAAAAATGGAGGTAAAGCAGTACCAAGAGCATTGACACAACCAATAACTGTTGTTGTTGTTGTTTTGGGGGATGTTTCGGCCTGAATCTTTGTACTGGGATCACCGATAACGTTAGAAGGTTTGTGCTCTGGTTGTAGCCCAGTCTCATCAAGGTTGAAAATTCTGTGAGGTTTATGCATCAGGTTGTTTTGTATCAGAACTTGTTCTAAATTTTCAAAATATTTTTCGATAACTTCAGGAGTTGTGTTTTTTGCATGTGATGTCTCGAGAGTTCTTGGTTTCATTGAGGCAATATCATGACTCCATCGTCTAAGAAAGGCATAGAGCCACATGTTGCTCATTGGTTTACTTTTGGGTTTTTTGCCTAGTTCAAATGCCATCTCGCCGGCTATTTTCTTTTAAAACATGTTTGTCATCCCATATCCAAGTGATGCCCTGGCCTTAATGTGATCTACAAGTTTTTCCTCTTCATCTTTCGTAAAAAGGGTATCATGGCCATTGTTTTCTGGGTCCACTCTCCCAACTACTCGGTCTCGAAGCGTGGATACTGGAACTCCGAACATTCTAGCTGCTCTTTTGACTGGAGTCCCCTTGTTTGAAACTGCTTGGAATGCCAGTTTTAGAGCATTTTCGTCATTTTTTGTACTTTTTGTCCACTTTTCTGGGATTGGTCTGAAAAAGATGGAAACATTCATATAGTGGTCTAGTGGAGTGAACTTTATGAACCTAACAGTAAAATCATTTGGATCATATCGTGTCAAGCGTCTATTGATGCGGAGCAGAAACGTTTGAAATATGGTCGGAGCAGAAAACATCGGATAAAACGTGAAAAACTGATTATTTTTGGATAAATAGTAAGATTTTAGGTAGATTTATGCTTATATTTTTTGTCTTCTAGTGATAATGTAGTAAAGTTGTTCCTCTTACCTGTTTTTTTCGCATTTTTTCGGTGTTGGAAAACTTGCTGACAAAAACTGTACCAGTTGCCGGATGCTCGCGTGCTCGTCGTGAGAAGGAATTCTGATATTGTTAAGGTGTCGAAATGACAAGAAGGGTCGAACTGACAAGACACAGGCATATATTTTATTGTTAGAGAAAAAGGTGTTACAATATTATATTTTTTAGCTCCACTGGCCGAAGGCCAGCAGGCTTATGTCATGGCCTGTTGTCCGTCGTGCGTCCGTCCGTGCGTCCGTCCGTCCGTCCGTCCATCCGTCCGTCCGTGCGTTAACTTTTTTTAAAACGTCTTCTTCTCTGAAACTACCCATCCAATTTTGATGAAACTTCACAGAAATGATCCTGCCATGGTCCTCTTCAGAATTTCTTGAAAGAATTTAATTCCTTCAAAAACTCTGGTTGCCATGGCAACAAAACTGAAAAATTTAGAAAATCTTTGAAAATCTTCTTGTCTGAAACCGTAAGGCCAAGGGCTACCAAATTTGGCATGTAGCTTTATCTAGTGGACCTCTACCAAGTTTCTTCAATTTATAGCCCTGGGGTCAAAATTGGCCCCGCCCCGGGGGTCACAAGTTTTACATGGGCTTATTTAGGGAGAACTTTAAAATTCCTCTTCTACCTAGCCATAGGGCCTAGAGCTACCAAATTTGGCATGTAGCTTTATCTAGTGGACCTCTGCCAAGATTGTTCAAATTATAGCCCTGGGGTCAAATTAGGCCCTGCCCGGGGGTAACAAGTTTTACATGGGCTTATATAACAAGTTTTACATAGGCTTATATAGGGAGAACTTTAAAATTCTTCTTTGACCTAGCCATGGGGCCTAGGGCTACCAAATTTTGCATGTGGCTTTATCTAGTGGGCCTCTACCAAGAGTGCCCAAATTATAGCCCTTGGGTCAAATTTGACCCCACCCCGGGGGTCACAAGTTTTACATGGGCTTATTTAGGGAAAACTTTAGAAATCTCCCTGTACCTAGCCGTAAGGCCTAGGGCTACCAAATTTTGCATGTGGCTTTATCTAGTGGGTCTCTACCAAGAGTGCTTAAATTATAGCCCTGGGGTCAAAATTGGCCCTGCCCCGGGGGTCACAAGTTTTACATGGGCTTATGTAGAGAAAACTTAAGAAATCTCCCTGTACTTATTCATAAAGCGTAGGGCTACCAAATTTCGCATGTAGCTATATCTAAAGGCCCTTCACCAAGAGTGCGTAAATTATAGCCCTAGGGGGGAATTTGATTCACCCGAGGGGTCAGAAGTTTTACATGGGCTTATATAGTGAAATCTTTAGAAATCTTCTTGTTACTAACCATATGAACTAGGGCTACCAATTTTAGTCCTGTTTCAGGGGTCTTATGTTCAAAACCAATTGGCCAAGTATTGTAATGTTTGGCATGTAGTGATTTTACGTATTAGCCAGTGGAGCGATACAGGGCCATCATGGCCCTCTTATTTTTTTCTGTAATAGTATATTTATTTACACTTTGTAACTTATGATGAATATTACATTGCTTAAAAAAAATTTTCATTATACATTTTTGATGTACATTACATTAAAAAAAAAAATGTTTGATTTTTACATTTTTAAACCCCTCTTTACATAAAATTGCTTTACAAATGTTGTGTTTTGATGTATTTTTTTCATTAGAATACTTGAATTATTATCTGGTCTTATATCCATATTGCAAAATTAATGTTTTGATATATATATTTTTGATGGTATTGAAATTTTCTCAGGTTGATTAGTGTAGTCAATTATTATTTGTCTTTGTGTTTAATTGAATTCGAAATCGTTATACTTTGTTTTGACATGTAGCAAGCAAGAAAGATGAAATACGCTGAATTACAATAAGCAAAATTGATATAATGACAAATAAAGCTGAGTAATAAAACTTACGTTGGACAAAGAATCATACCTGTTAGTGAAAATGAAGTCCTCAGAAAATGAGTTTTCTATTAAAAGTAGCATACTTTTTCCCAAAATTTATCCTAATCAAACACATGTTGAGTTGATTAATGACAAGTTTCTTTATTGCCAATTACGTAGCACAGTAGATTGACGATCGTAATACAAGATGTTTTATCACCATTTTAACGACGTTCGCGACAGTTTCCATTATCACGCTTCGTGTAACTATCACGCTCACCTTTTAACTCGAACCGGTGAGCACCTAACACAGATGATCCTGCCACACATGTCATTGTCTGCAGAATGGATAAACCAAAAACTAAAACGGGTCGTTTCATGTCAGCAAAACGAAGAAAAAAGTATTTGAATCAAGCCAAATAATTACATGCGAGGCAAGAATCCGAAATTACGCTTTCAAAAGATCGGACTGTAAGTCAAAGTGAATGACCTAACTACGTCACCTAACAACCTAACAATGGAAATACGGAAACAGATGCTACTAGCACTCTATCTGGCAGACGTATCGTTGAGCTAAAACATCTTTTCAGATACAGATGCTTTCAGTTTGTTCTAGTCCAAAATTATGTTACTTGGTAAATACTTGCAGAAAACAAGGAGCTGTAACTCTTTCTCCTTTACCAGGTTATCCCTTAGCTTGATGAGTCTGCAGCAGACAACATTTGAATATATTGATTTCAAAAGGAGAAATTGCTCCTAAAGAATGATTTCTCCTTTTCGCACAATGATTTCTGACCCATCAAAGAACTGTGATACATGGATACCAGGTTTTGGTTTAGCGTCTGCAAACACTTCAATTTTAGAAGAGTCTAAAATTAGTCGTTTGGTAATGGGTTAAATGCTAACATCAGTATTTCACTTATACGCTATGGTCTGGTTTATTATGATCAACAAGCTTGATTCTTATAAACATTGTTGAATTGTTGAAAAAATTGAGATAATTTACTTCATATAATGTCTTTGTCTTTGCCAAACCTTACATTTACCCATTAGTTAATGCCCCACCCACAAACTTAAAATGTATTTTCTTAAAAAATAAGGCTGGTGACTTATTTATTTTAAGCCTGATTCTTTTAGTTTAGTACCTAAATATTATTTATAGAAAAAATAAGAAAAGTCTGAATGTTAGAACATTAAAAGAAATAACTTTAAAAGATACTCTTTGGTTATTCGGGTTTTTTTCCAAAATAAAGGTGTTTTAGCCATAAGTTAAGGTTTTGTTTTTTTTTTAAAAGATTGATACTCACTATACTCTAAATTATTTTTTCATTAAATTTGATGTTTCACCAATACAATAACATAAAATTTGCTTATAATTGTTGTCATTTAAAAAAAAAAACAAACATAGACTTAGTTTTCATAGGTGAAATTTCATACTGAACTGCCGCAATGCAGGGTGTACTAAAAGAAATATTCATAGAGTTTTCCCAAAGCTGGTGACCCCCTTTTTTTATCACCTATTTTTGTAGATCAGGTAATATTCTATCTCCAAACAAAGTTTCATGAAATTCTGAATGTTTTCAAAAAAGGGTGAAACTGTAGCGATCATCTTTAATTGTCAATCAACTACCTCTATTTAATTCCCATTGATGACTGGCGTGTTTGTCATGAAATTAGTTATCACTTTATGAGAAATTATTGGACCAGTATATAATTACAATTGAAAACTGAGATAAGCAACTGTTACAGATGATTAATTAAAATGCTTTAACCGAAGCGAAAATTTGCATGATGTTAGCTGAGAAAGCCTTTAAAAACATTGTGGTTTTGCTTCAAGAACAGAATGCTCTGTGGACAATAGGGGTGTAACGATACATCGGACTATCGATGGATCCCGATGGCGAGCGTGTCGATGCTACTGCATCGATTGCTCAGTTGAAAATCGATAACTATCGCCGATAGTTACCTCAAATATCGATAGATTCACTGGTAAGAAAGAGAGAGGAAATACTGCTATATGCTAATGTATTCGCAAGCCCTAAAAGTTCGGACACGTTAAATTATTTACAAAATATACTTCCAAAAGCAAGTTTTCCAAATATTCGGACATTTTGTAACGTTAATTTCCCAAAATATTTGACAGGTAATTTTTTGGAATATGTTTCCAATAAGGCTTAAGAAAAAAAATGGTTTGTTTCGGGTAACCCGACCCTACCTAAAGATTTTGCCCTGACCCATTTCGGCCGAAAATAAACTATTTTCACCAATTAAAATTTGGCAGAGCCATGTTGTTTTCATTACAGATTGACTGGTTTAGTTTCGACCCCTTTAAAGACAGACGGTATTCTGGTAAAATTGATACACAGTCCCAGTGTTTCGTCCCATTTTCACTTTGTACTCGAGACTTTTCATCTACTCTCAATGTCACATTGTCGGTAGTATATACAATAGTTAGTAACTTATCGTATTTGTGCATCGGCAATGATGCATTTTTGAAAAAATTGCCAGTCATTTTCCTTAAAAATGCGTCAAAACGCACAAAATCATGCGTCAAGGAAAACCCTGAAAATGACGAACAACAAATAAGAGTAGACACACCTATCTCTAAGCTTCTTTAGGTTCTTGCTTTCAGAATTCACAGCCTTTTCATCTTCAACACAGCTGCCCTATTTGAGACAGGAAAACTTCATTGAACCAGCTGAATTAATTACTAGAAAAATCGCACATCCACTGAATTTCTTCTTCCGACAGGGATATACAATCAATACTCCAGCAAGGCAATAAATATTGCTAAAATGATATTATGAATTATGTATTTTATCCTCTCTTGGGCCGCTATTTATAGGTGAACACAAGAGTTGTCAAAATTGGCTTAGGCTTTTTATAGATGGTGAGTTAGTACCTCCTCACTTCCAACGATGGTTTGACTGATAAATTTGATGGCGTAACTTGTAAAAATTGAATTTATAGTGGCATTTGAATAAATTTACGAAGTGCAACACCAAGAAGTAAATTGTTGTATTTTCATGATTTCCTTGGCGGCAGTTTGGCTTGCGTTGGCAAAACACGGTTACACCACTGTATGGATCTGTATCCCTAGTCTGTGAGGCTAGGGGTACGGATCTGTATCTCTAGCAGTTCCATTAGGCCAAGCTAGAAGTACGGTAATTTCAAGGTTTGATGGAATGTTGGTTTAATCATCATTATTATCGTGTAGAAATACGAATCAGAAATTGTTATTGTACAGAAATTAGCCTTGCCATGTATTGGAGGTTTAAGCGAATTATCATACAAGTTATGATATGGGACATGGCAATTTTATGTAACTTGATTAAAATAGATCTATGAGTCCAGCTGTGGCAAAATGTGGATAAATGCCTCTCTGTAATGCACTTTAATAAGATACTTATACAGCAATCATTCACCTATTTTAACTCCCTAATACCTGGATTTGGTTTGTTTCTCAATTTCAACAAGGTGTTCATGAGTACCAGAATGAGGTTGAATGGCTCTGATCGATTACTAGAAACACCTAATGACCGAAAATGCCGGAAAACTGCTAAAATATAGCAAAATATGTACCGAATGGGAGGTACGGGGGGGGGGGGTTATATGTGAACTAGGGGTATTTTAGAAGGAAGGTATCAACCTATGCTCGCCGAAAACACATTTGCTGAAAAATACCATTAATGTTACCTTATCCTTTTCCTGTTTTATCGCAGAAAGCCATCGCATATCACTAAAAATGCAAAAAAAAAAAAAAAGGATAGCAAATGAGTGGAGGGGTGTTATTCACCATTGATGATACGTCATCTGCTGTTGGGACTCTTTTATACACCGGAAAACACCAAGCATTGATGATAAATCTACTTTTAGTGATCGCATCTGCAAAAAACACCCGAGTCGTCCACTGCAAACAGTATAAATTCTTGGTGGAGATATAGTACTGATATTTTGAATACCGTACTACCTAACATTGTCCCACTGAACTGCCGTAAAAACACCTAAGTCTGTCGATAAAGACTGGAAAGGGCAAAATGTGGTAGATTAGTTTGGGTATAAGCTTAGCCCAACCCTCCCGCAAGATAATATCAAATGTTTGTTATGCAGTGTTGAGTATTTTTGGGTGGGCTGTCATTTTGTGTTTTTAGTCTTTCTATTGATCCGCTCCGATGTTATTTTTGTGATTATGACTGTTAAGTCCTAAAAGGCAGAATCCAAATTTTTCTGATACACATGTAGTATCTTTTATGCTCAGAAATTAAAGAGTTAAGTATAAAATGTGAAAGAAACGTCAAGCTGCAAATAACTAGATCTATTTATTACATTGAACTACCATACATCAGGGTCCAACATGGCTCAGGACTTATGCTGCATTTACATAAGCCGTGATGCCCATGATTTGAGAGAAGCATAGTGAGTGTTTGGGGTCGTGGAATCGAATCACGATCTTGAGGGAACTTTGTGCTATCATGATGGCTGTGAGGATTACGACAAAATTTTTGACGGTCAAAAATTTCACTATGACAACGCCGATTCAATGTTAATCTCGAGGAAACGTGGTAGACTGGGAAGGGGAAATCAAAGCAGAAATTAGTAAAATGTAACAGGCCATAACCCGGCATATCTTACCTTGATGGTCCATCTTCATGAAAATACAATTCAGAATATATAACTGCCTTATGTCTCATCAGTCCTCTGTTCAGAAGTTTAGAATATTGTCTCAATGGCTTTCTTCGATTAACAATTCACCATGGTCTCACCGATCAGGTCTGATGTTTTTTTTTTTTCCTTTTTTTCTCTTCTCTTCCCTTTTATTTCTAGTAAAGGTATACAAAAAACAGCCAACTCAGTGTCGTCTTCATCTCTTGGGTGCATAACTTGTTTCTGTATTGAATTTCTGGAAAGGATGAGAGGATGGTTCATTTCCTTTTTATTATACACCCGTCGAAGACGGGACGTATTATGGGATCACCCGTGGCGGACAGGAGGGCGGCGTCCCCATTCTTTGTCCGGAGCAAATCTCCAAAACTATGCTAGCTACAGTTATGAAATTTCATGGGTGGATAGATCTCATCAAGGCGGAGTGCAGTGCACAGGAATCATAACTCTCACTTGCTTAATTTTTGAGTTATTGCCCTTTGTTGTTTTTCATACTTGAATTTTGTCCGGAGCATATCTCCAAAACTATACTAGCTACGGTTATGAAACTTCATGGGTGGATAGATCTCATCAAGGGGGAGTGCAGTGCACAGGAATCATAACTCTTGATTCCTTAATTTTTGAGTTATTGCCCTTTGTTGTTTTTCATACTTGAATTTTGTCTGGAGCATATCTCCAAGACTATACAAGCTAAGGTTATGAAACTTCATGGGTGGATAGATCTTATTAAGGGGGAGTGCAGTGCACAGGAATCATAACTCTTGCTTACTTAATTTTTGAATTATTTCCCATTGTTTATATTCATACTTGAATTTTGTCCAAAGCATATCTCCAAAACTATGCTAGCTACGGTTATGAAACTTCATGGGTGGATAGATCTCATTAAGGGGGAGTGCAGTGTGAAAGAACCATAACTCTACCTCGTGCTATCTTTGAGTTATTTCCCTTTGATCGTCATTTTTACAGCATTTTCTGCTTGTCCGGAGCATAACTTTGTCATCTCGAGTCCGATTGACTTGAAAGTTGGCATGTGTCTTTGTTGCAATAATGTGGAGTGCAGTGCGAAAGAACCATAACTCTACCTCGTGCTGTCTTTGAGTTATTCCCCTTTGATAGTCATTTTTTTTACAGCATTTTCTGCTTGTCCGGAGCATAACTTTGTCATCTCGAGTCCGATTGACTTGAAACTTGGCATGTGTGTTTGTTGCAATAATACGGAGTGCAGTGCGAAAGAACCATAACTCTACCTCGTGCTGTCTTTGAGTTATTTCCCTTTGATCGTCATTTTTACAGCATTTTCTGCTTGTCCGGAATATAACTTTGTCATCTCCAGTCCGATTGACTTGAAACTTGGTATATGTGTTTGTTGCAATAATACAGAGTGCAGTGCGAAAGAACCATAACTCTACCTCATGCTGTCTTTGAGGTATTTCCCTTTGTCATTTTTACAGCATTTTCTGCTTGTCCGGAGCATAACTTTGTCGACTCCAGTCTGATCGACTTGAAACTTGGCATGTGTGTTTGTTGCAATAATACGGAGTGCATTGCGAAAAAACCATAACTCTACCTCGTGCTGTCTTTGAGTTATTTCCTTTTGATTGTCATTTTTTCAGCATTTTCTGCTTGTCTGGAATATAACTTTGTCATCTCCTGTCCGATTGACTTGAAACTTGGTATTTGTGTTTTTTGCAATAATATGGAGTGCAGTGCGAAAGAACCATAACTCTATCTCGTGCTGTCTTGAGTTATTTCCCTTTGATAGTCATTTTTTACAGCATTTTCTGCTTGTCCGGAGCATAACTTTGTAATCTCCAGTCCGATTGACTTGAAACTTGACATGTGTGTTTGTTGCAATAATACGGAGTGCAGTGCGAAAGAACCATAACTCTATCTCATGCTGTCTTAGTTATTTCCCTTTGATCGTCATTTTTATAGCATTTTCTGCTTGTCTGGAATATAACTTTGTCATCTCCAGTCCGATTGACTTGAAACTTGGTATGCATGTTTGTTGCAATATTACGGAGTACAGTGTGCAAGAACAATAACTCTACCTAGTGCGGATTTCGAGTAATTCCACTTTGATCTTCATTTTTACAGTATTTCTTGCTTGTCTGGAACGGAACTTTGTCACCTCAAGTCAAATTGACTTGAGACTTGGTAAACATGTTTGTTGCATTACTTGCCCTTTACGATTATTATACCCCCTTGACAACTGGCGGTGGGACGGGCGTATCTTGCGACAATTTGCCGCTCTTGTTTATAGTTGCTGTCAATGTATGGATCTAGTTGTACCCAAAGTCATGGGCAAAACATGACAATCTCAATCAAATCGTTGGCTGAAGTCCAAGCAGAGCTTAACAGAACTTGATAATGTGAGGGGTTTTAACAGAACTTGGCAAAACGTGATAGCAGATCGTAATAATTGTTCGGGAGCTCTAGAGAATTAACGTAATGAAATCGTAGCATATCCTGACCAGAATAATTCAGATTTTGGAACATATCGCTGAAGCTCGTAACAAAATGTTCTGAGAGTGTATGATAGAGTGAGAAAGCAAACTTAATGCAGTTCCACCATGATTTTGAAATCATGGACATCATAGACATGGTGGTTTATGTAAATGCAACTTTAATGAAGTGCGGGACTCGTAACCTGGAGGCTCCGGATATGAGTTTCACTGTAAGACCGTTGCCTTTCTTTCGTGGGAGTGTCATTTGATGAGAGACTTGCATGGTACTGGTGAGTCCCATGAGACATTTGAATGTGTGAGCTGTATAGATCTAGTGATCTGCATAAAACACTGTTACCCAATAGGTAAATAAATGTATAAATAAATTACCATGTAGGGAGACAGCATTGACCTTAGCCCTTAGCCTGCAATACGTGATCTTGTACTTAGCGAAAAGTGTTATCAAAGATCAGTAAGCACATAGAGGTAGTCTGATCTTGAAATACATTGTTACTGATTCTAATCATGGTTAAAGTCATACTAATTAAGCAAATGACATGAACTTTAGAGGCCCTTATACTCATTTTCAGCCAGTTTTAACTCATTTTGTCTTTATCAAAATATAATCATTCTTATATCTTCATGCCAAATATTGCGCCTGACAGTTGCAAGGTTGCTTAGATTACGGTCGATAGAAAATGCATTTCGCTGAGTTGCAGCCTCGATTTTCAGACGGAGGTCGCAGCCTATATGCAAATTATACCGTATCCCACTCTAGGCGGAAACCAACGATAAATTTCCGTGACGCACCACCATTGTTTACAGTTTCAATCGTCAGCCAGTTTTTTTCTGACCAATGCTCGGTTTCTAATACAAATCTCCGTGTTTCTTTTTTTTCAATTACACCATATATGTCAGTAATTTATCCATGTTTACACAAAGGACTGATTTCTGTACCATTCTAAATTGTTTGAAATTTAACAGCGTTTTTGCTCACCAGCTGTAGACGGGCATCTTTATTGAAAATCCTTCTGATGCTAGTCAGTAACAAAGTTGGTTGGATATGGGTTAAAAAGCTATAACTTAATATTACATTCATTGACATCATCGAAAAATGAAACATAAGCTATGGCCGATCTCTTCCAAAATATAATGAAACCAAACAAGATCGAACAATTGATTTTCATAGAGTGTAAGGGAACTTTTGAGAGGGGGTCTTTTTAACCTAAACTGGGACATTGTGACTGTGGGGTGTGTTAACAGGACAGCGTTACATCAAGGAGATGTATTAAACCCCCTTTTTCCAGAGTGTGGCTTAATTCTTAAAGGGATTAAACACGCTATATAAAAGTATTCTACCTTCAATTCGAAGGGTAGAGCTCTCTGATATCATTATTGTGATTGTGTCTCCACAGTGGAGAAATAATCACAGAAATAATACCTGAGCTATCGTACAAATCAAGGAACAAAGGAAAGCCACGTATTTGGTGTAAAAATCGTCAAGGTGCTGAATACAGCATAATAACCTCATTACAGTGCATTACAGAGATGCATTAAAGCCCCTTTTGCCACATTGTGTCTCATAATCAAGTCCCATAATATTGTCCTATCCCATATCAGAATTCATATTCACTTTACTGGCTACTCTACTTGATAGCGTTATTCCACTTTGCAAATGATGTGGAATACATGGCAAGGCTCATTTCTGTACAAATTCTATCTAGTATTTCTCTACAATAATCAAGATTATTAAACCAAAGATTCGGTTGAACCTTGTAATTACCGTACCTCTAGCCTAGCCTAATCGGAAATGCTAGGGATATGGATCCTCACCCCTTGCCTAGGAGGCTAGGGATATGGATCTGTATCTCTAGACTCAGAGACTAGAGGTACGGATCTGTACCTTTAGACACTTCCTTTCACGAAATATCCTTTAGTGACCAGTTTCGAAGCACCTTAGTAGTAGCCTTGCGATTCATTGGTTCACGGTAGTTACAGTCTTAAGGCCAAACTCTGTAGGGAGTTTAGAAACTGGCGGTTTGATTTTCTTTCGATATTATTTGTAGTTGTGGCAATTTGTGGCTCATTTGGTACTTCGATCGCTGAAGAAAGAATTTCCGGGAATACACATGCAGGGCTTTTTTTCCAGAAAATGGGGAGGGGCCTCAGCCTTTCATTTTGGGAAATTCAAGTGTGATTTTCAGCCAAATTGGGAAAAAGCAGACTGACTTTCAAGGTACATCGTCAAACAAATTGATGGCAATGTACATACATACAGTAAATAGAAAGCTGCAACGACTTAATAATTGAAACACATTTAACAGTTACGCTCTAAGTGCTTAAACCATGGCCAAATATCTCACAGTATTTACACAAATAGGCTTATAGCCCTTTTTAACACTACTGTGGTACACCCATGGGTGCCAGAGTTCATACTTCAGCAGAACTGCTTTCCAGCCAAGATATGATTCAAGGGAATCATTATCTATGTAAGTTACAGGGCTAGGCTTGGATATTATGTCTGGGTATGTAGAGTTTGCATCATCTGCAGGAGTAATGATTGTCTGTTGTTCAGACAACTGGAGATCGGCGATGTCTGACGAACCTGGCACTTCAGATTGAGACTTAGTATGTGGAGATTTGATTACCTTTAGAGTGATTGGCAAGGAATTTGAACGTTTAACGCCGAAGGTAAAAAGGCTGCGCTGGCCTTTATTGTCTGCAGCCCTTTTAACAAATTTTTTGTGATATTTCCCATTTTTTGACATGTTTTACGTGGATATGGCGTGTTTCTTTTTTTTTTCTCAAATACTTTTATGGCAACTGAGTTAGAATATGTTCTGCAATGTTAGGTTAAGACAACTTGTTTTATCAACTGTAAGGTTTTATAAAAGATAAACTATTATATAACAGGTCAAAGGAATTTAACATTGAATGATAGGGAAATGACAGCCATAATGTTCTTATCCAAAAAGGAAATTGAGTCGGGGGCAAACAATGAATAAATAATGTTTTAAGTAGTTTCTAAAAGGAATAAGTATATTGATCATTAAAATGATAAAAAGATATAAAATATTTTCATTTGTCTAATACAGATCGACATGGTTTTTTATTTTATTAATCTTTTGGATTGTTAAGATACTGTTATTTCCTCCTGTAACTCCACCCACATCCGGTTTTTTATGTCCGTCTAAACTTCTTCTCAAAGTCTGACAACTTCTCCCCATTTTGAAAACTTCTCCCAATTCTCAGACTAGGGAGAAGTGACTTCTCCCCAAATTCTTAGAGTTGGCAGAGGCCTGTTTATGGCCAATAGTCTTCTTGTTAGAGAAGTATTACTGCATGATTTGATATGAATTTGTCTATTAGAGTAGCAGGTAACTTTAACACTTGTCATTTTTTGCTAGATAAGTGGATAAATAACTTTATTATGTTTTCATAGATGACTTGCCAGTTTGATAAGCCATTAATAAACCGAGCAATATGCATCCCATTTGATTCTGATTGTGTTTATTAAAGCCCATATTTTAGCCAGATGCAGGCAAGCTAATTTATATGAAGCTTCAGGTAATAATCTGATGTGTCAGACTGACGCTTGGGCAGATATTTTTGAGTGTCAAAAATGGGTCATTTCAAATATGCAAGGCTCAAAAACTGGGCTCTGGGGTCAAATGAGAACCCCAGATTTTGACTACTTTTTGCCTTCCCATCTGGTATATTACATTGTATAACTATATTAACATTTTTTATTGCACAGGTTCTCTCTTTTTCAGCATGGACGTTTATACTGCTCAGCTGCATATGCTAAGAATCCTTCAGCTCCACTGACAAAATACATGGTACATTTTTCTTTGATATATGCATACTTTTTCCCCTTCATATCATAACATCACTATATTATACATCATGAATGGAAACATATTCATATGAATTTGCAAAGATTTAGTGATATAAAATAAGATTTTAGGAAGTATTAAGTATGTGCTAGTTAGCTCCACTGGCCGAAGGACAGCGGGCTTATGTCATGGTCCGTTGTCCATCGTGCGTCTGTCCGTCAGTCCGTCAGCTTTTATTTTAACCATCTTCTTCTCTGAAACTACCCATCCAATTTTGATGAAACTTCACAGAAATGATCCTGCCATGGTCCTCTTCAGAATATCTTGAAAGAATTTGATTCCTTCAAAAACTCTGATTGCCATGGCAACAAAACTTAAAAATATTGGAAATCTTTGAAAATCTTCTTGTCTGAAACCATAAGGCCTACGGCTACCAAATTTGGCACATAGCTTTGTCTAGTGGGCCTCTATCAAGTTCCTTCAAATTATAGCCCTGGGGTCAAATTTGACCCCGCCCCGGGGGTCACAAGTTTTACATGGGCTTATTTAGGGAAAACTTTAGAAATCTCCCCGTACCTAGCCATAAGGCCTAGGGCTACCAAATTTTGCATGTGGCTTTATCTAGTGAGCCTCTACCAAGAGTGCCCAAATTATAGCCGTTGGGTCAAATTTGACCCCACCCTGGGGGTCACAAGTTTTACATGGGCTTATTTAGGGAAAACTGTAGAAATCTTCTTGTTACTGACCATAAGACATAGGGCTACCAAATTTTGCATGTGGCTTTATCTAGTGGGCCTCTACCAAGAGTGCCCAAATTATAGCCCTGGGGTCAAAATTGGCTCTGCCCCGGGGGTCACAAGTTTTACATGGGCTTATATAGAGAAAACTTAAGAAATCTCCCTGTACTTATTCATAAAGCGTAGGGCTACCAAATTTCGCATGTAGCTATATCTAGAGGGCCTTCACCAAGAGTGTGTAAATTAAGCCCTAGAATGGAATTTGATTCATCCCGAGGGGTCAGAAGTTTTACATGGGGTTATATAGTGAAATCTTTAGAAATCTTATTGTTACTAACCATATGAACTAGGGCTACCAATTTTAGTCCTGTCTCAGGGGTCTTATGTTCAAAACCAATTGGCCAAGTATTATGATGTTGTTAGCCAGTGGAGCGATACAGGGCCATCATGGCCCTCTTGTTTTTTTTTTTGTTTTTTTGTGAACTGGCTGAAAGCCAGCAGAGCTTATGTCATGGCATGGTTTCCGTTGTCTGACTGTTAGTCTTTTTCTTGTTTACACGATTAAGTCTGCAATTGTGGTCAGATTTTCATGAAACTCATATAGTTAATTTATATCATTTATAGCTTGAACCCTTTTGTCGAAAGAAATCTGTTGATAAGTAAGGGAAAAGTAGCCATTTACAGTTAAAAATTAACGTTTCTTGTTTACACAATGAAAAGTCCTCGAAAAACCCAGTGGATTAAGCGTGGCTCGAACCCGAGGCCTCCAGGCTACTAGTCCTACACTTTACCACTGAGCCACATAGGACCCCAAGACAACTTTAGAGAACGTATAGAAAATCGTGGCAGATCTTGAGTAGATTTGTTATAGTTTCGAGAGAAATGGCTAAAACTTGTAACTAAACATACCGAAAGCGCATGGAAGCGCTGGAAATAGCAGTAATACAAAAATGATACAATAAAATCATGGAGTTCCCTGCTATTTTTCTTTAAATCGTGGACATCGTGACTGACTGTAAAAGCAGCATAAGCAGTTCAAAATCTGACATTTGTTTTGGTTGTAGTGGCGAATCTGTTATTGAATTGATTGAATGGTGTTTTACGCCGCTTTCAACATTATTTCAGTCATATCAGGGCGACAACTCACATTTTCATGAATTTCCTGGGTTTCACCGGGACTAGGCTAGGGCTCTGAAATGTCTTGCCCAAGGACACTCCCATGAAAAACCCAGTCGATCCAGTGAGGCTCGAACCCGGGGCCTCCAGGTCACAAGTCCCACACTTTACCACTGAGCCACGCAGGACGCAGCGAATCTTCAAATCCGGGCCAACCATTCAATAATGAAATGAGAACCTATTTTTTTTTGTTCTTATTCATTAGCAGTCATACACCTTGATTTTAATGGTTTCTACAGTGTAGAGATAAGATAAATTCTGTAAAAAAAGTTGTCTTTTTGGATCATTTTCTTATAAGTATTCATGAAAGTTATTTGGCAACATTGAATAATGGATAATGACGGTGTATGCCAATTTTGAGACAACCCCTAATAAAGTTACAAGGTCCGATTTACAACTCCTACGTCCACCTCGGGTTACACATGTCTAATAAAAGGAAAGCTGGTATAAATTTATTTTATATTATTTGATAGCTTTGTGGTTTATGTTTATTATTGTATTGCATTTCATTTTGTAGGAGGAAATGAATGGTGTGAATGTGATAGTTGAAAGTGAGCTGGCTCCAGTATGCCGCCTGACATTGGCAGTTAAAGCAGGTGCAAGAAATGAGTTGCTCAGTGAACAAGGTGTTACTCATGCTTTGAGATACCTTCCAGGGCTGGTAAGCCTCTACAAAACTCCAAACAAGTTGTATCTTTATTCTAAATTCATTATGTATACTCTCCTGAAGTTTTGAGGGTTTCAAGGATCAGATGGTCCATAGGCATAGATTTGTGTCCAATTCTGCCTCTACAGTTTTAGCTGAAATGTTAATATGTGTTTCATCTAGGCTACATGATTGCAGGAATCACTTTTGTAAATAATCCCCCACATTTCCTGACACTTTGCGGTAGTGGTTGGCTGATGATCGACTATAGTCAAAAGTCATTTGGTTTCGGCTTCCGATTGCGATAATCGATTGAGAAATCTTGGAATTGACTGTAGTCGGTACCAGAACTCGCTCGGTCCCAAAACATGAATACAGGTTTGGTTTTGTGACTAATTAATCACACTCTTGGATTCAACATGGTGGACAACAAACACGAAAAGTGGCTGTAAAAATGAGCAAGAAACTTTTGTCCACAGTTGTCTTGAGAAAACTTGACAACTCAGCAGGGTTCTCATTGACCCCCGGACCCCAGGTTTTGACGCTTGGAAGTTTGAAATGACCCGTCTCTGACATTCAAAAATGTCTGCGGAAATGTCAATCTAACGCATAAAATTATCGTCTAAAGCTTCATATTAATTAGCTTGCATGCATCCAGCAGAAATATGGGCTTCAATGAACATGATCAGTATCACATGCAAAGGACACACTCGGCTCTGTTTATCACAGGTAATCAAGCTGCTGAGTGATTTATGAAAATGTAATAAAGGTGTTAATCCTCTTGTGTAAAGTGACAGATTTGAAAGTTACCTGCTATTCTAAATGACAAATTCATGTCAGACCATGCAGTAATACTTCTCCAAAAATTAATTGACATGAAAAATAGGTTGCCGAAAAAAACATGAAAACCCATGACACTATACAAAGGTCAGTGTGGCATCGTCTGATCAGAGGCACTTCAAACTATCTTCTCATCTTTATTAATGAATTTAAGCAGTGAATTTGCACAAATATCTCAATAAAACAATAAGTGGAAGCTAAAACCTCTGTTCATAAGTGAAAATAATGGTTGTTTCATGAAATGAAAATATAGATCAATAACAGAAAGGGAGGGGGGTTGGAAGGACACTGGAGGTTAGGCCTTCTTGTCTTACAGTGATAGTACTGAAATAAGTGTTAAAGAAGGTGGTATTGGACACTAATACAAAGAAAGAAAACAAGTATAAAAGAACCCTCTTATGGATGTGACCTTCATTTTCTCCCTTTTCCACAATGTTCTATGCTTTGGAATATAAATTCAGTCATTCGAGCCACAGTTTAATTGTTGTCTGCAAATGCTTCAAATATGAACAAGTCTGAATTTTTTATCCCCCGCCAAAGGCGGAAGGATATAGTTTAAGCATTGTCCGTCCTTCCGTCCAGGAGAATATCTTCTATACCATTGGACAGAATTTCGTGAAACTATACGTGTGTACAATAACCCATTCTGCTGATGTACTTTTTTTTTTTTTATTCAGTGCAAAGTGGCCAACTGAAAGCGATTTTTTAAGTTACGCAGTCAAGTAAATTTTTGTTGTTTTGAGTCTTATCTTGAAAACTATACAGAGATTTTACATCGAACTTGTCACATAGATCTATCAACCACCATTAGGAAATGCAGGACAACAAGTTTCACCCAGAAACACCACATGCAACACCACAGTTATATACCCTTGTTTTTAGCTCACCTGAGCACGAAGTGCTCATGGTGAGCTATTGTGATTGTCCTGCGTCCGTCGTCCGTCATCAACTCTTACCTTGTGTACACTCTAGAGGCCACATTTTCAGTCCGATACTTGTGAAACTTGGTCAGAATGTTTGTCTTGATGATATGTTGGACGAGTTCGAAAATGGGTCATGTGGGGTCAAAAACTAGGTCACTTGGTCAAATCTTAGAAAAACCTAATGTGTACGCTCTAGAGGCCACATTTTCAGTCCGATACTCATGAAACTTGGTCAGAATGAATGCCTTGATGATATCTCGGATGAGTTTAAAATGGGTCATGTGGGGTCAAAAACTAGGTCACTAGGTTAAATCTTAGAAAAACTTGTGTACGCTCTTGAGGCCACATTTTCTGTCCAATACTCCTGAAAGTTGGTCAGAATGTTTGTCTTTATGATATCTTGGAAGAGTTCGGAAATGGGCCATGTCGGGTCTAAAACTAGGTCACCAGGTCAAATCTTAGAAAAACCTTGTGTATGCTCTAGAGGCCACATTTTCAGTCCAATACTCTTGAAAGTTGGTCAGAATGTTTGTCTTGATGATTTCTCGGATGAGTTCGAAAATGGGCCATTCGGGTCAAAAACTAGGTCACCAGGTCAAATCTTAGAAAAACCTTGTGTAAGCTCTAGAGGCCACATTTTCAGTCCAATACTCTTGAAAGTTGGTCAGAATGTTTGTCTTGAAGACATCTCTGACAAATTTGAAAACGGGCCATGTTGAGTCAAAAACTAGGTCACAAGGTCAAATCTTAAAAAAACCTTGTGTATGCTCTAGAGGCCACATTTTCAGTCCAATACTCTTGAAAGGTGGTCAGAATGTTTGTCTTGATGATATCTGGGATGAGTTCGAAAATGGGCCATGTTGGGTCAAAAACTAGGTCACCAGGTCAAATCTTAGAAAAACCTTGTGTAAGCTCTTGAGGCCACATTTTCAGTCCAATACTCTTGAAAGTTGGTCAGAATGTTTGTCTTGACAGTATCTCTGACAAATTTGAAAACAGACCATGTTGGGTCAAAAACTAGGTCACTAGGTCAAATCTTAAAAAAACCTTGTGTATGCTCCAGAAGCCACTTTTTCTGTCCAATACTCTTGAAATTTGGTCAGAATGTTTGTCTTGATAATATCGCAGACAAGTTTGAAAGTGGGCCATGTGGGGTCAAAAACTAGATCACTAGGTCAAATCTTTGAAAAACCTTGTGTACGCTCCAGAAGCCACTTTTTCAGTCCAGTGCTCTTTAAAGTTGGTCAGAATGTTTGTCATGATGATAGCTTGGATGAGTTTGAAAATGGGTCATGTCGGGTCTAAAACTAGGTCACCAGGTCAAATCTTAGAAAAACCTTATGTAAGCTCTAGAGGCTACATTTTCAGTCCAGTAATCCTGTAATTCAGTCAGAATCTTTGTCTTGATAAATTATTAGACTAGTATGAAAATGGGTCATGTTGGATAAAAAACTAGGTCACAAGGTCAAATCTTGGAAAAACCTTTTGTACTATAATTACAGTCGAATATTCTTAAAACTTTTGTTAGAATGTTTGTCTTGATGATATCTTGCATTAGTTTGAAAATGGGTCACGTGGAATAAAAACTAGGTCACCAAGTTTCATCCTTGAAAACAGTGTGTACACTCTAGAGGCCACATTTTTAGTCCAATAATCTTGAAATTTGCTTTGAATGTTTGTCTTGATAATATCTTAGACTAGTATGAATATGGGTCATGTTGGATATAAAACTAGGTCACTAGGTGAAATCTTGGAAAAACCTTTGATACACTCTACAGGCCACATTTTCTCTCAGATATTCATGAAAGTTTGTTGGAATGTATGTATGGATAATTTCTACATGTCAAGTAGGCCACTGAGACAAATTCTAGAAAAAGCTTGTGTGCACTCTAGAGGCCATATTTGTAAGCCCAATACTAATGAGTGTTTGTCAGAGTGTTTGTCTTAATATCTCTGAAGAGATTGGAAATGGGTCATGTTTGATCAAAAGGCTCAGGTAAGCGACTTCAGGGCCATCATGGCCCTCTTGTTTGAAAATCCCCTACTTTTTTTAAAAGTGTGCTGGCAAATCCCCCATTTTTTTCATGTCATTGATGAAACTCTGGTTAATGGAGGCCTTCTCACCATTTAAAACTTGTCCACCAGGCCCCTGCAAATATGATTGGTGGACAATTCTGAAATTTGTCATATGAACAAGATGATAGTTGTATCCACCTTGATAAACATTTAATTTACATGAGCCAAGTAAATGTGGATCATAATATTATTATTAGAATTGTCTTCAACAGGCTGGAATTTTTTTGTTTGAAATAGACAAATATGCTCTGCTGTCTGTTCTGCTGGGGTCATAAAAATTTTGGATTTATTTCAAGTTCTCAGACGGGTTATGCAACACAAGCATTAATGAGCCATGTTCTGGCAAAAGGGGGCTTAATACATCCCCATGATGCATTATACCAAGCAAGACGTCATATAATTGTGGGTCCATGGAATACTTTTTCTGACAATTAACTGAATTATGAGGTACGAGACTGGTAGACTGGTCCTGTGAGCTTCAGAAAATTGACCTATAGCAAAAAGTTTCGGCCCAGGTCAGTTGCCCGGACTGCGCAGGCTGACCTGGTCGATACTTTTTGCAGATACATTAAGCCCTCTTTTCACAGAGCATTGCTGATTTTTTTTTGTTAGGGTGATGTAGCCACTCCCATGAGTATCAGAAGACATACTATGCAGTGGTTTGGTGGTGTATTCAGGTCAGTATGAGATTATTACTCTTGTAGTTATCTGTTGGTTGGTCATCTGTTGGTATGAATTTTTATAGATACATCTGGGTCCGACGAATCACCGAAATACCCATTTTTTTTTTTTTTTTATAATTAGTTAAAACTACTAATATAAGTACGAAAGATGTGTCTTTTTTGTGTTTCTAACACAACTTATGTTTATATTGATGAAAGGTGGTTAGTTTAAAACAAAATGACAGAATAACAACATACCATTGACGTCCGCCGTAATGAATGTTCACCGAAATACCCGTTGTCCACCGAAATACCCGCACGACGTAGTAAAATATGTCGATTCAGGGAGTTTACATTCTTACTACAGTAGCTGTTTTACAAGGTTGATGTGTCTGATCTATATCCATAAATATGCTCGGAAAAAATTGTTTTCTTTCGTGATATTTGAATAATGAAATTAAAAATGTATCTAGAAAACTGGTCGCCATTTTGAATTGGGTAAACATGTTACCCGGCCTTAAATTTGTAGACTTGTCTAAATTCTACATCTGCTGACGATAAATCAAATATCGATATAGATCTACATAATATAGATATATATATATATAACTGCAGTTCACTCTCTAGGTCGGTAAACATAATGGAAAAAGCAGAAAATGTTGGTCAAAGGCGACACGCGCATTACGATGGATACATCACGCACTGCTTAATTTAGGTACTTCATTCGCAAATGGAATGCACTTGCATTCTCTGTGGAGGATATTTGTGTTTATAATTTAAAGAAATAATATATAGGTGACAATGCCATACTGATAACTCCTAAGTCTTTATTTTGTGTAATAAAGATCGGGTGTGTCGGTGTGTCAGGACTAGACACACAAGTATTTCGGTGATTGTTCTCCACGTGAATCAATGATCAATGTATATAAACAACATTTTTCTTCAACATTAATCTTCTCAATAGTGATCATTACTTTAATTATTCGTGTTTTCTGTGAAAAAGAGACAAATCTTGCGGAGGTAGAATCCCTAAATTAACAAATATTTACAACGTCGAGCAGGTATTTCGTTGGACTTAAATACGGCTATCCCGATGCACATTGTTTACGGCGGACCTCAATGATACGTTGTTATTTTGTCATTATGATTTAAACTAACAGCCTTTCATCTCTATAAACGTTATTTGGGTCAATTACCACCAAAAAAAAAACAAAAAAACTGTTGTACTTCAATAGAAATTAGAACTCAGTAATAAAAAATTAAGGGTATTTCAGTGTTTCGGTGGTATTTCGGTGATTTGTCAGACCGGATACATCTTTATAGCCAGAGAGAAAAAAAAAACTGTTAAAGCTTTTTAGTGTGTAGAATGGTTCAGATATTGGTCATCTGTGTAAACATACATACATAATCGATAAATATGGTGTAATGTATTAAGAAACTTGAGGGATTTAGAAAAGATTTAAAACGGGGAAACGACATACCTGAGCATACCTGACCTGTGACCTGGTAGTTGAGGCGATTTTTTGCCTCTTACGTCTAATGCATATAAGAGAAGTAGTCAGTGACTTGGAAAGAAAGTTGTGTCAGTACTGGTGTGAGAAAGCCACGAAACCTATACGTAGGTGCGCTGATCTGTCTGATATGACCTAAGCTGTTAAAACCGTGTTAAACTCCAATATAAACAGAGTGCTTCCTTTGATGGCCCCAAGAGAATGAAACACATTTTCTATTGGTTGTTATCTGTGCCAACTTGCAACACTCAGGGGCAAAATATAGCATGAAGATACAAAAATAATTATGTAGGGCAGTTGGACTCTTCAAATTCGAATGCATTGGCAGACGACAAATTTGAAGTTGGTACAAAGAAGCTGAAGTTCTCTGATAGGGTAAAAATATTGTGAGAAAAGGAGAAAATGCTCGTTACTTGCATTTTCTCCTTTTCTCACAGTGTTTTCAAAAGCCTCCTTCTTTAGGGTTGCTGAACATGAGATTGTTTAGTAAAGGGTTAAGCAAAGAACCTCCTCTCTCTAGATTTTAGAACTAAACATTGTGATCAACATGCATTTTACCATAGGGTTCAACAATGGTTCTACTTTTGAAAAGTAATAGTCTACAAGTTTGTTACCTTGGAAAAGTGACTCTTTTCATGATTTTTTTCAGTCAGTTAGCCAACCACTTTTGAAGACATCATGGTGATAGGAGAAAGTCCATGCAACAAGCAATTTTTCTGTTTGTCATACCATTTCACATTTACTCAACTTTACATCATTTTGATAAGCTTTAACTTTCCTGAAATGTTTTCTAGATTGCTGAAAATTTATCCAAGAATGTGATGGGCTATCTGGGATAATTATCATCAGTGTGAAAGACAAGAATAATGACACACTTCATGTCTTATTTTATTTTCTGTAGCTCTACCACCACAAGAGAACTTGCCTACTACAGCACTGAGTTTATTCCTAATGATGTGTAAGTTTAATTGTATATGTTGATGGATCTTTATAGTACATATTATTAGCTCCACTGGCCTTTTGCCAGGGGGCTTATTCATGGCCCGTTGTCTGCCATGCGTGCGGACGTACATACATCAGTCCATCCGTGCATGCGTTAATTTTTATTTCAAACTTCTTCTTCTCAAAAAGTACCAGTCCAACTTTGATGGAACTTCACAGAAATGATCCTGCCATGGTCTTCTTCAGAATTTCCTGAAAGAATTTGACTCCTAAAACTGGTTGCTATGGCAACAAAACTGAAATATATTGAAAACCTTTGAAAATCTTCTTGTCTGAAACCATAATGCCTAGGGCTACCAAATTTGGCATGTAGCTTTATCTAGTGTACCTCTACCAAGTTTCTTCATATTATAGCCCTGGGGTCAATTTTGGCCCTGTCCCGATGGTCACAATTTTTATATGGGCTTATATAGGGAAAACTTTAAAAATCTTCTCGTACCTAGCCATAAGGCCTAGGACTACTAAATTTTGCATGTAGCTTTATCTAGTGGGCCTCTACCAAGTGCCTAAATTATACCCTTGGGGTAACATTTGGCCCCGCCCCAGGGTTCACAAGTTTCACAAGGGCTTATATGGGGAAAACTTCAAAATCTTCTTGTACGTAGCCATAAGGCCTAGGGCTACCAAATTTTGCATGTAGGTTTATCTAGTGGGCCTCTACCAAGAGGGCCCAAATTATAGCCCTGAGGTTAAGTTTGGCCCCACCCCAAAGGTCACAAATTTTGCATGGGCTGATATAGTGAAAACTTTAGAAATCTTCTTGTTACTAACCATAAGACCTAGGGCTAATGAATTTAGCCCTGTCTCAGGGGTCTCATGTTTTACAGGTCCTTTTATTGAGGAAACTTTGGAAATCCTCTTGTTTATAACCACACATGCCAGACCTGTATCATTTGGCATGGGGCTTTATCTTGTGGACCGCCAACAGGATTTAAGTAATTATAGCTCTGTGGTCAAAAATGGCTTTGCCCTGGGGGTCATAACTTTCTCGTATGATTTTGTAGAAAAAAATTGTATGTCTTCTAGTTTGAAACCAATTTGCCAAGTATTGTAATGTTTGGCATGTAGTTTTTTAACTTTTCAGCCAGTGGAGCGATACAGGGCCATCATGGCCCTCTTGTTTTGATATTTTGGTGGAAATAGAATGTACCATTCCATATTTTTGTTGCTCTTGTGTGCTGATACACTGAATCTATATAAAGGAAATACCATCCCAGACCATTTGCATTTCTCTGTCAAATGATCATACAATTAATGAGTATTTGCTGCTGCTATCCATGTCATTAATGTATATGGCAGGGCTGATTTGCTACCATTGTAAATCCTACTATTATACTGTTCAGAATGTAGCAAACAAAGAAACTGTGTCAGTCCATTGAAGTGAATGTAGCTTGTCAATATGGCTTAGTGTGGTAATTTTAGTATAGCAATTTCTTCATGGGCAAATGAAGCCATGGAATCTTGTAGAGGTTATACATGCAGTATAGGAACATTACTGGGCTTTTAGAATCATTACACACCCCAGGTTGAGACAGATTTTTACAAATGAAATGACATTTTAAAGGCCACTGTCAGCCAACATGTTAATCACAAAGTTTCCTGGCTATCAACAATTTTTAAATGCATGTACGACCTAATCCCATTGTTTACTTTACATACTTGTTTATTATGTGTTTCAGGCATAACATGCTTGATATCTTTATTTGGTATTTTTTCATCCAGCAAGACTAAGCCAAAGGATAAGAAGAAGATGAATAGAGAGCTTAGTACTTAAATATTTATAAGACTTCAGTTGTGTAAATTGCATCTTGAACTCTTTACCAGATTACAAGATTTTAGAGGGGTATGATTTGAAAGTATTAACTGATGACAATTTCAATGTGGCTCAAATGATTAGACTTGTCATATAAAGGTTAGCAAACATTCTGGGAACGGGAGAAAATAGAAAATTTGGATAAGTATGATGGTAATTTGGTAAAGAGTTGAAAGAATAAGATATTTCTATGCTCTTTATAATATCACTTCTGTAGAGGTTTTGCAAGTTCCAATCTGGTGTTTTGTGCTAAAAGAGACAGTATCAATCCTATAGACTGGGAAAGCAACCAAAAGCTGCATCCACAGCTGTACAAAGATCTAGGCTATGTTGAAGCTAACCCAACCTTACGTAAGCTGAACATTTGATGTGTCATCCTATTTAACATTAACTCTTTACCACATGATGGAATTTTAGACTCTACCAAATTGAAAACTTTTGTAGACTACAAATTATTTATAGCTCAGATGATGATTTCTATCTTCGATAGGGTAGAAAACATTGTGGGAAAAGGAGAAAATGCTGGTTATCAGCATTTTCTCCTCTTCCTACAATGTTTTCAAAAATCTTTTCTAATAGGGTCGTTAAAACTCGGGAGTGTGTGGTAAAGAGTTAAGCATTCCAAAAATTATTGGGGCCCCCCCCCCCCATTTTTTTTTTTCCATATTACATGTGAAGACGTACATAATTATATCTGTATATTTTATCTGTTTAATCAGAGTTTAGATGAAGACTATTACAATCAAATATCAAGTATTTTTTACAGATCACTTTTTGACAGATTGAAAACATGTTCTCAACTCCCTAACATAAGAAACCAAGCTTCTACAAGAGTTACTAGAAACCTACATGGATAACTGTACAGGCCATTGTCTATCATCCATTGTTATTGATAACCGGATACCTGAAAATGTGGCCACTCATACTAATCCTCTACCACACAGCAAAACTTTAGACTTGTCCAAATTGAAAGCATATGCAGACTAGAAAATAACTGACTCTTAAATTGAAATTTGCATTTGGAAGAGTAGAAAATAATGTGGGAAAATGAGAAAATACTGGTTACCAGCATTTTCTCCATTCCCCATAATTTTTTCACAAGGTCTCTTATTCAGGGTCCTTAAATCTTGGGATTGTATGTTAAAGGGTTAATTAAGCAAAATTTCACAGTAGTAGTGAGGCAATTTGTCTGTAATTGTCAACATGTGATGTGCCTTTTAATTTTGAAAGGACCATCACTTTGACAAAACCACTTTGATTCTTAACATGTTTAGTTCTGTTTGAAAGTAGATAAATTTGACTGTGCACATATACCTAAACCAAAAGGCATCCAGGCAAGTAGAAAATTGAAGTAGTACAGTATATGTAGCCAATTTTTGTATTCATACATTTTCAGTGATGACAGAGCTACTGCATCAAGCCGCTTTCAGAGAAAATGTGGGAAATTCTCTCTTTTGTCCAGCAACAGCTATAGGTTCACTGACAGAGGAAAAGGTAGTGTACATTCATAGAATATTCAGCCTCTTCATTTCAGAGACTCCGATTAATCTTTTAAGAGCATATGCCTCTTTTACATACAGTGTAGAACAAAGAACAAACTACGCAGAACTTGAGGTCTAGTCTTGGATCTACACTTTTAATATTTTGTGAGAAATTCAAGCCAAAGGAAGCTTTGAAATTACAGTTTTCAAATCTTTTATTGTGACTTTTAATGTCTATTGCATTTATATGTGATTGGCCAAAGGCAGGGGACTTCAGAGCCCTATTGCCAGGAAAAATCTGCCTTCATATGACCGAAATAATGTTGAAATTAGCAGAAAAACCCATTTAAATAAATGGAAAAACTGTCTCATTTATATTTAACAGCCATTTTTGGCTAAGGTAGGAAATTTGTTGGGACCAAATTCACCAACAACTCTGTCTTAGCCATTTACATGGATATGCCAAAACAGTGATTCTATGATTGTCATGAAAAATACAAATCACATGGGAATGACTGGGTCCCAGTAAAAAGTCATCGCATCTAATTTGGGTCGACATTGATGAATGTTGGAAGGATTTCAGGACACTTTCAATTTTGATCCCTGATATTAGAACCTATGTTAAAAGGCAGTCAATGAACATTGACAAGGTGAAAGGGTCTGACAGCAGACAATGGGTTTTGCCAGTGTATAGGAAATCAAGAAAGATGTTGAAAATATATGTACGGGAAAGATGTTTCTTTAAAATCTTATGGAGGAATCTTGGTCATGAAAAAAAAGTCACCGTAAAGCTTGTACATGAAAAAAGAAAATTTCAAGGTGAGGATATAAGGGCACTTCTCCATGCCAAAATAGCGTGTGCAGAAAAATAAACTCTTTAAACACATGAAGAAAAGTTTACAAGCGATAAAGTTCACTGGCTCCATGTTGTATGCATGAAGTGATGTATTACAATATAATGGATATCTTCTAATGCTTATGATGATAATTGCTTAACTTGTTAATACATGACAGAATTTTAGACTGGTATTTATTGAAAGCATTTACATTCGTCAAATTGGTTGTGGCTGTAATCAAGGAATTTGTGAAAATGTAGAAAATGTTGTGGGAAAAGGAGAAAATGGTGGTAACCAGCATTTTCTTCTTTTCCAACTACATTTTTAAAGGCCTTACTTTGTAGGGTAGTCAAAACTTGGGATTGTGTGGTAAAGGGTTAACTATCAAATTTTGCTTCTTTTTAGTTGGTCAGAACTTTCTTACTCAATAATACCTAATGTGACTTAAAGTTATCAGCAAGCAAAGAGTTTACTTCAAACTTACCCCAAAGTAGAAAAGTACCCCCTTTTTAAGTTTCATTCTGTTTTGCAGATTTTAGGCTTTCAGGAAGCAATGTACACAAATGACAGAATGCTACTGATAGCCTCAGGTGTAGATCGATCAGATCTTGACAAACTAACTAAGGATATTGCTAGTCCAAGTACTAGTGAAACAAAAGGAGGGGCTGAAGCAAGGAGCAAGAAAGCTACATACTATGGAGGTATGTTAGATGTACTGAAGGGTTTCACCCATAGGTTGCCAATTTAAAAATGAGAACATATTCAGTCATGAGAAAAAGACCTTGATACTGCAATTTGGAGGCTGTCTGTGCTAGGTTTAGAAGGTTGTCCATACATCAAAAATTTAGATCAAGATCAGGCTGTATGATTGTGCTGTCTGATCTAGGTAAGTACTAGTGGCAAAAGCAACTGAAGCTATGGTGTGACTCAGTTCTTTGTTCTGATTTCTGTTTTAAAAAGATCCCAAGAGTTTTAGCAAGTTTTTAAAGTTTTAGAAGTGCTACAAAAGAAAACATACTGGTATATGAATTCGCAACAAAAACTAACAAGAGCTATCATAGTTCATTGTCAGTATCATTAGGTTGGTTGACTTTTTATACCCCCGCAAAACGAATGTTTTCGGGGGTATACTGGAATCAGCCTGTGTGTCCGTCTCTTCGTCTGTGTGTCCGTCCGTGTGTCCGTCTGTGTACAAATAATTGCCTGTTTCTCTCAAAGCGCTGGCGGGGGTATTAAGTCACATTCAGTGACAGCTCTAGTTTTTCCTACTTTTGGATAGGTCTGAGCAAAACCTGCAATCTGATCTTTGATCTACACCATCTGCAATTGCTTGGACAGTTTTGGCAAAGAAACATGTAAATTGCAATTATCTTGGTCTTATTTCTAGATGGGATGTGTCTATTAGGCTTTTTCAATGCTCTAACAGATGATAGACGGGTTTTAATAAGACTAAATCATGTCATGTGTAGGAAAAATTGCTTTTTCCTGCGTGTAAAAATGTTGAGCTGCTTTCTTGCCAAAAGAAATATATTTAATCCTGGACCACACAATCCTGAATTTTAACGACCCTGAAGAATAAGCCTTTTGAAAACATTGTGGGCAAAGGAGAAAATACTGGTAACCAGCATTTTTGCCTTTTCCCACAATGTTTTCTACCCTATTATAGACAAATTTAATCATTTAAGGCACATTTGTCATCAACTTGTGCTTTCAATTTTGACAAGTCTACAGTTTCATAGTGTGGTAAGAGGTGAAGCAGCCGTGTGGAAAAAGGGAGTTTAAAGCATCTTAGTGGTGCATTGTACTAAGCAAGTGGTTGCATAATATGTATCCATTTTGTCTTAAAATCGGCTGATCCATGGCATAGAATGGTCCTTTTGTATGCAGAAAATTTTCCAATAGCAGAAAGTTTTGACCAAGGTAAGCCTTCACAGACTACACAGGCTGTCATTGGTATATACCTTTTGTAGATGCATTGAAAATTTCTTCACAGAGCATGACTCATTTGTTATGTAATTTCAGGTGAACTAAGGCAACATTATCCAGGATATGAAACAGCCCATGTTACTGTAGCTACAGAAGGAGCTGGGTAAGTATCACATTGTGGCTTAGCATAACCCTGTCATTGTCTGTGTCATCGTCATCCTAGCATTTTGGCTTTTCCAGATATCTCTATCATTTCAATAGATATATATGTCAAAATTGGAACTAACTGAATTATCGAAGGGGAAACCCCACCAAACAGGCTGGTAGTCTTAAAATTATTTTGAGCTACAGTAATGCCCTCAGTGCTTTCATTAAGGCCTGATTTCAGGAATTTTATAATTCCAGGTCAGAATTTCAGGAATTTTTGGTGAAAATTCAGGAATTTTTGATGTTGCACTTACGCAAAAAAATCAACTTTTCACATTTCAATTCTAACAGTAAATGTGATAAATTAGACTGCTTAAAATGTATTAAACAGTTCTCCTTAAATTAAAATGTGTTTTTGGTATTCATCAGAATATCAACAATCAGCCAATTCTGATGAGTATCAACAGCACATGGTTTTAACATAATACATTTCTTAACCAGGAGACTTGGCAAAACAAACAGCAAAAACATTGTGAACAATTTATATTCCATATCATATCATTTCTCATATTCTCATTTCACTTTTGTCAGACGGTAACACCGTAACACCGTTACAAGAAGACTTATTTAGAAATTTTAATATAGTGCGCTGCATGGTTTCTGAAGATAAATAAAAACTCATATATATATTTTCGTGTGTTGTACATTGATATTACTCGTCAAAATATGGTTTTGTTTTTTAGTCATACAGATAACCTCTAATCTTAATTTTCTTATAAGAAAAAAATCAGTTCGAAAAGCGTTAATTGGATAAACTGCCAACCTTTTCGGCATTCGGATTAAGGACAAGTAATTTCCTTACTGTCGCCTTTGTAGGTAACTTGGAAACAATGTATATTAGTGTAATCCGTTTAAATCGCCATCCTTAATTAGCCATTGCTGTAGTTGGTTGTCAGGGTGATACCCAGTTTTAAACTGATTCAGAACACATGTGTGCGATTATGTAACATTAACTGTAAAGGTTGTTATGTATACGTGACTGGTACTCAGTTAGATTTATCACCACACCTTCTTCCAGATGTTTAAACCCTTAGTTTTATGAAAACAGGTAAAACGCTGAGGTTTGAATTTTCAGACGTTTTTGGAAATATTTCGACGTATGTAAAACGTCCAGTTCCATTTTTTTTAGCTCACCTGAGTTTGAAAATGGGTCATGTCGGGCAAAAAACTAGGTTACTAGGTCATAGCTTAGAAAAACCTTGTGTACGCTCTAGAGGCCACATTTTCAGCCAAAAACTCTTGAAAGTTGGCCAGAATGTTTGTCTTGATGATATCTCGGTCAAGTTCGAGAATGGGTCATGTCGCGTAAAAAACAAGGTCACTAGGTCAAATCTTAGAAAAACCTTGTGTACGCTCTAGAGGCCACATTTTCAGCCTGATACTCATGAAACTTGGTCAGAATGTTTGTCTTGATGATATATCGGGTGAGTTCGAAAATGGGTCATGTCAGGTCAAAAACTAGGTCACTGGGTCAAATCTTAGAAAAACCTTATGTACGCTCTAGAGGCCACATTTTCAGTCAGATACACATGAAACTTGGTCAGAATGTTTGTCTTAATGATATCTCGGACGACTTTGAAAATGGGTCATGTTGGGCAAAAAACTAGGTCACTAGGTCAAATTTTAGAAAAACTTTGTGTACGCTCTAGAGGCCACATTTTCAGCCAAAAACTCTTGAAAGTTGGTCAGAATGTTTGTCTTGATGATATCTCGGTCAAGTTCGAGAATGGGTCATGTCGGGTCAAAAACTAGGTCACTAGGTCAAATCTTAGAAAAACGTTGTGTACGCTCTAGAGGCCACATTTTCAGTCAGATACTCATGAAACTTGGTCAGAATGTTTGTCTTGATGATATCTCGGACGAGTTCGAAAATGGATCATGCTGGGCCAAAAACTAGGTCACTAGGTCAAGTCTTAGAAAAACCTTGTACACACTCTAGAGGCCACATTTTCAGCCCAATGCTCTTGGAAGTTGGTCAGAATGTTTGTCTTTATGATATCTCTGACGAGTTCTAAAATGGGTCATGTCTGGTCAAAAAGTAGGTCACGAGGTCATATCTTAGAAAAACTTTGTGTACGCTCTAGAGGCCACATTTTTGGTCCAAAACTCTTGAAATTTGGTCAGAATGTTTGTCTTGATGATATCTTGGACAAGTTTGAAAATGGGTCATGTCAGGCAAAAAATTAGGTCACTGGGTCAAATCTTAAAAAAAAACCCTGAGTACGCTCTAGAGGTCACAGTTTCAGTCTAAATTTCTTGAAAGTTGGTCAGAATGTTTTACTTGATGACATCTCAGATGACTTCAAAAATCAGTCATGTTGGGTCAAAAACTAGGTCAGTAGTTCAAATCTTAGAAAAAACCTGTTTATGCTCTATAGGCCACATTTTCTGTCCAATACTTATGAAAGGTGGTCAGGATCTTTGTTTTGATAACAGTGCTCCAGCCAGGGTAAAAAAAGGGCAGGGTGCTGCTGCTCAGAAGGGCACTTTGAGGCGTAAGGCGCCGGGGCAGGGGAACGTAAGAGTGGGAGAGGGTGTCTCTCTCTCATGGGGGAAGGGGGGATAAGAATTTTTTTTATAACCCTATTGACAGTTTCTTCTGCAATGTCTTGTGTAAAATTAAGGATTTTCACACCAGAAATAATTCTTATATATTGGCTAAATGGATCTTCCAGCTTCATCTTAAAAAGAAAACTATTTTTCAGTATGAGTAGTTTAGCTAAGTCCAGGAGCAATACAAGTAAATGTAGTTCATTAAATAATCCTCATTAACTCTTTACCAGATAACAGACTTGGCAAATTAAAAAGCTATTGATGAACAGAAGGAGTTACCAGCATCTTCTCCTTTTCACACAATGTTTCCTATAGCCTCATGCCATTCAACTGTAGACTTGATACCAATACAATTCATGTCTTCATTTTTAACAGTACTTTGCAAGACAAGCAAGCCACAAAATACTAACAAATACAAACTTTCAACACTTTCTTACTTTCTTTTACTGCAATGTAACTGTGTCATTTTTCTGATACTTAATTATTCAATTTAAAGGGGTTCAAATCTGTACAGGTTGGTGAAATGAGGAAAAAACAGGCCTTCACAGAGTAAATTATTACTTTACATGCCATTCAACAATTCAACATCGTGGATAAATGTTGTTACATAAATGTTGCATTCTTCCTTTCATTAAAATTGTTTCTACATGCCCGTGTGGTAAGGCAAGACTTCAACCCCCCCCCCCCCCCCCAAATGAAATTTGCCAGATCCTTTCATTATAAAAAATAAAGGGGAGATTTTAGCTTCTACTGTATGTTTAATGCAGTGAATAAGCAGATCTCCTTTTGAAATACATTATTCAAGCTGGAAAGACAGTTTGAAATGTCTGTGATCGGGTTGATGTGAAGTTGACATTTGTTCTGTCATGGGTTTCCGTGTTTTTTGCATCGGTCCATTTTCCATGTATTTTAATATTTGGAAGGTATTTATGGACATTTTGACAAACATTCTACAAAATGTAAGTCAACAACATGCTGTGGTATTATTCTCCGCACACTTTAGGAATGCGCCACTTTCCGACTTAGAATAGATTAATTTGCTGACTCATCAATCCTGCCCGATTATTAATGTAACTTTATCAGTTAATATTGAAACCAGGAGTAAATCTAAGAAAAAAATAATTTGTTTATGAACAGAAACATTACATAAAGGTTAATTTTACAAATCATGCACCTTAGATTCAACTCTGAACATGTAACTTGATACGGCAAATTAAGCAAGATCTTCGACATTAATGATAAATCGCGATTCATAACAAACTTAAAAAAGAAAACTAGTCCTCGGAGCCAGCCCCCAATATTGTTGAATAAGAAAACCTATCGTAAAGATACGATAAATCGTTTAAATAGAACATAAAAGACAATGATGGATATAAATTGCCTCTATTGTTCTCAGCACTTGTGTACTCTGACGGACTTGTAATATACAGTCGGGGTCGATCTTTTCACACTTCGCTGCCTGGAGGGGATTAGTAACACGCTGTTAATTGGATTGTATATTCGGAGGCGGATATCCATGATGTCTTAAACAGACTCTTGGCATAGTTTAGATTAGAGGTTACAATACTGAACATGGGGCAATCCAGGGCGCTATTATACGGCAGGGTTTCCAGAAAAAGGGCAGGGCGTCCAGAAAAAAGGCTGGGCGTCTAAAAGAAGGGGCAGGGCGCCGCGCCCTTCTATTCCCCGCTAGCTGGAACACTGTTGATAATATCTACAATGGGAAAATTGGCTTTGGTTGGCTAAAAAGTAGGTCACTGAGAGAAATTCTAGAAAAAGCTTGTGTATATGCTAGAGGCCAAATTTTCAGTCCAATAATTATGAAAGCTTAGCAGATTGTTTGTCATGATATCTCAAAAGAGATTGAAAATGGGTCATGTTTAGTCAAAAGACTCAGGTGAGCGACTTTAGGGCCATCATGGCCCTCTTGTTGTACTTTTCTAGCTCACCTGAGCACAAGTTGCTCAAGGTGAGCTTTTGTGATGGTGCTGTGTCCGGCTCTAAAAACTAGGTCACTAGGTCAAATCTTAGAAAAACCTTGTGTACACTCTAGAGGCCACATTTTCATTTCAAACTCTTGAAAGATGGTCAGAATGTTTGTCTTGATGATATCTTGGACGAGTTCGAAAACTGGTCATGTCGGTTCAAAAAATAGGTCACCAGGTCATATCTTAGAAAAACCTTGTGTACGCTCTAGAGGCCACAATTTCAGTCCAAAACTCTTGAAAGTTGGTCAGAATGTTTGTCTTGATGATATCTTGGACGAGTTTGAAAATGGGTCATGTCGTGTCAGAAACTAGGTCACAAGGTCAAATCTTAGAAAAACTCTGTGTACGCACTAGAGGCAACATTTTTGGTGCAATACTCATGAAAGTTGGTGAGATTGTCTGTCATAATGGTATCTTGACTGAGTTTGAAAATTGGTCATGTCAGTTCAAAAACTAGGTCACCAGGTCAAATCTTTAGAATAAATTGTATAGCTCTACAGTCATCATTTTCTGTCCAATACTTATGAAAATTAGTCAGAATGTTTTTCCTGATGATCAATATGATGAAATTGAAAATGGGTCACATTGGGTAAAAAACTAGGTGGCCATGTCAGATCTTGGAAAAACCTCGTGTACACTCTAGAGGCCATATTTTCTGTACAATACTTATGAAAGGTGGTCAGAATCTTAGTTTTGATAATATCTACAATGGGAAATGGGCTTTGTTTGGCTAAAAAGTAGGTCACTGAGAGAAATTCTAGAAAAAGCTTGTGTACAAGCCAGAGGCCAAATTTTCAGTCCAATAATTATGAAAGCTTGGTTGAATGTTTTTCACAATATCCAAAGATATTGAAAATGGGTCATGTTTGGTCAAAAGACTCAGGTGAGCGATTTCAGGGCCATCATGGCCCACTTGTTAGGAATTTTCCAGATGTATATTACATCTACGTCCGCTTAAGGAAAGCACTGGCCCTTTGTTCAACTCAAAATTTTCTGTGAGAAAAAAAAAAAACAGCCTAGTGATGGTATCCATATGTTGTGCTTTTCTTTCCGTTGCAATGTCTATAGAATGAGAAAGTTGTGATATTTGTAATATAATTTGAAACACAGTACATTTCTTGTTCTAGTTTCCATTACACTTTGTTTCATTACAGAGTAAAAGCCTGTTGTTTTAGGATCAGTTTATCTGTGTTTGTCTGATATGGGAATGAACAGTAAATTTTCTTAGAGTATTTAAAGTACCTTGTAACATTGTGAAGTTTTATGACACCCGTTACTTTTTTTTCTCCAATGGAAAGTGTACAATTATCAAATGCAGTTCATTTCTAATCTCTTTCAGGCTGAGCAGTGATCTGCTGTATCCGCTAGAAATTTTGAAATATGCTCTTGGAGGTGGGTCTACCATCAAATGGTGTGACAGAATGCCAGGAGAAATGCTTTCGTCTGCTGTAGCAAAAAAAGTTAAAGGGCCATTTGATGTAAGTAGCAAAATCTTCTTAGCTTACCTGGCCACTTGTTTAAAGCTATATATGGCCCTCTTTTTTCCTTGATATTGATTAAAACCGATTCCTCTGGCTTTCCTTAACAAGTTTAAGACTTGTGCATATTTAAAGCATTTGCAGGGGACAATAAATGTGGCTGAAGTTATGAGATTGTGTTTGAAAAGGGTAGAAGATACTGTGAGAAAAGGAGAAAAATGCTGGCTATCAGCTAACAGTGTTTTCAAAAGGATTCTTCCTTTGGATCTAAAAACCCAGGATTATGTGGCAAAGGGTTAATTCTGTGCTTGGCAAGAAAATTTTAGATCAATCTACTTTTAGATCATTTTACAGAGAACAAACACCAGGAGAAATTGCCCCTTTGCCACCATACTGTCAAGGTAGGTATTACACTGCCTGTATTATCTAAAGCCTTGAATGCTTGTGGTTATCTGTCATTTTTCTGTTTTCAACCCTCTGTTATAATCAGAAAAAAATTTGTTACATGTTTAAAAAGAGATAAAAAATGTAGCATTAAAATGGCAACCCCTGGGGTCACAGGACACTGCTAGTGTCTTAACTCTCTATCACACAATTCAGAGTTTTATACCTTTTTCACACAGTCCTGAGCTTTAACAATCCTTACAGAAAAGGCTTTTGAAAACATAGTGGAAAATTAGAAAATGCTGGTTATCAGTATTTTCTCCTTTTCCCACAATGCTTTTTTTTTTTACCTTTCAGAGACAAATAACATCATTTTAGCCACAAATAATTCGTCGTCTGCCAATGCTTTTAATTTGAACCAGTCTAAATTTCTTTTAATTTGAACCATTCTAAAATTCTGTCATTTGATAAAGGTTTAACAACCCTAAGAAACAAGCCTTTGAAAACATTGTTGGAAATGGAAAAAATGCTGGTTGCCAGCATTGTCTCCTTTTCGCCCAATTTTTCTACCCTATCAAAGACAAATTCCATCATTTTAGCCACATATAAATTGTCATCTTGATCTACAAATGCTTTCAAAATTGACAAAGGGGTCCTGTGTGGCTCAGTGGTTAAGTGTAAGACTCGTGACCTGGAGGCCCTGGGTTCGAGCCTCACTGGCTCCACAGGGTTTTTCACGGGAGTGTCCTTTGGCAAGACACCTCAGAGCCCCAGCCTAGTACTGGTGAAACCCAGGAAAACATGAATATGTGAGCTGTCGCCGTGATATGACTGAAATAATGTTGAAAGCGGCGTAAAAACCGTTCAAACAAACAATTCAAAATTGACAAGTCTGCATTTTTGTAGTGTGGTAAAGAGTTAAGGCTTCATCTGAATGTGAATTATGTTTTTTGGAAAATGTGGCAGCTGCAGTTCAGGGACCATTCATAACAAGGACAATTTTGTTCACAGCCCTACATTTTAAGACTGGCCATGTGATTGTCTTAGCCATTCCTTGTCTCAGCCAATCTTATGAGGGAACCTAGAATTTAGCATTAGAACATTGTTTGGAGTCGGTCATTTGTTATTATGATACCTGACAGCAACAGCTTACCCCTTACAACACGACAAAAATTCAGACTTGAAAGCTTTTGGCAAGTTTTGCAGATGACAAATTTAATGCGACTCAAATGATGTAAATTTGTTTTTGAAAGGGTAGAAAAAGGGGAAAAGGAGAAAATGTTGGTCACCATTATTTTTTGCTCAGCTATTTTCATAGAAAACATCAAGGTATTGTCATAGCCTTGGCATGATTATCTGTATCCTTTTGCAAAAACTTCGACATTTTGAATCTGTGTCATTACTGAAAATACTTATTTTAAACTAGTTGTTAACTTTAAAAAAGGCAACCCATACAACAGGGGCAGGAAACTATCAAAACATTTGTGACACAGTTATGCCCTTTTTTCGACTTAAAATTTTCAAAAACTTTGACATTTTATAATATCTCTGTCATTATTGAAGATACTTACTTCAAACTTGAACTAGTTGTTAACTATAAAAATAGAACCCCTAAAAAAGAGCCAGTTAACCATCAAAATATTTTTGACACAGTTATGCCCCTTTTTTTGACTTGTACTTTTCACTAAAAGCAACTGCAGCTGAACATTGAAACCTGCATGTGATGCTCTTGTTTTATTTTCTGTGGGATCATTAAAAGTCAGAATTGTGTTGTTAAGAATTAAAGTAGTGATCAGACTTAATTGCCACATACATGTAATTTTTCAGAGGCATGTCTATTCCAACTAATATACATGTAGTCGAATCAACCAATATGATGGTAATGTGTGGGCAGTTGAGTAAAAATAAGGATATCATTGTACATATCACTGACTAAAGACGTTACATACTGCTGAGACTTTACATCATTTATATTTACTATTGTCAAATGCTTTCTTCAATTTCTTATGATAGGTTTCTGCGGTCACCTTTAATTACTCAGATACAGGATTGATTGGATTTTCTTGTGGAGCATCGGCAGAAGATATTGCTGATGTAAGTTGATTGAATGTTTATTCTGGTGTAGATATTAAAAAAAAAACATTTAAAACATTGCCAAACAGGCTTCATGATAAGCATGGAATTTTATCATATGACTACAGGCTATCCTTTGACTTACCAAAAATGTTCGCTAATTGCTCAACAGACAAAAAGGAAAACAAAAAAAATCAGTTTTCTACCATGTGGGAAAACATAATTGGGAAAGGAGCAAATGCTTGTTACAAGCAATTAACCCATTTCCCTCAATGTTTTTTAAGAGTTGTCCAAAGCAGGGGCATTAAAGACCATACTTGATAAGTATAAATCTGAA
The DNA here is from genome assembly GCA_946811185.2 of Hippopus hippopus. Taxonomy (NCBI): domain Eukaryota; kingdom Metazoa; phylum Mollusca; class Bivalvia; order Cardiida; family Cardiidae; genus Hippopus; species Hippopus hippopus. Next base: position 37,109,367 of record OX328096.1, read on the forward strand.
ACAAACAATTTAAACTGTATTTGATATCAGCCTAATTCTGAATTTCACTAAAACGGCATATTTGTGTCTCTTTCTTTTGGATAAAATCTGTATCAGACGGCAAATTTTTATACTGTCCATCTTGAAAGGATTTGCAGACTAATAATTAAATATGAATCAGCATAGTCTGTCTTTATATTGTAGAAAACATTGTTGGAAAAGGAGAAAATGCTTGTTACCAGCACTTTCTCCTTTTCCCATGAAGGTTTCTAAGGCTTTTTTTTTTTTGTTAGGGTCGTAAAAACACAGAATTGCTTGGTAAAGGTCAGAAAGGTAGTCTCAAATTTCTGTATACTTCACAGGTTACAGTAAATGCTATTCAAGAGTTTAGGAAAGTCTGCCAGAGTGGATTGTCGGAGGAAGATTTCAATAGAGCAAAGTAAGTCTGGTTTTTATAAAGTATTCTTTCTAAATTGTTTGTAGAATAGCTTGTGACCCGTTCATAAAGAGATTTGCAGTTCTTCTTGTTACCAGCTGAAACTTATTTGGCAGATGACTTTGAAGCTTATTGTAAAATATGTTTTATTAAACATTAATTTCAAGAGGTTTAGTGCATACATGTGAAGAGATTGGTACAAAAGGAGAAATTGCATGTTGCATGCAAATTTTACAAAAGTTTTTATAATGTTTTCAAGAGTGTCTGCTGCAAGACAAAGTAAGTTGCCAGCTGAAAGAATAGTGTTAAAACTTTGTACCAGATGACAAAATTTTAGGCTTGTACAAATTGAAAGCAATTGCAGAAGACAACTGTGGTTAAATGAAAGTTGTCTTTAAAAAGGTAAGAAAGAGAGATAATGTTTATTACCAGCATTTTTTCATTTTCTCACAATGTTTGAAAAGCTATTTAAAAAGGTTGTTAAAACTCCATTTTGTGCAGCAAAGGGTTTGCCAAAGTTCTTAGGATTTGATTGACATTACTGGGACATGATTTATTGTTCTCAAGTAAAAATTGTTTTGACCTGATTCATGTGGGAAAACAGACTGTTGCTTGAAAAGAACTGTGTTGGTAGTATTGGTAACGAATCACCAGGAAAGCATTAATACATGCATTTGCCACTGTGATTAAAATAAAAGACATTTAATACTGTTTTGACTTAATTAAAACACTATAGAAGTAAACAAAGAAATTGGACATGTAAAGAAAGTACATGTAATTGAAAATATCTATGAGATTTGCATAACACAGGTATTACATTTTCAATCCATGGCAGGTTTTTTCTTTCTTAGAAAAAGTTATTGCATGTACTGAAAGGAGCATTTTTTTTTTTAGATCACAGCTGCAAGCTGATTTAGCATTTGAAGGAGAAACTTTGGAAAGTAAGCTTACCTTTACAATAGAAACCCAACTTTTGAACACAAAACAGCCCAAAAGTTTGGATAAAGTCACTCTGGGTGATGTGAACATGGTAAGCTTTACTTTTACCCTCCTCCCTCCTTGTTTTTTTTTATGGATGGTAGGATTGTTTGACTGGATAGGCAGATTGGATAGATGGATGGTTTGAGAAATTCAGTTAGTAAGACAGTCAGTTAGTTTGACAGTTTAGGTTCAATAGGTAGATCCTGACTGACTTTCATACAGGCACACATCTGATGCATTGCCAGTGAAATGAAGGTTGCTTGACTTCATAAATGTTATACAGATGTATATGTAATTTATCTTTCAAATTCATGAGGTTGAGAAAAATTGAAGGAAAAGTTATCCTTTGCTAGCTCATTTTTAACAATGAAGTTTCCACTCCATATATATACATGTATACATGTACTAATGAAAATATCCATTTCACTTATCAGCGCCAAAACGCTAAACCTCTTTTTGCAATTGAAAGAAAAATCCACTGAATCGACAAATGGATTATGTAGATACAACATCATAATGTAGTCCGATCTTGAGCTCTACTTTTTGCAGAAGCCACTGTTTTCCCCACTGACTCCTAAAGGATTAATGATGCAATAGACTTTGTTTAAAAGTATGTGTTTGGCAGGGGTTTTTTTTACGGTGAATCCCTTTAAAGAAATCCAGGATCATAATATTTGTCTCAGTCTAAGATGTTTAATGTCTCCTTTTTCTTTCTTACAGGCTGCAAAGAAACTTCTATCTCAGAAACTAAGTCTGTCAGCTGTAGGAAACTTGATAAGCACACCATATCTAAAGGACATCTCGTCAATGAAATAGCGTGCAAATTGACATTTTGTTAGGAATATGGTGGTACTAATTTTCTTGATGTGAAAATGAAAAGTAGTGGAAAAGACAATTCTTCGAAAGACTTTGCCAAATAATCAACCAGTTGAGAGACAAGGGAGTACTTCAACTTCAGTGCTTATTTATCATTCAAAAAGATGTCATATTTTGTAACATTGAGAAAATACCGGTATTAAATAAGTTATTGTTTGACTTGAATGACCAACATTTTTATGTTTGCTTTATTGTAACCCTTTAGCAAATGACAAAACTTTAAACATATCAAAATTGAAGAGATTAAAGACAATGAATTAGTTGTCTTAAATTATTAGATTTGTCAGTAGATAGATAGAAAACTTTGAGGGGAAAAGGAGAAAATGCTGGTTGCCAACATTTTTTCACAATGGTTTGAAAGCCTTCGTGCTCAGGGTTGTTTAAACTCTGGGTTATGTGATTAAGGGTTAATCACTTACCTGCAAAACACCACCATCTCCTAATATTCATCGTATAGACCAAGATCAGCCTGTGTAGGTGAGCAATCTGATGGTAGTTTACACTATTCTTCTCAATAAGAAGTGAAAGAGCAAGAACTCCCCAAAACTTCCAACCCATCGAAAAGAAATCTTTGCTTGTGGAAATTATAGATATAAAGCAGGAGTGGGGATTATTAATATACAGTCAACTCCCATTTGAACGACATCCGATACATCAACATTTTCACTTACTGACACAAATTTGTTGGGAATGGATTTACACAGTCTATTTTTCATCCGTTACAACGGAATTCTCGTTTTCCGACACCGACACAATTTTTTCGGGAACGGAAGTACAGAATCCCTATATATTCTTATTCAATACATCGACACTCTATTTATTGTCTTTTCAGGTAAATTCCCAGCGCTATTTTTAGCACCTCACATAAGGTGATAATTGATAAATTGTGTGCATGTACTATATGTACGATTAGGGTTTTCCCCTTTGGCAATATCGATTATCATACCTTCGACACAATGCCCCTAAACAATTAGCGTTGTAGGTTCAGTGTCATATTGTCGTAAGTATGCACAAAACGTGAATTATTTAGACCACTGTTTAACTGTAGACGAAAATGGTAAGTAGTCATTATGCTTTGAGTGATTGTCATTCAAACAACTGGTTCATATAGTCAGTGTAGATCTAAAGATTTTTGCTTGAAAACGATGGTTCATTTTCAATACACCGACATTTTCGTTACAACGACATTTTTGCTGGAAACAAACATGGTCGTTGTAACGAGAGTTGACTGTACTTGCAAATTAACATCATTATTTATCTGTGCACATAACTCGGACTTCAGAGTTCAATATTGCAGCTATGATGATTACCCACATTCCTATGAAAATTCTCCCTAACAGGGTAGCTTAGTACATACACCTACTTATCCAGGTGTCTTGAGTTCAAATCCCAACTTAGCTCAACTCTTCTTAAGATTGATGACAGTTGTGAAAAATTCATTCCTTTCACACTGAAGTACATAAATGTTTTGGCCATGTTCGTGATTCGAGAGCAGTCAGTGACTTAAATAAGACTTTTGCAAAGCACTAGTAAGAAATTCCATGAACCATGGATAGGTCCACTGGCTGCAGAGATGTGACAGAAATTATGTTGCAAACTGTCTTAACGACGTATATGACAAATGTTCGCGTGCATCCTACTGCGCATGTAATTTTTGTTGTGGATATTGAATCAAAAGTGCACCTATGTAATTCTTGGCACATAATTGTAATACTATTGGTGCACTGAAACAAATAGCATTTTCTTCGGGTAGTATTTGTGAAGAGAAAAAAATGGATCTTTGAACTCTCACTGTGAAATAATTAAATTGCTGCTGACACGGCGTTGCACACCAAACAAGGAAACAAAGGCAGGAAATTTAAAGCTGTGGAAGTATAGCTGTTTCCACTTTGAAAATTATTGTTGGAAAAGGAGAAATCGCTTCTATTGAGCAATTTCTCCTTTTCCCACTATGTCTGCTGAGCTTCAATCCTATTTTTTTTATTGAAAAAATAACTTTCATGGTGACCTTCAACCTTGTTTTCTGATGAAATAAGCATGGATAGGTGCCATTTTTATTTTTTCTTATTGTTTAGAATTATAAATACATGTACTATAATTGTGGAAATTTTAAGAAAAATCTGTCTGTTTGAAAGTATGTATTTATTTAAGATTAACCCTTAATTCAGTCAAATTATCTCCCTTCTTAACTCAATGATCTATATATAACATGCATATTTGTACATGTACCCTGCTCAAAACCAGGCTGTTATATATTTTTTGTGCAAAAATATATGAATTTTCATTTAAATGATGTATATTTGTATATTTTTCCTGTAATTTTCCTGTTTAACTGAGAAAGGCGCTTTAAATCCAATATAAGCTGAATTTTGGAACTGTATGTACCTTTTTCAAAGGCAAATTTCTCAGAAACGAGCACGTTGACCCACATCTTTTTTTACTGTAATCTCCTAGAGATATGATGAGCTTTGTATGTGCAAAGTTTTAAAAAAAAATCTGTCCGTTAAAAAAATTTGTAATATACATCGTTAAATACACACAAAAAATCATTGTCCATATTTTATCAGAAAGAGAAGCCAGTCACTGGTTTCTATGCTTAATGGTATATCCAAGAGTTTGATTTGAATGGAAAGTTCATTTCAGAAATCTTTGGAATTAGGATCCAAGATTCAGAGATAGAATCCATCAGTTTCATATAGTCACCAGTTAGTCCAAGTTCTTTTTTAGCCTTTCAGTTCCATAGGTGAAAGGAGATTTTTGAAGTTGGTGCAGATCCAGGCTACACAGAATGTGCAGTCTAATCTTGAATCAATAATCTCCCCTTTAGTCAAGTCTTTATGATAAAAAACTTTGTGTGAATTTCACTGGATTGTATTTCCAGCCATTGAAATAAGCTAGGTCATATACACATTTGGCAGAAAAAAAGACAAAGGAGATCAAACAAAGAAGACTTTCAAGTCAATTACTTGATGTGTTATGGTAGACACAAGAAAAAGGAATGAAAAAAAGAATGGTATAAAGAATGAACCCTTGAGATCCCAGGCATGAAGTTCTGGAATAAATACAGACCAAAATGAAACTTCACAGAACAAACTACATGTATCATAATATTGGATCTACACAATGAAATTATTTCCGACAACATAACCCTGAAATAGCAATATTCAGGTCATTTTTTTACCAACTGAAGATAATCACATCATTTAGGTGATGAGGTTAATTTTGTTTAAAACTTTTCTTTTCTCTGATTCTTATATGTATACTGAACCAAAAAAGAAACTTCCCCTGTGTTTAAGTGCAAATGCAATGTTATTAAAAAAAATCAAAATGTCAGATGATCTACATATATTTGGGCGAACGATTATTTGTCCGATAAAACAAATTTTAACTCGATTGAAAGCATTTTGCAGAAGAAACCAGCTGAAAGCGATTTTCACGTGCATGCACAGACCAATATAATTCGTGTAAATTTTTTCAAACCTTTCAGTCTAATTTTATAGCCTTTCATGTCGATAAGAAAAAGACGGTGAAAAAAATTAAATTCTTTTTAGTTTTCTTTATTTTTGATATGCCTAGAATTCCGAAAAATTTACGCGAACATGCCATTGCCATGCTTAATGCTGGTATGACGATAAATGCTGTTGCTATGAATATTGGATGTTCTACTCGTGCTATTCGACACCTTAGGCAATGTTTTCAAGCAACAGGGCGTACTGAAGATCGACCACGTAGTGGACGTCCTCGCATCACGACGTGCGGCCAAGACCGCTATATTCGGAACACCCACCTGCGCAATCGCTTCCAAACTGCCACAGCCACTGCTGCTAACACCCCTGGTACACTTAACAACCGTATATCTGCCCAAACTGTACGCAATCGCTTGCACGAGGTTGGGCTATGTGCACGTCGTCCATACGTTGACGTGACGTCAACGCGTAAATCGTGTTAATTGGGCATGTACACACCAACGCTGGCTTAGACAACAATGGAATAGCGTTCTTTTCTCTGACGAGTCGAGGTTTTCCATTCATCGAGGTGATGGCAGGGTTCGAGTATACCGTAGGAGAAATGAACGTTATGCCGACTGTTGCGTACTTGAACAAGATCGTTTTGGGGGTGGGGGTTCTGTCTTGGTCTGGGGTGGCATTGCACATGGCTTTTGCACTAATCTCGTCATTATCGAAGGGAATTTAAATGCCCAACGCTACCCAGATGAAATTCTTGCGAGGCACGTTATCCCACTGTTTCAAAATAATGCCAATATCACTCTTTTTCAGCATGATAATGCCACAAGCCATACAGCTAGGGACAATGTGAATTTCCTCAAGGCGAATAACGTTGCATTTATTAATGACTGGCCTGCCAAAAGCCCTGATCTGAATCCCATTGAACACCTTTGGGATAGTTTGGACCAGTTTGTTAGACGTCGCCCTATTCCTCCGTCAAACGTCATTCAGCTAAGACAAGCCTTAATTCAGGAATGGAACAACATTCCACAAGCCGAAATCAATACACTTATCCGTTCTATGCACCAACGATGCCAGGCAGTCCTTCATGCTGAAGGTGGTCATACCCGGTATTAATTTGTGATTTTGGTGAGCGACCCCTTCCGCATTTTAACTACCATTTCACTACTTTTGGGTAAACCCTCAGCAATAATTTTTTTCACACAAAGTCGCAATAAAATACTCTTTCAATGCATATAAATCTAGTTTAATCCTGATTTTCATATTTGTGTATATCTGCACTTAAACACAGGGGAAGTTTCTTTTTTGGTTCAGTATATAACCAGTATATTATCTCCTCTACTGCAATCCCATTCGAGATTCAACTTTTTGAGTCATTATTGTGGGCTAGATTTCTTGGTGGGCAGTACAAGAATAACTAAGAATAGCTTCACTTCTTCAAGTATGGGTGACATGGATGGCATTCCACGTTTGCATCCATAGTTAGATGATGATCATGAACCAGATTTCAACATACATCTTCTCTCATTTTAATCCAGTTTTTTAACCTTTTTTTCTTTATTTTATGAGACTATAATCACTCTTGTATCTTCATGCCAAATATTGCCCCAGATGGTTGCACAGATTACGGCAGATAGAAAATGCATTTCATTCTATTGCGGCTAGCCATATACATAACAACCACAGTTTCCAGTTTAAATCGAAGACAAATCCCTACAGTTTCTTTATCCCATACACCTTATATTGATTTTTTATCTACTTTTACACAGCTGGCTAGATTATACCACTGTCAAATTTTAACAGGGTTGTTTACTCTCTGGCTGTAAAGATGTCTCTTTCAAGCATTGAATGACCAGCTTACGTGCCCTATGGTCATCAAATGTTTGCATCCATACTGAAATATTTATGACCAAGGACCATGACTGTTAATTAAGAAATGAAGAGAACTTTTTTTGTTTTCATGGAGGTATGAAAAAAAAACCTAATCACACTGTATGAAACCGCGAAGCGGTTTCATACAAAAGTGTGATTAGGTTTTTTTTTCATACCTCCATGAAAACAAAAAAAAATTCTCTTCATTCCTTATAATTCAATATCACAGACAACAAATATGCACTTAAGTTCTACTCTAACTGCTTTTTTTGTAAATCCAACATTGCGTATTTATTTAAAGTCCATTTCATTGATAATTCTTAGCGCGGTAAATCAGCTCGTTCATGCCGTAATAATGACGTAATTCATGACGTCATTATAGTATTGAACATTTGCAGATTTAGTCGATTCATTATTAGAAGTAGATCTACAATACGCTAGAATTAAGTTGAAAATAAGATTGTTAGAACCCAGCAAAGTGACAATGAGTTTTCAGTTCTCTCTTTGAAATTACTGTTGGATTTCTTTTTCGATATTCAGAGAAAATAAATTCAGCTAGCAATTTGAACTTCGGACTCGATATAGATCTAAAATCAGAAAGAAAAAACATTATGGAATCTCGTATACATGTTTGTTTACATTTTTTTGAATGCAAAAGTAGTTCCGGCACTGCTAATTTTTTTTTTTTCATGGAGCTATGAAAAAAATTTTTCAGCCAATCAGAACTCGCCAATGTTCATGAAAAAAATTAATATTGAATTATTGATGGACATATTACTTTTACCTTAATCCTTGGTGTATCAAGTACAAACTTATGATCTTTGAGAACACTGTAGATCAAAGTTAGGCTTCATAGATCATCCAGTCTGATCAAGGATTTTAGTTATCCGATATAACATAAGATTTTCTGACACAAAATGGGCTACACATATCCATTTATTTACTTGGCAGGGCAAGGTTTGACAGAACCCGTCATAATGCTTACTTGATGGGTTTTAACACTTTACCAACGACAAAATTTTAGACAGGTCAAAATTGAAAGCATTAACAGACAACAAATTAAAGGTGGCTCAAATGAAGAAATTTGTCCTTGGCAGGGTAAAAAACATTGTGTGAAAAGGAGAAAATGCTGGTTACCAAGTCCAAAGGCTTCTTCCTCAGGGTTGAAAGTCAGGATTGTGTTAACCCTTCAACAAACAATTCCAAGATTTAATGATTTTATGGCTTTTCCTACAATGTTTTCTACCCTTTCAAGATAAATCTCTTTTTTTGAGCCAAATTTCTCATGTGCAAATGCTTTGAATATGGAAGTCTAAAATTTTGTTTTCAGGTCAAGGGTTAAAATGTATTACTCTCCGATGATTATCTTGGCCTTTGTTTACATACACAATATTGCAAAACAAACACGTAACCGGTAAGACAGATTAAACACATTGCTTTATTACATAAACAGTACAACAGGCATTTTAGAAGAATAGAATACCGGTTTACCGATTATTATGAAATCAACCAACTGTGAAAAGACATCGTTTTCGTCTGAGAGTAATACCTATAATAGTCATTACAAACACTTATTAATGTTTAACTAAAATGTGAAATAATTTGGACCCCTAATTGTACCTTCTTGTGACAGAAAATCAATTCCAGACTTAATCCACTGAATGCTGCACATGAAAGGTTAGAACAAGAAATTGCATTAGAACACAAAACAAGAAGAAGGAGCACTAAAAAATTATGTATCGGACAATTTACTGGAATTTTCCATTTGTTATTAATTTCCTTGGATAACAAATCCTGATTTTTCACCTATCAACAACCCCCCTGAATCCCCCTCTTGGTGGTCCCCTGCTCATACCTCTTATGCCCCTTCCAGGGCCCCCAGTAGTCATGCTCATCCCTCTTCCCCCTCTCATAGAAACAGGTGGTCCCCCTCTTGGAGGCCCACCTCTCCCACCCCTCTGTCCTCTAGGGGGACCAGACATTTGTTTATTTTTAGGAGTTGGGGATTTTGGTCTAAGTCTTTCAATTTCCTCACTACATCCTGTTGTCAAACTTTCCTCTGTTTGGAAATGGCTAAGATAAATATCTCTGTCATAGTTACTACTTGTAAGTTCATTTCCAAGACTTAACCATCCTGGTCGAATGGTACTGTCTCTAGCAAATATATGTAATCGTCTTCTACCTAGACAGAAATGCTCAACGATGTGGAATATTTCGACAGGCTTGTCTTTGCTGCCATATGTGTGGTCCTCTTCAATAATCAGATCTATGTCGACATTAGCATGGATAAAGTCTCCATCTGTGCTTCTTTTCACTGTCCCTTTGATACCCATTAAACAATGTTCCTGAAAAAAAAAATGTTTAACTCTTTATCACTAAACAAAACTCTAGACTTGTTGAAATTGACAGCATTTTCATAGGACATATCAAACTTAGCTCAAATTAAGGGGTTTGTCCTTGACAAGTTGAAAAATATTGTGGAAAAGGAGAAAATGCTGGTGACCAGCAGCCTTTTTCTCCTTTTCCTACAATTTTTTCAAAACCTTCTCTTCAGCTATGTACTAGCACAGTCAGTGAATCTATATAAATGCCGCAAGAAACAACAGTAATATTTTTTAAGTGAGAAATTTCTCTTGGGATGCCAGAAAGATAATTATTTTGAGTCAAAATTGCATGTATATTACCTGCAGAATTATTTATTCACATGGTTATGGTCATGCATTTTTCAGCGCACAAAAAACTTACAGTATAATTTTCTCCTATTTTGATTACTTCAAAGTCAAATTCCATCATTAATATCATGCTTAATTTGAAGTCTGCAAAATTAATAAAGTATCATAATTTCAACCAGACAATAAATTTCACTATTTTAATCAAACAATAAAAAAGGCCAAACGATTGCAATTTCAATGTCATTGTGTTGTCACAGTTGAGAAACAGTGTAGATAAATAATCACACTACATGTTTCATACAGGATGATCTGTATCTATCCTGTCTATAAAAGCAACTGAAGATGTGTCAAACACAGTAAAGTTCAAAAAGCAAGTTGTTTCTGATAATGCTGCATGAGAGATACCTACCTTTGTCCTCTGCAGTACAGAACCAGGCTCCAGCGTTTTCACATGGCCTGGATTCTGTATGTTTGTTTTTATCCAGCATATGTCCTCACATCTTCTAAAACCCCATCGCTTCAAACACTGGTAATAAGTTTAAAAAAAAAATTAAGTTTTCCCTCGTGATGGCTTCACATCATTTACTCTTTGATGTAATTTTAGACTTGTCCAAATTGAAAACATTTGTAGACAACAATTTAAATGTAGCTAAATATGGTAATTGTCTGTGAAAGAGTAAAAAACCTTGTAGGAAAAGGAGAAAATGCTGCTTCCCAGCATTTTCTCCTTTTCCAACAAGATTTTCAAGAGGCTATTTCAACAGGATCATTAAACTTGAGATTGAATGATAAAGAGTTAATATAATTTGTGCTCTTTAGGTAATGCTTATCAAAGATATAGACAGCATGCAATGATAACCCTCCTCCAGCTGTATCAAACAGCAGACCACAAACTATTTTCTCATTTGATACCAAGGGGTTTCAGGTATAATGTGATATCCTTATCAATACAGATAAGTCGATAACACTATTTACTTACAGCATTCCTACAATGAAAAATTTCATTAAAAATTTGAGATTAAACTTAAAAGTAAGAAATTCCAAATATATGTACACACCATTCTGCCACGTTCAAGCCCTTCTGCATTTCCACACCATATCCACAAAAATGATCTCTGGGCAGCGACTGATGGAACATCAAGTCTCTCTATCTGTAAGGTGATCACAATTATCTATTAACCTGAAGTAATTGATGAGGCTGTTAAAAAAAAAAAATCTTTTGAAAACAGTCAAGCAGAAGTGCTGATTGTTCATTCAAGCAATCAGAACTGCTGCCACACTGTTTGACAAGCACTATTTGCATCTGCTAAGATGGCTTTAGAAGAATCAGATAGCTTTTTTTCAGCACATGGTTCTCTTTTTCTGTTTTTGAAGTTGTCAGCTAATTCCATCTGCCCCATAAAAAGCTTTCTTTCCCATATAATAAAGATTAAAAACTATCTTTTTTTTTTTTCTCTAGGTATTTCTCATGCTGAGTATCTTACTTTCATTTTTGATAACACCAGCTATTAACACTATTAATGACAAAATTTTAGACTTGTCCAAATTAAAAGCATTTGCAGACGACAAAATAAGACTCAAAATTGAAATTTGTTTCTGTAGAGGTAGAAAACGTTGGAAAAGGAGTAAATGCTAGTTACCAGCATTTTCTCCTTTCTCCTACATTTTTTTCAAAAGCCTTTCTCCTCGGGTTTATTAAATGTAGGGATTGTTTGGAAAAGGGTTAAAGCCTTTTCTGTGAACACCAGGTCTATCAGGACAGAAATACATTGTAGTTCTTACCTCATCCCAATCCCAGTATTTGTCAAACACAGCTCCATTCACCCTCTGATACTCCTGAAGGGGTGGTTCTATCAGTATAACATCAAACTTACAGCCCAAGTCTTGTAACTCAAAGGTCTCAAGGTCACACTTCATGTAACTGGAAAAAGAAAGTGTAACTAAATACATTAGCTCTTTACCAAACGACAAAATTATAGACTCGTCTAAATTGAAAGGATTTGGAGACAACATACTAAATGAGCTCTAAATAAATAGACACTGCCCTAAAAAAGGTAGTAAATATCGTGGAAAGGCAAAAATGCTGGTTACCTGCATTTTCTTCTTTTCCCATCATGTTTTCAAAAGCTTTCTAGTAAAAAATTTTGTTGTCTGGCATAGAATGCCAAAGTGCAAGTATTGTAACAGAAATAACCAAGTAATAAGAAAGTACATTTTCTGAGAACTAGAAAGTATGTTATGCTGTGTAAATTACTATTCTGCATTGTACTATTACAAGACTTTATAGAAAGGAAGTATTTAAAACTATGAATGTCCTTAACCCTTTATCAGATGACAAATTTTTAGACGTGCATTATTGAAAGCACTTGCAGACAACATATTGAATTTGGTTAAAATGATGGAATTTGTTAGAAAAAATTGTGGGAAAAGGCAAAAATGCTGCTTACCAATGTGTAGTAAAGGGTGTATGTTTAATAAAGCTTACGAAATGTAGATTAATGTACAAACAAGTTGTGTAATTTATGTCTAAATTGTCATTCAGCCTTTACCATACAAGCCCAAAATTTATCTATCCTACTAAGGACAGCCTTTGAAAACAGTGTTACCATCATTTTCTATTATCCAACAATGTTTCCTTCTCTGTCCCAGACAAATCCAAAAATTTCAATCACACTCAATCAGTTGTCTGCTTTTGATTTGGATTTTAAAACAACTAAAATTTTGTCGTCTTGCAAAGAGTTATGCATGGGAGAACAATTTAACTTTCCACAATACTGGACTCTTTCTTCACTTCTTACTTTTTTTGCCAAAGTAAAGAGAAATGTTCAACTACGCTTTCATTTATTTGTAAACAATGTGTATTGTGCCCACTGTTGTACCTTGCTTTCAGTCAAGCAACACTAGTGACAACCAAACAATACTTACGTCGGAGGTATGCAAGTGGATGCTATGAGTTCATCTTTCAAGCGAATAAGCTCTCTTAATTTTGGGTACTCCTCAAATCTGTTAGCAAGCCCTGAAAAAAAAAATTTTATGATTTAAGTATATCAGGCTAAATTTTTCAACTGTCTGCTTTATACAGAAATATTTTGACACACTTTTGCATAGAAAAAATCTTGGAGAATTAAACTGAGAAATGGATTGCATAGTTTTCAATGCAATGCCAAGCAAAACTTCATTTGCTTTAGCATTTAACGTAGGTTGTAATCACACTGTGCACAATGTACCAAATTTGGATCTACAATCATTAGAACAGTATCTAAAATTTGTGACATATTCTGGCCACTTTCTAAATAGTAGTGCAAGTTTATTTCAATAAAATGACAGACAATGATATATAATTGAATGGCTATGTGATGCAACAAGCTTACCCACATCTCTGATAAAATTTTGTGGTCTTTCTCCAGTATCGACAAAATGCTGACAATAATCATTGTGTGGATTGGCACTCTGTGTGCCCTGGAAGAATAATTAAAAAAATTGCACAATAAATAATGAAACCAACAACAAGTTGATCAAATGTTAATAGTAACTAAAGTGTGAGATAAGGAAGTACAACAGTTATGACAAGTCATTTCTTAACCCTTTACTACAGAGTCCCAAGTTTGAACAACCCTAAAGAAGATAGCTAATGAAATCTTTGTAGGAAAAGGGAGAAAATGCTGGGTACAGAAATTAATTTCCTTTTCCAAAGATCTTTTCTAATCTTTCAAAGCCAGATTCCATCAAATGATTCACAAAAATATTTCGTTGTAAGTCATGATGTTGAACATTTCTCTAGAAAATTAGGATCTGATTCAAATCAACCAAGGCAGTATTACTGTCCCCTGCAGGGGGAAAGGTCAAAACATACTTTGTGAATCATTCAATTGAAATAACTGAGACCTGATGAATGTGTTGAAAAGAAAAGCATAAAAAAGATGCCGACTGCTGATAAATTGACAGTGGTAACAAAACTATTGTAGGAGACAATACTCCTGCAGTTAACCCAGTCTCATAAAGCAAACTGGCAGTATACAACTTAAAAGCACTGATAACATTAAATGAAAATGACTTGAATTTTAACACTGTTCCAAACCACAAAATTTAAGACTTCACAAATTGAAAGCATTTGCAGCCGATAAAATTTGACTCAAAAATTGAAATTTGTTTGAGGAAGGGTAGAAAACATTGTGAGAAAATCAGAAAATGCTAGTTACAAGCATTTTCTCCTTATGCCACAATGTTTTCAAAATCCTCTTCTTTAAGGACGTTAAAAATTGTTATCATATATAGTAATTGGTTAATGCATAAATACATATGAAACCACTAATGCAAAAGAAAATTACATGTTAAGGATATTTTTCTTTTCTTTGCCTGTTTTCGAAAGTGGTTTGCAGTAATAAGCAAATTTTGTTTAAGGACTTTCACAATTTTTTGCAAAAAGCTGTTTGCAGAGACTTTAAAAAAAAATTCAGGTAAACAAAACTGAAATACAATGGACATAACTTAGAACAGCATTGCTTTTAGTGACCCTGTTCAAAAACTGAATACATTGTAATAATTTACCTTTAAGAATGCACTGGAGTCTGTGTATATTTCATCAGTCTCAAATTCATCTTCTTTCTATAAAAATATGAAAACACTTATAATATTAACAATTTTAACTTTTCAAAGGAAATTCAATCACTTTCCATGAACATTTGTGCCATGAATTTGACAAATAAAAATTATGATAATTGCCACAAAATGCAACAATAAAATGAAGCAGTTACAAGTTTAAACCTTTACCACACAATCCCAACTTTTAACGACCCCAAAAAAGGATTATGAAAACATTGTGGAAAATGGAGAAAATGCTGGTAACCAGCATTTTCTCCTTTTTCCACAATGTTTTCTATCCTATCAAAGACAGAAATTATTTTTTGAAATACATTTATTTTGTTGTCTGCAAAATGCTTTCAATTTGGTCCAGTCCGGAATTTTGTCATCTGGTAAAGAGTTTAACCTTCAGAAAGTCAAGGACAAATTAGAAAAGTTTTGCTAGCAGTACAAAATAATCAGAATTATACTGTGCAAATTACTCAGACTGGGTTTTTTATCTGTACTGCCTCATATTTTGTGATAATTTGCCAGACGAGCTCAAATACGCATTAACTGGTCCATTCTACTGATTGAAAATGCGAACTTCTTACTAGAGGTCCATTAATTAATATGAATGGGAATTTGATTTAATCCTTTACTAGATGACAAAAATTTGGACTTGTCCAAATTGGAAGCATTTGCTAATGACAAATTCAATGTGGCTCAAGTTATTGTGTTTGTCTTTGATAGGGTAGAAAACTGTTGAAATAGGAAACAATGATGATTTTTCCCCACTCCATTAAAATTTCTTCTACAAGATGTAACTGCTTAGTTTCCATTTAAACCTTTACTAAACATGAATGTTTTAGACTTGTCCAAATTGAAAGCACTTGCAGACAAAAAATTATCATGACTCAAAATTTGAAATTTGTTCTTGGAAGGGCAGAAAACATTGGGGGAAAAGGAGAAAATGCTAGTTATTAGCATTTTCTCCTTTTTCCACAATGTTTTCAAAAGCATTCTTGGTCAGGTCAATAAATCTCAGAACTGTTTGGTGAAGGGTTATCCTGAATACCAGACTACATGGTATTAGGCATGTCCATACTGAAAGCATTTTCAGACACCACATTTAATGTTGATGAAAATGATGAAATTTGTTTTTTATGAAATAAATTGTGGGAATGAATGCTAGTCACCAGCTTTTTTCTTCATTCCCCACAAAGTTTTACAAAATACTTCTCCTCAGGGCCGTCAAAACATAATGGTTATACAGAAAAGGGTTAAACTTTATGACCTCCTGAAACAAAGTTGGACCAGACAACTTTTAAAACATCTGTGTGTTTTAAAATATGAAGAATCATCGTGAATTAGGGCCTAACTCTTTACCAAACAATGAAATTTAAGACTGGTCTGAATCGAAAGCATTTTGTGCCTCAAGTCATTGGATTTGTTTCTGAAAGGTTAGAAAACATTGTGGAAAAAGGAGAAAATGCTGGTTACCAACATTTTTTTCCTATTCTCACATTGTATTCAAGTCTTATTTTTCGGGGTCTTCAAATCTTGGGATTGCATGATAATGGGTTAATATACTGATGTAAATAAAACATCATGGAAAAAAGAAGAATCTGTTCATTTAATGACAGTGAGTATTTTTTCCTTCTGTTTAAATGTTTCCAGACATTACTCTACAAGACAAAAAAAAAATCAGAATTATGCAGGTGGTAATAGGTCGGGATATACATGTCAATACCTTATCAGTATTCTCTTTGCTTTTGTTATGTTCCACTGCCTCATCTGTAGAATGGCGCTTTTTTTTTGCAGCATGAGACGAACTGTAAAAATACATGTGCATGAGTTAAACCATGTTCTTCCATATTCATACTGCTGATTGTTGCAAAATCTGGTTTTATTCTGTTTCTGGAAATTATGATGATTTTGAAACCATGAAACCCTACATAAACAAAATCAAGTTTTTCAGCAAAGAACAACAACAAAATATCTGCTGTTTCAAAGTTTCCTTAAGCTAGAATGTCTCATCATTGCAGATAATGCAGTCCATAGATAAGAGCGAAAGTTTTGTGCAGTCTGATTTTGATCTACACTGGTTGCAAAGGTAACGATACCTAGGTAAAACACTTGAAGTGTTGGAGGGATAACTGGAAAGTACATATCATGGCGAGGCTGTATATAAGCAGGCTGCTCAGTGTCAATACACTCTGCAAAATGCATCACTGGTTATGTAACCCAGGATGAGATTCAATAAAACAAATTAACCATGTCATTGCAAGTTAGGAAACCATGCATATGTCTTTATATCATTTAACTCTGCATCAGATGATGACATAAAATATGACTCAAATTTTGAGATTTGTCTTTGAAAGGATAGAAAACATTTTTACTTTTTACAAGCAATTTTTCCATTTTCCCCCAGTTTTCAAAATTTCCTCAGGGCTATTACAGAATCATTTAAAGAGCTACGGTAAGTACATAAAACCAGACATGCTAGTCAACTGATTTTTTCAGTGATGTAGTTTGGTACGGTCTCTCTGTCAAAGTTGTGAAGCATCTTTCAAGTTTATCACCTTGATAGTGCGCCTTTTGGAGATAATCTAAATGCTACATAGGAAAAGCTCAATACAAACCATCAATTGGTCTGGTAATGCATTAGTATATGAAAAAATTATCTTTGTACCCAGAAGACTTCAAGCTTCTTTGTTCTCTGATCTCTTCCTTGCTCTTGAGTATGACTTTCAAATCATCTGGGCTTCCTACACCAAGCTATTAAATAGAAAATGTATTTGTTTATACACTTAATTGATCTGAGAATATAATTATGAGAGGAAGATGGAGGAAAAAATAGACCTGGACCTCCCAATTCTTTTGTGTAGAATTGGTAGAGTTTCCACAAGCTGGTGCTAATGTGTATCACATATACTATTCGGCTTTAGAGACATTCTCCTAAGGCTTTACAGCAACTCATTGGATGTCAAATAAATACATCTCTGCTCAAATGTATGAATTTAGTTGGAATTGTAGGAAAAATTTTATTTTTACTATCCAAAAATTTTGCTCAATGTATCAAAACAACAAAGTTTGGATTAAATGACTGTCCTAGTATTAAAAGTTAAACCTTTAATAGATGGCCAAATTCTTGACTTGCCCAAATTCATGGCATTTGCATACAAAAATTCAAATGGGGCTCAAATAATGAAATTTGTCTTTGAAAGATTAGGAAACTTCATGAGAAAAGAAAAAAACACTGGCTAGCAGCATTTTCTCTTTTTTTCAACAATGTTTTCTAAAGCCATCTTCCTCAGGGTTGGTAAAAGTTTGGATTGTTTGGTATACAGTTAGAGGTAAACACCCCCACCCCAAAAACAAACCAATGATTATCTGCCTCTTTCATTACATGAGAAGTGATCATTAGAGTAGCTAGAAGCATGTACAAAGGTTGGTCAACTTCCTTGCAAACCACCAATTGGACAAAAATTAAGCCACTAGACACTAATTATATCCAAAAATCACACATGACATACGGTAGTAATACTAATACAAGTAAATCCAAATCATTGTCATCATGATCATGAATAGAATATATAGGGTGTTTTCCATGACACACAAATTTTTGCATTTTGACACATATTTATCTAAATGACCCACTAAAATTCATGCACTGCAGGTAAGGGACACAGTTGAAGAAGGAAATAAAAGATCATTGCATTTGAAGTACAAAACTACATGTTTATGGGATGGAATTAACTAATAAATTCTGTCTGTATATTTTAAATCAATTCATGCATACCTATTCACTCGGCTGCCCAAATGTTAGTTTGTGCATACTTTTTTCCACAGTATTTAGTTTTGCTTTACACACACAAAATGATACAGAAAACTGTTTGGTTCCAGGAGAGTGCATAATGTCTCATTTAAAGCTTATGACTGTTTTCAGTGAAGAGAAATCACAAGTAACCAAACTAAACAAACAAGCTCCAAATAAGATAGTCCTGAACCCTGACCAAGTTCCCCATAAAAACAGCACGATCTAGACCAAGAGGCTTTTGTGTTAAATGGCTCTCATATTATGAATGGTTGTGCTTAGTCTAAGTCTTTGACACAATGGTAATATGAAATGCAGTCAGTGTGGACATCAAAACTTGGCAACAATGTGCACCATCCTATATTCACATTGAATGATATTTCATGTTCATTCAATATTTCAACATGTACACTTTCTTTGTACTGTTAGACAGTTTAATGATCCTGAGAAAATCTATTATGATGGTCTGACCATTTAAGTTTTAATAGTCATTTAGGGCTATGGATCTTGATCAATATCTATCATTAATGTGTGAACTCTGCTGCTACTGTAAAACATAACATACTAAGAGATCATCATGACACTGTTTGAAAATTACTATACTGAAGTTTCTTCTCTCATAATACATCATATTTTGCTTTTCAAAATGTGACACCCTGCTGTGAAAAAATGACCCATTGGAAACAGTTTGATTAATTGTATGATGTCAATGCTGTTTCAACATTATTTCAGTTATATCGTGGCGGCCTGTGCACCTATCCATGCTTTCCTGGAGTTTCTTTTAACAGTACTCTGCACAATATTCTTCCCAAGCCACTGCCTGCTTTCCAACACAACCATCTTCGAAACAATGGTCAGCGGTGAGAGAGCAATCATCAATCCTCGGAATGAAATTGGCTGCGCTGGGGATAAAACCAGCAACCTCCTATTCTCAAGTCCTGTTTGCTACCAACTGAGCTAGCAGGGCTTGGCAAACATTGGATCAGGGTAAGGTCCTGAGACTTAACAAACCTGGGTAAGAGTGCTTTTGAACACATCTTACAAAAAGGAGAAAATGCTGGTAACCTGATTCTCCCAGTAACGAGAGCTTTGCTCTTTTTTTCTCACAAACTTTCCTACCCGTTCAAAGACAAATTACATCATTTGAGACACATCTAACTTGTCGCCTAGGAATGTTTTCGATTGGAACGACTGTAATCATTTGTCGTTCGGCATAACATAAAGGGAAAGTAGGTGGGGGGGGGTAAATTGTTCACGAAAACTAATGACAATACATCCAAAGCAGCTGAAACTTAATTCATTTCGTTTAAATTGACATGCTGATACTGAAGCAATGATCTGGAGGTACACAAGGTATGCTTACACCTTGCGCCAGAAGCTGTTTACGTCTCTGTGAACGCTCTTTGAGCTCTTTCAGCCTGTCGCTCATATTTTTGCTTGACAATAAATGACGTAAATATAGTATCATAGAATATGTAGAATATGTTGAAGAAATTACATTTAATGAACGAAATATAACATTTTCGCATCTTGAACGCACAGTTATTTACTTAGAATTCACTGTACATTTCCTTGCGTGTTCGACAACAACAACAATAAATTACGACAACAAATTACTCTGCCGAAAGTGAATTGATGAAGGTTGTGAACTGGTGAATGTAGATCTAATAACAAAACCATGAGATTGACTGAAGTTTTGCATAAGGCACCAAAGAAAAAAGCTATTGAAAGACTAAGTCAACACAAAAAATTTATAGGTCCGTTTAGACACATGCAGGTGCCTGTACTGAGGGACAGAGTCTCCGTTGCACCTAGGCGTCAAAAAGGTGGGTGAACTACAGAACTTTTTGATCAGCTCAGTCACTTAACTCCTTAGCCCAAGACATTTTAGACCTTTTCCAAATGACAAATTATTAGGCTTTTCCCACTGAAAGCATTTGCAGACATCAGTCTCAGACCGGTGTCAGGAGAAATTGTCCCCTGGAGAAATTGTCCCCTGGAGAAGTCGTCCCCAAACTGCTTGGGGATGATTTGTCTAGAGAGTTTGTCCCCTTGGGACAATTTGTCTGGAGAAATTGTGCCTAAGGTAAATTTCAGCGAAATTGTCCCCATATTCAAGTCACAGCGTTGTTTTTTCCTGTTTTGGGAATGGGTCAGAAGCCTAACAAATTGGTAGGAAATGCATCATTTTCTCCTAAATGGGGAATTTTATTATAAATACAGAATCAAGATACAGATTATTTATAAATGATACTGTGAAGAAAATTTTTGTAGATTTTTTTAACTTAAGTATTTACTTTATGTAATGGTTTTCTTAAAGATGCATCTTTACTTGTTTTCATCCAGTTTTGTAACCAATTTTATCTTTATTTTATGAAATCATAATAGTTCTTATACCTTCGTGCCAAATGTTGCCCCTGAAGGTTTCAAGGTTGCACAGATTACGACGGATAGAAAATGCAATTCGTTCTATGGAGGCTATCCCTAGACATTACAACCACAGTTTTCCGTTTAAATCGAAGACAAATCTCTGGCGTCTCTTTATCCCATACACTTTATATCGATTTTTTATCTACGTATACACTGCTATCTAGATTCTACACACTGTAAAGTTTTAACAGCGTTTGTTTACCTCTGGCTGTAAGGGTGCATCTTTAATTCAAGGGCGTAAACAACAACCTGTTAGTATGAAATTTATCGTATAAACAATGACAGTGTAATGAAATAGCTCTTGCATCAAGGAAACCATAACACAAAGTAAATACTTAAGTGAAAATAAAACTTCAGAAATATTTTTTAAAGACAATTTTAACAACACTGTATATGAATTTTGAATATGGGGACGATTTTTCCAAAATTTAGTTTTGGGACGATTTATCCAGAGAAATCGTCCCCAGGGAGCAAGCTTTCAAGAGAAATCATCCCCAAGCAGTTTGGGAACAATTCGTCTCCATGGGACAATTTCTCCCGGGGAAGATTTCTCCAGCATTCATCAAACTAAGAGTAAATGTGGCATTTTGAAATGTCTCTGATGGTTCTATTGCCCTACTTAATTCAGTGATAGATCATTTGTGAAGTTTTGGTGAGGTTATAAAGATCTAAATAGCCCCAGTAATATTTATTTCAAACAGAGATGCCATGCCAACAGCATTTTGGTGTACTCATGCAGTGCTGGAAAGATGCTGACTTTCAAGAAGGACTTTGTTTGAAAGAGGCAGAGAGATTTCAAGAATGCATGACTATTTATCAGGTGACATTATATTGTTGTCATATCTTCGTTTCTTAACTTTTTGTTTTTGTATTCTTTTTATCTTTACAACACAACAAAATTTCATATTTGCGAACATTGAAAGCCTTTATGTGAAACTCATCCAACAGGATTTTCCTTTTAAGTGGTAGAAAGCATTGCGGTTAAAGCAGAAAATGCTGGTTACCACCCTGTTTCTCACAATGTTTTCAAAAACCCTATTCCACGGGTTGTTAGAACTTGGGTTTGTGTTGTAAGGGGTTAAATGTTAAATCCCTAAAGCTAAACAAAGTTAATCCTGAACTCTTCCTCAAGTGACAAAGCTTTAGACATGTCTAAATTGGAAGGATTTGCAGGTGACAAAATAAATGTTACTCAAAAATTGAAATATGTTTCTGGAAGGGTAGAAAACGCTGTGGGAAAACCAAAAGAAAATGCTGGTTACTAACATTTTCTTCTTTACTCACATTGTTTTCAAAAGCCTTTTTCATCAGGGTCGTTAAAGTCAAGGTTGTTTGGTAAATGGTTAAAGCGCTTTCACAACTATAGCTGTCTTTGCAGCCAATTTTGATTGAGATCATGCTGCACAATAAATTGGCAAGGCCTCGGTAGCTCAGTTGGTAGCATACAGGACTTGCAAACGGTGGGTCACTGGTTAGATCCCGGACTCTGCCAATTTCTTTTGGAGGATTGATGGTAGTTATTGTGACAGAATTTATTCCTCTCTCACGGCTGACCATTTTTTTGATGATGGTAATGAGGGAAAGCAGCCAGTGGCTTGGAAAGACTATTGTGGGGAGTACTGGTAAAAGAAACTCCAGAAAAGCATGGATAGGTGCAATGGCCGCCGCAATATAACTAAAATAATAATGATAAAACGGCGTTAAACACCATAAGACCAATCAATCAATCAATGCACAAAAAATAGTGTGATCTTCAATCTAGACTATCTGACTTATGCTGTACAAATGCATCCTTGAAAATGCAGTTATTTGATCTTATTTCTAAACATGTCTGTTGGGTTTTATTGGGTGCTCTCTTAACCCTTTACGAACATGGAAAAAAAGGCTTTTGAAAACATTGTGGAAAGAGGGGATACCAGCATTTTCTCCTTTTCCCACAATGTTTTCTGTACTATATGAGAGCCTAAGCTCATTTGTACCAATGTTAAAATTATTGTCTGCTAATGCCCCATCAGTTAGCTCAGTGGTTAGTGTATCTGACTCATGACCAGGTGGTTGTGATTTCAATACCCAGTTGACGAATATTTTCTATCTGGCGATTTTTTGTCTCTCACCTCTGATGCATGAGAGAAAAAGAGTCAGTGACTTTGAAAAAAAATTGTGTCAGTACTGGTGTGAGAAAACCAGGAAACACATGTGTACACTGACTGCAGTTATATGACCTAAGCTGTTAAAAACAGTGTTAAACTCCAATACAAACCTATGTTGTCTGCTGATGTTTTTAATTTGAAAGAGTATCTGAGTCTGTGTCATTTGGTAAAAGGTTAAGGTTTAACCCTTTACCACACAATCCCCAGCTTTAACCAAGTTGAGGAGAGAGGCTTTTGAAAACACTGTGGATAAAAGAAAAAATGCTGTTAACCAGCTCCCCTGGCAAAAGGCCAGAGAGTTTATGTCATGGCCCTGTGTCTGTCATACATCAGTCTGTCTGTCTGTCTGTCTGTCTGTCTGTCTGTCCATCCATGTATTACCTTTTATTTCAAACATGATCTGCTTTAAAACTACCCATCCAATTTCGACAGAAATTTGCAGAAATTCAACCATGGTCGTCCTCAGAATGTTTACAAAGAATTTAATTCCTGTAAAAACTGGGATGGGGGGGTGGGGGTTCCACAAGTTTTACGTGGGCTTATATTGTGAAAACTTTAAAAATCTTCTTGTTTCTAACCATAAGGCCTAGGGCTACTGAAATAGGCATGTTGCTTCATCTAGGAGATCCCTACCAAGATCCCTATGAAGATTCTTCAAATCATAGCCCTGGGATCAAGATTGGCCATACCCAAGGGATTACATGGCATGTAGCTTCATCTTACGAACCGAGAGCATTCAATTATAGCCCGGGATCAAATTTGGCCCTGCCGTGGCAGTCACAAGTTTAACATAGGCTTACAGAGTGAAAACTTCAAAGATCTTCTTCTTCCAAACAATAAAGCCTAGGGCTACCAAATTTTGCATACTCTTGTATATTTATCTAGTAGGCCTTTTCCAAAATTGTTCAAATTATGGACCTGTGGTCAAAATTGGCCCTGTTCCACAAGTAAGGAGTTTTATATGGGCTTATACAGTAAAAATTTTAAAGATTTTTTTGTTCCTGACTGTGAGCTACAGGTGTAATACTTTGTGAGAGTTATCATCTAATTGGCATGTTCTAAAACAGTTCAAATTAAAGCTCTGGTGTCAAAATTAGTCCTACCCATGGATAATAGATTTAATAATTATGTGCTTATAAAGTTAAATTTTAAAAGTCATCTTGCTTCTTACCATAAATCTTAGGACTACCAGATTTGACAAATAGCTTCATCTAGTGGATCACTTCAGAATTTTGCCCTTGGCTCAAAATTAGCCCCACCTCAAGAATCGTATTGTACAGGGGCCTTATGCTGAGGAAACTTTGAAAATCTTCTTGTTTTTAACCATATGGCCTAGTCCTGTATTATGTGATATTTGCCTTATCTTGTAGACCTCTATCAGGATTCATGTAATTATAGCTGTGTGGTCAAAAATCATCACAACTTTCACATCGGCTTTTATAGAGAAAACTTTAAAAATCTTCTTGTTAGAAACCATTTGGCCTATTTGTAATGTTGGTATGTATGGTTTGTATTTGTTAGACAGTGGAGCAATACAGAGCCATCATGACCTTGTTCTTACAATGTTTTCTACCCTTTCCAAGATATATCTCATCATTTAAGACACATCAAACTTTCATCTCTGAAGCTTTTGAATGGACCGAGTCTGAAAAATTCTTTTGTGTGGTTAAGATGATTTTGCAGTCAAGAGAATATTCTAGACGAAGCATCCTTAAAGAACAATATCATTTTCTCGGATTGTTAGCTCTACTGGCTAAAGGTCAGTGAAGTTTTGTCACGGTCTGATGTCCGTCATGCATCCGACTGTGCGTTCACTTTTATTTCAGACGCCTTCTTCTCTGAAACTACCTGTCCAATTTCAATTAAACTTCACAGATACGATCCTGCCATGGACCTATTTGGAATTTTTTTTTCAAAGAATTTGTGTTCAGTTAAAACTCCGGTTGCCATGACAACAAAATTTAAAAGAATTGAAGGGGTTTGAAAATCTTCTTAGCCTAGGGCTACCAAATCTGGTATGAAGCTTCATCTAATAGGCCTTTACCAATTTCTACAAATTATAGCCCTGGGGTGAAAATTAGCTCCGTCCAGGGGTTCACAAATTTTACGTGGGCTTACAGGTATATTGTGAAACTTTTTAAAAATCATCTAGTTCCTAACCGTAAAAAAAGGGCTACCAAATTTGGTATGTCACTTTATCTAGTGGGCCCCTATTGAGATCATTCAAATCATAGCCCTGGGGTCAAAATAACCCTGCCCCAGGGGTCACAAGTTTTAGATGGGCTAAGATAGTGAAAACTTCAAAACTTTCTTTTTTTTTTTTTTTAACTGTAAGGTCTTAGGCTATAAAATTTAACATGCAGCTTCATCTGGTGGATTTACCAAGATTGTCCCAATAATAGCCCTGTCAAAAATGGCCTTAACCAGGGTGGGGGGTGGGGCGGGGGGAATCACTAGTTTAAAATTGGCTTATACACATGTACACAGAAAACTAACAAAAAATGTCTGGTTCCTAACAGTAAGGTCTAAGTTTATTAAATTTGCATAGAACTTCATCTAATGGACTTGTAGCAAGATAACTACAGTAATACGTTTTACAAAGGCTTATAATAGTGAAAACTTTGTAAACTTTCAGGCTTCTTGTAGTGCATGAAGTCAATATGACTTAGCTCACTGGAAATAAATTTGTATGCTGTTTGCTCGTTACTTTCATAGGTTTTCATAGTTTATTGGTAAAATACTTAGGCCTTTGGCCCATATACATCATATAAACATACATATACATAGTCATATATAACACATGGCAGTGAAAACATAGAATTTTAAACAGTTACACCAATAAATGAAACAATTTGAATAGAAGTACATGTGGTGCTGATGTGTACATGTTTTTAATAATGAAAAGTCTATGTTAATCAAATTTTGAAAAAAATGCTGTCTTCCTTTGGTAACTCTTCTTTATTGTTGTACTTAATGGCTACTTACTTGTTAAGTGTCAAGTTTTTCATGATGATATATTATAAGTAGAAATGTTTAGATTTCATTTATAAATACTCATTTTGGGATACAAGGTTTTTTATTGAAGTGTTACCTGTACATTGAATCTGAAGTAGTTTTGTAGCATTCTAATTTTTTGCATGATGATTGTGCACAACATTTTTTTGGGTAGTGCTATTTCAGATTCTTAATGGTACCTTTAAAAATAAAAAAAATGTGTTTGCTTTGAGTAGGATTTTTTCATGTTATGACATATGGTGCATCTTCTTAAACAGAAAAACATTTGGCACTTAACTGATCCAAGTGTATACCTGTTCCATGCTTCATGAGAAGCATCTTGCTTACATTTAGATATGAAAAGCAATATCTTTAGTAGGGCTAATCCCTCTGCAAAGTGTGGATATGGCTGTTAAATTTCACTGGCCAAGCCAGTTAACAGTCACTTACTATTTGCCAGTGGAGAGACATTGCAGTAATGGCCCTATTGGCTTTTCAATATTACATTGGGGGGAGGAGGATTTGTTGGAATATTGACAATTTGCTAGTAAAAAGTACCTGATCCTAATGACTTGTGGGGTTTAGTGCCTTTTCCAGGCACAAAATTTCATGCTGGTCCAATGATTTATATTGAAAGTATTTGCAGATGACAAATCATTTTATCACTGAAATGATGGAATTTGTATTTGAAAGGGTAAAAACCAGTGTTGATAAATTACTAAATGCAGGGTACTAGCATAGCCTTCTTCCTCAGCCATGTTTGGTAAACTGTTATAAGAAAAGAGATACCTTTGATGGCCTTTTACTCTTTACCAAACAATATTGTGTTTTAACAACCCAGAGGAAGAAGCCTTTTGAAAACAATGTGTGAAAAGGAAAAAATGTTGGGTACCTGCATTTTCTCCCTTTCTCAAAATGTTTTCTATCCTTTCTTAGACTAATTTCGTCACTTAATTTGTCTTGCACAACACCTTTGAAGTTGGACGAGTATAGAGTTTGGTATAGAGTTAACCCTTTACCAAACAATCCCTGGTTTTTACGACCCAGAGGAAGAAGACTTCTGAAAACATTGTGGGAAAAGGAGAAAATGCTGGTAACCAGTATTTTCTCCTTTTCCCACAATGTTTTCTACTCTTCTAAAGTCAAGTTTCAATTTTTGAGTCACGTTTATTTTATCGTCTGCAAATGCTTTCAATTGGGCCAAGTCTAAAATTTTGTCGTTTGGTAAAGAGTTAAATTATATTAAAAAAGAGTAATGGTAATGAAGCAGCTGCTTATTACAGACAAATGCCCTGTTCTCTTAGTGTATTCAAAAGCTGTTGCTTCAGGGAATTAAATGGTCCTATTCATGCAGTCAAAAGGGTTAATCCTTTTCCATGCAATTCTCACGTTTTCACAACCATGAGAAAGAGGCATTTTGAGAACATTGCTAGAAAAGGAAAAAATGCTAATAATTAATATTTTTTTTACTTTACCCACAATATTTTCTCCATTTTCAAGCACAAATTTCATCATTTTCAAATCGGATTCATCTGATTTTCAATCAGGGGCATTGAATTTGTCATCTACAAAATGTTGTCAATATGGACACATCTAACATTTTGTTGTTTTGTAATGATGCTGTTATAGATAGTAGAATGGTTAACTCTTTTCAAAATGATAACATCCTAAGTCAAAAGCATTTACAAACATTTAATAAAATGTGTATACCGGTATAATGGTGGAATGGTGAAAAGGTAGAAAACATGTAGGAAAAGGAAGAAATGATGGTTAACAGCATTTTCTTCTTTTCCCACAATGTTTTCAAAAGTTCTCTCCTTCTAGTCATTCAAACTTGAGATTGTGTGTAAAAGGGTAAACAGGTTGAACTTAGTACCACAGAGAGAAAACCCCTTTGTGTGCCACTTGTAAATATCAAAGAGTTTTAGAATTGCTAGCCCATTTCTAAGTTTCAGTTCAAAGAATATCAAATAAATTGTTTTTATACATAATTATGTTGTATGAGCAGCACTCTAGCAAACAGGAGTTAAATGCATCTCTTCGATGCATTATGCAAAGCAAGCCATCCCATAATTATGGATAGATAAAATCTATTTTGTCTAACTACATACTGAATCGTGATGTAGAATGGTCCTTGGACATATAGAAAATTTACAGATGGCCTGCAACACGCAAAAAGGGGCATTCGGACATGTGCGTAAAGTGCCGATTTGGATCAGCCTGCGCAGTCCGCGCAGGCTAATCCGAAACGACACTTTCCGTTTTTATATAATTTTCTGTTTGGCACAAGTCTACTGTAGCACAAAATCTAATGTAGTCGTAAAGTGCCGTCTCGGATTAGCCTGCACGGACTGCGCAGGCTGATCCGAGACGACACTTTATGCAAATGTCCGAATGCCCCTTTTCGCGTGTTGCAAGCCGTATACAGTAGCAAAACATTTTGACCTAGGTCAGCCTATGCAGGCTGACATGAGCAGATACTTTTTTGCAGATGCATTAAACCCTGTTTCCAAGAGCATGACACATTGAATAAGAACTACCCTAACAGCATTCTAAAGATTTCAAAAAGTGAAATCCATACCTTTTTTCAGTATTGAACACTGAACAGGAGATTTAAATCTTAGATTCCGAAAGCAATGAACCTTATGCAGATAGTGAAGATCAAGATCAAACTGCACAGAACATGCTGTCTCATGATCTCATCAGCTTTCTAGACTGTCCAGCATTGTGACAAATACTTTGGTCAAAACTACCTTGAAAGTGAAACAACTTTCTTTTCTGTACTAACTGGAATTTTATGTTACAGTGATGAATCAACACCAAACCAGTGTTTTGGCGATCCAGAGGAAGAAGAATTTTTCAAAACATTTTGGAATCAGGGTGAAAATGCTGGTACTACCCTGCTAAAAACAAACCCCTTGATTTGAGCTACATTTAAATTGTTGTCAACAAATTTAATGCTTTTAACATGGACAAAGCTAACATTATGTCACCTGGTAAAATGATAAGTAATTACAAGCACCACAGCTGTCTGAGATTTTTTTTTTACCAATAAACTGCTTGCCACTTCTATGGGAGACAGGCTAATATACTGACAAATTTTATCAGATATGTGCAGGCTACAGGTCGGGCATGTATCATCTTCTCTTGTCAATAATGTTGATGAAGCACTGATTATGTTGAACCTTATTTAGCCTGTAGCAAACCCAATACAACCCTTAAAATTAATATTTCAGTGGAGAGCAGGATCAGATCTTTGATCTACTCTGTGTGTTATGCTGGAATATCTTCTGGCCAGATATTCATGATGACTCTTGCCAAGACTTCTAACCCTTTACCAAACAACAAAATTTTAGACTGGTCCAAATTAAAAGCATTTGCAGACGACAAAATTAACATGACTCAAAAATTGAAACTTGACTTTAGAAGAGTAGAAAACATTGTGGGAAAAGGAGAAAATGCTGGTTACCAGCATTTTCTCCTTTTCCCACAATGTTTTCAGAAGGCTTCTTTCTCTGGGTCATAAAAACCAGGGATTGTTTGGTAAAGGGTTAACCCTTATGCTGCTAAGTAACTAAAACGAAATTTTCAGTTCAATAGTAAAAACCCTAATATTGCTATTTCAAAAGTATGTTTTGGAGAATAATATCTCCTTCTCTGACAGTGTAGATCCAAGATCAGACTGCACATTCTGTGCAGTCTGATCTTGATCTACACTGTCTGCAAAAGGTCAGGGAGTCGCGCTTAGCAGCTTAAGGGTTAACTAGTGGGTTTTTGCTATAACACCATTTGAAATTGTGGGGAAAGAGGAGGAAATGCTGTTTACCAGTATTTTCTGTCTTTCCCATAAAGTTTTCTAAAACTCTCTTCATCAGGGTCAGTAAAACTCTGGATTGTGTGGTAAAGGGTTAATATACATATATATCAAACTCTATGGATCTTACTTATTTCTTATATCTATGTAGAAAGTATGGATCAAGATCAGACAACAAATAGACACTTGTCAAAATTGAAGGCATTTGTGAAAGACAAGTCAAATGCAATAGGATTTCTTACTGAAAGGGTAGAAAACACTGTAGGAAAGAAGAAAATGCTGAGGGCTCTAGCATTTTTTAACAATGATTTCAAAAGCTTTCTTCATAGATTAGTTTGAACAGGGAAGTGTTTAATGATAAAGGGTTAGATTAAAAGTTGTTCCTGTATGCTGAGAGTCTCCATTATATTTATTTAGCCCCCTTTTCACAGAGCTTGGCTCATTTATTTAGTCGTGTTAGGGTTTACTAGATGAAAAATTTTAGACCAGACTAAATTCAAAGCTGTTGTAGACAACAAATTAAATATGACTCAAACATTGTAATTTGTTTCTGAAAGGGCAGAAAAAATGTGGGAAAGGGCGAAAATGTTAGTTTCCAGAATTTTCTCCTCTTACCACAATGTTTTCAAAAGGCTTTTTCATCGGTGCAGTTAAACTCTGGATTGTGTGGTAAAGGGTTAAGCAAGCATAATTTTGTTATCATACTGTGTAAGAAAATGGATGAACCAGTCAACTTCCAAGAGAGAGAAGCAGTGATGACAAATCTCAGGCTATATATTTTCATTCTGCGTGATTCATGGCTATCAAATTATTACCTCGTAAGACAAAATTGCAACAGATGACCATAAAAATATCCTCGTAAAGTATGGATGGTCAGTATGAATGAAAGATTAACCCTTAAAGCCCCTTTCACAGTTATAGTTGCCTCTGTGGCCAGTGTAGACTAAGATCAGACTGGAAAAAAAAAACATACACATGTCCACTTTGCTTAACCCTTTACCATGCAGTCCTAAATTTTAACAATGCTGAGGAAGGAGGCTTTTGAAAACATTGGTTACAGGCATTTTCTCCTTTTCCGGCAACATTTTCTACTTTTTCAGATGCCTATCTCATCTTTTTAATCATGTTTAGTTTATCATCTGCAAATGCTTTCAATATAGATGAGTCAAAAATTTTGTCATGTGGTAAAGGGTTAAATACTTCACATAGAAGCAACCTTAAAACTACATTTATTTGGATCTTATTTCTATACTAATAATATAATTTTTTTTGGCGCTCTAAGGTTTTTTTTCCGATGCTAAAAGGGTTAATACATAAATGAGCCATGCTCTGGCGAAAGGGGACTTAATGCATCCCTGTGATCCATGGTACCAAGTAAGCATTCACATAATTATGGATCCATGATATCCACTTTTTTTTTTAACAACCCACTTAATTATGTGGTAGGCTGGTCCTTGGACAACAGAAAATTGACCAATAGCGAAAAGTTTTGGCCCAGGTCAGTCTGCTCAGACTGCACAGGCTGACCTGGTTTGATACTTTTCACAGATGCATTAAGCCCCCTTTTCACAGAGCATGGCTCAAATACATTGTGAACACATTGTAACAAATGACACTCTGCTTACTATTAGCAATTTCTTCTTTGTGACAATGTAGTTAAGAGTGGCTTGTAGCAATCAAAAAAAAATGTAAGCTGTCTGTGGTGATGCGTTCAGTGAAAACCACTTGAAATGTTTATTGCTTCCAATTCATTCATGCTTGTAAAGTGTTGCAGACTTCGTTTATTATTAACTCTTTGCTAAACAACAAAAAGGACTTGTTAAAATCAGTAGCACTGTTATGCAAAATACAAGTAACTTAATTAAATATGATTAAATTGATGTGAATTAGATTTGAAAGAGTAGGAAACAGTATGGGAAAAAAGAGAAAATGCCAGTTACTAGCATTTTTCTCTTTTTCATACAATGTTTTCAAAAGACTTCTCTGTCGGGGTTGTTAAAACATGGGATTGTTTGGTAAAGGGTTTTAGCCCACCACTGAACAAATACCACATTTCAGAAGCAGTAGTTTCTATGCTTTGAAAACATTCTGTTACTAGGCATTGCTCCTTTTTTCTTCCTTAAGAAACAAGCTATCATCTCTTTTTCACCAATATTTTCTATATCACCAAAAAAAATAATTACCAGTAATATTTGCTTTATTTGGGAGACTTTCTCTTTTTACTTTTTATGCCACTTGTTTGATTCAGTAGTATGTTTTAGTATTAAGCCTGAGAAATCCTTGTGCTGTTATATTTATTGTTGTGGGTCTAGGCATGCTTATAAAACAGCGCAGACTCCCTATGATTGAACCATAAACCTGTCATGACACAAACAAAATTTCTTTACAAGATTCTTCACAGAAAATATCATCCACACAGAAATAAATAATTTTGGCTCCACTTCCAGAAAAAATTAGCATAGAACTATTTCCCTTACACTGAAAGCTGGCAATAAAACCCTTTCAGCTTCTTTACATCTTATCATTCTCAGTAAATTATCCCTTTATCCACACAGTATCATGTTTTGATGGACATGGAAAAGAGGCCTTTTGATAACATTGTTTTCCCACAATGTTTTCTTCCCTTGCTAAGACAAATCTCGTCATTTTACCCACAGTTGTTGTCTGCAGCTGCTTTTAATTTGGAAGAGTCTGAGATTTTGTTGTCTGGTAAAGAGTTTACTCTATGCCAAAAAATCTGTTTTTGACAACCTGGAGGAGGGAAGTCTTTGCAAACATTGTGTTCTGAATTTTCTAAAGACGTTTACTCAGCTATTGTTAAGAATTTTGATATGAAGTGAGCCTTATTTGATACATTTATAACCATCTGCCAAAGCTTTCAATCTGGGTGAGTCTAACATTTTGTCATTTGGTCTAGATTAAACCCTTTATCACACAGTACCAAGTTTTAATGACCATAGCAAAGAGAGCTTTTGAAAAGTTTGTGGATAATGTTATCTGCTTTTTGACAGGTTTTCTGCAAATTCTTTTAATATTTTCTTAATATCAAATCCTTTATTTGGGAAAAACATTATGGTAGTGTCTTGTTTATTGCCTTTTGAAAGGCCTTTTGAAAGGCAGAATATGAAAACAGATGGTACAATGTACCTTCTGAAAAAAGTGTAATGAACAAGGGGGAAAAGAGAAGATACTTGTATCAACACAATATTGACAAATTTAAAATTTTGGCATATGGTCCACAGTCAGCTATTGTAAATAAGTGTCTTCTGCATATATCTTACAGAGTGCTGTCATAAAATTTTTGCAAAAATATAGAAATTGCTTATTTCTCAGCCAGTGGCATGGAAAGGATTTTCTGCAAAGGACTGTGTAAAGAAAATCCAGGAAATCATGGATAAGTTCACTGACCATAGCAATATAACTAATAATAGTTTTATAATCAACATTAAACACCAACCAAACAAATAAATATGTTGTTCCTCCTTTATATGAATCAAAACAGAACACATTTGAAAGGAGTAATCCCTTTACCTAACAATCCTATGTATTTTGATCCTAAGAAAGGACGCCCTTTGGAAAAAAGAAAAATACTGGTAACCATTTTGTTCTTTTCTACAATGTTTTGTTAGCTCACCTGAGCACAACGTGCTCAAGGGGAGCTCTTAGGATCACCCTGTGTCCGTCATCCGTCGTGCGTCGTCAACAATTCTTTAAACATCATCTCCTCCTAAACCACTGGGCTAATGTCAACCAAACTTGGCAGAAATGTTCCTTGGGAGATCCTCTTTAAAAATTGTTCACAGAATTTGATTCCATCAAAAACTCTGGTTGCCATGGCAACCAAATGGAATTTTCTAAGAAATTCTTTAAAAATCTTCTCTGAAACCGCTGGTCAGATTTTGAAATAATTTCACAGAAATGTTCCTTGGGTGCCCTTTTTGAAAAAATTTTCGCGAAATTTTGATCAGTCAAGAAACATGGCTGTGGTGGTGGGGGGCTATTTGCACTATACGGACATGAAATTCTTAAAAATTCTTCTTGTCTGAAACTACTGGTCAGATTTTGAAATAATTTCACAGAAATGATCCTTACATGCCCCTTAATTTTCATCAAAAGATTGTATAGATATTTTGATGAAAAGGGCTATTGCAGACATCAACCTATACCAGGTAAGTGAGTCCACTGGTGAGAAATGCTGATATGCACACTTTCTACTTGATGTATTTAATAGCTATGTATTGCAAGAGGTAATATAAAACTTATCTTTGAAATACATGCATAACATTTCACCAGTTATCAAAAGGGCCTTTATCTGGGTGTTAACCGCCTTGTTGATCACCATTTCTGCACTTTATGATGGATTGTTTTCTGAATTCTATACCAACTTTATATGCAGAATTCTGATTCATCAGAAACATGGCTGTGGTGATGATTGTAGGGGTGGTGACAGATTTTGAAATGATTTTTACAGGTGACCTTTTCAAAATTGCTTGGAAAAATAATGATTTTGTTTCCAAAATTTCAATACTTCAAAAAAAAAATTGGCTATGGTCCTCTCAAAAATTCAGGTAAGTGATCCAGGGTCATCTTGGCCCTCTTGTTTATTGAAGTTATTGAAGAAAAAGTTTTGGAATAACAAAAAAAAATTGGTTATGGTCCTCTAAAAATTCTGGTGAGCGATCCAGGGCCATCTTGGCCCTCTTGTTTTAGTTTTGGACTCCAATCGCATCAAGTAAAGCACATTAAATTTTTGTTGTAATTTTGTTGTCTGTATATGCCTTCTATATATTTCAGATTGAAATTTGAAAGACTGTTAGATACCAGAGTTAAAAATGGACTATTTTTCTGTTGTTGTAGAAAAGTGCTCTAGAGGCAAAGCAGATGGAGCTCAGGTCTGAGTTGGATGGAACATGGCAGAAAGGAGACAGTTTGAGCACAGCCCAAGCAAATATACTATTGAAGAAATATCCAACTCCTAAATATGAATTTATTATAACACATAGTAAGTAGAAATATTTTGAGTCATGTTATTTACTTGAATAAGAAACCCTTAAAGTGCCATTTTGAATAATGAACCTTAGTTACCTTTTTGGCCAGTGAAGGGTAAGATCAGAGTCCGTATTCACCAACCATTCTTAAGAAGGTTCTTAGTCTTATTCTGCAGAATTTTCAAAATCTGAAAGTAACAAAACTTCTGATTGGCAGTCTGATCTTTGATCTATGCCCCTGGCTTTGCTTAGACTTTCTACACAAGAGCAACCTTGAAACTGCAATAATGTGGGTCTTATTTCAAGATTGAAAATGTCTGTTGGGTTTATTTGGCAATCTAAGGGTTAATTATGATTAACTCTTAGATTGCCAAACAAACCCAACAGACGTTAACTTTACTTATGTATCAGAAAGCAGTTATCTGTGATTCACAACAAAACTTACCATACCGTTATTAATCCATTCCCCCTTGATACAAACCTGCAGCAGATCATTTTGAAAAGGTACTTGTAATATGTGGATGGTCCCTGTGCAGGAAAGTTTGAAAGATTAGCTTTGGTGAAAACTTGTGGCAAAAGGAAAATTTCTCATTACAAGCAGTTTTCTTTTTTGCAACAATACTTTCAAAAAAAGTTTACAAAGCTCTCAACACTGTCCAGGCCAGAGAAGCACCATTTGTTGCTGTTCATAGTGCATGTTTATGAGAAAGTGCCTTTTTTTTTTCAGCTCCAATGGCTCTAGGCTCTGTTGGTTCACTTTTATTTCAAACATTTCTAAAACTGATTAACCAGGGTTTGATCAAATTTCACAGATATGATCCTACCATCGTCTCTTTAAGCATTCATCGAAAAAAATTTATTCCATGGAGAACTCTAGTTGCAATAGCAACAAAATTGGCAAAAAGATAAGGGTGAAAAGCTTCAAAAGTTTTCTCCTCTGAACTCAGTCGAATTCTCTGCAAAATATTTAGGATGATTCTTGGATTGACCTATTTCAGATTTACTGATAGAATTTTGATCTGTCAGAAATCATGACAGCTGTGACTCACTGATGTGCAAGAAAGTGGAGTGATACAGGGCCATCATGGGCCTCCTTTTAGTATTATTTGTTAATTTTGTTTTCAATTTTTTCAGCTAACAGAGCACCTTTATCAAAACCGCTTGTGTTTAGAGAAACGGATGAGAAAAATTTGCACACCTCCCATCACAAAAGACTTTGGAAAGAGTGACAAAGGATCTGAAAATCATTGTTATGATTATCTCCCTTTATATGCTTTCATATCCTGATTATTTGAAATTCATTGGTGAAATGTTTTGTCCTCCTGTGTTGTACAGCCTTTGGGAAGAAGGCTTTAAAAATGTTGGAGAAGGAGGAAATGCTGGTTTACATTATTTGCTCATTTTCCCACAGTGATCAAACCTCTCAAAGATAATTTCCATCATCAGAGCCACATATTATTTCATGTCTGTGATTGGAATCATCAAACATTTTGTCATCTGGTAATGAGTATACCCACTATTGATTGTATAACTTTAGACACCCTGAAGTTAACAGAGTTAGATTACTGTGTGATAGAAGAGCAAGTACTTTTTATAGTTTTTTTTTGGCACAGATCAAAAATTAGTATTTTCTCCTTTTCCAAAGCTTTCTCCCTCGTGTTTGTTAGAACTCAGGACTTTCTGTAAAGGGTCAAAATAAATTTGTTGGCTCTGATTAATATTCTGTAGGAGATAAATTCAAAGTTCTGTAATTAGATTCAAATTTCATTTTAGTCTACCCCATAACATGACATGGATATCAGTTACTGCTTTCTTTGGATGATCAATATCAAGATCTGTCTGCAAATAATATGCATTCTGATCTTTTATACTCAATTTCTGATATTTTTTCGCCAGAACAACAGTATCATTACAATATTTTAGTCCTTCAGGAGACCTGGAAATGTCAATTTATATTATTGAGCAAAGCCAGACTTAAGACTTGCTTTTGCATTAACTTGTAACGACCCTTAGGAAGAAGGCTTTTGAAAACATTGATGGAAACATTGTTGGAAAAGGAGAAAATGCTGGTAACCAGCATTTCCTCCTTTTCCCACATTGTTTTCTACCTTAACAAGAACTACTTTTGTCATTTGAGCCACCTTTAATTTGTTGTCTGCAAATGTTTTCAATTTGGACATGTCCAAATTTTTTCATTTGGTGAAGAGTTAAGGCTGCAAGATTCCAGTATATCAGTCCATCCAGAGACCTGAAAATGTCCATTTCTGTTAGTGAGCGAAGGCAGAGCCAATGTTCACTTTTAGAGTAAGACTGCAAGATGCAAATTCTTAAAGAATGGCACGATCTGTATCCTATGAAAATATTTTGTAGAAGTTACCCTTAGATAATACATATTTGGATTGGTTAAAATAGACAGTAAATGACTATGAAGTTGCTTTTCATGAATTGAAATTTATCTTTTTATTTTGTTCCTTTTTTTTTTAAATTTGAGTTCCAAAAAGCCACTTAATGCTGCAGGTACCTGTATCAATTTCAATTTTTTTGGCCAGTGGGTTAATGCCTTACTTTATAGAGTTATATATCTTGCCACGCAAGAAAATTTTGACATCTCATTTAACCTTTGGTCTCGTGCGATATCAAATTTTCTTACACTGCTTGAATCAAATACAAGCACCAGGACAGTCACTACAACATAATATTCTGTATGTATCACACCACAGATATTTGGGTGTGACTGTGTTAAATGCATGCCTGAATAAGAAAAATATGGGAAATGAGCATATTTTATTGGGAAATATGATCTTAACTTTGTTAGAAGTTTTCGTTAGAATATAGGGAAGGTGAAGTGGAGTATACTGAACATTACACTGTTTAATTCAAAAACATTTGAGCCGTGCTCTGGCAAAAGGGGGCTTAATGTATCTCCGTGATGCAGTGTACCAGTCAAGCCATCATGTAGTTACTGATCCATAGTAGCAACCTTTTTTTTAAACATCCGTCTGAATCATGAGGTAGACTGGTCTTTGGACATACAAAAGATTGACCAATAGCGAAAAGTTTCGGCCCAGGTCAGCCTGCGCAGCTTGCGCAGGCTGACCTGGATCGATACTTTTCGCAGATGCATTAAGCCCCCTTTTCACAGAGCATGGCTCATTTTTTTTTTTTTTTTTTGTACTCTTTAAGCGGCATAATTATTCTCTGAAAGTGTTCCACTCAGATGAACAGAACAGGGTAATATTTTTTTTTTTACTACCTAACATTTTATCAATGCACTTTTTACAGGTGAACTAGAGACACAGTGACATCATAACCCTCTTGTTTAGTTTCTTCTGCATTTTAATTGTCCGTTTCAAACAAAATCGTTTCAAATGTGCTGATGTTTTTATTACGTTAGATCACAGTGTTGTGAAATGAGAGATTGGTTTTTACAGAATATTTTCAGGGTTGAGTGGGTGTAGGTGTACAGTATTGTTTGTTTAAATCTTCACATCACAGTCCCTAGTTGTAATGGAAAGGAGAAGGTTTTGGAAAACCTCGTGAGAAAAGGAGAAAATCCTGATTACCAGCATTTTTCCCTTTTTTTTTCCGATTTTTTTTTTTTTTTTCCCTTCAAAGACATGTCCCACAGTTTAAGCCACATTTAGTTTGTTGTCTGCAAATGCTTTGAATTTGGACAAGTGCAAATCTCTGTCATTTAGGGAAAGATTAAAGAGCAAATAATTGCATAGTTTTCTCCCAACCATTTTGAATGTTGTCTACTGCTGAAGGTTGAACAATAGCCCTTCTGTAGTAGAAGTTAACTCTTTACCAAACAACAAAAGAGCAAATAATTGCATAGTTTTCTCCCAACCATTTTGAATGTTGTTTACTGCTGAAGCTTAAACAATCGTCATTGTTAAGTAGAAAGTTAACCATTTACCAAACAACAAAATTTTAGACTTGTCTAAGTGGAAAGCATTTGCAGAAGACAAATGTAACTCAGAAATTTGAATCTGTTCGAAGAAGGGTAGAAACCATTATTGGAAAAGGAGAAAATGCTGGTTACCTGCATTCTCTCTTTTTCCCACTATGTTTTCAAAGGCTTTACTCATCAGGGTCATTGAACTAGGGATTATGTGATAAAGGGTTAGTTCTTATGCCAAAGAATCCCTTGCCGATCCTTTGGGAGAGGGCTTTTGAAAATATTTGGATAAGGAAAAAATGCCGGAATACACCTTTTTCCACAAAGTACTCTATCCTTTCGAAAACGAGTCAAATCATTTGAGCAATATTTTGTTTGTAATCAGCAATTGTTTTAAAAATGGACGAGCCTAAAATTTGTTGTCTGATAAAGAGCACTGTCTTTGATAAGATAGATCTACTACAGAATAGTTTGCATAGAATACCGTTAAAGATATATGTGCCACTTACGAAATACCCTAATTAATCAACGGACCCCCCCCCTCAAGCAGTACATACAGACATACAAACAATACAGTCGTTATCGGAGCACGCGACCTCCTCGCGGCGTGTTTGTTTTGAAATACAAGAGCATCAAAACACGGCCAATTGTTCTTTACATTCCTGAACTATCTTGTCATCGAACCAACGATCAATACGGACATCTTGAGTGTCAGTAAACCCTTTAATCCTTAAACTACTAAATAAATGAAATAAAAGTTTACACTCAGAAGTAAAAACCCAAATATTCCGATTTCAAAGTATTTCACCATTTAGAAAATACCGTATCGGCTTGAGTAGATCAACGATCAGACTGCACGTTTTGTGCAGTCTGAACTTGATCTACACTGTCCGCAACAGCGCACTGAGTCGCGCTTAGCAGTCTAAAAATTAATTCATTACCAAACGACAAAATTGTGGACTCGACCAAATCTAAAGTATTTGCAAACAATTGTGAAAGTTGTCTTTGAAAGGATAGAAAACATTTTGGGAAAGGAACAAATGCTGATTACCAGCACAATGTTTTCAAAAGCCTTCTTTTTAGCGGTCGTTACAACCAGGAACTGGGTTGTAAAGGGTTAATTCTTTATTCATGTTAGGCTTATCGTAGTAGAAGATAAAAAAAGGAATACAGAAAACAAACGGAACGAAAAATCGCTAGTTTTACTCATTACTCTACATGTCCTAGTTCGAGTGTTCTGAAGATTTTTACAAATAACTCTAAGTTCAAATATTTGAAGGGGGAAAAAAATACATTTAGCTCAGCCGTTATACTGAAAACAAGGTCGAAATATTGTCAGCCTTGTGGTCATCATGCGACATGTTTGGCATTTTTTGATATCTTCGTCACCAGTAAAGGTAAATAATTTACTTTTATAAACCTAGCTGAGTTAGCTGTTCATTATTAAACCGTTACTTGCTAAATAAGTTGAATGAAACTTTTCAGTCGAAAAAAAGTAAAAAACAATACTGTTATTTCAACATTAATGTCATCCAGTTTTTTTTTTTTTTTGGAGGGGGAATCTCTTTATCGAACAGTGGTGGATTCAAGATCAGACTACAGGTTCTATGCAGTCTGATCTTGATCTACACTTTCAACAAAAGCTGCTAGAGTCACGCTTAGCACCATTAGGGTCAAATGTTATTAAACCCCGTATTAGAAAGCAGGTAACGTTCAAAATAGTTTCGACACAGTTAAGCCCCCTTTACCACTTAGAATTTTTTACTGCAAAAGCCGTTGAAGCCGAGTGATAGTTCCCCTATGCGCCGTTCCTGTTTTATAACAGTACAGAAAATTGTTTCAGAAATGAAACTGCAATCTGTAGGGGCGTAAAATCGTGTATTGTCCAAAAATGGTTAAAGAAAACAGATTGATTGTCACATGAAAAGCAAATACTTTCTAGGAACCATACCAGCTGGTAATTTCAAGGGTTTATATTTGGCACAGCCGTTTAAAATTCAGATTCTTTCCACTATTATTACGTTCAACACCAGTCACACTACACCAACTAAGTCAATGTAAAACTTGTACGGCGTAGATGGTAACGCGATCTTCAGGGTCTTGGCTGAAGTGCCAAACTTTGACGTTGTCTGCGCATGTCATATTCTTCGAAGATTCGACCTGTCTGCTATGACGCATCACCGACCCCATATATTAGGGAAAAGTAGGGCTTATACCGAAGCTATTACCCAAGTCTGTAGGGGCTGTTTTAATAATGACCGGTGCATAGGTTACATGCTAGCTGATCATAGCTGAATGAATCGCACCAAG
The DNA here is from genome assembly GCA_946811185.2 of Hippopus hippopus. Lineage (NCBI taxonomy): Eukaryota > Metazoa > Mollusca > Bivalvia > Cardiida > Cardiidae > Hippopus > Hippopus hippopus. The sequence continues at coordinate 37,150,617 of OX328096.1, forward strand.
TAGCGTTTTATTGAGTAAACGTTTATTGATTTTGAAATTCAAAGTAACGGTTGTCGTTTTGAAAAGTAGTCCGGTTCTGTACCCAGAATGCCCAAATTAGATGTGTATTTGTAGAATGCCATCTAGCGGGAGATAATGAAACTTTGATCAACGGGCATGAAATTAATACGGTTTTCCCTCACGTGCTCAAAACCTGACTTGGACGGTAAAGACGGTTCACTCGAGAAAATTTGCAGAACAAATCAGAATGCAGTGTCCGTGGACTTAAATATGCGAAGTACGTGTATGGTGAAGACTTGGTAAATGCGCAGTAAGCGCGAGATGCGACCTGAGAGGCCTTAAAAAGAACGAAGCAAAAAGGCAAAGGACGTACATACGTTATTGACAGAAAAAAGCAAAAAGACTGAGCTGAAACGTGCAAAACGCAATTACATCCTGGCAAGGGCATAATAAAGGCGTAGAATCAGCTTGAAAACTATTTGTGTTTCCTGCATTTAATACCGTTCTCACTGTTTTTGTTAATTTTAAGAATCTATGAATAAAGGCTCAATAGTGGCCAAAAAAGCGATGCAGGTGGGAAAATGCACTAAGAATTAAATCATGCAAAATACTGTGAAGATGACAATCTGTTTTGTGTGGTTGGTCCAAGTGTTAGTCGCTTGCAGAAAAATGAATTGTAAAAACAGACAAGCAGTAAACAAAAGATAGAGCGACCTGGCAACTTTTAACCTTGTTTCGAAATTCAGTCGGTTCTACTAAGAATTTCAAGACCTGTCATCTACTTTCGCGAAAAGACAACGTCTCAGCTAATGGGTTTAAATAGAATATAGAAATACATGTAGAAACAAAAACACTTCCTTTGAGTGTCCAGTGCTTGGCGATGATCGTGGGAACACAAAACTGTACCTTTAAGATTTAAACGATTTGTCGATATTTAAGACCAGATTAGATAAACTTCATTTTTCCACATGAGTAAGGTGTCGACAAATTTAAACAATCATATCTTTTTAACGCTTTACCAGACGTAAACATTTCAGACTTACCCAAATTCAAAGCATTTGCAGACGACAATTTGAATATGGCTCAAATAATGCGATTTGTCTTTGACCGTCTAGAAAACATTGTGGGTAAAGGAAAAAATGATGGTTAATAGGAATTTCCTATTTCCCCACAAGGTTTTCAAATGCTTCATTCTTTAGGTTCGTGAAAACACGGTATTGTTTAGTCGAGGGTTTACACGTCCACCCGTCTCCTTTGTTTTAACCCTTCCTTGTATATTCAGAAATAAGTTGCGCCTGATGATGTCTGGTTAGACCACTGAGGAAATGAAAAATGTATATCTATAAACTTTTTGTTGTTGTTGTTTTTCATGTCGTATTTTTGAAAACATTGATGGAGAAACAGTAGCAATTATTTTTGTAAAAAGCAATTGCTCCCGTTTCAACAATGTTTTCTACGACATTTGAAAAAAAGAAAGAGGTATTTTATTACCTTTAATTTTTTCTTCGTTGTGCAACCTTTGGCTGTTGCCGAAATCGAGTGAAAGCCTCCCTCTTTCATCTAACATGTTCCTTTTCTTTTCTAGCGCCTCTCTCTCTCTCTCTCTCTCTCTCTCTCTTTCTCTCTCTCTCTCTCTCTCTCTCTCTCTCTAGGTTGAAGTGCTCTTCTCGAGTGCTGGAGGTCGTGTGATCAATCTTCTGCCTTGTCCCACCAGAAACAACAAAGCTTGACAGCAAATGTGCTAGTCCGCCAGTGCTGAAGTAAAGCCACACTATTGCTTCATATGCTAGAAAAAGAGTAAGTGCACTTTCAACGTTAAATGCAGGCTAGGTATTATCGGTACGATGTGAATCACAAAACAACTCGGAAAAAGTAAGCCAACGAAGAATTTCCCAAAGTTATGATAGCAAAGTTATACTAAAAGTCATAATCCTCTTTATTGGATTAGGACGATAACTGTACTGGTTTTCATTGCTGCAGCTCTTTCCGTCGTGAGTGCGTCAATGACTTGGTTTAAATCTTTCTAGTTTACAAGTTTGTAGACTTGTTCAAATTAAAAGTATTTAATGACGTAATAATTAAAGGTGGCTCAAATGACGCAATGGTCTTCAAATGGTAAGGTAGAAAACATTGTGGAGAATTGAGAAAATGCTGGTAACCAGCATTTCCTCCTTTTCCCAGCCTTCTTCCACAGGTTCGTTAAGACTCGGGATTGTTTCATTTAGGAATACCCACAAAATGCCATTATGTATTTGGACGCACTCACATTTTTGTTTTGGCTTCCTGTCTTAGAAACATTAAACTCCTTTGTCAAATTCTAATTTTGTTGATTATCTTTTCTTTAAAAGACAGTTTTCAAGATCGACAGTTGCCGATTTGTTTCAAGAGGGACGGGGTGAAGAAGGGTTAAGAAGCGTGATGTATTTTCATATTTTGTTGAAGCTTTATCAGATAAAACACCACAGCATGTCTCCATTCTGACGCAGACGACTTTACAGGCTAATTACCCAACGAATTATAGATCTATTACCAGATTAAAACAACCAGCGGTAGACGACATTTTAATATTCACATACATGTAAATTTGTGACCATGTGGCTGAGATGACCACCATTACTAGGCTATATACCAAAAGCATGAAAAAAATCTTCTTCCTCAAAACAGGCTGTCACAGAGCAGTGATACTTGGCATGATTAATCAGTGTTAGGAATAAGTTACAACGTTTGCGAATATTTGACTTTGACCCGTTTTTCGTTCAAACTTTTGGCTGATTTGTTGACTTTTCTTGTTTTAGGTCTCAAGGCCTAAAGTGTTAAATTTTGTAGCCTATGCTATATCAATTAGATTTATTGATGTTTTAAGAAAGGTTTTCAATTTACGTCCATAGGCTTACAGGGTCAAAAATAGCCCCACACAGGGTTCACATGCTTGACAAAGACTACTTTCAGAAGTATGTCAAATATCTGTAAATGCAAGTCTACAAGGCCTAGAATCTTGACGTTTATTAATAGTATCATAAAACTTTGTGGCCCTTTATGATAGTAACTATGTCCTGTCTCTAGGGTCAAGAATGGCCTCGGCATATATTCGGAAGGTGTAAATAAAGATTTCACAGCATTGTGTAGTCTGATTTTTATCTCAATCATCGGAATATGCTTCTATACCTCGCCTTTGGCAATGAAGGACTTCTTCAATGTCCTTAACAATAGAACGCTTAGAGTACTTTGATTATGAGATTATGTTTTCTTTTTCGTCCAGTTTTCGCCCGTTCTTTTTCAAACACAGATTGTTTCGAGGTTGAGCTCATTTTCAGAGTTTATCATACTTGTCACTTGTTTGTTTTACATCTACAGGTAGGGCGAACGAAACATTTTTATGTAACTGCAGCATTCATGAAAAATGATACCCAAGAAAATGAGAAATCGTTCGCTTTTTAGGTCACAATGCTCAAACATGATTTTATGACAATCTCCTTTGTAGAGAGTATTCCACTGTTTTCCGGCTTGTCTATGCGCGAGAATAAAAACCGGGCACAACATTTAGATACGTTCGCTTGGTGGCTACCGTTTATTCTGCAGCCCTGTAAGTCGAAACGCATTTGAAACGTGCAGTCTGATCTTGGATCAACACTATCCGCTAATTTGGACAAGTCATTTAGATTGAAATATTTCTGATATTCAGTAGATTGCATTTTCAGGAGTCAAAAGTTAAGTTTGTTCATTTGGCACCAATAGAGTTTTATAGAAAGCATAAAAAGTACTATGCTCCTCTCTAGCAGTACTACGGTTTTAGTTAAACTTTCCTTCCACTGAGAAACTGCGTGAGAGTTTTCATCAGGTCTCAATCTATTCATAGTTTTGAGCGGTTCATCAGAAACCAATCTAAATTAAAATCTAGTAGACAGAAATCATACGTTTATCACCGCTGATAATTGTTTGGACGATGATTAAGTGGAAAAGCAGCCAATGGCTTGGGAAGAATGACAAGCGAGAAACGGATAAAAAGAAAACATGGATACGTGCACTTGCCGCCACGACATAAATGAAATAATATTGAAAACGGCGTTAAACACCATTCAGACAAACAAATGGACCCTTTGCCTTCTAGATACTATTAACTAAAATGATTGGAGTGGATATTATTGAGTTGTAGTCATAAACAATCCAGGTAAAATGCATTTTATTTTCGAATCTCGCACAAAATGTCGGCCAGTGTACATTCAAGATCACACTGCATATTTGCCTAGTCTGATCTTGTCCTTCGCCGTTCGTAAAAGCTACTTATGTCAAGTTTACATGTACTTGAATGAAAGAGAGGGAAGCCCATTCACAAATTTTCTAGTCACCCTTACACATATATTGACGAGTTATAACGACCCATAAAAAGAAGGTTTAAGAAAACAATGTAGGAAAAGGAGAAAATGCTGGTCACCAGCATTTTCTCCTTTTCCTACAATGTTTTCTACTCTTTCGAAGACAAATTTCAGCAATTAAGGTGCATTTAAATTGTCGGCTGCAAACGCTTTTAAGTTAGAGGAGTCCAATTTTATTTACGTCTGGTATAGAGTTGAGGGAAGAACTCTTTACAATAGTCCTAAATGAAATATCCTCGTGAAAAGAACACTTCACGTACCTCTCTCTCTCTCTACTCTCTCCGAACACCTTGATCAATGTTTAACGCTAATTTCAGACTCTCCATACTGAAAGCATTTTCAGACGACTCAATGATTGCCGCCTAAGTAGTATGATTTGTATCGAAATGGGTAAGAAAACAGTGTAGGTAAAGCAGAAATGCCGGTAAACCGGCGGTTTTTTTTTTTTTTTTTTTTTCCACAATGTTTTCAAATGCATCATTCCGCAGGGATATTACAAGATATATACTTTTCAAATGTTAAGGGTTCAATTTGACATCATTTTGACTGCCGAACTGCTTACTTATGGTAGCTAGTGGGCCTTTAAATAAAACTCTTAAGCTACCAACCATTATTAAAATCCTAAATACTGCGATTTCTAAAGATCTGTACGCATGGAAAATTTAACCGTATCGGAGGGTGTAGATTCAAAATCCGACTGCACATTCTGTGTAGTCTGGTCTTGATCCGTCAAAGAATCTTGAGTAGCGCTTAGCAGCCTAAAAAGTGAAATATTGTTGAAAGAATCGTTAAACCCTATTCAAACTATCAAATAAAGCATCCTACATAAAAACAAGACGTAAAGCTTATAATGTTTTCTTTCTGAAATCGATATGTCTTCCATACAAACCCAGTTTTGTTTCTTGTCGAAATCGAACGTGGTCAAATATCGTTAATGAAGGAAAAGAAAGGTTAAAATCACACCTGTGCAGTTCAAACTCCCATTTCTTGAACCTTTTTGCTGTAAACTCATCTTGGAGTTAAATTCTTAATTTGTCCATTTAAACAGAATAATTATTGCTCTATCGATGCAATAAAATTATCTTTTCATTTACGCATCCGTGTACTGATTCTTTCCAAGCTACATTACAAATATTTTGATTAGCAAATGATTACCGTTACTTTTAAAGCATTTATTGAGACCCAGATTTGGGTTTTAACCTGGGTTTATAACAGAAAGGGTAACTGATTCAAGTGTTATGGGAAATAAGCCGTTTTAGAAAATGACAATTGTCGGATTTAACCCCTTACCGAACAATCTCATACTTTACGCCCCTGTGAAAGAGGGCTTTTGAAAACATCATGAGAAAAGGAGAAAATGCTGGTAACCAGCATTTTCTCCTTTTCTCATAATGTTTTCTACCCTTTGAAAGACGAATACCATCAGTTGAGCCACGTTTGATTTGTCATAAGCAAATTATCACCATGAGGATGAGTACGTTCAATTTTGTTGCCTTGTGAAGAGTTAACTCTGTGCTCGATATTCTCTCCTATGAAGATTTCAGACACACCTGAAGTGAGTATTGAAAAATAGAAAAGCAGCAGTTCTTTTTAATGTAATGCGATTCTTTCTGTCTCGTTTTATTGCAGTTCATAGAAACAATGCAAGTCGTAGGGAAATGTCTAAGTAATTAGGACAGATTTACACAATGCCTATACAGAAGACGTTTCTTTTTCCCAAATCTAATAGCAGATCTCTTTTTAAAACGTTGTGGCAGAGGAGACTTTTTTTTCAATACGAGCATTTTTTCTTTTGCTGCAATGTTTCTATATTTTTACACGTGCGTTCTTTAGGAACAACTATCCAGATCTTACAAAGATAGTCTCAAAGATGACTGCTACAAATTTGTTTCAGGAGGAAGTGAGTTAATCGGATATCGTTTGATTTCAGTGTTTATCTTTCTACAGAAGGGGTTTTAACGCTTTACCAGACGACAAAATTTTGGACTCTTTCAAATTCAAGGGATGTGCAGACGAAAACTTACAAGTGTCCCAAATGATGGGATTTGTCTTTGAAAGGGTAGAAAACATTGTGGAAAATGGAGAAAATGCTGGTTACCAGCATTTTCTCCTTTTCCCACAATGTTTTCAAAAGCCGTCTTCAAGGTCGTAAAACCCCCATTTTTTTGGTAAAGAGTTTTAAGTGATCGTACAGGTGGTCAGGCCAGGTCCTAATAAACAGTGTCCTTATTTTATTTCTTTCATGTTTTGGCGGCATGACGAGGCGTGTACAAAAGAGATTCATGTTTTGTTGTGTTTACATTTTTACTTCTTAAGTTGAAATCCTCGCCTGTTAGGTTTTATTTTTCCGCCAATTTCTATATTTTTCATGCCAAACCAGTCTGTATCATTCATTCTTCGTCTTATTACCAAGAGTTTTCTAAATTTGAAACCAAATGGTTTAGCCAATCAGAAATTGGGTTACTTTCTGAATTTAGAGTTAGACTAGGACTGTTGTTTTGAATGGTTGGTGAGCAGTCTATGCAGGGCCCTGTAGCTCAGACGGTAATAAAAAGGATTTTTCTTTTTTTTTTAAGTTGATGGTAACATTCGGTGAGAAGATTTGGTTTAGCCGTTTCAATAATGAAATGCTCGTTTTGTGATTGGTAATTCTCTCTATTTTTATGAGGTTATGGATGACGTCATCATACTCGAACTAATAAATTTGAATGCGATCCCATGGAATCGATGCATGTTTCTAACCATGTGACTCATCCACGAGCTTTTGCGAAATTCTTGAGTGAAATCTAAGAAAAATTTAAAATGCTACCTACCCCATAAAGGAAATACCAATAAAATACTTTTCCCCTACACGCACCCTTCTCATAATGGCCTGCAACACGCGAAAAGGGGCATTCGGACATTTACGTAAAGTGTCGTCCCGGGTCAGCCTGCTCAGTCCGCGCAGGCTGATCCTAGACAACACTTTCCAATCGTGTGTGATTTTCTGTTTCACGTAAGTATACTGTGTGACAAAATCTAATGTTGACGTAAAGTGCCGTCTCGGATTAGCCGGCGCGAACTGCGCAGGCTGATCCGGGACGACACTTTACGCAAATGTCGGAATGCCCTTTTTCGCATATTGCAGGCCAATTATAATAGTGATTCTCATATAATGATGATTTGCTATCACATTTATTGAGTTTGATTTGATTGTAAGTATCGGAATAGCACCCTTAACTCCTTACCCAAAAATCCCGTTTTAAGACTCCATAGAAAATGGTTTTTGAAAACATTGTTGAAAAGGGGGAAATGCTGGTAACCAGCTTTTTCTCTTTTTTCCACAATGTTTTTTACCATGTCAAAGACAGAAATCATCCCTTGAGATATCCTTAGACTGTGTCGTCTGCAAGTGCCGTCTGGAAAAAGGTTTACGACTAAATAGTTCATGCCTTGTGTGTTTACTAGATGTACTTGGAAATGCACGAATCACACTTAAAGTAACACGTGACGAAATATCTGATAGACGTCTGTCACGTAAAATGGGAAACTATGGCACGAGATCGTATTAAACGTGTATTCCGGCATTTTCAACTCCAAAAGTGTCAATTTATGAAAAGACAGTTGTATTTTTTAAGAAAGTTGTGGTTTTCAAGTTGTTTTTTTTTTTTTTTTTATCATAGTTTAACGAATTGTGAAGACTTCATAAAGGTTTCGATTGAATGATGTTTTGCGCCATTTTCGTCATTATTCCAGTCATATCACGGCGGCTTTTCGCATATTGATGTATGTATCTAGGTTAGGGGCCTGAAGTATCTTGCCCAAAGACAAACCCACAAAAGAGCGCAGTGTTTCGTGTAAGGCTCGAAACATGAGCCTCCAGTTTACAAGTCTTACACTTGACCACTGAACCACGCCGGAACCCATCAAAAAGGTGTAACTATGCCTCTTATCATGATTGTGCAGGAGGGTTGTGGTACATCCTCCCGGAAAATGTTGAAAACCATGGCGCAGTCTAGTGCATTCTTGGCGTTCTGGTGAGCTTTGCAAAATACCACAACTCGATTTCTTAGGAGTTTTATTGTAGATGGAATATCCCTGTGCTGTTAAATTTGGGTGTGTGTGTGTGTGTGTGTTTTTTTTTTTTTTGTCAGAATCGTGTGCATTCAGTCGCATTATCGCGTAAAAAGGGGTAAGCGGCTACCCCAAATCAGAATATCTTTTCAGAGTAGTTGGTCGTGACCTTCATCTTCAACCAAAACCGATTTTGTATATAGTCTATACTGTAATATTTTGAATTAGCCTATCTTCCCTGACCACTATAAAGTTATGCACAAAGTAGCAAAAAGAGAGCAGTCCGTGACAGTAGATCTATTTGTTTGTTTGATGTTTACGCTATTTTAAACATTCTATAAATTTCAGTTATCCCGCGGTGGCCAGTGCATCTATCCATGCTTCCATAGGGTTTCTCTTATGAGTACATCGCAGAATGTTCTTTCCAGGCCACTGGTTGCTTTCCCACTTAACCATCGTCGAAACAATGACATGATCAGCGGTGAGAGAGAAATGAATTTTGTCGCAATGTTTACTACCATTTATCTGACGAAAACTGGCTGAGCTGGGGATTCGAAACAGCGACAGCCTGGTTTCAAGCTCTATACGTTACCAACTGAGGTACCGGACTCGGTGAGACAGCATTTTGTTCCGCTATTAACGTCAGTATCTTACAGAAAGCTTCGAGTCCATTTCTCCTTCCCGACAGGTCTTGCGTGGCTCTGTAGTGAAGTTGTAGCATTCGCAGGTCGGAGTGCCAGAGTTTATTCCTCACTCCAGGTGTTCGGTTTTGCAACAACTGCGATACCGTAGATTTGCTTTAGAAAAACCGCAATTATACTGATTGTTTAAGCACCACGGATGGATGGTTTTTGCATAAAATGGGAAAGATCCGAAAAGGCTCAATTGCTTGTCAGTAGCAATCTCTCCTTTTACCACAACGTTCTCAAGGTCGTCTGTATTATATGGAATGATACATTGCGAGGAGTAATTTGTTGTAATAGTGTCAATACACAAAAATTAAGTCATACTCTTTTCATTAACCTTTAGGCTGCTGATCGCTACTCGCTGACCTTTTGCGGACAGTGTAGATCCAAGATCAGACTGCACAGAACGTGCAGTCTGATCTTGGATCTACACTGACCGATAAGGAGATATTTTTCTTCAAAAAATGCATTTAAAATAGCATCATTTGAGATTTTTACAATCGGCTTGAAAAGTTTCATTTGATGTAGTCAGCAGGATATCGGTTAAAAGAAAGCTGAACACCCCAACCTTCATAAACTTTCCTTCCCTCGAAGTCAGTGAATAAGTGACATCCAAGTTTGTTAATCTACCGGAAGACATAATTTTGGTCTTTTCCGCTACATTTAGCAGACAACCAGTTGAATGTGACTCAAATGTAGCACTTACCCCAGAAGGGGTAGAAAACATTGTGGAAAAGCAGAAAATGTTGGTTACTAATCTTTCTATACGATGTTTTCAGAAACTTTCTGCTTCTGCTTTTAAAGGTATGAAAACAATATATTGTTTGGTGAGGGGTTAAAAGGACTGAAATATTGCGAAATCATGACTTGCTTGGAAAGAAAACCTCAGTATAGACCCAAGATCAGACTTCACGTATGCTGCTGTTTGATTTGATCTGCTCAGTCCGCTGGAATAACTTATGTTGTGCGAAATACTCTCAGAGGTATTTCTAGAACATACTAATCGAAAGTGGAGGGGGGGGGGATAATTCTGCTGTTTTCAAAATCTTTATTTTCTTTCATTCGAATATTCGTCTGCTTCGCAACTCCGTCTATATAAGAAAATCGGTCAGTCTCATTTTGAAAGAAATTCAATCCATTAACAAATGGCCTTCTTTTTAGACGTACAATGAACGTAGACAAGTAACTTGAAGAAATGCTATTTAAAAGGAAAAGAATACTATATTGAAAGTTACACGCCTGTTTTTAATGATTTGAAAGTAAGTTGTGGGAAAAGGAGTGAAACTGTTTACAAGTAGCGGTTGATCCTTTTCACTTAATGCTTTTGAAGCTGTCTACAAAAAAATGGGCTTAACCCTTTCCCAAACGACAAAATTTTAGACTGGTCCAAACTGAAAGCACTTGCAGACGACAAAATAAACGTAACTCAAAAATTGAAATTTGTCTCAAGCAGGGTAAAAAACATTGTGGGAAAAGGAGAAAATGCTGGTTACCAGCATTTACAGCTTTTCCCACAATGTTTTCAAAAGGCTTCTATCTCAGGGTCGTAAAAACCAGGGATTGTTTGGTAAAGGATTAAAATGTCATAATAGTATGATTTACCTGTGCTAGCTATTTCTTGACAGATCTATATCAAAAGACTAGTACGGATTTCTAGCTGGTTACCAGCACTTTTTTCCTTTTTCCACAATGTTTTTTAACCTTTCATAGAAAAAAGTAAAGTCATTTGAGCCATATTTATTTGTCGTCTGCAAACGCTTTGAATTTGGACAGGTTTAAGATTTAGTCGTTTGGTGAAGAATTAAAACGGATGTATAGACAAAGATGGAGAGATGTTTACCCCTAACTCTTTACCAAACGACAAAAATTTAGACATGTCCAAACTGAAAGCATTTGCAGACGACAAAATAAATGTGACTCAAAAATTGAGATTTAATTATTGAAGGTTATAAAATATTGGTAAAAAAGGAGTAAATGCTGTTTACCAGCATTTTCTCCTTTTCCCAAAAAGTTTCGAAAGGCCTCCTACCTCAGGGTAGTTTAAAGCGGGATCGTGTGGTAAAACATCAAACTGCTATATAATTAACTCACTCAGCGTCAGATATATAAACTCGACCACTATCGACGGCTAGTACAATCCAATGAAACTGAGAAAGATTACTTATATGCTTGACTAAACAAGCGGACGGTATAAATCTAAGATTAAACTGCACATTCTGTGCCGTCTGATCTTGATCTGACCACACGCAATAGTCCCTGTTTTGGCCCAGGGTTAAGTAAGATTTCAAGATTAAAGTAAGATTTCAAGTCAGTTGTAAAAAAATCCAAATAGATCTATTTCTATTTCAAAATTTCCGTCCCTGTGAAAAAAAAAATCGGATAGCGTTGATTCACTATCAGTGTGCACATTCTGTGCAGTCTGGTCTTAATCTACATTATCCGCAAAAACGAATAAACTCTTTACCAAACGACAAAATATTAGACTTGTCCAAATTGAAAGCATTTGCAGACGACAAAATAAACATGACTAAAAAATTGAAACTTGACTATGGAAGAGTAGAAAACATTGTGGGAAAAGGAGAAAATGCTGGTTATCAGCATTTTCTCCTTTTCCCACAATGTTTTCAAAAGCTTTCTCTCAGGGTTGTTAAAACTCGGGATTGTGTGGTAAAGGGTTTAACCACGCTTAGCAGCCTAGGGGTTGAATATAGTCTATTTCAATGATCAATGATCGGGAGTCGCGGATTTCATTTGAGTTAGATCAGTGGTTGAGTACGGTCGTGTTTATTTGTTCTACAACTTAAACGCTATCATTCCAATTATTTAACAAACACCGCAAGACATTGGATTTAAGAGCAAATAATACTGTCAACGAATTTTAGCAATTTTAAGTTTTTGTGTTTTATGTCCCTTTTAAAAATGAATTAAATCATTCTACATGGATTTACCATTTATATTTACAAACAAAGGAATAAGTTCTTGAAACACTGTGAGTTTAGTGAGTGTATTTATTATTATTTCTCTCTCTCCCGATATCGGAATAAATTCGTTCATTTTATTACCAAGGTATTTGAACTATACATTTGAGTCATGCTCTGTGAAAAAAGGGGTTTATGTATCTGCAAAAACTATCGACAACGGTCATTCTACGCAGTCCGCGCAGGCTGATCTGAATCGAAACTTTTCATGCTATTGGTCAATTTTCTGCATGTCAGTGGTAAAAGGCCAGTAGATTATTAGATAAAATGGATTTTATGGAACCATAATTACGATGACTTGCGTATTGTAATGCATCATTGAGATGTATTAGATCCCCTATTGCTAGAGCAACGCTCATTTTTGTATGAACGATAAGACTGAAAATATAAAAGTGTCTGATTTATATTTTCATACTTTCGAAAGAAATCCGAGATTTGCTAGATTTATCAATGATATACGACGAGTATATCTGATATACCAAAGTTAGAGCGAGAAATAACCGTAATCTACTGTACGGATTTCAACGCATTTTCTTCAACATTTGGGCTGCAATGCACAGCTAAGTGCGTTTTTACGTACAGTGTAGATCAAGACCAGACTGCACAGAATGTGTAGTCTTATCTTAGATCTGCACCGTCCGAAACGATGAGATTTTTCCAAAGACAAATATTTGGAATCGCAACATTTTGAGATTTTATCGTTGACTAGAAATTTTCATTGAAATTATTTCGCAGTTTAGGGATTAGCTTAGAGCGCCAATCACAACAGATCTACGTCGTTGGATGTTTTTACGTGTCTGGATAATATTGATAAATTAGCTGAGGCGATTTAATTAGCTTCCGCGGACAACGTAGATCAAGATTAGACTGACAGAGCGTGCAAGTGTGATCTTGTGTCTACAATGACTGATGACTTGTCCTTGGAAAAATTGCTGTATTCACGAGATTGTTTAGTTAAGGCTTAACTTACTGAAATTGAGCTATGCTCTGTGAAAAGGGGAATAAATGCATCTGCGAAAAGTATCGGCCCAGGTCAGCCTGCGCAGTCCGCGCAGGCTGACCTGGGCCGAAACTTTTCGCTATCGGTCAACTTTCTGTATGTTCAAGGACCAGTCTACCTCATGATTAAGTCGGTTGTCAAAAGAAGTGGCTCTTATGGATCCATAAGTATTTGATGGCTTGGATACCATGGATCACGGAGATGTATTAAGCCCCCTTTTGCCGGAGCTGACCCCCCCTTTTTTTTTTTTAAAAAAACCGATTCTTTTTTTTTTTCATTGAATGAATAGAAGGAACAAACATGACTTTTAGAAAACAAGAAAGGAATATTATTGTATAAAAATGGTAGACTTATTTCATTATTTTTTCTTCCATTTGAAAGCCCCATACTCTCTTTGATGAAAAAAATGGGCAAAGAAACGTCAATGTGACCAAATTTGCTCGTTTTGGTCACATTCTCGTAAAAACCGTTATAAATGGAGTTATAGAAGTTTCAGTTCTTGTTAGCGATATGCGAAGATTTGGTATCTTGGTAAACCAGTAGACAGCGTATCTCAAGATCAGATAGAATAAAAGGCTTCGTCTGATCTTGAATCTGCAGTCTCTGATCTTATTGGATATATTCCGACCAGACATTTTTTTTTTCAAAATATGATGTATATACATACTCATTTAGCATTTCAACCCTTCACAAAATAATCCCGTGTTTTAACAACCCTGAGGAAGAGGGCTTTTATTAACATTGTGGAAAAAAGATAAACTGCTAGTGACCAGCAGTTTCTTTTTTTTTCCCACAACGTTTACTTCTCATCACTTAGGCCACTTTCATTACATCGTCATCAAATATTTTCAATGATGCCAATCAGTCTAAAGTTTTGTTGTCTTATACAAAGTAAAGGGTTTAACCAATAAAACTTACCCAGACAGGTCTTATTCTGTAGACGAAACGATCATTGGAAGCAACAATAACAAAGATTAAGCAAAGATAAACATACAATGAATCGCGAGTGGAGAAGGAACATCTGACGAGTTGGAAAGAGTCGATGATGTAACTCAGTGCATAACTACTAGATTCATTGGGTTAGTAAAACCTTGTATCGAAGACAGTAATGTGAAACTTTTGTTGATCGTGAACATACAACTTACGTGTCAGAAACTGACAATGCAGCATGGCTAAGAGGCCATGTTCCTCTCCAGGTCAGTTAGTTTTAAAACTTGACAATTCCTTTGACTGGCATCCACTACCCGGTTAAACATAGTGAATCAGAACTTTGCAACGGCAAAAGATTGTTTGTTTTTTTTTCTTGTCTTTTAAATCTTTTGCCACTGTTACAAAGGTTTAAGCGATATCGAGATGCAGTTGAGTAGAACTTATTAAGACTAATAGTCACGACAAAATGACGGCTTGTGTCTGCAAGATCATGACAGCCTTTGAACACCCTTTTAACGTTTCCAAGTTGAGTGTGTATTATTTAATATTGATATTGAGCTTTCCCCTGCATTCTTATGGAGCTCCAAATGTCAAGGACAAACCTGCACCTGGAGAAACGGACGCCATTCAGAGGTTGTCCAAAGTCTTCGGTATTGACAACGTACCACGACACAGTGTGAAAGCAACTCCGCCCCAGTTCATGTTAGAATTGTTTAATGACATTACCGATTATGGAGGACTTATACGAAAGGACGGCCCCTACAATGCGTCGACGATTATTAGCTTTCCAGACAAAGGTAGGTCTCCTCTGTGCGTCTTGCACTGTCATAGTTTGAGCTTGATGTTTTTATTTATATTCAAGGCTCACATTATACCATCTATAAATAACGGGGTTATTATTCGCAATTTCAAGACTTGAATTTGTGTTCTCCATGAAACAGTAGCTGTGATCAAGAAAGACCTTTGGCTATATTCTCCACATATTCTATACTGCAGTCCTAGTCTAAATCTATATTTAGCTAGGAAAGCAATTTCTAATTGGTTAAACCGCTTGGATTAGCTAATAAGAAATTGCATTACTTTCAAACTTAGAAAATTCCTGAGAATAAGACAAAGGATGTAACAAGAATGGTTGGTGAATACGGGCCTTGTTTCTATTCTCACCTGTTCCATGAGTCGCAAATGGAATATCTTTGGGAAGAGCACCGTTGGTCTAGTACTGGTTAAACAAAAGAAACTCATGAGTACATGTGGTCCTGTATTTTGACTGATTAAGTCCATGTAGTTATCGTCCAAGCTGAAGGTTGATTGCCCAACTTACTGCCGAATTCAAATAAACCGTCTTCCATTCTTTTTTATACATTACTTCCTGCCGACGATTCTTCGTTATAACAGCCGACTATGTTTAAAATTATTTTTGCACTTGGAGAAATTGCTAGTGGCGATTCTCCTTAGACAATAATGTTTTTACCTGTATTCAATACAATTCGCTTTTTCCAATCCTATGCTGTAGGTATGGTTTCATAGCCGTCTGTGGTAAATTGCCTCTGCAAGTACTGTGTTTATCAAGTACTTTGGCATTGTGTATGAACCTACGCCGTGAACTTTTCCCACATGTGCGGGTATTTTCGTGCGACTTGCCTTGTATAAGATACATGTACTTAAGAGTGTGCCCCCGACAAACCGCCCCCCCCCTCCCCCGACCGCAAAAAAAAAAACTACACAACTACGTCCGTTTTGAATGAAAGTTCAAACAAAACAAAACCCCGAACCGTCAAACCCATTGCGGGAGAGATATTATCTAGCCTTTTAACCCTTTACCACACAGTCCCTTGTTTTTAACCTCCTTGATGGAGAAAGATTAAAGAAAAAAAACATTGTGGGAAAAGGAAAAAACAGCTGATAACCAGCATTTCTCCTTTTCCCACAGTATTTTCTCTCTCTTTTTATCGACGACGATTTCTATTATTTCAGCCTCGTTGGATTTGTCGTTTACAAAATGCTTTCAATAGAGGCAGGTCTTAAAATGATGTCGTCTAGTATTGGGTTACGTGCTTGAAAAATGATTAAACATCCCATATCAAACAGCACAACGGACCAAATTGTTCTTTTTGCCAGAATGTGTCACAAAGTGGCAGCCAAATGATTCTTCACTACCGTCGAGTAAGTTCCTTACAGTCTGATCTTGATCAACAATGTTCAAAGAGTAGCGAAAGCGCTGAGCATTTTATGGGCAAAGACATCGAACTTGTAAAGCGTTTTTGGTGTTTAACCCTTTCAGCGGTATAGGCTCAAACAGGGGCGTTTACGGTCGGCATAAATCAAGATCAGACTGCTCTTAACGTGGAGTCTGATCTTGGATCTATACCGCTCGTTTGTTTAGTCAAGCATATAAGATAAAATCTTTTTTGAGTTGCAGTCGATCGTAGTTTCAGCCGTCACAAGAGGTCGATTTTAAATCTCACGCTGAAAGAGTTACAGCTAGGGTCGTAAAACAATTGATTGGGTGATTTTGAAAAGATT
Source organism: Hippopus hippopus (assembly GCA_946811185.2). Classification (NCBI taxonomy): domain Eukaryota; kingdom Metazoa; phylum Mollusca; class Bivalvia; order Cardiida; family Cardiidae; genus Hippopus; species Hippopus hippopus. The sequence goes on from OX328096.1 coordinate 37,167,160, forward strand.
ATCTGCTGCAATAGACGGCTTGTTTTTTTTTTCTTTGCTAATGTTTTTTCTGTGTTTGATTCGCTTATTAACTTTCTGTCTCGTCGACCTTTTTAGTCTTTTTTTTTAAATCCACAATTGCTCACCGTCGCACCCTCATAGATTACTTTGTTGAAATTAAATTATGCGTTAAGATGCATCATGAAAGCATCTATTATCTTTACTCTTTACTAAACAAATCGAAAAAAAAGTAGATTGGACAAATTAGGAAGCATCTGCAAACAAGAGTTAAAATGTACTTTAAAAGATTAGTTCTTGCTTTGAAATGGCCTAAAAAAATGTGGGAAAGATGAAAATGCTGTTTACTAGGATATATAGGAGCTGATTTGGGCTGGCATTTGAGATATAAAGAATCTGACATGAGTTGGCGTTTTAGGTAAAATTTTATTAAAAGAGACTGGTAAAAATGTTATTAAACGAGCCTTTGGCGAGCTTAATAACATTTTTTTTTTCTTGACGAGTTTAATTGAATTTTATCTCAAAAGCCAATGAATGTCAAATTCTTTTTATCACATAACGATATTTTACAAATTACAGATCGGAAGATGCAAAACCATCTATAGATGCATGTGCGGTGTTATCCATGAAAAAAAAAAAACATTCACTTCTTTGAAATACGGAAAAAATGGCCCTGTATTACACTGAAAACAAGAGGGCGGGTGCTGTTATGTGACAAAAATTTTATAAAACTAGTCTAGAAAATTACTATTAAGCGAGCCTCTGGCGCGCTTACTGAAATTTTGTGTACGAATTTGATAAAAAAAAATTATCACATAAATCCCCTTGTTTATAATGCAAGACAGCCATTACGACTTTTCATGCCTTACACACGTGTGAGTTGAGAAAATAGTGCCGTATGTGGTCATCGCGTTGTAATTATACACCTCATTTCCAAAATATTGCTGACCAAGATTCCTGTGTTAAATTGACTGTCAAAACTGGTGATCGTGACAAAGCTTCGAATTTTATTATCTTAAGATGTAAAACAAAACCGCTATATGCAAGTTTCTGCAAAACTATTTTTTGTCAGTGATGCACAAGCCTGTCGAAGACAAAAATAGGTTTTATGTAAATTTCAATACACATGTACATCTAGGCCTATGTTTTAGCACGTCATGAACTATGATTGTATAACTATACAGTTATGTGATAAAAAGAATCTGACATTCGTTGGCTTTTGAGGTAAAATTTCATTAAACTCCTCTACATGAAAAATGTTATTAAGCTCGCCAGAGGCTCGCTTAATAACATTTTTTGAAGAAATTTTTATCTCAAACACCAACTCATGCCAGATCCTATATATCCGAAATGCCAACGAATGTCAGATAACGATATCTCACGAATTTTAGGTCCGAATATGCACAACCGTACACGCACACGTGGGAATCTTTATGAATAAAACTCAAATCAACTCTCTGACAATACTATCACATTACGTCACATATGACGTCACATGATGCTTATCTTAAACGTATGTAAGATAAGAATTATTTGTAAACGACAAATTAGAAGAGGCTCAGTTGGTCGTTCATAATTTCGGAAAAGTAGAAAGCATTATGGGAAAAAGAGAAGATGCTGGTTCCCAACATTTTCCTTTTTTTCCCCACTATGTTTAAAAACGGCTTCTTTTTCAGGGTCTTGGGGACATTGGAATGTTTCAATTGGGTTCATGGAAAAATCTCTTGTCTATTAGTACCCGAGATTGCCTAACAGCGCTGGTCCGGGGGGGGGGGGGGTAGAAAGCTTACAAATACATGTAATACATACAATTCAATGGCCATGAATCTGTATTTTCAAGGATGTTTCGTGAAATTGCGGACATTGTGTGTTCAGACCAATGAAATCTATTTGTCTACCAACAGCTGAATCATGAGGTAGAATGGTCCTTAGACAAACAATAGCCGGAAGTTTCTCCTCGGACTGCGCAGGTTGACATCGGTGTACTCTTTTTATCAGAGGCATGAATCCCCCTTTTCACAGAACACGGCTCGTGTATTTGTTCAATGGAAAAACGTAATTTGAAGAAAAGGTTTTCGATTGTAAAACATTATGGAAGGTAGTCTGGTTAATGGTATAATTGCCAGTGAAAAGCAATTGCTTCTTTTCAAACGTTTAAGGTTTCAACTGCAGGGGCTTTACAGGTCGTAGTTTGTGGACTATGCTAATTCTAATTTCACCTGTGCTACGACTCGAACTTTCTTGAGGCGTTTTCGTTTTTTTCTTTTTCTGTAGTGTACCATTTTACCTGTAAAGCTCAGTGGTTAAGTTGTAGGATTCGCAACAATGCTGACAGTTCTAGCAACATTGGGGTGACATTGGGAAAGGTAACGCAGGACCCAAGCTTTGCTCTGATGACATCTTGGAAAGACATGAATATATGAGCTGTTGCCATGATCTGTCGAAAACTGATGAAAGCGACTTAACCCTTTACCACACAATGACGACTTTTAACATCCCTGATAGAGAAGGCTTTTGAAAAAATTGTGGGAAAAGGAGAAAATGCTGGTTACCAGCATTTTCTCCTTTTCCCACAATGTTTTCTACCCTATCAAAGAAAAATCATTTCATATGAGGCACATTGAAACTGTCATCTGCAAATGCTTTCAATTCGGACAGGTCTAAAATTTGTCGTGTGTTAAAGGGTTAAAACACCGAGTCGACAAAACCAAACAATTGATCACGAACTTAGTCTATCCTGAAAACAACCAACCGACCCCTAGAAAACGAACCCAAAAAAGAAGGTCGATACGTGGATTGTATTTTATTGTATTTTTTCCTAATGATGACAGGTAGAGATAAATGCACTTTTAACTGCATTACTGGCACCGATAGTCAGCGATTACAGTGTCAATCTTAACCCAGGAAGCGCCTGGTAACTCTCTACCAACAAAATTTTTGGCCTGGTCCAAAGTGAAAGCATTTGCAGACGACATATTAGATGTGTCAAAAAACATGGGGTTATATCAGATTGGGCAGAAAACATAGTGGGAAGAGGAGAAATTGCTGGTTACCAGCATTTTCTCCTTTCTCATTATGTTTCCATCAGCATCCTTCTTCAGACTTGTTTATTAAAGGGTTGAACCAAACAGACCTGTTCAGTCTAGATATTAGACCCGATTGATTACAATTTCAACGTTGCGTTTGTCCAGAATGAAATAAATTATCTTAGCAGATAATTTGGATCAAAGCCATGATCGGACTGCGCGGTTTGTGCTGTCTGGTTTTGCTCTACATTGGCCGTAGAGGCAACTATAGCTGTAAAAGGCGCTTTAAGAGTAACTTAGGTGAAAAAAACTCACACCTTTTCCGTCAGTATAGATAAAATCCATTTGTGGCAAATTCAAGACAATTTTTACCAGAACATGTCTCAAGAAATCGGACACTGTAGTAGATCAATGATGAGACTGCACTGTCTGGACAGCCTGATCTCGATACTGTCTACAAAAACACATTACGTTGCTCGTAGCGTGTAGTGTTAAACATCTAAACCCATTCAGTCCCCATGCCGTGTGACGCCAAATGCATTAACGGTATGCCCCATTTGAAACACCTTTCTTTTTATCAGTACAGATTACTATCGACTATTTCTAAAACAATCCGGGGTTAATGAAACACGTTTTTTATGCGAAAATGAAAGTGAAAAAAAAAACCGTAATGTTTACCCTGTACCGATCGGGTGTTTTGTCATTTTTCTTTCGTTTCCAGGGTCGTCATCAAAAAACTGAAGGAAGTTTTACGTAGATATTGCACATACAGTTATGGTGATATTGAATGTGAATTTTATTTTCTTTGTATATGTCCTTAATATGAAGAGGTCTTTACCAAACGAGACAAATTTGGTTTTGTCAAAAAAAAAACTATATCACATTGTCGCCTTCTCTTACAGTAGGAAAAGAGAAAATAGTGGTTACCAGCATTTTCGCCTTTTCCTACAATGTTTTCAAAAGCCTTCTCTTTCGGGTCGTTAAAAGTCGGATTGTTGTTGTAAAGGATTAAGACAAATCAAATCAGTTTAATCACATTTAATTTATCGTCCGCAAATGTTTTTTTTAAATAGGCAAGTCTAAAATGTCTTAAAGAAACGTGACTTATAAGATATGATTACGTTTGGTGGTACATAACCGTATAAGCTCCGTCTATAAAATAAATTCAAGCTCATACGAAGTATCTTTTACAATTTCAGCAATCGGTCGCAAACTTTTTTGACCACGTATACGGTTTATGCGCCTAATACAAACCGTACTAGACCTTTATTTATCGACATACATTTGGACACTTTATGTACAGGACATAGTCAAACGAAAGGAAGTTGTACTTTAAGCAGGTGTCTGTGCCTTTAAAGCGACTTAAAACTAGATTTTGGTTCGCGTTTACGGCACTCTTCTTGTAGAAATAGGAGGTTACATATCTAACCCTGCCTGAACACTATACGTGGGCCCCTATATGTTTGTAAATTATTTTTTGAGAAAAAATACAGAATAAAACCAAAATAATCTTAAATTACCGGGGCTAAAACTCTCCAAATATTACATATAAATGAGCGGATAATATACCAGTTTTAATGTCAATATTTATAGACATCAAGTAAATGCTAAAGTTTTGTGTGAAATCTGTACCATGGTGATGGTATTTTGCTATTTCATTGACCAATACTTAGTACAAAAGCAAACCTCGTGTTGAAATACTAGCGTCGAGATTATTAGCAACTGCTATAAATAGACGATGGGTACCGGCGCACCATCATCTGTCACATGACAAGCTATGCACACTCGGTTAGCTAGTAATAAAGAAATCGGATTTTTCTATTGCCAGACATTGTCACTGTTGAAGCTGTGGATTGAAAGCTGCATTTCCTCTCTCTCTCTCTCTCTCTCTCTCTCTCTCCCCCCCCCCCCCACGGTGGCCCAACTATTGTCAACAACAAACAAGAGTATTTTTCGAAGGTTACCTTCCCTTCTTATCTTCTAATTTGGGTTACCTTTTTGATAGTCAACAAGCTCGACTTTGAAGCATTTCTTTAACCATTATGCCGCGACTCAATTACCTTTTGCGAACGGTATAGATCAAGATCAGACTGCACAGAACGTGCAGTCTGATCTTGGATCTACACTGTCCGATAAGGAGATACTATTCCCCAAAACATAACATGGAGATAGCAACATTGGGTTTTTACTATCGAATTGAACATTTCATTTTAGTTATTTAGCAGGATAAGGGTTAAGTGGTGACAAAGATATCACAAAAATATTTGCACGACGCAGATGAGGACAGGACTGTGACATTATCTCGACGTTCGAAAATAGCCAAGCTAAAAAGAAAGGGTCGGGGGTCTGAAGATTTGTTAAAAAGTTACAACAACAGTAACAAAAATGTCACAATGCCTAATTATTAGCCATAGAGTCTTAATTAACAATTATTTTATGTGGGGAGAAAACAAAGGATATTTTTTAGTGTCATTAGGGGAATTAAAACGACAGGTTTTTGAGTTCCATGCCTATGTTCCGATGACACGTGACGCGGACTCACACTTTATCAGTTATCTGCCTGTGTAGTTCATGCTGCAACGATGTCACGTGACCATGAAAATATAGAAAAGATTGCTGTTTAGACATCAGAAACTGGACAATATTCCACTGAGTACAAGCCATGATTGGTACAGCTACTGGGGATATGTAGAAGTTCGCAGATCACAAATGTAATTAGTCGCCATCTGACGTCAAAGCGACTAATGAGTCTATTTCTTGCTTGCTTCAAGCTTTACCACACGTCCTCATTTCAGACTGGCCCCAATACTGGAAGCATTTGCAGACAATAAATCATACGTTCTTTATGTGATAGAAATTTGATTTTGAATAGGTAGAAACATTTTGGGAAAAGGAGAAAATGGTGGCTACCAGCATTATCTACTTTTCCCACATTTTTTCCCAACAGTTTTCTTCCTCAAAGTCGTTAGATCTTGAGATTGTATGGTATAGGGTTAAATCATCTCGACATGAAGCTCTCATCCTTCAACTCAAAGTATTTCTGTATGATATGTCACAACAGTGGCAACATTGTGATTTCTGCAAGCCTTGGTCTACTACTACTGTCTCCATGTCCTTCAATTTTCTCACAGTGTTAAAAAAATCCTGTTCTTTTCAGGACCGTTAAAATATAAGATTGTTTGGTAAAGGGTTACGCTTTTTCCCCAAAGGCTATCCAGGAATGTTCCGTACACAAGACGCAGATTGACAGCATTAGGGGTTACTTAGTATATCCAGTTGCACTATACGTGATATTATGAACTTTTCAAATGGAGAAAAAAAATGTGTCGGAGGATTTTTGTACTAATAAACGAAGTGTAGATGTAATGATAATTTGGAAACGTTGTTGCAATTTTCCTTCACGGTAAATTCTCTATTCAAGAATCGTTCACTTACCGGGGTCATCCGTTGCTCAGTGGTTAAGTTGAATTGGCAATCAAGAAATTAATCTTTGTCTGATTCCCGCAACAGGTGCTGGTCACGTGGGAGTTTCTTTGGGGAAGGCACAGCAGCGCGACGGCCGAGTACTGGTAAAACCATGCACCGGAATGAATAAATGAGTTTCTTTGTAATTTTACTGAAATACTTGCACATAAAAAACGGAGTTAAACACCCTTAAATATCCAACATTCACTGTCGATTTGTCATTATGAGGTAACAGATTAAATCATGAGATAACAATGCATTTAGGTACTTACGCGTTGAAATCTCATCTAACTGTAAATATTTTTTTTTTTGTAATATTTCAGCTATTTTAGCTAATTTATCGACCTTAGTACATCACAGAGCGTCCCAAGTAGTTTCTGTATGCGGGGTACAGCCGATATCAGACTTCACAGAACGTATAATGTGATCTTGAATCTGCATAGAAACTCGGAGCTTATACAAAAAATCTTTTCAATTTCATGAGAATGTTTTTGAACGGTTGAAATTAGTCAAATTCCATTCATTTTGGAGAAAAAATGTATTGGGTTCATCTTGTTGCTTGTTAAAATACAACCTTTACGCCCTTCCCTTTGGCAGCTTTTGCAAAACTTTGCGAAAAAGAGAACAATTGCTTGCAACTACCGATTGTTCTTTTTCCTTCAGTTTTTTTTTAAACACGTTTAAAACATGTGTTTTCTCTCTTTCATAATACTTTTTGTGACATCCTTTGTGTAATTTTAGAATTTCCTTACTATAATTTGAAGCAGCTTTTGTCGGTATGTCTTGAGATAAGTTGTTTAGTTAAGGATAAAATGATAACATCTAAATTACGCGAATCATCTCCAAATTGTCAAGAAAAAAATCTCAAATTATTGGCATGCTTGCTGTATCTGTTTTTGCAATTGACGTTATCGGTTTTAAATAGGCGATCATTGGCTGTGATGTATAACCCATTAAATCACAAATACGAGTGTATAGGTATAATCTCTTTGAAAACATTTTTGGAAAAGAATTTGAGCCATGCATTGGCAACAGGGGGCTTAATGCATCTCCGTGATGCATGATACCCAGCAAGTCATCACAGAATTAATCATTCCTAAAATCCGTTTCGTGTAACAATCTACTGAATCACGAGCTACACTGGTCCTTTGACATACAGAAAATTGACCAATGGCGAAAAGTTTTGACTCAGGTCAGCCTGCGTGGACTGGGCAAGGTGACCTGAGTCGATACTTTTCACAAATGCATCAAGCTTCCTTTTCACAGAGCATGGCTGATTTGTTTTTAGAATTAGAAATTACATATTTCTATTCTGTTTTGCCGCGGAATCTCACAAAGAACGGAAAAACGTTTATCAAAGATCTTGCTGCACATTCTATGCAGTCTTATCTTGATCTATACCAAAGCATGCCATTTATACCCGAAAAAGTGGGAAGGCAACAAAAAAGATAGTGCAGAGATGATACCGTATAGCAAAAGACCAAGCGGCTTTGAGACCTAGGTGTTAAATGCGCCGCTAACTTGGCAAGTGCTAAAAAAAGCACAGTGTAACTTTGATCATGGTTAAAATCTCTGTCCTACATCTTTTAATCTTAAACTGCTGTGTAACTTAAATAACAATTGCTAGCAAAAAGTAAAACCCCAAAATAATTGTACATGTAGTTTCGAAGTTCCTTGTTTAAATACCACGGTATCGGACTGTAATGATCAAAGGTCAGACTCCACAGTCTACATTGTCTGCAAGGCGCATCGAGTTACGCTAAGTAGCTTCGATAGATGTTTTGAATCTTCAAAAAGACTATGTACAGATCTCCTTTTCATGGCGGCGAACTATTTTTGACAAGGGCCATCATGCATCTTGATTACCCTAGAAATCTCATAAAGCTTTGATCTTAAGTTTAAAACTATTTATATTACATCGATTGTGAAACAAGTTCTGACAACTTTTATTAATCACCCTCGATGATTGCTTCCTGGAAACCTTAACCAGTAGATATACTCGCACAGCTATGTGGATGGTTGCAAAGGTTGACCCGGTTCACAAGGGTTACGAGCTTTTTGGCTTTGTCACGTGAATGACATCTTTGGTTATCAGGTAATTCACTCGTCTCCTTCGATTATTTCATTTCTTTTTTTTTTCTGGTTTAAGTTTATCGAAATGCTAATAGATGAAGGTAAGAGTTATCTGATTAACAAGTGGCAAGAATTCGATATGATTTTAATGTGTCGAGCATCTGTTCATCATTATCATCTTCAGCACATAGGCCTATAACCAACTGCTTTTCTAAGATAAATCTCATCACATTTAGTCACATTTAATTCGTTGTTGTTGGACTTGTCTAAAATTTCGTCGGCTGATAAAGAATTAACTTCCTTTGCTGCTTCTCGATCTTTGTACAGAAAGCCCTCCAGATCTGTACCCTCGATTAGAGATGCAAGATGAACGAATTTAAATCTGTTAAAAATACACCTACACCAGAGTAGCATTACAATCTGCTAGACTAGAACCATCTCCTTTACACGAACATCTTAATATGTCAACCACCTGTAGGGGGGGCGTTTTATACACATTGAACGTATATTTGACCCATGCTTTGCCCAAAATTGCAGGTCTACCGCACTTTTGAAAACACATTGACATTGTCTTTTCAAGCTTCTCACCTTTCATTTATTTCCATGTATCACGTAAATAACCCTGGACTTTATCGAGAGATCGTTAATAATACCACATATCATCTGCACCACCTAGATAAAAGTAAACATGGCGGCGATTTTTAAATGTGATAACACGTAATAATAATGTGTACTCCCGTAAGCTGTGTTGGGCATATTCATATATATATATCTGATATAGTTGTGTAGTCGAAATACACTTTGAACAGCATCCGGTTTAGTTTCTGTGCTTGATACTTTTAAATTATGACTATTAATTAAACAGAACGATCAACTGCATTCGTCCGCTATTTGCAAAACAGAAATTAAATGAATGTGTTGCTAGCGGATTTAGAAACGTGTACTGCGAACTCATGTGTCATCTTTTGGACTACTCACAAAATTGCTTTAGGAGGTAGATCTAATGTATGTTTGAAGTCACATCCAAGAGTTATCGCTTCCGGGGTCCACGCTAGTTAAATGTTAAAATCATTGAGTTTGTAAGCGAGTAGTATAGAACCCCCCCACACACACGGAAATGTGCTTTTGGCAATTTTTCTTTTTGTCCAGACCTTTACACTGGTCAGCTACCGTGGAAGCACGGATAAGGGTACTTACACCGCAACAAGTTATGGGGTTTGTAAGGTAGAGGTTAGATTTCATCCACTGTCTGGCGGAGACGTTCGGTTGGAAATGTATTTTTGGACATTATTGCTGGTCAGAGACCTGGATAGCATTGATTTGGACGCTATGTTTCCTAAATGCTATGTCTGAATTTAAAAAAAAAAACTTAAAAGTGCATTAAAAAGGACCAAATAAAGAATTACACTATTTTCATGTTGTAGGACAATTTAACCCTTAGGTTGCTAAACGCGACTCACTGACCTTTTGCGGACAGAGAAGATCAAGATCAGACTGCACAGAACGTGCAGTCTGATCTTGGATCTACACTGTCCGATTAGGATATATTGTCCCCCCAAAAAAATTAACTTTGAAATAGCAACATTTGGGTGTTTACTATCAACTTGAAAGTTTCATGTAAATTATTTAGCGGGATAAGAGTTAAAAGTGCGTGTGGAGGTGTTTTTCTGTTTTATATTCGTTAGCGGCATTAAATAACACATGGCATTGCTTTATATTAACGATTCATGGGTGTTATAGCAGTGTCTGCACTATCTGCACTATAAAACACCGAAACCCCCGATAAAATTTGCAGCTGGAGACTCAGAAAATATCCTTGTAAATTTGTCTGGGATTAAGGTTTAACCCTTTACCACGTAATCCCGAGTTTTAACTACCCGCAAGGAAAGGTACTCTTGAAAACATTGTGATAAAGGAGAATATGCTGTTAAGCAGCGTTTTCTTGTTTTCTCACAATGTTATATACTCTTCAAAAGAAAAAAAAATCATAATTTGTGCAAAATTTAGTTTTAAGTTGGACCAGTGTAAACTTTTGTCTTGCGGTCAAAGGTTTATGCTTAATGGTACATAAAGACATTCTGGCGAAAGGAGACATTGCTCGTAGCGAGCTATTTATGCTTTCCCCATAATGTTTTCAAAGATGGCCTGCCATAAGATAAATAATTAAGTCTGCGAAAGGTCTTTTATCGTAAATAAAACTTGGATCGCAAAAACCAAAAGCACAGCTTTTTATAGAGATTCAGGTGAACATTTATAACAAATGAGAGTCTCACAGCGTCCTTGAGTATTTTTTTTTACTGTATAGTGTAATTCATTGTTTTTAGGATGGATAATAAGGCAGAAAAAGAAAGAGAAGAAAAAAATAATAAATGTGGTCACACGTTAAAACGAGAAATAACTGCTGTTAACGCAGCTTCGCATGTTTCGACTTTGTTAATGTTTTATCCTTTTACCAATCAAAACAGAAGGACAAAATTTTAGACTTCACCTAATTGAAAGCATTAAAGTTTGCAGACGAAAAATTACATAAGGCTCAAAAACTAAAATTTGTCCTTGAAAGGTTAGAAAACATTGTAGGAAAGAGAGAGAGTTCTGTTTAACAGTATTTTCTCCTTTTACCCTCAATATTTTCAAAAGCCTTCTCCTTCTAGGTCGTTCAAACGCAACATCATACATGTAACGACCCAGAGTTAGAAAGCTTTTTAAGGATTACGACCCCTAACTCATCGGTAAATATCGTGTAACATCGACGTTTTCGTAAAGGCTATTCGGCCAATCTCGGCAGCTTCCGTCTTTTAATATAAGAGTTAGGGGCCGTAGACCTTAAAACATCATGGAAAAAGAAAAAATGTTTGTTACCAGCATTTTCTCAATGTTTTCTATTGTTTCTAAGACAAATACCGTCATTTGAGCCACCGTTATTTTGTCGTTTGCTAAAGCTTTAAAGACGATAGCTGGCTAAGCATCAGTAAAGAAGACAAAGTTTTAAAAAAAATAATAAATATATACCTTTCAATGGAATTTCCTAAAAGGCTACGTAGTCTCTTAATTTATTTTTAGATTTGCGCCAGGGTTTCGCAAAGACATGTGGGAATATCACAAGATCAATAACGCACATCGATTAACATGGAATCGTATTCAAATTAGGACGCTGACGTCATCCCTGATCTCATGAAAATAGACGAAGTTACTGATTGCCGTAAGACCATCCCGTTATCTAAACGACAAAAAATGCAATTTTTTACTGAATGTAGCCGAAGAGTTCCTTTTTTGTTGCAAATACAAATACATCTAGTATTTATATGTGTTTAATAAAAAATTTGATTTCAAGCAACATAATTAAGTACGTCACTTTACACTTAATTCTGAGGATTAACATTTATAAGATCTGAATTCGTCAGAATGTCTGCACATTCCTCATCTTAGGCTCTGTGCAGACTGTTTCAGATCGGCCCTTTTATCATGTACATTAGCGTTTAAGTCAAACCCTTTACCAGATAATCCCGAGTCTTAACGACCCCACCCCCTCAAGAAAAAGAAGACTTTTGAAAACATTGCGGAAAAAATGAGAAATTTCTCCTTTTTCAGCAATGTATTCTACGCTAAAAAAATACAAAGTTCATGTTTTGAGTTACATTTAATTTATCGCCTGCAAGTGCCTTTAACTCTTTACCACACAATGACGCCTTTTAACGCCCCTGAAGAAGAGGCCTTTTGAAAACATTGTGGGAAAAGGAGAAAATGCTGGTAACCAGCATTTTCTCCTTTTCTCACAAAGTTTTCTACCCTATCAAAGAAAAGTTGCGTCATTTGAGCCACTATGAAATTGTCGTCTGCAAATGCTTTCAATTTGGATAGGTCTTAAATTTTGCCGTGTGGTAAAGGGTTAAAATGGACAAGTCTAAAATTAACCAATTTCAGAGCCATAGGCGAAAACAGGGGCTTTTACGGACGGCATAGAAAAAGATCATACTGCACTGAGGTATAGAACGTACAGTCCGATCCTTTACTTATACTGTTTGCTTGTTTAGTCAAGAATCCAAGCTAAGAATCTTTCTGAGTGTCGACGGATTGTGTTTTTAGCCATCAAAAGAAGTTAGGGTTTTATGAGTCATGCACTGTGTAAAAGGCTTTTAATATATCGTTCCAGGTCAACCTACCTAGTCTATGCAGTCTATCCTGGGCCGAAACTTTTTAATATTTGTAAATTTTCTGCATGTCAAAGGACTAGTCAACCTCATGATTCAGTCAGTTCCTGGACAAAATGGCTTTTATGGATCCATAATTATGTGATGACTTTTTAGGTATAACTCATCACGAAGATGCATTAGATCCTCCTTTTTCCAGAGGGCCGCTGATATGTTTAGCGCTGAAAGAGTTAGGAGAAAGTACATGAGACACAAGAAAAATATTTGGGCCAAGAAAGAAGGTAGTGCTAAACAGTCATAAAACCCTGAAATTGACAAGATTAAAAGTCCATCAAGACGCGCAAAAACTAACATACATCACTGACAGCGGATTGCTTAGTTAGTTACAAATACGTCTTTTCAGGCTGAAAATAGTCGACATTTTTTGAAAATATAGTGGGAAAAGAAGCTATTACTTATTCAAGCAATTACTTACTTTCCATCAGTGTTTTTGGTGTCATGCAAATTAGGCACTTTCCTTTTCTTTGAATAGTTGTCGTGTGTGTCATTTCTGCTATTTGGTTGTGTGTGAAAATTGCCTGGATCGTAATAGCTTACCTTTAACCCTTTACAACAAAATACTGATGACCTCTAAGAACAAGGCTCTTGAAAACATTGTAGGAAAAAGAGCAATTACTGGTAACCAGCTTTTTCTCACAATGTTTTCAACCTTGTTTGATACAAATCTTTTCATTTCTGTCACGATTATTTGTTGTCGGCAAAAGCTTTCAATTTGGACAAGTCTAAAATTTTGTCGTGTTGTAAAGGGTTGTAGAACCAAATAGCTGGAAAAGATATGTTGGTAGGGAAAAATGTGTTGCCACTTTATAGGTTTCGACCATCGTAAGAGTTACAAAAATTATCTCTTTGCATTAAAATTAGATTAACACATTTGTCAATAAATCACTCTAGTGAAATTACATACCACATTTGGATGCATTTCGGAAAAACTTGAGGATAAATTGAAGTTGTCAACACAGTAGTAAAAAACAAGAAAACTGGGGATATGATAGATGTAGAGAGGGTGACAGAGAGAGACAGATAAACAGAAAAGGAGATAGAACTAGAGACAGACAGAGAGACAGACAGACGACAGACAGACAGACACAGAAAGTGATAGACAATAAACAATAGACAAATTTTATTTGACGTAAGCTTGCACAGCTCGTCATAAAAAATAATGATAACATACCTTGAAAAACATGACGATGTAGTAATTTACAACTGAATTCGTAATATGTGATAGAGAGGGAGACAGAGAGAGAGAGAGACAGCGAGAGAGAAAGAGAGGGAGACAGAGAGAGAGGGAAAGAGACAGAGGAGGGGAGTTGGAGTCTATTAACCGTGAACCCTTTTTTTTTTTTTTTTTGGGGGGGGGGGGGTTATCTCCATATCGGGCAGTGTAGATCCAAGATCAGATTGCACGTTATGTGCAGTCTGATCTTGATCTACACTGTCCGCAACAGGTCCTTGAGATTCTCTTAGCAGCCTAGAGGTTAACACATCACCTCATTCGGACGAATCTTTACGTCTTGTGGCAGACCACCTTCGAAAACCGTAATTGTGGCAAAAGTAGAAATTGCTAGTAATGAGAAATTTCTCTATTCGTCACAACATTTTCACTTGTTTCCTGTTGAAAATCCATATTTTAACAAAGATGTTTCCTTCATTTTATGGTGCAAATTTGTTTCGGGAGTTTTGAATAGAGATAACGAGATTTTTAAGCAATTGAAATATTTTATGTAAAATTAACAAAGCTTCTTGAGAGTTATGACACCTTTATACTTGAAATGTTAGGTAACAAAAACGGATATAGCGTAGAGTTGATGCAAAAACCTAACAGGTGCATTTAGAAAAGGAAGGAGAATGCTTCTTTTATGCTTTCACTTGTAGGAATATAACGTTTTGTAAGATTTTCTGCGATACTGTCAGCTATTAAAAGGAGAGCTAATTTATTTTACCTACTTTGTTACATCATAAAAGAAAATTGCAGCAGACGGCTTTGAAAGCATCTTTGTAATATTTGGATCACGAGTAAGCATTAACCTTTTATTTAAAAAAATCCTGTGCTTTAACGAACCTGGGGAAGAAACATATTTAAAACATTGTAGGAAAAGGGCGATCTGAGGTACTAAAGATCGACAATTTAAAACATATATCAACAAATTAATGAGCCATGGTCTTGCAAAAGGGGGTTTGATACATTTCCGCAATGCAGTGTACCAAGCAAGTCATTGCATAATTAGGGATCCATAAAATCCACTTTGTCTGTCAACCGACTGAATCATGAGATAGACTGGTCCTTTGAGATACAGAAATTTAACCAGTTGCAAAAAGTTTCGGCCCGGATTGACCTTGGTCGATACTTTTTGCTGATGCATTAATCCCCATTTTCACAGAACATGGCTCAAATATTTTACTGGGTAGATTTTTAATTGATTAGAATTATGTGGTATAAACCGAGTTCTTGTGAATAGGCAGCTACGCGCTTTTTTGGCTAAGTGTAGAACAAGATTAGAGAGCAAAGAGTATGCAATCTAATCTTGAACTAGACCTGACCGATATATTTTGAGATATTTTACACAGAATGGAAACCTTACCCGTAAATTAATTTTGGTAGTTGCATCCTACTAAAGTACAAAAGAAATTTTATTCATCGCTAAACGACGTAATTTCAGACTCTTTCATTCGAGATTTCTTGTTTTAACGAACCTGAAGAAAAGCGATTTTGAGAAATAAAATGTAGGGAGAAAAAAAAGGAGAAAATGCTGGTATTAACCAGGAGTTTGTCTTTTTCCCCACAATGTTTTCTATCCTGGAGAAAAAAAAAACAACATCATTTGAGCCACACTTATTCGTTGTCGGCAAATGTTTTAGGATTGGACAAGTCTATCAATTGGGTCGTCTGTATAAGAGTAAGATGTTATCTACTTATGAACACTATTACATATGTACATTGTCCGCAACTTATTTAATATTTTTCCGCGTACTTCTCTTTTTAAAGGAAGGTTTAGTGATTTAATTTTGAAAATTGCTAATAGCTTGTTGTTTTTTTCACGTAAATCTTACTCCGCTTTTAATGAATAGATCTACTAGAATATGGCGAGATAAGCAGGTAGAGACTCTTTTGTTTTGTTATAACGCAGTTCTATTTGATAGAACGAATACAAATTCGTTATAACGAAATCTTATTTAAACAAAATAGTAGTTCGTCTTAATGAAATCCTCATTCGATATATGGCCTGTAACACGCGAAAAGGGACATTCGGACATCTGCGTAAAGTGTCGTCTCGGATCAGCCTGCGCAATCCGCGCATGCTAATCCGAAACGACATTTTCCGTTTCTATGTAATTTTCTGTTTTGCGCAAGTCTACTGTAGCATAAAATCTAATGTAGTCGTAAAGTGCCGTCTCGGATTAGCCTGCGCGGACAGCGCAGGCTGATCCGAGACGACACTTTACGCAAATCTCAGAATGCCCCTTTTCGCGTGTTGCAAGCCAATTATATCAAAATACCAATTCGTTTTATCGAATGCTATTTCGGGAAAAAAGGACTGGATATGGGCTGTACTCTGGCAAATGGAGGCTTAATGCATCTCCGTGATGCATTATACTAAGCAAATTATTACATAATATTGGATCCATAAAGTCCTTTTTTGTATTAACAACTGACTGACTCATGACGTACACTCACGGGTCCTTTGACATGCAGAAAATGGACCAATAGCAAAAAGTATCGAACCAAGTCAGTCTGCACATTCCGCTCAGGCTGACCTGGGTCGATACTTTTTGCTGATGCATTAATCCCACTTTTCACAGAGCATTGCTCATAGATTTAGAACACTCGCTAGTTTTCTTCCGCCATGAATTGACTGCACGAGAACAGAGTATCTTTTCATTTTGTTTTAATAGGATTTCGTTAAACAGATTTTTTTTTTGTTTTATCGAACTTTTAGTTTGAGATAACGAATCATCATTTCGTTTTATCGCAATAGGATTTCGTTAAACAGAATTTTTTTGTCTTATCGAACTTTAAGTTTGAGAGAACGAATCATCATTTCGTTTTTATTGCAATGGGATTTCTTTTCGACGAATTAATATTCTATTTTATCAAATTAGTAATTACGTTTTAATGAACCAAAATATCTGTGACACATGACACCGACTGGACCCCAAATAAATAGAAATACAAAGTTCGACTATTCCAAAAAGGTCTTGGGCCAGTGAAATAGCGGGCTCTTTAACTTGATAAACACAAAGATAGGCTATTGAAAAGGGACCCTATTACACATCGATTGTTAAAGAAGTGAAATGACAATCTTCAAGTTTCTTTCTAATTTTGTCGACTAAATGGGTTTTCCTTACAAAAGAAGAAACTGTTTCGTGTAGCACTTGTAGGAACAGTTTTTGTGTTTCAAGGGTCGGTCCCGGGTCCGTCTTTTGTTCAACAGTCAGTGTTGGTTAGTCAGCCGAAAGTCAATATATCAATTACCCTTTATTCGTACGTTAACGTGTACCCCACACACAAATGGCAAATTTGCAGTCGACGACTCTGAAAACAACCCTTTAAGATGCGGATAAATTATCACTTACTCTTTACCATACATTCGCAAGTTTTAACGACCCTGGGGAATGTGCCTTTTGAGAACATCGTGGGAAAAGGAGAAAATGCTGGTAACCAGCATTTTCTCCTTTTCCCACGATGTTTTCTACCCTTTTAGAGTCAAGTTTCATCAAAGTGAGCCACATTTAACAGATTTGAATTTCGACGTATAATTCTTTTACGGTTGGTAAGAGGTTAATATATACAAGTAAAAGTGAAAATGTTGTGGCAAATGAGAACAAAATTTCCTTTCGTGTTTTCCAAAGCGGTCTGATCCATTACAAGCCGAAAAATGTCACCTTCAGGTTGCCCTGTATTAAGGTTATTCATCTGCTCAAATAGACCATTCTTCTTTTTTTTATAAATAGAGGGAGAAAACAACGTTTGGCTAATGCTAATAAGTAAAGATTATTATTGCACTCTCATTAAATTATTGTCTGGCTCCAACCCTCGAACACATAACACAAACAAATGATAATTGAGTTATTTACATAACTCGTCTGCTTCTTTCGACGAATTGCGCCTCTTATTTATGCATTAAGGGTACAAAGCAGACGAGAATAATGATTATATCGCAATCTCTTGGCCTTTGTTGTGAATAGAAGGACGGAAGTTCACAGGAAAATAAACCAACAGGGCCCTGTAGTGACAGTGACGAATTAGTGCACCTGACGAAAATTGTGGGGTTTCGCACTTTGATACTATCATTTTGTTCACGGGACGTTGTTCATTTTGTAAAATACATAGTCATTCGTTTCCATTGTTTGTGTACAGGTTCGCTGAAAGAAAAGTTAATCAGACCTTTTATTATGTTAAACACTTTAAACTATTTTGAAACATAAGAAATTTTCTCTTTATTCCAAAACCCACAGTTTAAGGTGAACTAAATATTCAATATATATAGTCATGTTATTTCGTATTGTTGGAAACTACTGTCGAAAAAATACAACTTATTAACCCTTAATCTGCAAAGCATGAATCAACGAGCTTTTGCGGCCAGCATAGGTCAAGATCAGACTGCACAGAACATGTATTCTGATCTTCGATCTACGTTGTCCGATAAAAAGATATTCAGCCCCTGAGAAAAATACTTTGGAATAGCAATATTTGGGGTTGCCAACGACCATAAACACTTTCATACATGAAGAAACTCTCTCTCCCTCTCTCTCTCTCTCTCTCTCTCTCTCTCTCTCTCTCTCTCTCTCTCTCTCTCTCTCTCTCTCTCTCTCTCTCTCTCTCTCTCTCTCTCTCTCTCTCTCTCGTTTTGGTGGGTGAATATCTTTATAGCCGGGTGTATACGTGTGTCCGCTTGAATGTTCCTGATGTCATATTTTGTTTAATTTGGTGAATTTAAGTTTTTGTCTGTGGCACATGGTGAATTAGTAACAGAAAAAAGTTCTCGATAAGCTTCAAGGTTTCGTCCTTGGAAATCATTTCCATAAAAATACAGGAATTCTTTACAGATTTATTCACTCTTTACCAAACAACAAATCTGTAGACTGGTCAGAATTCCAAACATTTGCAAATCAAAGTTGCTGAAATGGTGGGATTTGTCTGTAAAAGGATAGAAAGAACTGTGCGGGAAAATGAGAAAATGCTGCTTGAAAGCATTTTCTCCTTTTTCTGCAATTCTTTCAAGACAGGGTCGTAAAAACTGGGGAATGTTTAGTAATTGGTTTTGAGTTCTATTTTACATTTCCATTCGGAAACTTTTAAAACTTGTACCACGCAGGGTGCGAGAGTAAATAAAAACTCGTTTCCATATACCCCGTACACGAAACACATCGTCACTCGTCAATACGAGAGTGATAATTCTTCTTCTTTTTTTAAAAAAATGTATTGGAAATGAGTAATATGGCCAAAAGGGCTCCGTAAAATGTGTCCTTTCTTTTAAAACTTCGATATTTGGCATTAGGAATGATTATAATAGACATGTATCTTTTGTTTGAAAAAAAAATCTTAAGCCTGGAAAGATAAATTTTGATTGAAGATATCTTGGATGAATTTAAATGTTGTTTATTACGCCGATTTCCGAACAATATCTCAGTTGTATGACTGCGACTCGTCACTTTTTCAGCTCTTTACCAGACGAAAAATATAAGATACACGTATATTCAAATTGAAATGATTTGCAGACGAAAAATTAACTATGTCTCAAATGATAGAACATGCTATTTAGAGGTTAAAAACGATTTGGGAAAAGGGGAAAATGCTAGTTACCAGCATTTTCTCCTTTGTCAACAATGTTTTCACAAGCTTTCTTTCCTAGCCTAGTAAAGACACGGGATTATTTTTGTAAATTATTATTGTATTCCCTACTTATCGCTAGAAGAAGTCAAACAGTAGTACTAAATAGGTGTATTACGTATTTTGGAATTCATTCTGTATTGCATATAGAGCACCGGGATTGAAAATTCCGGGTAAA
Source organism: Hippopus hippopus (assembly GCA_946811185.2). Taxonomy (NCBI): domain Eukaryota; kingdom Metazoa; phylum Mollusca; class Bivalvia; order Cardiida; family Cardiidae; genus Hippopus; species Hippopus hippopus. The sequence continues at coordinate 37,186,936 of OX328096.1, forward strand.
TCCGGGGGAAATCTATGGCTATATTTTGATGAGACTAAATGTTTAACCTATTCATTACGGGAATCTGATGGATTAGACTTAATGGCGAAGGCGTTCTTCGGATTAAGATCATAATTTGTTTCATCTGTGCTCGAATCTTTCTGTCTGCTCGTCCATATGTTTAACTCTTTACCAGACGACACAATTTTTAGACGTGTCCAAAATTCAAAGCATTTGCAGACGATTAATTCAGTATGGCTTAAATAATGGGATTTACCTGCGAATGGGTAGAAAAAAACATTGTGGGAAAAGGAGAAACGTTGATTAAGAGCATTTTCTCCTTTTTCATGAGATATTTCCAAAGCACTCCACCTCAGGGACGTTAAAACCCGGGTTTGTGTGGATAAGAGTAAATTAGACGAATAATTTTCATTAACTATATTGCCGCCAGATGAATGCATTTGTTTTCCAATCGAGGTTTTAAAGTACAAAGCCACTTCTTTGCTTAGAATTTATTCATTTATTTGTTTGTTTGATAATTATTTATTGTCAGTACGTCGGTCGATCGGTCGGTCCGTCCGTCCGTCCGTCCGTCCGTGCGTCCGTCCGTCCATTCATTTATTTACTTTAAAATATGACTCAACAACGGGATTTGTCTTTGAAAGGGTAGAAAACTTTGTGGAAAAATTAGAAAATGCCGGATTACGGAAGTTTCTGCTATTCGCACAATATCTGAAAACCTTCCTCGGGATCTTTTAAAATGGGATTGTTCGGTAAAAGGTTAATAATAGTAAATAAGGGTTAAAATGAAAATTTCCAAACAATTATTAAAACCCGAATGAAGCTATTTCAAATCTTGTTTCGCCAGTGAAAATACAGATCCAAGATCGGACTGCACATTCTGTTCTGTTTGATCTTGATCTACATGGAAGATCAGCAGTTCTTGATACAAATTTCAGGCAAAAATGATAAACTGATCTTTAAGAACAATATCTGCTTTTGCTGCATACATGTAGGTTAAAAGTGTTTAGCTACAGACGACAATGTCGTCCGCAGGTTGCAAATACCAAATCAAATTCATCTGTGATACCGTCAGTGCGCAATCCCGCCATATTGTACAGCGAAATACACTTGAGCCATGCTCTGTGAAAAGGAGGTTTAATGCATCTAAAAAACAAATATCCACGCAGGTCGGCCTGCGCAATACACGAAGGCTGACCTATCTTGAAACGTTTTGCCTGTGGTAAATTCTTTATATGTCAAAGGATCGTTCTTCCCCAGGATTCAACCTGTTGTTGAACAAAATTGGTTTTATGGATCCATAATAACACGGTGACTCGTTTGATATAATGAATCACGAAGATAAATTCAACTTCTTTGGCCAGTGCGTGGCTTGCTTATTTTTGGTGTCTATATTTAAATGTCAGGATCACGTGACCTGTTTTGCCAATCAAACTGTGTATTGCAATGTTCACAGTTCACGGCGATTTCTCATTTCATTTGCTATCTTTTAGACAAAAACAAACGAGTCGCGCTCTGTAAAAAAAAAAGGGGGGGGGGGTTTAAAGCATCTGTAAAAAATATCGACCCAGGTCAGCCTACGCAATCCGCACAGGCTGACCTGGGTCGAAATTTTGTGCTATTGGTCAATTTCCTGCTTGGCAATGGACCATTCGATCTCACGATTCAGTCAGTTGAAAAACAAAATGGATTTAATAGATCCATAATTATGTCATGAGATGCTTGGTACGGTGCACCATGGAGATCCATTAAACACCCTTTTGCCAGAGCATGACTCAGACACTTCTTGTCAAAAATCCATTTGGATCCAGAGTACGAGCGGGTGATACAAGTTTGTAATGTAATTAGTTGCAATAAAAATACGAAAGGTTTTTTTTTTCGTTGTAACCCTTATCTTACTAAATGAATTGAATAAAAAATATCTCCTTATCGGACAGTGTAGGTCCAAGATCAGACTGCACGTTCTGTGCAGTCTGATCTTGATCTACACTGTCCGCAAAAGGTCAGTGAGTCGCGCTTAGCAGCGTAAGGGTATAAGTAGTGCACTTCTCTTAAAAGAATCTGGAATGTGAAGTATTTTCCAAAGAATTATGCAGTGAGTGGTAAATTAAGTAGGACGAATTTATTATATGCGATATGACGAATGCCCCTGACAATCTGGGTGAATAAAAAAGGAAATAAATCATATGAAGAGAAGATGACGTGAAAAAATTGGTGAAAAGTTCATAATTAGTTTCATAAAGTGAGCAGTTTTTCCTTTGTCGTCAGAAAACGATAACGACTGAATTACCCTGCCTCTCACGAATGATGTTATCAAACGCAGCCCATTAGGAAGCATTTTAAATGGGTGGGGATGGGGAACTATAGAAAAATATGTGGCTCAGTACACTGTATCAGTCTAGTATATGTTTTACGAAAAAAGAAAACTTTTTTCTCGGTGCTTGAGACTGACTCAGAACGATGGTAAGGTATGTTTAGTTTTGGCTGGTTACAGATTCCTTTTTTAACCACTTAAAGGGAAAAAGAATGTCATCAAGGCTCAAAATTTAATAATAAACTTTCGGCACATTTCCCAAATTAAGCTAAGTCCCCCCCCCCCCCCCCCCCCCCCCCCCCCCCACTTCCCGCATTCTCACGGCCGTGAAATCATTGAAAATTACTTCCGGAAACAACTAAGTAGCTGATACCTGTCAGATATTTTGAAAGATGCTTGTAAAATATGGATTATCACCGAATAAGGTTTGATTAATGAATATATATATATAAAATAAAAAATAGCGTAACAAGCAACTGATCCTTTTGCTAATTAGTGTTCACGAAAGAATGAGTTGATTGCCCCTCACGAAGAGACTTTTGAAACCTGCAATAAATTCACTTAAATCTTTACCAGACGACAAAGTTTTACACTTATCCAAAGTGGAAGCATTTGCAGACGACACATATTATGTGGCTCAAACGACAGGATTAGTCATTTAAAGGTAAGAAAACACTGTGAGAAAGGGAGAAAATGCTGGTTACCAGCATTTTCTCCTTTTCCCAGTGTTTTCAAAAGCATTTTCCTTTATGATCGGGATTATGTGATATAAGATTAAGGAGATAAAGAATTTAAAAGACGACGTGTTTGCCGTGCAAATCTGGTTTACAATAATCTCTGTATTCCGTTCACACAGTACCCCTACTCTCGAACGCCAAGTCCGGGCAGCGCTTTTTGTCAACCGATAGCATCCCGCGGCTTTCCCGCATTTAGGCGTTCACAGGTGTTTGAACGCAGTAACTGTTGAATGATAGAATATTTTGTTTGTACATATTAATAGAGTCTTAACTTGTCACTTCTATTGAAATGTCATCTATACTTTCACCGAAATACCTGACAGAAAATGATAGTCTCAGATTATATAATATCAATTTCTCTATGTCAGTCTAAATTAGGGATCGTCTCAGTAAATTCAAAGGTGTCGCTTTTTTTTTCCTTTCGATAATCGATGTCGTGCATAATCCCGCGTGGCTTTGTGTTAAATGTTCATTATTCGCAAGCAGGGAAGGTGGGCGGGTTCGATTCTCATTCGGGGCTCTGGATTTTGCGTGGGAGTTTCCTTGGACAAGACACTCAAGAACCCCGATCTGCTACCGATGAAAACCAGAGACACTTGAATAAGTGAGCTGTCGCCGTGGTATGGGTGAAATAATGTAGAAAGTGACGTGAAAACATCATTTAACCAAGAATAACCGACTGTCGTCCTTTGTCCTTTATCGAAGGAGTGGATCAAGATCAGTCTGCACGTTCACCCCTTCCGCTTTCTCCGGATACGGCGGTCGCAAGTTCATATCCCGGCACGTCCCGGATTCTCTCTGACCATAAAAGTCATGGTAAAATTTGAGTCGTGGTACACTATAGCGATGAAAAAAGTAAGTATAATGCATCTTGCAAACTATCGACTCATGTCAGCCTGCACAGTCCGCACAGGCTGACATGAGGCCGACATGAGTCGAAATTGTCTGTTATTTGTCACTTTTCTGCAAGGAAATTCTACCTCATGATTCAGTTGGTTGTTAGACGAATGGGATTTTATGGATCCATACTTTATGTGATGACTTGCTATAGGTATAATGCATCATGTAGATGTATTAGACTACCTTTTCCCAGAGCGAGGCTCATTCATTTTTAACTCGTTACCTGACAATAAACCTTCATTTTAGATTCGTCCATATTGATATCATTAAATGAGCCGCGCTCTGGCAAAAGGGGGCTTAATGCATCTCCGAGATGCATGATACCAAGCAAGTCATTACATGATCATGTATCTATAAAACTTATTTTGTCTAACAACCAACTAAATCATGAGGTAGACCGGTCCTTTGACATCCAGAAAATTGATCAATAGCGAAAAGTTTCGGCCCAGGTCAGCTTGCGCGGACTGCGCAGGCTGACCTGGATAGATACTTTTCGCAGATGCATTAAGCCCCCTTTTCACAGAGCATGGCTCATTTGTATATGACAAATTAAATGCGGCTCAAGTGATGAAAGTTGTCTTTGAAAAAATGTAAAATATTGTGGAAAGGAAAAAAAAGTGCTGTTTATCAGGATTTTCTCCTCTTACAATATATTTTTTTCAAAAGAACCTGCCTCATGGGCGTCAAAAGATCATGCTTGTTACCAGCATTTGTCGTCTGGAAAAAGCAGCAGCTATGTTCGTAGATCAATGCTTTCTCGTGTCACGGTATTTTCACAGTCCGACCTTTAACCTTCAACAGGATAAAAAGGGCGGGAAGTTTTTAATTGAATAAGATATAAAAACAAGTATTTCACACACGTCTTTTTCTTGACGTGTCATACTTTTTTATAACGTACTCGATGTGAATTTTTCTTTTAAGAATGAAAGCTCCCTAAGAAATACTTATAACTTATCCTTTTATTCCGGTGTCATAATTTTGTCCAGATGTTAAAGCCGCGACATTAGTTAACTATCATGGCCCGCTATAATATACCTACGGTGTCCACATTCCGCCATTACTATAATGTGTCGCCTCACACGCTAAAGCGATCTTAATGGTGTCGTAGCCTTTCCAGAAAACATAGAATGATTATGTTTTGTTTCGGTTTTTGTTTTGTTACTTTCTTTGTTTTGTCTGTTTCTTTTGTTTGTTTTATTTTGTTTGTTCGTTAGTTCGTTTGTTTAGTGCCGTCGTTGTTGATTGCATAAATCTGATTCAGCCAAAAACAGACGAAAGATTTAAATCTTTCGCTACGGAGTAAATAAATCTTACTCTTAAAAACAGTGTCACGACGAAATAAGATCCTCTGAGGTCACAGTCAAGCGTCGTACAGCGGACAGTGTATAGGCATGATCAGACTGCACGTTCTGTGCAGTCTGATCTGAATCTATGCTGTCCTCAACGGCTAAATAGGTCACATCTGGCAGCGAAAGATTTAAAGATCAGTCGTGATGTTTTCAAAATTTTGTGTGCCTATGATTAAGTTATCTATTCCAAAGTCTACATTACAATAGTCGACTTGTTGTCGTGTTTGCAAGAACGATTTTTATTATTTATTATGGCAGGAATAGGTTTCCGTAGGTACCAGGAATTGCTGCATGAGAACAATTTACAATTTGGGTTAAAGAGACTATGAAATACTCCATCCTGACACTGCATCTTTTTTACTTGTTTTTTTTTTTAAATTGCACTGTTTGAAATCTGGGTACCAACATTTACTCCTCTTCCCTCTATGGTTTCTAAGACTTTCTTCTTTAAGTTCTTTGAAACACGGGATTGTCTTGAGAAGGGTTAAATTTTGTACTACAGTGTCCGAAAGGTTGAGTTTTTCTGCGTCGAGAAGAACTTTGAAACCGTGAAGCTTGGGTTCTAACTAGTAGTTGGAAACTTCCATTTATATAGCAGTTCAATGGGTTAGCACTATGGCAATGATACTTGTTGTGAAAGGTCTGTACTCTTAACCAGACGACATAGCTTTAGACTTGTCAACATTAAAAGCGTTTGAAGCCGACAAAATGAATAAAATGAATATGACTAAAAAAATAAAGAATTTATTGGGAAGGGTAGAAAACATTGTGGGAAAAGGAGAAAATGCTGGTTACCAGCATTTTCTCCTTTTTTCACAATTTTTTCAAAAACTTTCTTCCTCACGGTCGTAACAAGGCGGGATTGTGTGGTAAAGGGTTAACATAGGCCAAGCCTGTGGGGGAGAAAAAAATAGAAAGGGAATGGGATAGTTGTAAAGACGGACGTAAAACCTGACACGTGTACGGGCTAGAGTTATTGGGATTACGTGGGAACTTTTCGTTAATCTTCATCTGTCACTTCAATCACGGTCCAGGGTAACCCTCCTGGGCACACACCTGCGATTAGTTGTCATACATATATGAGACTAAATCCAAGATAGAATGATCGAACGACCAACCTAAAGACCTAAGGACCTATCGATCCGTTGATCAATGGGTCGGGCGAGCAGGTGGTCTTTGGATGGATGGATAGATGGATGGATGGATGGATGGATTGATTGATTGATTGATTGATTGATTGACGTTTGATCGGTCGGTCAGTCGGACGGTCGATTGAGCGATTTGATTATTTGATTTGATTAATTGGTATGACTGACTGACTTGTTGATTGATTGATTCGATTCGATTGAATTTGATTTGATGGATTGGCATGACTGTTTCGCTAGTTCATCGATCGGTTAATGTATTGAAATGTTAGTTGGTTGATTGGTTGACTGAACGATCAGTCTATCTATAGATTGATCTATTAAATTCGTAATTTGTTGTCTTCATGACCTATCCTCTTGATTGATTCGAGGGAGCAGCAGGAAGGGGAATGGATAAATTACGTTTTTGGCTTAAAAGACTATTTACAAAATAATCAGGATCATTATATCTGTTTATCAGGTCTTCGATTAGAACAGATTTTTTTCACCGTTGCCGTCTTTCACTTTTCGTACAGTAAGGCAAAAAGCAAACGAAAATAAGAACGCTAAAAAAAATATTTTAAAGGCGTTTCAGTCAAGTTATTTCTAGCGCAGAGAATTTCGTGAAATTTGACACAGAAAGACTTCAAAGTATGTTCTTTCAATATGCGAAGAGATAATCAGACGTTGCCTGATGAACCAAAAAGTTCTGAGCCCACGAAGAACATAACCCTTTTTTCAAATTACACAAAAACCCAGTTATTGCAGCATACGTCAGAATTTTGTGATTAAAATCTTGAATTTCACTCAAATCATGTTCTCTGCGTTTTAAATTCATAGTGAACCAATGGATCCTCTGACTTTGATGAGAAATTAACAGATATTTCAAATTAATGATGCGCTATCTATGTTTCAATAAAACCCTTAGCCCACAAAAATGTTTATCTTATCACAGAAAATCAGGACATTATTTGACCCTCAAAAAAATCTAGAGCAAAGATTTTTCTCATTTTTCTCAGAAATATACATGATTATATCCTTTATCAAAAAATGCAAAAAAAAAAAAATAGGTTGCCAGGCTACTTTTCCCAATATTCGAACTCAATTACCCCCCCTGGAACAATGAAAATGACACAAAACATCCAAGAGTCAAATTACTTAGTAAGTTGTATATTTTCTAGCACAAAATCATGTCTTTTTCACAGTAAAGAGGATATATATACTTGATGTAACATTGTTATGGGATAGCTTTAGAAAATTTTTTTGAAAAAGGAGTAATTGCTCAAACCCTTAGCAAACGAAAATGCTCATTTTATTAGTGAAAATTAGGACATCATTTGACCTTCAAAAAAGAGATTGTTTTCATTTGTCTATGAAATATACATAATTATATCCTTCATTAAAAAAAAATGCAAAAAATTGATAGGTTGCCTGGCTACTTTTCCCAATATTTGAACTCATTTACCTCCCTTGAAACAATGAAAATGACACAAAAGCATCCAAGAGTCAATTTTATACTTAGTTGTATATTTTCTAGCACAAAATCATGTCTTTTTCACAACAAATATGATATTATTAATCTTTTCCCTGACATATACTTGATTTAACATCCTTATCGGGCGGATTTAGTAAAACAATTGGTAAAAGGTGGAATTGGTCATAGGCAATTTTGCATTTCCCCACAATATTTTCTACACAATCAAAATTTCAACTTCAATTTGAAGCATTTTTAATTAGTCATTTGTAGCTGCTTTCATCTGACAGTCCGATGATAGTATTACAATCGAACAAAATTACGCGCAAGGAAAATAAAGAAAGGAAGAGACATGCGCGGAAAAGTTGCGCACTGACAACCCGATAATACGTCGTTAAAGAAGACCTCAATCATTGAACTCTTTTCCAGATGACACATTTTAGCCTAGTCCAAACTGAAAGCATTTGCAGACGAGAAATGTGTCTCGAGTGATGAGGTTTGTCTCTTAGTAACCGGTATTTGCAGTCCTTTTCCCACAATGTTTGCAAAACTCTTTTCGCGAGGTCGTTTAAACTCGTCATTGTTTGGTAACGGATTTTTGAAAAACGCATACCAAGCTTGCCATCTGAGTAGATATCATAACTTGTCAGCATTAACATTTACAAAAAGTCAGTAAGCCCACTGCTATAATATGGCCTGCAACACGCGAAAAGGGGCATTCGGACATTTGCGTAAAGTGTCGTCTCGGATCAGCCTGAAGGACAAAATCTAATGTAGTCGTAAAGTGCCGTCTCGGGTTAGCCTGCGCGGACTGCGCAGGCTGATCCGAGACGACACTTTACGCAAATGTCCGAATGTCCCTTTTCGCGTGTTGCAAGCCATATTTGTAATACTGGGTTTTATGGTAGTTCAAATAATACCCTTGATAATATTACATAGCTCTTTCATGACTTTGAATTCGAGCGAGGGATCAGTGAAAAATCATCTTTGTCCAGATGTTAGTAAACAAGACCAGCGTCTGTGTGTCTACTGTTGCCTTTTATATGACAGTCACGCTCTGAGAAAAGGTAGTTTAAATAATGCATATCGTCGGTTTACTTCCAAAACCTCGTAACTACAGCTTGTAACAAGCTGTAGTTACGAGGTTTTGGAAGTAAACCGACGATATGCCAAAAGTAACGACCAAGGTCAGCCTGCGCAGTCCGCGCAAGCTGATCTGGCTCGAAATTTTTTGATATTGGTAAATTTACTTCATGTCAATGGAAAACTGTTCTACCGCATGAGTCAGTCGTTTTTTCGGGAAAATGGGTTCATATTATGCGATGACTTGCTTGGAATAATGCATGACGAAGATGCATCAAACTCTTATTAGCTAGCATTTTCTCCTTTTCCCACCTCCTTTCTACACGATCAGAGATTTTTTGCTAGTTATTTACCAATGTAGATTTTTTTGTCTGCAGATGCTTTCGATTTCGTCCAGTCTACTTTTTAGCTCCACTGGCCGAAGGCCAGAGAGCTATTGTCATGGCGTTGTGTCCGTCGTGCGTCCGTCCGTCCGTCCGTCCGTCCGTCCGTCCGTTCGTGCGTGCGTCCGTAAACTTTTTTTTTAAAAAACTTCTCCTCAGAAACTATTGACTGGATTTTTACCAAATTTCACAGGAATGTTCCTTTGGTGGTCCTCTTTCAAATTCCTTCAAATAATTGTGTTCCATGAAGAATTCTGGTTGCCATGGCAACCAAAGTAAAAAACCTTTAAAAATCTTCTCCTCCCAAACCGCTATTTGGATAGCATTATTATTTTGCAGGAATGTTCCTTAGATACAGGTTTACAGAATTCCTTAAAAAAAAAAAAGATCTGTCAAAAAACATGGCTTTTATGGGAGACTCATTTTCCTTTTATGGTATAAAGTAAAATCTTTGAAAAATTTCTTCTCTAAAACTATTCATTGGATTTCATTGTTGTTAGCTCCACTGGCCGAAGGCCAGCGAGCTATTGTCATGGCGTTGTGTCCGTCGTGCGTCCGTCCGTCCGTCCGTCCGTCCGTTCGTTCGTCCGTTCGTCCGTTCGTCCGTGCATGCGTCTGTAAACTTTTTCTTTAAAAAACTTCTCCTCAGAAACTATTGACTGGATTTTTACCAAATTTCACAGGAATGTTCCTTTGGTGGTCCTCTTTCAAATTCCTTCAAATAATTGTGTTCCATGAAGAATTCTGGTTGCCATGGCAACCAAAGTAAAAAACCTTTAAAAATCTTCTCCTCCCAAACCGCTGTTTGGATAGCATTATTATTTTGCAGGAATGTTCCTTAGATACAGGTTTACAGAATTCCTTTAAAAAAAAAAAGATCTGTCAAAAAACATGGCTTTTATGGGAGACTCATTTTCCTTTTATGGTATAAAGTAAAATCTTTGAAAAATTTCTTCTCTAAAACTATTCATTGGATTTCATTGTTGTTTTGCAGGTAAGTTCCTATGGTGGTTGTCTACCAAATTGTTTCTTCAGTGAGCTAAAATGCAGGATTGAATGATAATTGTTAAAAACTTCCTTTCGCCATTATAGAAATATCAGGCCTGTGGAGCGATACAGGCGCTCAAGCGCCTCTAGTTTTATGGGGGGGGGGGGGGGGGGGTGTTGTTAAAGGGTTAGATAACTGAAAGGTCGTTTTACAATCAGGAACTTCGACTTTTATTATGAGATCAGATATGACGTCATTGTACTAATTTGAATACGGTCACACAAAATCGACTTTGTTATTGATGACATAACATTCCCACAGGCCTTTGCAAAATAAAATTGGGCAGACTTAGTGGCAACATTGAGGAAATTACTTTCACAGACTTGTTTTAACACTTTTTACCGTTTTATCTACCTTTCGAATAATTTACTAATTAGGCCTATTTTTTTTTTAATTATCAAGGTTTGGTATGATGATAAAAACCTTGATACCCTCTCCCCCTCTAAAAGAATTTTCTCATCACAGACGAAGGAAAGAAAGTAAATCCCATATTGATTTAGTCATAATCATTGTTCTAATTTTACCACATTAGTTCATTAGTGGCTAGTTTACCAAAGTAACCGGTTTTTAATAAAGGCGTGTAACTCAACTCATCTTTCTCCCCGTAGACACTACGCCTTATATTTAAAACTAATTAAAATTAACTCTTTACTAAAGGGCGAAATTCTGGGATTGTCGAAATTGAAAGCATTTGCAGAGGGCAAAATATAGGTTACTCAAACGATGGGTATTTGTGCTTGAAATGGTAGAAAACATTGAGGGAAAAGGAGAAAATGCTGGTAACCAGCATTTTCTCCTTTTCCAACAATGTTTTCAAAAGCTTTTTTTCTCAAGGTCGTCAAAAAAATCTCGGAGCGTGTGATAAAGGTTTAATTTCTAATGGTTTCAGATAAATAACTAATCGACTCATCCCGCCTACCTTCCCTGTTTTTCAACCCTTAAACTTCTACATAAATAAAATTTATATTTCCAATCAACACTTATCCTAAAATACAACCTTCTTTTTCGTCGTAACAAAAATTCATTGTATCGGACAATATAAATTTCAGATCCGACTGCTCGATCTGTGGAGTCCGATCTGAATATAACTTGCAGTCTTACAAATTAGTTATACTCTGTGATTATGAACAGGTGGTTTAATGCATATGCATTATGCAGAAAGTATCGATCCAAGTCGGCCTGGGTCATAAATTTTTGTTATTGGTACATTTTCTCCATATCAAGCGACCATTCTACCTCATAATTCGGTCGATTTTTGGAGAAAATAGATCTATTTTATGCAACAACTTGCTTGATATAGTAGGCATTACGAAGATGTGTTAACCCCATTTTCCCAGAGCGTCACTCAATTACATATTGATCGATAAGCCACATATGTCTTATTGTTTTATCGGATTTTTAAAGGATGACGAATTGAAGTGTCCACCTAAATCGCGACTGACCGCTAATGTTAGTATTACATCTGAGCATAATTCCTGCAACAACAGGTACTTGCTATGGACAGTGTGGATCAAGATCAGACTGCACAACATGTGCATTCTGATCATTTATCTATACTGTCCGATAGACTGTAGGTATATTTTATTCAAAATCACCCAGAAGACGTTCGTGTATTTTTGTCTACTGAACAATACTTTTCATTTACCTTTTGGGTCTAAGAGTTGATTTCTTCGCTAATGCGAATTCCTTGTCCCTCAATCTTTAAACCGTATAAACACACTTGACCGCGAATAACTTAGTGGTCATAATTCGTTTACTTAAAGCTGATAAACAGCTTGTTTTTGTATGGGTGCAGCAATATTTGCCATTGCGGGATTTTTGCGTCAGAAACTGATGAGCCTTTCATGGGCTCATATTCCAAAAGAGACAAGTTTTCTTCTGTTCTTGTTGTTATTGTTTCTGCGCTCGCCTGGCCCAACTCCGGAAGTACGAGTATAGGCCTCTCTCAATGGAATAAATTGTACAAGTTCGTCATAACGTATTTGTCTGTCTTAATGGCCGGCCGTTGCGTTTCTTATGTACATGGAAATGTCTGGACTTGAGCATCGTCTTTATGCTGTAAGACAGAACTTCAGATAGATGGATATTCTACACACTTTTCAATTTTCCATTTATTTCAAATAAAAGCCAGAAACAATTTTACTTGTATTATGCCTTACATAAAAACGATTTGCCTGATTGATTATCTAAAAGAGCACTTAACAATACTTGACAAGCAGTATGAGCGTGTTCTTCCATTGTTTGAAGGCTCTGTTTCCGCTGTACTCGATTCACCAGACCGTGCACTGACAAAACCGATTTATTCCATTGAGAGAGGCCTACTCGTTTAGAACAATCTTGTCAGCAGAACAATCGTCCTGAATAGACATACCGAGATATAAACATGCCCTTTGTTGCACCTTATGTCATTGGCAAGCCTTCTTTTGTTTTATATCTGTCAGTTTAAGATTGTAATCAAACCAGTCTGTGATTCATTACAGTATAACGATCGTTAGATATGTTAATTCTGTACACCAACCGACAAAATTTTAGACTTGTCCATTTTGAAAGGAATTGCTGACGAAACATCAAATTCGGCTTAAATCATAGGATTTGTTTAAGAATCGGATTAGCAACATTGTGGGAAAAGAAAAAAAATGCTGGTTACCAGCATTTCTCCTTTCACTTAATGTTTTCATATGCCTAATTCTACATGGTCGATAAAAATCGGGCTTGTTTGGCGAAAGAGATCTACAAATAACGAAGAGTGTTTTTTGCAAATTCTCAAGTGACAACTTTTTTTTTTTCAATGATCAGGTTTTTTGTTTTACTCGTATGAGTGTAAAAGTTTTGAAAAAGGAAAAGGTTTAACATTTGACCAAATAATCCTGAATTTAAACGATCCTAAGAAAGAAGGGTTTTGAAAACATTGTGTGAAAAGGAGAAAATGCTAGTAACCAGCATTTTCTCCTTTTTCCACGATGTTTTCTATTGTATCATAGACAAGTTGCAACATTTCAGCCAATTTGTCCTTTGCAAATGCCTTCAAATCGGACCAGTCTAAAATTTCTGTCATTTGGTACAGAGTCAAGTTAAATATGTTTAACCATATTCATAAACGTTTCTGAACGCCTTTCTTATTCTTAAGTTCGAAACTAGCCATCCAATTAGCCACTACACTATTTGCGCTAAATACAGTTTTAATAAACCACTTCACTGGCTTTACTGCACAGACAAAAGCTAAACTAACAAAATAGTATATAAATCTGCACGAAGCACTAATATCTATATGAAAGAGAAGATAATACATTAAACTTTGTGGAGCTGGACCCGTGTTTAATTGCTTATGCAGACAATGTTGATCAAGATCAGACTGCACAGAACGTGCATTCTGATCTTGGATCAACACTGTCCGCTAATTTACCAGGTATTTAGACAAAAAGGTTTTGAAATTGCAGTATCTGCACCTACAGTACGGCCTAAGAATGTTCATTTGATTTGAGCCATGCTGAAAAGGGGGTTAAATGCATTTACAGAAAGTATCGACCAACGTTAGCCGGTACATTCCACGCAGGCTGACATTGGTCGAAACCTTTTGCTATTTGCAAAATTTCTGTTTGTCCAAAGACCATTCTACCTTATGATTCAGTCGGTTTCTAGACAGATGGATTTTATGGATCCATAGTTATTAGATGACTTGCTTGGTATGCTGCATTAGGGTGATGCAGAAACCAACTTTTGAGTATGGCTTATTTATTAATCACTTTAAGGGTTAACATTTGAAAACATTGCTGGATACAAGCCATTGTTTCTTTTCCACCAATATTTCCGAAAGCTGGAAACTTCATGTGCATGAAAAGTCGTATTGCAAAGTAACGGGTGTATGAAAGTTAGATGATGAACTTTACTGGATCCTTCTTCCAATTTATGTTGGCATTACGGATATGCGTGCAGAAATCTAGAACGCTGGTGAACTTCCTTCTTCATCAGAGGGTCCTTCCGCTCGTCACAACTCGGCCGATTCCATAATTACTTCAAACCGTAGGAGTTTCCGTTGAAACTTCTTTCAGTCACATGATCCAAAACATGGTGGCTTCAATGAAATTATTTCATCAATGGCAACAACAGCTACAGTGAAAGTATTTGCATTTATCAACCTGTAAGCGGACTATTTCTGGCGAAGAAATGCAAAGTGTATGTAAATATCACCCAACAAATCAGCTGATGGACTTAGCTGATCACCCGAGATTCGACTAGTGAAGGTCGCCCGTGCCTTATTGTTATGAACAGGAAATCTGCTGCTAGCTAGTCACGTGGTCAGTACCCGTTGGTGCGGCACTGTACAGTCTCTATCTAGTATAAATGAAACGCCGAAAATACATGAATAAGTTAGCTGTCGCATTTGTATGACTTAAAACAACTGTTTGATAGCGGCATAAACCTACAGCTGCTATTCGGTAATCCTTCTTCATCGCCCTAGTTCTTACAACAGATTCATTATTGTATTTTATACAAACAGCTTTTCATTACCACTCTCTGCTTCTATTATATTTGTTTGTCAACGAATAACGTTGCAAATATGGTAAGTCATTACGCTTCTAACAACCCTTTCCCCACCAACAGCAAAACGGGGACGTTTGGGGACGGTATAGATCAAGATCAGACTGCATATTCTACTGCACAGAACGTGCAGTCTGATTTTAGATCTATACCGTCCGTTTGTATAATCAAGCTTATTAAATAAAATCAAAACCACTGAGTTTCAGTTGATTCTATGTTCAGACGTTGACTAAATATATCCAGCCTTGAAAGAGTTAGTGAATAACCACCTTCACATGACTCTTATTACTTTGCAGCAGACCGACTTTGACAAAAAAAGTGACAAAAGGACAAATGAATTGTTACTGGTCACAGTGATAGATCTAGCTTTCCTTTTGCCAAGATATTTTCGTATGTTATATGTGTAAAATCTCAATTCCCATCGATTATCCGTATTATACAAGCATTTTATCAAATTTCTCTACCGCAGATTTGTTTCAGGAAGTAATGTATGATGAAAAACAAATGTATATTTGTATAAGAAGGGAGTATCCTTTAAGGTGTTTGTGCATGTTTTACCTTTCTTTGCCTTTCTACGAACACAAATTAACGAATAATTGCCAGTCTACATACGACTCTTCTGCATGACTGTGTACTAGACAGCTCCGAGTTTCAACGACCATGAAAAGGAAGCCTTTAGAAAACATTGTATGAAAAGGAGAAAATGCTTGTAACCATCATTTTCTCCTTTTGCTACAATGTTTTCTATCCTATTAGAGGCAGATTCCATAATCTTAGTCACATTCATTTCTGCACATGCTTTCAATAGGTATAAGTCTTAAATTTTGTCTTTTATTACAGAGTTAAAACACAATGATAGATGGTGAGACTAACAATTTTCAATTTTCCATCTGCTACTTTGTTCCGTAAACTTCATTTTTCCCGCAAGTTTGAGAGAATTTTCTTTCATTTATCTTAAAGATTTAACAGTAAACGTAATTAGATTTGTAGCTGTCGAGTTGTAACAGAGCGACATTGTTAACTAAATGTTGTCTTAGCAAACACAGCTGTTAACTAAGATCTTAATGAATCCTTACACTTTATTTATTTGTTTGTATGATGCTTAACGCCGTTTTAAACATTATTTCAGTTCTATCGCCACGGCCAGTCCCTCTTTCCATCTTTCATCTTAAATCTACATTTTTCGACTAAGGTTTTTTGGATGTGTTGGGGAGGGGGAGGGATAGGAGGGACTGTAGAGGGGTTTGAGATCAATAGATTTGGTTTTAGCTACTGGCTGAAAAGTTTCGTTTAATTCATCCGGCAGTCTAAGAATTAACCCTTTACCGAGCAATCCTGAGCTATAAAGACCCTGTCCGATGGGAATTTTGAAAACATTGTGGAAAAAAGGAGATAATACTGGTAATCAGCATGTTCTCCTTTTCTCACACTGTTCTCAAAATAAATGCCAACATTTGAGCCATTTAATCTGTCGTCTTCCAGTGTTGTGGATTTAAACAAGTCTGCCATTTTGTCATCTTGTAAAGAGTTAACCCGTTCGGTGTGGAGGACAACTGTGGGCTTGCATTTTGGACTGCAGAGGTCACGGTTAGATTGCAGAGAATTGCAGGCTGATGTTAGAGTGCGTTGCTTAATATGGACTTCTTCACAAAACAAAACCTTTGTGTTGTATGTGTGTCCATATCCATTTCACTTTTTCGACAAAAAAGCCGCGAAAGCTCTAGGTCCGTATTCATCACCCATTCTTAAAAACATTCTTAGACTTAGTCCCCAGAATTTCCTGAATTTGAAGGCAAAAGAACTTCGGATTGGCGAAACCATATTGTTCAGCCAATCAGAAGTTATAGTTACTTTCTAACTCTAGAATAAGACTAAGAATGATACTAGGACTTGTTGGTGGTGAATAAAGGCCGTGAGCATTAAATAAGGTTCGAGAAAGATATCCCCCTCACCATTAGAAAAAATCTCGTTAAATATTCCAATAGCCGCCGCACTTGATTTGATTACAAGTTTGACCCTGTGTGACTTTGTCAATGAGCGTTCCTGCCTGGATCCACTAGAAACAGCTTTACAAGATAACGCTGATGAATTGAAAACTATGAAAGTTCATAAACACGTGAAATGCGATTATCGTGGCATCTTTAAAACTTAGGGAAATCATCTTTACTTGACCCGTAAACAAACTAATAGTGTTTTTATTTCCGAACTTTTTTCAGATAGCCAGATAGCAAAAAACGTGTGAAAATAATCAAAATCACGGATAGGATTGCGAAAGTGAAAGAAAATGAAATTAAAATTTGTATGATGTTTAAAAAGGGCCATCTTTTAAGTTCCTTTACGGCTCTTCCCTATTGTAATCATATCTATTGCTCTTTTTTTTTTATCCTCTTCCTCTTTTTCTGCAGAGCACGGCAGCTCAGTCGGTAACGTTCAGGACTTTAGACCAAGGGGTCGCTAATTTGAAAACCTAGCTTGCACTTAATGATTAATGAAATGCGACAGGATCCATTCATCTCTCACTACTTATGCTTTCGATGTTGCTTACTTGTGAAAGGAGGCAGTGGCTTGGGAAGATAGTTGTGTGAAGTATTTGTAAAAAATATCTAGGAAGGCATAAATAGGTGCACTGGCCACCGCGATATAACAGAGATAATGGTGAAAACGGCGTTAAACGCCATACAAGCAACCATAACTTCTTTTCCTATGGATCCTCCTTGGCTCAATGGACATCAAAAGCGTTTGATTTGTAACCAGGAGATCCTTTTTCGAACCCGACTTGCTGTACTAGTCACGTTAAAGCGTCTTTGGGCAAGGTCGGGAAAAACCCAAACCTTGTATTAGTGACATCCATAGGAAGACATAAACAAGTGAGCTGTCAAAGTTGATATGAGTTGAATACATTTTACATACGTCAAATTTCATTTGGAGAAAAAAATCAACTTTTTTTCATTTTCTGTCCGACCCCTATTAATCCAACTATCCCTCCGTCCGACCATTGTTATCTATCCATCCAGCCTTCTCTCTGGCTGTCCGTCTATCCGCCTATTGTTATTTATCTATCCATCCATCCATCCATCCATGACCATCGTTGCTTCTCTGGCTGTTCTCCTTTCATCACGATGTTTATGTAAGGACCAGCCCCGTGTATCCACCAGTCGACTTTTCTTGCAATTATGAATGCTACATTATACCGTTCACATATTTTTCCATTTGTAGCTCCCTTAATTCCTACTTTTTTTACCGTTTACCGAAAACTTCCGTGTTTTAACGACCCTTAGAAGAAAGCTTTTGAAAGCATCGTGGAAAAAAGAGGAAATGGTGGTTACAAGCATTTTCTCATTTGCCCACAATGTTTTGTAACTTTTCATAGACAAATTCTATCATTTGAGCCAGCTATAATATGTCCTTTGTATTTTTTTTTAAATTTGGACCCGTCTCAAAACTTTGTCATCTTTTAAAGAGTTAAATGTGAAAAACTTTTTCGCTGCTTTCTACCTCTCAGTCAAACATTTTGAACTATGCTCTGTGAAAAGGGGACTTATTGCATCAGCAAAACGCATCGACCCATGTCAGCCTGACATGGGTCGAAACATTTTACTATTTACCATTTTTTTTTTTGCAGGCCAAATGATCATTCTACCTCACGATCTAGTCGGTTGTTAGACTGAATGGATTTTATGGATCCAAGGTTATGTGATGACTTACCTTGTAAACTGCATCATAGAGATGCATTAAACCCCCTTTTACCAGAGCTTGGCTCCTATCTTTTATTATCTCTGTTATATGAGGCGGTATTATATCAAATTTCGCCAAGTATTTACAAGTTGTGTAAACACTTCTAAATTAGAATTATATCAGTATCTGTTTGTTCAGCTATTAATATGATGTTGAACTTTCGTTCAACGTAAAACATCGAATTGGAAAATTTACCTAGATTTATTTTAGCACTAAAGATTAACAACCCCCCCCCCCATCTATTTTTTTTTCAGAAGAAATAATGAAGCAAAACAACTTTGCAAAATAGATCTATCTGTTCAGTCCGCTCCTTGTTCGTTCACTCTTTATGTATACTTAGGGTTGACATGATATTCTCATAAGTAAAGACAGACTCCACATGAGAAATTTCAGCCATGATAAGAAATAGAGGGAAAGAGTTAACTCTTTGCCAGACGACAAATTTTAGACTTGTCTAAATTGAAAGCACTTGCAGACGATAAATCAAATATGGCGCAAATGATGGAATTTGTCCTCGAAAGGATAGAAAACATTGTAGAAAATGGAGAAAATGCTGGTTTCCAGCATTTTCTCCATTTCCCACAATGTTTCCAAAATGCAGTTTACTCAGGGTTATTAAATTACGGGATTTTTTTGGTAAAGTGTCAATCCGTATAGCTATACCGGTAAATAATAAAACGGAATTTTTCTTTCACTTACGGGAAAAAAAAGCCTACTAGATTTTGCACTTGTAAGGCTGTTTTGGCAAGAATTTCGCTCTAAGACGCGGACAGTGTAGATCAAAGATAAGACTGCACGTTCTGTGCAGTCTGATCTTGATCTACACTGTCCGCAAAAGCTACTTTAGTTGTATTGAGTGAATAAAGGGTTAATCTTATTTGTTAAAGAAAATCTGCCAGATGTTCAAAAAACCCTTAACAATAATGTTCAGCTGGGATATCTTTCTTAATTTTAGACTGTAGAGCACGTTACTGAATAAGTCATTTTCAGAAACTAAAATAGGTACATTTTACGTTTCAAACTTTAGACCGTTGGCTTTTAGTATATCCCACCTTATAGATCATAGATCAGACTAGCATTTGTGCAGTTTGATCTTGATCTACATAAGCCGAAAGTTGAGCGTACCTCAGTAAGAGTTTAAAAACGGGGCCTTAAAACAGCAAAATGTTATTTGCCTTCACAAGAGTCGGTTTTCTTCATGCGAAGAAGGGCTCTACGTGGCCATTTGGTTAAAATGTTTGATTCATAATCAGGAAATTCTGGTTCGAATTCAGCCGGTACCGTAGCGCAGGTGAGTTTCAACCGGAAGTGTCCTTGAGCGAGGCACTGCAGAGCTAAAGCCTGATACTGAGGTAATTTTGGAAAGAAATGCAAGGCTCAATTCAATTTATGAACTGTATATCTCAGTGATGTGACTGGAAAACCCGTAACACTGAAACAGAAAATTGAAACGAAATCAGTCAAAAACAAAATTTGTCCGTACCAACTGTTTTTAGCTTCGACTCTTTACACTATGAGCACCATATAGGCCTGCAACACGCGAAAAGGGGCATTCGGACATTTGCATAAAGTGTCGTCTCAGATTAGCCTGCGCAGTCCGCACAGGCTAATCCGAGACGCCACTTTACGGCTACATTAGATTTTGTCCTACAGCAGATTTAGGCGAAACAGAAAATAAAACAAGAACGGAAGGTGTCTTCTCGGATTAGCCCGTGCGGACTGCGTAGGCTGATCCGAGACGACGCTTTACGCAAACGTCCGAATGTCCCTTTTCGCGTGTTGCAGGCCAAAGGTGTCCTTGCCGACAGTCGGTGGAAGATCTGACTGCAATGAACGCGAAGATTGATTCTGCACTTACATAGACCAATAAATTGTGACAAAGCTTTAGTAAAGCAAGAACCGTGTAACCTTTTATACATAAACTCTTCACCAAACGACAAAATTTAAAGCTTGTCCATATTGAAAGTTTTTTTGCAGATGACAAAAATAAACATGACTCAAAAATTGAAAATTAGATTTGAAAGGTTTGAAAACAATGTGGGGAAATGAGAAAAATGCTGGTTACCAGAATTTTTTTCCTTACAATGTTTTCAAAGTCTTCTTCTTCAGGATCACTTAAAGTCGCCATTGTGTGGTAAAGGGTTAAAAGAAATTTGCAGCAGACGATATTGCAAACATCCTTGTAGTCTATGTTTAAAATGACTTGAAACTAGCTGTCAACCCTTAACCAAACAATCCGGTGTTTAACGACCTAACAGAAGCTTTAAAAACATCGTGAGAAAATTAGAGTATGCAAGTGGCCAGCATTTCTACTTTTCTTACGGTGTTTTCTACCATTGCTTGAGCAAGGCACCCTGATTAGAGCCCCAACCTTGTATTATTGAAACACAGGTACCCTTGAATAAGTGAGCTGTACATGTGAGATGACGTTATGGTATGTTGAAAGCGTTGAAAATCATCAATCAGTCAATCAGTCAGTCAGTCAGTCAGTCAGTCAATCAATCAATCAATAAAATCAATCAATCAAATATTACTGACAGTATTATCTGAATCAATTGTTTTACCCTTAAAAGCGAGGCTGTAAAATGACCCTTCAGTCAAATGTTATTCGTAGTATTTTGTTCACCAAGTCAGAGTTTACCAGGTGGATCTTATCCGTTCGAGTACCAAATAAACAAAACTGAAAATTCTTCTTTGGTGAAAAAAACTCACATAGCTGCCATTTCATAATTACTTTTGGCTAACGTGTCTCGGCAAAGCGGACAGAGTAGATCCAAGATCAGACTGCACGTTCTGTGCAGTCTATTCTTGATTTATACCATCCGTAACAGTGCGCTGGGTCGCAGTTAGCCCCCTAACGGTTAACTCTTATCCTGCTAAATAACTAAATTAAAATTTTCAGTTCGATAGTAAAAACCCAAATATTGATATTTCAAAGTCATGTTTTGGGGAATATTATCTCCTAGTCGGACAGTGTAGATCCAAGATCAGACTGCACGTTCTGTGCAGTCTGATCTTGATCTACACTGTCCGCAAAAGGTCAGTGAGTCGCGCTTAGCAGTCTATGGGTTAAAAAATGTTACATTTCCAATCCCTCTATTATAGACCTCTTATGGATAGGTTCATGCGTATATGTAATGAAAAATTGGCAAATAAATTGATTATAATGTGTCAATGTGCTACTTGTCCGAGGCTTGTGAGATTTTTGAATGAAAACACACCTGCGAAGTATATAAAAACGTAAACCCTTTCTGTTATTGACTTGATTTTTTCCTTAATTTCTGGGTTTTATTTATCTATCTATTGATTTATTTATT
The DNA here is from genome assembly GCA_946811185.2 of Hippopus hippopus. Taxonomy (NCBI): domain Eukaryota; kingdom Metazoa; phylum Mollusca; class Bivalvia; order Cardiida; family Cardiidae; genus Hippopus; species Hippopus hippopus. Next base: position 37,208,939 of record OX328096.1, read on the forward strand.
CACAAATTTATTTATTTATTTATCTATCTATCTATCTATCTATCTATCTATCTATCTATCTATCTATCTATCTATTTATTTATTTATTTATATCCCTGTCACCGCTTACAATTGTTTCGATTTTGATGGAAAACAGTTGGGAACTGTATGAAAATGGCTGGTAAAGATTGTCGTATCAGTACTTTTAAAAAGGGGTAAGAAATACTGGTAAATATAGGTAAACTGGCTGTCGTGATATAAATGATATCACGTTGAAAACGTAGAATGGTTGACGACAACAGCTGAAATAATACATTTACCCTTCAACGTATCGTACAAAGCAGCACACAGGCTCTCGTGTCTTCAAGACAAACTGCATCTTCTATAATCTAGTCCATACTATATTAACCGTTTGCCAAACAATAACGACTTTTTACGACCCTGAGGAAGATGTCTTTTGAAAAAATTGTAGGAAAAGAAGAAAATGCTAGTAACCAGCATTTTTCCTTTTCCCAAAGTGTTTTTTTTTTTTTTTTTTTTTTTTTTTTATCCTATTTATTGAAAATTCCATCATTTTGAGCCACATTTAAATTGTCGTCTGCAAATGCTTTCAGTTAGAACAAGTCTAAGATTTTGTTGTGTGGTAAAGTAGTAAAGAGCGGCGTAGTTTGCAAAGACATAGGTGCCTGTGGTTAGAAACGAGTTGCTGTATCAAACACTTACGAAGGGGAGTCAAGTATTCACTGACGTCTGATTCTTTTTTTAGCATACAACCGAGAGATGCATTTTCGATACAATGTCTCCAAACACTCAGACGAACACCTCTTGGAGTCAGAGTTCCACGTGTTTAGGATGTCTCCCAGATCTAATACGTCACGTACAGTGTCTCCAAATGCTAGATTAGCTCATATTATTGAGGTAAGATTTAATGTGGCATGCTATAGCTGACATATCATTTAACTTCCAGAGAGCAAAGGGCAGCTTTTGTTGGCCTTTTTTACGAACAGTGTAGATTAATACCAGACTACACAGGACGTGAATGTTTACTAGAAAGCTTGGCCAAAACGGCATTGAAAAAGCAACATTTATGTATGAATCCTGGCTGAGGATAAAAATAAATATGCAATCTACTGCAGTAGCATTGAATACAATGCTACCATGTTTCGCTTTTGTTTCTATAGATGCTGATTCAGTTACTTAGAATAATACAGGGAAAATCCTTCTACTGAAGTGTTTGCAACTTGTAAAGTCATTGATCAAAATATCCGCAAAGTGAACCAATGAAGTGGACCAATGAAATGCTTTATTGATTTTTTATGACAACGAGATTTTGTCCATAGACGTTGTCTGCGCACGTTATATTCTTCGAAGATAGACCTTTCTGTTATGACGCATCACTATCTTGTCCAGGATAAATATTAGTACGCGGTGTGTAAACTAAAACTCTGCAGCTAAAAAAGTAGCAGTGGAGAAAATGCCTATAAAAATAATTCTGTGGATAAATTTAACCTGTTTTTCGCTCCAAATATCTCAGAAATTCAATTATTTCAAACGGGGGAAATGATTTCAAAAAATACTATTCTTTTCTGTAAATCTTTGTATACAGTTTCTAAATAATAATTTAGGAAAACTACGAATTTGTTCAGGGTTTTTCCACAAACTTGTCAACAAGAAATGTCTAGGCTTATACCGGGTCTGTTTCCCATGCCTATAGGGGCTGTGTTTATAAATGACCGGTGCATAAGTTATTATGCTAGCTAACCATGGCTGGATGAATCGTACCAGGTAGCGTTGTTTTGAATAAACGTATACTTAATTGTGAAATTCGCTGAATCGATTGTCATTTTGAAAAGTAATCCGGTTCTGTACCCAGAATGCCCAAATCAAATAGGTATGTATTTCAAAAATGTCACCTAGCGGGAGATAAGGTGTCCATAGGTACATACGTGGCTGAAAGTGCAACGTAAGCAAAGTGTAAAGAAATAAATCGTAAAGAAATCAAAGTATGGCAGGTATATTTACAGATGATGATTTTAAATGTGGGCAACAACTTTTTCATTTGAAAACCTTTTACATTAAATTGTCAATCGCCAAAAAACTTTAACAATATAAGTTCCCTCATATCTTTTATGGTAGAGGCATTTTGAATGTCATAAAGATGAATTGTATTTAATTTTATAATAAGCATCAAATAATAAATGTAACCAGCGCTTACTCCCGTTTGCTGTGATTTAAAAAAAAACGCTTATAACAACGATGTTAAGATTCTCACTTCTACAGTGACAAATTGAATGAGCCATGCTCTGTCAAAACGAGGTTTGAATGATGCACTTCACCATACAATTATCACATGATTATGGATCTATAAAATCCATTATGTCTCAAAGCCGACCGAATCCTGGGGTAGAATGGTTCTTGGACCTGCAGAATATTTACCGAAAGCAAAAAGTTTCGACAGAGCACGGTCTGCGCAGACTAACCTGGGTCGATACTTTTTGCAGATGCATTAAACCCACTGTACACGGAGCACGGCCCATATACTTATATGCTCTATTTTCAGGTTCAAATATTTCAAGTTTTAGATCCAGACAATATGTATTCAGATAGTGGCCGCCTCTTGCTAGATAAACGCCGGATAAGCGCTCATACGAAAGGCTGGCTAATTTTCAACGTGACAAAAGCGGTCAGAGTCTGGGTGAGCGGACTAATGGAAAACCATGGTAAGAAATTTTGTCATGTATTCGCAATCCACTCTTGTAATTCATAATATAGCATCTTTACTATTTACCGTACTCATCATAAAACAGCATGTTATGGTACTCTTTGGATTAAATTCTATGGTTAGCTTTTCTTGAACCACTGTTGTAATAAAAAATTTTACAAAAAGCTGTTTTATTACAAAAGTGGTTCTAACATGGATTGGCTGAATAGTAAAGAGCGAACTACGAAGACTTGTCTTAGAATTGTTGAGAAGTATATTTCAAGATTTAAAAAAAAAAAACGCCATGATTCCAGATTCTAGGAGAAATAATCGAGTTTCACTTAAAGACTAAACTTGAAATTAAGAATCACATTAAGACTATTACGATTTTAATCGTTGAATTTCCATTTCTTTTATTACATCACTAATGTACATATACAACTTTTTACGCATCTGTGGTCAACAGCTTTGAGAAAATATTGTGGGATAAGGAACAAATTAATGTAATAAGCAACTGCCTGCGGATTTCCCATGTCGTTTCCCATACTATCAAAAACTTAGAATTTCCCTTTCCATTGAACTTTTGTCATCAATTTTGAGTCATAGTCGTTTGGTGAGGCTAAAAGTTAACCTGACAACCCTTTACAAAACAACTCTGAGAAAGGAGGGTTTTTCCCAAAATGTTGTGGAAAAAGGAGAAAGTGCTGGTAATCAGCATTTTCTTCTTTTCCCACAATGCTTTCTACCCGTTCTAAGATAAATTTCATCATTCGAGCACATTTTATCCGTCGTCTTAAAATATTGTGAATATTGCAGAGTCTTAATTTTTTTCGTCTCTTAAAGAGTTAGTTAACGAGTTGAATAAAGGCAAGACAATCTTACATCTATTGAACTAAAAGCAGATAAGTGGCGCTCTGAGAAAATGGGGTTGGCTGCTTTTCTATGCTGCATTATACCAAGCAGTTTATTACATAATCATAGATCCATAATATCCATTTTGTCTAACAACCGACTGAATGGTCCTTGGACACGCAGAAAATTTACGAATAGCAAAAAGTTTCGACTCATGTCAGCCTGCGCGGACTGCGCAGGCTGACATGAGTCGAAACTTTTTGTAGATGTATTAGAACCCCTTTTCACAGATCATGACCCAAATATTACTGAGTTTTACACGTCAGAAACAAAAATAAAAAACCACGAAACATGGAACGTGCCTGGTAATAAATACCATCGAAATGATAAATTTGTTTCGTCTGAAATGGTGTAGGAAATTACTAAATATTATCGCTTGCCAGAATAAACTAATAATGCTATTGATCTATAGTTTACAATCCATTTGCTGTCTCTGTGAATTTCCTCTGCGAGTTTACATATCTGTTTTTCTTTATCCAAGAATAACATTCAATTTTCGAAGACATAAAAATGTTATGTTACGGCTATGAGAATATTCAGTCCAGTTGAAATGAAAATCATTTATTTGTGTATTTATGTTTATATGTTCAGTCTAGGTGGCAATTTTTAAATCCCTCGTGAAACAGTCACGTGCTATAACGACCCTGGAGATGAAAATACTGTTGAAAATATTGTGTGAAAAGAAAAAGATACTGTTAATTAGTATTTTCTACTTTACCACAATATTTTCTTCTCTTTCAGAGACGAATTACATCATTTGAGCCGACTGCAATTTGCAGACTGCAAATGCTTTCAATATGAACAAGTCGTATAATTTACTGTCCCGTAAAAGGTTCCATTGCTAGGTTGGCTTAATGGTTTAAGCATGAATTCATGTATTACTCAAATTAATTATTTAACCATTATCGTGCAGATTATTTTTTATCGACAGCAGATCAAGACCAGACTCTACACTATGGGATTTTTGATCTCGCATCTACATATTTGATCCAGTTTGTAGGACAGTCTGATCAAATAAGCCTTTAAAACTCAGAGTTTGGTCAGCTTTTGTTCAACTAAATGTCCATTTTAATTCACGTTATTTGTCGATGGGACGCTAAACTAAAATAAGCATTTTCCAATATGAAGTAATGGATTGAGAAATGAAAACGATCATCTGTTATCTTTGGGCGCGGACGGTGGACAGTTGATTGTTTTAAATACAGTTCTCTACACCCTAAAGTTTTAATCGAACTCAAACAACTATACCAAATTCGAAGCTCCTGAACCATGGTGTAGATTTTCTGTTTCCCATTGAATTGAATTCGTTCAAACTTTTGTAATTGCAGCCAGCACGATCATTGTCTTGTACCTTTTTCATTTGCAATAGTAAAATATCATTTCCTCGAACATTTCTATTTCGACGAGTATTCGAAGTATTTGCCGGAACTGACATATCTTGAGAAAACAGTGTAGCCGCAGTTCTGATTGCTCATACCGCTACTCAGTTTTCTGAGCAAAGTTCTAATTCTCATGCATAATAAGACACAATAACCTTAGTAATATGTACTAATATGTCAGATGGAGTATGGAGTAACCTTTTCCATGAATGAAATACCATGAGAGTGTGAAATGATTCGTGAATTACTCCGTTTTGCTTGAAAACTTTATCTAATGTGTGCATCCTTCTGATAGTTCTTGAAAATCAAAACTAATCCGTGGATTCCCCTGATAGGCCTTGATAATCTGTACTTCTTTGTGCATAAATGTGATATGCCATTATTTGTTAGTTTGTTTATATTGGGGTTTAATGCCGTTTTGATAGCTTAGGTCATATCACGGCAACAAGTGCGCCTACGAGTGTGTTTCCTGGCCTTTCTCTCACCAGTACTGACACAACCTTCCTTCCAAGTCACTGACTACTTTCTCATTTACATCAGAGGTAAGAGGCGAAAAATCGCTGGAAAGAAAGTTTGCCTCAACCAGGTATCGAACTCGCAGGAACCAGGTCACGAGTCAGATAGGCGAACCACTGAGCAACCCGGACGGGTTATAACTTATTTATAGACCTTTTTGATAGGCTTGGACAATCTTTACAAATTTGTTGATCCCTCTGGACCCAGTCTTAGCTGCATTCTTTGTCTTATTCTATACTTAGAAAGTAACGCCACTTCTGATTGGCTAAACCATTTGGTTTAGCCAATCAGATGTTGTGTTACTTCGAACCTTGGAAGTTCTTGAGAATAGGACTAAAAGCGTTCTTAAGAGTGATTGGTGGATACGGACCTTGATGTGCCATTATAATCTGAAGTAATTGTTGAATCCCCCTGATAGCTCTTTATAACCTGCATTGTTTGTTAATTCCTCTGATAGGACAGGATAACTTCATATAATTTATTGATCGTTCCGATAAGCCTTTATAATTTTCACTACTCTGTGGATCCCTCTGATAGGCCTTACAAACCTGTGTAAATTTGCTGATTCCTCTTACTGGACTTGATGACTTAAAATGCCTTGCTGATACCTTGATAAACTTTGGTTATTTTGATTGATTATTTGATTCCTCAAATAGACCATTGTACTTAATTGTAAAACCCTAAAATAGTCCTTGATAACTGTGTTTTTCGTTTGTATGGTGTTTGATGCTGTTTTGAACATCATTTCAGTTATATGGCAGCGGTTCTGCACCTATCCATGACGAGTTTATTTAACCAGTATTCTGCAAAATATTCTTTCAAACTAATGACTGGTTCTCACATAAAAATCTTCAAAAAAAATTATCATCTGTGAGAGGAATGAATCCTGTTGCAATGATTATCAGCAATCCTTTGAGTTTTCCTGTAAAGGGCCTTGCCAATCTTTACTAATCTATGGACCCTCTGATAAGCCTCGATTATCTGTCCTATTTTGTAAATCCCTCAGATAGGCTTTGAAAATCTGTAGTAATTTGTCGGATAGGCCTTGATAACCTTTACTTGTTTGTGGAACCCCCAGATAGATCTTTATAATATGTACCAACTGGTGGACCCCTCGCATAGGCCATAATAATCTGTACCGACGTGTGGACCCCAAGGATAGTCCTTGATGATCTGTACTAATTTGTGGACCCCTCAGACAGGCCTTAATAATCTGTACTTATTTTTTGATCCCTCAGATAGACCTTGATAATCTGTATTACTTTGTAGACCTCTTGGATAGGCTTTGATAATCTGTACTAATTTGTGGAAACCTTTGAATAGTCCTTAATAATCTGTACTAATTTGTTGACACCTTGAATAGTCCTTGATAATCTGTACTAGTTTGTTGACACCTTGAATAGTCCTTGATTATCTGTACTAATTTGTGGAAACCTTTGAATAGTCCTTGATAATCTGTACTAATTTGTGGACCCCTCGGATCGACCTTTGTAAATCTGTACATTGTGAATCCCCAGGATAAGCCTAGATAATTTGGAACAATTCATTGACCCTTTTGGATATACTTTAAAAATCTGTACTACTTTGTGAACCCCTAGAGCAAGCCTTGATAATCTATACTAGTTTGACGACCCCTCGGACTGACTGTGATAATCTATCAGCTTTTTAACTCCTTGGACAGGCCTTGATAATCTGTACTAGTTTGTGGACTCCTCGGATAGGCCTTGAAAATCTACTCGTATACTAATTTGTGGACCACTCGGACCGACCTTAATAATCTGTTTAGATTTGTAAACCCCTTGGACAGGCCTTAATAATCTGTGTTGACCCCTCGGATAGGCCTTGAAAACCTGTCCCCAATTTGTGGACTACTCAGACTAACCTTAATATGTTTAGATGTGTAAACCCCTTGGACAGGCCTTACTGATCTGTACCGAAGTGTGGACCCCTCGAATTGGCCTTTATAATCTGTACTTATCAGATGGTAACGGAATTGTAAAACTGAGCGAAAGCCACTCGGTAAACTCAATGTGAATAAACACATTAACCGTTTTGCAATCTATCGCCGCTTTCACTTTGAAAAATAATAGAATTTGGATTCAGATAATAGTCTCAAAATCATTTTATGTACATCATCCCCGCCTTCGGTTAAATTCTGATTTTCCCTGAATATCGAAAAAAAAAGATATTCTTTGAACTTTAAGTACCTGGATTATACTATTTATTTTATCATTAAACCAATAACTTCCTGCATTTTTTTTTTTTTTGTCTTGAAGCCGACGAAAAACGCAACAAAGAAAATTGCTAGCGTCGAGCTAGTTATTTCTCCTTTTGCAACATTCCTACCACTTTGTATTCTCGTATTAGAGTGGTAATTAACGTTGATTATTTCTCATATTTTGACTGGTTTCCTTTTTTCAAAGTCGTCTGCTGCAAAGTTGTTCAACAGGGAACACAATTAACCCTTTACCGTAGATTTACGAGTTTTAACGGCACTGAGAAGGAGGGCTTTTGAAAACATCGTAGGAAAAGGAGAAAATGCTGGTAACCAGCATTTTCTCCTTTTCCCACGTGTTTCCAACTACATGTATTTTTTTAAACGAATCCAGTCGGTTGAGCCACGATTAAGTTGTCGTCTGCAAATGGTTTCAGTATCGGCTGCCCCACAGTTGTTGCATGTGGTAAAGAGCTGGCGTTTAAAGACCTCAGTCTCAACTGGTGGGAAAAAAGTTTTCCGCAGACTGAACCATATGCACTTGTATACTATCTCTGCTACATACCCTAATCCATTACGTCCTACATACGACTTTTTTATGTCACGTACGAGTATAATGCTGCTTTTAAAAACATTATGGCAAAGAGAGCAATTTCTCCTTTTGCCACAATGTTTTCTCTTTGTATCCACACATTAAACTATGATCCGCGCCGTTGATCCATATTTTAGTTGGACGTTTTAAAATTTGTTTGCACCAAATTCTTTTCAGGAAGAAACGATTGTGGAAAATGAAATTATCCGATTTATTTCATTTCAGTTGAAACATACTTTAACCCTTTCGATGCAATGGGCCAAAACAGGGACTTTTCCGGACGGCATCGACCAAGATCAGACTGCAGAAAACGTGCACTCTGATCTTGTATCGATAACGTCTGCTTATTAATCAAGCCGACTAGGAAAAAAATGACTGTCAGTAGTCCTTATTTGAACAGCGGTCGAAAAGGGGTTCGAGTTTATTATATTCGACACTGACAGAGTTTACTCTTTACCCAACACTCACTTGGTTAAACGGCCCTGAGGAAGAAGACTTTTGAAAACACTGGGAAAAGGTGAAAACAATTTGATAACCAGACTTTTCTCCTTTTCCCACAATGAGTTCAATAATTTCAAATCTAAACTCCCATCAATTGAATTACGTTTGATTTGTCGTCGGTAAATGCTTCCAGCTTTGACAAGTCTAATATCTTGCCGTCTAGTGAAGACTGAAACCCCGATAAAGACGTTATCATCGTCTAGGGTTGGTACATAAATCAGCCTCGGTATGAAAATCGAATCTTTCTCTTCACCAATAAACCAAGTTATCTTTTTACACCGGCTACACGGATGCAATGATTTATATTTCCAACCACTATTTTTTTTTTCATGGTACCTTAAGAACGTCGTCTATATCCTTAATATAGGGTTAATTCACGTTTTTGAGGTCGTTAACATTCGCAGAGGCTTGAAAAATGCTTTAACGCCCGAGTGCGAAACACGAGGGTGTCAAGGTATTTTGAGGGCCTCTGCGAATGTTAACGACCGAAAAAAAACGTGAATTAATACTATTATTGCATAAAGTAAAGGTATTTTAGCAATAATTTGCAAAGATAGCAAAAATATTTCCATAGAAATGCAAATAAGCAAACTTCAAATGTACTGTACCTAAATGGTCAAAACCGGAAGTCGGCGAAAAAGTTTTGGTTACGAGCAGTGAAGGGCCGTTAGTCCTGTATGACAGTTTTGATTCTCTCGGTGTAAATTCACTTCTAATAATTTTTAATACAAATTGGACTTATGTGGGATAAACTTGCTCACGTTTGGACGATTACAACTAGGATGAATGAGTGGATATGAATTTCTGTAACTGAAAGACGTCAGAGGGATCGATCTACATCAAGCGAGGGAAGTACCGATCACGTTAAAAAGTGGGTGGGATGTAGCTGGTTTAGAGTACATTTCACGAGTGATTTTTTGTTCAGATCTCGATTAAACTGAGATCCTGTGCAAAATTTTGTTTGTGGTGTACTAATATCATCAAAGACAAGCCATGAAAAGGATCTAATATGGTTCAGGTTCCTACAGTTTGATGGTCGGAGTCTAGGGAAAATCTGACAAGAACAAACGTTGTTTACAAGGTAGGCCCGAATCGAGGATATTGATGGTACAAAGCCGGGCGTTAACGGCGCGTGAATTTACTGATTAATACACGTTTTCTCCCGTTAACGCCCGGTTTTTACCCGTTAATACATGCTTATAACGGCCCGAAAAGGCACATTTTATGCAATAATTTACTGTTACGCCATTTTGATATTTAAGTATACGTGCACTTGATAATGTCTCAAGACAAGACAACAATTCATTAGAGTAATACCTTTTAGCATTCGGCATACTTTACTTTGGATGATCCGTTGATCTACTCCCTCGGTTGTATTACATGGTGTGATATTCACATACATCTCACATTTTCTTAGCTGGAACATGAACGCTTTCCTGTTCTGAAAATCATAAGATTCCACTGAAAAATCCGCTAGTCACAGTTTTCAATAGAAATCGTTCAAAATACATTTCCGTTCGCCAAATGGTTGTTATTTAATTTTTAAATCGATTTTTATCACTTTCGATGGAACTTTTCGCTGACAGATTGACAAATCTAAAACACTTTCAGTGTTGTTGTTGTTATTGTCATGTTTAAGATCATGTGAATGAAAGTAATTTCAATGGAAACGAACAAGGTTCGATGTAGTTACGGAACCGGTTGAGTTGTGACGAATTACCTTGTGGGCTTGGATCAAGAACTAATGACATTATCTCCCGCTAGATGGCATTCTACAAATACACATCTATCTAATTTGGGCATTCTGGGTACAGAACCGGACTACTTTTCAAAACAACAACCGTTAGTTTGAATTTCAAAATGAAATAAACGTTTACTCAATAAAACGCTACCTGGTGCGAATCATTCAACTATGATCGGCTAATATGTAACCTATGCACCGGCCATTTATTAAAACAGCCCGTACATGCTACGGTAATAGGCTAATAGCTTCGGTATAAGCCCTACTTTTCCCAGGTATACAGGGATGGGTGATGCGTCATAGCAGGCAGGTTGAATTTTCGAAGAATATGATATGCGCAGACAACGGAACTAATGATTATCATGAGGTAAAAGTATGTACGAATTTTTTTAGGGCCTTTGCTTCAATAGGTGTTGGTCACGTGGGAGTGTCCGTTGTCAAAGCGCTGCATAGCTCCGGTCCGTTACTGAACTTTTTACCAGACAAGAAAATTTAAGACCTGCCCAAAGTAAAAGCATTTGCGGACAACAAATTACAAGTTTAAATCGTGGAATTCAACTTTGATAGGGTAGCAAACATTTTTGGAAACGGAGGAAATGCTGATGATCTGCAGTTTCTACTTTTCCCTCAGTGTTTTCATATGCTCTCTTTCTAAAGGTCATTAAAACTCGGGATTGTGTCGCACAAGGTTAATCTATCGTCGTCACTGATTAACCATGTGAGCGAAGCCCAACAGAAGGTTGTTAGTTACGTTTTGCGAGCGAGAGTGTAAGATACAGGACGAAATCTACCCTAAGTTATGCCTGTTTCTTTGACGTACTCGGTGTATAGCATCGTCCAATGGGGCTTAGGTTTAATGTTTCATCTGCAAGCGTATTTGTATCTTGCTGGTTCAACCACATAAATACATGAACAAGTGCGCTGTCGTGGTGATGGGAGCAAAATACTGTTTAAAACATCGTAAAGCCCTGGGCATGCAATCGGTGAAACATTCAAGCCAGATCTTTGCTTTAGATTCGTACTTTTTCAAATCTCGGAATAAACTAGAGTTTTATTCATTTGCCACTGTGTTTTAGAGACTGGATCTGTACACGGAATCCTATTATTTTTCAATGTGAAATAGGCAATAAATTACTGAAGCCTTGATGGGTTTATTCACACTGATATAGATCTAGTACCCAGCGGCTCTATCTAATAGGCGAGCTGCATAAACCCTTACAAACGTTATATCAAGGTAATGGACATCGGCAGTCAAAAGAAAAAGGTAAAACTCTCATTCTGTCTTTTTGCAATTTATTTTACAACATGTCGACCAGTGTAGATTCACGACCAGACCGCACGTTACGTGCAGTCTGACCTTGGTCTACTTTGTTCGCAACAAAACACCCGAAGTTTTTGCTCAACACACTAAAGAGTTAGTCTAACAAATCATGGGACATTAACACTGTACCATGCGGGGAGAAAGTATTTTATCATATTTAAGTCTTTAAATAATGATCATCTCTTCACGGTGGTTAGGTTGTAAAAATGATTTCTCCCTTTGTCCCTTTTTTAAACACCGAACCGCGTGTTCAACCTTTCCAAAGTTAAGGATCAAGCTACATTACTGCACATTTTAAGGGGCGACCATATCTTCAAAAATGACCATAATGGACATTAGATATGTTTTACAAGACACTTTTCTGTGTCGTCTGTTATTTTTTTTTTTTCAGAAAGAAATAAGTTGTAAACGCGTTTTAATGATTCAAATGCACAATTTACTAACGAAAAATTTGCCAAAGTATAATTTTTAGTACAAAATCAATATAAAGTGTCACATTTCATGGGTGATTTTGCGGAAAATCATCGCCGTTTGATTTACTGAGTTACGGTTTTAACCGCTTCACAATCCACACGTCTGAAATTACGTCAGCGCCAGGAATGTTCTGACAATTTTGTTTTCACTTTACAATCAAATCTTCCTTAATGGCCACCTGTACAGAGCACCCATCATGTTTGTAGATGCCAACTTATTGGTCTCTACATCCGGAAAAAAAAACCGAGAAAAAACACGTAGGCCTACCGGCCTAAAACAAGCACCTACCCTTCGCGAGTTTTTTTGTTGTTGTTTTCAGGTTATTCCATAGCTGCAAGCTGAAGTCAGACTGGCTTCTACTACGGAAGAAAAAAGCAAGTTGAAGTTTCAGTCGAAAGCATTTGCAGATGAGAAATTAAACATGGCTCAAATAATAGAATTTTCTGTTTTAGAAAGGATAGATTGTAGGAAAAGTAGAAAATTCTGGTTATCAACATTTTCTCATTTACCGACAATGTTACCAAAAACCATCCTCTTCAGGGTCGTTAAAGCAGTGGCAAATGATCTTTTCTAACCTAATTCTACACAGAGCTCCAGATAGAGGGAGTGATTTTGATTTTAAAATTAAAAATATTAAATATTCTGCACAAAAGCCTATGTTATGGGTACTCATTAGAATTGTCTCAACAAGACGATTCTAATGAGTACCCACAACATAGGGTTTGAAAGAGAAAAAAATGGATTTAGAATACTATCACTCCCACTTATCTGGAGCTCTGTCTATATATATTCTATTTGCTAGAGACTCACTAATTCCGGCATCCGATTTCAAAACCTAAACAATAATAGAAAACTAACAATCAGGGGCTTTATTCACCCACCTTTCTGAATTGCATTTTTAGTCTATGTCAAGATCTAGAAAGTAACGCAATTTTTGATTGACCAAACTGGAACGATTTGGCCAATCAGAAAATGTATTACTCTGAAATTTATAAAAGAATTTTAGCAATAGGCTGAGAGTGGTATTGAGAATGGCTAGTAAATACAGGCCCAGGTATCCTTATTTCGTAGGAAAAGTATTCCTACGAAAAGTGGATAAATGCAAGATTTGGGTCTTGACAATTGTCTAAAAAATCTCAAGCTTTCGATACACAGTTTTCTCTCAGAAAAAAGTTGAAACTGATATGGACTTATCAGTAAATAGCTTGGTCTTCAAGTCGAAAAGTTAAGATTAAGTCAAACATTTCAACTTTTAAACTTTCCGTTGGAAGCGTCTTTCTGAAAAGTCCTACGGTGCCGAAGCGAAGTTCTAGTTAAGGACATGAATAACTGACTAAGTACTGTAATGTTACTTTAAAAATGACAAAAGCTGCATAGAACCTCTCTTCGGACTGACAAATACACAGTTGTCGAAGCAATTGAGATGTTATGGTGGCAGCCATATTAAAACTCTTACCAGTTTGATCTTTTTCTATGTCAGGTCTACTCGTAATATCTCGGACAATGACTGGCAAGGATCTGGGTGTTGATGAAGTACGTTTCGCACAAAAGAACGCACATCATGATTCCAAACAACCAATCCTTGTTGTATACACGAATGATGGACGAACGCGAACACCACATTACATTTCACCTCAAGACAGCGGTAAGTATTATAAATTTTTCATTTTTGGCCATATTAAAAACCCAAAAGCAGCCAGATGTAAGCAATTTTTAGAATTTTAGAATAAATACATGTCAATTTCATTCATACTATTCAAAAAAAAAAATGCGATCATCATGTCTAAAGATCTGTTAAAGTACGTATGACTAAAGTTTCCGTCATTGGCAGAACAATAGATAATAAATCTGGAATCAATGTTGGCAACTATAATTCTAGTTATAATGCACGACGCAATACCGGTAATTCTTTATTCTAACATGACACGTGAATTCGGCTCTATAAACACAGTGCAACGAAAGCGTGGTAAAATCTACGTTATTCTATGTAGAGTGACGTCATTCTATATTGAGTAAGTTATTCAGTGGAATATAATCTGCATCCGCGTTTTTACTCTAAGTATGAACTTGTTTTTCTTTGATTAAAAGTTGGTCATGTTAGAATCGAAATAATCTTCTTTCTATCGTGGTTTATCGTTCAATAAACCACATTGTGAGTTATGAGGCGCAATGAATAAACAACTCGGGCTATCGCCCTTGTGGATTATTTATTGTGCCTCATAACTCACAACTGTGGTTTATTGAACGATAAACCACGATAGAAAGAAGATTATTTCTTAATCAAACGGCTAGTCTTGTCCAAGCTGAAAGTATTTCCAGACGACAAATCAAAGGTGGCTGGAATGAGGGATATCCGCGGTCTTTGAAAGCTTATAATACTTTGCGTGAAAAAGAGATAGTACCTGAAAAGAACATTTTCTCCTTTTCTCACATTGTTTTCAAAAGCTAACTCCGTCAAGGTCGTGGAAACTAGGGATTGCTTGGTTAAGAGTTGACATAAAAAATGTAGTGCGGCGATGCATCGTAACAAATTTGAAACCTCAGGCTCGGTCAAAAATAGATATGAGCCATGCTCTGGCAAAAGGGGGTTTAATACATCTCCGTAATGCATTGTACCATACAAGTCATCATATGGCTTGCAACACGCGAAAAGGGGCATTCGGACATTTGCGTAAAGTGTCGTCTCGGATCAGCCTGCGCAGTCCGCGCAGGCTAATCCGAGACGGCACTTTACGACTACATTAGATTTTGTCCTACAGTAGACTTGCGCAAAACAGAAAATTACGTAGAAACGGAAGGTGTCGTTTCGGATTAGCCTTCGCGTACTGCGCAGACTGATCCGAGACGACACTTTACGCAAATGTCCGAATGCCCCTTTTCGCGTGTTGCAGGCCATATATCTATGGATTCGTAAAATCCATTTTGTCTAACAACCGACTGAATCATGAAATAGAATAGTCCTTGGACTTGTGGAAAATTTACTACAAGCAAAACGTTTTGACCAAGGTAAGCCTGCGCTGATTGTACAGATTGACCTAAGTCGATACTTATTGCAGATACAATAAAACCCCTTTTAACAGAGCATTTATCGATGGAAGTCTATTTAACATAAATATTTCTGTTTCTGCGACAGAACGCTGGTTCGACTTATGTTCAAGGAAGGCAGCAAGTTGATTTGAAACACTGCTGTACATGGTACTGGTGAAGAACGCCAGGAATGGACAAATAGGTGCAGTGTCCATGTGATATAGATATAAAGCTGTTGAAAATAGTAAGACACCTCAAGCAAACAAAATAATCGCTCTGTTTCTGCCCGCTTCTTATGTATCAAAGCATTATTCTTGTTTAATTTTGATTTTTCTGGGTATTTCTGTATTGGCGTCTTATGAATAAAGTCGAACAATGATTGCTGTGGTGAATGGACAGTTCGCTTCGTATGAACACTTCATTTATCACAATATCTTCTTGCCTTTTTCATTGTCCGACGGCTTTTTGTCTTCGCCCTTTCACCTCGTTACTAGCAAGGATTTCCGGCTTTGAAAAAAGACCGTAAACGTGATTATTAGGTAAGAGGTCGAGAAAACCTATATCTAACCATTATCTAACTTCGAGGCGTCTGTCCCGCAAAGCGGTCTAGCCTTTTTGATTTCCTGGGTATTTATTTTCTATTAAAACAGAATTGAGCAAATCTTCAATATATCTTCTATAATCTTTGTGATATTTACAGGTTTTCTGTATAATTTGCTTTTTTTCCCTAGACTTATTTTTAATTTCTGTTAGAATTATGTAAAACTTGTTTGGTCTTATATCATCTTTTATTTATTTCCCAATTTTACTCGATCGGCATTTAGACTTCTGGCTTCTATTCTAACATGTTATTGATTTTTTAAGTTGTCCATATACACAGAAAGACAGAAAGACAGACAGACAGACAGACAGACTGACTGATAGACAGACGGAAGGACGGACAGATTACTCAAAGTCACAATGACACAGAGGGAGACGAGCAGAAGGCGGCAAATGGTCATGAAGGATAAAACTGATATAGACTTACAGGGAGGCAAACAGAAAGAAAGAAAGAAAAAAAGGGAGGGAGGGAAGGAGGGAGGGAGGAAGGAAGGAAGGGGAGAGAGAGAGAGAGAGAGAGAGAGAGAGAGAGAGAGAAAGAAAGAAAGAAAGAAAGATAGATAGATAGATAGATAGATAGAAAGAAAGAATTGGACGTTTTCTTTATAAAGGAAAAAGGAGCGGCTTGGGTTGGCCGACAGAAATTCTGTTACAGGTGTATCATTAAAGTCAATAATTCACACTTTCAAAGACTCATCCTCAGCAATAGATAAAAAAAAAAATCATTCTATTTTTGCTTGAAATTTTGCAAAAAACGACTGATTAGATTTTAATGGCTTTGTCACTAGGAAGACTGCAATCTGCTACAATACTGCGAAAAAGGATGCCTCCTGTCGGCTTGAAACACTGTTTTAAGTGCATTTTTACGACCAACACTCCAGGAATCGCATTCAATTCCGATTTATTTAATTACTTATGAGAAAAAGCCTGGTTTAACATTTTACCAAAAGACAAAACGTTTGTTTTCTTCCAAACTGAAAGCATTTGCAGACGGTGAATTAGATGTGACACAAATGATAGAATTTGTCTTACAAATGTTAGAAAATGATCTGGTTACCAGCAGTTTCACGTTTTCCCACAATGTTTTCAAAAGCCTTCTTCCTAGGGGTCGTCAAAACAAGGGGATCGTTTGGTAAAGGGTTAACTCTGTTCGCCGTCAAAAGCATATGCATCCCATTTCTTTTTCTACTGTCTCAAAAAAGAATCCCGCTATAGATAGAGATTGTGTCGTGTCATTCTCTTGAATCAGATAGCAAAATCTCTAGATGTAAGATCAGGCTGCAGTATGATCTCGATCTGAATCACCCTGAACAAGGTGGGAGGGGTGAAAGAGTAAACCGTTATCCTGCTAAATAACAGGAATGAAACTTTCAAGCCGACAGTAAAAACCCAAATTTTGCTATTTCAAAGGTATTTTGAAGGGAAAGGAAGGGAAAGATATCTACTTATCGGACAGTGTGGATCCAAGATCAGACTGCACGTTCTGTGCAGTCTGATCTTGGATCTACACCGTCCGCAAGAGGTCGTTGAGTCGCGCTTAGCAGCCCAAAGGTTTAAAAGAAGAAAGGTCTATTGTACGGTAACACAGACGCTTTCATTCGTGTAAAAGATTAAGGTTCCACAGAGATTAGAAATTTACTTATCAACAGAAATCGTGGCGAATGCACTATCGTAATAGTAGGTTGATCCAGACAGTGTGCGGAGAACGATGAAATAAATTATCATTATTTCTTTTTTCCAAGCTTTGTCTTTTTTTTTAATATTGTTAGTTGACGTTTCTTTTCCACAAAATACATTTAGTGACGTTACGCTTATTGATCTACAAGCTTCAATTAGTAACAGAAAAAATATGTACCCCAGACTGACCTTCGCCTGCCCTCTCCGCTAGGAAGGTCAGAGGTCGCCCAATGAGCAAGATACCGGCTGATAATTGAAAATTCATAAAAGGTCCTATTTAACCATTTAAGTTCCAAAGCCGAAATAAGGGGATTTTGTGTACAACGTATTGTAACATCCGACAGCACAGAACCTGCAGTCTGATCTTTAATCTATATCGTCCCCATACTAGGGCAAGCCTGTACGATAAAAATCTTTCTAAGTTTCAGTGAATTGCATATTTAGGCGTTTGCAATTGCGTTTATTTATCGTCGCCACCAGTTGCCCGTACGGGCGACGCCCCCCTGAAGGCTGTTAGTTTTTGTTACGGGGATAGTGCAAGATACAGGACAAAACCCATCCAAGTTATGCCTAGTCCTTTAACGTGCTCAGTGTATATATATAGCACCATCACACAGGACCTTGCTTTAACGTCTCATTCGGCAGACCGTAAGTAATTTTAAATGGCCAGCCTAGGGGCTCGAACCCAGGGCCTCGAGTGACCCAAGACTTCATGTTTACAAGTTCTATGCTCTACCACTTGAACTTTGCAGGCTGGTCCTTTTTAAGCCGTAAAAAGAGGTCAAGTTTATATACTTGGTGCTGAAAAAGTCAAATATACTCGTAACTCTCAGATGGGGCACTAACTACTTGTACGATGAAGTGAAAGCGAATGAATGATAACAGAAGGGTGATACCAGGTTAACCCTTAACCTGCTAAATAACTTAAATGAAACCTTCCAGCCGACACTAAAACATCCAAATATTGCCATTTCAAAGTTTTTTTTTTTTTTTTTTTTTTTGGGGGGGGGGAATATCTCCAAAACGGAAAGTGTAGATCCAAGATCAGACTGCACGTTCTGTGCAGTCTGATCTTGGTCTACACTGACCGCAAAAGCGGCTTGAGTCGTGCTTAGCAGCCTAAGAGTTAAAATATTTTTCATGTCAAACCACCCTAATGGGTATTTAAAAGGCCTTGTGATAGGAGGGAAAATTTATTTACCCGTTCTCTGTTGTTAATGATCGTCTAGGTGTCATCAATTCTATATTGTAAAGAGCCTCTTTAATACCTGTACTCGATCTCCTAGCATGAAAGGTATTGCACCCCCAAAACACCGCGGAAATCGATATACCTTGTAATATTTCATATCTTGAATTGAACTGATGAGTAAACGTGTAGGACTGCAATAGCGAAAGTTGTATGACCAGGGCCCGTATTCACCAACCATTCTTAAGAACAGCCATAGTCTTATTTGCGAAACTTCTAAATTTGAAAGTAACACAACTTCTGATTGGCTAAACCGAATGGTTTATCCAATTAGAGGTAACGTTACTTTCTAAATCAAGAATACGACTTGGAATGAAATTAATAATGGTTGGTGAACACGGACCCAGATATCTTTGGTAGTCACAACATTGTAACTATTCGAAAATTGGAGAAAAACTATACAGTCCATCAGTTTAGTGTATTGCGTATTGTACATTGGACATATATATCGAATAATGAACTATTTTAAACCAAAAAAAAAATATGCACGAAGTAATCTAGTCCAAAACTAATTGTAAATATTCGTACATACCTTTTTTGGTCAAAATTAAAGAAAATTTAGATCTAGAATGATAGACAAAATAATCGGGCTCACAATAAAAATAAACATAAAAAGTGTCGGGAAAGCCCGCCTGAAACATCACATGCAATCTATGTTATTGGCATTTTTTTAATCAAATCGTTGATCTACGATTTTTCAATTAGTTCAAATGAAATATTGTGCAAGTCGAAAAGTTTATCAGTGATCGAATTAATAATTACAATGGCGCTTTTAACATTTAATCGAAAAGTGATTTATGGAAACGGTTTTTCTGAAAAATGAATGTGCTGCAGGTATCAAACGCGTTGCTCCTTTTTTTTTTTTTGTTGAATCATTAACCACTATCAAACACTCCCTAATTTCAACGACCCTGCGGGAGAAGGCTTTTTGAAAACACTGTAGGAAAAAAAACAAGAAAATACTGGAAACCAGCATTTTCTTTTTTCCCACAATGTTTTCTACCCTTTCCACAACGAATTTTACAATTTGAGATACATTTTATTGATCGTCTGCAAATGCTCTCAATTTGGACAAGTCTAAAATGTTGCTGTCTGGTTAAGAGTTAATACTGATCTCCAGAAAAAACTTGCCTGGCTCATACAGCTATTATTCGGTCTGGAGGCGGTAATTAATGCAAAACTTGATATGAAACAGACGATGGCGGTCCCCCGGTGTATATTTACCGGAAAATATTTACTGGAATTCATCACAAAAATATAAGTCATGACGCAGGGTTTTAATTTCCTTAATCAAATGAATGTCCATCCGCTCGATGGTTGAGTCAGTTCAAGGACACACTTTCATGCGTAAACGTGCATGCACCCACAAAGTTTTCTTCCCTAGTTCGCGACTCGGATGGAACCAGGAGAGTAACTTTAAAAGAAAAGTACTTAAATAACCTTCGTGATTGTAACATGTAACCTTCATGGACCGCCAAATTGATATAATACGTGAGTAAAAACCAAAGCGCTATGTGTGCAAGCTCAGGTTGGCAAAACTAGTTTTGACAATTTATTTGAAGTAGAAAACACATTTTTTGTCAGTAAAGTAAAACCAGTGTGTACTTTATAGACATTTTACTGATCTATTATTGTATTTTTGCATTATTCATTCTAGCGATTGAATACATAGTTGTTTCTGTTGTGCTCTGTTACAATTTTTTCTATAATTTGTATCTGTCGTCAGTAATTTCATGTAGTGCAACTGGCCTTTGGCAAACAATGAGATAATATATTTATATAATTCTAGTTTGTAATTAAAAAAAAGAAACTAATAGCAAACACAAACATTGAAGAAGTTGAATAAGTATGTCAAAAATACTTTACCACACAAAAAAGGGGTAGACTTGTTCACATTGACAGCATCGGCAGATGACATTGAAATTACTTGTGGCTCAAATGAGAAGATCTGTCTTTGAAAGGTTTTAAAGTCTTCTTCCTCAAGGTCTTAAAATACATAGTGGTCTCGTTTTAATGTAGGCATTGCATCTAACTCATGTTTTTCCAACTGGAATGAGCGTAACAAACCATGTACTCACTCGTCGCAGTTTCCCTAATATACAAAAATCTGTGTTTGTCATAACTTCTGTATCAATGCAGATTGCACGATTTAAAGAAAGGAAAAATAGAAAAGAAGGGAAGACCACTCAAGGAATTAACATGTGCAAAAATTAATTGATAATCACTATTTTCCCCTCAGATACCCATACTTTCATTGATGAAACAATCCGAACAGCAACTGTAAGTCTGATAAAAATTATGGGCTTCAAATGGAAATGTGTGTGTGTGTTACAGGAGCCCAGGTTAAAAATTTTTTCTGGAAAATCTAGAAGTCCTACATAGCCATCACTTTTAATAGGGAAATTAAAGAAAAGAGACTTTTTGATGCGCTAAACATCCTTAACTCAGAAATTTGCCTGGAAATTTTCGATCATGCAATAGCAGTATTTCAGTTAAAGTAGTTCCTCACAAAAACTTGATTGTCCAATTGTCATAATTATATTAGCCTATTTAAGGCACAAGTTTTTACACATAAATGAAAAATAATACAGAAAACCCTATAACTCTTACATAAGGTGATCACTTGTATAACACCCCACCGAGTGCTTTGATAAGGAATACAGACATTAAAACCTTACATACATTACTAACAATAAATTTCGAAATTCCAAGGATGTTATAAGTGGCTTGGCTCAAATGATCGGAACTGCGTTTGAAATAGTAAGAAGCATTGCGGGAAAATGAAAAAAATGCTACTCCGCTGCAATTTCAAACACACCACATCGGAATTATCGGTGGATATGTGAAATGTAAAAAGATATCCTCTTCGCATGTTTTTGTTAAACGTATTAAGAGCCTTATCGCAAAAAAACAATTTTTTTTTTCACAAAAAATGTTGAAAACCCTATCACACGTATTACGATAGACTCTTCAAGAAAGTCGGATGTGCCCACAAACAAGAATAATTTGACCTCATATCGGTGTTGTACGTATCAAAATGTCAATTCATTCACTAATAAAACAGATCTTATCAGTATACGATGACTCCTCTAGAGAGAAAGAAATGCGCATCATGGATATCTTTTAATCAAAAACAAAGACAAAACATCAATGTTGTCTTTCCAATTTCTAAAAATTATGAAAGACAGTTGATATCCAACTCCAAGATCAGACTGCAGATTTTAGCAGCATTATCTCCTAGCTGCAAAAACAAATACACTCATGAAAGGCGCTTGAGGGTTACGAAGGAGGCAACAAAGTAATGAAATTTCTGACCTGAAAGATCAGTCGTCTAGGATCTTGTTGCCAATGCCTCTTTAAGCAGCTGGTGCTGGATCAACAAGGTGTCATGTGCTCTGTTCACTCTCCGCTGAGCAAACACATATTGTGTTGCTCAGGGTGGCATTTGACTGGCTTGTTTTAGCAATCACTCTATCATGCCTCTTCGAGAGATGGTAAAGGACAGCTCCTTTGCCCTCATCAAATTAAACAACACCAGAATTTAACACTGCTACTTCTACACTCTGTCAGTATGGTTTTACCATCTCTTTATTCTGACCTTTTCCATCTAATCTTTCTTTACAAGCTTTGTTTTTTCATATTTCTTCCATTTTTTGGCATCTGAAAATATACAGTTGAACACATGTTTATCATTTACCTAATATACAGTACTGATAGCATTGATCTTACGAAAATTTTAAGGCAAGAGTTCACCATTTGTTTCTATCAGTAGATCAGTGTGAGGCCACTGTATATCTAGAAATATTGTTTTTTGTTTAATAACGACCTGAATTATAGAAACAACCTGGTAAATATTTCTCCTGGTAGATACAGACTGGAAGTGGACATTCAGTAAATATTGACTGAAAATTAAGGATCGGATAGATTATATACATAGATGAATCCACATCAGGTTTAAACGTCTCATCGTTAAACGTTCAACGTAGACAATCGCCCAACTTTTGGTGAGAATGACTGTGTTCTGTATTTGGCACGTTCTGTACCGTTTCACGTTGCTGTATAGATACTATACGCTACAGCTACTAAATCTTTAAGTCCTTACTAAACGACGAATTTTAGACCTGACCATATTGAAAGCATTTACAGATGACAAATCTAATGTGGCTTAACTGATAGGATTCATCTGTGATAGGGTAAAAAACACCGTGAGAAAATAGGAAATACTGGTTATCATGTCCATATGAGGGTCGTATGTATGGTAAGCGGTAAACGGATACTTTTCAATCAGATGACTTTTATATCCTTTCTTTCTTTCAGAGTATAAACAAATCCGAAAAGACATAAAGCGACAGGAAAGAAGGTACACAAAGAAACACAGATACAATTATGACAATAAAGGTTTACAGAATGCTATAAAACTTTTAAATGAGAAGAGCAGAGAGGAATATGGACACCCATTTTTTACCCGTAAACAAAACAAACCGATAGACTCAAGGCGAAAGCGAAGTGTACCATTGTCGAGTGAAAGTGATATACAGGGAAAGCGTAAAAAACGTAAGAAACGTAACAGAAAAAACAAAAAAGATAAAGGTAAAAGGGGTATAGAGCCTAGATACAGTAGACAACGTAGAAGCTGTACTCGACGGCATATGTATGTAGACTTTGATGAAATAGGATGGGAGGGGTGGATTATATCTCCCAAAGGTTATAATGCATATCACTGCAAGGGAGAATGTCCTTTTCCTCTGGGCCAGAGCCAAAGGCCAACCAACCATGCTACAGTCCAGAGTATTGTACACGCCCTAAAAGTGGGAAAAGGCGTGTCAACTCCATGCTGTGTACCCAATAAATTATATTCCATTAGTTTGCTTTATTTTGACGATGATGAAAATGTTATTTTAAAACAGTATGACGATATGGTTGCCGCAAGCTGTGGTTGCCACTGATAAAGAAATAGTTGTTTTAATTGTAATTTTGTTGTGGCGATACTAGTGGCGTTGAGACAGGATATGGCATACGCCAATGTAGTATTTTTGTGCCCAGGCGTAGACTGTAAACTATCCGCGGACTTTGGATATGTGTGTTCTTTGAATAGT
This sequence comes from Hippopus hippopus, assembly GCA_946811185.2. Lineage (NCBI taxonomy): Eukaryota > Metazoa > Mollusca > Bivalvia > Cardiida > Cardiidae > Hippopus > Hippopus hippopus. Next base: position 37,232,916 of record OX328096.1, read on the forward strand.
GAAAATGGTGGTTGTTGGAATGTGATAAAGACAACTGTTTGTCAATCATGGTAATCTATGGATAACATGTGCAGTACATGGAAAACAAACGTTTTGTGCTGGAGGGACTACAGTAGACTTTCAGGAGAAAGATGTTACTGACAAAACTCCTGTGCCTGGTTACAAACGGTAGAGTGAACAAAGTAAATTAATAGACACACGTAATCGCTACAGTTTGGAAAAAGTAAGTTTTGAGCTACACGATCAAGGTGATGCTAATAATATAGGTGACTAAGGACAATACTTGGTCTCATGTCCAGTACATACTCTTGTTAAATAACTCTTTATGTGTTTTATTCTACTCAAAGTTTAAAGTCGACTCTACTAGATGTTTGATTTCGAACATTTATGTCTCAGATTAGTACGTAGAGAACACTGAAGATGAAACTGTTTTATCATTTATCCGTTTGTTTTCCTGTTTTGTTGTTTCAAAATGATTTGTCTTGGGGTGTAAGTGCGTAGCATCTGAATTGTAAGACATTTACTAGTATACACTGCTTCTAAACTCATAGTCTCAATAGCATTAGACTCCCAATCTGAAAGCTTTTAAAGTCTGACCAATTTCCATAAATTTACATTGTTGAACATCATTACCTTATACGTCGGCATAAAACAAACAACTTTGCAAACTTGGGTGGGTACCCTGAACCCTACAATGCGACAGGCTATGCAAAGTGTTTGAGCGCTTATCTAGAGATATCAGCTGAGGCTGGAACATTTCTTTAGAAATGTCGATTGCCTCAGACTGTTAGTCAGCATGTGTCCGAGGTAGGCGCATGTGCTGTATTTGTCTGTATTGGTCCGTCTCATTGGTTCTTTGGTGCAACAACCTGATCGTAATAGAAATTAGACCTCTTCCGGTCTCATAAAGACTTGTTTATATTTCATGCAAAAATGGCTTCACATCACCAAAATAACGACTTCTCAGTACAAAACCGAGAGAGGCTTTACGTCTAGTGGCGTAATTACCTCCCTTTAATAAATGCCGAAGTAACAGGCAATGTAGGGTGTTTGAGTGCTTGTGTTGATATTTTAGCTGAGGCTGAATCATTCCTATTCAAATTTCAGATGCCTCAGACTGTTTGTAAGTCTGTATTAACCCTTTACTAGACGGCAAAATTTCAGTCATGACAGTATTTTAAAGAGCACTTGCAGGCGACAAATTTTATGTGGCTGAAATAATAGGATTTGTCTGCGAAGGATAAAAAGGAAATAATTGAGCAAAAGGAGAGCATGCTGGATACCAGGATTTTCTCCATTTCTCACCATGTGTTTAAAGGCTTTCTCTGCAGGGGGCATTCGGTGTCTGGCTCTTTGTCGCGACTTGCCTGTCGAAACACCATTAAATATGAGCCATGCTCTTTATATAAGAAATTTAATGTATCTGCAAAAAGTATCGACCCACGCTGGCCTGCGCAGCCCGTGCAGGCTGACATGGCTCGATACTGATTGCTACTGGTCAATTTCGTGCATGTCAAAAAGGGCCTTTCTACCTCCAGATCCATTCGATTGTTATGGATCCATAATTATGTGATGACTTGCTTGGTATAATGAATGACGGAGATGCATTAAGCCCTCTTTTGCAATAGTATGCCTCATATTATTGTTTCTTTTATATGTAATATATTGTATAAATAATGTTTTTATTCTGGAAATCTATAAATGACTTGGTACATAATTCGTCTTGAATTACTGGTTGCAGAAATATCAGAAACGCACTGATAGGTGATCTAGTCGCCATGATATGTCTTAAATACTTTAGAAAACATTCAAAATAAAGATTTCAAACAAGACAAACTATCAAGCCTACAATTATAAGAGGTCTGAAAATCAGCACTGTGCAAAAAAAATTTTTCAACGTTACAACATTTCTCTGATATTTTGAGAAAGTTTTTGCCAATGCATTTATATTTCAACGAAATGATTTTTGATATACGCAAAAGTATGAGAAAGATCTATTTGAATATTCGAGGCGATAAAATAGTCGGAGAATGTGATCCAACAAATCAAGCTTGCAGTGATTATTTACAGTTTATTGAAATAGAAAAACGGAGATTTCAGGCATAGGTGTTATAATGTGTTGTTACTTTGTTTTCACTTAACTTGTTACCTTCTCTACACTCTTCTTGGGCCTATGAGCAGACCGGTTTTGAAAACACTGTGGCAAACAGATTAGAAATGAGCCACGCTCTGGCAAAAGGGGGTTAAATGCATCTCCGTAATGCATTATACCAAGCAAGTCGTCACATAGTTATGGATCATTAGAATTTTGTCTAAAAACTGACTGAAGCGTGATGTAGAACGGCCTTTTGACACTCAGAAAATTTACCACTATCAAAAAGTTCCTACGCGGACTGCGCAAGCTGACCCGGGGTTATATCTTTTGGAGATGCATTATACCCCCTTTTTTGACAGAGCATGGCTCAATGAAATTGCTCGTTATGAGTAGTTTTTCATTTTGCCACAATAACTTCAACCCTGTAAATGTACCAAACCGTAATTCATGTTTGTTTTACATGCATTACATATTTTATAAGGATGTTTGAACGTCGGCTCTTGCAGATTTTTTTGAAGAAACTATTATGTTAACATGTTGATGAAAGAAAAAAAATGTTGAATAAATGTAGATTTAAGCATTTCTTGTTATCCTTTCAATTGGCTTCCGCCTTCGGAGTACTAAGGGAGATAATGGACTAGTGCTTATTCTCTCTTGCTCAACTTGGCCTGATGAAATATCAGTTTATACATTTCATACAGTTATTTCTAATAATTTACAGCTTTGCTCTCTTTTCTTAGTAAATTAAACTCTAAATTTCAAGTTTCCGGACTAAAACTGGTCTTTATAGTAATTTAAGTCTGCCCACGAACACAGTTGAGCAGAACCTCAAGTTTTATAAATTCAGTCTTATGTACCAGTTGGTATTTCAGCTGGTTGGAAAAGAGAATCTAATTTGAATTTTACCAGTTTTTTTCCCATCATCCAGTCAAATTAACCCTTTTCCTGCTAAATAAAAGAAATGAAACTTTCAAGCCGATAGTAAAAACTTAAATTTCACAGTTCCAAGGTATTTTTTGAGGAAAGATATCTTCTTATCGGACAGTGTTGATCCAAGATCAGACTGCACATTCTGTGCAGTCTGATCTTGATCTACACTGTCCGTAAAAGGTCAGTGAGTCGCGCTTAGCCGCCTAAAGGTTAACGCCCATAGGATGTTATTGTCTAAAACTCGATGTTTTTGATGTGTTCACTGTTAATTCCAAGACAATGTATTTGATTGGCTTAGACCTAGCACTAGATCGCTAGTCATGGAATTCGGAATTAGAATTTAAGTACCAACAATTAGTCAATACGACCCCTGTAATAAACATAGCCTTGTCTAATTTACCTTTGTATACTTAACTCTTTGCCTAATGACAAATTTTTAGACTTGTCCAAATTCAAAGCATTTGCAGACCACGAATTAAATGTGGCCGAAAATATTGGAATTTGTCTTGGAAAGGATAGAAAACATCGTGGAAAAAGAAAAAATGCTGGTGACCAGCATTTTCTCCTTTTACCATGATGTGTTCAAAAGTCTTTCTCCCATGGTCGTTAAAAATAGGGATTGTTTGGTAACAATACCTAGACTTTTTTTTCTTTGATAAACTATATTTTTCCCATTACAGTAGAGTAAATTTTTGCCCTACCCAAATTAAAGTTCAAACTCGAAAATAGTTTTCTTGAATAAAAAGAAACGGTTTCAAAGGCTGTCCATCGCAATGACTCTAAAAAAGCACAGTTGAAAATAACTTGGGAAGGGTGTAATATACTAGTACGAAGTCGGTGGACACGTCAGATATCTACCGCCACAGGATTGCGCCAAAATTGTATTCCTGTATTTCGTCTGTAGATTGTTGAAGTGCCAAATCTTGCACCATTCGATCCTATAAATTATGAATGCAAGGACACAAACTTGGCTGGTTATGCACTTTTTCCTACTTCTTAAGCAATTATTCAGTCTTCGAAAAGCAATCCGCATTAAAAAAAAATGTATTATCGCCAATCTATTCCTATAAGGACTAATGACCTACACAAAAAGTCTAGAATTGACTTGATTCGCGTCGATACAAGTTTGTGCTAAACTTGTTAATCTTAAAATCAAATTTCTTCTTTTTCTTTTTCCTCTTCTTCTCCTTCTTCTTCTTCTTCTTCTTCTTCTTCTTCTTCTTCTTCTTGACTCTTTCAAAGCCTCTTGCTGTTTGTCCGAACAACATCCAGCTATATGAGATTTATGAATCCTATTGCAGCAACTGTTGTCAATTCTAAAAAAGAATTCGGCCGAGCTTGGAATCGAACTCTCAACCCTGGATTAAAAGTTCTGTAGGTTATTGACTGAGCCACAGGGCCTGGCTAAGAGAATAGAAAATTTAAAGAGCCATGACACATAGAAACAGAAGACGACAAACACGAAGAAGAAAAAATCGCTGATGATAATGATGATGATGATAATGATGATAAAAGACAACAACACAACGACGAACTAAAGAAAGAAATAAAAATTAAACATGTACTTTGTATTTCAAGTTATATTTGACATCACCAACTGGGGAAAAAAGTACATTACACAATCTTAACTTAGACCAGGATAACTATCAATGTATCGTACAGTGTAGATCGAGATCAGAATGCGCGTTCTGTGCAGTCTGATCTTGATCTACACTGTCTGTAAGAACACCTAGTATTGCATTCGACATGTTAAGAGTTCGGAATGTAAAAAACGAAATATAGACGATAAGAACAACAGCGGTGGTCCATCAAAACCGAAATTCAGAATCGAGGCTCCATTATTATCACATAATTCGGACACCTGCTGATCTTAATCCATTAAACGCTCATTAACGACTATTTCGTCATTATCAGTATCATTTAGGTGATTGTTTTATGAACCACTTTTCTTGAAGTCTGAAATCTGTTACAAATATGCAGACGTAACTCTTTTCTCGACATTTGATAAATAAAATTTCTTTTGAGCTGACGGCGAACCAGGATCAGACTGCACAGAACATGTTGTTTGATTTGTGATCTACTCCATCCCCTTCGTGACCCTATTAAGCTATGACCACAACTTTTTTTTATTTGTTTCGATTGGAACCGTATTTTCTACCCCCGAAAAAGGTCGGTAACGAAAGAGTTTAAAGTCTGAACCAGGCGGCGAAATTTTACATTCGGCGTATTGTGAGTATTCGTAGACGACAAATTTCACTGGGTCTTACAAGATTGGATTTTCCCTTGATAGGTTAGAAAACATAAAGAGAAATGGAGAAAATGTCGGTTACAGGCATTTTTCCCTGTTCCCACAACATTTTCAAAAGCTTTCCTTCTTAGGTTCGTGATAACTTTTGGTTGTAAAGAGCTTAGATAATTTTATCAGTTTTTAAAATCATCTGCAGTTTGTAAATATAAGCCGTGCTCTCTGAAAAGGGGCTTTAATGTATTTGCAAAAAGTATGAACTCAGGTCAGCCTGCGCAGTCCGCGCACCGCGCTGGCTGACCTTAGTCGAAACTTTATGCTGTTGGTTAATTTTCTGCATGTAAGAGGACCAATCTACATCATGATTCAGTCAGTTGTTAGACAAAATGGATTTTATGGATCCATTATAATGCGATGACTCGCTCGATACGAGTAAAATGCATCTCAGAGATGCATTAAATCCCGTTTTGCCATATCATGTCTCATAGTTGGCTCGCAACACGCGAAAAGGGGCATTCGGACATTTGCGTAAAGTGTCGTCTCGGATCAGCCTGCGCAGTCCGCGCAGGCTAATCCGAGACGGCACTTTACGACTACATTAGATTTTGTGCTACCGTAGACTTGCGCAAAACAGAAAATTACATAAAAACTGAAAGTGTAGTTTCGGATTAGCCTGCGCGGACTGCGCAGGCTGATCCGAGACGATACTTTACGCAAATGTCCGAATGCGTGTTGCAGGCCATTTTATTATTATAATCAAAGCGTTGTGAGGTACTGCAGTATTTGCCGTTATGTTTAGTTTTATAGCAAACGATACAATTGTAGACTCATCTGGTCAAATCACACTGTCATAAATAAGTACACGTATAAAAAATTAACTTGACTTTACAAAGTGTTTGACAATCCCGCTAAAAATTTTAAACTTGCCGTAGGAAATTATCAAAGAGAATAGACCGACTTTAAAATCACGTGGCCAATTATGCAATACCTCCCGAAATTTATTTTCAGCAGACAATATTGAAAACGTTCCAGTTTAACAATTTCGATTACATACGTGCGTACATACATACATACATACATACATACAAGCATTTTGACACACAATCGTTTTAGAGTGCTCTTAAATGCACAAAAACAGCGAACAGTGCAGATTAAAGATCAGACTGCATCGTAGGTGCAGTTCGATTTTAATCTCTTGATCTACACTGCTCTCAAAAGGCAGTCTGATCTGGATTAGCGTTGCCTACAAAAGCAACTAAGTCAGGCTAAGCGATTGACTTATTGTAAAATCCTTACCCATCAGCAGATATACGATAATATAAGATAACTCGTAAAGGTGTCCTACTTCAACCGATGTAGAATTAAGCCCCTTTAATCTCTGTGTTTCTCTTGCGTCTATGTCTGTCTGTCTGTATGTCTCTCTCTCTCTCTCTCTCTCTCTCTCTCTCTTTCTGTTTCTCTGTCTCTCTGTTTCTCTGGCATCTCTCTCTCTCTCGATAGGTACTTTAAAAATTTGTCTATGTTGCTTAATTGCTTCTCATTGAGTGATATTAGATTATTTGTATGTATAGAAGCCACTTTTCAAACTGTTTTATATAATTATGAAAAATAAGACCCGTATATAAGAACAATGGCAACTGAGTATTTACTTAGTTTCGTTCGCCGCTCGACTGCAACAAACATGAGTTTATTTCGATTTTTTTGGATTTTCAAATTCATTATTAGCCATAAACTTATTCGGCGCCAAATATGTGAGCCACTGTCTGTGAAAAGAGCATTTAATACATCTGCAAAAAAATATCGACCCAGGTCAGCCTGCGCAGTTTGCGCAGGCTGACCTGGGGCGGAAGTTTTTGCTATATCTAAATTTTCTGCATGGCAAAGGACCATTCTACCTCCAGATCCAGTCGACTGTAAGAAACAATGGATTTTATGGAACCATAAACATATGATGATTTGCTTGGTGTAATGTATCACGGAGATGTATTAAACCTCCTTTCGCCACAGTATGGCTCATATTAACTAGCCCTTTTTCGACGACTGAAAATTTATCCACTTTAACTGAGAAATTATCTTTATCGCATATGCTAGACTGAACAAGAAGACGGTAAAGATCTGAGATTAGACTGCACAATGATCTGGGTCTATTCCGTTTGCAGAAGCCCCTGTTATTGCCTGTGAATTTCTAAAGGCTTAAACTCACCATACTGAACCGTGCAGTCTGATCTAGATCCATATGCATTTCCCACCCCCAGTCCCCATAATAATTACGCAGAGAAAGCTTGTTATTTATGGATGTATGGAAGTTCAAGTTCACATGACATTGGTACGAGGGGATGACACTCAAAACTCGAACACTGCGATTTGAGATAAGACGCCCCAGGTATTAAAACTGTCCACGTGTCAAAAAAAAAAAGCCTCGATTTTTCTGTTGTTGTTGTTTTGTTTTTAGATAGATTTGAAAAATAATTTTGAACTATTGCTTCATTTGATTAATTATCACGTAAATTATTGATATTGAGTTTATTTATTACATTAAAATTAGTAAGAAAAAAAGAAAATTCATTACTGGTCAAATGTTGAATAGCAACGATTTGCTATCGGCTGGGAGTTGTGGCGTGCTCCTGTAATCTAGCTACTTGGAGGCCGGGATCTGGGGACAGCTTGAGGGCAGGAGTCCTACTGTCAGCTAGTCTGTGTCGATCGGGCGTCCGCACTAAGCTCGGCATCAATATGGGCCACTCGGGGGAGCCCAGGTGTGTCCAGGTTGACTAAGGAGGAACGAACCGGCCCAGGGTGGAAACACAGCAGGCCAAAGTTCCCGTGTTGAGCAGTAGTGGGATAGCGCCTGTGAATAGTCTACTGGTGGTAGCCTGTCCAATATAATTGGACCCGATCCTTTTTTTTTTTCTTTCAGAATTTGGGAAAAAAAAAAACACTATGGAGCTAATATCGACTTGATGAAGATAAAATATATCGTGGAAGATGTTAACCTTTGAGGCTACGAGCATTTTATCCTTTTACAAAATGTTTACTACCATTTCAAAGAGAAATTTTATGATTTTAGCCAATTTTGTCATCTGCAAATACCTTAAAATGCTTTCGGTTTCAATATTTCAACATTAGAAACTTGTTTTTGTTTGTTCGAAAAGTTAAAGAAGGTAAGAATGTTTTACATTGCCTTGAGTGTGTGGGATCAATGTTTCTTGTGGTTCTTTTTTCCCACTTTTACTTTATCTGCTTCATGTTCAAGTTTAAAAAAAAAAGAATGGCTAAAGTTTCTTTCATCACTGAATTTTATTTATTTATTTTTTTTTTTCTAAAATATAAAACCTTAACCATAAACCCAAGTTTTAACGACCCTAACGAAAAAACCTTTTGAAAACATCGTGGGAAAAGGAGAAAATGCTGGTAACCAGCATTTTCTCCTTTTCTCACAATGTTTTCTACCCTTTCCAAAACAAATGTCTATTTTGAGTTACTTTTTTTGTGTCATCTGCAAATGCTTTGAGGTTGGACAAGTCTTAAATTTTGTCGCTTAGTAAAGAGTTAACTCTTAAGACTTTTAGATTGTTCCAGTTTGAAACCATTTACAGACGAAACATCAATTCTTGCTCAAATGGTGAGGTCTATCTTTGATATGATAGAAAACGTTGTAGAAAAAGGAGAAAATGCTAATTACCTTTCTTTTTTCCCCACCATGTTTACAAAAGCTTTCTTTCTCAGGGCAGTTAAAACTCGGAATCGTGTGGTAAAGAGCCAGCAGAGCTGCTGGGTAAATCCACATCACAGTTTATTTTATAGTACTGTGTAAACGTACATCGATGTCCTGCACATTTGGACAGTTGACTTTCAATATTAAAAATTGCGTGAAGTTTACGATTGAAACCATTTTGAAGAAAAACACAAAGGTTGGCCAAGATCAGGCTGTCCGTATGTGTAGGCTGATCTCAGTCTGCAACCTCTGCGAGATACGTCAATCATTGTAGCAGGTTGAGGGTTGACCCGTAGAACACAAAATAGCTCTTTCAGTGCAAATACACTCGACCTCTTTTGACGACGGAAAATACAATCTACTCAGAGTAAGGACGAATCTTATCTTATAGGTTTGACATAACAAGCGGACGGTATAGATTCAAGATCAGACTGCACCTTCTGTGTAGTCTGATCTTGATCTATGCCGTCTGCAAAAGCCCATGTTTTCGTTTATGGCACTGAGAGGATTAGAAAAAAAAAGTCACACAAATTATTGCCCTTTCAAGTTTACGCGACAGGCTGTGAGAAAAGTTCATCTTAGTGAACAGTGCACCGTTTGCAGTCTGATCTCGATCTACACTGACTGCGAGAGCAACTTTTCTTGCGAAAGGCGCGTAAGAACTGAAGGACTGAATGAGGGGTCATTTGTTAATGTGTTTGTTAACTTTGTTTTATGTTATACTCCGTTTTTGATAATATTTCAGTCATATCATTGCGGTCAGAGCATTAAGTAATGCTTTGCCAGCGTCTTCCTTTCAAAAGTACTGCGTCCGATACTCCAGCCAAGCCACTGGCTGCTTTTCCACAAACCCATATAAGCAAAGTCAAAACAATGTTCTGCGGTGAGAGAGGCGGATGAATCCTGTCGTGATTTTGTCGAACCGGAACTTTTACTTGCAACCCTGGATTGCCGGCTATGCATTAGCTTCAGGGCTCAAATAAAGTCATCTGAGAGAATACGTTTCAATACTGCTTAACCCTTTCGAAACATTCCCAATTTTTAACGACCCTATTAGAAGAAGATTGTTGAAACCTATGTTGAAAAAAAAAGGAGAAAACGCTGGCAATCAGCATTTATCTACGTTTGTCATAATGTTTTCAACCCCTTTCAAAGACGATTCCGCTTGTTTGAGTCATATTTAACCACACAATCCCAAGTTTAAAGACCTTGATTAAAAAAAAAAAACTATTGAAAACATTGTGGGCAATGGAGAAAATGCTGTTAACCAGCATTTTCTCCATTTCCCACGATGTTTTCTACCTTATCAGAGAACTTGAGCTTATTTGTATAAATTTCGAAATTGTCGTCTGCAGATACTTTGAACATAGAGGAGCCAAAGAGTTGTCGTATGAGAAAGTATTAATTTGTCGTCTGCAAATGCTTTTGAAAATTTTTGTTGTTGTTTGTTAAAGAATTGATAAGCGTAATATGGTTCCAGGGAGCTTAAAAATATGAACATGACGATTTTTTCTCTAAACAAGCATCTTTATTAGAATAGCAAAACAATGTGGCAAACAAAAAAAACAGAAACAGAATAGTAGCAGCATTGGAATGATAAATCATAAAGTTAACTAGACATTTTTTTTTTCAAAACAGCTGTTTATCTTAAAAGGGCAGAATAGATCAAACAGACCTCTTCAGTTATGAAAAAGGAGAAGAAATATGGGAGTTTATTTCAAAGCTGTTTAGGCCAGAATAATTCACAAAGTAGCTGACAGTGTAGATCCAAGATAAGAATGAAAGACTCATCTTGATCTACACTGTCAGCAATAAAAAATTAACAGGGTTTAATATAATTTTTGTTTTATGCTTTAATTAACAATTTAGCTCGTGCAAACGTACACCTGATTTATCCATACTTCAGGAATTAAACCTTTTACTAAATAATCCCCAGTTTCAATGAATGTAAAGAAGAAGAATTTTTGGTAACATTGTAGAAAAAGGAGAAAATGCTGGTATCCAGCATTTTCCTTTTTCTACAATGTTTTCTGCCTCTCCAAAAACCATTGTCATTTTTTTTTGAGTCACATTTATCCTGCTGTCTGTAAATGCTTTCAGTTTGGACAGGTCTAAAATTTTGTTAAGTAACCAGTTAAAAGAGAGTACATTTAGGATAAAAACCTTTGAGTCTCTTTGCAAGACGACTTAGTAAGTATCTTTGTAAAATACGGATTACTGGCAAGAAGTTGTTTTACTCATGAATTACAATGAACCCCTTAGCAAACAATCACAACGTTAACAGAGAAGGCTTTTAAAAACATTGTTGGAAAAGGAGAAAATGCTGGTAACCAGCATTTTCTCCTTTTCCCACAATGTTTTCTACCCTATCAAAGACCATTTTTGTCACTTGAGCCACCTTTAATTTGTCGTCTGCAAATGCTTTCAATTTGGACATCTCAAAATTTTTGTTGTTTGGTAAAGAGGTAAGTGAAGACATTTTGGCATTAGAGAATTATCACTACGTATAGTTTCTCCCTCTCTGCTCATTTCTTCATTTCTTGCGTTGCACATCATTTTATATCGTAAATACCCCAGAAAATTCAAAGTAAATGTTTTTGAGTGCTCATTCGTTATACTGTATCGTGTCACAGAGCAAAGAAAGAATCTTAAATTTTGTTTATAGGATACGTGAAAGATTACACAGCAATTACGTCATTCTCTTTTCTATCTTTTGTCATCTGACACAAGAAATGGAGTTGTGCCACACAGGGTTTTACTTGCAGTCCATCAGACCAAGCCAGACATTTGTATAGATCTGTTTGGATAATGCCAATCTCAAAAAGCAGGTCCCAGTTCACCGTGTAGTTGATTGGTTTTCCGTTGATCCAAGTCCAGTTGTCTGTGGACAGATTTCCGACGGCGCCAACCCAGATATCGGCGACCTTTTCCCCAAAAACTGCTTGGAGCTCGTCAAAGAGGCCGAACCTGTCAACATCTGAGCTTAGTGTGAGCAGCTGACTGCCCATGCCCTCGCAGGTTTCTAGAGCCCTAGTCCAGTCCATTTTCCAGTAGACTGGGAAATAGTAACAAGTGTTGTTGATTTCATGCCATCCCGATCGACAACTCTCAATTGAATTCGTTTCTGCCATTTCCAAAGTCATTGCGCTGCGCTCGTCTATGGCTCTTAAACCTGTTAATAAGTTCCTCAGATGATACACTAAACTCAAAATCTCTCCTTGATTTCTTGACAATGACTTTGTATCGAAGACCACTGGTCTACTTGGATTCGAGCTTTGAACGCATGAGATTGTACAAAACAGGAGGACAACCGCGATCATCACTGCAAAGTTCATGTTTCTCTTGGCCACTCTTCTTGCAGCGTACCAAAGCTATGAGTTAACACAAAATCAGAACACTCTGTTTTTATACTTTCTTGAAGACATTTGTTTTATCAGATGATCCAGGATGTTTCCTTTCATCTTTCCCAACAGTCGGAGATATTTCCCGTCATTTGCTTTAGGGATGAGAGATTGAAACTGATACTACAAATGAGACACAAAAATCAAAGTACTGCAAGCAAAGAGACACGCAATGCTTTTACAAGCTGGAGTTGTGCTACACAATCACGATCAGAACATGCAGTCTGAGCCACTATTCGCCAGACGCTTTAAATTGTAGTCTTTCTCTAAATTTAAATTGAGAAAGTAACACGGATTCTGATTGGCTAAATCAATGGTTCAGGCATTCTGCAAAGTACTATTTTGATACGACCAGCTAGGTCCGTATTCGCCAACCATTCCTAACTCTTAGGCTGCTAAGCGCGACTCAAGGACCTTTTGCGGACAGCATAGATCAAAATCAGACTGCACAAAACGTGCAGTCTGATCTTGGATCTATCCTGTCCGATACGGAGATATCTTTCCCAAATCAGTACCCTTGAAATAGCAACATTCAAGTTTTTACTGTTGGCTTGACAGTTTCATTTCACTTATTTAGCAGGATAAAGTTTAATTTTGTTCCAAATTTCGATTTAGAAAGTGATGTTACGTCTGACTGGTTATACTACTTGGTTTATTCAATCAAAACTTGTGTTACTTTCAAATTTAGAAAATTGTTCTCCCAATCAGAACTTGTGTTACTTTCAAATTTAGAAAATTCTTGAGAACAAGACTGAAGACGTTCTGAAGAATAACAGGTAAATGCCAACCCAGGCTGGGAGACAGCGTTGATAGAATTTTAGTGCTTAATTTATGTACATGCATGCTTTTAGATTACACAAATTTTTGCCGGTTCCTTCTTAAATCTACCCTTTATTTTAAACGATCCTCTGTATGTACGAACATAAGGAAAAAAGACTTTTAAAAAAGCATCATGGAAAAGGAGAAAATGCTAGTCTCCAGCATTTTCACCTGTACCCCCACGTTGTTTACAACCCGATCAAACATTAATTTCGAGCACTTGAATAGTATTTATTTGATTTATTGTGTAAAATGACGTTAAAATGGACACAGGGTCTTGCATGGCTTAATGGTGAAGGTGTTGAATTCGCTATCTGGGGTCCCTGATTTTGATGCTAAATCGAAGTGCAGGGTTTTTGGTATAAGTGGCCCAGGTCATGAGACATCAGAGCCCTAGCTCTAAAATGGTGAAGCTGAGCTGTCGTCCAAATATGACAGAAAGAATATTGAAAACGGCGTTAACCCTTTACCAAACAATCCGGAGCTTCTTTTTGGGAAAAGGTTTTTGAAAATATTGTGGGAAAAGGAGAAAATGCTGGTAACCAACATTTTTCCTTTTCCCACAATGTTTCTTTCCTGTTAAAGGTAAAATCCCATTATTTCAAACTTTCAATTTGTCGTCTGCAAATGCTTTCAATTTGGGCCAGTCTAAAGCTCTGTCGTTTGGTGAAGAGCTCAACATCAAACGATCTGAAATTCGATCTTGTGGTAGATAAAAACATACAAAGGGCGTGTCTTGTTGTCCAAACTGGCTCTAATGAAGGGGAGTGCACTTTGTCTAAGATGCATATGTCTGGCAGGTTTTAGCCTTTTTTCACACAATCCCGAGTTTTAACGACCAGAGAAATCTTTGAAAACATTGTGGGGAAAAAAAATTGCTGGTAACCAGCATTTTCTCCTTTTCCCACAATGTTTTCTTCCTTGTCATAGTATTTATGCTCATTTGAACAAAATAACAAATTTGTTGTCTGCATCTGTTTTGAGATTGAAATAGTCTAAAACTCGTAACTTCATAACGTCTTGAAGCAGATTTGCAGCTGACGATTGTAGTTAAAACATATGAGCCGTGCTCTGTGAAAAGGAAGATTAATGACTCTGCAAAAACTATCGACACAGGTCAGCTTGCGCAGTCAGGATTTAGTCGTTTGTTAGACAAAATGGATTTTGTTGATCCATTTTGTGATGACTCGCTTGGTATAATGCGTCACGGAGATGCGTTAAACCCCCTTTTCCCTGGTCATGGCTCATATTTTATTCAACAATATGAGGACTTAGAATCATCCTTGTAAAATATGGATAATTATCAAGTACATACTAGTAAGTACATAAATACTTACAATAAAAACATTGCAAAATGGATACTGATCGTCACGAAGACAACAATTGTTTCTGCAAAATTGTTTCTGGAGTTCCGTTACCAGTACTTCGCAAAATGTTTTTGCCAAACCACTGGCTGCTTTTCCACGTAACCATCATCGAAACAATGATCAGCGATGAAAGATGGATGAACCCTCGCGCAATGACTATCATTCATCCTTGGAAAGAAATTGGTCGAGCTGGGGATTCGAACCAGCGATCCCCTCTTCTTAAGTCCTGTACGCTACAAACTGTGCCACCGTGGCTCGGCACCGATGAGGGTACGAGATAAGCTAGCATGTGGTTGTAATTCCACCTTATCTGGAATGCTAACAAGGATTTCGAATAGACATCTGATATCTTTTGAGACGTAATGAAAGGTGTAATTAAATCACTGATCTTCGTGATTAACTATCCCTTAAATTCTAAAATCATTCACAAGTAAGTGATCTAAATATACGAAATGAAAGTAGGGAACAAATGATGCGAGAAAGAATAAAAAACCTGAACAGAAAATACTTCTTTTTCTAAAAACAGACATAATGTAAAACACAAAACTGAATGTATGTACCAAGCTCTGTGAAAAAGCTGCAAAAAGTGTCGTCCCGTGTCAGCTAGCGCTGACTGCACAGGTTGACATGGGTCGAAACTTTTTGCTAATATGTAAATTTTCTGCATATCCAAGAACCGTTCTATTTCATGATAAAGTCGGTTGTTAGACAAAATGGATTCTATGAATTATGTGACAGCTTGCTTGGTATAAAGCATTGATCACGGAGATGCGTTAAAATCCCTTTTGCACGAGCTCCGCTCAAATCTATTCCATTTTCAATCAGTTTTCTGTGATCCAGACTTGTTTTAGTTTCAAAAAAATGACAGATAGCTTTAGTTACGATTGGTTCAGTAATTCTTCTTTACATTTTATAATCGCACCTTTTTCGAGACTCATCACATGGCCATAAGGCCCCCAATTCGTTGCTCATGAAGGACTTCGCATGACCAGAATCAATTAAAAAGGCATATGAGGCTTCTCTGGTCCTTTATAAATTCTGTTCTTCTCGCCGTTCTTTCTTGATTCCTCATCCGTTCTATCGTAAGGACGTCTTAGTGAATCCCTGCACAGAGTTACACCAAAGCCTGGACGATCCGGTAAATCAATAAATCCATTCGCCGGAAGTGGCTCGTCGGGAAATAGTCCTCCAAAGTATGGCACTATTTTATCGGCCTTAGGGCTCAGATTTATGTACTCAGCGACAGGACAATTACTGAAGGCATACTGTAGATGATAGGAGTATACACTTGATCCATGGGGTATAACTAACGTGTCGTGGGCGGCGGCAAGACCGACAACTCTCCGGGCTTCTGTTATACCGCCAAGCCACGTGATGTCAGGTTGAATAATGTCGACACATCGTGTATTAATCAGCTGTTTAAACCCATATCTATTATATTCGTGTTCTCCTGTCGTAAGCAGAACTTTAGACCCACGTAAGTTCTCCCTGACCTTGCAATATCCTTCATAATCATCTGGGGGCAGAAACTCTTCCATCCACTTCAATCCATACGGCTCAAGTTCCTGAGCCAGGCGAGTTGCGTAGGGCACAGTCATGGCCATGTAGCAGTCCAGTGCCAGCGGAAAGTCGTCTCCGACCTTTGCTCTCCAATGTTTGTAGAAGTCGATATTCTTTTTCAGCCCTTCGTCTCCAGCAGCTGGTCCGTATGGACATGGTATCTTCGCGCCAACGAATCCAAACTCTTTCGCTAAATCGGGTCTTGCAGTTGTACTATACACTGGTAACCTTTCTTTGGTTTTCCCACCTAGTAAAGCATAGACGGGTTCATTACGTAGCTTTCCTAGCAAATCCCATAATGCCAAGTCCACGGCACTGATTGCCTGCACCGGAAGACCTTTACGACCATAGTTCAGGGTCGCTCGGAACATCTGGTCATACATAAGCTCCACATTCCTGGGATCTTGTCCTTCAACAAACCTGCTCAAATGTTTCTCTACTATGAAACAGCCAGGTTCTCCGCCAACGGTGACACCAGCACCACAAGTGCCATCGTCCGCTTCCACTTCCACGACCAAAGATCCAAGAGCGTTAATTCCCCACGATTTTCGGAAAGGTTGGTAAAGCTCGTACATTGACATCGGATTAGCAACTGGATACGGATTACCATTAATCCAGTGATCATCTTCAACATCATGACAGTCGGCACCTTGGTCTCCCTTTACAGCTTCCGGAACGTATGCCCGGACAGCTTTGATTCGTGGAAATTGTCTAGCCCGACTCATTTTCTGTCTTCCTTAACTTTGTACGGTAGAAGTGTAACTAAATGATAATGCAACACTAGAGATGATAATCTATATATGCTGTATCTATCCCGGTCAAGGTGACGCATAATCAGTACTTTCATTGTTTAAGTCATTACCAAAGGACAAAATTTTAGACTCGTTCAATTGGAAATGATTTGCCAAAAACAAGTCAAAAGTGGCACAAATGGTGATTTTTATCTTTGAAAGGGTAGGAAACTTTGTGGGGAAAAGGAGAAAATGCTTGTTACCAGCATTTTCTCTTTTTTCCACGAATTTTTCCCTGGTGTTGTTAAAATTTAAGGTTGTGTGATAAAGGGTTAAACCTAGCTGTAAAATCTCAGAAGTATGAATTCTGATGTCGATGCTTTCTTGTTTTCACAATATCTTGACATGAACGACTCAGCTGTGGTGATTTCGAGAAGATGCAGCCTTACCATATTATACTACTCAAAGTTTGCTAAGCGCTAAGACTTCCTAGCACCATAACGGAGTCTATATTCTATATTTTTGTGATGTTAATATTGGAAATCATTCAGTAGCGTATTGAGAAGGTCTCCAGTACACACACTGCCCTGTATGACAGGCAAATTCCTCGTTCAAGTCTTGCAAATGAATGTACCCTCAATTTTCATAGTGTTTTGAGACACTGCATACATGTATCAAACTTGTGTACACTCTTTATTCTTAACTGTCTTTTGAAAGGCTGAACGGTTTTGCCGTTAGTATGGCAAATGCGAATCTTAGAAGATATTTATCAGATGCAGACATGTGGCGGGTAGGTGGAATTAACAAGGGGCTCTTCATCGTGAGGTTGGTGAGACACTTGGTGTGCACCATACTGTTATCACAAGAGCCTGGGCGAGGTACCAGCAGTATGGCAGACCTATCAGGCAATATGGTTGTTGCAGGAGAAGGGCTACATCTGCAGCTGATGATTGATATTTGGTCATCTAGACTCGAAGAAACCGCTTTGCGACTGCAACTCAACTGACCTCCAAAATGCTTCTGGGGCCAGAGTTTCGACTCAAACTGTACTCACACGGTTGCACGAAAGTGGCCTCCGATCGAGAAAACCATGTATTCGTATCCCCCTATCTCCAAACCACTGTCAACATCGATTTGTTTGGGCGATAGACCATGTTGGTTGGAGGAGAATGGACTGGCGACCTGTTCTATTTACAGATGAGTCCCGATGCTGCTTGGACTACACGGATATGCGTGTTCGAGTGTGGAGAAGGCCAGGAGAGAGGTTTTATGCGGCAAACATTGCTGAGCATGGTCGGTATGGGCGCGGCTTTCTCATGGTATGGGGCGGGATAAGCTGGGATGGACGAACTGACCTGGTTGTGCTCGATCGAGGTACATTTACTACCCAGCGGTATCGAGATTAAATTCTCGACACACAGGTAAGGTTATGTACTGGTGCTGTTTGCGATGGGTTCATTTTAATGGACAATAATGCTCGTCCTCACACGGCCCATGTTGTCCAAGAGTACTTGCAAAGGAAGGGTATCCAGCGTATGGATTGGCCATCCCGCTCCCCCGAGTTAAATCCAACTGAACACATGTGGAATGAGTTACACATCCGCATTTCACCCCGTCAGGTCCAGCCACAAATCATTCAGCAACTTGGTGCATTCCTTATCGAGGAATGGAATTCCATTCCACAAATGGTTATCCAAAACCGTATCAGAGGCATGCAAAGACGATGCCAAGCCGTCATTGATAGCAACGGGTCACATACTCGTTATTAGGCCCATACCAAATTAATCGCTAGCTTTTTTCGCAAATTCCGTTTTTTACTCGTTTTGGGGGAAAAAAGCCGTTTTAGTGACCATCCAGTTAAAAATGAAAATAAAATCAAAAGAGTGTATAACAAGTGTAAAATCTTTATAAACAATAATAAATAAAGCACAAGGTACATGTTCAACAAAAAAAATACCAAAAATTTAATTACAACCTGAGGTATGTACATGTACAAACAATATTCTTTGTGCTTAGCAAACTTTGATTAGTATATATTTGATGAGGAACAGGTAATGTTGCGGACAGGCACTTGATAGATAAATCGTAGATAAAAGTTCTTCTTCTTCTTCTTCTTCTTCTTCTTCTTCTTCTTCTTCTTCTTCTTCCTCTTCTTCTTCTTCACATTCTTCTTCTTCACCTTCACTGTATTCTTCTTTTTCTTTTTCGCCTTCGTCTTGCCTTTTCTATCTTCTTCAGTAGCTCTCCAGCAATGTATCAACTTCTCAAGAAAATTAGAGATACAAATACATTTTTTCTCTCTCAAAAATTATCCAATTTAAAAGTTTGATAAACTAAACTTGCCATAGATAACGATTTCTTATATAATGGAATCTAGAGAGGTAGTTTATAGAAAACAAAGAAGCTTTTGAAAGTAAAGGTTAGATTAAACCTGTGATTTGCATACGAGTTTACTGTTTACAGAATACCCTTAACACCACAACGGAAAATTGCTCCCTTGAAATCGTATCCCTATACAATTTCTACTTCTATTTAAGCGCCATAAGAGAAGACAGCGGCTTTTGTGTGCGGCAGCGATCAGGATCAGCCTGATCAGAACATGCAGTCTGATCTTATATCTATAACAACTGCTTATTTAGTTCAAGCTTATTAAATAAGAACTTTCTCAGTTTCAGTGGATTGTATTTTCAGCCATTAAAAGAGGTCCAGTTTATACAGTTGGTGCCGAAAGAGTCAGTTTAAAGCAATGCTAGTGACTCAGCCTTAACCCCTAGGCTGCTAAGCGTGACTCACTGACCCTTTACGGACAGTGTACATCAAGATCAGGCTGCAAAGAACGTGCAGTCTGATCTTTCATCTACACTGTCCGATACGGACATGTTGTCCACCAAAAACTACCCTTGAAATAGCAAAATTGGGGTTTTTACTATCGGCTCAAAAATTTTATTCCATTAATTTAGCAGGATAAATGTTAAATTAACTGTCCCGTGGGAGACTGCAGAGAATGTATACTCAGCGTCAATGAAAAGTCATTAGGTACTAAAGTTGAATAATCTTCACCTTACCACAAGAGAGAAATTTTCAGTTATGTTGAACGTTATTATACACATTTCCCGACCCGTATCTGACAAATTTCACGTGCTTGCACATCTGAGTAATCCATCTTTATTTGCGCGTGCAAAAATGAATTCTGATCAATTTTCTGAAGGCAAACTATCCAAGGTTCACTTTCTTTTCGTCTCTTGCCTGGTGACTTTTCATTGACGCTGAGTATATTTTCTGATCTTGCATAGCAACGTGCAATATTTTTGCAACATTCAATTTAAAACTTTCAAGGAAATTTATACTTTTTAAATATGTTTTATCAGAATTATCGGAACACTCGAGTTTTGAACAGACTAGAAATATCCATTTCATTGTTTTCTAGCCAGGGGTTAAAATGTGTGTCTCTCTATATAAGTCGGGTAAAGATAGATAAACGGACAATTTTATCTTCAGATGATGTGAAATTTCATAGTATGGACGACAACGTTGTACGTCGTACCTGTGAATAACTGTCTCTAAATTCGTATATCTACAAAGAAAGTGATTCCCACTTATACTGCCAAGAGCTGCTTAGTGCGCTTTTTGCAGACAATGTATATCAAGATCAGACAGCAAAGAATGTGCAGTCTGATCTTGAACCTACAATGTCCGATATTGCAAGATTTTCCCAGTGAATGAAGTTTAAACCGCGATATCGGGGTTTTACGATTGGCTGGAAAGTTGTAATTAGATTATTTAGCAATTTAATCCCAAACCACACAATCCCGTGGTTTAACGATCCTGAGGAAAGGCCTTTTGAACATCAAAGGAAAAGGCGAAAATGCTGGTAACCAGCATTTTCTCGTTTTGCAACAATGTTTTCTTCCACTTTATGGACACATCCTATTATTTAGACCATGTTCGAATTTGTCATCTGCTTATGTTTTCAATTTTGACAAGTCTAGAATCTTGCCGTTTGATATGGAGTTAAGCGTTAATGTAAGCATATAGCAGGGCCAGAGAGGTCATGTGTGATAAAACGAAGGTGTTGCACACGAAACTAGAGTTGTATTTCATTGAAATCATATATATATATTGCAAATATCAAGGATTGGATACCATTTTTATACCGTTTAGACCGACCTTTTCCGAGATGACGGCTATACAAATACCGAAAATGATGAAGGCGTTAATTAAGAACGAAGAGAAGGAATCTTACGAGTACACAGAAATTCCTGTGCCTGAGCCGATCGGGGATGAGGTACTGATCAAAGTCGACGCAGTATCGATTTGTGGTTCAGATATTGCCTTGTACAAATGGAACGAGATGGCGCGCATTATTGCAACGGTTCCATTCATCCCTGGTCACGAGGCCGCCGGAATTGTCGTCAAGTGCGGACCGGAAGCCAATATCGAAATTGGCGCCAAAGTGGGCGTGGAAAACCATTATTATTGCAGTGACTGTTATCTATGTAAGAATGACATGCGGGAAATTTGTATCAACATGGGACAGTATGGACATGGTCGTAAAACTACCCAAGGTGGCTGCTCCGAGTATTCTATTGTACGGCAAGGATTCTTGTATAAAATCACAAAAGGTCTATGTAAGTTACTTCTTGTCATTCATTTACAATAAAATTACCAATTTCCTTTGCACAAGATTAAAATTCAGGTAGATGCATCGAAAAGAAAAAGTAACCACACACTATTGTAATAACAAGCGGAATAGGCTGACGAACTGTGTTTAAAATGATAGAAATTGTATATAAGGAGATGACAAACGTTCAGGGAAAAGGAAAAAATGTTGGTTACCAGTATTTTTTTTCTTTTCCTCACAATACTTTCAAAAGTCGTGTTAATCAAAAGTCTCTTCCTCAAGATCGTTATATGGTTGTTCGGTTGGTTGTATGATGTTCAACGCTGTTATCAACTTTATATCAGTTATATCGCGGCGGCCAGTGCACCTATCCAGGCTTTGCTGGAGTTTTTTCTTACCAGTACTTTGCAGAATATTCTTCCCAAGCCACTCTTACCCACGTTACCGTCGTTACAACAACGATCAGCTCTGAGAGAGGAATGAATCATGTCACAATTACGATCATCAATCCTCGGAAAGAAATTAGCTGAGCTGGGTATTTGAACCCCCTGGTTTAACTCCTGTATGTTAACGACTGAGCTAACAGGCTCGGCAGGGTCGGTAAAACATAGAATTATTTTGTAAAGAGTTATTCTAGAGAGCACCAAATAAACAAGTACGATTTCAACAAGGCAAAAAGCATTAAAACGTTACAATTTTACAGCTGTCTTATGGCAGGTCATCTCAAATATAGGAAACACTATAGGTTCAAGATCAGACTGCACTTTTTTACGATCTGATCTTGACCTTCAAAGGCCACAAAACAACCAAGAGCTGTGCATAGAACCTCAATGGTTAATCCTTGTCCGTGGTTATGAGGTAAAGCATGGGCCTCGGAATCATAAGGTCCCGAGTTCGATACCCGGGAGCGGATATCAACTTTGACACTGTACTGGCTTAGTTTCCAGGAAGCAGAATCGAGAGAGATTAGTATAAGTTGCAAGAACTTGTTTCTCAATCGATGTAAAATAAATGTTTAAACATAAGTTTTGGAGAAAAAATATCCCCTTATCGGACAGTGTAGATCAAAGATCTGACTGCATGTTCTGTGCAGTCTGATCTTGATCTACACTGTCCGCAAAAGGTCAGTGAGTCGCTCTTAGCAGCCTCAGGGTTAACAATCCAATTGTTCCACAGCGTCCGAAGAAATAGCGTTACTGGAGCCTTGCGGTGTTGCCCACAATGGCGTCGAAAGGTTACGAGTGGAGGGTGAAGATGTTCTGGTCATTGGTTGCGGTCCAATTGGCTTGTTGGCGCAAAGTTTGGCCAAGGTTATGGGAGCAAAGAGGTGAGTACGTAGTGACGGCAACAGTTTCAAGCCCTACCCCGGTAATTTGTAATGAGTGGATTTCGGTTCTTTATCTTAACAATAAAAATTTAGACCTGTCTGTTTTGAAACCATTTGCATACAGCAAAACGAATGAGGCTCAGTTTAAAGTATTTACCTTTGGGGTGGTAGATAACTTGTGGGAAAATGAGAAAATGCTGGTTATTTTCAGCATTTTCTCCTTTTGCCACAACAATTTCCAAATCCTTTATCATCAGGGTCGTTAAAACACGGGATTGTGTTGTAAATAGCTATGCCATTCATAAATAGGTGCAAAATTCTACAGTTCGCCTTTTCTATGTGCAGCTGAATTGATTTCGCTTGCAGAACGAATGTAAGTTACTGTTGTTTACCTTGTTCAATATGTCTGGTGTTTCTGTAATTTATTTGGTCAAGTTTTCCTGAGACATCCAGTTGCTAGTAAGCCGAAATTGTTCTCTCTTTTTTTATCATTTATCAATCTGTGCCACTAAATTTGAAAGTAACACAGCTTCTGGTAGGCTAAACCAAATAAATGGTTTAGACAGTCGGAAGTTGTGTTACTTTCAAATTTAGCAAATCTTGGAGAATAAGTCTGAGAAGGTTGTTTAAGAATGGTTGGTGAATACGGACCCAGTATTGAATGTATTCGAAGATGTACATCTGCAGAAATGTTGTACAGATGTCTGCGTTATACCAAGTTTAGCGCAATACTGTATATGCACTTTTTAAACCAACTATACGCTAATTAAACCAAAACTTAGGACAACCATTTGAAAGAAAAGAACAAGAAATGAATTATTGAGAGTATGGCGTGGAAAAAAGAGCAGTCGTATGTTACAAGATATTGCTTTTTTCCACGCTCCTTACAAAAGTTTTACTACTACCTAACCAAGTTAAAGTCGTATTTGTACCATAACGGTATTAAAATGGAATATACTGCCCTGGTTTGGCTTTTTCTACTATCTTTTACAGGGTGATCGGTGTTGACATAGAAGACTGGAAGTTAAAACTTGCCAAAGACATGGGAACTGATATCGTTATTAATACGAAAGAGAAAGATCTCAAGCAGGTATATATATTGCATTATTAATAATTATTATTAATATGAGCCGCGCTCTGTGAAAAGGGGGCTTAATGCATCTGCGAAAAGTTTCGACCCAGGTCAGCCTGCGCAGTCCGCGCAGGCTGACCTGGGCCGAAACTTTTCGCTATTGGTAGATTTTCTGCATGTCAAAGGATCAGTCTACCTCATGATTGAGTCGGTTGTTAAAAAAAGTGGCTATTATGGATCCATAAGTATGTGATGGCTTTCTTGGTATGATGGATAACGGAGATGCATTAAGCCCCCTTTTGCCAGAGCATGGTTCAATTATTAATTATACAGCAGAGAAAGATGTTGACCCCTTCAGTGCCATAGTCGAAAACAGGGGAATGTGTGTACAACATAAATCAAGATCAGACTACACAGAAAGTTAAAAGTAACAGTGAACATGTTGATGACAATTGTAGATGACTTGGCTGACAAACAGTTCAATCAAGAACAGACAAAAGACACTATAAAACATTGTAAGAAATTCTTGGCAAAGTCAGTCCTAAAATGGCAGTTTGTTGGGTGGTTTGCCAATCTGAAAGCTTTCGCTTTCAGAGGCAGAGTAATATGACTGCCATGTAGTCTCTTACCAAACAATCACAACTTTTAACGACCCTGAGGTAGAAGGCTTTTGAAAACATTGTTGGAAAAGGAGAAAATGCTGGTAACCAGCATTTTCTCCTTTTCTCACAATGTTTTCTACCCTATCAAGGACTACTTACCTCATTTGAGCCACCTTTAATTTATTGCCTCCAAATGCTTTCAATTTGGACATGTTCAAAATTTTGTCGTTTGGTAAAAAGTTAATTCTTTTCTCAAATACTTGAGCCTGACCTCTTTCACCAACTTTAACTATTTTAACATAATGTGCAGTCTAATCTTGATCTATGCCGTCCGCGAAAGCCCACTCTTTTGCCTTTGGGTCAACTAATCAACTAATTAATTGGAATTAGTGACAAAAAAGAGAACAATTTCAAGAAGCGTATATTTCAAGGATATTGAAAATATGCTTGGAGAAAAAGCAGCCGCATGTAAAATTAGATTGTTCGTTTTCTCGTAATATTTAAAATGCGTTCTGATTAATGAGTGAACTCTTTACCACACAATCCCGATTTTTAGCGACCTTGGGGAAAAGGGCTTTTGAAACAATGTGTGAAATAGAGAAACCAGCAATTTCTCCTTTCCCACAGTTTTCTACCCTTTCAAAGAAAAATCAGACCGTTTAAGCCAGATTTAACTTGTTGTCTACCAATCCTTTGGGTTTGGACAAGTTCAAAGTTTTGTGGCTTGGTAAAGTGCAAAAACGTCTTATGATTGAAGGTTGTCGTGCATCGGTATTTCTACACCCTGTGTGTATCTTGCAAGACTTATGAAGTCTGTTTGATTGCATGTTTATTTGTATGTTTACCTGTATTTGTCATTTACAAGATCAAAACACTGAAAATACCGATAGACATAATTTCATTTCAACACTTTAACTAACAATCCCACGTTTTAATGACCCTGAAGAAGAAAGCTTTTGAAAACATTGTGCGAAATGCAGAAAATGCTGATAAGCAGCATTTTCTTCATTTCTCATTATGTTTTCTGCCCTATAAGAGAAGCTCAATTTGATCAATTTCGAATTCTGATCTGCAATGCTTTAACTTTATAAAATCTTCTTTTGTTTTTTCATTTAGTAAAGGGTTAGCCACACTGTGACAACACTGTAATTTATGGTGGTTGAGAACGTTTCTATGAGCTCACATCGCGGTAGCACGTCTAGGAAACGCTCTGGGAAACACATCCGGTTGGAAGTCTACCAAAATTAGTATGTTAAATGAGCATGCAAAAGTCATATTTTATGTAATGTATTTTCATTTCGTAAATTTCACTCTTTTTATGCAACAAATGAATTTTGATATTTTAGGCTATAATGGAGCTTACAGACGGTGTTGGTATTGGGCGGATTTGCGAGTGTAGCGGAAATGCCGCCATGTTGAATTCATGTTTCAAATACTTAAGAAAAGGTGGACGAGTCGTTCTTATAGGCCTTGTTAAACAGCCAATACATCTGGACAACCCACAGCCGGACTTGAGTAGGGATTTTATATTGTTTTTTTTTTGTATAATTTTAATAGGTTCTCTTGTAAGACATCGTTTTGCTAATTTTACATGCAAGTGCGCCATATAAACTATTTAGGCCTACCGGACGAAATTTTAAACTCTGGTAAAAATATTTTGCTGTGCCACACATTCAAAGACTCTTTAAAAATCACTCACTAAACAGTCTAATCTAATAGATTCACAAGTTCTATCTAAATAATTTTTTTTACTTTTATTTACACATAAAGCTGTTGAAAAATGGATTCCAGTTTGTCTCTAACAACATACATGGACTTAATTTCGTGGAGAAATACTACCTTTTGTACCAAATCATTCACTTTTAGTCATGTGTTATATCCATAATTCACTTTGATCTTTTGTATTTTACAAAGATATTTTACAAAGATGATTTTTAAAATTGTCTGCTGCAGGGCGAAATATGCCGAGGTACAAATCATCTGTTAAGCATATTGCTATTTTCCTTTCGTTTTTCGAGAAATAAAGTACAATATTTTTTTTTTAAATCTTTTGATGCTGTTTGGCTGTGACATACTGTTTCTATTCGCAGTATTTAAATGTGCCACAATCAAAACAGTACATGGTAGACGGATATTTCACACCTGGGAGAAGCTTGAACCAATGGTAGCAGAGAAAAAGATGGACGTCACAAAGGTCGTCACTCATCGCATCCCAATGTCAAAGTTTGAAGAAGCTTTCAAGGTTTTGTTTAATGGAACAGCGTGCAAAATAGTCATGGATCCATCGAAATAGCCTTAGGATTTAAAATGATAGTGTAGATCTATTGACCTTTTTTACTGCCACAAAAAAAAAATCGACTCTTTTTGTGGGCTATAGGTAGATATCCGCTGCATCTGAAAATGATTTTTGTCAAAATTATGCATTAGGTAGCGGTAAGTGTAGATCACGATTTGTGCAGTCCGATTTGTGCTGTCCGATCTTGATGTAGATCGACCGCAAAAGTTATTTAAGTTGCCATTGGCAGTCACAGAGTTAAAGGGATATCAAACACCGTAATTTATGAATGTAGAATTTCATTAGGCTCTTTTTTGACGTTTCAGTCAACGCATTGCAACCCTTTTTTTCCCTTTTTGCATCAGACTTGTTTTTTCTTTGAAAACAACTTATCAAACACAGTTTTAGTTTTAACGAGGACTTTTGGCCTTTTGCGGCAAAGTTCTCACGTGTATCCAAACAGCCTATTCGATGGTGATAATTCTCATTGCACCAGGATGTTTTTAAAGGCGTCTGCTGCAAATTTTGAGGAAGAAATGAGGATTTTTTGGGGGTAAATAAAATCATACATGATTACATACAAATACATGTTCATGAATTACATGATTCTGTGTTATAATTTTTTATTGTTTGTTTTCCATGTTTCAAAGACCGATTTATAAAACACATTCAAGAATTGTGCTTGTTTCTTACACAGTTCTATTTTTACATAGATTCGTGTTCATGTAAACTGCAGCTCTGAGAGATCTTCAGGTACCTCTCTGACAGGCTTCTACACATGACATCACGTACTTTGTCTTCGTAATAGGCGTTAAGTGAACTATTTTATGAAAAAAGATAACTTGGCTTTAATAATTATAACTTTGATGTCCAAAAGAGTTGCGAAAACATCATGAAAAATTAAAAAATGCTGTTTCAGATAAATTTCTCTATTTGGTACAATCTTTTTAAAATCCGACTGAATTCCATATTTGCATGAAGACAATAGCTGAAACTGTGGATGGCATACAAGGCATAAACATTTTTTTTTTTTCTTTTTTTCGCATTATTATTTCTTTATTTCCCACAATGCTTTATTATCTCCGTGCTTATTCGGGTATCATCGGATTTTTCCATTCATAAACACCTTGATTACACTCTGACCAATACGGCAAAGTCTTCATTCTTTGGTACCAAGTGTTCATGAGAGGCCACGGGTCAAGCTTATAGTTCCTCAGCTCTAGAAGGGCAATATTGGTTGCCATGGAAATGTCCACTAAGGTCATTTCATCCCCGCACATGTATTTCTGACCAGTGAGTTGACGGTTTAGGTAGTCGAAACATTTTCTCATAGCGCCTTCCTTATCTGTGTCGGGCGGCTTTGCTTGGAATAATTGTGGATACTGAAACAATAATACAATGTTACTAACGAGGTGTTTTCACATTGGCCTCGTTATTTGGCATCATCCTGTCGTGTTGGGTCGGGCCAATTACGACAGGCCGATGCCAAATAATAAGGTCAATATGAAATGACCCGATTACTGGTCTTTTTGTTATTAACGGCAAAACTATTAATATTCTGTAGTTCACTTCTTTTTAATACACGGCAAAATATTTAGGAACCGTCGTTAATCTAGGCGAAACGTTCTTTTCGCATAATTCCAGAGACAGAAAAAGATCATTTTCTGCAATTTGTTTTAATTAAAATGTATATCAACCAACAAGATTCTCTTACCTTCAAGTTCGTTTTATTTCAGCTTATCCATTACTGCATACTTATCTTGTAGGCTGGGACCGGTGCGCGTCAGCCTTGCAACAGCGGAAATGCGTTATGCAGTCAACGGTAAAATTTCAACCCAATGTAAAAAATACTCAAGCCTTACACATTCATAAATAAACTATTCTTTGTAGCAGAGCCGATATATTAAGCGCCAAGATAAATCAAAAAGGATCTTTTTGAGGTCTAGTTAAATTACCTATATGGCGGAGGAATAGTAAACTGTGAGGAATCTCGTATAAACCGAATGCGGGAAAACAGCGTCTAACGGCCGATCGATTACGGATTACCGGAGTCTTAGCCGAATCCGTACGTTTTTTCGTCGATGCAAGGGATGTTAAAAGAATCCCATTAGAGTGCTCTATCCTTAAATGAAATGTCACTCAAACGTGATACAGGCTTTACTAAATTTGCAGCATATTCCATATCTAAATTTGATAACTGGTATTTTACTGTACTTCCTCTTCTTACCATATATTCGCTAATCGTCTTGTAGACTGACCCAAGGTCATAGTGTAGTAAGCGATCCACGACTGCCCTTTGTTGTAGGTCTTTAGGATAAAGTTTGGAGTTCTTTGCATATCTTGATATGAGATAGGTCATTATCGGCCGACTGAAAGACAATTGGAAAACAATTAGATATATGACTATGATAAACGTATAAAGGTATTGTTATCATGTCACATGTTATCTGATTCACCAGACGACAAAATTTAACACTTGTCGAAATTGAAATTATTTGCAGACAACAATGTGTTTCAAAGATGGGATTAGTCTTTGAAAGCGTGGAAAATATTTTCCCGGTGGTCATCGAAACACAGGATCGTTGGTAATGGTAAAACTCTAAATTACATGTAAATGAATTTGCAGCCAAAAGTGATACATTGTGATTTCAAAGTTCTTTCATCAGAAAACCTCACTGTATCGGACGGCTTTTATCCAAGATCAGACTGCACCTATGTGCAGTCTGATCTTGACCTGCGCTTTCCACAAAAGAACAAGACTAAAACAATTATGCTAAACAAACTAAATGAATTTGCAGCCAATTGTGATATATTGTGATTTCAAAGTTCTTTTCATCAGAAAGAAACTCACTGTATCTGACAGCGTATGTCCAAGATCAGACTGGACCTTCTGTGCAGTCTGATCTTGATCTGCTGCGCTGTCCACAAAAGGACATTGACTTGCAGTCCAAGGGTTAACACACAAGGAACGGGCTGTTGGTACGTATATAGGGAAGCGTAAAATTCGTTCGTACTCCAAAATTTAGCAACAAAATTTTAAATCGGTCTGTCTCTCTCTTCATTATTTTGCTCCGTCCGTGCTTCGTCTTCATCTGCACTTTTCAAAGGCATTTGTTCTGTCGCCCTATTGGTCGTCAGTCAAAGTCGGGTAACCCACTCGCTTATTCTCATATCGCTGTTGTTTTTTATACGCCATTTTCACGGGAAAATGTAGACATATCGAACGCATTTCATAGCTCATCAAATTGAATTATTTAATGAATACGTTAGTCCTGGGCCATATTTCTTAAATTGAAAATTCATCTTACAAGCTTACATTGTATATATACGGTTTACTTGAAACTATTTTTTATTCACAAATTAATAATCAAGAATTAATAAACCTACCTTTCCCATAATGCAAAATTCCCGTCTTGTAGAGTTGGCACGGTCGTATCTGGGTTAACCTGTAACACGTGTCAAACCATTGAACATGTATCTCAGAACTACCATACACGCAATGTTGTCCAGATCATTGAATGCCTTTTCTTCCACACGTTTCTTAACCCTTAATCACACAATCCCGACTTTTAACGATCAAAAAAAGAAGCCTGTTGAAAACATTGAGGGAAAAGGAGAAAATGCTGGTAACCAGCATTTTCTCCTTTTTCCACAATGTTTTCAACCTTTCCCAGTACAAATTACAATTTTTAGTCACATCTATTGTTGCCTCTGCAAATGCTTTCAATTTGGGTAAGTGTGAAAATTTTTGGTTTGATAGAAAGTTAATGTAATATCGAAATCGTGGAAGGACAAAATTATACCTTTAGATATTTCTTTTGGTTGCAAAATATATTTTAGTATGATATATCCTGTAATGTATCATATATGAGTAATTTAAGAAAAAGCAAAAAGGATCGGGTCCAATTATATTGGACAGGCTACCATCAGTAGTCTATTCACAGGCGCTATCCCACTACTGCTCAACACGGGAACTTTGGCCTGCTGTGTTTCCACCCTGGGCCGGTTCGTTCCTCCTTAGTCAACCTGGACACACCTGGGCTCCCCCGAGTGGCCCATATTGATGCCGAGCTTAGTGCGGACGCCCGATCGACACAGACAAGCTGACAATAGGGCTCCTGCCCTCAAATTGTCCCCAGATCCCGGCCTCCAAGTAGCTAGATTACAGGAGCACGCCACAATTCCCGGCCGGTCACGATAAGCAAATACTGACAATTTGAATTAAAAAAAAATAAATCTTAGAATTTTTTTTATTCAATTAATTTTTAATTTAAAAAATAAATTGCCTTTTCCATTTTATTTTTAAACAATTTAATTTCGCTAATCGATATTAAAAAAGTGTAATTAAAAAACAATCCTATAAAAATTGACATGTGAAAAAAGCGACACGTATACAGTCTTCATGGCCGTTGGCGTGGGATTCATCGACGTCATTTGGCGGGTAAAAAACGATTGGTAACGTTAGTTGCTAGCTTTCTATGTAATATGTTACCCTCTGGCAGTAGGTACTTCTTGATAACATAGTTGAAAAAGGAGCAGTTGCTTTTCACAAATAATTTCTTCATTTGCCACAATATTTTAACATATGTTCATGTGTGAAACCTTAACTCATGATTTATGTCCAAACTTTAAAGGGAAATTTTTAAATCAGTGATATTTTAATGAACGTAACAAGCCGATATTGTTCTTAGAAAAGTGTATATATCCTAATCTGTTCTATTCTATACAGACTTTGTTTAACTCTTTACTACACGACAAATTTTAGGCTGGACTAAATTGAAAACATTTGCTGACAAAAAATTAAATTCAGCTTAGAAGGATATTTCTATCTTTGAAATGGCAGAAAACATTGTAGAAAAAGGAGAAAATGATGGTTATAAACATTTTCTCTTTTTTCTACAATATTTTTCTAAAGCCTCCTTCTTCATAGTCGTTAAAACATGGGATAGTTCAATTGACTAACTACTTACCTTGGCAAATTCCGGTGTTTTATGCTCGCCCTTGAACAGATCTAAGTATCGTATCGTTACTGGTATATCGGCCGCTTTGGCCGTCATCCAAACTGCACGAGATGGCGCACTCAGTCCGTGAAGGTATAAAATCAGGTTCTTTGGAGCCGAGGAGCTGGACCCGACTCCCATCTGAAACCAGTGTTTTTTTTTTTAATTTCTTCACAACACACTAAAATTGTAGACTCGTCGATATAGTACGTGTTTGAAAGCGACTTATTGAATGTGGTCTAAATGGTGGAAATTGTGTTCGAAACTGGGTAGAAAACATTGGGGGGAAAAGGAGAAAACGCTGCTTACCAGCATTGACCCCTTTTCCAACAATGTTTTCAAAAAGTCTCTTACTCAGGGTCGTGAAAACACAGGGTCGCCTGGGACAGAGTTATTTTGCATGAAGATTGTATAAAAAAAAAAAAAACATTGCTATATTGAGAAAGTTTCGGCTTTTTCTGAAGAAGGTTACTTACTGTAATTATGTAAAATGCTGAATTTCAAGTTTTCAAATGGGAGGTATGTCCAACCAGCGTCTTTTTCATTACCTAGGTATATGATATGATTTATGTATCCTATAACTTGTATCTCGACTGATTCACCCCACTGTCACAAAATTCAGAGTCGATAACAACATCTTGCAGCCGACTTTCCGGACATGCGGCATCTTAAACTGGTTACCAGGCGATATAATTTAAGACCTGTCCAAATTGAAAGCATTTGCAGACGACAAATTAAATGGAGCTCAAAAGATGTGCCATCGAAGGGGTAGAAAGCACAGTGAAAAGTAGACAAGATGCTCGTTACGAGCATTCCTCCTCTCCCAACAATGTTTTCAAAAATTTTCTCCCCCCGGATTATTTAAAGTCAGGGTTGTTTGGTAAAGAGTCAAGGTCATTGTTGAAAAAAGAAAACACTCACAACTGGCAGTTTCTACTTCAGCAACAATGTTTTCACATGTATTCATGTAATGAAACTTATCCCTTTACTAAACAACCCCGAATGACGCTGAACAAAAAGGCTTTTAAAAACATAGTGGGAAAAGGAGAAAATGCTGGTAACCAGCATTTTCCCCTTTCCCCACCATGTTTCCATGTTTTGTACACTTTGGAAGATAAATTTCATGTTTTTAGTAACATTTAATCGGTCAAACAAATGAGTCATGCTCTGTGAAAAGGGGGCTTAATGCATCTGCGAAAAGTATCGACCCAGGACAGCCTGCGCAGTCCGCGCAGGCTGACCTGGGCCGAAACTTTTCGCTATGGGTCAATTTTCTGTATGTGAAAGGATCGGTGTACCTAATTATGAAGTCAGTTGTTTAAAAAAGTGGCTATTATGGATCCATACTTATGTGATGGCTTGCTTGATGTCATTCATCACGGAGATGCATTGAGCTCCCTTTTGCCAGAGTGCTGAAAATACATTCCACTGAAACTCTCATAAGCTTGACTAAACAAGAGGACGGCATAGATCCAAGATTAGATTGCAAGTCCTTTTCAGATCTAGATCTATGCCGTCCGCAATAGCCTCTGTTCTCGCCTTTGGCGCCGGTAGGAATCAGTCATCCATGTTTTGAATAAATGTTTTTAAAGATCTGACAGGTTTGCTGCAATATGTTTTTAGGTGGCTTTTGAAGATATACAGGAAACGAGCAGTACTGTCTTTTCAAACATGTACTAAACAACACCGGGTGTTTACGACCTTGGGGAGAAGTTTTTTTGAAAACAGCTCGGAACAAGGAGCGATGCTAGCATTTTCTCCCTTTTCCATAATGTTCCACTACCAGAAATTTTTGGCCAATATGTAAGTTTTTTTTAATGTGTCGTCTGCAATATGCTCTGGCAATTATGATAAGTCTAAGATTTTGTCGTCTGATAGAGGCTTCAATGGAATTACTCCACCACCTTTTCCAATAGTGTGCATATCATCCAAATCGATTTTTTTTTTTTTTTTCATTTTCTTTAAATAACGTTAGTTTTAGAGATTACTCACGGGGTGAACCGTCATCTCCTCATTTTTATCCCCGACACACAAACATAGCAACATCTTGGAAAAATACGATAGTGATTTTAATAACTAGTTGTAAAAAAAGATCCCTTCACTGTGTCAAGTTTAATAATAACTATTCAAAGTATAAGTAACTTTTCAAAACAAAACTGTCTTTGTGTCACGGTGTTTAACTTTGAATAGATAGACTTTTAATGTTCATTGTATGTTCTATGACCAGAAATTGCTTTTATCATGTTACACCAGTCTATATCAAATTCGAGTTTACTTTCATTTTAAATTTTTAATATATTCTGTTTCTGACTAATGGAATAAATAGTTATGTTCAGAAAAAGACAGAAGACATACGGGTAGAGGAAATGTTTTTTTTATTGACAACACGAGAAAATCAAAGTATCGAGAGTATCAAAAATCATGAGGAAAAAAACTCGGAAATTCTTATTTCGGGGACAATTCTCACGAGATTCAAGCGATACTAATTGATTAGTGAAAGGGAGAACAACATTTCTCTCACACAACGGATCACTGTAGCCTTCATTCATGCCGAAAAAAAGCCAGAGCCTTACTTCTTTCCCAGTTGATTGATTTAAAATTCTTCCATAATTGCAGACGACAAATCAAAAAGTGGTAAAATTGAACTGAAGTTCTTTAAAGGGGTAGAAAACTGTAAGAAAATGTTACAAGTATAATCTCCATTTCCTACAATGTTTTCAAAAGTGTTCTTCCTCAGAGCTGTTTAACACATTACCACATAATCCCGAGTTTTGACAATCCTGAGGTAGGCTTTTGTAAAGATAGCGGGAAAGGGAGGAGATGCTGGTAACCAGCATTTCATCCTTATCCCACAACGATTTCTACCCTTTCTGATACAAATATTATCATTTGTACAAAGTGTATTTGTAGCCTGCGACAGCTTTTAATTTCAACCGATCTAAAATGTTGCCATGTTTAAAGTGTATGACAAAGGATTGTTTGGTTAAACGTAAAGAAAAGAGTGTAGTGCAAGTTGCAGGTAATGAAACATCCAGAATACTAGTACTTTTTTAGGCGCACTGTCGTTGTAATAGTGGTATACTGTTTAAAAAGGCGGGGAAGGGGAGGAGGGGGAGGTTAAACGCCAATTTTATACTTTACCAAATGACAAAATTTTAGACTTGTCTTAACTGAAAGCATTTGCAGGAGACAAATTACGTGTGGCTGAACAGAATAGATTTGCATTTAAATGGGGAGAAAAAACTGTCCGAAACGGAGAAAATGCTAGTGAACAGCATTTTTTTCCCCTTTCCCCACAATTATTTCTTATTTCTTAGGGTCGTTTGGTAACGTGTTTAGGCTTATTTCTAATAGAAATTTAGGGTCCTGCGTGCCTCAGTGGTAAGGTGTAGGAGTAGAAACCTGGAGAACCCGGGCTCGAGCCTCGCTGGATGCGCTTTTTTTTTTTGTATGTGTGTGGGGGAGGAGTGTCCTTGAAAGCACTAGCCTTGTGCTGGTGAAATCCAGTGACATACGTGCCTATTCTTGCTGTCGCTGTGATATGACTGAAACGTTCAAAGCGGTGTAAAACACTACTTAATAAATCAATCTAACAGAACTTGGCCTAAACTCACGGTTGTACTTACACGAGTACGTCGTATTAAATTTAAGTGACGATACTACATCCATCAAAAAATGTGTCATGTGACCGGGCTCGGTATTCACTGATTACTCAAAATTTGCTGCTAATTCTTCAAACCAAACTAGCTACATGTATCTGATTGGTCGAGGCGTTCTGTTTTGACCAATAAGTTGGCTGGTTAAGGAATTTACCATTAGAAAAATATTTCGAATGGTTGTTGATAACGTATCAAGAGTAACATTTCCCTTGATTGCAAATTATATAGTAACTGAGCCATGCTCTGTGGAAAAGGGGTTTAATGCATCTGAGAAAAAAAAAAAAAAAAAAAAAAATATCGGCCAATTTTAGCTTCGCAGTCAGCGTAGGCTGACATGAAGCAAAATTTTTCGCTCTTTGTATATATTTTCTGCATGTCCAGGGACCATTCTACCTCATGATTCAGTTGGTTATTGAAATGAATTTTATGGATCAATAATCACATGATGACTAACTTGGTACAATGCATCACAAAGATTCATTAAAACCCATTTTGCCAGAGCATGGTTCATAATATATTAGCCTTGGATAGTCGTTATCATCTGACTTTACTGATGGGACTTTGTGGTACTTGAAGCTAATTTCAACAGTATTTCGGCGACAGTGGACATTTACGTCCTGTCTAGTTCATTAACTAACTCCAGGGCTTGGAGAAAATGCTATGCTATGCTAAAAGCAACTTTAACAAGGACTAGCTACTCTAGGTATTGTCAACAAATCCAAGGCCATTACTGGCGTCTTGTCAGCCGCGACCAGGGATGTATTTTGCGGAAAGTGAAGAATAAGATTTTGTCTTGACGAGACTTTAAGTGGTTTTTATTCGTACTCCAGTCATATCACGGCGACAGCTCGTTTAATAATATTTTCGTGGGTTTTGTTAGTACTTGGCTGGGGGGGGGGGGGGGGGGGGGGGGCTCTGTGCTGAGGACAAACCCAATTGAGCGACGTTGCTGTGAGAATCGAACCGGGATTTTTTTTTTAATCACAGTTCCAATACTTGGACTACTGAGCTGTGATAAGCTTTGCGTTTGCTGAAAATTTCTACTCAATTGTATATACAGACAGGAAAAAATAAGGGACTTTACCATAGTAACAAATGAATAAAATAAAAGCCTTACCCGTGGTTTGATAAATACTTCTTCCGGTTTCTTTTTGAAACAGACGCACAGACATAGACCACAAGTACACATAATGTTACTTTAAGACAAAATTCGATTTGATGACAAAAATCCAATTGAAAAAGCCTAAGTAATCAAACAAAAGCAAATCATTCCGTAAATTATTATTTTAAGTTGCCATTACTAACACATATTGGTGTCGTGTGTTCTTTTTCACCCTTCACCAAAAAATCCCACGTTTAGATGAACCTACGGAAAAAGGCTTATGAAAACAATATGGGAAAAGGAGAACATGCTGTAAACCAGCATCTCCTTCTTTTCCCACTAGGTTTTCTACTCTTTTACAGACCAATTCCATTATTTGGATCAGTCTTTTATAAGTCGTCTGCAAATGCTTTCAATTTGGACGAGTTCTAAAATTCTGTCTTTTCGCAGAGAGTAAAACTATTTTCACACACTTCCGACTCTGAACAATACCATGTATAAAACAATAGTTTCACTTCATTATTTTTACTCTATGATCCACAATGTTTGGAAACAAATTAATATCTTAAACACCACTGAATACGCTTTGGTGAACTATGCCTGTAGACAAGATCAGACTGCAAAGGACGTGCAATCTGATCTTAGAACTTCACCGTCCGACAGGGGAATTTTTTCCGTTAAAAAGGACTTTGAAATTCAAATTTTTCGGTTTTTTTACGATCTACGAGATATGGTCATTTGATTCATTTAGTAGATTAACCTTTTACGGTATACTCCCGACCTGGTTGCTCAGTGGTTAAGCGTAATTGACTCGTGATCTGGTGGTTGCGAGTTTGATACCCGGTCTTTCTTTCCGGCGAATTTTTGCCTCTCACCTCTGAGGCATGTGAGAAAGTAGTCAGTGGCTTTGTGTAAAAGGTGAAAAGAATTATAGTCACGATCAGACTATCCGTGTATAAGAATCCTGATCTTGACCTGCGATTTCCAGTCAAGGGATACGGGTTAACTTTTAGATCGCTGAATAGAGTGAATCTGACGATTTTCGTCAGTCGGGAAAATAATCGTCAAATGGTTTCGGTCTTACAGCTTGCGAGAAAGAGTAAATAAATCTCAAGAGTCAATTAATTAAATTAAAGAGTGTATTACTCTCAATTGTTGATTGATAGATCAATCAATTCTTATCACAATGACCGAGATATAGCAGGACATCATCACTCCTCCCAAAATGCAAGAAAACTTACTTTTTGCACCGATCCATCAAAATCAGGCAAGCTCTTCTGAAAAAATCAAAAACTGGACAGTCACTAAAACACGAGGTATTTGAGGGAAGGGAATGTCTTTGATTAACCCTTTACCAAACAATCCTGTTTAAAGGATCATAAGAAAGGAGGAAACCAACATTTTCTCCTTTTCCGACAATTTTTTCTACCTTTCCCAAATCAATTTTCTATTTTTGAGCCACATTTAGTTGTCGTCTGCAAATGCTTTCAATTTGGACTAATCTAAAATTTTGTCGCTTGGTAAAGAATTAACGTGAAAACGTTGTTGGACGTGGAACAATATAGCTCCTTTACCAACATTTGTTTAAAAGTAATCTATGAAAGGGGCAAAAATTCGTTGTTTTTTTTTTTTTATTAAAAATGTGAAAACACAGAAAGTGGTTTGAGCGCACCTAATTTCAACTTGCTGCCCCAAGGCGAAATGAGCAGTGACGTGGCAGGTGCAATTTGAAATACCTGTATTTTTTTTTTCTCTTGAAAAAAAAAAAAAACCCAAACATTAAGCTTTTTAAATGAATATTACCTTTAGAAAATTTTAGATAAACGTTTACCTAGAATAAAAAGTAAGAGCAACCAAGACATCAAAGCTACAAGTTGACAATTTGAGACCTGTGTTATCGGCTGGGAGTTGTGGCGTGCTCCTGTAATCTAGGTACTTGGAGGTCGGGATCTGGGGACAGCTTGAGGGCAGGAGTCCTACTGTCAGCTAGTCTGTGTCGATCGGGCGTCCGCACTAAGCTCGGCATCAATATGGGCCACTCGGGGGAGCCCAGGTGTGTCCAGGTTGACTAAGGAGGAACGAACCGGCCCAGGGTGGAAACACAGCAGGCCAAAGTTCCCGTGTTGAGCAGTAGTGGGATAGCGCCTGTGAATAGACTACTTATGGTAGCCTGTCCAATACAATTGGACCCGATCCTTTTTTTTTTTTCCATAAACACGATAATGGTCTAACGGAAATTTTTGACAGTATACAGCATTACGGAGATGTATAAAACTCATTTTTGGTACATTTATTTTACCGATGCTAAACTAGGGCTATATACTGTCTTGCCAAAGGCCACTGCCTACTAGTACGAAAAACTTTAGAGTCTGTGTCTCCTGGTCTTGAATCCTACACCTTCACTTCAGTGCCTTGCAGAACCCTCCACTCAGACTGGAGCTAATCCCCTATCTTTATTCTGTCGACAGAGCACGGGGCTAATCAGCAACAGGTTGTGAGACTCAGAGTTCAAATCATAGCTCAGCCACATTCTTTCCAGGATCTGGTGAAGGTCATAGAATGGCACACAGAATCACTGCATATAAAAACTAATTAAATCTGTTTAATACAACACAAAATGAACAAAATAAAAATAATGAACAACACAAAAGCAACTTTTCTACCTTTACTAGCTGACAGTTTAGCACATTCTAACTTTAATAGGAGCATGGCAATTAACTCCTTACTGAACAACAAAAATTGTAGATCCGTCCAATTTTCAAGCATTTGCAGACAAAGCTTTAAACTTAGCTCAAATGAAAGCAGCTGTCTTTGAAAGGATAGAAAACATCATGGAAAAAGGAGAAAATGCTGGTTACCAGCATTTTCTTTTTCCAAAATGTTTTTGAAATATTTTCTTTTTCCACAATGTTTTCTTTTCCCACCATGTTTTCAAAAATTTTCTTTGTAAAAACTTAGGGTTGTGTTGCAAAGGCTTAACAATGGCCTTACATTGCCTCACATTAACTCCCCCCCCCCCCCAAACAATGCAGCAGACTAATTTATTAAACATTGTAGCAAAAGGAGATAAAGTTCATAATCAGTACTTGCTCCATTTATCACAACAGTTTCTTTTGTACCCATTTATCAAGCCTTGGACCATGTTAATTATCCACACTCAACATGCGTGCTTTAAAAAGTCTTTCTCTGTTTAACTCTTTACCAAACATCAAAATTTAAACCTTTTCAAAATTGCATGCCTTTGCAGATGACAAATTAAATATGACACAAATGGCTGGATTTGTAACCAAGTTGTCAGAAAAACAATGTACAAAAAGGAGAAAATGCTTTTTACTGGTATTTTCTTTCACCAAAATGTTTTCAAAGGCACTTGTCTAAGGGTCATTGAAACTCTAAGGATTGTGTAGTCAAGGGATAAAAACAAAAGGAGTTATTTCTTTACAAAATAACAAAATTGATATTTGTCTTTGGAAGAGTAGAAATCATTGTGCCAAAAGAAGAAAATGCTGGTGACCAGCACTTTTTCCTTTCCTCGCAATGTTTACAAGAGCCTTTCCTAAGGGTCGTTCAAAGTTGTGCTTGTTTTGGTAAAGGGTTAATACATGTTGCTTGCTTAACTCTTTACCAAACGACGAAATTTTAGACTGGTCCAAATTGAAAGCACTTGCAGATAACAAAATAAATGTAACTCAAAAATTGAAATTTGTTTCCAGCAGGGTAGAAAACATTGTGGGAAAAGGAGAAAATGCTGGTTACCAGCATTTTCTCCTTTTCCCACAATGTTTTCAAAAGTCTTCTATCTCAGGTTTGTAGAAACCAGGGATTGTTTGGGAAAGGGTTAAAGAGATTTACTGGTAACTTGGTCGACATCTAAATCTATTAGTCTGTGTGGAAGGTCCAGAGAAAAATAAAACTATTTAAAACAAATGACAATATCTTTTTTTAAAAATTATATAAAGGTATACATGACAACGTTTGACAGACTTAACCATCATCTACAAAATATTTATCTGTTTACGAAAAGATAATTGAATCATGCTATGTGAAAAGGGGATTTAATACATCGGCAAAAAGTATTGACCAAGGTCAGCCAGTGCAGTCCACTCAGGCTGACCTTTGTCAACAGTTTTATGCTCTGGGTCAATTTTCTGCAAATCCAAGGACCATTCTACCTCACAAATCAGTCTGTTGTTAAACAACATGAATTTTATAGGTTCATAATTATGTAATGACTCGCTTGGTATAAAGCTTCACAGAGCTGCAATTAACCCCCTTTTGCCAGAGTATGGTTTATATACATTGTACATATTGCACTTCCCATTATTGGTGAACTAATTAACTCTTTACCAAACGACAAAATTTTAGTATTGTTGAAATTGAAAGCTTTTGCAGATGACAAATTATATGTAGCTCAAATTGTGGAATTGTTTCTAAAAGGGTAGAAAACATTGTGGAAAAAGGAGAAAATGCTGGTTACCAGCATTTTCTCCTTTTCCCACAATGTTTTCAAAAGGCTTCTTCCTCAAGGTCGTTAAAAGTCGGGATTGTGTGGTAAAGGGTTAAATCAATAAAAAAAAATGCTGAACCTTGAAAGGTATTTACATATATTCTGCAAATTGCAACCTCTGGTGTTGTTTATGAAGAGTGTAGAGCATGATCAGTCTGCACATGTGCAGTCTGATTGTACTCTGCACTCCTTGGCATGCAATCATGTGTTTATCTGAGCAGTCTGATCATGTTCTACACAATCAGGTGTTTCTGCTTTGCTTTACACATTTAACTCTTTGACAAAACAATACAGTGCTTGTAGGACCCTGAGGGCTTTTGAAAAAGTTGTGGGAAAAGTAGAAAATAATAGCATCAAACTTTTTCGACTATTCCCACAATGTCTTCTATTCTTTCATGGTGAAAGCCCATCATCACCTGTGCTACATTTGATTTTTTGTCTGGTAAGGCTTTTAATATAGACAATTCTAAAACTTTGTCATCAAGTAAAGAGTTTCAGGCTATTAGTGGTTGCAAACAATATTTTTGGATCCTTTAATTATTTCTTACCCTTTACCATATAAAAGGGAGAAAGACTCTGGAAAAAATAGTGGGTAAAGGAGAATTACTCTGGAAAAAATAGTGGGTAAAGGAGAAATTACTGGTTATCAGCATTTTCTGCTTTCCTCACAATGTTTTATACTCGTTCAAAGAAAAATTCCATTGTTTGAGCCACATGTAAATCTTTACCAACGTGACCCAATTTCAAACTTGTCTGTGATATCAACATAACAAACATTCTGACTGTGTTTAAAGAGTATCAGGTGAAAAATGTGGCCTCTAGACTGCACACAATGTTTTTCAGAGATTTGGCCAAGTGACCTACTTTTTGACCCGACATAACTAAATTTTGAATTCGATCCAGATATCATCAAGATAAACATTCTGACCTAGTTTCATGAGTATCTGGCTGAAAATGTGACCTCCTGACTGCACCCAAGGTTTTTCAAAGATTTTTGCCCAGTGACCTACTTTTTGACCTGATGTGACTGAATTTTAGACTTGTCCCAGATATTATCAAGACAATCAATCCGACCAAGTTTTAAGAGTATCTGACTGAAAATGTGGTCCCTAGACTGCTCACAAGGTTTTTCAAAGATATTGCTCAATGACCTACTTTTTGACCCGACATAACCAAATTTTGAATTTGTCCCAGATATCATCAAAACAAGCTATCTGACCTAGTTTCATGAGTATCAAGCTGAAAATGTGACCTCTAGACAACACACAATGTTTATCATAAATTCTGCCCAAGGACCTACTTTATGGCTTGACTTGACCCAATTTTAAACTTGTCAGAGAAATCATAAAGGCAAACACTCTGACCTAGTTTCATGAGTATCAGGCTGAAAATGTGGCCTCTATTGTGTACAGAAGGTTTTTCTAGGGTTTGGCCCAATGACCTACTTTTTGACCCTACATTACCCAATTTCAAACATGTCCGAGATATTATCAATACTAACAACTTGACTAAGTTCCAAGAGTATTGAGCTGAAAATGTGGCCTCTAGAGTGCACAAAAGGGTTCCTATGATTTGGCCTAGTGACCTACTTTTTGATCTGATGTGACCCAATATCGAATTTGTCTGAGATTTTATCAAGACAAACACTCTGAGCAAGTTTCATGAGCATCTGACTGAAAATGTGGGCTTAATGTGCACACAATGTAAACGTAGATGACCGCACGATTGACACAGTACAATCACAAAAGCTCAAATAGAGCACTTCGTGCTCAGGTGAGCTAAAAAGAAGAACGAGCACATTCTGATTTGATTGATGGTATTTCTTATTGTTTCTTACTAAGATCACAGTCTGTTTGATCATACAGCTATTTAAAAATCTACATGTGATTGTAATACATTTACAGGAATACAACTGAACACTGTCATGTTGATTACTTGGATCTTAGATCTGCTAGCACTATGCTTCTGTCATCTACAAATTTGGCATGCATGCATGTCTGAAAGAAGAAAAGAGAATTCAAAATTAATGTTTTTGAAAAATTTTGAATATTTGCAATGAAACACAAATAATTTCATTTATATGTATTATTCAAAATCTTTCTTCTCAAATACTCATTGATACAAGTTCAGAATGAAAGCGGGAATGAAACACAATTTTTTCCCAATTTTTTACACAATGTACATAACTGTCACACCTCTTTTTCATGAGCAGATGTTTGTTTT
The DNA here is from genome assembly GCA_946811185.2 of Hippopus hippopus. Lineage (NCBI taxonomy): Eukaryota > Metazoa > Mollusca > Bivalvia > Cardiida > Cardiidae > Hippopus > Hippopus hippopus. Next base: position 37,276,167 of record OX328096.1, read on the forward strand.
GTAATAAATTTAACGCTTTACTAAATATCAAAATTTTAGACTGGCTATTTAGCAGACCGCAAATTAAATGTGGAACAAATACTGAATTTGTCTTAGAAAAAGTAGAAAACATTGTTGGAAAGTTTCCTAACATTTCCTCCTTTTCTCATTATGTTTTCAAAAGCTTCATTAAAACATAGGATTGTTTGGTAAAGAGTAAATAAAGAATGATATCTCTCCATTCAAACCATTTCAAAGATTGTGTGACTTCTTTTGATTATATGCTCACACTGACCATTCCAAATAGCATCTCAGTTCTTTTTGTATTGGCATAAGGAAGGCTATGATGAACTGGTTACTCTTGCCTGTTTTTTTAGGTAAATATCTTAACCAATGCCAAAAACGAAAAAAACCTTGACACACTATCTTCTCAAGCAAATTTGCATAATCACTTTGGATAAACGTTTCATGACCACATGTAAAAAAGTAATTGAAAAAAAAAAAAGAAATGGCTCATTACATCAGTTCGGACAGGTCTAAAATTTTGTTGTCAGGTAAAGAGTTACTGTACTTCCAACTTACCTCAAACACTGGAGGATGTTTTGTATGTTCATGGTGGCCTCTTTTGTTACATCTACCCACTTCAGGTAACCCTTTATCAGGGGTTAACATGAAAATACCAGTCCTATGTGATGGTAAAATAGAAATGATCTTAAGCTTCTACCTCATAAACAAATTTGGGATAAATAAATTGATTATTTTCAGTGTTTACTAACTATTGCAATTTTTTTTATACAATCCTTTCATGTTGATACATTCACTGCTGTCTGATATACATTTTAAGCGCACAACTTTGAATAAACAACCTTGAACAGTATGAACAATCAACATGAACAAATGCTAATGCAAAATTCTAAATTGTCGAAGTTGAAAGCATTACTTTTGTAGAGGACAATTAAATGTACCTTAATTTGATGGTTATCATCTTTGAAAGATTAGAAAAAATTGTTGGAAAAGGAGAAAATGCTGACTAAAGCCTTTTTCTTCAGGTACATGAAAACCTGGGATTGCTTATTACATGGTTAAACTATTATAGCAAAACTTTTAACAACCAATTAATGTTATGCTTTGTTCTGGACATTCTGCCAAAGTTAGCCCTGCATACCTTTTTCAAATTCATACCTAAAAACAGAGCCTATTACAAGTCCCATCTACAGTTTGCAAGCAAGATACACTTTCTATGACATAAAAAATGACACCATGAATCAACTGAAAAATTAGGTGTAAAAGCAGCTATTCTTACTCATTAAATTTAGGCGAACAAACAATAGCCACTGCCTCTGGCATCAGTTGTTGGTATGGATAATGTGTGTGTAGATCTACACTGGATAAGAATGCAGTTTGACTAGGGTGTGTCTGAAATAAAAGATAAAAAAAAACAAGAGGGCCATGATGGTCCTGAAGTCGCTCACCTGAGTCTTCTGACCCAACATGACCCATTTTCAATCTCTTGAGGTATCATGACAAACATTCTACTAAGCTTTCATAATTATTGGACTGAAAATGCCTCTAGCATGTACACAAGCTTTTTCTAGAATTTCTCTCAGTGACCTACTTTTTAGCCAACCATAACCAATTTTCCCATTGTAGATATTATCAAAATTAAGATCCTGACCACCTTTCATAAGTATTGGAGAGAAAATTTGGCCTATAGAGCATACACAGGGTTTTTCTAAGATTTGACCTACTTACCTAGTTTTTGACCCAACATGACCGAGATGTCATCAAGAGATGTCGTCTGAGATGTCATCAAGACAAACAATCTGACCAAGTTTCATGAGTTTTGGACTGAAAATACGGTCTCTAGCGCATACACAAGGTTTTTCTAAGATTTGACCTAGTGACATAGTTTTTTACCCAACATGAACCATTTTTTAACTCTTCCGAGATATCATCAAGTCAAACATTCTGACCAACTTTCAAGAAATTTGGACTGAAAATGTGACCTCTAGAGCATACATAAGGTTTTTTATAAGATTTGACCTAGTGACCTAGTTTTTGATCTGACATGAGCCATTTTCAACCTCATCCGAGATATCATCAAGACAAACATTCTGACCAAGTTTCATGAGTATCTGACTGAAAATGTGCCCTCTAGAGTGTACACAAGGTTTTTCTAAGATTTGACCTAGTGACCTAGCTTTTGACCCGACATGACCCATTTTCAAACTTGTCCGAGATATCATCAAGACAAATATTCTGACCAACTTTCATGAGTATCTGACTGAAAATGTGGCCTCTAGAGCATACACAAGGTTTTTCTAAGATTTGACCTAGTGACCTAGTTTTTTACCTGACCTGACCCATTTTCGAACTCATCCAAGATATCATCAAAACAAACATTCTGACCAACTTTCAAGAGTTTTGGACTGAAAATGTGGCCTCTAGAGCATACACAAGGTTTTTCTAAGATTTCACCTAGTGACCTAGTTTTTGACACGACCTGACCCATTTTTAAACTCCTCTGAGATATCATCAAGACAAATATTCTGACCAAGTTTCATGAGTATCTGACTGAAAATGTGGCCTCTAGAGCATACACAAGGTAAAAGTTGATGACAGATGACGGACAACGCACAACGTACGACGGACACAGCACGATCACAAAAGCTCACCTTGAGCACTTTGTGCTCAGGTGAGCTAAAAAGTAAACATGGATGTCCACAGTTCCAGCTGCATCTTTTTTATTGATGAGTACATAGAGGCTCATTTTACCTTTTACTACACAATGCCGAGGTTAAACCACCTGAAGAAGAAGACTTTTGAAAACATTGTGGGAATAGGAGAAATGCTGGTTACCAGCATTTTCTCCCTTTTCCATGATATTTTTAACTATAAAATAGACAGAAATTATCATTTAAGCTACATTCATTTTGTCATCTGCAAAAGCTTTCAATTTGGTAGAGAACAAATTTTTGTCATGGTAAATGGTTACTGAAATGGACTTTCTGATTGAGGAAATCATCAAACCATAACACTGTACTTATAATGGTACTTTTGCCAGAATACTAAACAAAATGGCTCACAATATACATCTAAGATCTAACTGTATGTTTTGTGCAGTCTGATTGTGATCTACACTGTTCATAATGTCTGATCTTGATCTACAGTGGCTGCAAAAATGACTAATGATTGATTATATGATATTTAATGTGCTTTAAACATTATTTCCAGTTATACTGAGGTGGCAAGTGCACCCATCCATGCTTTGATAGAGTTTCTTTTTACCAGTACTTCACACAATATTCTTCCAAAGCCACTGGCTGCTTTCCCACACAACCATTGTCTAAATAATGATCAGCAGTGAAAGAGGAATGAACCCTGTCGCATTCACTATCACAAGCCCTTGTAATGACATTTGCCAAGTTGTGGATTCGAAATAGCAATCCCCCATGTTCAAAAGTCTTGCACTTTACCAATTGCAGTATGGGGCTCGGCACAAAAACGACTTAAGTTGTGTTAAGGGCTAATGTAATTCATCAGCATGAATTTCTGTGACTTTTTATAACTATACAAATTATTCTTTCAATTATGTTCAACATTATGAAAATTTACAGCATAATTGCCATAGCAAATGGACTTTTTGCTAAAGACAAAATTTTAGTCTTGTCAAAATTGAAAGTAATATAAATTAAATTGGCTCAAATGATGGAATTCATCTTTGGAAGGAAATATTGTGGAAAAAGGAGCAAATGCTGGTTACTAGCATTTTCTCATTTTTAAAACAATGTTTTACTAAGTCCTCCTCCTCAGGACTAGTGAAACAAAAGCTTCGCAGAGCGGCGTATATATGCCCGAAGGGGCTTGTCAGTGAAATGGGTTAAAATCGAGAACGCCTACAGAGATCCAAATTTCAAGAGTCACATGCACAACTACACATCATAGAGATTCATTGTGGTAAGTTTGAACATATCCCAATGGAAACTGTAGGAGGAGTGCGCACACAAGAAATTGCTAACGGATGGACAGACGGACAACCGGGGCCATAACATAATACGACCTTTCGGGCGTATAAAAAAGGTTTAAGAAAAGCAGGAATCCATACATGTATCCATCCTAGAGACAACAAATCATGGCCATCCTGGTACTCGAACAGATCTTCCTCTCCCTCCGCAACACAACTGTCTGAAGTGCCTGACTGTTTGGGTATTAGCACATGGGTAATTGTGAAACAACCTCTCTCCTGTAATGGTAGAAATTCTAGTATAGAATGCTCTGGAGCTTTTCCCTCCAATTTTTTATTACAATTTATTATTATAAAACAGGAGAGCACACATGTCATTAAAACCTCCACAAACAAATTTTAACCCTATCCAACGACAAATTTTACACCCTTCCAAATTGAAAGCATCTGCAGACCACAAATTTGACAGTGGTATAAATGAACTTAAGTGTTTTGACAGTAAAAGAAACCTAGTGGGGAAAGGAGAAAATGCTGGTTTTATCTGCCAATGCTTTCAAAATGGAAAAGACTAAAACTTTGTCTTTAATCAAGGACAATAAAACATCCAATTCCTCTCGAATATCAATTAACTCTTTGTCCATTCTTACCATTTTTCCCGACAGTATACCACATGTCTCTATGTTTCTCGAAGTATTTGGTTCTGCAATTGTCAGGAATTTAACGACTATGTCCCGTGGCACGAACACATCTTTTAGGCCATATTTATTGGAACCAGAAACTCCTGTACTCAAGAAGTGATCTACTGGACTGGTTGCTGGTTTTGTACTTCTATCAACTTGTGGTCTGAAATGAAAGCACTCCCATATAAATTTGTTTACCTCAGTGCAATGAACATTTTACCACACAGTCTCGAGTTTTCGTGACCCTGAAAGAACAAGTATTTTGAAAACATGGGGGAGAAAGGAGAAAAATGTTGGTAACCAGCACTTCCTTCTTTTCCTAAATTGTTTTCTACCCTTACATTGACAACTCCCACAATCTAAGCCCCATTTACTTTTTTGTCAGTGAATGCTTTGAATTTTGACGAGTCTTAATATTTGTGTGGTAAAGGGTTGAAGATGCTTTGTGGATATATATTGAGATCAGACTAATCAGGACAGGCAGCCTGATCACTGATCTACACTGTCCATCTTTGACAAGATATTTAAGCCAAATGTCATGAAATTGGAATATATTGGTAGTTGATCTTTACCACATGAAAGTATTCACTTAATTTGCATAGTGCTTTCAGGGTAAACAAATGAGCCATAGATGCAGATGGCTCATCCTTCTTTCCTTCAGCTAAACATTACACAACAACTTTTGAGAAATGAATGTCAAATAAACAAAAAGACACATTTTCTGTTTTCTCAAAAAAACACCCAGTTAATGCAATATAAATGCTACTTAAGTTCAGACGTCCCTCAAATAACAGTATAGATCAAAGATAAGACTGTAAATACTCTGCAGTCTGATCTTGATTCTACACTGTCAACAAAAGCAACTTAAATTGTAATTTGCATTATACTTGTTTACCAACACTCTGAGACACAAAGATTTATAAAAGTTGACATTTCTTACACGACAAAAAAATCCCTCTTTTGTGAAGTATATCAACAAATTAAACAATTAACACAGAGACTCAACCGAATTTAAATGAGCCATGCTCTGTAAAAAGGGGGCTAATGCATCTGCAAAACGTATCCATCAATGTCAGCCTGCATGGTCCGCGTAGGCTGACAGGGGCCGAAACTCTTTGCTATCTTTGAATTTTCTGCATGTCAAGGGACCTGTCTACCTCATGATCCTATTGGTTGTTAGACAAAATGGGTTTCATAGATCCATCAGTATGTGATGACTTGCTTGGTATAATGCGCCAAGAAGATGCACTAAGCCCCCTTTTTGCTACAGCATGGCTCATTAATATTGCTTATCATTGGCTACAGTTTTCTGTACATCTTTCTAATCTTCTAACTTCTGCAACCTAGAAGTCTAAAAAGTGCAACAACATATAACAGAGATATCAATGAACATCTTACCTCCTGCTTACAACTTTATAAACCCTTTACCAGACAACAAAATTCTACACTTGTTCAAATACAAAGCAGTTGCAAGCGACAAATCAAAGGTGGTTTAGGTGACAATTTTTCTTGTACAGGGTAGAAAACATAGTCAAAGGAGAAAATGTTGTTTCTCTTTTTCTTTCACAAGTTTTCAAAAGCGTTCATCCTTAGGGATTGTTTGGTTTAGGCTTAATCTTGAAGCAGCTAACTCCAGGGACAGGAGACGACACGGTTAACAACAAGAATTTTCTCCTTTTATCACAAATGTTTCTGCATGTACTCATGTACTAAAGATGAGTTAATTTCATTTATTCATATTTTACAAGGATGCCTTCAAATCTGTTTACTACATTTGAGCATTAGTTTAACACTTTAACAAATAATCCCTAGTTTCAACAACCCTGATGAAAAAGACTTTTGAAAAGATTCTGGAAAAAAGAGAAAATGCTGAGCTCAGCATTCTCTCCTTTATCCACAATGTTTTCAACCCTTTGAAAGACAAGTTTTGGCTTTTAACTCTTTACTGAACAACAAATTTTTTGACATGTCCAGATTAAAAGCATTTGCAGACGACAAATTGAATGCGACCCAAATGATGATTTCTTTTTAACATTTAGTTTGTTGTCTCCAAATGTTTTCAAAATGGAATTGTCCAAAATATTGTTTTCTGGTAAAGACTTTAAATGATTGTAGAGAAAAACCCTTACCCACTAATGGTAAGATTACGTTTCAGTTCTCTATCGGGTATACTAGGTGTGTTGTCTATTGACAGATTCTTCTCCAACTTTGGTCTCTGACCTTGTCGAAGGTCGTTTGGAATAAAACTCAAATTCCCAGATGGCACACGCTCACGCTCATTGTTTAAGCCAGCCCCTGGTCGATTATCAAAACCGGGTATAGAATTGTCTATCAGTAAAATATTTGGATCATTTTTATCCCTTTGTTTCTGTCTTTCTTTCTCTTGAAGGTCACGGAATTTTTCCTCCTGCTGTTGCAACCATAATGCCTCAGATTCCTCTCTTAGCTTCTTTTCTCTCTCTTCTTCCTCTTTTTGCCTTGCCTCTTCTTCTAACCTTTCTTGTTCTTGACGTTTGGCTAACTCTTCAGCCTGCTTTCTCTGACAATGTAATGTTAATTTTAATTTGAATGAGTCAATTTTATTTTTTTGTTAGGCAGAGAATAAAGCAATTAGTCAAATATGAATAAAATCACCTGCAAATTTCACTTGATATCATATCACATGATTTCTTTTCTAGCCCATAAAGAACATACTGGTAGCCTAAGAAACTCAGTGGTGATGTGAAGGATTAGAAATCTGAAGGCTTGTGAGTTTGAATCCTGTCTTGGCCAACACTCTCCTTCAGCACTAATGAAAGTCTCTGTGGGAGGATTCCTTCCTCTCTTAACACTGAACACAGCTCATAGCTGAACATAAAACATGTCTTTTCTTATGTGGGCAAGCAGCCAGTGGCTTCCAAAGAGTGTTGTGCATAGTACTGGTGAAAGAAGGTTAAGGACTACATGGATAAGTGCTCTGGCCACCATGATGTAACTGAAATACTGTTAATTCTCTCTGCTCCAAATATATAAACAAGACCTCTATCAACAACTAATTATACACTCCTGTTAAACCCAGGAAGAGTTTCATCTATAGGTATGACTAAGAAAGCAGGCATTATAGATTCAAGATCTTACTGCACTGAATCACAGTTGGATCTTGATCCATCCTGTCTGCAAAAGCCCCTGTTTTTTGCCTGTGGTGCTGACATAGTAAAATTTTAAAACACCATAACATCAAGCTGACATATCTAAATCTTACAGTGCCCAATCAATTTTCATTTTCAGAGAAAAAAGACCCAAATTTTGCAATGCACAAAGCTGTTTTTGATCAGTAATACCCAAAAACAGCTGTCAGATAGTACATATCCCAGACAAATCTGCATACTTTAAGCAGTCTGATCAATACTTGCAAATCAGGAAACTTAAATTGTGATTAGCACCATCAGAGTAAAATGCTTGAATCAATTCCTTGACACACAATCCAGAGTTTTAATGATCCTGTAGAAAGAACCTTTTTATAAAACCTTGCACAAAAAGGAAATAGTGCTTGTACTCAGCATTCTCTTCTCTTCTCACAATAATGTTTTCCTCCCTACCAAACACAGATCAAATCAACTGATCCACTTTTGTCATCTGTATATGCTTTCCAATTAGACAAGTCTAAAATTCTGTCATCTGGTAAAGCGTAAAAAAAAAAAGAAATAAAAATTTACCTCCTCTTCTTGTCGAACCTTTTCCAACTGCGTATATTTTGATATCAACTTCCCTTTTATTTCTTCTGCTACAGGAAATACCTGCTTTACTTTCTGAAATGAAACAAAATGTTGCAAAAGTAATGTTACCTTCTGTATCATAGAAAGGGACTAGAAGAAGTCCAATGGTATATAAAATTCGAAGTGCTTCCATCTGCGTTAGCCCCTCCAAAACGTTTTTTTTTTTTTTGACATCTTGTAGCAGAAGAAGAACTGATATAAGTCAATGTGATAAAATTAATTCCTCTCTCGCTGCTGAGCATTTTTCTGAAAAAGGCCAAATGGAAAAGCAAAGAGTGGCTTGGATAGTGTTGTGAATTTAACTTGTTAACTCTTTACCATGTGACAAATTTCAGGCCAGTCCAATTGAAAGCATTTTGCAGACAACAAAATAAAAGTGAATAAAAAGTTGAATTAATTTTAGGAAGGGTAGATAACATTCTGGAACTAGAGGCGCTTGAGCGCCTGTATCGCTCCACAGGCCTGATATTTCTATAATGGCGAAAGGAAGTTTTTAACAATTATCATTCAATCCTGCATTTTAGCTCACTGAAGAAACAATTTGGTAGACAACCACCATAGGAACTTACCTGCAAAACAACAATGAAATCCAATGAATAGTTTTAGAGAAGAAATTTTTCAAAGATTTTACTTTATACCATAAAAGGAAAATGAGTCTCCCATAAAAGCCATGTTTTTTGACAGATCTTTTTTTTTTTAAGGAATTCTGTAAACCTGTATCTAAGGAACATTCCTGCAAAATAATAATGCTATCCAAATAGCCGTTTGGGAGGAGAAGATTTTTAAAGGTTTTTTACTTTGGTTGCCATGGCAACCAGAATTCTTCATGGAACACAATTATTTGAAGGAATTTGAAAGAGGACCACCAAAGGAACATTCCTGTGAAATTTGGTAAAAATCCAGTCAATAGTTTCTGAGGAGAAGTTTTTTAAAGAAAAAGTTTACGGACGCACGCACGGATGAACGAACGGACGGACGCACGACGGACACAACGCCATGACAATAGCTCGCTGGCCTTCGGCCAGTGGAGCTAAAAATGAGAAAAATGCTGGTTACAAGCATTTTCTCATTTGTCCAAAATGTTTTCAAAAGACTTCTTTCTCAGGGTTGTTCACTGTCTGGGTTGTGTGGTAAAGGGTTAACTCTTTTCCAGAAAACAACACTCTAGGTTTTTCAGATGGCATGTCACAGGTGGCTTATAGATGAAAAATGTCATCAGTTTGGTAAAAAACAACACTGGTTACTTGTAATTTCTCCTATTCCCACAATGTTTTCGAAAGTGTTCTAACAGCGGATGGCTAAAACAAGGGGTTGTTTGGTAATAGGTTACAGAATCATTTGAAATGTTAGATGAATAGATGAATAGCGTTTTAAGGCCCGTCGACAACTTAGGTCATATTGGGCGCACTTATTTAGTAAACAATAATGCGAGGTGAAAATAACATACATGTGCAACAACATAAGACAAACATGATAAATGAGGAATGGACGAAACACAAAATGATGCCCCTTTTGTCGCCTTTTACGACATGCATGCTGTCACTTTTGTTCCGCCAGATGAAATGGCAGATGTGACGATCGCGGAACTGCAGTGGTTTATTCTTATACCCCCGATTAAACCACACGGGGTCCCACAGGCCAATTGATTCCCATTCCAAACCCTATTTACATCGAGAAAAAAATACAGGATTTGGAATAAGAACTACCCAGCCTGCTGCAATCCTACGAATTACGAGGAAAGCAGCCGTTTGTCTCTAATTTTAGTCGCCTTCTACGACATGCCATAGAGAAAGGCCGAGGTCCTATTCTACAAATTAAAAAAAAACCCGGGACCCCACGGGGACATTTGAAATGTAGGAATAGGTACACTGGCCATTGTGATTGGGCATAAACACCAAGCAAACAAATAAAGATCAATGAAATGAAAATAATGTGTGAAAAGGAGCAGATGCTTGAAACAAACAACTGTTCCTTTTCAAATGTTTTTAGAACCTGTCAGTTGCAGGAGTATACAAAAATGACATATATGTAATTGCTATAACTTTTAAATAAGTAACATTGATATCATACCTGTCTGATGTTTGTTACTTCATTTTGAGGGGCTTGTTTGTAACCAGGATGTTTTGGTAATTTTTCCACAAATAACCTGAAATAGAACTATACCCTGATCAACCACTTTTTAAACAAACAATACAGAGGTTTAAAGGGGCTTTATACCAGATTTTAGTTTAGTTTAACTGTTTACCACACAATCCCAAGTCTTAATGACCCTGAGGTAGAAGCCTTTTGAAAACAATGTGGGATAGGAGAAAATGCTGATTTGTCTTCAGACAGAAAGAAAAAATTTTCTATCTGTCTGAAGACAAATCAGCACTTTATCGTTCTCTCACAATATTTTCTATCTGTCTGAAGACAAACTCTATTATTTGAGTCATATGAAATATGTCAACTGGGAATGCTTTCAATATGGAATGGTTAAAAAAGTTGTCATGTGGTAAAGGGTTTAAACATACTTATTTTACACTGACTGAGAAAGAAGTTCTAGTAACTTATATTAATCTCTCTTGATTCTGCTTCCTGGAAACTATACCTGTACTTGCACCAAGTGTGTGGGCCAATGAAAAGTCCCGAAATTGAGACCCGCTCCTGAAAATCGAACTCAGGACCTTATGGTTATGAGACAGACGCTCTACCTCACAACCACGGACACCACAAAACCAGACTTTGTTTCACATGGTTTTTAGAAAATCTGAACAAAGACTGCTAACTTCAATTTGCTTTCAAGGATGGCTTTAAAATCAAAACATGGACTGAAATACTCCTACATGTAAAATGCATGAGGAATTATCAAGTCTTTTATGTTTTCACTGTCAAATTTCCTACCCTGTTAGAATCAGAATAGCAGTCATTGCATAAGAAGGGATAAATTGATGCATTTGAGCTATGCTTTGTGGGGGCTTAATGCATCTGCGAAAAGTGTCGACCCATGCCAGCCTGCACATTCCACTAAGACTACCCTGGGCCGAAACTTTTCGCTATTGGTCAATTTTATTGTATGTCTAAGGACCAGTTTACCTCATGATTAAGTTGATCATTAAAAAAAGGCTGCTATGGATCCATAAGTATGGATGGCTTGTTTGGTATAATGCATTACGGAGATGCATGAAGCCCCCTTGCACCAGAGCATGGCTCATTTTTAACATGATGTAATAAGAGCTGGCCCCAGAAAGCTCAATGGGTAGATTATTATATCTTATTAAAAGATTGTCATTTTACTGCATCAATTCATTCTAGCAGCAACTTGTTTGCTAACTTTTCATTTGTCCACCAACAAAAAAATGGAAATATGCACTAGCCATGACTAAAAAAAGTACAACTCTGCCCACTCAGACAGTTGATTTTGCTATCCATGAGGAGGTGCTATGATAGTGAAGACTATGAATACTTACGTGATAAACTTCATGTACAGGATAAAAGCACTTTCATATTCTCCCTCGTCTTTATAGACTTTTGCCATTCTTAACATTTCAAGTCCAGATCTCAAATATCTCCTAGCAGGTACTGCTTCCTCTACCTCTACTTGCCCAGCATATGTTGACAGTTCCCGCACCTTGGCTGCAGGATCTCTGATGTAAGAAAGGCTCAATGCAATGTTGCTTTTGATTGAAGCCGAGGCCATTTTCATATCTCATTCTGCAATTAAAATGACAAAGTTGCTGTAATGGTATCACAAGTTTGTGAGACATATATAATTATTAATCAAAATTACACTGGCTTTAAATGGAATTTGCCCATTAACAAAACATGGACCATTCACACATTCATGTACCGATACAAAATTAATGAGGAATCTGAGAACAGCCAATTATTCTGACAGAGGCCCATAAAAGGTCCCTAGTGAACTCAAAATCAGAAATAGTCTGTGAATGAAGCTTGTATAGGTCCGTCATTTAGTGGTATGTGATATTTGTCTGTAGGTCATCATTCCGAGATTTTGGTCTGTAAATGGTACCTAAGTTGACATGGTTACTAGTGGCTGGGTTCTCACTGGGTCCAGAATCCCAAGAGTCATTGACTCTGGGGGCAAAACTTTCAAGAGTGAGTCAAAATGGATTTCCAAAAGTTAAAAAGAAATGTTTATAGGTCATTACTTGCCTATTATGTAGAGATAAGGGTAAAATAAAGATAATTTTTCATTTATATTCTTTATTCATGGATAGAAATTAGATAAGAAAATACCTCATCTTATGTACAGACTTATTGGAATGAAATGGATAGATGAATTTTAACTTGCAGCCCTAGCATGCAATTGATCTTGATGAATAAACACACACAAACAACAAAAATAAGTGTTTAGCAAACAACAAAATTTTAGGCTTGATAATGTTTTAGGCATTTGCAGATGTGGCTGGAACAACTTGATTTGTCTTTCATAGCTTAGATCATAGTGGAAAAGGAGAAAATAATTAAAGTGTTATTTCGTTAAATATTCTTCTTCTTTTTATGTCCAATAACTTCTTCTTTCATATTCACACGTTCCAGTGTTAATACTGTAAGACAAGAAGGGTCCCGGGTCAAATGAGAACTCTGAAATGGTCCATGAAAAACTCCATGAAAAGTCAGATAAAAGACGACAATGAAAAAGATAATATTATTTTGCTTTGAGACCTTCAATCCAAGGATTTCTACACTTTCAAAGATCAAATTTGCCTTTGAGTAAGAGTTATGTTCTGACACCTGCGATAAAACAATTTTTTAAAACAATGTAAACATAAAGCCATGTTCTGGCATCCAACATGTAAAAAATGTTGGTGTGCCTCTAACTTTGAACAACAGATTCTTAACAATAGCTAGTTTTTTTTTAAGAACTAAATGCTTAGTACTATAATACTGGTTGATAATGCCATTGTTTCAATTGAAATTCGAGAGACAAATCCAGTGTAAGCAGCCGTCTTTAGGGTTGGTATAGACAGGTTGAACAAATTCTCCAGATCCTTGTTGAAACAGATGGTCTACCACCTCTACAGAGGGTGGAATCTGGTGTCCGATGATAACAGGTTCTGGAATGGTCAAGCTCCATTGATCATTACTTCATCTTCCATGTTGAAATACCCATCTATGGCAATGTTAAAGTGTACTATGGTGATGTTACAACAGAACGTCCGGCAAACAACATTATCTTAAGGGCAAACAACGTTATCTTAAGGGTAGTCCCCTAGTCCTTGTTTTGTCCATCAGTTCATGAATATTAATTTTATCTGCTGGTCTGTCTTTTGTATGGTCACTTAGTCCGTCACTTGTCTTTAAATCTGTAACAGTCTGTGTTTTGTCAACAACCATATAAGTTCCCTTTAGGTGTCATTTAGAATGAGACTGTCTATCACCATACTGGTGGTACCCTGAAGTGAGTTATCTAAGTAAAAGTCTGTGGTCAACTCAGAACTTCATTTCAAAACACAGAAAAACAGGTAGTAACATAAGAGCAGCAAGTTTCAGTGGGTGTTGTCTCATCATGACTCCATTGTTTGCGAGCTCCTTGCCAAAAGTTGCCTCATCCATTATTCTATCTAATTGTTACTTCTTATTTGATTTATCTGAGAATCAGAGAAAAATGACAATTGACATGCGATGTTGTTATTTCTGACTCACAGTCACTGTTTGATGATTTTATCGGTGTCATAAAATTTTAACACGTTCGGCATTTTGCTAAAGGTATAACTTACTATAGAGGCCAACTTTTACATATTATCCAGGCATCAGTGATAAATCGGCTACTATTTTGCAAATATTTCCTGTTGTCTGCAATATATTCAGGCATCAACCCACTGTGCTAACCAATCGCAACTTCTCAACTTACCCTCGAAGAAGTTTTCCGAAATCATATGATGTATAAGATATTATTAAATTCAAACCCTTTATTAATAATAATAATACAAAGAGAAGAAAGAAAAGTTCAGAAAATGTTCAATTCTAATCTGTATTTCAGTAAATAAATAAAAAAAAAAAATCAATTTAAATTATTTACTTTTTAATTGATTGTGCATTATGTATTAATGCAAATACTTCGGAGTTTCGTCGTGCTATGAACGCGATTGGCTAGAATATTGGAAACCTAGGACGTTCGGACATGAAATATTGACTTGTGCGGAGCGAAAAGGGATTGTTTTTCGCTGTATTCAAATTAATGTAAGACATTCGCGATAACTGGATGCCATAAAACGTTTTATTCTAGTTGTATTTGAAACCAGTTAGTTGAACAGCGAAAGGTCTTATATTTAGTGTAAATATCTTGGAGAATTTAAGGTACCCATATAAAGGTCCCATTTGTATTGCAGCTTGTAAATAACATAATCTGCCACACATGAGGTTAGTATGTTTTTATTTTTCTGTGTAGATTGAGGCATTGACAGATAGTTTTACTTGTAAAGTGTGCATTGTGTGATTTAAAGTACTGACACAGACACATGTGAATGAAAGGGCTGTCCGACATTACAGGCAACCGAAAGCAGTTGCCATGGAATACGATGCTATCCGGTAATCTTGCGCACCAAAGCAAAAGACTGTTTATTATGGAACTCAAAAGAATTGCAAGAACCTCAAAACTATTTATTTATTTATAAAGTATCACATCAACTTAATGACACAAGCAAGATTCCTTGAACAACACAAACATTTAAGAAGTATCCTCTGATGACCTGAAGTAAATCAAGGGAGAAAAGTGTGCCCGAAGCAGGAGCTAGCCGGGCATCTGGTCGTGAGTCCACCCAACGTCATATATCACAACACTCCTTCCCCTCCTGAATTTTTGGGAGTAACCAACTCCCCCTTCAGTCCCCATGGAACGCCGGTGCCGCTATCCCGCGTTCACCAATTTACCTCGTCGCCAATGAAGTAAATCAAGGGAGAAAAGTGTGCCCGATGCGGGACTCGAACCCACGACCCCCGGAACACTAGTACCGCAGCTCTACCAACTGAGCTAGCCGGGCATCTGGTCATGAGTCCACCCAATGCATATATCACAACATCACTACAGACCTATAATGACGCTTACCTATTTCGACGCGCTTTTTATTTGAATCGAGAATTTGATACAAGCGACTTCCGCTGACGTCATATTTACTCCATACGATAGTAGACGGACTTTGCAACCAACAGAGAGAAAAAATGTGGAAAATTCGAGATGGTACTGTGACTGAAACAGGATGGAGTAACAGTATTGTATTCCGGAGATACATTGAACAACATCTACTGAAGTATCTGCCTGAAGGCTCTCCTGATAACCCAGTATTAGTGCTGTATGACAGACATAAATCTCACATCAATCTAGGTTTGATAGACTGGGCTAAGAATGAGCAGATCATACTTTTTATACTTCCTGAACACACTAGCCATGTTTTGCAGCCACTCGATGTCGGATGCTTTGGACCATTTGAAAAGATATACAACTACGTCAGCCACAAGTTCATCAGGGGTGCGGAATTCCTATGCCCGACTTGTCCGACTGGGGACTTTTTGCTGGCGGACAAGTAGATTTTTCCAGAGCGCTTGTCCGCGGGCAAGTGAATTTCGGAGCTACACATAATAAGAAAATGCCATTTTTATATCAATGACGATCCTCACAAACGCTTTACTTATTCAAACTTTTGCTTATTCCATGTCTGTACTTCGTAGAAATAGACACTCTTACGTTACAAACTACAGTGTATTTTAGTTTCAATAGAAAAACACGCTATCTATTGGCCATATCGCGACAAATTTGCGGTGTTATAGTAATATGATGCCTGGTAAAATAGTCGCAAAGTGGTTTTTATTGCACTTACCAAACAGATAAATTCGCTGTTAGATCTGGTGGTTCAAAGATCCTGAAAAGCATAAATAAAAAGGACAGAGAGACAGAGAATATGATGCAAAGCGCAAGCGTGTGTTTAAGAAAAGCGGATTTGCTGCCTTTTATTGGCGCCAACAGGATGATAGTTCCAATACGCTACTGTCATGTTTGTAGAATGTTTCCATAGTCCGTGGATAGGACCTCAACTCTGTTCTTAGGAAAACCTCTGCCTCCGGGTTCCAAGTCAAGTTCATATGTGCGTAATTAAGCATTTAATTAAATAATCACGCACAGAAATATGAAGTGAAACGGGTAGGCACGCACTGGTTTCGTGGCTCCCGTTGTTGATTGCCAGTGGCACCAATTGGTACAAGTTAGAAAGAAATGTCTCTAAACTGAAGCACAAGAGAATCTACAGGCAACAAGTCATGTCTATGCATTATATTTTAAAGATCAAAACTCTGACACACAATAATTATTAAGTGTGAAGTATGCATGGGTCGCTCTTTCTCACAGCTAATCAAGGTGGTATGTTGCTTATGTAAACTTTTTAATGTTACTAATCCGCATATACAGTGTAAAATTATAGATTTGAAGTTAAACGTAAGCCTAATTGACAAATTTAAGTCAAATCATGCAGAAATACCACTCAAAAATTTTACTTGCATAGATCGCTACAGAAAAATGCGAAAACCCATGACACAATAAAGATCAGTTTGATATTGTCCGATCGAAGGTATTTCAAACTGTCTTTTTGGCTCTGATAATGACTTTAAACGGTTCATTTACATAAATCTCTCAGTAAAACAAGTGAAAGCTAATAAGTGTCTGCAACTGACAGTGAAATGGTGATTCTACTGGCCATCAGGTTGGAAGTCACTCTGAACCTGGTTCCCTGAGTAAGAGAAAGTTACAAGCAACTTCTTTTTTTTACCCATGTTTATGTTTTTAAGAGCATATGACTGCAGGGTGAGATTCATCAAAACAAATTTACAATACAACACTGATTTACTCTATTAATTTGGACAAGTAAACTTTAACTGCGGACAAGTAGAAAAGTTAGTCCAACTTGTCCGTGGATAAGTGGGAAAATTGAAAAATTGCACACCCCTGTTCATGCATGAAAACATCGGACAAAGAATCACAAAATACAACGTCTGTTCCCTTGGATGTTCTGCATATTCAAAGGCACTGACTGCCAGTAACTAGCAGTCTTCATTTCGTAAAACCGGTTAGGAATCAACTCCAACAAACAATGAATTTATAGATATTTATTTTCACATTACATATTTATTATCACATGAAATAAAGTACACAAAGATGGCAAATGTTGAAAAAATCTAAAATCCTTATGAAATGTGTTGTTTTATGATCTTTCATTCCAAACCCTCGTTTTACAACATCGTCTCTCAAATCTACAACATACAATATCTCACACGGGATAGGGTCAAAACGGCCCACTTCCAAAATGGCCCGGTCCAAAACGGCCTACTTTACCAACTTTGAACTACGAATTTCTGTTTTATTTCCACCAATTTTGACAGAATGAATTTTATAACTTTCTTTACATTTATCTATTTTCAAATAATGAATTTTATTTATGGAGCTTGGGCCTTGATTCTCCATACTTGTGTGGGTTGTACTCTGCATTCCTATCCGATGTTATACTGTGAGTTTATTCCTCCCCCCCCCCACGTTCTTTTCTCATGATCAACTGGAATTCTTCTAAAAAATGTATATGTTGTGGTTTCCTTTCCTACAGTCTTTTTACCTCATTTATGCACAAATTACTTAAGTTGAAAACGGCAGCTCCAAACATTCTAGAAAGGATACATCTCTGTACAAATTCGTAGCAGGACAGGAGACCATCTCGCTCGATTCACATGATCAAAATTCATGTTATACGTAACTTTTATAAAACTTATAAGTGAATTTTATAACAGTAACTGTGTGATCCAAATGACGGTTCCTCAATGGGTTTTAATTGACCTTTCTGCCGATTTTGATTGACAGGTCTTGGCAGGTCTTATCGGCCAATCAAAACGCAGCATTGGGCATCACGTAAAGAATAAGGGTAGACACAATTTGTTATAAACATGAGATAATTTGATCGTATCTATTTAATTATCAGAACAGCAATTGTGTTATCGGTCAACAAAAATCTGAAATGGTGAAAAGGTGTAGTTACAGATTGTGTGACACTCATCATCGTTATCCAGATAAAATGCAGGCGGGGAGTTAAATTCGCCCCATTTCCAAAGCCGAAAACACATCTTGAAAAATCTATTCGGTGTATAAAACTATGTGGAAGACCTTGTGAACAGCTTCATCCTTCACGGATCAATAAGAATCGTAATGTATGTACAAAGGTATGTATGAATGTCATTTTAGGAAGTACTTGCGAAAAAAAAATAGGCATAGAAAAAACCCATCAAAGAAAATTGCTGTTTCAGTCGCCAACAAGGTCTGTTGGATAACTACTTTCAAATTTTATTTTGCTTAACCCTTTAATACAGACCCTCAGGAGGAGGGCTTTTGAAAACATTTTGGGAAGAGGAGAAAATACTAGTAACCAGAGTACATGGATCTGTAGTGATAAGATAAGTCTACCTCCTCGTTAACTTTAGAGATGCTTTAACTAATCTACGCAATGTTAAGTATAAAAAGTCCGAATTTCGGGGGGTGAAGGACAGTGCAATAGATTTGCATGTTTCAGCAAAGTTTTGAACTTCAATGAGAAAGAATGAAACACCTAAACATACCTCAGTTTTGCCAAAGAATAATGGAATTAAAGATAATTGTTGTTTTTATGAGGCTAGTTAAGTCGTCTAAACATCATATTCGATAACAAATTACACTGAATTACATGCATTTCGAATATTCATAGATTGATTCAACAGAAAAGTTTCATTTTCGGGTAAGGGAACCTGGTTGCTTGATGTTTTTAAACAGTATTAAGTGTGCTGTCAATTAACAAACTTGTTAATATCATTGACGGCAGTTTGTTTTGAACTTCAATGATATACTGAGACAACGGGTGGTCAAGTGCATTAGAGCGGCAATGTTGGTTTGCAGTCAAACACACATCCTATCACAGGGTTCTCCCTAGGTCCAGAATCCCAAGAGTCATTGACTCTTGGGCCCAAATTTTCAAGAGTCAAAATAGAATTTCCAAGAGTCTAATAGAAATTTCCAAGGGTCAAAATTATCACGGAGAGATAAGGGTGAAATAATGAAAACTTTCCATTTATGTTCTTTGTTTATGGATAGGAATTGGATAAGAAAATACCCTATCTTATGTAGAGATGTGTTGGAATGAAGTAGACAGAATTTTAAATTGCAGCCCTAGCATGCAATTCATCTTGATGAATAAATGGACACAAACAACTTTTGAACTGTTTACCAAACAACAAAAACTTTTGACTAGATCATAATTATTTTAGACATTTGCAGACGACAATTCAAATGTGGCTGGAACGGCTTGATTTGTCTTTCTTACCCCGGAACATTGTGGAAAAGGGAGAAAATAAAGGTCACATCCATTAAAGTGTTATTTCTTATGATTTAAGTCTTCTTTTCTTGTCCAATTACTTTTTCTTTCACACTTGTTCCGGTTCCTCCCCCCCCCCCCCCCCCCCCCCCATCTAATCTATAGGTTGTTGTTTATTTTCATCTTAAAATGTTTTTCCTAATTTTTAAACAGAGATCTTAGCTTTCACTTATTGTTTCATAAAGAAATAAGTATAAATTCACTGTTTAAATTTGTCACCAAAGATGAAAAGATAGTTTGAAGTGCCTCAGATCGGACGATGTCTAAATGATTTCTGTTGTGTCATGGGTTTTCACGTTTTTTTCCAGCGATCTTTTTTTCAAATCAGTTAATATTTTTACAAGTATTACTGCATGATTTGATATAAATTTGTTAATGAGGGTAGCAGTTAACTTGAAAACCAGTCATTTTACACTAGATAATTGGACTAACACCTTTATCATGTTTTCAAAAATGACTCGCCACTCGCCAGCTTGAATACGTGTGATAAACAGAGCTGCGTGCGTCTGTACACAGTTGACACTGATCGTGTTTATTATAGGCTTCATTCCTGCCGGATGCATTCGACATAATTTATATGACCCTTTGGCTGGTAATCTCATGCGTCAGATTGACGCTTAGGCAGATATTTTTGAGGGTCAAAAACGGGTCATCTCGGATTTCCGTGCGTCAAAACCCGGAGTCCCGAGTCAAAGGAGAACCCTGCTATCAAATTAAAAGTTTACCGACAAACCCTTTGAAATGGCAGATGTGCTAATACACCTAAATATGGCTAAATCAAAAGTTGATGTAATTAAGATATGTTGCCTTTTAAACTGAACTTCTGAAACAGAACAGTATAGAAGTAAGACCTTAAATCTACTGTAAGTATGTTTAATAATGTAAGTAGCAAATCGTTTAAATTCAAGACTGCAAACTATTTGCAATCTGATCTACATCTACATACTCAACATATTGACTTCACGCACCAAGGGTTAAAATTAATGCCCAACTGGAACATTTATGACATGTGCCATGTTTGGGGTGTACTTTTGCACCTCTCAGACTCAAACAGGTATTAGAGGTGTTAATTAACTCTTAACCAGACAACAAAACATTAGATTCGCGTATTTTGAAAATATTTGCTGTCGACAAATTAATTGTTGCTCCAGCGATGAGATTTGTCTTTAAAAGGGTAGAAAACAGCCAAGAAAAAAGAGAAATATTTTCAAAAGTCGCCTTCTTTAATGTCGATAAAGGACGGGACTGTGTGGTAAAGGGTTAAATTGTAAATCCTTTTCCTATCTTGTTTACAGTCAAATTATGTTATATACTGACGACATGTCTTAAAATCTTATGCCCCTTTTACTAATTATATATGTTGCCGACAATAAGTTACTCGCAATGTACTTTTATTTGAAATGCTGTGACCGAACATGGAATTACGAACATATTTGCATTATATTTATGCCCCCTTGAACAAAGTGGGGGTATATTGCTTTGCTAATGTCGGTCGGTCGGTTGGTAGACCTTACCTTGTCCGGATGATAACTAGATGCAGAATTGACCTAGGTTCGTGAAATTTGGCACAGACATGCATCTCGGAGTGTAGATGGTCCCTATTGATTTTGAGGTCAATCGGTCGAAGGTCAAGGTCACAGTGACCGTCAACATGTTGATATATAGACCAAACCTTGTCCGGATGAAAACTAGACACAGAATTGACTTAGGTTCGTGAAATTTGGCACAGACATGCGTCTTGGAGTGTAGATGATCCCTATTAATATTGAGGTCAATCGGTCAAAGGTCAAGGTCACAGTGACCGTCAACATGTTGATATATAGACCAAACCTTGTCTGGATGATAACTAAATACAGAATTGACCTAGGTTCGTCAAATTTGGCACAGACATTCGTCTCGGAGTACAGATGATCCCTATCGATTTTGAGATTAATCCATCAAAGATCAAGGTCACAGTGGCCTTCAACTTAATGATATATAGACCAAACCTTGTCCGGATGATAACTAGACACAGAATTGACCTAGGTCCTTCAAATTCTGTACAGATATTCATCTCGGAGTGTAAATGATCCCTATCGATTTTGAGAGTAATCCATCAAAGGTCAAGGTCACAGTGGCCTTCAACTTAATGATATATAGACCAAACCTTGTCCAGATGATAACTACACACAGAATTGACCTAAGTCCTTCAAATTCTGTACAGATATTCATCTTGGAGTGTAAATGATCCCTATTGATTTTAAGGTTAATCCGTGAAAGGTCAAGGTCACAGTGACCACCAGATGATTCAGGGCCCGCACTGCCGTTCGCCACTTGAGCCATTTGCTCAAAAAAAATTAAAGTGTCTCAAAAATCATCATATGTGGCTCAACTTGTGGCTTCAACATTTTATTCGCGTATTATCGGGGACGTAGTAAGCATCGAAGTAGACTGGGAAAAAGCAGAAGTCGAACTCGTGTGCTGAAAAGAAAATCGATAACCCAGTCTGTTTATCGGCGACTGTTTACAATCTTGTATGTATACACACGGCGGTGTGTATAATTATGAGAACTGTTGACAGATTATCACGTTTAACAATTGAAGTGGGCTATAAATCAAAAAGATGACATCGATATTTCCCAATCAATTCTTTTGATATCAGTTTATGAACTGTGCCACTTACTTTATCAATGTGGCAGTAGGGGGGCATGACTGTTTTACAAACAGACATCTTGTTACGTCTTGTTATTTTAAGTACTTTTTCTGGTTAAGTTCCCGATTAAGTTCGAATTGATAAGAAAAATGGGGAAAAAAGTTGGGATATTTAACCTAGAGTGAAATATCAGATAAAATAAAACTGAAATAAACGCTCTTTCGCTTTGTATTCGACGCCATTTTCTGGTTTGTTTGTCAGGCTTGACAACCGAAATACCGCATTACTAAGGTGGGTGTGCCAAACTCGTGTTTACAGAAAGGTCAATTAATGACAAAAAAGGTGGGCCGTTTTGGTACCGGGCCGTTTTGGAAGTGGGCCGTTTTGACCCCAATCCATCTCACACAGTGAAAGTGAGGTCTAAAACAGGTAGCCAATCAGATGCGTCAAAATAGGTAACTGTCAACAAAGATGGACGCATTTACCCCGTCCGATATTCTGATGGACTGTGACAAAAGAAACTTCATTATTTAGCTACATTCATCATCACTCATAAGTTGAGAGGTTGATTTAATGAAAAAATATATTTTATCGGTCAGAATCATTTAGTTTGAACCGTATTTAACAAATACTTCTTAGGTGCGTCGAAACTGGTCTCTGGAGGATAAATACTAACCGCGAGGTTTTATCTGGAATACAGCTGTTCGCTGATCTTGCACACTTCTATTAAATGATGTCACTGCAGAGGATTTCTAACATATTTGTGGCTCATACTAAGAAAAATAGTTACGCTCGATTTGGGCCTTTGATTCAAAACTTTTTGATTCAAAACAGAATGGCGGCAAATAGGAAATGAATCTGTCGTCTGATAAAGATCACAACTAAATAAAGAAAACAATGTGAAAACTATTTTTTAATATCTTATAAAGCTTTGAAATGTGTGTTTAATTGATTTGTCTTAGTGATGAGACTCTTATTACTCGTTCGATTGACTGATAAAATGTTACCACCAACCTCATCGAAAATTGGGTCATGAATAGTCAGTCAGGATGATGTCATTGACAAACTATAGATACTCGCAGGTATAAATTTTAGCTAAAGCTACTTTTTTAAGGTTCCTCTAGTATTCCAACTTCTAAGAAACATTGCAGTAAAGCAGTGCTTTCATTAAGCAGACGTAGACGTAATATATGTCTGGAAAATTCCAAAAAACGTCAGAAAAAATGGAACTGGATGTTTTTCATATGTCAAGAAATTTCCAAAAACGTCCGCAAATTCAAACCTCGGCGTTTGGCCTGTTTCACAAAACTAAGGGTTTAAACATCTGGAAGAATGTGTGGTGATAAATCTAATTGAGTACCCCAGACGTATGTATACACAACAAACTTTGCACGCTTCAATTAATTTTACATCACCGCATACATGTGTGATCTGAATTGATTTATAGCTGGGTATCACCTTGACAACCGACTACAGCAATGGCTAATTAAGGACAGCGATATAAACAGATTATGCTAATTATTTCCAAGTCTGTCCTGCAAAGGTGACGGTAAGAAAATTACTTGTCCTGAATCCGAATGCCGAAAAGGTCTGCGGTTTATCCAATTAACGCTTTTCGGACCATTTTTTTTCTAATTAGAAAAATTAAGATAAGAAGTTGTCTTTTTGATAAAGAAAAATATTTTGACGCGTAATTTCAATTGTAACGCTCGAAAATATAATATGAGTTTTTATTTTGGGGTTATTTATCGTCAGTAACCATGCAGCGCACTATGTTAAAATTTCTATATAAGTCCTCTTACTGTGTGACAGAGTTACCGTCTGACAAAAGTGAAATGAGAATATGAGGATTGATATGATATGAAAAAAAAATAAATTGTTCACAATGTTTTTGCTGTAAGACAGTAAATTTGTTATGTCTACTGTCTGACAAAAATCAAAGACTGCTTCTTTTAACCCGTAATAAGTGAAATCAAACTTTCAAGCCAATATTAAAAACCCAAATGTTGCGATTTCAAGTACTTTTTTAGAGAAAAATATCTCCTTATCGGACAGTGTAGGTCCAAGGTCAGACTGCACATCAGTTCCCGATCACGCAAAATCATACGTGAAACACATATAAATGAAATAAAAAACGTACAAAATGACAAACCTATAGGTGAAATCACGCAACCAAAAAAAAAAAAAACGGACAAAGATCGTAAACAAATAGAAGTTGCTTGCATAGAAGGCCTCACGTGAAAGCGATTTTCAGAAAATGTAAATCATCGGAAAAATTTGGGATTTCGAGCTTTCTCTTTTTAGAACATTTATGTCATGGTCAGCGTACTCGGTCTTTATTGTTGTGATCCATAATTGCAGACTCGTTTTCTTTTCAAAAGATATCTGTAATTCAGCTGTCCTTTCTGTAACGCAGTCTATGAAAAAGTGTCATGTCGATGTCAGCGTCTTTCGTCTGTAAACTAGCATTGGGAATGGCTCAGAAATGCTGTATTTCGGAAGCTTTTGAATTTCAGAATTTGGGTTCCTGTAATAAAGTCAGGCCAAATGAAACGACGGAAACTGAGAAGAATAATAGGGCCGCAGATGAAAGCAATTTTATTCAGAAACCGATAGCAAAAAAAAGGATTCAAAAACAAGTGACTGTCCAAGTTTTCGTTGAGAAAGAGGCATTTATGAAAACAATTTAGAGTTGTACTAGTTTTTCTGAATTTGTATCCCCATTTATTTTCTTACACCCCCATTTTTCAATGGTAGGGGGAACAAAACGCCCCAAAAAAATTTCAGTGGGAAAACTGATCTTGATATACACTGTCCTCAAAAGTCAAAAGGTCCTTGAATCATGCTTATAAGCCTAAGGATTAACAGGCTTTTGTGTTTAGTTTTAACATATTTATTTTACATAGATTGAGAAACAAGTTCTTACAACTTCTACTAATCTCTCTGGATTCTACTTCCTGGGAACTACACCAGTACTTAAATCGAATGTATAGCCAATGAAAAATCCCAAGGTGACACCCACTCCCGGGTATAGAACTCGGGACCTTATGGTTTCGAGGCCGACGCTCTACCTCACAACCACGGACACCACACAGGCTTTTGTGCTGCCAAGTACATTAATAAGTCATGTTTTAGGTTTGAGAGTGCAATTTCAAATACGCTCTGGTGCCAACTTCAGCATACACTACCCATTGTTGCAGGTTGTTTGGAAGAAATGGTCTCCACAACACCTACTGAGCCTACCTATCTTTATTAGTCTAATCAGGTCAAAAAGTAGGTCACAGGGCTGAATCTTAGAAAAGTTTGTGTGCACTCTAGAGGCCACATTTTCAGTCAGTTACTCATGAGACTTGGTCAGAATGTTTGTTTTGACAATATGTCGGACAAGTTCGAAAATGGTTCATGTCGAGTCAAAAAGTAGTTCACTGGGCTAAATCTTAGAAAAACATTGTGTGCAATCTAGAGGCCACATTTTCAGCCTGAAAACTCAAGAAACTTGGTAAGATTGTTTGTCTTGATTAAATCTCGGACCAGTTAGAAAAAAGGTCATGTCGGGTCAAAAAGTAGGTCACAGGGCTAAATATTAGAGAAAGCTTGTGTGCACTGTAGAGTCCACATTTTCAGCCCAATACTCTTAAAACTTGGTCAGGATGTTTGTCTTGATGATATCTCAGACAAGTTTGAAATTGGGTTATGTATGGTCAAAAAGTAGGTCATAGGGCTCAATATGAAAAAGACCTTGTATGCACTATAGAGGCCACATTTTTCACCTGAAACTCGTGAAACTTGGTCAGAATCTTTGTCTTTATGATATCTTACACAAAGTTGAAATTGGGTCTCGTCGGGTCAAAAAGTAGGTCACTGGGCTAAATCTTGAGAAAACCTTGTGTGCAGTCTAGATGCCACATTTTCTGCCTGATACTCATGAAACTTGGTCAGCATATTTGTATTGGGCATGTTTGAAATTGGGTCTTGTACGGTCAAAAAGTAGGTCAATGGACTAAATCTGAGAAAAATCTTGTGTTCACTGTAGAGGCCACATTTTCAGCCTGATACTCATGAAGCTAGGTCAGAAAGGTTATCTTTCTGAAATCTCGGACAAGTTTGAAATTGGGTCACAACAGATCAAAAAGTAGGTCACTTGGCTAAATCTTAGAAAAAAGTTGTGTGCAGTCTAGAGACCACATTTTCAGTCTGACACTCATGAAACATTATCAGAATGTTTGTCTGGATGATATCTCTGACAAGTTCAAAAGTAGGTCAAGGTGGTCAAAAAGTAGGTAACTTACACGCATGTGTTTTACTTAATTAAAACCAAGACCTCCCCAGCTTAATCAACCATAGATGACTTTACTCAGGTGAGCGCATTAGGGTCCATGGCCCTTTTGTTTCCGAAACTGATTGTTAATCTTCATTGCCGCCTGCTTTAAGTGTAAAGTCATTCAATGATTTTGTTCCGACAAATCCATCCTAGAAAACAAAACTGTCAGTATCGTCTGTTATTTGTTTGGGTTTACGAGCAAAAAATTATCAACTTTTGGAAATCAGAATTAATCAAAACTAATAAAGTGCTATCAAAATAAATTCAATTTAGTATGTATTTGGATAGTAAGGCGGTACTTTGCTCATTGAGATTATTTATTTTGATAAGTAAGTATTACAGACCTGTCAATTTTCAAATTGAGAAGAAAAAAATTGGCAGACCTTTATTTTCGTAAAATAATTATCCGTGAAGTTGGAAGGGAAGTCACTCTTGATTCATTGGAATTATTTGATGCAATAGACCACCTGTGAAAATGTTTGTTATGTCGATGTTCGAGTGGTTACAAGTGGTTTTGAAAATGTGTGTGAATGATGAAAAACCGGGGAGATTCTTACAATCACACGCTCTGGATCAGACACTAAATAAGCATTACTCCTTGTATATGAAATACGTGTAGTACATGTATTATTTAGTTTCCTGTACTATGCACAGTTTGATATATAAAAATTGCCCATCAATTGTAATAGAGAACATTACTGTAACTTACCTGACTTCAGAAACCAGCTGTATGCTCTGATTTAAAACAAAAAGATTAACTGTCATTTATGTCAAAAAACCAGAATGGCAAGCAGGTAGCGGTTTATCCTGCCCAGGCCAGGTAGCTTAGTGGTAAGCATATCTGACTTGTGACCTGGTGATTGCGGGTTCGATACCCCGTTTAGGCAAACTTCCTTTACGCCAATGAATGTAAGAAAAAAAAGCTGTCGGTGGCTTGGACAGAAAGATGTGTCAGCACTTGTGTGACAAAGCCATGATATGACTTAGGCTTTTGAAATGGCGTTAAAGTCAAATACAAATAAACAGTAACAGTTTAATTAGTCAGCTATCGTGATGATGTTTAAGATAAATTATCATGCTATCAGCCCAGTACCTCATCATCTGCTGACATTAGATAGAACCATAAAGCCATTTTAAACAAAGCTTGTTTGATCAATATTTTCAAAAAGAATCATATGAAGCTATGTATAGAGGATGGTAGAGAAGCTATCACAAAAAAAAAAAATTACAGAGCAGCCCCAACTATAGGGAAAGAATACCCATACTTCCTGCTTGGGGTAGCCAGACCAGGTAGCTCAGTGGTTAGCATATCTGACTCATGACCTGGAAGTTGCGGGTTCGATAACCGGTTGCGGCGAATCTTCTTTCTGGCGATTTTTCACCTCTCACCTCTGATCCATGTGAGAAAATTAGTCAGTGGCTTTGGAAAGAAAGTTGTGTCAGTACTGGTGTGAGAAAACCAGGAAACGCGTTGGTATGTCATTGACCGCCATGATATGACCTAATCTGTTAAAATGGTGTTAAATTCCAATACATACCAAACCAAACTAATCCTGCTTGGGGTAACTTTGATACATTTTTAGCTCATCTGAGCACGAAGTGCTCATGGTGAGCTATTGTGATCGTGCTGTGTCCGTCGTGTGTCGTCCGTCGTCAACTTTTACCTTGTGTACGCTCTAGAGGCCACATTTTCAGTTCGATACTTGTGAAACTTGGTCAGAATGAATGCCTTGATGATATCTCGGATGAGTTTGAAAATGGGTCATGTCAGGTCAAAAACTAGGTCACTAGGTCAAATCTTAAAAGAACCTTGTGTACGCTCTAGAGGCCACATTTTCTGTCCAATACTCCTGAAAGTTGGTCAGAATGTTTGTCTTGATGATATCTCAGACGAGTTTTAAAATGGGTCATGTGGGGTCAAAAACTAGGTCACTAGGTCGAATCTTAGAAAAACCTTGTGTACGCTCTAGAGGCCACATTTTCAGTCCAATACTCTTGAAAGTTGGTCAGAATGTTTGTTTTGATAATATCTCAAATGAATTCGAAAATGGATCATGTCGGGTCAAAAACTAGGTCACCAGGTCACATCTTAGAAAAACCTTGTGTACACTCTAGAGGCCACATTTTCTGTCCAAAACTCTTGAAATTTGGTCAGAATGTTTTTTCTTGATGATATCTCCAACAAATTTGAAAACGGGCCATGTTGGTGCAAAAACTAAGGTCACTAGGTCAAATCTTAAAAAACCTTGTGTATGCTCCAGAAGCCACATTTTCTGTCCGATACTCTTGAAATTTGGTCAGAATGTTTGTCTTGATAATATTGCAGACGAGTTCGAAATAGGGCCATGTGGGGTCAAAAACTAGGTCACTAGGTCAAATCTTGGAAAAACGTGTACGCTCCAGAAGCCACATTTTCAGTCCAATGCTCTTTACAGTTGGTCAGAATGTTTGTCATGATGATAGCTTGGATGAGTTTGAAAATGGGTCATGTCAGGTCAAAAACTAGGTCACCAGGTCAAATCTTAAAAAAACGTTATGTAAGCTCTAGAGGTCACATTTTCAGTCCAATAATCTTGAAATTCAGTCAGAATGTTTGTCTTGATAATTTCTTAGGCTAGTATGAAAATGGGTCATGTTGGACAAAAAACTAGGTCACAAGGTCAAATCTCGGAAAAACCTTTTGTACTATAATTATAGTCCAATATTCTTTAACTCTTTACCACACAATCCCGACTTTTAATGACCCTGAGAAAGAAGTGTTTGAGAACATTGTGGGAATAGGAGAAAATGCTGGTAACCAGCATTTTCTCCTTTTCCCACAATGTTTTCTACCCTTCCCAAACCAAATTTCAATTTTTTAGTCACCTTTATTTTGTTGTCTGCGAATGCTTTGAATTTGGACCAGTCTAAAATTTTCTGGTGTGGTAAAGAGTTAAACTTTTGTTAGAATGTTTGTCTTGATGGTATCTTGCATGGGTTTGAAAATGGGTCACATGGAATAAAAACTAGGTCACCAAGTTTCATATTTGAAAAACCTTGTGTACGCTCTAGAGGCCACATTTTCTGTCCAATAGTCTTGAAATTTGCTATGAATATTTGTCTTGATAATATCTTAGACTAATATGAATATGGGTCATGTTGGATAAAAAACTAGGTCACTAGGTCAAATCTCGGAAAAACCTTTTATACACCCTACAGGCCACATTTTCTCTCACATACTCATGAAAGTTTGTCAGAATGTATGTCTGGATAATTTCTACATGTCAAGTAGGCCGCTGAGACAAATTCTAGAAAAAGCTTGTGTGCACTCTAGAGGCCATACTTGTAAGCCCAATACTAATGAGTGTTTGTCAGAGTGTTTGTCTTAATATCTCTGAAGAGATTAGAAATGGGTCGTGTTTGATCAAAAGGCTCAGGTGAGTGACTTCAGGGCCATCATGGCCCTCTTGTTTTTTACTATTTCCTGTATTTCCTGTATACGACCATCAACTACATAATTATACACAGTAACACTCAAATATCTCATTAACAGATCATGATGTATTAGCTCACCTGAGCACAAAGTGCTCATGGTGAGCTGTTGTGATCGTGCTGTGTCCGGTGTCCATCGTCAACTTTTACCCTGTGTATGCTCTAGAGGCCACATTTTCAGTCTAATACTCTTAAAAATTAGTCAGAATGTTTGTCTTGATGATATCTCGGACAAGTTCGAAAATGGGTCATGTCGGGTCAAAAACTAGGTCACTAGGTGAAATCTTAGAAAAATCTTGTGTACTCTGGAGGCCATATTTTCTGTCCAAAACTCTTGAAAGTTGATCAGAATGTTTGTCTTGATGATATCTCGGACGCGTTTGAAATTGGGTCATGTGGGATCAAAAACTAGGTCACTGGGTCAAATCTTAGAAAAATCTTGTGTACGCTCTAGAGGCCACGTTTTCAGTCCAAAACTCTTGAAAGTTGGTTTGAATCTTTGTCTTGATGATACCTCAGATGAGTGTGAAAATGAGTCATGTCGTGTCCAAAACCAGGTCACTAGGTCAAATCTTAGAAAAACCTTGTGTGCACTCTAAAGGGCAAAAATATTCAGTCAAATACTCATGAAAGTTGGTCAGAATATTTGTCTTAATGATATCTCGGACGAGTTTGAAAATGGGTCATGTCGGGTCAAAAACTAGGTCACTAGGTCAAATCTTAGAAAAACCTAGTGTACACTCTAGAGGCCACATTTCAGTCAAATACGTATGAAACTTGGTCGGTATGTTTGTCTAGATGACATCTTAGATGAGTTTAGAGAAAGCTTGTGTACAAGCTGGAGGCCAAATTTTCAGTCCAATAATTTTTGAAAACTTGCTAGAATGTTTGTCATAATATCTCGAAAGAGATTCAAAATGGATCATTTTTGGTCAAAAGGCTCAGGTGAGCGACTTCAGGGCCATCATGGCCCTCTTGTTTGCATGATGTTTAACACCCTTTTCTGCATTACTGCAATTATATCTCTATGGCCAGTGCACATATCCATGCTTTCCCGGAGTTTCTTTTACTGGTCGGTACTTCACACAGTATTCTTTCAAAACCACTGACTTCTCTCCTACATAACAGTTGTTGAAACAGTGATCAGTGATGAGAGAGGAATGAGTACTGTTGCAATGACTATCATCAATCCTTGAAACCAAATAGGCTGAGCTAGGGATTCCAACCAGCGACCCAATGGTCTCAAGTTCTGTATGCTATTCACTGCACTAGAAGAGTTCAGCTGGACAAAAATGACTGAGTCTGTCCAATTTATTTATATCGTTGCTCCCCATAGTCTTGAGCTGAACCAGTTAACCAAACAGAACAAGACAGATTTATGATGCATAGCATCATAGAAGCCGCAATCTTTTGGTGGACAATATCAGAAATATTGACTCTCTTGAAAGATTATTATTTCATTTTTGTATCAGTTTAAATTTTTTGCCCCACAAACGGAACATCTTTACAAATGGTAATAAAATGCAGGGGGAAAAAAAATGTATTCTAATTCTAAAAAGAAGGGCATAAATTAAAAGAGGAATCTTAAAGTATCTTGTATCATTATTATTATTATCATCATCATTTTTATAAACTGATAATGTTTATGTGAAAAAACATGTAAAAGCATCGGAATTTTCAAATTTCTACTCGAAATTTGAAAATGGTGAAATTGCGCATTCACTTAAACCATTTTCCATTTGTTACAATGATTTTAAAAAGCAACTTCGATAGGGGCATCAAAGGCAATACTACAGAGTTATATAAGTCAGTAATTATTCAAAGTGATATTTAGATCGTTATTCACGTACATGTATTTACAATTTTTATCAGTGGTTTTTAGCTCCACTGGCCGAAGGCCAGCGGGCTTATGTCATGGCCTGTTGTCCGTCCGTCCGTCCGTGCGTCCGTCCGTCCGTCCGTGCGTTAACTTTTTTTTAAAACGTCTTCTTCTCTGAAACTACCCATCCAATTTTGATGAAACTTCACAGAAATGATCCTGCCATGGTCCTCTTCAGAATTTCTTGAAAGAATTTAATTCCTTCAAAAACTCTGGTTGCCATGGCAACAAAACTGAAAAATTTTGAAAATCTTTGAAAATCTTCTTGTCTGAAACCGTAAGGCCAAGGGCTACCAAATTTGGCATGTGGCTTTATCTAGTGGACCTCTACCAAGTTTCTTCAATTTAT
Organism: Hippopus hippopus; assembly: GCA_946811185.2. Taxonomy (NCBI): domain Eukaryota; kingdom Metazoa; phylum Mollusca; class Bivalvia; order Cardiida; family Cardiidae; genus Hippopus; species Hippopus hippopus. Next base: position 37,308,575 of record OX328096.1, read on the forward strand.
AGCCCTGGGGTCAAAATTGGCCCCGCCCCGGGGGTTACAAGTTATACATGGGCTTATTTAGGGAGAACTTTAAAATTCCTCTTCTACCTAGCCATAGGGCCTAGAGCTACCAAATTTGGCATGTAGCTTTATCTAGTGGACCTCTGCCAAGATTGTTCAAATTATAGCCCTGGGGTCAAATTAGGCCCTGCCCGGGGGTAACAAGTTTTACATGGGCTTATATAACAAGTTTTACATGGGCTTATATAGGGAGAACTTTAAAATTCTTCTTTGACCTAGCCATGGGGCCTAGGGCGACCAAATTTGGCATGTAGCTTTATCTAGTGGACGTGTACCAAGGGTGTCCAAATTATAGCCGAGGGTCAAATTTGACTTCGCTCCGGGGGGTAACATGTTTTACATGGGCGGGCTTATATAGGAAAATCTTTCGCATCTAGCTATAAGGGCTAGGGCTATCAAATTTTGCATTTAGCTTTATCTAGGGGGTCTCTATCAAGGGTGCCCAAATTATAGCCCAGGGGGTCAAATGTAGCCCCACCCCAGGGGGTCACAAGTTCTACATGGTCTTATATAAGGAAACTTTAATAATCTACTTGTACATAGCCATATTTAGGCCTAGGGCTACCAAATTTTGCATGTAACTTTATATAATGGGCCTCTACCAAGAGGGCCCAAATTTTAACTTTGGGGGTCAAGTTTGACTCCACACCAGGGGTCACAAGTTTTACATTGGCTTTTATAGTGAAAACTTGATAAACCTGTGTCATGGATCACATATTTTACAGGGCCTTTTATTCAGCAAACTTGTTTTACATGACTTTTTATTGGGCAAGATTAAAAAATCTTTTTGTTTATAACCACACATTCTAGTTTCATATTGTAGGTCTGGGGTCAAAATTGCCTTCATTCCAGGGATCGCAAGTTTAACATGGGCTTCAAAATATTGTCACTTCAATTTAAACATTAATCAAGGGAAATAACTCTTTTTATGAAAGATAAAGTTTGTTACTATTTACCTCCCTTGATTATCAAGCTGCAGTGATACATGATTGGTGCTAGACAAGTTTTTTAGCTGCACTGGCCGAAGGCCAGCAGGCTTATGTTATGGCCCGTTGTCCGTTGCGATTTATTATGACAATTGTTAGCACACATGTAACTCATTACCAAACGATAATATTTTAGGCTTGTCTAAATTGAAAGCACTTGCAGACGACAAAATAAAAGTGATTGAAAATTTGAAATTTGTTTTGTGAACAGTAGAAAACATTGTAAGAAAAGGAGAAAATGCTTTTCTAAAGCCTTCTTTCTCAGGGTCATCAAAAGTAGGGATTGTCTGGTAATAGGTTAAAAAGATATATTTCAAACTGAGATTGATGTATATACTTATTTTTTACTGGCACTGAAGGTCCGTCCGTCCATCTGTCCGTGCGTGCATTAACTTTTATTTCAAACATCTCTGAAACTACTTATCCAATTTTGATGAAACTTCAAAGAAATGATCCTGCCATGGTCTTCTTCAGAATCCCATGACAGAATTTTATTCCTTCAAAAACTCTGGTTGCCATGGCAACAAAACTGAAAAATATAGAAAATTTTCAAAAATCTTCTTCTCTGAAACTGTAAGGCCTAGGGCTACCAAATTTGGCATGTAGCTGTATCTAGTGGGCCTCTACCAAGTTCCTTCAAATAATAGCCTTGGGGTCTACCAAATTTTGCATGTAGCTTTATCTAGTGGGCCTCTACAAGGAGGGCCCAAATTATAGTCCTTGACCCAAGTTTGTCCCCACACCACGGAACACAAGGTCACCAGTTTTACATGGGCTTTTGTAATGAAAACTATCTTAAGTCATCATGTTACTAACCATTATAAAGACTAAGGCTATTAGATTTAGCTCTGTCTCATGGGTTTCATGTTTTACAGGGCTTTTCATTGAGAAAAATTTGAAAATCTTCTTGTTTATAACATTCAAGAACTGAATTATTTGGTTTGGAGCTTTATATTGTGGACCTCCACCAGGATTCAAATAATTATAGCTTTGCGATCAAAATTGGCTTTGCCCATGGATCACAACTTTCTCGTAGGATTAGATAGAAAAATGTTTGCATGTCCTCGTGTTTGAAATCAATTTGCTGAATATTGTAATGTTTGGCTTGTAGTGTTTTTACTTAATAGCCAGTGGAGCGATACAGGGCCATCATGGCCCTCTTGTTTTTTTAGTTATACTTTTTAAAAAGAAAAAAAAAAGACAAAAATATTCAACAACTTTCTTCTAAAACATGATCTTCTTGCTTGTCTAAAAGTATCTTAGGCAGCTTGTAACAAAGTGAATCTTTTCATTTTAACTCCAGAATCTTAGATTTTTGCATGGCATCTCCAAATTCTTCTGATCATAGCCTTCATGGTTGACACAAACCACCAAAAAACAAAATTATTTTTTAAGTCTTTAAGGATCTGGATCTATTCAACCACATCATAATAACTCTTACTATACATATTTCATTTAATGAAAAGTAGTTTCTGCATAGGCCTTGTGCAAACCTATAAAACATGTAAATTTCAAGAGCCATTCCAAACCTTTGACCAGCAGATCGTAAAAATTAGTAATAGGTTCGTAAATAACTTTAACCCTTCGACTACATTATGAAATTAATATAATGAGTAAAGAAAAAGAAATATGAAATTTTTATGTTTACGAAATCTTATAAAAGATTTAAAGATATTACACAGGCTATGTGCTGTCTGATCTTGATCTATCTCTGTCATTTTCGAGCAGTTTCAACCCTCAGAGCACTAGGCACGACTTTGGCTATTTCTGTAGACAATATACATCATGATCCATACATTTTTCACGGGTATTGTATATTAGTACCATACTGTATCTCCAGTCTGATCATAACAGCTTCAACACACACTGCATTAAACGCTTAATTTTACAGGGCTCATAAGGTAGATCTTCCAAGTAACAAAAATCCATTCGGCTAAAGTGTCGACGAAGGGAAGAAAAAGGGTTATTGTTTCACAAGTGTTCTATAAATAGCTGATGTCAGCTCTTACAACCAGCAATCTATACCTCTATCAAAGGTTGACAGCCCTCTTATCTTTACAGATTAAAATTGCACGAAAAATTTGTACGTAAAACTGCTTCTGATTATCATATTCTAAGATGTTTGCTATCTCATAATTATCATATTTAGTTTTGTAAAAAAGGAGACAAATGCGAAAACCGTTGAGAGGCGGGAAGGCCTGTGATAAACGGAAAGCATTATAACTTAATTTGGGAACACGGAAGGAATCCTGTAAGTCGGTAAAACTTGGGGGACTAGCCAATAATGGGAAGTTTATTGTTCTGTTTTTCTTTTTATTGTTATTTGGCAATGAACTTATATTGCAAGAAAAACGGACTTGATTTTCATGTAGGTCTGATTAAATATTTAACAAAGAGTCATCTGGAGTTTTCTTGCAACACTAACACGACATTATTAGAAAAATTTCCAAAATAATAACCAATCAAATAATTACTGATCATCTACATGGTAAATAGTTCAGATACATTCCTGTTGGAAGCCGCTTTTGAGTGGCTTCCAATGAATGATAAATAAAATATGCAGACACGCCATATTTCAACCATACTTTCAAGCTTGTACTTTATATTGTCTCTTGGAACAGGTACCTGAGCAGTGAAGTTTTACCTTAACTCTTTACCACACAAATCCAGTTTTTTTATGACCCTGAGAAAGAAAGCTTTTGAGGAGGTGGGGGGGGGGACAGGGGCGGAGGAGAAAAAGAGTGTAACCAGCGTTTCCTTTTTTTGTTTACATTTGTGATGTTTTCTACCCTAAAAGAGAACTTTATGTTTTGAGTAACATTCAACTTTTTGTCTTCAATTAAATGCTTTTAGTCTGGACAAGTCTAAAATTTTGCTGTTTGGTAAAGAGTTAGAATAGATCATAGGCATAGATTGTAATATTGAATGGGCAAAATTTTCTCTGTTTTATTATATTCTCTTCTGTAAAATGTACATTTTTAGTGTGGAATAAAACAAGACAAAAGGTACATGCATATTTCAAATCATGCGTGTGAAAATGGTTTTTATGAGCCGCCTCTCCATACACACACAAAACTACACACCAAAATTATTTCTGAAAGCGCATTGGGGCCAGTAGCTGATCATCCACACTCACACAAAATTAATATGGTATACTGGTACACACCAAAATTATTTTTGGAAGTGGGGGCTAGTCTTTGATGCTGCTACACATAATTATGCAAATGTTTGTTTCCTGATCATAGGAATCCAAAGCTTTGCTTTTACCTGTAGACCTTCTTGATATGTTTCAATACACTAATGAACTATTATAGTTGGCACAGTGACAAAAGTTTATCATGATCTACAGCAAAACTTGGCACTGAGATATGTAAAAGGTTTTGAAATGAAAGCTGAAAAGTTTTTCAGTATACAAACGGAACATAGCAGATTGGAAAAATGTAATTATCAGCAAAGGTAAATACATGTAGGCACTGGGGATCTCATCAGCCAGTTGGGTATCACAGATCTTCTCCCTGTACCAGAAAAGAAAATTTTAGGCTAAAATTTCCAAATTAAAACTGGTTTCAGATGACAAAGTTGATATGACTCAAATGAAGGTACATGTATTTGAAAGGATAGAAAACAGAGAGGGAAAAGGAGATGATACTGGTAACCACCATTTTCTTCTTTTCCCATATTGCTTTCAAAAGCCTTCTACCTTGGAGTCATGAAAACTCCGAATTGTATGGTAAAGGATTAAACATTTGAGGTAATTATGAATGTATACTTGTACAATCATTATCAGGACATACAGTTCTGTGGTATTTTGATTGAAACTGCTCTTAGTTTTAGAATTCAAATGGATATAATATATGTTTCATCTTTCTTGATTACGGGGTAGCTAATGTACAGATCGCCAGCATTTTCTTCTTTTGCCACAATACTTGCGAGAGGCCTTTTCTTCACAGTCTTATAAATGAGATCATTTGGTGCAGGGTTAAAATGAGAGTGGTTTTTCAGTCTCTTTCGATGTTTTATAGAGCTGAATTACAGTATGTCCATTTCATTTGAAAATAGACCATGCCAAAATTAGCATACTGGGTACATGGGAATGAAAATTTATTTCATTTGATAAGTGTAAATCTCCCACTTCTAATTATTTTGTGTACTCTTGTAAAAGGTTATTTACACAGTCAGTAGTCAATCAGTATAGTTCAGCGGTATGTCGGTCAATTGGAATAATCCTGCCGTAAGCCTTTGAATACTGAACATGACTTGGTGAGCTTTTGCTGAAAGTGAAGACTTAAGATTAAACTGCACAGAATGTGCAGTTTGATCTTGGATCTCCACTGTCAGTGTTGTTGAGGTATGCTGGCCAAAACAGCCTTAATTGTGTTTCTATGTTTTGGACTTTTTTTCAATTTACAGTTAATCGAAGATACCCATAAAATTTATACAGCAATCAAAGGGTTTTTAGCTCCACTGGCCAAAGGCCAGAGAGCTATTGTCATGGCGTTGTGTCCGTCCGTCCGTGCGTCTGTCTGTGCGTGCGTCCGTAAACTTTTTCTTTAAAAAACTTCTCCTCAGAAACTATTGACTGGATTTTTACCAAATTTCACAGGAATGTTCCTTTGGTGGTCCTCTTTCAAATTCCTTCAAATAATTGTGTTCCATGAAGAATTCTGGTTGCCATGGCAACCAAAGTAAAAAACCTTTAAAAATCTTCTCCTCCCAAACCGCTATTTGGATAGCATTATTATTTTGCAGGAATGTTCCTTAGATACAGGTTTACAGAATTCCTTAAAAAAAAAAAAAAGATCTGTCAAAAAACATGGCTTTTATGGGAGACTCATTTTCCTTTTATGGTATAAAGTAAAATCTTTGAAAAATTTCTTCTCTAAAACTATTCATTGGATTTCATTGTTGTTTTGCAGGTAAGTTCCTATGGTGGTTGTCTTCGGCCAGCGAGCTATTGTCGTGGCGTTGTGTCCGTCGTGCGTCCGTCCGTCCGTTCGTCCGTCTGTTCGTCCGTGCGTGCGTCCGTAAACTTTTTCTTTAAAAAACTTCTCCTCAGAAACTATTGACTGGATTTTTACCAAATTTCACAGGAATGTTCCTTTGGTGGTCCTCTTTCAAATTCCTTCAAATAATTGTGTTCCATGAAGAATTCTGGTTGCCATGGCAACCAAAGTAAAAAACCTTTAAAAATCTTTTCCTCCCAAACCGCTATTTGGATAGCATTATTATTTTGCAGGAATGTTCCTTAGATACAGGTTTACAGAATTCCTTAAAAAAAAAAAGATCTGTCAAAAAACATGGCTTTTATGGGAGACTCATTTTCCTTTTATGGTATAAAGTAAAATCTTTGAAAAATTTCTTCTCTAAAACTATTCATTGGATTTCATTGTTGTTTTGCAGGTAAGTTCCTATGGTGGTTGTCTACCAAATTGTTTCTTCAGTGAGCTAAAATGCAGATTGAATGATAATTGTTTCGCCATTATAGAAATATCAGGCCTGTGGAGCGATACAGGCGCTCAAGCGCCTCTAGTTTTCTTACACAATATTGTGTGTATTTTACTATGTGCCTGACTCATGTCTGACTGGCATTATTATGGTCAGGTATACATTAAAGCCTTACCACATGACAAAAATTTAGGCTTTTCCATTTTGAAAGGATTTGCTTATGATAAAATAAATGTGACCCAAATGATGCAATTAATCATGCTGATTACCAGCGTTTTCTTTTTCCGAAAGGTTTTAACTCTTTACCAAACGACAAAATTGTAGACCAGTCCAAATTAAAAGCATTTGCAGACAACATAAGTATGGCTCAAAAAATTAAAATTTGTCTTGGGAAGAGTAGAAAACATTGTGGGAAAAGAAGAAAATGCTGGTTACCAGCATTTTCTCCTTTTCCTACAATGTTTTCAAAAGGCCTCTTTCTCAGGGTCGTTAAAAGTCGGGATTGTGTGGTAAAGAGTAAAAAAGCCTTTGTCTCTCGGCTTCATTTAAGAGGAAGGGAAAGGGTTGAAGTAAGTCACTGCATATGTCCTTGTTGCCCCCAAAGTTCTGGACAACTTCCCAATTTTTTTAGTTTTTTTTTTAAAATGTACATTCTTTATTATTATTGTGTTTATAAGAGTGTGACTGACGGTACATTTGGTCTAGCCGAGCCCCGGTAGCTCAGTCGGTAGCGTGCAGGACTTGAGAACACGGGGTCCAGGGTTCGATCCCTGGCTAAAACCCCTGGCTCGGCCAATTTCTTTCCGAGGATTGATGATAGTCACTGCGACAGGATTCATTCCTCTCCCACCGCTGACCATTGTTTCGACGATGATTATGTGGGAAAGCAGCCAGTGGCTTGGAAAGAAAATTGTGCGGAGTACTGGTAAAAGAGACTCCGGGAAAGCATGGATAGGTGCACTGGCCGCCGCGATATGACTGAAATAATGTTGAAAACGGCGTTAAAACTATACAATCAACAATACATTTGGTCTGTGAAGGGTTATGTTCATCCCAAAACCACTTTCATGATTCTTATGTAGGATTGTTCAAACTAGTTGTTCAAACTTTCAAATGGAAAACATTTAAGAATTTCAGCAAAAAGAAGAAAAAATTGACCTAAAAGAAAATATGTAGATGTACCAATTTGATAACAACATTATTGGTTGGAAAAAGGACAACTTCAAATAGAAAAGTTGACAGAAAAAAAATGAACTTTATTACCAGATGACAAGAATTTAGACTCATCCATGGTGACTGAATGATTGAATGGTGGCTTATGCTACTTTCAACATTTTTGCAGTCATATCATCATCAGCAAGAGCTCACATATTCATTTATGTCCTGGGTTTCACTAACATTAGGCTGTGAAATGTCTTGCCCAAGAGCAACCCCATGAAAACCCCAGTGCTCCCAGTGAGGCTCAAACACGGGGCCTCCAGTTTAAGATTCCTACACTACTGAGTCAGGCAGGACCCCTCATCCATACCGAAAGTATTTGCAGACAAAAAATTAAATGTGCTGTAAATGATGAGATTTGTCTTTTATTGGATAGTAAATGTTATGAGAAATGAAAAAAAAAATGTCTTTAAAGTAACAAACGTGAAAGTTTGCAACAAATACATAGCTGAAATACAAACTGCAACTTGCGGGATTCAAACCAGTTCGGAAGAGATCCTCATTTATTGAGGTTTAAAAGACCAACACCTTAACCACTGAGCTAAAGAGAATTGTGTAATGTCATTTTTATACGCCCGTCAAAGACGGGACATATTATGGGATCACCCATGCCGTACAGGTGTCCGTCTGCCTCGGCGGGTGGGTGGGCGGGCGACGTCCAGTTCTTTGTCAGGAGCAAAACTTTGTCATCTCCAGTCCGATTGACTTGAAACTTGGCATTTGTGTTTGTTGCAATAATACGGAGTGCAGTGCGAAAGAATCATAACTCTACCCTATGCTGTCTTTGAGTTATTTCCCTTTGATCGTCATTTTTACAGCATTTTCTGCTTGTGCGGAGCATAACTTTGTCATCTCCAGTCTGATTGACTTGAAACTTGGCATTTGTGTTTGTTGCAATAATATGGAGTGCAGTGTGAAAGAACCATAACTCTACCTTGTGCTGTCTTTGAGTTATTTCCCTTTGATCGTCATTTTTACAGTATTTTCTGCTTGTCCAGAGCATAACTTTGTCATCTCCAGTCCGATTGACTTGAAACTTGGCATTTGTGTTTGTTGCAATAATACGGAGTGCAGGGCAAAAGAACCATAACTCTACCTCATGCTGTCTTTGAGTTATTTCCCTTTGATCGTCATTTTTACAGCATTTTCTGCTTGTCCGGAGCATAACTTTTGTCATCTCCAGTCCGATTGACTTGAAACTTGGCATTTGTGTTTGTTGCAATAATATGGAGTGCAGTGTGAAAGAACCAGAACTACCTCGTGCTGTCTGAGTTATTTCCCTTTGATCATCATTTTTACAGCATTTTCTGCTTGTCCGGAGCATAACTTTGTCATCTCCAGTCCAATTGACTTGAAACTTTGCATTTGTGGTTGTTGCAATAATACGGAGTGCAGTGCAAAAGAACCATAACTCTACCTCGTGTTGTCTTTATTTCCCTTTGATTGTAATTTTTACAGCATTTTCTGCTTGTCTGGAGCATAACTTTATAATCTCCAGTCCGATTGACTTGAAACTTTGCATTTGTGTTTGTTGCAATAATACGGAGTGCAGTGCAAAAGAACCATAACTCTACCTTGTGCTGTCTTTGAGTTATTTCCCTTTGATCGTCATTTTTACAGCGTTTTCTGCTTGTCCAGAGCATAACTTTGTCATCTCCAGTCCGATTGACTTAAAACTTAGCATTTGTGTTTGTTGCAATAAAATGGAGTGCAGTGCACAAGAACCATAACTCTTCCTAGCACGAAGTTTGAGTTATTCCCCCTTTGATCTTCATTTTTATAGCATTTCTTGCATGTCCGGAGCATAACTCTGTCATCTTAAGTAGGAATGACTTGAAATATGGTATGCTTATTTGTTGCAATATTTGGAAGTGCAGTGCGCAAGAATTGTAACTCTACCTCGTGCCGTGTGAGTTATTTCCCTTTGATCGTCATTTTTACAGCATTTAGTGCTTGGCCGGAATATAACTTTGTCATCTCAAGTCAGACAGACTTCAAACTTGGTATGCATGTTTGTTGCAATATAAAGGAGTACAGTGCAAAAGAACCATAACTCTACGTAGCGCAGATTTTGAGTAATTCCACTTTGATCTTCATTTTTACAGTCCAGTTTTTTGTCCGGAGCTTAACTTTGTCATCTCCAGTCTGATTGACTTGAAACTTGGCATTTGTGTTTGTTGTAATAATATGGAGTGCAGTGCAAAAGAACCATAACTCTATCTCGTGTTGTCTTTGAGTTATTTCCCTTTGATCGTCATTTTTACAGCATTTTCTGCTTGTCTGGAATATAACTTTGTCATTTTTAGTCTGAACATTTTCAAATTTGGTATGCATGAATGTTGAAAAATTACGGGGTGCAGTGCACAAGAACCATAACTCATCCTAGCACGAATTTTGAGTTATTTCCCCTTAGATCTTCATTTTTATAGCATTTCTTGCTTGTCCGGAGCATAACTTTGTCATCTTAAGTAGGAATGACTTGAAATACGGTATGCTTATTTGTTGCAATATTTGGAAGTGCAGTGCACAAGAATTGTAACTCTACCTCGTGCTGTCTTTAAGTTATTTCCCTTTGATCGTCATTTTTACAGCATTTAGTGCTTGTCTGGAATATAACTTTGTCGTCTCAAGTCAGAACGACTTAAAACTTGGTATGCATGTTTGTTGCAATATTACGGAGTACTGTGCACAAGAACAATAACTCTACGTAGCGCAGATTTTGAGTAATTCCACTTTGATCTTCATTTTCACAGTATTTCTTGCTTGTCCGAACGGAACTTTATCACCTCAAGTCAAATTGACTTGAGACTTGGTAAACATGTTTGTTGCAGTTACGAAAAGTGCAATGCACTGGAGCCGTAACCTTACCTAATGCCCTTTTGGAATTATCCCCTATTCATTATTTTTTTACAGCTTTTCATGCTTCTCTAGAATATAACTTTGTCTTTCCATGTTGGAATGACCTGAAACTTAATATGCATGTTTCCTTAACATTAGAGGAGACATTTATGCCTATTTCAATCACTTACATGATTTCTGCTGTACTACTATTTTCCTCTACCTGACCTTTACAATTATTATCCCCCCTCGACAACTGGCGGTGGGATGGGCGTATCTTGCGACAATTTGCCGCTCTTGTTTGATGTTATTTTGTACATATTTCATAGAAGTGAATGGATTAAATATGGATATATCCGCGGGTGCATCTGTAGATGGTTTTGCATCTTCTGATCTATAATTTGTGAAATATTGTTATATGATAAAAAGAATCTGACATTCATTGGCGTTTGAGATAAATTTTATTAAACTCGTAAAGAAAAATGTTATTAAGCTAGCCAAAGGCTGGCTTAATAACATTTTCCCTAGACTTGTTTGATAAAATTTTATCTTAAACGCCAACTCATACCAGATCCTATATATCTTTTGATGCTAGTCACAATATAACCTGGAAAAATCCTCAATCATTTTATTTCAATTAATAATTTCGGTAAAATATATGCGAACCAATCACAAAATGTAAACGAAAAGCAGGTCTATACAACATTGTGATAGCACTTTCATATCCATGCTAAAATCACAGAAGTGAAAGTACTTAGTTCTAATTAATGTTTTTGGTGATCACCAGTGTAACCATGATGGAGTAGTAAGAAGTGATAATTGTATGATAATGGCCATTAAAGGGTCAAAGAGATTAACTTAACTTTCATTGCAAAGACACTTTTTATTATGATATTAAGTATTCCCACAATGTTTTCAAAAGTCTTCTGTCTCAGGGCAGTTAAAGAGGTTATAAACTGATATTCTGTTTTATATACAGAGGTTGTGTGTAGAGCAGGGGATGTGTGTAGCTGGTGAGCTATGAAAGTTCCCACCCATCACAGTCGAGAGACAGTCAGCATGGCAGAACTATCAAGCAATCCAGTAAGAACATGTTAAGTTTTATGATTTATATTTATTCAAAACCTTCAAAGGCCCGATGACTGAAGTAAATACATATGTCATGAAGTCAAATTATGCACACAATTCTTGGACGAATGGCAAAAAAGAACTCATACACAGTCACATGAATAAATTTCGAATACCGGTAGTTTGTTTGTCTTCAGTATGACAACAGTTAGTTACATTCGCCCAAAAAATTCTTTAACATGTTCTAACATATTGCTGAGGATTTGATTAAGGTCTTTCAGCGTTCTTTTTACTAAATGAAATCTGAGTGCACCCTGGGAGAAAAAACAGGACATTTGCTGATGTTTGTTCAGTATTTGCTCTGGTTTGTCAGCATGTTATTACTCATACATTATGGAGTCCTTCTTAGAATAGAGGCATGAAACTACAATATTAGTTGTACGGTCAGGTGGCAGGGGACTGACGTCACTGAAACCTTGGTATAAATTGGCAGTTTGGTGCATAATCTTGATGATTTCACTGCGATATACATTCGTCGTATTTTTATTTAAACATGGATTTAAACAACTTCAAGGTAAGTAACTATGCATTGTAATGATTTGTTGGCTAAAGTAAACGACCATTAGTTGCCTCAAATGACCATTAGGTTATCTGTTATGCACAATGTATGAGTTTCGACACTCCACAGTTTGCTTACCTATCGACTGATCGACGCCGCCAATTTGGATGCTGTGTTGAAAGTGTAGGCATGTTCCCACAAGGGAAACTGCTTTTACATGGGTTTTGCCAGTGTACATGATATATATGTTCGGGGCATATTATCCAATCAGATCACAAGAAATTTCTTTGCAGTATAAGAAGTTAAGATGTTTACTGCCTTTACCACATGATACCCACTTTAAACAACCCTGATAAAGAAAGCTTTTGAATACATTGAGGGAAAAGGAGAAAATACTGGTAACCAGCATTTTCTTCTTTTCCCATTATGTTTTCTACCCTTTCACAGCCCAAAAGCATAATTCCAGTCACATCTTAATTGTTGACTGCAAAAGCTTTCAATTTGGAAGTCTCCATATTTGTGTTTGGTAAAGAGTTTTGAAAATCATCTGATGCAAGTTTCTAAAATGTGGCCCAGAGATAAATAAAATTTATCTATCTCTGGGCCACATTTGGTTTTTTGCCTTGATGAGGCTTGGGGAAATAGAAAGTTGATGGTTGATGTAAGTTTCCCCAGACTTGTTAGAGAATAGACAATCCATGTTTCTCAGAAAAAACAAATTGATTTATTACCTAGGTTTATTTTCTTGTCTTGGCTATATGATCCTGGGAGATAAATCACAGGCAGACCTTGTTTTTCTTCTCCTGAACTTTCCCCATTAACCCTTTACCACACAATCCTTCCTCTTAAAGACTCTTACGAAGAAGTGTTTAGAAAGCATTGAGAGAAAAGGAGAAAATGCAGGTAAGCAGCATTTGTCTGCTTTTCTCTCAATGCTTTCTATCCTGTCAGGACAAAATTTGTTATTTGGGTCACCTTTAAGTCAATCATCTGCATATTTTAAATGCTTTCAATTTGGGCCAGTCTTAAATTTTGCAGTCTCATAAAGGGTGAACCCCTTTTTCAGACAATAGAATTTTAGACTGGCACACATCCGAAGGTATTTGAAGATGGTAAGTTGGATATGGCTCAAATGATGGATTTTGCCTTTGAAAGGGTAGAAAACATTGAGGGGAAAAAGGAGAAAATGCTGGTTACCAGCGGTTTCCAGTTTTCCCACTATGTTTTCAGATTTCTTCCCTTAAGGGTTTGTAAAACACAAGGTTGTTTGGTACAAAAGGTTATAAAGTTCTCAAGGCAACCTCTGATGCACATTGTTCTTTCCAATTAAAATACACAAAGATCAGCTTGCACATGTACCAATGCAGTATGATCTTAAGTTCACATTTCATTTTATGCGATTTTGAAATTCTCTTTGGTTGAAATTGATAACGTGGTGCTAAACAATATGATTTAGTTGATTCTGTTGATATTTGAATTCTGTAGGATAAGAGCAAATCTAACATAAAATGCTTAACTCTCTTATCAGACCAAAAAACTTTAGACTGGTCAAAATGGAAAGCATTTGCAGATGACAAAGAACATATTCAAGTTATTCAATTTGTCTTTGAAAGGGCAGGAAATGTTGTGGAAAAAACACTGGTTACCAGTATTTTCTCTTTTTTTAAGCTCCACTTGCCGTAGGCCAGTGAGCTTATGTCATGGCCCTTTGTCTGTTGTGCGTCTGTCCATGCATCCTTGCATTAATTTTCATTTCAAATATCTTCTCTTTTGAAACTACCCATCCAAATTTCACCAAACTTCACAGAAATGATCCTGCTATGGTCCTCTTTAGAATTTGTTCAAGGAATTCAATTCCTGTAAAAGCTGTGGTTGTCATGGCAACAAGACTGAAAAAAATTGAAAATCTCCATGTCCGAAACCCTAATGTCTAGAGCTGCTGAATTTGGCATGTGGCTGCATCTAATGGGCCCATACTGAATTTCTTTAAATTTATATTCCTGGGGTCAAAATTGGCCTTGCCTCATGGGTCTCAAGTTTTACATAGGCTTATAGTGAAAACTTTAAAAGTCTTTTGGATCTAAACCATATGGCCAAGGGCTATTAAATTTTTTATGTAGCTTCAACTAATGGTTCTCTATGAATGTTTTTCAAATCATAATCATTTGGCCTAGAATTGTACTTTTTGTCCTATGGTTTGTACATATTAGCCAGTGGAGCGATTCAGAGCCATGATGGCCGTCTTGTTTCATGATGTTTTCCAAAGCCTCTTTCCTCAGGGACGTAAGAACATGGCATCGTTTGGTAAAGGGTTCCTAGCTAAAATAGATATTCATGCTTGACACGAGGTCTGTTTTGGTTTGAATGTACTACAATGTATTGAAAAGACTCGGCAGAATCAGGTTCAGAGTCTTGCTGTCTGATCTTGCACTACATGTCAAAAATAACTAGAATCATGTCTTGCACGATAAGAGCAAAAACTTTTTTTTGAAAGGTTCATTCTGTAAACATCTAGATCTAGATGTACTACAAGAAAATGTAAAAAAAAAAATCTTTCCTTAACTCAACCAAGTAATATAATTTAGACCTGTCCAAACAGAAAGTACATATTGGCAGACAACAAATAAAATGTTTTGCAAATGATGCAACATTGAGGTGATAGGGTAGAAATCTTTGTGGGAACAGGAGAAAATGCTGGTTGCCAGCATTTTCTCCTTTTCCAATATTGGTTTGAAAAGCCATTTTCAGAAGTGTCGTTTAAACTTGGGATTTTGTGGTATAGGGCTAAATGTTAAAAAGCTAAACCTGAATTAAGTTCCTTTTGCAGATAGTGTAGATCAAAATCAGGCTACACATAGCGTGCTTGTGTATAATTATATGCATAACAGTTTTTCGTAGTTAAGTTGTATCTTTTTATGCTGTATGGAAGGACAAATTCTTTTTGCAGGTTTTTACATATTCTACAAACCCGTGCACATACATAAGGAAAGGGTAAACATTCAGTTTATCCGTTACTGTTTTCCAAATGATCCTGTGTTTTAGACCCCATGGAAGAAGACTTTGAGAAAAGGTGTGGGAGAAAACAAAATTCCTGGTGACCAGAGTTGTCTCCTTTTCCCCACAGTTTTCTACCGTTTCAAAGACAATTCTGATTTGGTCAAAACAAAATATGTATGTGGTTCAGATTACCCGACCACGTCTGTTTTTGACACCCGACCCTAAACATTTTTTTTCACCTGTTGATCATTTGATATTTTATCACACTGTATGTTATTGTTGTCCTTAGAAAATTTGGAAAATTCAATGTCCTATTGCCTCTATTAATCTTTCTCCCCCCCCCCCCCCCCGTCATGTTTGGAAAAGAATATTTAAAAAAATTAAATAATTTTTGGACCTTCTGACCTTAATTCTCCAAAGTATGTAACTGGAACCACACATACAGTTTGTTTAGGCCTTATATGAGCCACATTTGATTTTGTTTTCTACAATTGCATTTAATCCTTTACCACACACACAATCTAGACTTTTAACGACCTTGAGGACAAAGGGTTTTTAAAACATTGTGTAAAATGGAAAAAAATACTGCTACACAGCATTTTCTCCCTTTCCCACAATGTTTTCTCCCTCTTCAAAGAAAACCCTACCACTTGAGCCACACTAGAATTGTCATCTGCAAATGCTTTGTATTTTGACAAATCCAAAATTATGCCATTTTGTAAAGAGCTAGTTATTATGGACAACTTTTAACCCTTTACCACACAGTCCCGACTTTTAACGACTCTGAGAAAGTGGCCTTTTGAAAACATTGTGAGAAAAGGAGAAAATGCTGTTAACCAGCATTTTTTCCTTTTCCCACAAAGTTTTCTACCCCATCAAAGATAAAGTGTGTCATTTGACCCACTATGAAATTGTCGTCTGCAAATGCTTTAATTTGGATAGGTCTAAATTTTTGCTGTGTGGTAAAGGGTTAAGTATTGCTTTCTGGCAAGGAGAACATTGTCACTGCTGATGGGGACTTGAATGACAACTTTGTTGACAGGGTAGATCAAGATAAGACCACAAAAAATCTGCAGTCTGATCTTTGGATCTGCAGCTTCTGCTACCTGCTAGACGCTTATAATCATGACAAAATGTCTTTCTATTTCTCCCAGTGAAACTATACTTTTAGACCTTGACAAAATGTTGGATTGATTAAGTTTACAGTGAAAGAGTGACTGACCCTTTTGTTTGAGCATAATGTGTAGATCAAGATCAGACTGTATAGAACATGCAGTCTGATCTTTGAGTAACATTGTCTGCTGTTTACCAAATATTCTGACAAAGACAGCCATGAAGTTGTTATATCTGCATCTTGTATTTAGATTGAGAATGTCATGCAATTTTTTAAGCACTGTAAGGTTTAACCCTTTACCAAAAAATTGAAAGTTTTAATTGACCTTCAAAGGAAAAAGACTTTTGCAAAAAAACATAATGGGAATGGGAGAAACTGCCAGTAACCAGTATTTTCTCATTTTCCAACAATGTCTCCTCCTCTGTCAGAGGACCTGATCATTTGTACTGATTTGGAATATTTAGACGCTTTGAGTTTGAAGGGTCTAGAATTTTTTGTTTGGGAATGGTAAAGTCATGAGAGTGTTTACTTAGTTTAGCTTTGTGTTTGTACTCGGATGATCTTTTTCCTTTTTTTTAGCCTTTGTAGTGCTTGTTTTGAATATATGGTAGTGTGATTTTGTTATAAAGGAATAAATTTCTATAGAGGTTTTGCTTATAAGACAAAGTCAAAGTCAATAAGAAATAGCTGGTTGATCATGGTCTATCGTTAGTACAAAAAAAAACATATCAATAATTAGATAATGAGGAAGATTCATTCAAATAGAACTTAACTTCCACAGTGTCCTATGTAGACTCATCTGGTATACCTGTTTTTTATGACATCTTAGAAAAGCAAACACTTATACCCCATAATACCTGGCTTAATCCACTGAACTCTTTACCAGAGGACAAAATTTTAGACTCATCCATATTGAAAGCATTTGCAGACAGCAGTTTAAATGTGGCTCAAGTAATGAAGTTGTTTATGAAAGAGTAGAAAACATTGTGAGAACTGGAGAAAATACTAGGGATTGTGCGGTAAAAGGTTAATACCAGATGGCAAAATTTTAGACCTGTCTGAATTTAGAGTAATTGCAGACCACAAAATGGGCTTCAGTTAATGGGATTTGTCTTTGAGACTGTAGAAAGAATTGTGGAAAAATGCTGGTTACCAGCATTTTATCCTTTTCCCTCAATGTTTTCAAAAGCTTTTTTCCTCATGGTTGTTAAAACTTGGGAATTTTTAGGTAAAGGGTCAAGCCTAAGCAATGAAATTGACTTGTGAGAGAAGAGTTCTGTGGGAAACACACCCACTAGGTTTTTGGCTGTGGTAGAACATCATTATCTGCTCAATCAAAATTTTCATAAGTATAAATCTTGGCAGTAGGTTGGAAAACCCTTTTTTGCGCACTTCACCCATGAGGGCAGATTATTCGTCTTTTGGCAAGCCACATTTATTTGAAAATGAAGGTGGGGGAAACTGCTGGTTTGGTACAGTTTCTTGATTTGCCACAATTTCTCTTACATGCATTCCTATTATAATTATTTTATATAATCTTAATTCTTGATGAATATCGGCAGGATATCTGCAGTTTTCATGAACACTTCTAAACGTTGTTGAATACAAATTTGCTTTTGGAGGATATAAGCTGACCTGAATAAAATCATTATTATAGCTAGCTGAGCACAAATAAAATTATTACTTTGGCAACAGTGTGTACATGTAGATCAAATCTGACTTTTTGTTTGGCTTGACAAGATTCAATGGCTTGTGACATACCCTGTCCAAAGCAACCTTGTAATAGGCATTCTGACCCTTTAACATGAGTTTTTTTGCATACATGGTCATTTCAAAATGTATATTATGGGCACAAATTATGAAGTTTGTCATGAATTCAATTTGTATTTCATAAAATTATGAATCCACATCATGGGTTTTCGTAATAATTTAATCCTAAACAGTCCAAAGTCTTGACAGAGTAGGCTTTTGATAACATTGTGGGAAAAGGAAGAAATGCAGGTTGCCAGCATTTACTCATTTTCCAATAAGAGCTTTTACCCTTTAACTAAAAACCAATAATTTGAGCTTCAATTTGTCTGCTTTCAATTTGTACTACCATAGTCTAAAGTTTTGTTGTCTGGTCAGTGGTGAAGAGTCAAGACTTCAGTAGCAACCCAGAATTAGACCCCTGAAAGTTTTTTGTTTGAGAATTGCAATTTTGATGCGAAAGCAAAATTAGAGGTTAGGGGAGACTTGAGTAGTATCACCAATGTTGTACTTACTCATTAGATTTGCTTCTTCAACCTTTTACTCAACAATCTTGCGTATTAATGACCCTGAGGAAAAAGCCTTTCCAAAATCTTGTGGAAAAAGAAGAGAATGCTGGTAATCAGCATTTCCTCCCATTTTCTACTGTTTCTAACACAAATTTCACTATTTGAACCATATCCTAAAATGTTGTCTGTAAATTTTGTCATATTGGACAAATCTAGAATTTTGTCGTTGGGTAAAGAGATGAGACTGTTCTATTGGGTACTCACAACATTTTTTCTTTGGAAGAAACGTTGTTTTCAAAAAAGGATTCAAATTACTTAGCTCACCTGCCCCTATCCCCCTGCATCTGATTCTCTGCATGATCTATGTATAGAGAAGGATTATTTGGCATCACTTTGAAATTTTCCTGGCTTTCTAAAGAGCTTGGCCATGCCTCTCCTGTTGATTGATATAACAGAATTTAGTTTGAAATTGTTTGTCAGTTTTTTCCCCCAACATATTCTGGCAAGTGACTAGCCTATTATGCCTTTGTTTATAAAATGTAGAAATAGTTGGGAAAGATAAATTTAGTCTGTTGGACATTTGCCCAATGTACATTTTTTTTCAGGCTTTTGTATGTTAACAAACATGAAATTTTGTTTGGAAATCAGTATTTAACCCTTTACAGAACTATCCTGTGTTTTAACAATCCTGAGTAAGAGGGCATTTAAAATTATTGTGGGAGAAGGAAAATGCTGATAACCAACAATTTTGCCATTTCCCATGAAGTTTTCTACCCTTTCAAAGACTCATCTTATTATTTGAGTCACATTTAATGTGCCATCAGCAAGTTTTCCAATTTGGAGAAATCTAAAATTTTTCTGCATAGTAAAAAAATAAAAAAAAAAAAATCACAGTTGGAAACCCAAACAAATAAGTGCAGCTCAAAAACCTTGATGTGACCTCAAATCAAGGTCAGAAGCTAGGGCTTATCACCTACTAGATCTGTGTTCCAGTGAAATCTTGCCATAGCCCTGTACTACACATTTTAGAGTTTTAAAGACCCTGATTGAGTGAGAAGGCTTTTGAAAACATTGAGCGAAAAGGAGAAAATCCTGTTTGCCAGCATTTTCTCCTTTTCCCACTATGTTTTTAGCGCCACTGGCCGAAGGCCAGCGGGCTTATGTCGTGGCCTGTTGTCCGTCGTCCGTGCGTGCGTGCGTGCGTCCGTCCGTCCGTGCGTTAACTTTTTTTTAAAACGTCTTCTTCTCTGAAACTACCCATCCAATTTTGATGAAACTTCACAGAAATGATCCTGCCATGGTCCTCTTCAGAATTTCTTGAAAGAATTTAATTCCTTCAAAAACTCTGGTTGCCATGGCAACAAAACTGAAAAATTTTGAAAATCTTTGAAAATCTTCTTGTCTGAAACCGTAAGGCCAAGGGCTACCAAATTTGGCATGTAGCTTTATCTAGTGGACCTCTACCAAGTTTCTTCAATTTATAGCCCTGGGGTCAAAATTGGCCCCGCCCCGGGGGTTACAAGTTATACATGGGCTTATTTAGGGAGAACTTTAAAATTCCTCTTCTACCTAGCCATAGGGCCTAGAGCTACCAAATTTGGCATGTAGCTTTATCTAGTGGACCTCTGCCAAGATTGTTCAAATTATAGCCCTGGGGTCAAATTAGGCCCTGCCCAGGGGTAACAGGTTTTACATGGGCTTATATAACAAGTTTTACGTGGGCTTATATAGGGAGAACTTTAAAATTCTTCTTTGACCTAGCCATGGGGCCTAGGGCGACCAAATTTGGCATGTAGCTTTATCTAGTGGACCTGTACCAAGGGTGTCCAAATTATAGCCGAGGGTCAAATTTGACTTCGCTGCGGGGGGTAACATGTTTTACATGGGCGGGCTTATATAGGAAAATCTTTCGCATCTAGCTATAAGGGCTAGGGCTATCAAATTTTGCATTTAGCTTTATCTAGGGGGTCTCTATCAAGGGTGCCCAAATTATAGCCCAGGGGGTCAAATGTAGCCCCACCCCAGGGGGTCACAAGTTCTACATGGTCTTATATAAGGAAACTTTAATAATCTACTTGTACATAGCCATATTTAGGCCTAGGGCTACCAAATTTTGCATGTAACTTTATATAATGGGCCTCTACCAAGAGGGCCCAAATTTTAACTTTGGGGGTCAAGTTTGACTCCACACCAGGGGTCACAAGTTTTACATTGGCTTTTATAGTGAAAACTTGATAAACCTGTGTCATGGATCACATATTTTACAGGGCCTTTTATTCAGCAAACTTGTTTTACATGACTTTTTATTGGGCAAGATTAAAAAATCTTTTTGTTTATAACCACACATTCTAGTTTCATATTGTAGGTCTGGGGTCAAAATTGCCTTCATTCCAGGGATCGCAAGTTTAACATGGGCTTCAAAATATTGTCACTTCAATTTAAACAATAATCAAGGGAAATAACTCTTTTTATGAAAGATAAAGTTCGTTACTATTTACCTCCCTTGATTATCAAGCTGCAGTGATACATGATTGGTGCTAGACAATTTTTTTAGCTCCACTGGCCGAAGGCCAGCAGGCTTATGTTATGGCCCGTTGTCCGTTGTGCGTCCATCCGTATGTTAACTTTTTAGCTCATTTGAGCAGAACGTGCTCAAGGGGAGCTTTTAGCATTTGTTTCAACTCAATAAAAGAATTTTCAATCATACACCAAAACAAAAAATTATCCTCCACATATCTGACTGTGTTTACAAACTATGAAGTGTTCATATTAATACACCATGTCTACTGTTTGATGATGACTAGCTTAGAAAAAGTATTAATTAAATAAGTTTGAAAAAAAATCTTAGTGATTTATTATGACAATTGTTAGCACACATGTAACTCATTACCAAACGATAATATTTTAGGCTTGTCTAAATCGAAAGCACTTGCAGACGACAAAATAAAAGTGATTGAAAATTTGAAATTTGTTTTGTGAACAGTAGAAAACATTGTAAGAAAAGGAGAAAATGCTTTTCTAAAGCCTTCTTTCTCAGGGTCATCAAAAGTAGGGATTGTCTGGTAATAGGTTAAAAAGATATATTTCAAACTGAGATTGATGTATATACTTGTTTTTTACTGGCACTGAAGGTCCGTCCGTCCATCTGTCCGTGCGTGCATTAACTTTTATTTCAAACATCTCTGAAACTACTTATCCAATTTTGATGAAACTTCAAAGAAATGATCCTGCCATGGTCTTCTTCAGAATCCCATGACAGAATTTTATTCCTTCAAAAACTCTGGTTGCCATGGCAACAAAACTGAAAAATATAGAAAATTTTCAAAAATCTTCTTCTCTGAAACTGTAAGGCCTAGGGCTACCAAATTTGGTATGTAGCTGTATCTAGTGGGCCTCTACCAAGTTCCTTCAAATAATAACCATGGGGTCTACCAAATTTTGCATGTAGCTTTATCTAGTGGGCCTCTACAAGGAGGGCCCAAATTATAGTCCTTGACCCAAGTTTGTCCCCACACCACGGAACACAAGGTCACCAGTTTTACATGGGCTTTTGTAACGAAAACTATCTTAAGTCATTATGTTACTAACCATTATAAAGACTAAGGCTATTAGATTTAGCCCTGTCTCATGGGTTTCATGTTTTACAGGGCTTTTCATTGAGAAAAATTTGAAAATCTTCTTGTTTATAACATTCAAGAACTGAATTATTTGGTATGGAGCTTTATATTGTGGACCTCCACCAGGATTCAAATAATTATAGCTTTGCGATCAAAATTGGCTTTGCCCATGGATCACAACTTTCTCGTAGGATTAGATAGAAAAATGTTTGCATGTCCTCGTGTTTGAAATCAATTTGCTGAATATTGTAATGTTTGGCTTGTAGTGTTTTTACTTAATAGCCAGTGGAGCGATACAGGGCCATCATGGCCCTCTTGTTATAATTTTCACAGACAAATCCAATTATTTGTTCCATTTGGATTTGGACAGGTCTAAATTATGGTCCTGTGGTAATGAGATAACTCAGTACACATGAAACAGTTTTGATGAAGACACCTTTAAAAAAATCCTTGTAAAATATGGTTGTTCAATATGTATTGGAGCTGTGCTCTGCAAAAAGTATTGACTCAGGTCAGCCTGCACAGTCAGCACAGGCTGACCTGGGCCAAAACTTTTTGCTATTGGTCAATCTTCTGCATGTCAAAGGATGATTCTGCCTCCTGATTCAGGTAGCTGTTAGACAAAATGAATTATATGGATCCATAGCTATGTGATGACCTGCTTGGTGTAATACATCATGAAGATGGCTCATTTAGATTTCACATATGAATACAGACTTGTAGTCTGCTAACATCAAAAAAGAGATGTATTTCAGTAACTGCTTGACAATATTTATAAGTTTTGTTGGCTTTTTTAAATTTCATTTTTGTTTGAATGTTACGATGAATTGTATGGTTTAAGGTTAAGTTGGGATGATTTGGTCTTTTTTTCACAGAAATATTAGATGCTTCATTAATTCAGTTCTTGGAAGACCTAACATTTACCACATACATTTCAGGCAAGGGGAGTTACTCCTGGTATGTCTACAGATAAGGGAAGGAGAATGCAAGGGCCTCGACGCATGTTAGGTGGCGGGCATAAGACATTTGGAGTACCTCTGACAGAACTGGTTCACAGAGCTCCTCAGGGTTACACAGTGCCTTTCATTGTGAAGAAAGTCTGTACTTTCATAGAGCATAATGGTTAGTATCTTTTTTGATAGCCCTTTACAAGACAAGACTGGTTTTAAAGACTCTAAGGAAGAAGGTTTTTGAAAACAATGATGGATCAGGAGAAAATGCTGGTAGCCAGCATTTTTAGCTCCACTGGCCGAATGTCATGGTCCGGTGTCCGTCGTGTGTCCGTCCGTCCGTGCTTTAACTTTTATTTCAAACATCTTCTCCTCTGAAACTACCCATCCAATTTTGATGAAACTTCACAGAAATGATCCTGCCAGAATTTCTTGAAAGAATTTGATTTCTTCAAAAACTCTGGTTGCCATGGCAACAAAACTGAAAAATATTGAAAATCTTTGAAAATCTTCTTGTCTGAAACCATAAGGCCTAGGGCTACCAAATTTGGCATGTAGCTTTATCTAGTGGACCTCTACCAAGTTCCTTCAAATAATAGCTCTGGGGTCAAAATCGGCCCTGCCCCGGGGGTCACAAGTTTTATATGGGCTTATATAGGGAAAGCTTTAAAATCCTTCTGGTACCTAGCCATAGGGCCTAGGGCTACCAAATTTGGTATGCATCTTTATCAAGTGGGCATCTACCAAGAATGCCCAAATTATAGCCCTGGGGTCAAAATTTGGCCCAGCCCCGGGGGTCACAAGTTTGACATGGGCTTATATAGGGAAAACTTCAAAAATCTTCTCGTACCTAGCCATAAGGCATAGGGCTACCAAATTTGGCATGTAGCTTTATCTAGTGGACCTCTACAAAGTTTCTTCAAATAATAGCCCTGGAGTCAAAATTTGCCCCACCCTGGGGGTCACAAGTTTTATATGGGGATATATAGGGAAAACTTTAAAATCCTTCTGGTACCTAGCCATAGGGCCTAGGGCTACCAATTTCGGCATGTATCTTTATCAAGTGGGCGTCTACCAAGAGCGCCCAAATTATAGCCCTGGGGTCAAATTTGGCCCCGTCCCGGGGGTCACAAGTTTTACATGGGCTTATATTGGGAAAACTTTACCTAGCCATAAGGCCTAGGACTACCAAATTTTGCATGTAGCTTTATCTAGTAGGCCTCTACCAAGAGGGCCCAAATTATAGCCTTGGGGTCAAGTTTGTCCCCACACCAGGGGTCACAAGTTTTACATGGGCTTTTGTGGTGAAATCTTTATAAATTCTCTTGTTACTAACCATAATAAGACCTAGGGCTACTAAATTTAGCCCTGTCTCATGGGTCTCATGTTTTACAGGGCCTTTTATTGAGGAAACTTTGAAAATCTTCTTGTTTATAACCACACATTCTAGACCTGTATTATTTGGTATGGGGTTTTATCTTGTGGACCTCCACCAGGATTCAAGTAATTATAGCTTTGTGGTCAAAAATGGCTTTGCCCGGGGGTCATAACTTTCTCGTAGGATTTTATAGAAAAAAATTTGTATGTCTTCAAGTTTGAAACCAATTGGCCAAGTATTGTAATGTTTGGCTTGTAGTGTTTTTACTTATTAGCCAGTGGAGCAATACAGGGCCATCATGGCCCTCTTGTTTCCTTTTTCCACAATGTTTCCTTCCCTTTTAAAGGCAAATTTTGTCATTTGAGCCACAATTAATGTATTGTCTGCAACAGCTTAGAATTTGAACAAGTCAAAAATTTTGCCATTTGGTAAAGAAATAGAAAGGAAAAGTTTGTAGAAAATGTGCACTTTCAGTTTTCCTCTTGTGCTGAAAATTTGACAATCTAAGATTTAGTTCAGTTTAAAGATTTTTTCATACATTGATTGAGAAACAAGTTCTTGCAACTTACATTAATGTTGCTTGATTCTGCTTCCTGAAAACTACACCAGTAATGCCCTGAATCTAAGATTTCCTGGTCAGTGATTTTTATCCAGTCATTACTGAAATAAAATTTGGGTTAAGACACTGAATCTTTTAGTTTACTATAAAGTTTTTTCATTGCATTGCTGCTTTGATGATATTATGATAATTCTCAGTATCATATTTATATGACAGATCTTTCATAATTTTAGTAATTTACTCACTCTATATTGGATATTTATGTAAGATAAAAGTGGGGTTTTTTTCCCTGTTTAATTTGGACAATTCTGTGTTATTTTACTGAGAATATTGATCATGAATATAAGATTGGTTGGATGAAGGAAGATCAACAAGTTTTCTTCAAGTGTTTGATTAGTGGCTCTTGACTGCCAAAATCATGGGTCAGCTTATATGAAAGAAAATGCTTCCTTGTCTTCTGAAGAAAGCACATTGTTCTTTCTTGTGCACAACACATGGAAATGAAACAGGACCATTTTCAAAGAAATTCTTCCATTCAGTTCATGCTTGTTACAAGCAATTGCATCTTTTTCCACAACTTTTGCAAATCCTGCCTATTGCAGGGACATGAAATGTAGTATTCATTAAGGTAACATGCATTTTCCTATCCAGGTATGAATCAAGAGGGTATATTTCGTGTGAATGGAAGTCAGAAAATTGTGGAGAAACTAAAACTGCAGTTTGATCATCATGGACATGCTAATCTGGAGGAGGATGGGGACATAATGGCTGTGGCAGGGCTGTTAAAGTTGTTTCTAAGAGAGCTGCCAGAGTCTGTCGTACCAGAACATATGACACGGCGGTTTGTCAGCATACAGGAAGGTACGTCTGGACGTTGCATAGATAGCTTGTACCATACTCTTTGGCTAAGATCTTCTGTAGGACTTTTAAATGAAGGTAAATTATTGTTCTATGGTTCTCCTCTTGCAATGGATAAGGTGTCTCTGCACTATGTGTATATTGTAATGACCTATTGATCCTATTCCTACATATGTGCAATAATGAGTTAAGTGAGTGAAGTGCAAGATATCATTGTTATACGCCCGTCGAAGATGGGACGTATTATGGGATCACCCATGGCGGGCGGGCGGACGGGCGGGCGGCGTCCCCATTCTTTGTCCGGAGCATATCTCCAAAACTATGCTAGCTATGGTTATGAAATTTCATGGGTGGATAGATCTCATCAAGGCGGAGTGCAGTGCACAGGAATCATAACTCTCACTTGCTTAATTTTTTAGTTATTGCCCTTTGTTGTTTTTCATAGTTGAATTTTGTCTGGAGCATATCTCCAAAACTATACTAGCTACGGTTATGAAACTTCATGGGTGGATAGATCTCATCAAGGGGGAGTGCAGTGCACAGGAATCATAACTCTTGCTTCCTTAATTTTTTAGTTATTGCCCTTTGCGGTGGGACGGGCGTATCTTGCGACAATTTGCCGCTCTTGTTGTATAGATGGTATATGAAGAAAAAATGAGCCATTCTCTGTGAAAACTGGGTTTGCACTTGCAAAAAATATTAACAGTGGAGCAGGCTAACCACAGTCAAAACTTTTTGCTATAGGTAAATTCTCTGCATGTTAAAGGATTAGTGTACCTCATGGTTCGGTTACTTGTTAGACAAAATTGACTTTATGGATCTATAATTATGTGATGACTTGCTTGGTATAATGTATCAGGGAGATGCATTAACTCTTTACCAAACAACTAAACTGTAGACTGGTCCAAACTGAAAGCATTTGCAGAGGACAAATTAAATATTGCTCATATTATGAAATTTGTCTTTGAAAGGGTAGAAAATATTGTGAGAAAAGGAGAAAATGCTGGTTACCAGCATTTTCTCCTTTTCTCACAATGTTTTCAAAAGTAATTTTTCACGGGGTTGTTAAAACTAGGGATTGTGTGGCTAAGGGTTAAACCCCTTTTTGCCAGAGTGCTGCTCAACTATTGTTCAATGATACGTGGATGCCATCTTCTGATAAAGAATAAAGATGATACCTAAATTGATATATCAGATGTAAACAGAGGTAATAGAGGAATATTGAAAAAGTCTAGAGATGTCAGGGAAATTTATTCATCAAGTTTAGGATAAAGATAAAAAAATTTGATTTGTTTGATTGTAGTGAAAAAGAGATGATACTTAGAGAGTCTGTTTATCAGATTGAAATAGGAACAAAAAATAATTAAGTACATGTGGATTAGAATAGATCCATTAGATTTAGAATAGTTTTCTTCGAGAATTATTTTATTACCTTAGAATACAGTTTAACTCTTTACCAGACGACAAAACTTTAAACTAGTCAAAATTGAAAGAATTTGTAGACAACAAAATAAATGTGACTGAAAAATTTGAACTTTTTTGGGAAGAGTAGAAAACGTGGGAAAAGGAGAAAATGCTGGTTACAAGCATTTTCTCCTTTTCCTGCAATGTTTTCAAAAGGCTTCTTTCTCAGGGTCGTTAAAAGTCGGGATTGTGTGGTAAAGGGTTAACTCTACCACACAGTCCCAAGTTTTCACGACCCTGACAGACAAGGCTTGTGAGACCATAGTGGGAAAATGAGAAAATGCTGGTTACCAGTATTTTCTCCTTTTATCACAACATTTTCTTCCCATTCAAAGACAGAAACCATTATTTTAGCTACATTTAATTTGTCGTTTGCAAATGCTTTCAATTTGGTTGAGTTCAATATTTTGTCTTTTTGTAAGGAGTTAACTCTTTACCAAACAATCCCGAGTTTTCACGACTCTAAGAAAGAAGCCTTTTGAAAACATTGTGGGAAAAGGAGAAAATGCTGGTAACCAGCATTTTCTCCTTTTCCCATAATGTTTTCCACCCTTCCCAGAACAAATTTCAATTTTTGTGTCACATTAATTTTGTCTTCTGCAAATGCTTTCAATTTGGACCAGTCGAAAATTTTGTCGTTTGGTAAAGAGTTAAACCTATATCACACACACAATCCCTTGTTTTTAATGGCCATCAGGAAGCAGGCTTTTGAAAACATTTTTGAGAAGGAGAAATTGCTTATAACCAGCATTTTCTCCTTTTCCCACAATTTTTTCTACCCTATCAAAGTCAAACACTTTGATCTAAGTCACATTTAGAATGTCATCTGCAGTGGTTCCAATTTTGACAAGTCAAACATTTTGTTGTTGGTAAAGAGTTAACCACACAATCCCGAATTTTAACGACCTGGCAAGTAAGCCTTTTGAAAACATTGTGGGAAAAGGAGAAAATGCTGGTAACCAGCATTTTCTCCTTTTCTCACAATGTTTTCTAGACTATCTGATTCAAATCCCATCATTTGTGCCATATAAATTTTGTTGTCTGCAAGTGCTTTCAAATTGGACCTATCTAAGATATTGTGATGTGGGAAAGAGCTAAGAGATAAAAGAGATTGATTTATTAGGTTTAACCCTATACTGCACAATGCCGACTTTTAACGACCCTGGGAAAGACGCCTTTGAAAACATTGTGGGTAACCGGCATTTTCTCCCTTTTTCGCAATGTTTTCCACCCTATCAAAGAACAATTGCACGATTTAAGCCACAGTGAAGTTGTCGTCTGCAAATACTTCCAATTTGGACAAAGCTAAGATTTTGTCGTCTGGTAAAGGTTTAAATGCATACCACTGTAGCACTGTGATTTCTGGTATGAGTTACTGTAAATTGTATTTTTAACTTATGTAGACATTTAGTGCTCCTTTAACCCTGTACCAAACATTCCCATGTTTTAACAACTCTAAGGGAGAAGCCTTTTGAAAACATTATGGGAAAAGGAGAAAACACTTGTAATCAGTATTTTCTCCTTTTCCCAAAATGTTTTCTACCTTGTTGAAGAACTTCAGTCCAATTATACTACTTTCTGGTTTGCCATCTGCAAATGCTGTCAGTTTGGAAGTTTCATATTTGTCATATGGGAAAGAGTTAAGAATAACCACGAGAGTGTTGTTACAGTCTTAATTACATATAAACCTTGGCAATGAGGGAAATTGCTCAGAGTGTATTCACTGTCTTGCTCAATGTTCTCTTTACTCTCAAGACATAAGATTGAAATCCCAAATGCCTATTATTCTTTGGCTCTTTCAAACGACAAAATTTAGACGAGTTCAAATTGAAAGCACCTTCAGACGACAAAGAAATGTGACTTAAAAATTAAAATTTGTTGAGGGAAGGGTAGTAAAAGATTGTGTGAAAAGGAGAAAATGGTAATAGTTTACCAGCATTTTCTCCTTTTGGCCACAATGTTTTTAAAAGGCTTCTTTTTCAGGGTTGTTAAAAGTTGGGATTGTGTGTTAAAGGGTTAATTCAGTTGTCGAGCATTTCAGCTCATCCGAAGACAGCTTAGAAAGATAGAGTGTTAAAACAAAGATGTAGCCAGTGCTGTACAGCAGTAACGTTTCTTTGCAAATGTATAATCTAATTGTAAATGTTATTTTCTTATATTTCTGCAGAATTCCAGAGGAACGCCAGTGAATGTGTAGCCCATTTGAAGTCTGTGTTGAATGATCTACCTAAAGTACACTACGACCTGTTAAAGCATGTGGTGAGGTTTCTGGCCATTGTTTCCTGTAATGAGCCTGTTAACAAGATGAGCCCCATGGCGCTTGCCATTGTATTTGGACCAAACTTATTTAGGTGGGTTTTGTTATATGTCTGTACATTGTATTGTGCTGTCTGATGTTGATCTTCATAGACAATAAGAACACCTGAAGTTGCCTAAAGTATGAAACAGGTTAACTTTTTACCAGAGTAAGATATTTCAGACTTTCAAATCGAAAGCATTTACGAATAACAAATTAGATACAGCTAAAGGAAGGGGTTGTCTGTGAAAGAGTAGAAAATATTGTGAGAAAAAGAGAAAACTCTGGTTACCACCATTTTCTCCTTTTCGGAAAATATTTCCAGAAATTAACAGACATGAAAAATTGATCGGTGCAAAAAACGTGGAAACCATGACACAACAAAATTTGTCTTTGACATTGTCCGATCACAGTCACTTCAGACTGCCTTTTCAGCTTTTTAATGACTTTAAACAGTAAATTTACTTAAGTATCATAATATAAAAGACTTTTTTGCTGCAAATCATCAATATGGATTGCAGGGGGTAAGTGTACCCTTGAAATAAAGAGCTAGTGGGAACACTGGTAAAGGCCTAACTGTAGTCATATTTCTAAACTTACAGGCTTAGCATAACAGTTGAATTGATGTTTTGTTTCTGTACACTGCTAAACAGATTTATTCATTAGAAAAGAGTCAAACTTCGGAAATTTTAGGGGTGCTTTGGCTGGCATATACAACAATCTGTATCACAGTAAAGAACTAAGATAAAAAACCACGTAACAAGCAGTTCGATATAGATCTACTTTTTCCACCATAACACACAGAAACTCTCTGCTTAGTCCTGTACAAGACAATAAAATTTTAGACAAGTCAAAACTGGAAGCCTATTCAGATAACAAAATTGCTTATGCTGCAAATGATGTCATTTGTATTTGAAAGGGTAGAAAACATTGTGGGAAAAGGAGAAAATGCTGGTTGCCAGTGTTTTCTCCTTTTCCCTTAATGTTTTCAAAAGCCTTTCTATCTTGGGATTGTTAAAACTTGGGATTTATTGAAAACCTGTGCAAATAACTATAAAATGTAGCTCAAATGATGAAATGTTTAATGACATGGTAAAAAACATTGTGGTAAAAGTAAACAGTGCTGTTTGGACATGTTTTCAGGGACATAAAGTACACTATTAGGAAAGGGTTAATACAGGGTAAATGAAATCTGTTTCTTTTACATGATATCGTGAATTCTACAATTTGAATTAGTCACTTGACGTCAGCTGTCTTGTCTGCAAAAGTAACTTTCACTCTTTCTTAAACAATGTAATTTTAGACTCAGCAAAACTTAAAAGATGATTTGTCTTTAAAATGGTAAAAATAACATCGGAAAAGAAGAAAACGCTGGTTACTATCATTTTCTTCTATTTTTCGCAATGTTTCCAGAAGTCTTTTTCCTTGGGGGAGGTTAAAATGCTTGATTGTGTGGTAAAGGGGTTGTTCTTTCCTCTAAGGATTCATGCTCTGTCCCAGGCTATTATAAGAAATGCCTTTGTCACAGGAAGTATAGATCTGTCAGCTTAGTGTCTCATATTTAGGGTCCACTGTTGGACTAACACATTATCTTCCCAGTCAAATTTGAAATCCATAAACTCTTTCAGTGCTAAGTATATGAGTCATGCACTGGCAAAAGGGGGCTAAATGCATCTCTGCGATCCATTGCACAAAACAAGCCATCACATACTTCTGGATCCATAGCAGCCACTTTCTTTAACAACCCACTAAATCATGAGGTAGACTGGTCCTTGGACTTACAGAAAATTGACCAATAGCGAAAAGTGTCGACCCAGGTCAGCCTGCACAGGCTGACCTGGGTCGATACTTTTCGCAGATGCATTAAGCCCCCTTTTCACAGCATGGCTCATATAATTTGGACATTTTGGATGGATCAAAATACAAAGCACTGAAACTTGGACAGATTTTTACCTTGACTTGACTGAACAAGCGGACACTATAGATTCAAGATAAGATTGCATGTTTCCTGCTGTCTGATCTTGATCCGTACCATATGCAAAAGCAACCTGATCACTTATTGCACTGACAGGGTTTAGCATCCTTGTAAAATCTGGAAAATCATCATGACTTACGCATAATACATTAACGCTCATGAGTCACTATACAATAAGAGGAATTGCTTGTCTGTACCTGTTAATGACTTTGCTGCAATGTTATCAAAAGTAGCCTGCTGCAAGATGAAGAAAAGAGTTTCCCGACTGTTTGGGTATGTTGAGTCAGTATTTTGAAGCAATACATAGTTTTGTATAGTCTAACTGCATTTCAAGGAGGTAGTAGTGATCTGTTATCAGACTGCATAATAAATGAGGTGACACATGAATGCATGATTCACAGGCAAACTGCAGAATGTGTGTTTAACTCTGTTCCACAAGACAAAAAAATAATCCTGTCAGAATTGAAAGCATTTATAGACAACAAATTAAATGATACTCAAAACATGACATTTGTTTTTCAAAGGGTAGAAAAAGTCTTTGGGAAAAGGAGAAAATGCTGGTTATAAACATTTTCTCTTTTTTCCACAATGTTTTTAATTGACACCTTAAGTGTCCTCAAAAGTCAGGATTCTCTGGTAAAGGATTAACTTTGTGCTAATGGATCTCCAGTTTTATAACTTGGAGGAGAAGCTGTTGGAAAAAAGTGTGAGAAAAGGAGAAAATGGTAGTAACCAGTATTTTCGTCTCTCTTCACCAAGTTTTTTGATAGTTTAATACAACTCCCATCATTTGATCCACATTCAGTTAGTTGTCTATGATTGCTTGGTATGTCTGCAGTGTTCCAGGATGGCAGAGTTAACTCTTTACCAGATGACCAAGTTTTAGACTTGGCCAAATGGAAAGCATTTGCAGACAACACATTAAATATAGCTGAAATGATGGTAATGTGTCTATGAAGTGTAGAAAACCTGGTGAGAAATGGAAAAAATGCTGATAATCAGCATTTACTCTTATTCTCTTATGGTTTTCAAAAGACTTTTTCCTTAAGTTTGTTAAAAGTCAGGATTGTGTGGTAGAGAGTTAACCTTTTACTGGCTGACAAAAGTTCAGATTTGTCTGTGTGGAAAGCACAAACTGTGGCTCAAATTAAGGAATTTGTCTGTAAAAGGGTAGAAGACAATAGGAGAGAGGTAGAAATGCTGTCCACCAGCATTTTGTTTGTAATATCTGTGATGTTTTCAAGATTCTTCTTCTTCAAGTTTGTTTGATTTCAGGATTGCTTGGTAGAGTCATCCTTTCTATAATATTGTAATGTTTTCAGTATCTCTGAAATTGTACATTTAAAGATTTTATGTGGAGATAACATTGGATCATTATTTCCCAGGGAGTTGACATGTGAGATGGTTTGGTATTTGTGGCGGAGTGTTTGTTCTTGTGTGAATGAGGTCTGATATATCGAGTTGGAACCAGCATCAGTATCTGTATAATTGTGTTACATGGCTTCCTTAAAGGCCCAGTAAAGGCCAAAATATCAAGGCACGTGTCATAATACATTTAAATTTAAATCATACCATTTAAAAGTATGAAAAATACTGTGGAGATGACAATCTTTTATAGTGTGGTCAGGCCATAATGTTAGGTTTTAACATAGTTTT
Source organism: Hippopus hippopus (assembly GCA_946811185.2). Classification (NCBI taxonomy): domain Eukaryota; kingdom Metazoa; phylum Mollusca; class Bivalvia; order Cardiida; family Cardiidae; genus Hippopus; species Hippopus hippopus. Next base: position 37,341,871 of record OX328096.1, read on the forward strand.
GATATTAGTTTCTCTGTCAGCAGCTAACACTTGGACCAACTGTACAATGACAGATTGTCATCTTCACAATAATTTCCATACTTTTAAATGGTATGATATAAATTCAAATGCATTTAAACACCCGCTTTGTTTACTTTTGGGCTTTATTGTTATTTTAATCAAAATATATTTTTGTTAATTGTTAACCAGATGTCAAAATTTACACTTGTCTAGATTGAAAGTATTTCAAGATGATAAATCGAATGTTAATCATTACATTGAGTTTGTCTTTCAAAGTGGAGAAAACATTGTTGAAAGAGGAGAAATTGCTGCTTGCCAGCATTTCTCCTTTTCCCACAATGTTTTCAAAAGCCTCCTTCTTCAGGGTCATTAAAACTCAGGGTAATGTGGTAAAGTGTTTTCAGTTTCTTAGTATACTGTGTCATCATTGTATTTGTGTCTTGTGTTTTTATGACAAGTCAGATCATGAATTTAGTCTTAAAGATGATTTATTTGGAATCTGAGATGTGAGGAAGGCCTTTCAAAATGAAATTTTATTTTCTTCTGTAAACTTGAACCGTTATAACATCAGTCTGTGTGGCAATATTTTTTCAAAAAATACAAAATACATGCTGTTTGACCACTGGCTCATCTGGAATTTCAAATGGACTTGCAGTGTCTAATTTGTTAAAACTTTTTTAGAAGAGAAACTAGTGTGTGCAATGTGTAATTTCTCGTATTTCCTCAATGTTTTCCCTATTCAAATGAGGCATTTTCATTTTCTTTTTATAAAATTTTTCCTGTGTTTCACTTTTTATCTTTGATTTGTTTAAAATTACCCAATATATTCATGACTTTACCCTGTGCTGGATAACCCTATATATTCATAACCATGATGGAGAATACTTTTGAAACTGTTGCAGGAAAAGTAGAAAATGCGGGTAGCCAGAATTTTCTCTTTTATCCACAATGTATTCTTCTTTTAGATCAATTACTGTCGTTTGAGCCACTTCCATTTAATTTTGTCAAACACTCTCAAGACCGGCCAAATATTTTTTGTCTGGTAGAGTTAACCCTTTACCAAACAATCCCTGGTTTTTACGACCCAGAGGAAGAAGCCTTCTGAAAACATTGTGGGAAAAGCAGCATTTTCTCCTTTTTCTACAATGTTTTCTACTCTTCTAAAGTCAAGTTTCAATTTTTGAGTCATGTTTAATTTGTCGTCAGCAAATGCTTTCAATTTGGACAAGTCTAAAATTTTGTTGTTTGGTAAAGGGTTAACTCTTCATCACACAATCGTTTTCATTACACAATCCTGTGTATAAATAACTTTAAAAAAGTACTTTTAAAAACATGTTTGGAGACGAAGAAAATGCCATTTTCTCCTTTTCCCACAATGTTTTCCATCATATCGATTCCAAATCTTAACATATCCACTTTGTCATCGTCAAAATTTTTTAATACTTTCAATTTTTCGTTTTGGACTGGACTAAAATTTTGTTGTCAGGTAAAAAGTTACTCCAGACAACATAGGAAATTAAGTAGACCATCTTTATGTATCAGGATAAGCAAAAAGTGTAGAAAAAGGCATACCTCCAGTCTTGCATTGGGCTATTTTACCTTCTGTCATATTTAATAGAAAATCAAATGCAGAAGTGAAACGGAGTATTCTTGAGTGAGTGGGTTTTTTTTCTATGTGACCCAGGTAAGGTCTGGTTTGGGAAACCAAAAGACAAAAAGATAAGCTAGGGTTATCAAATTGAACCCTTATGGCACTAGGCAGTACTGAAAATGCCTTTGCTGACAGTGTAGATAAGGGTCAGATTACACAGATTATGCTGTCCTATCTTGAATCCTCACCACTGCATTTGAATGTGGATATTTTGACCACAAATAGCCTGTAAACCTTTACAAAACAAAATTTTTAACTAGTCTAAAGTATTTTGCAGACTTCAAATTGAACTTGGCTCAAATGTTGTAACTTGTTTATCCCTTAACTCTTTACTACACCAGAAAATTTTAAACTGGTCCAAATTCAAAGCATTTGCAGACAACAAAATAAAGGTGACTAAAAAATTGAAATTTGGTTTGGGAAGGGTAGAAAACATTGTGGGAAAAGAAGAAAATGCTGGTTACCAGCATTTTCTCCTTTTCCCACAATGTTTTCAAAAGGCTTCTTTCTCAGGGTCGTTAAAAGTCGGGATTGTGTGGTAAAGAGTTAACCACACCATCACAAGTTTTAATGACTCTGAAAAAAAACCTTTTTGAAAACATTGTGGGAAAAGGAGAATATGCTGGTAACCAGCATGTTCTGCTTTTCCCACAATCTTTTCTACCCTATCAAAAACGAATCTCAATGTTTGTAATGAGTTACACTTATTTTGTCGTCTGCAAGTGCTTTCAGTTTGTACCAGCCTAAAATTCTGTCATTTGGTAAGGAGTTAAGGGAGAGTAGAAAACATTATGGGCAATGGAGAAATTGCTGGTTACCAGCATTTCCTTCTTTTCCAACCATGTTTTTAGAAACCCTTTTCAAGGTCATGGGGTTTTGTGTGGCTAAGTTGGTAATGTGTAAAAACTGTAACCTAGAGGTCCTGGGTTCAAGCTTCACTGTAAGCGCTATTTTTTCATGAGTATCCTTTTGCAAGATTGCTTTAGAACCCTGGCCTAGTACTGGTGAAACCAAAAACATACATGAATGTGTGAGGTGTTGCTGTGATATGACTGAAATTATGTTGAAGGCAGCGTAAAACGCCATTCAACAATCTTCAAGGTCAATAAATTTGGCTTGATTGTTTGGTAAAGGATTAAACTGCAGTGATCCTTTCTAAATGAGTTTGTTCATTTCATTTATATATGTCGCAGTGGGCGTTTACAGATAACTGCATGTAATATTGCTGGCATACTTGTGTTGGTGTTTTAGAAGTTTCCATTAATCCCTAACCAAGCGATCCTACCTTTGGAAGAGGGCTTTTGAAAAACTTGTGCAAAAAGGGGAAAATGCTGGTAACCTGCATTTCCTCCTTTTCCCACAGTATTTTGAAGTCTTTCTCCGACAAGTGGCATTACTTGAACCACATCTGATTTATTGTCTGCTCATGCTTTCATTATGGAAGAGTCTTGAGTTCGGTCATCTGTTATAGAACTTATGTGTTTTAACTCTTTACCACACAATCCCGACTTTTAACGACCCTGAGAAAGAAGCCTTTTGAAAACATTGTGAGAAAAGGAGAAAATGCTGGTAACCAGCATTTTCTCCATTTCCCACAATGTTTTCTACCCTCCCCAAACCAAATTTCAACTTTTCAGTCACATTTATTTTGTCTTCTGCAAGTGCTTTAAATTTGGACCAGTCCATAATTTTGTCGTTTGGTAAAGAGTTAAGAGTTAACCCCTTAACCACACAGCCATACTTCTCTATTGCCCATAATGTTTTCTACTCTCCCTTAACTCCTTACCAAAAGCATTGTGGGAAAAGGAGACAATGCTAGTAAGCAACATTTCACTTCTTTTCCAACAATGTTGTCTGGCCATTCAAAGACAATTCTCATCATTTGAGTCAAATTTGATAATTGTGTCATTTTCAAATGCTTCCAATTTGGACAAGTCTAGGTTTTTGTTGTTTGGTGGAAGAGATAACCCATTACCACACAAACCCGAGTTTTACAGACCCTAGGGAATTAGACTTTTGAAAACATTGTGGCAAAAAAGGTGCTGGTAATTTAGCAGCATTTTGTCCTTTTCCCATACTGTTCTTTAACCCTTCATAAACTAATCCAACCACTTGAACCACATTTAATTTGTTGTCTGCAAATGCTTTCAATTTGGGCCAGTCTAAAATATTGTTGTGTGGTAAAGAATTAATGCATGTATTGCCTACCAAGGAATTTGGTCATACCCAATATGTAATTTTTGGCTTATCTTGTCTAACCCTGCACCAGACAACAAAATTTTAGACTGGTCCAGATTGAAAAAATGTGCAGATGATGATTTTGATATGGTTTCTTGTGAATTTTGTGAATTGACCTGGAACGGTGGGCAAACATGGTTGGAAAGGGAGAAAATGCTGGTAACTATTTTTCTTTTTGCTGTACTTACAATCAAAAGTATTATTTCCCAGGGTCATCAGAACACATCAATATTTGGTAAAAGGTTAGCAAAAAATTACTTTAACCCTTTACCACACAATCCCGACTTTTAACGACCCTGAGACAGAAGGCTTTTGAAAACATTGTGGGAAAAGAAGAAAATGCTGGTAACCAGCATTTTCTCCTTTTCCCACAATGTTTTCTTCCTTATCTGGGACAAATTTTGTCATTTGGGCCACCTTTAATTTGTTGTCTGCAAATGCTTTCAATTTGGACCAGTCTAAAATTTTGGCGTTTGGTAAAGAGTTAACTCTTTCCAGGAAACAATATAGTAACTGGAGAAATTACGTGTACATGCAATCAGCCATTGTCCAATTATGCTACTTGTTATTTATCCTCATTTTATATTCACCCTTTGCCACACAATCCCAAGTTTATACACCCATAGTAAAGTTTGCTTTTGAAAACATTTTGAAAAAAGCAGAAAATGCTGATAGCAAGTTCTTTCTGCTTTTCCCATAATCTTTTTTAGCCTTTCACAGACATCTCTTTTAATATGAGTCAAGTTTAATTTGCAGTCTGTAAATGCTTTAACTCTTTACTAAACAACAAAATTTTAGACATGTCCAAATTGAAAGCATTTGCAGACGACAAAATAAACGTGACTCAGAAATTGAAACTTGACTTTAGAAGAGTAGAAAACATTGTGGGAAACGGAGAAAATGCTGGTTACCAGCATTTTCTCCTTTTCCCACAATGTTTTCAGAAGGCTTCTTCCTCTGGGTCATAAAAACCAGGAATTGTTTGGTAAAGGGTTAAATGCAGATTTCAAAATTTTATTTTTTTTGTGAAGGGTTAATAGTTCATACTTTAAAATACAATTTTTCAAAGTTTTCTGCAGTGAACTAATTTCAGGAGGTAGTGTATTAACCTGTTTCCACACAGTTTTACATTTTGATGAATTGCATTTTCTACTTGTCTCACTATGTTTTCTATTTTTCACACTCGTGGATAAATTCCCTCCTTTAACTCTATACCACATGAGAAAAATATTAACTTGTCCAAAACTGAAAGCTTTTCAAGACAACAATATAAATATGGCCAAATAATGGAATTTGTCCTTGAAAGGGTAGAAGACATTGTGGGAAAAAACGAGGAAATGCTGGTTATTAGTATTTTCTCCTTTTCCTACAATGTTTTCAAAAGCACTCTTGCTGAGGGTCGTTGAAATTTGGGATTGTGTGGTAAAGGGTTAAACCACATGTAATTTGCTTTCAGCGAAATGGTTTCAGTATGGACAAATCCAAAATTTTATCCTCGGGTTAAGAGTGAACGCATTTCCACCTGCAAGTAACTTATTTAGACCAGCAGCATACCACTTTTTTGAACATTTTTGCAGAAGGAGAAATACACCTGAAAACCAGCGTTTTCTCGCTCTTTCAGACTGTTTTTGTATACAATGTAATTGCATGTAATACCATCAAATCTCAATTTATGTTGATTCTTTTAAATGTTTTGCAAGTTGTTTTTTAATCCATATGCTGCAAATTTGTTGCAGTGATAATAAATTATGGAAGATTGCCCGAGAAACCAACAATGCATGACAATGTGACTGAACTAATTTTATCAACTTCCCTTTAAACTTGCAAACACATTATAAATCTAAACTATAAAGAGCCTTTAACAACTTTAGCTGCCTATGTACGGCAATTGTAGATTAAGATCGGACTGCACAAAACATACACTCTCAATCTTTGAACTGTAATTTCCAGATTGCTGAAACATTTTAATCAAAAGCAACCTAGTAATTGCAAGTATTTCTTGACTGAAAATGTCTGTCGGGTTAGGCAATCTTAGGGTTGATTAACCCTTTACCAAACAATTGCAGGTTTTCACAACCCTGGGAAAGAAGGCTTTAGAAAACATTGTGGGAAAAGGAGAAAATGCTAGTAACTAGCATTTTCTCCTTTTCCCACAATGTTTTCTATCCTATCGGAGACCTTAACTTCTTACCATACAATCCCAAGTTTTAACGATCCTGAAGAAGAAGGCTGTAGAAAACTTTGGGGGATAAGAAGAAAATGCTGGTAACCAGCATTTTCTTCTTTTCGCACAGTGTTTTCTACCTTTTCAAAGATACAAATCATCATTTTAGCAACACTTATTTTTTTTGTCTGCAAGTGTTTTTAATTTGGTCTGGTCCAAAATTTTGTCGTTTGGTAAAGAGCTCATTTGTACCAGTTTTGAATTTGTTATCTGCAGCTGTTGTAAATTCGAAAGAGTCTAAAATCTGTTGTTTGGGAAAGGATTAATGTTACTCCCAAGTAGATGAAGTGCATTAGCTGTGGCTGTAATGTGACAAAGACTTATATATACTTTCTACAGAATAATATATTTTAGTAACTCTTTACCATGCTTGGGTTATTTTGGTAAAGGGTCAAGAATATGTATAAAATTCATCAGGGAAAAGGATCCAGACAGCTATAATGTAAAAAGTAATAGGTATAGGATTTCATTGTGTCAGCACAACATTTTCACAAGAGACTGTCATCTAAGTTAAAGATATGTCTGGAAGATACTGATTTATTGCTGTATTGTATCACCAGTTTTAAAACCTTTATAGCTTGAATTATCACCAATTCTAACATGAAATGTGAATTCGGCTCTATAAACACAGTGCAACGAAAGCGTGGTAAAATCTACGTTACTCTGTGTAGAGTGACGTAATTCTATATAGAGTGACGTCATTCTGCATAAAGTAAGTAAATAAGTTATTCAATGGAATATAATCTGCATCCGCGTTTTTACTCTTAAGTATGAACTTGTTTTCCTTTGATTAAGAGTTGGTCATGTTAGAATCGAAATAATCTTCTGCCTCTTGTGGTTTATCATTCAATAAACCACGTTGTGAGTTATGAGGCGCAATGAATAATCCACTCGGGCTATCACCCTCGTGGATTATTTATTGTGCCTCATAACTCACAACTGTGGTTTATTGAACGATAAACCACGATAGAAAGAAGATTATTTCTTAAACAACATGTTATATTCACCCAGATCTAAAGCAGTAGAAGAAAATAAAATAAATGTGGCTCAGATTGGTGGTAAAATTTTACACTAGTCAAAATTAATAGCATTAGCAGATGACAAAATGAATATGACTCCACAGAAAAAGAAAATTGTTTTTGAAGGGTAGAAAACGTGGGGGAAAAGGAGAAAAGGCTGGTTACTGGCTGTGTCAAAATTTGTTGTCTTTGTTGTCATTAAAACTCGGGATTGTTTGGTAAAGGGTTAAATATTGGAAAAAATTGTGGAAAAAGGAGAATATGCTGGAAAACAGCATTTTCTCTGCTTTCCACAATGTCTTTTAAAGGATTCTTCCCCAGTGTCACATAAAGACGGGCTTACCAACATTCTTGCACTTTCCTATAATGTTTTCAAAGCCTTTTCTTTAGCATTGTTTTACTCTTTTCTAGACAAAACTTTTCGACTCATCGATATTATAAGCATTTGCAGACAACAAAATTAAATGTGGTTCAAACGGGTAGAATACAGTATAGGTAATGGAGCAAATGTTGCTTACCAGCATTTTCTCCTTTCTCTAAAGAGTAAAGCTTTCAAAAGCCATCTCGGTTAACTCTTCACCAAACAACAAAATTTTAGACAAGTTCAAATTGAAAGCACTTGCACACGACAAAATAAACGAAACTCAAAAATTTAAATTTATTTCAAGCAGGGTGGAAAACATTGTTGGAAAAGGAGAAAATGCTGGTTACCAGCATTTTGTCCTTTTCCCACAATGTTTTCAAAAGGCTTCTATCTGCGGGTTGTAAAAACCAGGGATTGTTTGGACAAGGGTTAAAGTCTTTAAAACTAATGATTATTTGGTACAGGGTCAGACCAGGCATTATAATTATGGTAAAGGGTTTTAGGAAATTAGGTTAAAGTCTGGTAACTACTGAATATTGCATGTTGTACAGATAAGATAATTAATTTCGAGTATGCATCTTCAACTTTCACAACAGACATGCTGATCAACTCTTTACCAAACGACAAAATTTTTGACTCATCCAAATTGAAAGCATTTGCAGACGATAAAATTAATGCGACTCAAAAACTGAAACTTGTCTTGGGAAGGATAGAAAACATTGTGGGAAAAGGAGAAAATGCTGGTTACCAGCATTTTCTCCTTTTCCCACAATGTTTTCAGAAGGCTTCTTCCTCTGGGTCGTAAAAACCAGGGACTGTTTGGTAAAGGGTTAATGCAGAGAGGTTTTGCATGAATTTCACCGTTTATCACTCATGCTAATTTTGAAGTCTATCAAACAGTGGGGAAAAGGATAGCTGTATGTATGCAACAAAATGAAAAGGAAAATAATTCCATCTCTACATGATGATTTCCTCTGGGCTAATAATAATGTACGAGGGTTGTTCGATATGTAATATGTATTGTACGATATCTCAAAAGCATTCGACTCAAATAGTGAAATGAACATTACATCCCTTCAAAGTATTCTCCGCGGTTTGAAATACATAATTTCAATGTCTGAATCCATTTCTGAAATGCGTCACGGTACGCTGATTTAGGTAGACCTCTGAGGCACTGACTGATGGCTGAGCCAAGGGCTTGTCGGGACTTGTAACGACGACCAGATAAGAACTTTTTAAGTTTTGGAAAAAGGAAAAAGTCGCATGGGGCTAGATCTGGAGAGTATGGTGGGTGTGGCAAGACAGTAACCTTCTCCGACTTCAAAAATTGCTTCACAAGCTCAGATCAGGGCTTTTTTTTATGGTTTGGGGAAGACACCCGACACCTGTCAAAAGGGGGAAAAAATGCTCGACAAGGCCATAATTGGGGAAAATTTACCATTTTGCTATATATATTGCTGTACATCATTATACATGTATGTGATATAAATTACACGTTATGTACTATTGATAGGCCTAGAACACTGGAATTAATCTTTGCAATAACACTTAATTATATGAAACTGAATTAAACTGTTTTGTGAATACTGAACTCTCAACAGGATTTTCACTAGGTCCAGTATTCCAAGAGTCATGTACTCTTGGGCCCAAATTTTCAAGAGTCAAAGTGGAATTTACAAGAGTTAAAGAGAAATGTCCAGGGTCATAATTACTTGATTATCATTAGTAGATAAGGGTGAAATAAAGACAGTTTTTCATTCATGCTCTTTATTTATGGAAACAAATTAGACAAGAAAATACCTCATCTGATGTACAAACTTGTTGGAATGAAGTGGATAGAAGAATTTTAACTCGCAACCCTAGCATGCAATTCATCTGCATGAACTATATATCTAACTGACAAAAATTAATTTCTAACTGTTTACCTACCAAACAAAAAATTTTTAGACTCGATCATGTTTTAGACATTTGCAGACGATAATTCAAATGTGGCTCTCCAGAACGATTTGTTTTTCATTGCCTAGAACATTGTGGAAAGGGAAGAAAACAAAGATCAAATCCAATAAGGTGTTATTTCTTTAAGTCGTCTTTCACACTTGTTCCAGTGCTAATACTGTAAGACAAGAAGGCCTAACCTCCATCCCCCCACCATCTAGTTAATCTATTAAGGTTGTGCAGATCTATTATCATTGTAAAAAACAACCAAAGTTTGTTTCTTGAGAAATAAAATATGTCAAAGATCTTCATCAGAAGTTAAACTAGATCCAGTAAGAAATCTGTGATTGCTGATCATCGTCACTCCGCGTGTAAATAAAATCTGAAACTCAATCGAGAGGAAAAAAGCGTCTGCTATTCATTTACATTCGTGATCGGTTTGCATATAAAGTCTGATACATTTCACTGAAATTATTAACTGAAATAAAATGATAGCGGATTTTTTCATGTTAGTTTGTGACAAGTGTAAATGATAGCGGATTTTTTCATGTTAGTTTGTGACAAGTGTCAAAAGATAATGATTATACAACCTAAATATCCCAACTTTATGTTTTCATAATGCATGAAATTGGAGAGAAATATGACTTTTTCCCAATCAGCAGAATTTGTCTGCAAGTGATCTAAAAATAGAACAAGGCAAATCAGATTTTCCGGAGGTGTCATAGTTACCTCCCTTCCATGAAAAATTTCGTACATTTTTGTTCGAGTTTACAAATGTTATAGCACTATGTAATCTTTTTTGCATCTCCTTTCATTTTTTCTTTCTTTCTTTGTCGCACATTATGTCGCAATGTTGGAGCTACGTAGAGGATTTTAGCCTGAATAGCGCAATCGCCCCTATCCAGAATAAACACTGACTGTTGTTATCCACGTTTTTTGTCGACACACGGAAGAAAGCATTGAATACCAAATGCTGGATTCCAGTGTGTTTTCGTATTATACCTCGAGCGTGTTCGGAATATTCCGTGCAAAGAATGAATGGAAAGTACGATTAGTGACGGTTTTCCGCGAATCCCAAAGGAGGATGGCTCATTATAAAACGAAAGTATCGGTCGTCTTTGCAGCCGATCTTTCGGTCTGGGATTGGGTTTATTAACTATCTTAGTACAGTACTTTCTATTTCAGAAGGAAAAGTCGATTTCTTAGGGGAAAATTGATTGCTCTGGGGAAAACTACATCTTTGGGGAAAATTTGTCGAGGGGAAGACGCCAACTATCGGTGCCACTTTCTTAGTAAAAAAAACCCCTGCAGATGTACATGTATGTGATGGAGCATTATCATGAAGTAGACGAACATGCCTAAATCCTGACACAGGGCGTCGTATAATGATAATATTTCTTGACCTTTTTTAGTATAACATCACGGTAATACCGACCTGTAACACTTTTGCCCTTCGGCACCGGAATTTGTACGGCTATACCATCACATGAGAAGAATATGCAATAAAGAACCTTCTTTGTGCTTATGCTTCTTTTGGCAACTACAGGCCTTCTACCGTGTTTAATTAGCCATATTTTGTTTCCAATTTTTCTTACTGGTTCGAAATAGTGAACCCATGTTTCATCACCAGTAACAATGTTTGCAAATTGTCTTTGATTTAGCGATTTGTACTCGTACCCGTTTTTGGTCATCTGTCAATATATGCGGTATCCATCTGGCAGAAATCTTTCGTACTTTCAAAATACACTTCAAAATGAAATGCACCCGTGATAGCGATATGCCAACAGCGTTGGCAATATCATGAATCGTGTATCTGCCATCACTTTCAATTATTTCCCTGACTTTTGAGACATTTGCCTTGCCTGTTAAAGTCACAGGTCGGCCAGATTTTGCTGCATCTTTGACGGACTCTGTGCCAGTCAGAAATTTCTTTCCACCTACGAACTGTCTCATAAGATACCTTATCAGACCCATAAACTTCCCCCAATTCAGTAAAAATCTGCATTACCGAATGACCGAGTTTTGTGCAAACTTTTATATAAGCTCTAATTTTTTTAATATTCTTAATCCGTTTCCCAGCCATTTTTACAACAGTGGTCAATGACTAGCTCTATTGAAATGACTATAAGTTTAAAACTATGTGGAGCTGAAGGCTCATGTTTATACCGTTGGAAAGGTATTGAATAGAGCTATTTAAGCGTATCATCATCCACGAAATCATGCAAAGAGTTATCGCGCTGTGGTACAATACACATTACATATCGAACAGCCCTTGTATGTTTTTAATTAGATTACTAATAGAGCTTTTCTGTAAATTGTATAATTATGAATTGTTCAGTTAACTCTACCAGTGACAAAATTTTAGCCTTCTCCAACTTAAACAACTTAAAAGCATTTTCACACCACAAATCAAATGTTAGTCAATGAAAAAAAAATGAAACTTATCCTTCAAAGGGTAGAAAAAATTGTGGGAAAAAGGAGAACAAGTTAGTTACAAGCATTTTCTCATTTTTCCATAATTTTTTAAAAGCCCTCTTTCTCAGAGTTGGTACAACTTGTGATTGGTAACATGTCAATTCTTGGCTGCTGTAGTATTGTGCTTGCTGGTAGACATAAATGAGAAATATTCAATGGAAATAAAATTTTGCTCTTGAAAAATGTGGAAAACAGTGTGAGAAAAAAGAAATTGGTTGTAACAAGCAAGCCGCACTATTCCCACAGTGTTTTCAAAAAGTCTCTCGTTCAGGGATGTTAACTCTTTACCAAATGACAGCATGGCAGACTTATTTAAATTGAAAGAATTTGCAGATGACACATTAAATGATCAAATGATGGAGTTTGCTTTTGAAGGCTTTGAAACCTTGTGGAAAGAGGAGAAATCGCTGGTTGTTAGCATTTTCTCTGTTTCCACAATTTTTTCAAAAGACTTTTTTATCTGGTTTGTCAAAACATTGAATTGTTTTGGAAACGGTTAAAAGGTTGTATTAGAAATCAAATTGGACTTGCCATAACTGTTAAATGATAAATTTGTATTTCTGTTATACAAGCCAGGTTTATACAACTATATAAAATAGCTCAGGGGTCCTGCATGGCACAGTGTTAAAGTGTGGGACTTGTAACCTGGAGGCCCTGGGTTTAAGTCACACTGGATCCACTGAGTTTTTCGTGGGAGCATCCTTGGGCAAGACACTTCAGAGCCCTAGCCTAGTCCTGGTAAAACCCAGGAAATACATGAATATGTGAGCTGTTGCTGTGATACGACTTAAATAATGTTGAAAGCGGCCAAAAACACCATTCAATCAATCAATACAATAGCTCAAGATGGATTTTTTTTTTTCTTCTCTTTGCAGATGTGGTAAGGGATTTCTAGCCCTTAAGGACCAGGGAACAACCAATCAGATTGTGTACAGGTTCATTGTGGATTATGATAACCTGTTCAAGGACATGAATGAAGATTCCCCTGCAGTTTACTGGGTAATTATTTTACTGGACCTTTTACCAAAAATCTTGAGATTCAATGACCCAAAAGTAGTAGGCTTTTGGTAAACATTGTGGAAAAAGGCGAAAGTGCTTGTAACTGTTCAGTATAGGGTTAAACTTGAAATTATGTCTTTAAGTAATCAGTAAAGTGGACTTTTTTCAGTTAGAAGTAACACTTATGCAAAGCCCAGGTAGTTGAAGAATGAATGGCTTGTTATCAAGGGGATTTGATTTGAAATTACTGTCAAAAAGGTATTAGACATGCATTTAGGGACACTGAACATGTGCCTGCTTAATACAGGTGTTTGCCTTGCACAGGTACACTTCAAGATAATTGGGAACTTAAAATACACTTGCTTAAAACACGTTGGTTGCCAAATGGAGGTGGCTGCTGAGACCAATTTTACAGTAATGTCTTTGTTTCCAAAATGCTTCCAAAGATTCATAAAAGCCATAGCTACAGAATTCTTTTTTCTCTCTGCTACAAGTTGTTTTTACTTCTATTTATCCCGGAAAGCAGGCATTTACTCATCCTTGGAACCCAGGTTTGAAGCATTATGTTACTCTCCATGCATCACCCCTGGGAAAATTGACTAGCAAATTGTTGTTTCTTATGAATATTCATATGGTCGGGAAGTACCCTTATGGCCAGTCGAAAGATCCATAACATAATGATACTCTCTTGTAGAGAGGATAATTTCATTTCTTCTGTTACTAAAAGTAACCCTGGAAAAAACCCGAGGTTGTCAACAAATATGGCGGCCATCGGCGTGCTTGTCTCCTGTGAGATATGCCATTCTGCAATACAGGGATGACGCTATTGATCTTCGTGTATGATTTTAACTAACAATCTTTCGGTGTTACGCCGAAAATCTCTTTTAAACGCTTCTTGATTGTGGTGTTGATGGGCGCCCCCATATTTAAAGTATCACTAAGCTTGATTTGCAACGAATTATGTGATTGGATATCGACAAGTAAAAAATAGAAATGACAGCGTATTTTTGATAAAAATAGTCTGAATTTTCTCAAAGAAAAACTGAGATCGGTCAAAATCCTTCATGAATAATTCATGAGAACGAGGAAACACCAGTGAAATAACCCAGGGGCCATAACAGAATGAATCGAGACTGGGTCACCGAGGATGGCATTTACTTGGAAAGAGTGTTACGTGAATTACCGGTGGAGAATATCTAGGAATGCATGAAACTGTAGAATCAAATTAACTCTTAAAGTGCCTTTCTTAACCTTAACCTTAACCTTGCATCCAGTGTGGATCAGGATTAGATGGACAAAACAGTCTGATCTTAGATCCACAGTATCAGCTTTGCTGAAACATTCCAGATAAAAGCATCCTTGAAATTGCAATGGTTAGGCTTATCTCTAGACTGAACATGTCTGTTGGGTTTATTTGCTCTTAGAGCCTCACAGAGCTGGGTAAACAAAATAGATTGGAGAATACACAAGATAGACCAAATAAGTCAGGAAAATAAGACCCAGATGTTGGCCATTTTGTTCCTCGTTGTGCTTAATAAAATTTAAGCCTGTAGGAAAATGGCAGATATTGCCTTTTCAAGGCTGTTTAACCCTTTACCAGATGACAAAATTTTAGCCTTCTCCAAATTGAAAGCATTTTGGTAAAAGCTACATGATTGAATAAAACAGCATCACAATTGCAATTTGTGAAAGGCTGCAAAAGGCAGCTTGATGCCCTTTTGCAGACAATGTAGATAAATGTCAGACTGCACAGAACATGTATTCTCATCTTGAATCTAATCTATACTGTCCAATTCAGTGAGATCTTTTCCTGCAAAATAGAACAAAAAAATGCAATATTATGTGTTTTTGATATTGGCTGGAAAATTTCATTTGATTTATTTAGCATTTTGACCCCATACCACATAATCCTTTGTTTTTGTGACTTCATTGAAAAAACCCTCGAAAAAGTTGAAGGAAAGGGAGAAAAAGATGCTAACCAGCATTTTCTCATTTTTCCCCCACAATCTTATGTACTTTCAGTTTGCCATGGAAGAATCTTATAACTGAAAAGTCACTTGATTTGTTGTCAACAAAAAGTCTTTAATTTAGACAAGTCTAAAATTTTGTTGTTTCTTTCAAGAGTAAAGGGTGAATAACCAAACAAAGTAGATTTTGCAGTGCTTCATTGGGAGAATTATAAGGTTAACTCTTTACCAGAAGATAAAAATAAAGACATGTCTGAATTGAAAGTATTTGCAGACAACAATTCGGACATGGCTTGAATGATGAAATTTGTCTTTAACCCTTTACCACACAATCCCGATTTTTAACGACCCTGAAAGAGAAGCCTTTTGAAAACATTATGGGAAAAGGAGAAAATGCTGGTTACCAGTATTTTCTCCTTTTCCCACAATGTTTTCTAGTCCATCAAAGACAAATTGCACCATCTGAGCCACATTGAAATAGTCATCTGCAAATGCTTTCAATTTGGACAAGTCTAAAATTTTGTCGTTTGGTACAGGGTTAATAAGGTAGCAAACGTTGGGGGAAAAGGAGAAAATTTTGGTAACCAGCATTTTCTCCTTTTCCCACATTGTTTTCAAAAGGCTTCTTTCTCAGGGTCGTTAAAACTCAGGATTGTGTGGTAAAGGTTTATTATCATTTTCCTCATCCTTTTTTACCATTTAGCAGTACAAATTAAAAATAGTTTACTGAAAACCTAATGAACAATATCATATGTTATCACATCTTTTTCTCATTGTAGATTGTAATTGAAAATGTCTAGCTGTAAATTTCTCATTTTCACATTTATACGAGGTCACAGCTGCACACTAATGGCAGACTAATGGAAACTTTGCCTCTGTCTGAGGCACCTCTACCACTGAAGATAGTTTTAGGCATTGTGACATGAAGCTGATATGACTGAAATAATGTTGAAAATGACATAAAACACCATTCAATCAATCATGCCAAGCCATACTTTTGACAGGAGCCTTTGTATTCACTACTACCATACAAGGCAAAACTGAAGGTGCTCATGCAGACAAATGTCAAGATTAGACTGCATAGGACATACCAGTCAGAAGTTGGATCTACACTACCTGATATTTTGAGAAATCTGCGAATATTTGGGTCTGTTTAGTCAAGCCTACTGTAGTAGGCAGGTGCCATGTAGGGACCTAGCTTTAGGTTGCTTTCATTTGCTTGTCAGTTCGGCCCTCTACAAAATGTGAAGACAATTTAAATAATACTCAAATGTTTGAATTTGTCATGAACAGGGTAGAAAACATTGTGGGAAAAGAAGAAAATGCTCCTTTTCCCACAATGTTTCAAATTGCTTCTTCCGCAGGGTCGTTAAAAGTGGTTTGTGTGGTAAAGGGTTAAGAACTACAACTCTAGCTATTTGAATAGTCCAATTATCTCTCCTTTTATAGTAAGAGTTGTCTGGACCTGATCTGTGGTAGCTAGCATCATGAAATTTCATAAGTGAATCATAAAGACTCTCCATGGTATCATCCACATTTCCATTGAGCTCTGTAAACATTTTCCATATTTATTTCTTTGTATAAGTTTAACTCTTTACCTAATAACAAAATTTTAGACTTAATGTCAGAATTGAAATGGTTTGTGGACAATATATTAGATGCAATACAACTGATAGGATATGATTCAGGGAAGAAAACATCATGGGAAATGGAGAAAAGGTTGGTTACCAGCATTTTCTCCTTTTCATTTAGTGTTTTCACTAGCTGTCTTCAGGATCGTTGAAACTCTGGATTCTTTGGTGAAGGCTTAATGAAACCCAGACATAAGGCAATGGCCTAACTAGATATTTCCAAGCTGCAAATTAAAAAAAAAATCCCTTTCAACTGCTGCCCTAACAAAATGATTAACTCATTTGTATGATTAATGCTTATAAATGTATTTTTCTTTGCCTTTATTGACCATCATAGTTGACAGTGTGCAAGGTTAATGTTGCAGTTAGACGTCATTTGTAACTTTTTACCAGACATTAATATTTTAGGCTCATCCAAACTGAGAGTCTTTGTAGATGTCAAGATAAGTATGACTTACTGGATCACTGAATGAGATTTGTTTTTGAAAGTGTGGAAATCATTTTGGAAAGAGGAGAAAATGCTGTTTGCATTTCTCTTGTTGTGACAAGGTTTTTAAAAGCCTTTTTTTTTTCTCATGGTCATTACAACACCAGACTGTTTGTTTAAAGCCCCAATAGCAGCCAAAAGTAAACAATGTGTGCGTTGAAATGCATTTGAATTTGAATTATACTGTTTAAAAGTATGGATATTGTGCAGATGACAATCTGTTATTGTACAGTTCATCCAAGTGTTACTCACTGGCAGAAAAATTAATTTTATAACTACCAGTTGGTCAAAAGTTGCCAGGTCACTCATCTTTTGTTTACTTTTTACCCCATTTTAAAATTTACTTTTTGCTTACTGGGGATTGCTGGTTTGAATTACCTGTTTGGCAAATTTCTTTCAGGGATCAGTGATAGTCATTGCGACAAGAGTCATTCCTCTCCCGCCACTAATACCATTGTCTCAAAAATGGTTATGTGGGAAAGCAGCCAGTGGCTTGAGAAGAATATTGTGCAAAGTACTACTTAAAAAAACTCCAGGAAAGCATAGATAGGTGTACTGGCCACTGCGATATGACTGAAATAATGTTGAAAATAGCTTTAAACGCCATGCAAACAAATAAAAATGGAGACAAACAGATCCTGTCAACCAATAAATTGAAATACAGAAAACTTCTATCTTTTGTATGACATCATTACCTCCTGTGGAGAACTTCTTAAGTCTTGCACTGAACCTTTTTGGGAACAGTGTGACAAAAGTAGATATTGCTTTTTTCAAGGAATTGTAGCCCAGTACATAAGAAGTTTCTCCTCTTAGTCACAATACTTTGATATGTATTCATGGACTGAACCGTAATTTATGTTTATTGTGCATGTCATTTAGGATGATTTTAAAGTTGTCAGCTGGAAGTTTGCTTCTGAAGGTGATGAGGTAGGATAAAGCTTCCAGGATGTAACCCAGTGAGATGATTGATGTAGTTAAGAAAAAAACAAAGTTAGGGGGTATTTGATTGAGCCCTTTACAACACAATCTTGTGTTCTAATGATCCTGTGAAAGATAGCTTTTGAAAACATTGTGGGGAAAGGAGAAAATGCTGGTGGCCAGCATTTTCTCCTTTTCCCACATTGTTTTTAACCCTTTCAAAGACAAATCTCTTAGTTTGAAACAAACTCAGCAGTTGTTTGCAATTGCTTGTGATACAGATGAGTCTGAAATACTTTGTTAGTTTAGTTTAGTTTAAACATATTTATTTTACATCGATTGAGAAGCAAGTTCTTACAACTTATACTAATCTCTCTCGATTCTGCTTCCTGGGAACTACACCAGTACTCGTGCCAAGTATTTTGTTGTGTAATAATTATAAAGAGCTAGCTGATGGAAGAGCTAAATAAATGAAATGGATTTTTCAGTCAGTACTGGAGATGAAGTTATTGCAATTTCAAGGCTATTACAATGCATTTATATAGCTACAGAACACAGACTCATGTAAGGCAGTGGACTTTGTAGATTCAAGATCAGACTGTACGTTCTGTGCAGTCGAATCTTGATTTACATTGTCCGCATAAGCAGTTAAATTGGGCTTTAGTTCTACAAGGGTTAGCCAGATAAACTAACTCACATTTTCAGTCTAGAATAAAAACAGGCTATAAATGCAATACATATGAGCCATGCTCTGTGAAAAGGGGGCCTAATGCATTTGCGAAAAGTATCGACCCAGGTCAGTCTGCGCAATCCGCGCAGGCTGACCTGGGCCGAAACTTTTCGCTATCGGTCAATTTTCTGTGTGTCAAAGGACCATTGTACCTCATGATTCAGTAGTTTGTTATACAAAACAGATTTGGGAATGTATAATACTGTGATGACTTGCTTGGTGTCATGCATCACGGAGATGCATTAAGCCTCCTTTTGCCAGAGCATGGCTCATATAAAGGTTACTTTTGTCCAAAAGGTCCGAGGAAAGCCAACAATCTAGATTAGATATAATATTGCATTATATATTCAGTCTGATCTTGACTGATTGTTGCCAGAAAAGAAAACATTGTAGTGAAAGGCGCTTTGAGGTTGAAAAGGGTAATATGTAAGTGCCCCTTTTCGTGTTGTGCTTTCAAAATCCTATTATCTGTAGGGATGTAAAACCTTGTATATAATGGTAACAGGTTAAAATTTAGATGAATATTTACCTGTAGCAGGGATGGTTAAACTTCCATGATGAAACTATTGGATGATTGATGTAACCTAAATTAACACTTTAGCAAACAATAGATTTTCAGACTGGTCCAAATTGAAAGCATTTTAAGAAGATATTCAAAGGTAGCCAAAATGACACAAGGTACAAAACTTTGTTGGAAAAGGAGAAAATGCTGGTTACCAGCATTTTTCCCGTTTTCCATAATGTTTTCAAAAGGCTTTTTTCAAGGGTTATGAAAACTTGGGATTTTGTGGTAAGGGGTTAAAATGCATAGTTACGGGGTATTTGATTGAAAAAGTGGTCACTCTCTTACTGTGTTAAAAAATTCTGTCTTCCTGTGGGATGTAAATGCCAGGTAACAGATGAAACGCGGTAGAATATTGTGAAAAGGGTAAAACTTTCAGGATGTAACTATTGGTTGATTGATGTAACATAAATAAGATACAAAGTTGGGGGGGTTATTTTACTGTGGTGAAAAAAGTGGAAAGACCCAAAGTTAAAACTTTAGTGTGAGTTTAGAAGGACTAAATTGTTTGATTATCCTAGAAAAGCCTGGAGGTGTGTTGATATTTTCTTTTTTATCTGTTTTACATACAATCCTGTATTTTAATAAACGTGATGAAGAAGACTTTTTGTAAACACTGTAGGAAAAGCAGAAAATGCTGTTAACCAGCATTTTCTCCTCTTCCTAAATGTTTAGAACTGAATTATTTCAGGGACAGAAATTATCTTCCAGTTACGTTTTTTTTGTCTCCTGCAAATGCTCTCAGTTTGGTAGAGTCTAAAATTATGTCATGCAGTAAAGAATTGCCATAAATGATTTTAAGTTTGTTTGCTGCATTCAGTATTTAACTCTTACGGTATCAACGCTATCTCCAGTTGCATAATGTGATACTCAGGTTTTATCTTTCTGGTAGTAATTAAGTTATACTGAACCATGCAATAAAATTTTAGACTTGCCCAAATAGAAGGCATTTGCAGATGTCAAATTCAGTATGTCTAAAACAATATTTCTGTGTTTGAAATGGTCGAAAAATTTGTGGGCAAAGGAGAAAATACTGTTTACCAGCATCTTTTTGCCTTTTCCACAATGTGTTGGCTCATTTGAAGAGTGAAGGATTTGTAACCTGGAGGCCCAGAGCTAAATCTTCACTCAGAGCACTGGGTTTTTAGCTCACCTGAGCTTTTGTGATCGTACTGTGTCTGATGTCTGTTATGCGTCGTCAACTTTTACCTTGTGTATGCTCTAGAGGCCACATTTTCAGTCAGATACTCATGAAACTTGGTCAGAATGTTTGTCTTGATGATATCTCGGACGTGTTCGAAAATGGGTCATGTCAGGTCAAAAACTAGGTCACTAGGTCAAATCTTAGAAAAACCTTGTGTACGCTCTAAAGGCCATATTTACAGTCCAAAACTGTTGAAAGTTGGTTAGAATGTTTGTCTTGATGATATCTCGGACAATTTTGAAAATGGGTCATGTCGGTTAAAAAACTAGGTCACTAGGTCAAATCTTAGAAAAACCTTGTGTACACTCTAGAGGCCACATTTTCAGTCCAGTGCTCTTGAAAGTTGGTCAGAATGTAAGTCTTGATGATATCTCGGACAAGTTTGAAAATGGGTCAGGTCGAGTCAAAAACTAGGTCACTAGATAAATTTTTTGAATAACCTTGTGTACACTCTAGAGGACACATTTTTAGCCCAAAACTCTTGAAAGTTGTGCAGAATGTTTGTCGTGAAGATATCTTTGTCGAGTTCAAAAATGGGTCATGTCTGGTCAAAAACTAGATCACTAGGTCAAATATTAGAAAAACCATGTGTATGCTCTAGAGGCCACATTTTCTGTCCAAAAGTCTTGAAACTTGGTCAGAGTGTTTGTCTAGATGATATCTCAAACGAGTTTGAAAATGGGTTATGTCAGTTCAAAAACTAGGTCACTAGGTCAAATCTTAGAAAAACCTTGTGTACGCTGTAGAGGCCACCTTTACTGTCCAAAACTACTGAAAGTTGGTCAGAATGTTTGTCTTGATGATATCTCGGATGAGTTTGAAAATGGTTCATGTCGGGTAAAAACTAGGTCAGCAGGTCAAATCTTAGAAAAACCTTGTGTAGGCTCTAGAGGCCACATTTTCAGTCCAAAACTCTTGAAAGTTGGTTAGAATGTTTGTCTAGATGATATCTTATATGAGATTGAAAATGGGTCATGTCCGGTCAAAAACTAGGTCACTAGGTCAGATCTTAGAAAAATCTTGTGTACGCTCTTGATGCCGCATTTTCAGTGCAGTACTCATGAATCTTGGCCAGAATGTTTGTCTTGATGATTTCTTGGACGAGTTTGCAAATGGGTCGTGCCAGGTCAAAAACTAGGTCAATGGATCAAATCTTACAAAAACATTGTGTACCCTCTAGAGGCCACATTTACAGTCAAATACTCATGAAAGTTGGTCGGAATGTTTGTCATAATGCTATCTTGAATGAGTTTGAAAATGGGACACATTTGGTCGAAAACTAGGTCAGTTGGTCAAATCTTTAAAATAGCCTGTGTAGCTCTAGATTCATCATTGTCTGTCCAGTACTTATGAAAATTAGTCCGAATGTTTGTCTTGATGATCAATATGATGAAATTGAAAATGGGTTACATTGGGTAAAAAACTAGGTCGCTATGTCAGATCTTGGGAAAACCTTGTATACACACTAGAGGCTACATTTTCTATTCAGTACTTATGAAAGGTGGTCAGAATGTTTGTTTAGATAATATCTACAATGGGAAAATTGGCTATGTTTGGCTAAAAAGTAGGTCACTGAGAGAAATTCTAGAAAAAGCTTGTGTACAAGCTAGAGGCCAAATTTTCAGTCCAATAATGAAAGCTTTGTAGAATGTCGTAATATCTCGAAAGAGATTGAAAATGGGTCATGTTTGGTCAAAAGACTGAGGTGAGCGACTTCAGGGCCATCACGGCCCTCTTGTTTGTGGGAGTGTCCGTTGGCAAGATACTTCAGAGCCTAAAACCCAGGACGTACATGATTTAACTTAGTGGGGTCAAAATAAATGGGTCTTTTCGTCGTCAAGCACGGATTACAATGCATTTCACCTTTAAACTCCAAGAAAGTAAAGTCTGTAAGTCATTTCTGACGAAAAGCTTGATTTCACTTTTTGACAGACAAAATATTCTTGTCCAAATCAATGCTTGACGTGGCTTGATTTGCAGCTCTAGGAAGCAGACGATAAAAAAGAATGCTACAGTTTACTTCTTTGTGATAATAATTTCCGCGAACAGAACAGACTGGTACTGTGTACTTCTATTTACCGGAAGTTGCGTAAAATAAGCTATGAAATACAGAGAACCCAACCAAGACTTTGACTGGGCCCATATTTACGACACATGTCTGATGTACTTTACGGCAATAATGCATAAACCAGTCTTATTCTATAAATAAATTACCAGAAAACTACTTTTATCTAAAATAAATAAAATAAAGAAGAACGGTGTTCATCTGATATTAAAGCAAGAATAGACTTGGATTTATAACGCTATATTCAACTTTTCAGATTGAGATTTTGTAAAGTTGCGTCACACATGACGCACTGTCATTTATTTTGGGGGTCAATTAAGTTAAAATCGCGTCAGTGACGCAGGATTTATGTGTCATGGAAAAACCCTGACGGTATGAAACAAAAATCAATCCAATTTTCCAAAATATTTTAAGAAAGCCGTCTCCTTCAAATCCTTAACCCTTTACCCACAAGATCCTAAGTTTTTATAACCCTGAGAAAGAAGCCTTTTGAAAACATTGTGGGAAAAGGAGAAAATGCTGTTTAGCAGCATTTTCTCTTTTTCCCACAATTTTTCCACCCTATCAAAGACAAGTTTCATCATTTAAGCCACATTGAAGTTGTCAAAATGCTTTGAATTTTTACAAGTCCAAAATTTTGTCATGTAGTAAGGAGTTACTACATAGGATTGTTTGTTAAAGGGTTAACACAAGGAACATGCAGCCCTCATTTTTATGTTTAACTCTTTAAAACACTGCAAAATTTTAGACTGGTCCTGTTTGAAAGTATTATGCAGACAACATTAAATTTTACACAAGTTTTTGTTTGTTAAAGGGTAGAAAACATTGTGGGAAAAGGAGAAAATGCTGGTTACCAGCATTTTCTCCATTTCCTGCAATGTTTTCAAAAGCCTTTCTCCTCAGGGTTGTTGAAAGTCAGGATTTTTTGCCAAAGGGATAATTACTATGAGTGAAATTATCATACAACTTAGCTCTTTACCACATGAAAAAATTTTAGACAGAACCAAATTGGAAGCATTTCCATAGTAAATGTGGCACAAGTAATGTTATTTGTCTGTAAAAGATAAGAAAACATTCTGGGAAAAAAAGAAAATGCTGGTTAGCAGCAATTTCTCCTTTTCCCACAATGTTTCAAAAGCTTTCTTTCTCAGAGCCGTTAAAACTTGGGATTGTCTTGTAAAGGGTTAAAGGAACTACCAATTCTGCACTGTGCATCATCAGTCACATGATGAACTTGTTGCACAGGTATTTAGATGTAACCTTTTGCCGGAAAATCCTTGTTTTAACAACCCAAAGCAAGAAGACTTTAAAAACATTATGGTTACCATCATCATCTCCTTTTTCTATGTACAATGTTTTTATCCTTCTAGGGACAAATTCCAGCATTTGAGCCAAATTTGTTGTCTGCAACTCTTTCCAATTTGAACAAGTCTAGAATTTTGTTGTTTGGTAAAGAGTTAGATAGTAAAACAGTAGAACACAGTTCCAATCAAGCTAGCTTGACATACTCCTGGTCTGGAATAGATACCTGTACTTTGGTGTTCATTCACTTATGATTTTGTAATTAACTCTTAACCCTTTACCACACAACGACGCCTTTTAACGCCCCTGAAAAAGAGGCCTTTTGAAAACATTGTGGGAAAAGGAGAAAAGGCTGGTAACAAGCATTTTCTCCTTTTCCCACAAAGTTTTCTACCCTATCAAAGAAAAGTTGCGTCATTTGAGCCACTATGAAATTGTCCTCTGCAAATGCTTTCAATCTGGATAGGTCTTAAATTTTGCCGTGTGGTAAAGGGTTAACCAACGACAAATTATCGACTTGTCCACATTCAAAGCATCGATTAGCAGACAACAAATTAAACATGGCTCAGATGGTTGAAAATGTCTTTGAAAGGGCAGAACGTATTGTGAGAAACGGCGTAAAATGCTGGTTACCAGCATTTTCTCCTTATCCAACTCTGTTTTCAAATGCCTTCTTTCTCAGGGTGGTTAAAAGTAGGTATTGTGTGGTAAAGGGTTAAGCATTTGTGAATATTTCTGTTGGAAAGTGGATGGGAGTTCTTTACCCTTAACCCTCTGGAAGAAAGTTTCAGAAGAGGACTTTGAAGATAAGGGTAATTTATATGAATTAAGATTTAACCCTTTTAAACAATCCCTAGTTTGAATGGCCTTGAGGTAGAAAACATCATGGGTAAAGGAAAAATTTGCACATTTTGTCACAGTTGATTTGTTGCCAGCAACTCAGCTTTGAATTTGGACGAGTCTTAAATTTTTGTGTGAGATGAAGGGTTAATAGACGATTATTAGTCAAAACATTGTTGCAAAGATAGATATTGTTCATTTTTTCTTTCACCGCATAGTTTTAAAAGGCTGTAAGCAGCAAGACAAAAAAAAAAATCATCAGTAGATGGTAAATGATATAAAGTGAATTAACTCATTACCAAATATAAAATTTTGTGGATTAGTCCATATCAACATCAATTGCAGACAACAAATTAGATATGGCTTTAATAATTTGATTTACTCTGAAAAGGGTGAAAAATGTTGTTGGAAAAGGAGAAAATGCAGGTTATTGGTTACAAGTATTTTCTCCTTTTCTCACAATGTTTTCAGAAGCCTTCTTCTGCAGGATCTTTAACTCTTTACCTCGCTACAAAATTTTAGACTGGTCCAAGTTCAAAGCATTTGCAGGTTAATTAATAAATGCAGCAAAAATAATGGAATTTGTAAGAGAAAGGTTTGAAAACATTGTGGGAAAAGGAGAAAATGCTTGTTACCAGCATTTTATCCTTTTCCCACAATGTTTTTTAAAGGCTTCTTCCTCAGGGTCATTCAAAGTTGGGATTGTGTGGTAAAGGGTTCAAATACAGGTCCTGATTATTTGGTAAAGGGTTAAGAATCATTTTTGACAGATCACTACAACAACTTTGTGTGGCTACGTAATTTATTATCTTTAGTTTTAGCTTTCAAGTTATGATGATGATGATACATGATTTTATTATCCTTTTATCCAGTGCTCATTAATTATCAGCAGGAAGTGAAAAATCAAAGTGTTAACCCTTAGGTTGCTAAGCGCAACCCACTGACCTTTTGCTGACATTGTAGATCAAGATCAGACTGCACAGAACGTGCAGTCTGATCTTGGATCTACCATGTCCGATAAGGAGACATTTTTCTCCGAAGACTGAGTTGAAAATAGCATTTTTTGGGTTTTTACAATCGGCTTGAAATTTTCATTCAACTTATTTAGCAGGATAAGGGCTAAATGTCATAATTAGAAGATAGATTGTGTTGTTTACATTATAGTATAAATCATTATTTCCTGAAGCTAACTTGCAACAGACAACTCGGATTCAAAATGTCCTGAATTTTGAGGAGAGACGCATTTGAGCTGGAGAATTTTAAGATTCTTCCAAGTTGAAAGCATTTGCAGACGATAAAATAGAAAGTGGATTTATTCTTACCAAACGACAAAATTATAGAGTAATTCAAGGCATTTGCAGATGACTAATTAGATTTTATCAAAAGAGCAATTAATTAGTCTTTTAGCCACAATGCTTTCAAGTTATCTGCTGCAAGACTTAATCCTTTACTAAACCACCTAAGGACCCTGGGGAAGAAGTCCTTTGAAAACCTTGTAGGAAAAGAAGAAAATGCTGGTAACAAGCATTTATCCAAAAACAAATTTATATTTTTAGTCACATTTATTTTGTCATCTGCAAAATACTTTTGATTTGGGCATGTCGTATATTTTGTCGTTTGATGAAGAGTTAAACGAAAACACTGCTGGTGTTAATGAATTAATCGTATATACTATATTAGGAAAGGAAAAAGCACAATTTGGTTCCTCCCCGACCTCCCCCGCCCAAATTTCAGAAAGAGGAGATAGAGGTAGTGTCTAGTATAAAGCCAGTCCCCTCCCCCAGGAAGGTGAGTGAACATGAAATCTTGCCTTGCCCTGCTCCTCTGCCTAGTTTAACCCATTTCCTCCATTGCGTTTGTGTGTGTGATTTTGAAGCAATTAACTGTTTAGCAATTAACTTTCAAGCACTTTGCTCTCTTTTTTATGCACTTATTGTGAGCTACTGGCATATGATTCAACTTTAGGATATTCTGAAACAGAAGGGTTTTTTGGATTAAAAAGCTTAGAATGTTAGCAGAGAATATCTAGATTCCAAGATGTGCATGGAGACCATCATTATGATTGTTTTGGCTATCACTCCATTTGGGATAATGTTATTTGGTAAAATTCAATAATGAAAAGTAGCTGTTTTTGTGAACTTCTTTCTGTATAGAGATGTATAATCTGTAAATTTTGTCAATATTTTGTAATTCCAACTGCTACTGGACAAGGCACACATTTTCAGGAAACACAAGATAATAATACAAAAATCTATACCTGGAAAAGTGATTGAATCAGCAGCTTAGAAAATGATAGTGAAGACATATGCAGTGAATTTTAGAAAATTAATATGAAAGTAAGAATTTCGTTTGTGTTAACCTTTTACTAAACAATCCGATGTTTTTTAAGACCCTTCAAAAGATGACCTTTGAGAACACTGTGGGAAGAGGAGAAAATGCTGGTAACCAGCATTTTCTCATTTTCCAGAAATGTTTTTGACTGTTATTAAGACAATACGTGTCATTTGAGCCGCATTTGATATGCCATCTGCAAATGCTTTCAAATTCTAGTAGTCTGAAAATATGTGTTGTTTGGTAAAGACTTGTTTCGACGCTGATTATGTGGGAAAGCAGCCAGTGGCTTGGAAAGAAGATTGTGTGGAGTACTGGTAATAGAAACTTAAGGAAAGCATGGATAGGTGCACTGGCTGCCGCCATATAACTGAAATAATGTTAAACACCATACAATCAATCAATCAATCAATTGGTAAAGACAGGGATGTGGAAATCTTAGAAATTCCTACTTGTCCATGGACAAGTAAATGTAGAAAATCCAATTGTCTGCCAGTGCAGCTTACTTGTCCAACGCAAAACAGTTTTTAAGTGCATTCAACCACGGGAATCTTTCAACGACGCCTCTGTCTTTTTTGTCACATTCCTTGTTGCGGTCTGTTTGGAGCTGTCGAATACTTCCGAGGTCTTGCACTTCTCACATTCTGTTTGCTTCGAAGATTTAATTAAAAAAAATCCATTTTCTCCAATTTATGCATCAATTGATCGCTGAATCACAAAATTGTTTCAGTTTGAGATGGTTTTCGGTAGAAGGGGTAATGGCTAAACCACGGCTCATTTGTACCGAAGTTGTACCATCAGATTAAAGGCTAAAATATTCACATATGCAACAATGTTGTAAAAGATCCTTGAATCGGTGCTAAAATTATATCAATAAAAATATTTTAATCCATAATGATGATCTTGGAATTATTAAGACATTTTTCAAAGCAAAAAAATCAACGTGCAAAAACAACCACATACTATACCAACCTTGTCGTATGCAGTGAATGCAAGGGTAGACCAATTGTGTATTTTGGGTTTCCAGATATCAGGGATTATCTCAAGCTGCTGTTTATCATTTGAATTGTAATTTTGTAGGAAGGGTGAATAATTATATATTTCACTGTGTAATGTATACAACAGATCTTTGTTTCAAAATTTTACACTTATTTTCTACTTGTCCGTGGACAAGTAGATTGAAAAAAGTCACTTGTCTTGATAAAGAGTTATGAACAACTTCTAAAACCGCAATGACAAATCAAGACATGTGGTGTGATGGAAATGCAAGTTTGTGGGCATCTCCAGGATGTTTTCCAGTCACTTTATCTATTCATAATGATATCGTAATCCTTGATACCACAATTACAATGTACATGTGGCGGTTGACTTACCAGTGCAAACAGACTTTCTAAACTGTTCTTACAAATGAAAAAATTGCTTAGCATAATTATGCAACTTCTCAGTTTTTCACATTGTTTTCTTAGTTGCCTTTTTTGTTTTCATTCTTTAAATTTTGTTCCTCTGTTTTCTTAGTTGCCTTTTTTGTTTTCATTCTTTAAATTTTGTTCCTCTGTGTTAGTGTCATCGTTGAACATGGTAAAATTTACCAAGTATAAAAATGAAACATCCATATCTGGACAACCTAAAAATAATGTTGGCAGCTGGACAGTCAAGTAAACATGTAAATAAATAAAGGTATTAGTCATTCTTAGCATCTCCTGCATCATTTTTGAAATGTTAATGCAGTTATTTTAACTTATAAGACATGCCTGTTAAACAGGAAAAGGTTAAACATTGAAAGAAAACAAATTTACACACACACAATCATGGATTGGCAATGTAGGACATGGTTTATTGATCTGTTTCTCCTATATTACCTACATTTCCCTCTGTGTGCTAACTGGAGTGTTGCAAAGCCTAAAAAGCTGCTGCTAAATATGACACCTCTTTGTAAGATGTATGAATTTTGATTGTGATTGCATTTTCTATATAAAGGGAGGTAATTAGTCGTTGCAAAAAAAGAATCGGGCAAACTTATTTTGCCTATTCTGTCAGTTGATTTGTTTTTATGAGCTTACCCCAATAATTTTAAGTACACAGGTTTTTGTGTCAGAACTCTAGAATACATAGGGTAGCATAATTATGAGCCATGCTCTGTGAACAGGGGGTTTAATGCATCTGCAAAAAGTATGGACTCGCATAGGCTGACCTGTGTATCAGTTCATACTATGTGCTATTTGTCAGTTTTCTGCATGTCAAAGGACCAGTTTGCCTCATGATTCAGTCAGTTATCAGACAAAGGCTTTTATGGATTTTATGTGATGTTTTGCTAGGTGCAATGGAATACGGAGATGCATTAACTCCGTTTTGCAAGAACATAACTCATATATATTTGCTTTTTAGCTCTACTGGCTGAAAGCCAGCAGAGCTTATGTCATGGCGTGGTTTCCATCGTCCGTCTGTCCGTCCATCTGTTAGTCTTTTTCTTGTTTATGCGATAAAGTGTGCATTTGTGGTCAGATTTTTGTGAAACTTGCACAGTTTGTTTATTCCATCAACAGCTTCAACCCTATTGATTTTGAAAAAAATCCAACAAACAGTATGGGAAAAGTAGCCATTTCAAGTTGAAAATTTAAATTTCTTGTTTATGTGATGAAGTTTGCATTTGTTGTCAGATTTTCGTGAAACTTTCACAGTTTGTTTATCCCATCAACAGCTTCAACCCTAATGATTTTGAAAAAAATCCAACAAACAGTATGGGAAAAGTAGCCATTTCAGGTTGAAAATTTAAATTTCTTGTTTACATGATAAAGTCTGCATTTGTGGTCAGATTTCCGTGAAACTTGCACAGTTTGTTTATCTTATCAATAGCTTCAACCCTATTGATTTTGAAAAAAATCCAACAAACAACACGGGAAAAGTAGCCATTTCAAGTTGAAAATTTCTATTTCTTGTTTACATGATAAAGTTTGCATTTGTGGTCAGATTTCCGTGAAACTTGCACAGTTTGTTTATCTTATCAATAGCATCAACCCTATTGATTTTGAAAAAAAATCTAACAAACAGTATGGGAAAAGTAGCCATTTCAAATTGAAAAGTTCCATTTCTTGTTTACGCGATAAAATCTGCATTTGTGGTCAGATTTCTGTGAAAGTTGCATAGATTGTTTATCTTATCAATAGCTTCAACCCTGTTAATTTTGAAAATAATCCAACAAACAATATGGAAAAAGTAGCCATTTTAAGTTGAAAATTTCCATTTCTTGCTTACATGATTAAGTCTGCAATTGTAATCAGATTTTTGTGAAACTGGCACAGTTGTTTTGTATCATAAACAGCTTGAACCCTATTGATTTTGAGAAAAATCTGACAATCAGTGTGGGAAAAGCAGCCATTTAAAGTTGAAAAGTTTCATTTCTAGGCAATGAAGTCCACAGTGTTGATCCAATTTTTTTGAAAAAGATTATTTGGTTCATCAAGGGATTGAACTTTATTAAAAGTGAAGAAAATTTAGTAAACCGTTCAGTAAAAGCAGCCATATGATGACTTAGTATCGTTTACTCAACAAAGTCCACATTATCAGTCACATTTCTTTGGCTGGATTCCAAACAATTATTTTTGAGAATTGCACTTCCTTTTTTTTCACTGTTAGTTCAATTCACTATGCCTACTCATGCTGTCTAAGTGGGTTTGAGCCCAGTTGCAAGAACACATTTTTGTGTTTTTTTTTTGTGTGTTTTTTTCTTTTCTTTTTGCATCATGAATTCATAATGTATGCTAGCAAAAAAGCAAAATCACTGCCAGTAGAGCGATTTCAGGCCCTCAAGGGCCTCTAGTTTGTATAAGTCACAATAATACAGGGATCAGGTATGGTTTTTCACGAATTGATATTGAACATGTACTGAGATGGGTGATGATGCCAGAGTTTAAGACCAGGGCCCGGTTTCACGAAAAAACTGAAGTCTCTTATTTTGCTCAAGTATGCTGACGGGACCCCATTTGCAACTTAAGTTGAGTTTGTTACTTGAAACATATCTTACTAATATTAACAGACTTACGAAACATTCTCAAATCCTAAGTTGACACAAAATTTCACAGTCAACTCGGCAAAATAATAGACTTAAGTCTGTTAAAATGACTTAAGTCCATTATTTAGCTGAGCTGAGTCTGAAAAGTTGTTTCAACTTAGGATTTGAAAATGTTTCTAAAGTCTGATAATGTTAGTGAAATGCGTCTGAAATAACGAAGTCAGCTTAAGTTGGAAAATGGGTCAGTTTGCTGACTTGAGTAAAATAAGAGACTTAAGTTTTTTTGTGAAACCGGGCCCCTCGGTTCCAACACTTTCCATTATAAGGGACATGGTGAATTTTTAGCTCACCTGAGCACGAAGTGCTCAAGGTGAGCTTTTGTGATCGCCCAATGTCCGTCGTCCATCGTCCACAATTTCTTTAAGCATCTTCTCCTCCTAAACCACTGGGCCAATCTTGATGAAACTTGGC
Source organism: Hippopus hippopus (assembly GCA_946811185.2). Lineage (NCBI taxonomy): Eukaryota > Metazoa > Mollusca > Bivalvia > Cardiida > Cardiidae > Hippopus > Hippopus hippopus. The sequence continues at coordinate 37,373,293 of OX328096.1, forward strand.
AGGGATGTTCCTTGGGTGAAGCTCTACCAAAGTTGTTCAAGAGATTGAATTCCACCCATAACTCTGGTTGCCATGGCAACCAAAAGGAAAAAAATAGCAAAATCTTCGAAAATTTTCTCCTCTGAAACTAGAAGGCGTAGAGCTTTGATATTTGGTATGTAGCATCTCCTAGTGGACCTCTAGCAAGTGTGTTCGTATGATGCCCCTGGGGTCAAAACTGGCCTCGCCCTTGGGGTCACAAGTTCGAACATAGGAACAAAGAAGGAAAACTTTAAAATTCTTCTTCTCTGAAACTGGAAGGCATAGAGCTTTGATATTTGGTATGTAGCATCTCCTAGTGGACCTCTACCAAGTTTGTTCATATGATGCCCCTGGGGTCAAAACTGGTCCCGCCCCGGAGGTCACAAGTTTGAACATAGGAACAAAAAAGGGAAAGCTTTAAAATTCTTCTTCTTTGAAACTGGAAGGTTTAGAGCTTTGATATATGGTATGTAGCATCTCATAGTGGGCCTCTACCAAGTTTGTTCATACGATGCTCCTGGGGTCAAAACTGGCCCCGCCCCGGGGGTCACAAGTTCGAACATAGGAACAAAGAAGGAAAACTTTAAAATTCTTCTTCTCTGAAACTGGTAGGCATAGAGCTTTGATATTTGGTATGTAGCATCTCCTAGTGGACCTCTACCAAGTTTGTTCATATGATGCCCCTGGGGTCAAAACTGGCCCCGCCCCGGGGGTCATCAGTTTGAACATAATAGCAAAAAAGGGAAAACTTTAAAATTCTTCTTCTGTGAAACTGGAAGGCTTGGAGCTTTGATATTTGGTATGTAGTGAACCTGTTCTAAGTTTGTTAGCCCACCTGAGCACAACATGTTCAGTGAGTTCAAAATTGGGTCACCTGGGGTCATAAACTAGGTCACTAGGTCAAATTAAAGGAATACCTTGTGGGCACTCTAGAGGCTACATTTATTGCTTAAATGACCTGAAATTTGGTCAGAATGTTTGACTTGATGAAATCTGGGATGAGTTCAAAATTGGGTGACCTGGGATCATAAACTAGATCACTAGGTCAAATTAAAGAAATACCTTTAGGGCACTCTAGAGGCCACATTTTTTGCCCAATTGACTTGAAAATTGATCAGAATGTTTGTCTTGATAAAATCTCACATGAGTCTGAATTTGGGTCAACTGGGATCATAAACTAGGTCACTAGGTCAAATTGAAAAAATACCTTTTAGGGCACTCGAGGCCACATTTATTGTTCAATTGAATTGAAAATTGGTTAAAATGTTCCTCTTGATGAAACCTAAGATGAGTGTAAAATTGGGTCATCTGGGGTCATAATCTAGGTCACTAGGTCAAATTAAAGAAATATCTTAAGGGCACTCTAGAGGCCACATTTCTTGCCCAATTGACTTGAAAATTTGTCAGAATGTTTGTCTTCATGAAATCTCGGATGAGTTTGGATTTGGGTGACCTGGGATCATAAACTAGATCACTAGGTCAAATTAAAGAAAAACCTTTAGGGCACTGTAGAGGCCACATTTTTTGCTCAATCGACTTGAAAATTGGTCAGAATGTTTGTCTTGATTAAATATCATATGAATCTGAGTTTGGGTCAAATCGGGTCATAAACTAGGTCACTAGGTCAAATTAAAGAAATACATTTAGGGCACTGTAGAGGCCACATTTCTAGCTCAATTGACTTGAAAATTGGTCAGAATATTTGTCTTGATCAATTCTTACTCGAGTCTGAATTTGGGTCAACTCAGGCCATAAACTAGGTCACTAGGTCAAATTTAAGAAATACCTTTAGGGCACTCTAGAGGCCACATTTCATGCCCAATTGACTTGAAAATTGGTCAGAATGTTTGTCTTGATTAAATCTCACATAAGTCTGAATTTGGGTCAACTGGACTCATAAACTAGGTCACTAGGTTAAATTAAAGAAATACCTTTAGGGCACTCTAGAGGCCACATTTCTTGCTCAATTGATTTGAAAATTGGTCAGAATGTTTGTCTTGATGAAATCTAAGATGAGTTCAAAATTGGGTCACCTGGGGTCATAATCTAGGTCACTAGGTCAAATTAAAGAAATACCTTAAGGGCGCAATAGAGGCCACATTTCTTGCTCATTGACTTGAAAATTAGTCAGAATGTTTGTCTTTATGAAATATTGGATGAGTTTGAAATTGGGTCACCTGGGATCATAAACTAGGTCACTAGGTCAAATTAAAGAAATACCTTTAGTGCACTCAGGAGGCCACATTTTTGACTCAATTAACTTGAAAACTGTTCAGAATGTTTGTCTTGATAAATATTTTGATGAGTTCTAAATTTGGTCATGTATGGTGATAAAGTAGGTCACTAGGTCAACTTACAGAAATTTCTTGTGGATGCTCTAGATGCCACATTTTAAGCTCAATTGACCTGGCAATTGGTCAGAAATTGAATTTTGCACATGGAGTGAAATTTTGCCTATTGACTCAGGTGAGCGATCCAGGGCCATCATGGCCCTCTTGTTAAACATAGGCAAACCATACTTAATCATTATTCTTGCATAAATGAATGACTTTTTTTCGCACTTTCAAAAAACAAAAATCAAGGGTAAATACAGAGTAAAATGCAATTTGTGTTAGATATCAAACTGTAGTACAGAGTAAAATATTGTTTGTGTTAGATCTCATATTGTAGTACAGAAAGAAAAATTCAGTTTGAATTGAAATTGAAATATAGACTAGTTACAGGTTGAGTAATAGAAGACAGAAATACAGAGTAAAATATAGTTTGCGTTAGAAATGTATTGTAGAATTATAGATAACAACTTTGTTAAAGTCTGTTCTCCACCGTTACAGTTTGTCATCCTCTATAATTGCTGTCCTGATCCCCTTGTATTAAAGTTAGCTGTTCATTTTCTCTTTTCCTTTTCAACCTTTTAGCTTTAGTTACTACTACCATATTTACGCAAATATGAGTAATCAGAAATGCTGCTTTTTAGCTCACCTGAGCACAAAGTGCTCAAGGTGAACTTTTGTAATCGTGCTGTGTCCAGCATCTGTTGTGCGTCGTCCATCATCAACATTTACCTTGTGTACGCCCTAGAGACCACATTTTAAGTCCAATATATTTATGAAACTTGGTCAGAATGTTTGTCTTGATGATATCGGACGACTTTGAAAATGGGTCATGTCGGGTCAAAAACTAGGTCACTAGGTCAAATCTTTGAAAAACCTTGTGTACGCTTTAGACGCCACATTTTCAGTCCAAAACTCTTGAAATTTGGTCAGAATGTATTTCTTGAAGATATTTCGGATGAGTTTGAAAATGGGTCATGTCGGGTCAAAAACTAGGTCACTAGGTCAAATCCTAGAAAAACCTTGTGTATGCACTAGAGGCCACATTTTCAGTCCCATACTCATGAAACTTAATCAGAATATTTGTCTTGATGATATCTCGGTCGAGTTTGAAAATGGGTCATGTTGGGTCGAAAACTAGGTCACTAGGTTAAATCTTAGAAAAGCCTTGTGTATGCTCTAGAGGCCACATTTTTAGTTCAAAACTCCTGAAAATTGGTCAGAATGTTTCTCATGATGGTATCTTGGACGAGTTAAAAAAATGGGTCATGTCTGGTCAAAAACTAGGTCACTTGGTCAAATCTTAGAAAAACCTTGTGTACTCTCTAGAGTCCACATTTTCAGTCCAAAACTCTTGAAAGTTAAATAGAATATTTGTCTTGAATATATCTCAGACGAGTGTGAAAATGGGTCATGTCTGGTCAAGAACTAGGTCACTAGGTCAAATCTTAGAAAAACCTTGTGTATGCTCTAGAGGCCACATTTTCAGTCCAAAACTCTTGAAAGTTTGTCAGAATGTTTGTCTTAATAATATCTCAGATGAGTTCGAAAATGGGTAATGTTGGGTCAAAAACTAGGTCACTAGGTCAAATCTTGGAAAAACCTTGTGTACCTTCTAGAGGCCACTTTTTTAGTGCGCACAGTACTCATGAAACTTGGTCAGAATTTTTGTCTTGATGATTTCTTGAACCAGTTTGCAAAATGGGTCATGTCTGGTCAAAAACTAGGTCACTAGGTCAAATCTTAGAAAAACCTTGTGTATGCTCTAGAGGACACATTTTCAGTCTAATACTGATGAAAGTTGGTCAGAATCTTTGTTTTGATGATATCTACAATGGGAAAATGGGCTATGTTTGGCTTAAAAGTAGGTTACTGAGAGAAATTCTAGAAAAAGCTTGTGTACAAGCTAGAGGCCAAATTTTCAGTCCAATAAGTATGAAATCTTGGTAGAATGTTTGTCATAATATCTCAAAAGATATTGAAAATGTGTCATGTTTGGTCAAAAGACTCAGGTTGATTTCTTACTTTTCTTCAATCATTTGTCTTAGCTTTTAGCACCATTACAGCTTAGTGTAAAATTTCTATGATTTGTGAAAGCGTTCAAGTACCAGTCAGAGTTGTAGAGCAAAACTTTAAATTCAAGCATGGTTGAGAAAGGGCGAATCACGTGTGATCGTAAATATGCTTGCATCACCACATAAACTTAATTGTCATCAAAAATAGCACGCTGACACAGACATAAGATGGGAGTGCTATAAATAGACTGTAGCAGAGATATTGGGAGTTGAAATACGCTCGGGGATTTTCTGAAATGTAGTGTGTGTCCATAATTATACCTCTGTCCGTATTTACCCGGATTGACCCTAATCCTTAGATCGCAGAATAAACCTCTTACATATTTTCATCCTAGCAATATGACCCATATAATTGCACTTTCATGTTTTTTTTTTGTCTTTATTGTTTCAGCAAAACGGACAGTGTAGATCAAAGATCAGGCTGCACATTTTGTGCAGCCTGATCTTGATCTACACTGGCTGCAAAGGCGAATATAGTCGTGAAAGGGCGCTTTTAGGGTTAAGGTAACTTAAAAGTTTTGAAAAGAATTTTGAGGGTTAAGGCTGCTGGACAATAAATGGCTTTTAGGATGGTGTGGATTATTTTCATTACCTTTACAGATTGTGTAGCTTGACACACATACATCAGCAAAACGTGCATGTAGTTTCCTATTTTGTATGAAAATGACCAAACAGCCACGTGATGGCAAGATCTAGATCTATTTTCAGCTCAGCTGTATTTTAGAAGAAAACATAAAAATATTGTCACAGACTGGCATCACCTGCATTGTTGTTACTGTGCAAAAACTTTGATATTTTGTGAAATCTCTGTCATTTCTTAAAATGTTTACTTCAAGCTTGGACTTGTTGTGGTTAACTGTCGCAATGGGGAACCCATACCAAAAGAGGAGGTAACCCTCAAATAAAGTTGACATGATTATGCAGCTTTTTCAACTTAACATTGAGTCACTCCCTGTGAAAGGGGTGTTTAATGCATCTACAAAAAGTAACAAATTAATTATTAACCATTTTTTTTGCAGTTTCAGGGTCCATATTCACAAACCATTCTGAAGAACATTGTTTGTCTTATTCTCCAAGACTTGCTACATTTGAAAGTAACACAACTTCTGATTGGCTAAACCAAATGGTTTAGCCAATCAGAAGTGGTGTTACTTTCAAATTTAGAAAAGTCAGGAGAATAAGACAAAGAACATTCTTAAGAATGGTTGGTGAATATGGACCCAGTTTACTCATAACCTTCTAAAACTTGCAAGTTGCTTTAGATGACATTGAAATGATTCTTGCAAAATATGGGTAATCATCACGAATTTTAAGCGGATACACGACTAATTTTGTGAAAACATTATGGCAAAAGGAGAAATTGTTCATTTCTCCTGCTGCTACAATATACATTCAAAAGTGGTCTGGTGCAGATAAGGGTAGAGAATGTTGAATGTCTTATATTTTGTTTTGCAGTCATTTCCAAAGATTTCTGGAATGATAAGAAAAAGAATGCATAGAAATAATTAGAATAGATTGCTTTGCCAAGATATTTCACCAGTAAAAGTCGGTTATCAGTAGGCACATTTTATTCTCTAAATTTGTATGGATTCATCCAAACTGATAACAGCATTCTGAAGAGGTATTACTGTATACGTGGATACATACGCTTGTCCAAAATTTGCGAATTATTTGTTATGGACTTTTTGCGTACGTAAATGTTTGCGAATTCAAGACACTTATTTGTTGGAATATCTGTGGTAAAATATGCGAACAAAAAGTTAACGAATTTTTCAAATTCGCGAAATCGGAAAACTTTCCACATCACAAAAATTTCCACAGTATAAAGGTCTTGCATTTAGCAATTTTAGCTCACCTGAGCACAAAGTGCTCAATGTGAGCTTTTGTGATCGTGCTGTGTCAGGCATCTGTCGCCTGTCGTGCGTCGTCAACTTTTACCTTGTGTACGCGCTAGAGGCCACATTTTCAGTCCGATACTCGTGAAACTTCTTCAGAATGTTTGTCTTGATAATATCTTGGACAAGTTCAAAAATGGGTCATGTCAGGTCAAAAACTAGGTCACTAGGTCAAATCTTAGGAAAACCTTTTGTACGCTTTAGAGGCCACATTTTTTGTCGAAAACTCTTGAAAATTGATCAGAATGTTTGTCTTGATAATATCTTGGATGAGTGTGAAAATGGGTCATGTTGGGTCAAAAACTAGGTCATGAGGTCAAATCTTAGTAAAACCTTGTGTATGCTCTAGAGGCCACATTTTCAGTCCAAAACTCTTGAAACTTGATCCGAATGTTTGTCGTGATAATATCTTGGACAAGTTTGAAAATGGGTCATGTCTGGTCAAAAACTAGGTCACTAGGTCAAATCTTAGGAAAACATTGTGCATGCTCTAGAGGCCACATTTTTGGTGCAATACTCATGAAATATGGTCAGAATGTTTGTCTTGATGATTTCTAGGACTGGTTTGAAAATGGGTCATGTTGAGTCATAAACAAGGTCACTAGGTCAAATCTTAGAAAAACCTTGTGTACCCTCTAGAGGCAACATTTTCTGTCAAATACTCATGAAAGTTGGTCTGAATGTTTGCCATAATGATATCTTGGTTGAGTTTGAAAATGGGTCATGTTGGGTCAAAGCTAAGTCACCAGGTCAAATCTTTAATATAGTCATCATTTTCTGTCCAATAACTATGAAAATAAGTCAGAATGTTTTTCTTGATGATCAGTATGATGAAATTGAAAATGGGTCACATTGGGTTAAAAAAAACTAGGTCGCCATCTTAAATCTTGGAAAACCTTGTGTACACTGTAGAGGCCACATTTTCTGTCCAGTACTTATGAAAGGTGGTCGGAATCTTTGATTTGATAATATCTACAATGGGTTATGTTTGGCTAAAAAGTAGGTCACTGAGAGAAATTTTAGAAAAAGCTTTTGTACAAGCTAGAGGCCAAATTTTCAGTCCAATAGTTATGAAAGCTTGGTAGAATGTATGTCATAATATCCAAAGAGATTGAAAATGGGTCATGTTTGGTCAAAAGACTCAGGTGAGTGGCTTCAGGGCCATTATGGCCCTCTTGTGTTACCTTGTTGGTGCATTTTACAAAGCAGCCACTGGCCTAGGGAGAGAGTTACGAAGTAATTCATAGATTTTCTTTTTATCTATTGTTGCCACCAGTTTGATCTCAATGTTTTCTACCCTCAAAAAAGATCAGTTTTGACTATATCTACTTTTATTGTATGCAAATGCTTTCAATTTGGACAAGTCTTAAAATTTGTCAACTGATTAAGAGATATTAGCTACCACAACAAAGTAAATTCTGCTCAATTTAATACCAAACAATTTCTGTGTTTATTGATTCTGGAAAATGGCTATTGAAAACATTGTGGGAAAAGCATTTTCTCCTTTTTGCACAATACTTTCTGCCCTATTGAAGAAAGATGCCAATTCTACTCCCACATTCATTTTTGTCTTTTCCAAAGCTTTCAATTTTGATAAGTCTAAAATTGTATGATTTGGTAAAGAGTTAAACCAGAAAGTACAGATTTGACGGCACACTTGGGCAAGATGATCTGGGTCTACAGAATTCATCTATAGTTACACATGGCAAGTTTCTCAAGTACTAAGTATTTACTAAAAGAAAGTAAAGGAGAACTGCAGGGCTTGCTGTCAGGTTTGAGGGGTTGCAGATTGATATCTTGGCAAACAGCGTTTTGTTGATAATTACATTGTAACTGTTCCATGCTTTTGATATGAAACTTTTGCAAGTGCAGGGCTTCCTAAGTTCTCTTGGCACGTCTCTCCTTCACTTAACTCTTTACCAAGTAACAATGTTGAAGGGGTCCTGCATGGCTCGATGGTAATAATTATGTAGGCCCTTGGTTTGAGCATCACTGAAAGCATGTGGTTTTTCCTCTGAGTGTCTTCTGACAAGACCCTTCAAAGCACTGGCCTGGTACTGGTGAAAGCTAGGACACTTATAAATATGTGAGCTTTTGCGGTGATATGACTGAAAAAATGTTGAAAGCAGTATAAAACACTAGTCAATCATTAGGCAATGCTTTAGACTCTTCCAAATTAAGACCATTTGAAGACGAAAAACAAAATGTTGCACAAATTAGGAAATTGTTCTTTGAATAGTTGGGAAACATTGTGCGAAAAGGGAGAAATGCTGGTTAGCTGCATTACTTTATGGTCGTTAACACTTGGAATTGTTTGGTAAAGGGTTAAACATATGTCTTCTTTATCAAAGTCACTTACCAGGGTGGGGAGGGTATTAATGCCTAGGTTGCAAAGCTTAACTCAATGATTCAATACTTTTGTGGACAATGTAGATCAAAATCAGATTGCACCAAATGTGCAGTTTGCTTTGGGATTTACATTGACCAGCATGGTGGAGACTTCTCGCATAAAAGAGCTTTGAAATCAGGATATTTTTTTTCCCATTGACTAGTACTGCTTCACTGTTAAGCAATGAAGAGTTAAACCTGTACCAAACAATCCAAGGATTTAATGATGTTAGAGAAATAGACTAAAAATCATTGTGGAAAAAGGAGAAAATTCTTGTAACCAGCATTTCCTACTTTTTCCATAATGACTTCTACGCATCCAAGAACAAAATTCTGCTTTTTAGCCACATTTATTTTGTTCTCTGTGAATCTTTTTAATTTGGATGAGTCCAATAGTTTGATATCTGGAAAGGACTAAGGCACCTCTTATGATAGTTTCAGTTTTTTTATTATGAAGTACTCGCTGCCAAAAATGTTGGATATTTCAGAAGGTCACGTCACATTGTTGATAAACCCACTCATTCCAGCTCAGTAGGACTCTTTTTTTTATGAACTGAATAGTTAACAATATCCATTTATGATGCACTCTGTGCTCTTGGAAATATTTCACTCTTGTTGGCGTGGAAATTATCACTTCTGTTAGCAGGGAGTACTCTACATGTATATCGGCAAGTATATGAGAACTTGTCCCATCAAATGTTTTCTGTGCCCGATACTGATCTGGAGATTTAGGGTATAATAAAATTTAGCATTCTTGCCTGTGATTATTATAGGGATTTCTTAGCCCTTAAGGTATGTGAATAACCTTTTAACATGTTACCTAAAAAATGGTCATTCTAATCCTGATTTGCATTGTCTGTAAAAATTATTCAAGTTAAGCCTGGCACTGTAAGGGCTGGGATATCCTCCTTAACCTGTGTTGTGGGTACTGACAACTCCAATGATTACCTACAACTAGATCGCAGATAGGTTTTGTGAAAATGATTACTAAATCTGATAAGACAAAGCATATTATAACATGCTATTATTAAAAGCAGCTGCTGCCTGCAAAGGGGAGCGAGGTTGGGGATAATTAATGTTGAAGTTTTATTTTACAGCAGAATTTCTTTTGTGAATACATTGTCTCTAAATTTTCATAACTTTTATTGCAGAGTAAAATGAAAAACCATGAAGGAAGCTGGTACCCTGAGAACGAGGATCAAGATCGAAGTGAAAGTTCTATTTCATCCAGGGGTCGTAACTCTCACTCCCACAACAGTCCAAGTTTCAGTGATGATGAAATGACAGGGAGATTATCTCCCTTCCATCTTGACAGGTAAACTATTCTTTTCAAGCTTTGTGTAAAAATTATTGCTGACAAAGTATTATATAGCAAGCTTTTTTATGTCTGTTTAATCTTTACCAAATGAAAAAATACTAGACTTGTCTACATTAAAAGCATTTGCAACAACAAAATAAATGTGATTTAATATTGGAGATTTGTTTTATTTTAGGGTAGAAAACATTGTGACAAAAGGAGAAAATGCTGGTAACACAATGTATTAAAAAACTTCTGCCTCAGGGTTGTTAAAACTCAGGATTGTGTGGTTAACTCCTTACCAAAAGACAGTTTTAGACTTGTCCAATTGAAAGCATTTGTAGATGACTAATTAAATAGGACTCACTTGTTGACATATGTCTTGAAAAGGGTAGAAAAAATTGTTGTTAAAGGAGAAAGTGCTGCTCACCAGCATCATTGCCTTTTCCCACAATCTTTTCAAAGGGTATCTTCCCCAGGGTTGTTACAGTACATTATTGTGTGGTAAGGGCCAAAACCTTTGAGAAAATATAAGAAATACTAGATTATTGTCTAAACATATGAGATTGTAACTACACATAACCTAGGACTAAAATCACTTACTATTCTAAATATTGCTCTAATTGTGAATTCAAAGACAAGCCCTGTGTTTAACTGAAGTTTTCTATTTCAACCAACCAGATAGCTTGGCTTCAAATTTAGAACTAGGACTTGGTCAAGTTTTGTTGGGGACCAATTTTACTAACAGAATGTAAATTTTTGTGTACAAATTATTGTTAGCTCACCTGAGCACAAAGTGCTCAGGATGAGCTATTGTGATCACTCACCGTCCGTCGGCGTCCGTTGTCCGTCCGTCATCCGTCCGTTCACATTTCATTGTTTACACTCTAGCATCTACAAATGTTAACCAATCAGCACCAAACTTGGTCAACATATATATGACCATAAGATCTCGGATGAGTTCAATTATGGCTGTAATCGGACCAGAACAACTGGAGTTATTTGCCCTTGAATTAGAAAAATTGCTATATTTGACTTTGTTTACACTCTAGCATCTACAAATATCAACCAGTCAGCACCAAACTTGGTCAAAATATATATGACCATAAGATCTTGGATGAGTTCGATTATGGGTCTAATCGGACCAGAACAACTGGAGTTATTTGCCCTTGAATTAGAAAAATTGCTATATTTGACTTTGTTTACACTCTAGCATCTACAAATATCAACCAGTCAGCACCAAACTTGGTCAAAATATATATGACCATAAGATCTCGGATGAGTTTGATTATGGATCTAATCGGACCAGAACAACTGGAGTTATTTGCCATTGAATTAGAAAAATTTCTATATTTGACTTTGTTTACACTCTAGCATCTACAAATATCAACCAGTCAGCACCAAACTTGGTCAAAATATATATGACCATAAGATCTCTGATGAGTTCAGTTATGGATCTAATCGGACCAGAACGACTGGAGTTATTTGCCCTTGAATTAGAAAATTCTGTAGAATAGTTCTTTGTCTGGAGCGTAACTTTGTCATCTCCACTCCGATTGACTTGAAACTTGGCATTTGTAGTTGTTGCAATAATATGGAGGGCAGTGTGAAAGAACCATAACTCTACTTTGTACTGTCTATGAGTTATTTCCCTTTGATCATCATTTTTACAGCATTTTCTGCTTGTCCGGAATATAACTTTGTCATCTCAAGCCTGAACATCTTCAAATTTGGTATGCATGATTGTTGAAAAATTACGGAGTGCAGTGCACAAGAACCATAATTCTTCCTAGTATGAATTTTGAGTTATTCCCCTTTGACCTTCATTTTTATAGCATTTCTTCCTTGTCCGGAGCAAAACTTTGTCATCTTAAGTAGGAATGACATGAAATATGGTATGCTTATTTGTTGCAATATGTGGAAGTGCAGTGCCCAAGAATTGTAACTCTACCTCGTGCTGTCTTTGAGTTATTACCCTTTGATCGTCATTTTTACAGCATTTAGTGCTTGTCCGGAATATAACTTTGTCATCTCAAGTCAGAACGACTTCAAACTTGGTATGCATGTTTGTTGCAATATTACGGAGTACAGTGCACAAGAACAATAACTCTGCCTAGCGCAGATTTTGAGTAATTCGACTTTGTTCTTCATTTTTACAGTATTTCTTGCTTGTTTGGAACGGAACTTTGAAGTCTCAAGTCAAATTGACTTGAGACTTGGTAAACATGTTTGTTGCATTACCTGCCCTTTGCGAGTATTATACCTCCTCGACAACTGGTGGTGGAACAGGCTTATCATGCGACAATTTGCCGCTCTTGTTTCATTATCATTTGGCCTTGAACCTGGATATTTGGTATTGATCTTTATTGTAGACCTTTACTGCTTGGTACTCAGGTGAGCGATATAGGACCATCATGGTCCTCTTGTATCTTTATGCCTACATTCGGATTTACAAGATTCATAAACCCATTTTACTAAACTTTTGTATCTTTGTGAGTCTGTGCATAGACCTCTGAAACTCCATTGGTCTATCAAGGGATAACGAAATTTTCATTATCTGGCACTGTTACTATAAATAGCACATTGGGAATTCCCTCTGTATCGTATATAGTAAGACAAAGTGTGCAACGAAATCGAAGAAAATTTGACCCCCGTCCCCTTTCAGAGATAATATTTAAACGAAAACGGATAGATGAACCTAGTTACTGGTGCACATGGGTTCATTAATGATTTTTCTTCTGTACCCTGACCTTCGAAAGTTCCAAGCGGCTCTTGCCATCAAGCAATAGCTCTCATCTAAAACGATTTCAAAAGCTTCCACATTTTCCGGATTGCCATGCACTGACGTTACATGATTTATAATCCTGCAGCGAATAATAATTAAATTTTTATTTTCAAACATAAATCAAAAATGTTTTTGTTGGTGTATTGATGAAACTATTAAATTAACATTTCATCTGATATAGTTTATCTTTTCATCTAATCCGGTCTCACGATTTTCATCTCCCGTTTGCGTATTTTCAAATGCATTTTTACTGTTCATTGGTCAAAAACTTTGGCGCGTCTTTTGGTAGCAAATTCACAGGAGTTATAATTCGCTGTGTCATAATGAATTGTGTGACATCAGCGCATGGCGATCTGGAAAATATGGAAGCTTTTTAATTTTTTTGAGATGAGAGCTCTTGCTTGATGGAAAGAGACGTTTGGAACTTTTGAGGGTCAGGGTCTTGTGTACACTCTAGAGGCCACATTTTCAGTCAGATACTCATGAACTTGGTCAGAATGTTTGTCTTGATAATAATACGGTCGATTTCGAAAATGGGTCATGTCAGGTCAAAAACTAGGTCAATAGGTCAAATCTTAGAAAAACCTTGTGTACGCTCTAGAGGCCACATTTTCAGTCAGATACTCATGAAACTTTGTCAGAATGTTTGCCTTGATGATATCTCAGACGAGTTCGAAAATGGGTCATGCTGGGCCAAAAACTAGGTCACTACGTCAGATCTTAGAAAAACCATGTGTACGCTGTAGAGGCCACATTTTTGGTCCAAAACTCTTGAAATTTGGTCAGAATGTTTGTCTTGATGATATCTCGAACAAGTTTGAAAATGGGTCATGTGGGGCAAAAAACTAGGTCACTAGGTCAAATCTTTAAAAAAAAAAAAAAAAAAAAAACTTGTGTACGCTCTTGAGGTCACAGTTTCAGTCCAAGTTTCTTGAAAGTTGGTCAGAATGTTTGCCTTGATGATATCTCGAACGAGTTCAAAAATAGGTCATGTTGGGTCAAAAACTATGTCACTAGGTCAAATATTAGAACTGAAATTGCTCTACTGGCAGTGATTTTGCTTTTTTGCTAGCATACAATATGAATTATGATGAGAAAAGAAAAAAGACAAAAAAAAACACAAAAAAAAGGTGGGTGTTCTTACAACTGGGCATGAACCCACTAAGACAGTGTAAGCCAAGGCATGGTGAATTGAACAGTGAAATTCCAAATTTGATAGGGTTTTAGTACACCTTGTACTTTACAATCCCAGCAAATTTCAAAGAAATGTGACAAAAAATGTGGATTTTGTTGAGTAAATAGTACTAAGTTATCAAATGGATGCTTTTCCTGAACAGATTACTAGATTTTCTTCACTTGTACTAGAGTTCAATCCCTTGATGAACCAAACAATCTTTGAAAATTTCAAAAGAATTGGATCAAGACTGTGGACTTCATTGCCTAAAGAAGAAAAGGAAATTTCCAATTTTAAATGGCTACTTTTCCCATACTGTTTGTTGGATTCTTTTCAAAATCAATAGGGTTCAAGCTATTGATGAGATAAACAAACTGTGCAAGTTTCATGAAAATCTGATAATAAATGGAGACTTTATCATGTAAACAATAAATGGAAATGTTTAACTTGAAATGGCTACTTTTCCCATACTGTTCGCTGGATATTTTTCAAAATCAATAGGGTTCAAGCTATTGATAAGATTAACAAACTGTGCAAGTTTCACGAAAATCTGACCACAAATGCAGACTTTATCGCGTAAAGAAGAAACTGCAACTTTCAACTTCAAATGGCTACTTTTCCCAAACTGTTTGTTGGATTTTTTTCAAAATCAATATGTTTCAAGCTATTGATGAGATAAACAAACTGTACAAGTTTCACGAAAATCTGACCATAAATGCAGACTTTACTGCGTAAACAAGAAATTGCAATTTTCAACTTCAAATGGCTACTTTTCCCAAACTGTTTGTTGGATTTTTTTCAAAATCAATAGGGTTCAAGCTATTGATAAGATAAACAAACTGTGCAAGTTTCATGAAAATCTGACATCAAATGCAGACTTTATCGTGTAAACAAGAAATTGCAATTTTCAACTTCAAATGGCTACTTTTCCCATACTGTTTGTTAGATTTTTTTCAAAATCAATAGGGTTCAAGCTATTGATGAGATAAACAAACTGTGCAAGTTTCACGAAAATCTGACCACAAATGCAGACTTTATCGCGTAAACAAGAAATTGCAATTTTCAACTTCAAATGGCTACTTTTCCCATACTGTGTGTTGGATTTTTTTTCAAAATCAATAGGGTTCAAGCTATTGATGAGATAAACAAACTGCAGGTTTTGTGAAAATCTCACAACAAATGCAGACTTTATCGTGTAAACAAGAAAAAGACTAACGGACGGACAGACAGACGGAGAGATGGACGGACGGACGGACGACAGAAACCATAGCATGACATAAGCTCTGCTGGCTTTCAGCGAGTAGAGCTAAAAACCTTGTGTATGCTCTAGAGGCCACATTTTCAGTCCAAAACTCATGAAACGTGGTCAGAATTTTTGTCTTGATGACATCTCAGACGACTTTGAAAATCGGTCATGTTGGGTCTAAAACTAGGTCAGTAGGTCAAATCTTAGAAAAACCCTGTGTATGCTCTGTAGGCCACATTTTCTGTCCAATACTTATGAAAAGTGGTCAGGATCTTTGTTTTGATAATATCTACAATGGGAAATTGGCTATGGTTGGCTGAAAAGTAGGTCACTGAGAGAAATTCTAGAAAAAGCTTGTGTACATGCTGGAGGCCAAATTTTCAGTCCAATTATTATGAAAGCTTAGTAGATTGTTTGTCATGATATCTCAAAAGAGATCGAAAATGGGTCATGTTTGGTCAAAAGACTCAGGTGAGCGACTTTAGGGCCATCATGGCCCTCTTGTTTGGTAAAAGTAGTCCTTTTGTGTAACTAGCTTTCTATAGCAGGAATATGGAAAGTTACTGTAGGGATATGGTAAGATAATGGGTTAAGTGAATATATGTAAATGAACTGAAATAGCTTTTATTTGATTATAATCTATATTGGTATATACTTATGACAACCTCATTTAGTAGAAAATATTACATGTATAATGACATTATTAAATATTTTGTGAATATGGATATTTTTTTTGAAAAAGTTGAGTTTTGTTTAAAGGTAGAGTAAAACTGATTCTAGTTGCCACTTGTATAAAGCGGCCACATGCATGAACCCCTTTACCAGATGACAAAAATTTAGACTTGTCCAAACTGAAAGCATTTGCAGATGACTTAAGTGGGAGCGGCCCAAAGGAGGGGTAGAAAACATTGTGGGAAAAGGAAAAAACTCAAGTTAGCAGCATTTTCTTTTTCCCAAAATGGTTTCAAAAGCCTCTTTTGTCACGGCTGCTGAAACTTTGGATTGTATGTCAAGAAGTTACCATAAGCAACCATCATTGTAAATGCCCAAATCCTTCTTTTGAGTTGAACTCGGACTGAATTTATCCATGTCATGCTTAACCTAGATTTAATTGTTTCAGCAGACAGCATAGATCAAGATCAGACTTCACCGTACTTGCAGTCTGATCTTTCATCTACCCTGTCAGCTTTTTTGCCAGATATTTTGACAAAAACAGCTTTGAAATTGCAATATCTGCATCTTTAGTACTGAGTGAGAGTGTCTGTTTCATTTATTTAGCTTTGCAAGTGTTACATCAGCACTTTCTCTTACAGGTTAGTTTTGTGTGTTTTCATGGTAGCCATTCGATTAACTCTTTACCAAATGACATCATTTTAGACTAGTCCAAATTGGAAGAATTTGCAGATGACAAAATTAATGTGACTCAAAAATTGAAATTTGTTTTGGCAAGGGTAGAAAACATTTTGGGAAAATGAGAAAATGCTGGTTACCAATGTTTTCAGAAGGCTTCTTTCTCAGGGTCGTGAAAACGCGGGATTGTTTGGTAAAGGGTTAAGTGGCACTGGGAGACTCTCAGGGATGCTTTGGTAAAATGCAGAGAAATATTGAGGGGAAATGGCTAAACAATGATTATTTCCTTCCATTTCACAGTGACAGTGGCTTTAGTCTTGTAGAATCTCCAGTGCCATCAGCTAGAACTTCTGAGTAAGTACTCTTTCTTCACATAAAAAGTGCTTTATTATTAAATTAGACCTTTTCATTGAGGAAAACAACTCAAATATTGCTATTTTCAAGAAAATGCATTTTTCTCATTTCCCCACATTGTTTTCTTGATCTACCCTTTCAAAGATAAACATATCACTTGAGAATTTATACCTGGCCAAAGGCCAAAATTTAAATGAACTTAAAGTGCCATTTTAGCTTGTTGAAAACAATTGTTTGTGGTATTTGTGTAACAAATATTACAATAAGAATTATTTGGCTGCTTTATCTACTGTTTGTTTTTGTTTACAATTCTAACATTCATTGTAAAGGCATTTCATTTATTTTGATAACAATTTCAATTGATAGTGTCTGCCTTTGACATTTATGCATGATGCAATCCAATAGCCCATTTTAAGGGCTAAATTATCAAATGATACATTTTCATTCATGGAAAAAGACCATTATTTTGCATTTTGAGACTGTGTCAGGGCAAGAATATCAGAGAAAAGGATTAAAGTGTACTTTCCAAAATCAGACTTTACTTTATCTACCCTCTGATCTGGATCTGCTGGCACAAAAAGTAGCTATTTTTACACTCAGTGTTAAAGGTTAAAAGTTAAATGTTATTTGAAAATGGGTGTACACAAGTGCATTGTATATATTTTAAGCTCATTTCTGAAGGTTAACTTTTTCCACCACATATTAGCTCTAGTACGGCTTATGGAGGCATGGGTAGCTGTTGTTGACCGTGTAGATAAAAATTAGAATGTTCAGAACATACAGTCTGATCTCAGATCTACATTGTTTGCATCTGATCCGGAAATGTGAAAGAAAAAGCCCCTTTATTTACATTTATTTAGTATTTGATTTATACATTATTATTTATTTCTCAACATTGAACAAAAGCATTTGGTAAATATTATAACAAATAGAGGACTTTTCCAGGCTCTCAACACAGGTGTCCTAAAATACAATAATTACTGGAAGCAGCTTTATGCTCCATTGAAAATTTAAAAAAAGATATTAAAATCCTTTACCAAACAATCCTGAGTTTTAGCTACTTGGACGAAGATTTTTAAAACATTTTTGGAAAAGTAGAATGGTAATCAGAATTTTCTTTTGCTTTCCCACAATGTTTTCAACCCTATCAATGACATCCTTAGAGCTACATTTCGGTTTTCATCTGCTAACACTTTCAGTTTGAATGAGTCTAAAATTTAGTCAAGATTTGATAAGCAGAATACTGTTCAAAAAGATCCATGTGAATAATTTCCCAAATTCAAACACGGTGAAAACAATTTTTCACATGTTTCAAATAGCAAAAAAAAAACATCATTGAAATAGGAAAAAAATGCTGGTAAGCAGCATTCTCCTCTTTCCACTCTGTGTTTTCAAGCTTTCCATAGACAAGTCCAATCATTGGAACCACATCTAAGTTTTCACCTGCAAACACTTTCCATTTGGGCGAGTCTGAAATTGTGTTGTTTGGTAGATACTTAACCCTTTACCAAACAGTCCTGACTTTTAACAACCTTATGCTAGAAGGCTGTGAAAACATTGTGTTAAAAGGAGAAAATGGTGGTAACCAGCATTTTCCCCTTTTCCCACAATGTTTCTACCATTTCAAAGACAATTCCCAATCAAATTTGTCATCTTCAAACACCTTTTATGTTGGATGCGTCTTAAATTTTGTCATTATGTAGATATAGTGAACTTTTTACCACACGCCACATCTTGTAGGCTCGTCCAAAATGAAACAATTTGCGGATGAAATATTAAATGATGGTCAAACATTTTTTCTTTGACAGGGTAGAAAGCAGTGTGTGAAAAGGAGAAAATGCTGATTACCGTTGAAAGCGTTTGCGGATAAAATATTAAATGTTGGTCAAACAATGTTTTTTTTCTTTGATAGGATCGAAAACATAGTGTGAAAAGGAGAAAATGCTGATTACCAGCATTTTCTCCTTTCCTCACATTGTTTTCAAAAGACATCTACCGCAGGGTTGTTGAAGGTCTGGATTGTATGGTAAAGGATTAAACTAGGATAAGTTTTGTACCATTTTATGCCCTTCTTGAAAGTAATCTGATTCATGCACTTTTATGTCCTCATAAAACTATACGTAATCTGATTTAGTTGAATGATGTCACATCCTGGAAAGTTTAACGCTCACTTAAACTCTTTACCACACGACAAAATTTTAGACACCCAAATTGAAAGCATTTTCAAAGGACATAGTAAACGTGGCACAAGTAATGGGATTTGTCTGTAAAAGATAAGAAAACATTGTGAGTAACCAGCATTTTCTTGTTTTCCCACAATGTTTTTAAAAGCTTTCTTTCTCAGGGTCGTTAAAACTCGGGATTGTGTGGTAAAGTATTAAATAGTCCAGAATTTAAACAACCCTGAAGATTTAAGCTTTTGAAAACATTTTTTGAAATGAAAAAATGCTGGGAACCAGTATTTTCTCTTTTTTTGCACATTTTCCCCCATTCTAACTCAAATCCTTCATTTTAGCCCTGTTCAATCTGTCGTCAAATTGCAAAAGCAGCTTAACCTTTTACCAAACAATCCCTGGTTTTCACGACCCTGAAAAAGAAGCCTTCTGAAAACATTGTGGGAAAAGGAGAAAATGCTGGTAACCAGCATTTTCTCCTTTTCCCACAATATTTTCTTCCCTTCCCAAAACAAATTTCAATTTCTGAATCACATTTATTTTGTCGTCTGCAAATGCCTTCAATTTGAAGTAGTCCAAAATGTTGTTTCGTAAAGAGTTAAGCAATGACATCAAGACACCAATAAATTAAATCTACCATCATGTACTCTAATCTTTCAAGAATGTGGATATACATGTATTATTTTATCAACAATTTCTTCTCCATATTAGGCATTCAATACCTGATATTTATTTTAAATCTAAGTTTGATAACATTTTCCTTGGACCATCTACGCATGCATGTTATTCCATAGAAGACTAGAAATTTCTCATTACTCAACTTTTTACCGTTATTATGACAAAATTTTAGACTTGCCTACATTCAAAGTAGTTGCAGAAAAGTAGTGTAATCTGGTTAT
This sequence comes from Hippopus hippopus, assembly GCA_946811185.2. Classification (NCBI taxonomy): domain Eukaryota; kingdom Metazoa; phylum Mollusca; class Bivalvia; order Cardiida; family Cardiidae; genus Hippopus; species Hippopus hippopus. Next base: position 37,393,281 of record OX328096.1, read on the forward strand.
AATGATTAGGTTTGTCTCGGAGAGGGTAGAAAATATTGTTGAAAAAGGAGTGAATTTTTTTTTTTATTTGCCATGTCAATCGGTATGTGAGGGTCATGGCCATCCCCCAACATACCTTACAAATCAATGTTAGTAAATATTTTGTTAGTATTACATGTGGTTCACAATATCATTATGTTTATAAACAAATAAATGCTCATTACCAGCTTTTTCTCTTTTCCCATATTTTTAAAAGCTTTTTGGTCATGGTTTTCAAAACTCAAGATCATTAATTTTGGTAAAGGGTTAAGACTGCCAGGTAGATGATGATGACATTTGCATTTATTAAATAAGATAAAATTATTTCAATGTCTAGGCTGTTTTTGTCAGAATATAGCAGCCAATGAGGTCCAAGAACAGAGTGCATTTACTTTTCAGTCAGACTTTCATGTTCACTGTCCACAAGAGAACACGAATTCTTCTATTCTGTAGTTTAGCCCATTGTTAACTCTTTACCAAATGACAAAACACTAGACTTGCCCAAATTGAAAGCTTTTGCAGATTACAAAATAAGTGTAACTCAGAAATAGAAATTCACCTTTGGAAGGTGTGGGAACAGGAGAAAATGCTGGTTATCAGCATTTTCTCCTTTTCCCACAATGTTTTCAAAAATCTTCTTCCTCAGGGCCGTGAAAACTTTGGATTGTGTGGTTAAAGGATAAAAGACAAGTTTTAGACTCTTCAAAAGTGAAAGCATCATTCTGTATGTAACCAACTCAAAATTGATTGAAATAAACTGAAGTTCTCTGATGAAGTATAAAAAAAATTTTGGGTAAAGAAGAAAATGCAGGTATCAACATTTTTTCCTTATTATTAAAAAAAGGTTTTCCAAAAAAAGTTCAGGGTTTGGGATCAAATGTTAGTGGTGAAATATTTGTGGTTAAATCTATTTTTAGGATTGTGAAATAAAGTGGTGTGGTCTAAGACATTCTGTGTGCATGATTAAGTACATGCAAGGAACACTGTGACTAGAATCTTCTTCTGTTTTTGCTGCTGATTGATATAGTAGCATCACCTGATTATAGGATTTTTTTTAATCTTGAGAAGAAATATTTTTAACCCTATACCAAGAGGCCTCTGAAAATATTTCACGACAAAGAAAAAAATCTAATGTGTATTAGCTTTTTGTTACTTAACCCATTAATTGGTAAGGTGATCTTGGATCATCGAAACAAGAACAAAATATACAAAGGATTAATATTGATATCATAGGACATATATTACTGCTTTTCAACAATGTAGAAAACATAGAGAGAAAAGGAGCATATGCCTATAACAAGCAATTTTTCCTTGTCCAAATTGTTCCATATTGTTTTCAAAAGCTGTCAAGTGTAGAGGAGTAAATTGTCATATTTGTACAAATATGGCCATTATAGGTAAAGCACAACTTTGTTGCCCTTCAGACTGTTGTAACAAATGAAAATATTGCAGTAAGTGGTCTGTATTATATATATAGGTTAATACTTACCTGATCAAAACACATCCTTTTAAGGTGAAGACATTTTCACTCTTTGCCTAATGACAAGTTACAACTGAATGTATTAATTTGCAGAAGACAACTTTAACATTCCTCATACTATGAAATTTGACCTTGAAAGGGTAGATAACATTGTAGGAAAAGAAGAAAATATTAGTTTCCAACATTTTCTCCTTTTCCCACAATAATTTTCAAAATTCTTTTTCCTCAGGGTTGTTAAATGGAGGGATTGTGTGGTAAAGGCTTAATACTTAGAGCTGCCACCAAACCCAATAGACATTTTCTTTCTTGAAATAAAACCCTAATACAGTATGAGCAATATCAATGTGGCCCTTATCTAGAATGTCACAGCAAGTGGACAGTGTTGATCAAAGATCAGACTGCATGTTTTGTGTAGTCTGATCATGATCTGTACTGTCTGCAAAGGCAAGTGAAAGGCAGATAAAGAGTTATCGTTTACTTTCACTTTCGTTTTAAATGTAGCTGAAGAAGTTTACTTTTCTTATAAAATTCGATTAGATCTTTTGGAATGAAAATTTTGTCACATTACATCATGTGCAGGATATTTATGACTTTCTAGTAAAAAAAGTGGACACAGGGAGAAGAGGTAGCAAGTTAAGTTCCTGCACCTCAGATACAGAGACATTATGATTCTTTGTGACATGTGGAGAAACTTTTGATTTCCAACAATGTGACAGCAGCTGTCAAATATCAAATAGTGTCTATTTATCTCTTGACCATAGAAATTCCAGTTTACTACAGGAGATAGCTTTTGTAAACAATAGTGGGAAGAAGCAAGTGCTTTATTAAATAACTATTCCTTTGCTCTCAGTCTTCATGTCATATAGAAATTATATTTTTTTATCATAAATGTTTGACTGTGAAGTGTACCTGATTTCACCGTAAATGTTTGACTGAGATGTACTAGATTTCCATAGGTCCAAGTTGAGCCTGTATGGTAAAGGATTTTAAAGAAGCCAACCAATCAGGCATGCTGTGGGATTGGCCGGGAAACATATTTCTATAAATAGAAATGGTATCACTTAAGTGATTGCTTTTCTAAACTATGATTTAAAAGTAAAGTAGTTGAAAAATTTTCATTCATTCAAAGCAGGAAGATGTGGTATAGCATGTATTGTTGGATAATAGAGTTTGTGAAATATTTCACTGGATCGTGGTATGTTACGTAATGTTTTTTTCCACATTGAACACTTTTCATGATTATTTAAAGAAATTGATGACTGAATTATTTTCTTTTCAATTTTCAGGACATAAACAATGTGCAAAAATTTGTAACAGCTGAAATACCCAACTTACCTGTCTTGCTATGAAAGAAATTTAGTTTATAACTTAAATTGTGACTATAAATTCAGTTGGAGGAAATGGTTTAATTTAATGGTTAATGGTTCAACAAAAAGTTTTTAACTTGTACTAGATCTAAATGGGGGAAAAAATAGTTTAATTGAAATTGATAATACATTGTAGTTATCATTATCCCCTAACCCTTTCAGTAACACAGTCAAAAACAGGTACTCATGTGGACAGTGTAGATCCAAGATCAGACTGCACAAAATGTGTCTGATCTTGGATCTATACTGTCCACTTGTTTAGCTAAGCTTAAAGATAAAAATCTGTTAGTTTCAGTGCATTGTATTTTCAACCACTGAATGGAGTCAATTTAAAATAATTGTTTGGCATTGATGGGGTAGAAGTGCCTCTCATGGATATCAGTTATTTGAGTTTGATACATATTTTTTGTACATGTGCTGATAAGATTTAACTCTTTGCAGCACAATCCCGGTTTTAAAGAACCTGAAAGAGAAGACTTTGTCTGCAAATGCAAATCTGGCCCAGTCCGAAAGTTTGTCATAGTATTATCCCTTCATCACACAATCTCGAGTTTTGACGACCTTGACGAAGATGGCTTTGGAAATCATTGTGGGAAAAGGAGAAAATGCTGGTAACCAGCATTTTCTCCTATATCCATAATGCTTTCAAAAAGTCAATTTCGGTTTTTGAGCCATTTATTATTTTTGTCTGCAAAGGCTTTAAATTTGGACATGTCTAAAATTTTGTTGTTTGGCAAAGATTGATTGATTGATTGTATGGTGTATAACGCCGTTTTCAAAATTATTTCAGTGATATCGTGGCAGCCAGTGCACCTATCCATGCTTTCCTGAAGTCTCTTTTACCAGTACTCCGCACAATAACCATCATTGAAACAATGGTCAGCGGTGGGAGAGGAATGAATCCCGTCACAATGACTATCATCAATCCTTGGAAAAAAATTGGCTGATCAAGGGATCGAACCCACAACCCACTGTTCTCAAGTCCTGATTGCTACTGACTGAGCTACCGGGGCTCAGTGTTGTTTGGTAAAGAGTTATCTCACTTGACCAACACTATGACTTTATGTATAGTAGATAGCTTTTGAAAACATATTACGAAAATGAATGATTGCTTGTCAGCAGTCAATATAGATATCAGAGTTTTTCTTGCAACCTTTTGCTTTGAACCTGGGAACCCCCCCCCCCCAAAAAAAAAAAAAAAAAAAATTGTATATGGTCCCCAAAAATTAACTGTTCATTTTAAATCATGTAAAATGACCCCTGTTTCAGAAACTCCAAGGAAAACCCTGGATTTTATCTTTAAAAAAAAAATCCCGTGGCCTTTTCTTTCATTATTCCTCCTTCCTGTGTAATTTCCAACTAAGTGTTATGGTTGAAAATAGTAGTACCACAGGCAAAAACAGAGGCTTTTGCAGATGGCATAGATCAGTGACAGATTGCACATTGATCTTGGATTTATACCATCTTCTGGTTTTCTCATGCTTACTGCATAATTGGAAATGTTTGTGTCGTGGAAATTTTTGCAATTTTGCGAATTTGAAAAATTCGCAAACTTTTCTGTTCGCGCATTTTACCACAAGTATACCAACAAATAACATTTCCCAATGCAAAATGTCCATAATCGGTAATTCGCAAATTTTTCGACATGCGTATATATCCACGTATACAGTATACGATAAATAGAGGCCCTTGAGGATCAAAATTGCTCTGGTGGTAGTGAATTAGCTATTTTTCTGGCATACATCATGAATTCTTAATTCTTCCCTTATCAATTGTTGGATTTTTTTTCAAAATCAGTTGGGTTCAAGCTATTGATGATATACAGAAACTGTGCAAGTTTCATGAAAATCTAACTACAAAAATGCAGAGTTATCACATAAACAAGAAATGTATATTTTGAACTTGAAAATGGCTACTTTCCCCTTACTAATTATTGGAATATTTCAAAATCAGTGAGATTCAAGCTATTGATGATACAAAGAAACTGCATGTTTCACAAACATCTGATTATATTAATGCACACTGTATCGTGTAAACAAGAAAAAGGCGGAGGGATGGCTGACGGAAACCACCCCATGACATACACTGTACTTGCCTTTGGCCAATGGAGCTTTAACGACATATAACACAAATGTTTGTGCGCATCCTACTGCGCATGTGTTTTTTGTTATGGATAGTGAATCAAAAGTGCACCAATGTATTTTTTGCACATATGGTACTACTATTGTAGCACTGCAACAAGTAGCACTTCCTTGGGTAGTATTAGTAAAGAGAAAAAAAAATGGATCTGTGAACTGTCACCGTGAAATAATTAAAATACTGTTGACACGGCGTTACACACCAAACAAACAAATAAAAGCAGGAAATTTAAAGCTGTGGAAGTATAGTTGTATCCACTTTGAAAATTATTAAGGGAAAAGGAGAAATCGCTCCTAATAAGCAATTTCTCCGCTTCCCACTATGTCTGCAGAGCTTTATCCTATTTTTTTTCCTTGAAAAATTTAACCCTTTACCACACGACAAAAAATTAGACTGGTCGAAATTGAAAGGATTTGCAGACGACAAATTAAATGTAACTGAAATGATGACTTTTGTTTTGGATGGGGAAGAAAACATTGTGGGAAAAGGAGAAAATGCTGGTTACCAGCATTTTCTCCTTTTCCCACAATGTTTTCAAAAGCCTTCTCCTACAGGGGCGTCAAAACTCGGGATTGTGTGGTAATGGGTTAACTTCCACAGTAACCTACATCCCTGTTTATGACGAAATAAGCACGGATAGGTGCCATTTTTATTTTTGCTTGTTATTTAGAATTATAAATACTATATGTGTGGAATTTTTAAGAAAAATCTGTCAGTTAGAAAGTATGTATTTATTAAAGATTAAGCCTTAATTCGGTCAAATCATCTCCCCTTTTAACTCAATGGTCTATTATACAACATGCATATTTGTATATTTGCCATGCTCAAAACCAGGCTTAATATATTTTGTGTTCAAAACTAAATAAATTTTTTTCATTAAAATGATTTATATTTCTACATAATTCCGTTAATTATCCTGTTTATCTGACTATTAAAGAAAGGCGTGTTAAATCCAATATAAGTTAAATTTTGGAACTGTATATACCTTTTTCAAAGGCAAATTTCTCAGGAATGAGCACGGTGACCCATATCTTTTTTTACTGTAATCTCCTAGGGACATGATGAGCTTTGTATGTGCAAAGTTTTAAAAAAATCTGTCCGTTAGAAAAATTTGTGGTATACGTTGTTAAGTCAGTTTCAGTGGATTTTCTTTTCATCCATTAAAAGAGGTTTACATATTTGGTGCTGAAATAGTGAACTTTGTTCAGTAGAGTGAGACATCCATGAACAGGAAGTAAATTTCAGGATATATATATGTAAAGGAAGAAATAAAGTACACTAAAATTTCACCTTTTAGTGTTGGAAACACTGTGGAAAAGGGAGAAAATGCTGGTTACAGAAATGCTTGTAAGAGCATTTTTCTCCTTTTCTGACAATATTTTCTACCCTTAAATACCAGATCCCATCAGTTGAATCACTTATAATTTGTCCTCTACAAATGTTTTTGATTTGGGCAAGTCAAAAAATTTGTCATTTGGTAAAGAGTTAAAAGCCTGTTGAGCACATTGTACATGTAATGTACAGTAAGTACAAGCTGCTTGGGGGAACCCCGGAAATACACAAATTGTTGATTTGATATAACTGAAATATGTGTTGAAAGTGCCATAGAGTCTGGAGAAGAAAGACTGGTTTCATAGAATTTTGCACTTTCTGCATACAGTGAAACTGTGATTGACAGATTGGACATGTGATTGGTAAAATGAACTGTGATTTATACATGACTGTATAATTATGTGTCCATATGATTTTAATTTGCTGTTAATTACATCAACTAAAGTAACACTTTACCAAAAAAACAAAATTTCAGACTCGCCCATTTTGAAAGAATTTGCATATATGACAAAATAAAGGTGGATTAAATGTTGAGATTAGATTTGTCTTTGATAGTGCAGAAAACATAGTGGGAAAAGAAGACAATGCTGGTTTTCAGCATTTTCTCCTTTGCCCACAATGGTTTCAGCACCTTTCTTTCACAGGGTCGTTGGGATTGTGTGGTAAAGGGTTAATTAACCCTCACATCTCAAACTTAATCCATTTGATTTTTTCTGGGAAAAAAGACCAAAAAAAAATGGATTCTAGGATATTTTGCCACAATATTTCACAAAATGAACACTAGTGTAAATCAAATTTTGGCTGGGTATTCTGTGTGGCTTGATCTTGATCTACTCTGTCCACAAAATGTGGTCTGATCTCCATCTACATAGTCTGAAAAAACTTATAATGTGCTTGGTGCTGGTAGGGTTAACTCACCACTACTTCTAGCAGTGAGCCAATTTTGAATGCATTGTGGCAAAAGTAGGAACTCCAGGTAACCAGCAATTTCTCCTTTTGATGGTTTCATGTACAGTATACAAGTATGTGTATTGACCTCTATTGAAGACTCTTTCACCATTCACCACAGAAATCTGTTTTTAAATGACCCCGAGGAAGGTGTTTGAAAATATTGTGGAAAAAGGAGAAAATGCTAATAACCAGCTTTTTACTCCTTTTCCCACATTTTCTACAATTTTCACCATTGAGCCATTTTTAATTTGTGTTTATGCAAATGTTTTGGACTTGGAAAGGTCCAAATTATGCTGTTTGGTTTAAAAGGATTCATTATTAAAGAAAAAGGATATTTTCAAAGTCATCTTGTGAAAATTTGTTTCAGGATATTTCTTTAATTTTTGCTGAATAGCTTCATTGTGCCTTATTTTTTTTTTGAAAGCAATTGTTTATTATAATTGGGTTTTATGCTGCTTTCAACAGTATTTCCATCCTACTTCCACGTTTTTCCTATAGGACACTCCTATGTGACCACCATCCTCAGTAGGGATCAAACAGGATTTCCTGGTTATAAAGCCAACACCTTAGGTGCTGATTCTCATAACATATCTCTTTTAACCCTTTTTACTACAATCCCAAGTTTTAAGGACCCTGATGAAGAAACCTTTTGAAATCTGTGTGGGAAAAGGAGAAAATACCGGTAGCAGCAATATATCCATTTCCCATGTTTTCTTTTCTTAAGTTGGAATAATCTCATTTTTTTTGTCACATTTACTTTTTCTCTGCAAATGATATTTATCCTATTTATGTCGACAAATCTAGATTTTTTTTTCTTGTAAAGGGTTAATGAGTGCCCACAACATAGGCTTTAGTGAAGATGTAATATTTTTTGAATTTTAAGCCCTATGTAGGTTTTTGTAGGGAAAAAAAAGTATTTTTAGTATTTAAAAGTGTCCCTCTTATTTACCTCTAATCCAAGCCTGTATCTACTGATTGTTGTATGTTTCAGGTTTGTTGACAAAGCTATCAAGGCCACTGTGATAGGACACATGTTTGGTGACGAGTCCTCACTACTGAATGCAAGCATAGATACTACAATACGGGAGGACAACACTGAACCAGGTGGGTAGGATACAGGTTCTAGAAAATTTTTATCAAGGCTTTTATTAGCATGTCAGCTATCTGCAGCTCTTTTTATGCTTTATTTTTGCTACTGCCTCTATGATTTTAAAAAAAAGTAATCTGCAGATCTAGCATACTTACTCTTCACCAAACGATGAAATTTTTGACCTGCTAAAATTTAAAGCTTTTACATTTGGCTTGCAACACGCGAAAAGGGGCATTCGAACATTTGCGTAAAGTGTCGTCTCGGATCAGCCTGCGCAGTCCGCGCAGGCTAATCCGAGACGGCACTTTACGACTACACTAGATTTTGTGCTACAGTAGACTTAGGAAAAACAGAAAATTACATAAAAACGGAAAGTGTCATTTCGGATTAGCCTGCGCAGTCCGCGCAAGCTGATCCGAGATGACATTTTACGCAAATGTCCGAATGTCCCTTTTTGCGTATTGCAAGCCATTTGATACAGCAAATGATACAGCAAATGTGGCTTGACCTTTTACCACACAACTCAGAATATTGATGACCCTAACTGGAGCTGGCTTTGGAAAATATTGTGGGAAAAGGAGAAAATGCTGGTAACCAGCATTTTCTCCTCTTCACATAGCTTTTACCCTTTGAAAGACAAATTCCACCAACTTAGCCATTTGCAAGTGCTTTCAGTTTGGACAATTGTACATTTTTGTTGTGCATTAAAAAGCTAAATGATGGAGTAGGTCTCTGAAATGGTACAAAACATTGTGGAAAAAGGAGAAAATGCCGGTTACCAGTATTTGCTCCTTTTCACAATGCTTTCAAAGCCTTTTTGTCATTCAAACACAAGATTTTGTGGTAAAGCGGTAAGCAATGAGAGGGGAAAATGAAAGGCTGTTTCTGGTGAGAATTGTCTTGGTATGACAAGCGAAAATGTAGATTCATGCATCTAGAACCATCTGAAGTTGCACTCTGTATTTTGTGATTGGAACTTTCTTATGCAACAGTTATTATTTTTCATTATTGTTTATATTTCACTCACATGAAGTGCCAGTTTTTTGTGATTGATTACCTATTGGTCAAATCTTCCAACAGACATTTTTTAAATGCATTGACTTTTCCAAACAATAATTTTTTGGACTGGACCAAATTCAAAACATCTGCAGACAACAAATTAAATCTTGGTAATATAATGATTTCTGACTGATAGGGTAGAAAATATTGTGGGAAAAGGAGGAAATGCTGGTTACCAGCATTTTCTCCTTTTCTTGCAATGTTTTCAAAAGCTTTCTTTCTCAGGGTCGTTAAAAGTCGGGATTGTGTGCTAAAGAGTTAAGCAAACTGATTGGATTCATGTGTAAAAGGTTGCTGCACTTGTCTTAAAACTTACCGTATTTTGTTGAAATAACTTTATTACATTTTTAAATTATTTCACAAATTATTCTATATGAAAAGAGTTTTATTTTCATGTAGGTGCAATAAATTATATTTTATGGGCTTATAAAGACATTTACCATTATACTCTGCTTTTGCTCAAACTGTATTTGGTTATCTTACATTCTCCTGAAGAAGTCTCTTTTGTCTTGTAGGGTACCTCTTTTAAAAACATTGTGAGAAAAGGAGAAATTGCATGTAACAAATTTTTTTTTTTGCTATTTTTCTTTCACAAGTTCGTTTGTTTAATGTTTAATGCTGTTTTCAACATTATTTAAATTATACTGCGGTGGCAAGTGCACCTCTATGTACCCATACTTTCCTTGAGTTTCATTTTTACCAGTACAAAGCTTTCCATGCTAAGGCTACTTTCTAGCATAAACATCATCAAAATAAACTTTAGGTTACCTTCACAAGTAGTTATATTAAAACCCTTATCTCCTTTCATGTTTTACAAAGATTTTTTTCAAAATTGTTTCTTGCAAGTTTCACTGTTTGTTTCAAGAGGTAGTGCGTTATCATAATTTCAAAGGTACAACATATTTATCAGTCACCTTGAAACAAATGTAAACATTTGTTCAGATAAAAATGTTACACTGTCATGACAAGTACGCTGCTCATTTTATATGGGGATAGTATTATATTTTCTAACCTTTCATTAGAGTCTTGCATCTTTAAAAAGTATCGACCCGTGTCAGCCAGCACAGTCCATTCAGGCTGATCAGGGGCAAAACTGTTTGCAGTTTTCAAATTTTCTGCATGTCCATGGACCATTCTACCTCATGATTCAGTCAGTTGTTTTACAAAATGGATCTTGTCGATCCATAATAATGTGATAATTTGCATAATATAATGCATCATGGAGATGCATTAACCCATTACCAAATAATCCTGAGTTTTAATGTTTTCTACTCAATTAAAGACATTTATTATCATTAGAGCCACATTGACATTGAAATTGTTGTTTGCACATGGCTATCAATTTGGACAAGTTCAGGATTTTATGGTGTGGTTAAGAGATAACCCCCTTTTCCAAGAGTGCCACCCATTTGTATAATTTGGCCTGCAACATGCGAAAGGGGCATTCGGACTTTTGCGTAAAGTGTTGTCTCGGATCGGCCTGCGCACTCTGAGCAGACTGATCCAAAACGATACTTTCTGTTTTTATGTAATTTTCTGTTTTGCGCAAGTCTACTGAAGAACCAAATCTAATGTAGTGGTAAAGTGCTGTCTCGGATCATCCTGCGCGAACTGCGCAGGCTGATCGGAGACGACACTTTACGCAAAAGTCTGAATGCCCCTTTTCGCGTGTTGCAAGCCATATAATGCACATTTGACAAAACTTGAGCTGTTGACAGCTGAACATTGTCAAGTGAAGTGAGACAAATGTATAGGAGTTCCAATGGGCAAGTCACTGCAGAGCCTTAGCCTATGGGTGATGAAACTCAGGAACATTGTGAATTAGTGCGCTCTCTCAGTTGTACAACTCTTTACCAGATGGCAGAATTTTACACTGGTCCTGATTGAGTGCTCTCGCAGATGAAAAATATAAGTTTATGTATTTTGAAAAGCTTGGAATTGTCTTCTGTGAGGTTAATAGAATTTTCTCCTCATTTCTTATTGCTTTCTTAAGGGTTGATAAACCACTGGATAGCTGAAATATAGAAGAGGCATTTAAGTTCAAAAAATGTGATACCAGATATTAGTCAAATGAAATGTTACAATTACTTGCCCTCCTTTTGAACATGCAATAGGACAGATTTCATGTCATGCCATCACATACATGTACAACAGATAACATTGTAAAACTTTTCGTTTATCTATAGAAATGAACCCAAAACTTTACACTATAGAATGCAAATCACAAATTAAGACGCACTATCTATACAGTCTTATCATGGATCTACATATTTTGCCATGCTGAGTCAATTTTGGGTAAGAAACAGCCTTTTTTTTCTCCCCTTTTCACCTAATGCTTTACTACACAAACAGGTGTTTGACCATGAGCGCAAAGGCTTTCGGAAACATTATGGGAAAAGGAGAGAATGCTGGTCATTCATTTAAGCAATATATTATACTGTGTCACGTTGTTGAAAATAATTCATCTATTTTTCCTTTTCAGTGTCTTCTTCAATTGCAGGAAGTGGAATTAATGAATTAAACAGGTAAGCAAGTTAAGTTATTTAACTCTTTACCACAAAGTCCTGACTTTAACCCTGAGGAAGAAGTCTTTTGAAAACATGGTGAGAAAAGGAGAAAATGCTGGTAACCAGCGTTTTCTTCTTTTCCCACAAAGTTTTCTGCTCTATCAAGGAAAAATTGTGCCATTTTTGCCACCATTAATTTGTTGTCTGCAATTGCTTTCAATTTGGACAAGTCCAAAATTTTGTCATTTGGTAACGAGTTAATTCAAAGTCTTTTACACATATCTTTTTTTGTTTATTGGAGGATCTGCTCCATTTTTCTCAGTGCTTTCACATGCCTTATACTTTGTAAGGGTTCAAAGAATTTTTCATGTGGAAACTTGAAAAAAGGATACTGTCACGGTAATTGATCATAAAATAGTTAGTAAAATACAGGGCTAGCAGTCAAGGTATGGTGAGATCCCAGCTGGGCCAAATCATTTTTGAGAATGGATGATAGTCATTGCTCTCTTTTACAGCCTAACATTGTTCTGACAATGTTTATACATGGGGAAAGTATCCAGTGGCTTGGAAATAGTGTTCAGCAAATTTCTGTTAAATTCTAAGAAACTCCATGAACACACAGATTGGAACACTGGCTGCCACAATATGACAAAAATTGGCATTAAACATTGAACAAACAAACAAACAAACAACTATAACAAACAAAAATTTCGTACATTTTTTTACCCCCTTTGGGTGGTCACAGTAGAACCTCAGTCAAGGACTGATACCTATGTGTCAGTTGGTAGGAGTAGTATAAACGAATAATTTTGAAGCTGCTGAAGACAGCATTAACCCTTTACCCCATAATGCCGGCTTTTAACAACCCTGGGAAAGAAGCCTTTTGAAAACATTAAAGGAAAAGGAGAAAATGATGGTAACCAGCATTTTCTCCTGTTTTCACAATGTTTTCTACACTATCAAAAAAAAATTGCACCATTTGTGCCACATTGAAATTGTCGTCTGCAAATGCTTTTGGTTTAGACAAGGCTAAAATTTTGTCGCCTGGTAAAGGGTTAAAACAACAACAACTCCTCAGCCAATTCCCAGGGAAAATACCTCGTTACCTCCTGAAACAAATTTGAACCAGACTGCCAGAAAAAATCCTTCAAAAACATGGGTAATTGATATGAATTAACCCTTTACCAAACAATCCTGTGTTTTGACGACCCTGAGGAAGAAGCCTTTTCAAAACATTGTGAGGAAAGGAGAAAATGCTGAAAATCAGCATTTTCTCCTTTTCCCACAATGTTTTCTAGACTATCTTGATACAAACCCCAGCATTTGTGCGATGTACATTTTGTCGTCTGCAGGTGCTTTCAAAGTGGACCCATCTAAAATATTGTCATTTGGGAAAGAGTTAAGGTAAAATACAAGGAGGCTTTGCATGTTATTAGCAATCACTTCTTTCACAACAATGATTTCCTAAAATGGTCTGCTACATGATAAAAACAGTCATCTGTAGATATCAATTAACGATTTTAACCCTTTTAGCACACAGTCCTGAGTTTTGATGACCCTGAGGCAGCGGGTTTGGAAAACTTCATGGGAAAAGGAATAAATGCTGGTAACCAGCATTCTGTCCTTTTCCAACAATGTTTTCTGCCCTTTCACACACAATCTGCATAATATGAGCCATATGTAATTTGTATGTACATGATGTACTTAGAATTTGTACAAGTCCTAGATTTAATGGTTTAGTAAAGGGTTAAAAAATCTTAACAGTCCAGTCCAATAGGATCTCTTTATTTTAATTTTCCTCAGACATTACAAGTTTGTATAATATTTCTTTGTTCAGACTCAGTACCTCACATTGGCATTTTGTCCTTGGGCAAAACACTTCAGAACCCTACTCCCTAGCCTAGTACTGGTGGAACCCAGGAAATACACGAATATGTGAGCTGTTGCTATGATATTACTGAAATAATATTGAAAACAGCTTAAAACACCATTCAATCAATCAGTCAATCAATCACATTGTTGTGATGCCATGCTTTTTGAAAAGGAGGGTTAATGCGTCTGCAAAAAATATCGACCCAGGTCAGCCTGACTAGGCTGACCTGGGCTGAAATCTTTTGCTCTTGGTCAATTTTTTGTTTGTCAGAGGATTATTCTAGTTCATGATTCAGTCGGGTTAGACAAAATAGATTTTATGGATTCATACTTGCGTGATGTGATGTCGCTTGGTATAAGGCACCACAGAGATGCATTAAACACTTTTTTGCCAGAGCATGGCTTGTATGTATTGTTCTTTTTCAGACTTAGTTCAGATCCAGGCCCTGGGGTGATGGAGCGTGTGAAACAGATAGAACAGACTGATATTCAAAAGTCAGATGGTGTATCTAAACCTTTGAAACAAAAACCTACTTCACAAGCTTTTGAAATGTTCGAAAAGAAAGGCATTATCATAACACAGGTGTGTATAGAATAGAAAACTCGCATCATTTTATCATCAGATTGCCAGTTTTTAAAGTGAGGTGAGGAGTGGAAAAGGGGGAGGGGGTGTGCTGGGGGAGGGGGTGTGCTGACTGCTAGGGTTTGGGGTTAGTAATTTATTTATTATTTGGTGTATTGTTGGGTTGTGACATACACAATCTGCAAAAGACCAAGTCTTGTTTATTTTAGTCTTGTTCCTCTTGTATTGATGTATAATTTTCTTGAAGTTTAATTCATTTCACCTTGCATTTTCTCTCTGAACTCTTTATCAAATGACAAAACTTTGGACATTTGTAGACCACAGAAATCAGATTGAATATGGCTCAGATAGTTGAAATTATCCTTTTCCCATGTTGTTTTCAAAAGCCTTCCTGCTTAAGGTTGTTAAAACTTGGAATTGTGTGGTAAATGGTTAAGCATTGGTCAAGTTTGAGTAAATCTGCATCAGTAACAGTAAATAAATAGTAACCAACCAGCTGGCACTTACAATTGAGCCATGTTCTGTGAAAAGGGGGCTTAATTCATCTGTGAAAAGTATCGACTCAGGTCAGCCTGCGCAGTCCGCGCAGGCTGACCTGGGCCGAAACTTTTCGCTATTGATCAATATTCTGCATGTCCAAGGACCAGTCTACGTCATGATTCAATATATTGTTATACAAAACAGATATTAGGGATGTATAATACTGTGATCACTTGCTTGGTATAGTGCGTCAGGGAGATCCATTAAGTCCCCTTTTGCCAGAGCATGGCTCAATTATAAGTGGTATTTCATGTGAATGAAATGGACTTCAAGTTATTGATATATTCTCCTTTCTTTTAAATGTTTGTCCCCAGTGTAATTTGAAATGTCCATTGGTCTTGAAAAAACATTAATTGTAATGGGCTATAACCTCTACCAGACAATATTTTAGACTTTTACCAGCATTTTCTCCTTCTTCCACAATGTTTTCAAGTCTTTTTCTTTATGGTCATTACAGTTTGGGATTGTTTGGTGAAGGGTTAAACTGTCAGGTTGTGCTTACTTTTGCATTGGTTCAGTGGAAAGCAAGACTTTGTGATTTATATAGTGAGACTTGATTTTGTAGAAAGTGGGCTTTCTGATTTTTTATCATCCCTGTACTTGTATTAGATGCATGAAGCACCCCAGTATCCACAAGAAAACGGTGAGGAGAGACTGGAGCCAGCTGATGGTCAAGCTTTTGAATATGTAAGAAGGAACTCTGATCCACTTCAAAATGTGAGTGTTGTATGCATGTACCAGTCATTATTGTTAATCTGTGGCAGTAATAATCATGGTCACATTCTTCTGTATGTGCTCAAAGTTTAAAAATAATCATTATGCGAAAAGAGTCCTATAAAGATAATATTTTTCCCATTTATTTTTTGTTCAACCCTTTACCAAACAATCCCTTCTTTTTAATGATCCTGAAACAGAAGTCTTTTGAAACTGGTAACCATCATTCTCTCCTTTTTATACGCCCGTCGAAGACGGGACGTATTATGGGATCACCCATGGCGTACGGGCGTCCGTCCGGGCGGGCGGCGTCCAGTTCTTTGTCTGGAGCATAACTTTGTCATCTCCGGTCCGATTGACTTGAAACTTGGCATGTGTGTTTGTTGCAATTATACGGAGTGCAGTGCGAAAGAACCATAACTCTACCTCGTGCTATCTTTGAGTTATTTCCCTTTGATCATCATTTTTACAGCATTTTCTGCTTGTCCGGAGCATAACTTTGTCATCTCCAGTCCTATTGACTTGAAACGTGGCATGTGTGTTTGTTGCAATTATACAGAGTGCAGTGCGAAAGAACCATAACTCTACCTCATGCTGTCTTTATTAGTAGTTATTTCCCTTTGATCGTCATTTTTACAGCATTTTCTGCTTGTCCGGAATATAACTTTGTCATCTCTTGTCTGAACATCTTCAAATTTGGTATGCATGATTGTTGAAAATTTACGGAGTGCAGTGCACAAGAACCATAACTCTTCCTAGCACGAATTTTGAGTTATTTCCCTTTGATCGTCATTTTTACAGCATTTAGTGCTTGTCCGGAATATAACTTTGTCATCTCAAGTCAGAGTGACTTCAAACTTGGTATGCATGTTTGTTGCAATATTACGGAGTACCTTGTGCAAGAACAATAACTCTACCTAGTGCGGATTTTGAGTAATTCCACTTTGATCTTCATTTTTACAGTATTTCTTACTTGTCCGGAACGGAACTTTGTCACCTCAAGTCAAATTGACTTGAGACTTTGGTAAACATGTTTGTTGCATTACCTGCCCTTTACAATTATTATACCCCCTCGACAACTGGTGGTGGGATGGGCGTATCTTGCGACAATTTGCCGCTCTTGTTCAACAATGTTTTCTCACTTTTCATGGACAGAAATTATGATTTATAGCTACAGTTGATATTTTATCTGCAAATGCTTCCAAATATGATGAGTCTGAACTTTTGTCTTATGTTTAGAAGCTTGATAACAGGATTTTGTTTAGCTGACAGAAGGGTTGACTGAATATGATATAGAATAAACACTGATTATTTTCAAAATAATTCTGGACAGATTATGGAATTTCTCTAATGCACCTGACATTTAAGGAACGCTCTAATTATTCCAGGATAGGTCTTAATTGCTGCAGATGAGGAAGGGGTTGTGTTACAGAGATCATGTTTAATCATTCCGTTTCCCAATTAATATGTCTATACAAGTTACCCAAATCCACTTCATTAAGTCTTTACCACATGACAAAATTTTAGCCTTGTCCAAATTGACAGCATATTGACAGCATTTGCAGACGACATATTAAAAGATACTCAAAACAGGAAATTTGTCTGTCAAAGGGTAGAAAACATTGTGGAAAAAGGAGAAAATGCTGGTTACCAGCATTTTCTCCTTTTCCCACAATGTTTTCAAAAGGCTTCTTCCTTAGGGTCGTTAAAAGTCGGCATTGTGTGGTAATTTAGGGTTAAAGAACTAGTAAATCTGGATAATAAAGAAGCCTGTGCTTTATTTAACCTATGAATACTGTATGAATGTAAAATCTTAACTCATTTCCTAACAACCAAGTTGTAGATTTGTCCAGATTGAAAAATGTTTGTAGACAACAAACTGATTGTGGCAAAACAAAAATTTGGACAAGACCAAATTGAGAGCATTTGCAGACAACAACTTAAAAGTGGCTAAAATGATAGGATTTGTCTTTTAGAGGTGAGAAAACATTTTGGGAATAGGAGAAAATGCATTTTCTCTTATTGTAAAGATGTGTTTAGGAGGCCTCTTCCTCAGGGTCCCAGGATTGCTTGGTAAAGATGTAACCCTTTACCACACAATCCCGACTTTTAATGACCCTGAGAAAAAGGACTTGAAAACATTGTGGGAAAAGGAGAAAATGCTGGTAACCAGCATTTTCTCCTTATCCCACAATGTTTTCAATTCTCCCAAAAACCAAATTCAGTTTTTGAGTCACACTTAATTTGTCGTCTGCAGATGCTTTCATTTTGGACAGGTCTAAAATTTTGTCGTTTGCTGAAGGTTTAACTGGACTAGTTGTTAAGTTGTTACCTCCTGGAGCAAATTTGCAGTAGGTGACTAAAAATATTCGTGCAAATGTGTAACCCTTTGCCAGACAATCCTGTCTTTTTATGACCTTGAGGAAGATGGCTTTTGAAAACACAGTGAGAAAAGGATAAAATGTTGGCAACCAGCAATTTCCCCTTATTCCACAATATTTTCTACTTTTCCAAAGACCAAGGGCATCATAAGAGCCTTACTTGATATGTCCTTTTCAAATGCTTTCAATATGGACGAGTCTAAATTTTTGTAATGTGGTAAAGAGATAATATAGATATGTATTAACTCTTTCCCAAGGGACAAAATTTTGGAGTGGACCAAATTGAAAGCATTTCATTTTTGTAGATGACAAATGTGACTTAAATGGTGATTTTTGAATTTGATAGGATAGAAAACATTGTAAGAAGAGGAGAAAATGCTAGTTACCAGCATTTTTCTCCTTTTCCACTAATGTTTTCAAGGCCTCCTCTTTCAAGGTCATTAAAACTCGGGATTGTGTGGTAAAGAGTTGAATAATTTGGCAATAGGAGAAATTGCATGTAAAGAGCAGTAATTTTCTTTGCCGTAATGTTTTTTACAGTAGTCTGCTGTAAGACAAAAATAATCATATTAAGATGTTCATGTATTGAAATTTCTTTACAGTTCAAGAGGCCTGCTGGTCCCCAGAATCGTCGCTCACCCAGTCGGAAGCCTCGTAGCAGTACAGGTGAACCAGAAAGTGAGGAGATGGATGAACAAGAGATAGAAATGATTCCTAATGGACATGTACAACAGGTGAATAGTGCTGTGACTGATAAACCTAATAAACCAAGTGATAACAGTGATATTAACCATAACCAGGACAAAACTAGGATTGCCTTTCTGGATATTCGACATGATATTGAACAGAACAGAAGACAGGAAACCTCTCCCGACAAGTCTCCGACCGGAAATAAACCATTTGTCCCGCCACTTGATTTTTCAACACTCCATGAAAATGTTGGAAGTCAAGGTAAGTCATCCTGATTTACCTCAAACCTACCTCAATTCATATTGCAGGCAATTTTGTTTAGTTTACACACATTCAACAAAGATTGCTAGGCTTATACCAGTTGTGGAGAAGTAGTGAATGTAGGCCAAGGTAAGACAGCACATATGTGCAGGATTTGACAGGAACTGTAGCATTTTTAGGAAGAAAAAGTTAGTATGAATTTTAATCCTTTACCACACAACAAAATTTTAGACTTGTCCAAACCCAAAAGAGATACCAAATTAAATGTGGCTTCAATTGTGAAAGTTGTCTTTGATATGGTAAAAAACATTGCGGGAATAGAAGAAAATGCTGGTTACCAGCATTATCTCCTTTTCCCGCAATGTTTTCAAAAGTCTTCTATCTCAAGGTTGTTAAAAGTTGGCTTTGTGTAGTAAAGGGTTAAATGTATATGGATATTGAAAAATCTCTCGTAACTCTATGCACGTACAACAAAAGAATTAACTAAATTGTTGTCTTTCATTATGTAGATGCTATACCTGCTCATAAGGCCGGCTCTGTCTCATACCAGCGTGCCAAACAGCTTCCACAGGAAGACAAAGAAGATGACGATGATGATGACTTTGAAAATGAAACCCCATCCCCTAGATCTCATAAAGTGAAACGAAAAGCTGGGTAGGTACATACTGAGCCCATGTATACACACAAACAACTGTCATTTGCCTGTGACTTAACTCTTGACCACACAGCAAAATTTTAGACTGGCCCATATTGAAGGAATTTATTGACAACAATTCAAATATTTTTTATGGGATTGTATTTTGTCCTTGAATGGGTAGAAATCAATGTGGGAATAGGAGAAAATGCTGTTTACCAGCATTTTCTACTTTTCCGACAATGTTTTTAAAAGGCAAATTTCTCGGGGTCATCGGGGTTGGTAAAGGGTTAATGCCAGATATTTCTGAGAAGCAGAATTTGAAGATACCTTTAGAAAGTACCATAAAAATTGTTAGATGTAATAGAACACTATGTGGAACTTACTTAACCCTTTACCACATAATCCTGAGGTTTAGCGACCCTGATAGAAAAAGCTTTTGAAAACACTTTGGGAAAAGGAGAAAATGCTGTCAACCTGCATCTTCTCCTTTTCCCAAAATGTTTTCTACCCTTTCAAAGACAATTTTCACGCTTTGAGCCATATTCAATTTTTCATCCTCAAATGCTTTGGATTTGGACAAGTCCAAAATTTTGTTGTGGTATAGAATTTACATTGTAGCAAATATAATTTTTCTACCTTTATTGCTAGGATTTCAAAGCTCAGATGATGGAAAATGGAATGCCTAACGAGCTAAATGTTGCCATAAATGCAGTAGAAGACAGTATAGATAGGGATCTAGACTGTCTGTTAATTTGTTATTCTGCCTAAAATGTTTAAAAATGTAGAGTGAGAGTTGAATTAAGAAGGGTTGGTGAATCAATATGGCCCATGGTTGAGCTTAGATGTCCTGGACTTGGAAATCATTAAGGTTTTGTCAAGATCAATACTGTTAGTTTGTTGACAGATGGTTGATCACTTATTTCAAGGTGCTATGGGCTGAAATGCTGAGTTTTGACTTCTTATTTACTATTTTTAGTGAAAAAATATGCATACATCTGAATACACCAAAGAGGAAGGATAAAGATGCAAAATTGTGAACAAAAAATGATTAATCATTGAAAACCAAATCCCTGTAACCAAACTTGTTAAAGCTTTATTTAAAAAAACAACAATGAAAAAAGAGTCACAGTCTGATAAAGAATTTCAGACTTCTTTGTTTTCACATATTTTTGTTAGTACCAAATATGCCAAAGTACTGGGGGACCCTGTAAACCTACAAATCAGTCAATTGAGCTTGTCTAGTTTCAATTAATTCAGTTTGGTTATGGTTACTGTTGTTACAGGCCTGCTATGGAAGATGACGATTTCCCGCCATTTTCTCAAGCAGATCAGGATCAGTACAAATCGCACAGGTTTGTAGTGTGGATTGTGCAATGACATTTCACCCTGCTACCGTTGATTTTTTTTTAAATCTGTATTCTCACCCTTTATGTAGTTTGAGTTGGCTTCTTTTTTTTTTTTTCTTTTTTGATACCTGCAAAAGCATTATTGCATTGCCTGCTAAGCTATTCCTTGTTTTGTTCCCAAAAAACAGATCAGCTTATAGAGATTTTATTATTAAAGAAAATTGAACTTTTCTTCCTAGATAGAAACTAAGTATAACTTAAAAATTCAAACCCTTTACCAAGCAATCCTGTTTTGAAACTGAAGAAAAAAGGCTTAAAAACACATTGTGCAATGAGGAAAATTTCTGGTATCCAGCATTTTTCAACCTTTACCACAATGTTTCTACCTTTTCAAAGACTAATCTCATCATTTCTTAGGTCACACTTAGTTGTTTTCTTTAAATGCTTACCACTTTGACTAGTCAAAATGTTGTGTTGTTAGAAAGTATGCTATTTAAATGTGTTTCATGCTCAATTCAGCTGAGCATGAAATTTCAGTTTGGTAAATGTAACATCATGCATCTTGTAGAGTAAATTTGTAATTTTATAAGGTTTTTTTTTTTTTTGCTTCTTTTGGTTAGTTATAGATCTTTACTTCTTTGTTTCCATTCTGGAAAACTCTGTTCATGCAAGTTATTTTTAACATGTCAATTCATTGGTCAAATGTTCGAACCATATGTTGTAAATAAACCAACAAAACTGCTTCATTTATACAAGACAGATGCTTTCTCGTCAAAATATCCCATGTTTCGAAGAGTAAGGATTTTGTAACCAAAGTATCATTGTTATCTGACAATAATTCAATATTAGTTTTTTTCATGAACATTGGCGAGTTCTGATTGGCTGAAATTTTTTTTTCATAGCTCCATGGAAAAAAAAAAAAATTCAGCAATGCCGGAACTACTTTTGCAGTCAAACTAATGTAAACAAACATGTATACAATATTTCATAATGTTTTTCATTCTGATTTTATAGCGAGTTTGAAGTTCAGATTGCTAGCTGAATTTATTTTCTCTGAATATTGTAAAAAATATCCAACAGTAAATTCAAAGAGAGCTGAAAACTCATTGTTACTTTGCTGGGTTTAAACAATCTTATTTTCAACTTAATTCTAGCGTATTGAACTTCTAATAATAAATCTACTTAATCTGCAAATGTTCAATACTAGAATGATGTCATGAATTACGTCCTTTTTATGTCATGAAGGAGCAGTTTTACCGCGCTATGAAATACCAATGAAAAGGACATTAAATAAATACGCAATGCTGGATTTACAAAAAAAAAGAGCAGTTAGTATTATTTAAGTGCATATTTGTTGTCTGTGATATTGAATTATAAGGAATGAAGAGAATTTTTTTTGTTTTCATGAAGGTATGAAAAAAAAAACCAAATCACACTTTTGTATGAAACCGCTTCGCGGAAAAGAGTAAATGAGCTGCAACCAGTGGATCACATTTGTCCACTACATTAGATTGCAATTTATGGTTCTTGCACAACTTTGTTTATTACTTCTGAAATGTGCTGTCTCCATTTTAATTTTTTCTTACACAGTCTAATTTTACGTAACCTATCAAAAGACTACGTTTTAGTACTAAAAGGGCAATATGTGAAGAAAAAATGAAACATTTCTTTTAATCAAGTAAAAGATACTGAGGAAAAAGAAGTGATTGCTTGTTAATATGTTTTTGATGAATTATTTCAAATATGTTTATGCATATCATTACCATAGGCAAAAACGGCTTTTTTTTAGTCAGAAACAATAAAGATCAGATTTCACAGAATGTGGTCTGATCTTGGATCTATGCAGCCCACTTCTTTAGTCAAGCCAACAAGATAAAATCTTTCAGAGTTTCAGTGGATTGTTTATTTGGTCATTCAAAGAGGTGGAGTTTATATATTTGGCGCTGAAAGAAATACGATAGTTGTGCTGTAGTGACTTGCTCATCTTACTATATCTGTCTGACTTAGTTTTTATTTTTTGCTTTCTTCTTTAGTTTTTGCTTTTAAGTTTTTTCTTTATTTTATTTTATTTTATTTGCATGAGATTTTTAAAGACAAAATTGATATTTTTTACTGTGAAAGCATGGCAATATTATAGAAAGACACTTTTACAAGTTTCTTTCAAACCTAGTTTCATATACATGTACATTTAAATTGCTTATTGTATGAGTCATTAAGTTTTATGCATATTTTTTTCTGTATTAGTCCTTTTAAGTTTTCATTTTGTTTCAGTTGTAAAAATTCATATTAGGAGCTATTGAAAGATATTTCTATAAAAGAAATATACTACTTGATAAATTAGGCATGTGTAACTTTTCTTAAAATTGGGGTAAGCAGATGAGTCGGTCCTAAAATGGACATCTTATAAACAGAGTATTAAAGTTCAAGAATTCATACAACAGAAAGCTTTCAGAATCTTATGTCTTGTAGTTTATATGTGATTTTTAATGTTAGCTGTGTAGGGGGCAGAAATGTTGGACCAGATTTTATGGAATTAACTATTACTTTCAAGTATTCCTTTGTATGCCTTTTAAGAACACTCTTTTTGAAAACACTGCAGAAGAAGGAGTAATTGCTCCATTTTTCACATTTTTCTAACATCATTTTGATATGTTAACCATACTAGCCTGCTGAAAATGCCTTTCCTTTGAACGATTTTTATCAGTCAGTTGTATACCATATAGAAGCCTAAAAACCACTGCTTGTTCAACAGCAGCTTTTACCTTTTATTTAATATGTCGAGTTTTAACGTTCTAAGAAGGAAGGCTTTTAAAAACATTGTGGAAAAAAGAGAAAATGCTGATAACCAGCATTCTCTCCTTTTCCCAAATGTGTTCATCCCTTTCACAGACAAGTCTCACCATTTAGGACACATTCAGTTTATCACCTGCAAATTTATGTTTCCGATATGTATAAGTGTAAAATTTTGTCTTCTAGGATAGTGTGGCGGATGTGGATCATCAGATGGCAAATAACTAAAATTTTAATTATATACCAAAGGATAAAATTTTAGACATGTCCAAATTGAAAGTATTTGCAGTCAACAGAATGAATGTGACTCAAACATTGAAATTTGTGTTTGGTAGGGTAGGAAATATTGTGGAAAAAGGAAAAAATGCTGGTTTCTGAAACCCTTACTCCTAAGTGTAGTTAAAACTCGGACTGTTGGTAAAAGGTGAAAAGAAATTCTACAGTTTGTCATTACAGTTTATTAACTTCTATATTTTCAGTCATGGAAGCACAGATGACGAGCTCACATCTAAGATGAAAGCTCAGATGAGAAAAGTACAGAGTAAGGAATGTTTTTTAACTTTTAGTCTTTTAGTTTGTTGCTCAGTGAAACAAATTTACAGCAGACAATTTTAAAATTTTCTGTACAAAATTAGGTTTAGTATCTGTCTACGTGTGAAAATAGGCTGGTAACAGAAGAATGTGTGTGTTACATCACCCCAAAATATTAACTGGTCTGATGAAAGACAAAAAAGTCCTCTGCATGAGGTGGGGGGTCTAATTTTCTTTATATCTAAAACATGACTCCTTGTGTAAGAAATGAAGAAAAAAAAAGATGAAGAACGTTAATGTACACCTTTGATTTACTGATTTGATTTCTCTATATGTCACAATGTAATCAAATGAGAGGTACTGTAAAAGTGAAGTTTTGAAGGTAAAAAATTACAAGGTACGATCAAAATATTCTCGGTCAAATATACTTGCATTCAATACATTTGACACAAAATCCAGATCAGTCGATAATCTTGTTGAAGGTTACTGGTTGAGAGAATAGAATTCCGACACTTTTGATTACACCAGGAAGTCACTGTAAAGAGGAATGACTGAATGTGGCTCGAAGTCCTTGTCCCCCATATTCTTCTGATTAAGCCCCTTCTGACTTCTGTCTGTTCCCAAAGCTGAAAACTAACCTTCTTGGTAGACAATTTAGAAGAAATAAGGGTGTCATAGATGCAGGAAAAGGGTACTTGGGGGACCAGGATAAAGACTTCTATTTTGAAGGGATAAGCAAACTAGATCAGCAATGGACAAAGTGCATCAAGATGAAGTGAGATTATATTGAAAAGTAACTTTTCATTCCTGGATATTCAGAAGTACAAGAGACTGAGACGTTTTTATTGTACCTCATACTAATAACCTAGATAGGGTACTTTTCTATCACATACCAAGGACTGTCAGGAGGAATCTATGTTCCATCATCCTTGATGTGAAATACTCAAAAGTTTAAGAGATGGAAATAAAGATAAAAAGTACAATCAGTTCTGTGTAAAAGACTACCTATATTAATGAATTTCTTTGTTTTCACAATCAGGGTTTTTAAGTTTTGCTAAGATAACACGTCCACCCCCATTGACAGACTTATGTTTTTATATGTTCTGCTTACTTTTTGAAATAAATTGGTAGAAGGCATCTTTGTAAATATCCATATGGAATATGGGAAATTCATAACAGTTCAATTTTGATCCACAGATACTCTTGAAAACGGAATGGCAATAGGTGAAATGTTTAGTTAAAAACAGTTGTTTGTTGCCCAGAGAGTGGCCTTGGCAAGGTCATTATTTACTGTCTGATGGTGATTTTGCTTTCAGCTTTAAAGAAGAAAATAAGACATTTTGAAGAAGTGTTTGAGAGAGAGAATGGATACAAGGTCAGTATTTTGTATTCTTTTATATCTTGTGTTTTTTACATGAACCTTACACCTATTTCTTATTTAAATGCTGATGATGTGTAAACTGTAAAAACATTGACAAACTACCACAGTAAGATTGTATTCTCCATTCCGACTGTATATGTACTCATAAGTATTTGAAGATCCTATATGGCATTTTCAGTGGTTAAAGCTTTGGATTTATAAATAGAAAATTCTGGTTAATTTGTTACCAAATGCTATTTGACTCATCCCAATTGAAAGCTTATGCAGACAACAAACTAGTTCATTTTACAAAATAGTTACATGTAAATTACACAGATCTGTAGACTGTTGATAATATAATTAAGTATGTGAATAAAACAAAACAGAACATTTTAACAGTAACTTAAAAGCTAGTGTTGCTATGTAATAAATGTAAGATGTGCTTAAGAACATATGAAAGCTCTGTAAAACATCATAAAGGTAATAAATACATAAATAATAATGAATGGTGATAAAAAGAAAAAATAAACCATTGCAATCTTTGTTCCTTTTTCAGCCATCACATGCAGAGAAAGCCTCCAAGCCAGAAGTGAAAAAGTTCATGTTGGAGCTGAGCAAGGCTAGGAAAGAAGCAAAGAGTAAGAACTCTTTTTGATTATATTGTATTCATTAAACTTATATGTTTTAAAGCAGTGGGTCATTGCAAAAAGAAAAGACTCGGGTTAAAACTAAAATTGGTCTTGTAGTGTAACAGTTAACTCTGATGTATGTAGTAAAGTTGCAACATCCCTGTAAAAAATGGACAATAGCAGAAATAAAATTGAAAGACATGAATACATGTGGAAATATTGTAGCAAAAGGAGGAATTGCTTTTTACCAGCCATTTGATCACCACAATATTTCTGATGTGGTCTGTTATCTGCCAATAAGTGGTGATCATGATTTAACTTAAACATAAGACAAAACTTTAGCCTTGTCCACACTGAAAGCATTTGTAGACATCAAATAAAACATGGCTTAAACAATGTCAACTGCCTTTGAAAAGGTAGAAAGCATTGTTTGAAAAAGAGAAAATGCTGGTTACAAACATTTGCTGCTTTTCCAATGATGTTTTTAAAAGGCTTCTTCCTTAGGGTTGATTTAACATGATTATGCCTTTTTGCTGTTAATATTCTGATTATGACTGCTCACTTTTTTGGACAGTGTAGGATAAGATCAGATGCCACTCGGAATGTTATTTTGGAACTTCGATTAAAATTGAAAATGCCTCCTCTTTTTAGCTCACCTGAGCACAACGTGCTCAAGGGGAGCTTTTAGGATCACCGAGTGTCCGTCATCCGTCGTGCGTCAGTGCGTCGTGCGTCGTCAACAATTCTTTAAACATCAACTTCTCCTAAACCACTGGGCCAATTTGGACCAAACTTGGCTGGAATGTTCCTTGGGAGGTCCTCTTTAAAAATTGTTCACAGAATTTGATTCCATCAAAAACTCTGGTTGCCATGGCAACCAAACGGAATTTTCTAAGAAATTCTTTAAAAATCTTCTTCTCTGAAACCGCTGGTCAGATTTTAAAATAATTTCACAGAGATGTTCCTTTGGTGACCTTTTTCAAAAATTGTTCGCGAAATTTTGATCCATCAAGAAACATGGCTCTGGTGAATGGGGGCTACTTGCACTATACAGAAATGAAGAAATTCTTAAAAATTCTTCTTCTCAGAAACCGCTGGTCAGATTTTAAAATAATTTCACAGAGATGTTCCTTTGGTGACCCTTTTCAAATATTGTTCGCGAAATTGTGATCCGTCAAGAAACATGGCTCTGGTGAATGGGGGCTACTTGCACTAAACAGAAATGAAGAAATTCTTAAAAATTCTTCTTCTGTGAAACCGCTGGTCAGATTTTGAAATAATTTCACAAAGATGTTCCTTGGATGACCCTTTTCAAAAAGTGTTCGCGAAATTGTGATCTGTCAAGAAACATGGCTCTGGTGAATGGGGGCTACTTGCACTATACAGAAATGAAGAAATTCTTAAAAATTCTTCTTCTCAGAAACCGTTGGTCAGATTTTGAAATAATTTCACAGAAATGTTCCTTTGGTGACCCTTTTCATAAATTGTTCGCAAAATGCTGATTCGTCAAGAAACATGGCTCTGATGGGGGGGGGGGGGGGGGGGCTTGCACTATATGGACATGAAGAAATTCTTAAAAATTCTTCTTCTCTGAAACGGCTGGTCAGATTTTGAAATAATTTCACAGAAATGTTTCTTGGGTGACTCTTTTTGCAACTTGAGAAATTTTGATCCATCAAGAAACATGGCTCTGATGGCTGTGGGCTATTTACACCATACGGACATGAAGAAATTCTTAAAAATTCTTCTTCTCTAAAATGCTGGTCAGATTTTGAAATAATTTCACAGCAATATTCCTTGGGCGAGTCTTTTCAAAAATTGTTCACAAAATTGTGATCTGTCAAGAAACATGGCTCTGGTGGTGGGGGCTATTTGCACTATAGGGACAGGAAGAGGAATTTTTTAATTCTTCTTCTCTGGAACAGCTGGTCAGATTTTGAAATAATTTCACAGAAATGTTCCTAGGTCGACCCTTTTCAAAATTTGTTAGGGAAATTTTTATCCGTCGAAAAACAATAGCCAATTGTTGGCACCTGCATGTGGTTCTCTTGTTTGACTTATGTTTTTAGTCACTATCGAGCATGTGCTCTTCTTCAAGAAATTGTCCTTGGGTGATCTATCCAAAAATTTATTTGCAGAATTCTGATTCATTAAAATTATTGCTGTGGTGATGATTGTAGGGGTGGTGACAGATTTTGAAATGACTTTTACAGGTGACCTTTTCAAAATTGCTTGGCAAAATAATGATTTTGTTTCCAAAGTTTCAATACCTTAAAAAAAAAATTGGCTATGGTCCTCTCAAAAATTAAGATGAGCGATCCAGGGCCATCTTGGCCCTCTTGTTTTATTTTTGACACAATTTTTTATAGCCCATCCAATTGTTGTTATCCATTGTATTATCCTCAAGAAGTACCCATTCAAGATTTTAAATTTCTTTAGTATAAAGTACATTTGACCATGATTATGCAAAATGTTCATATGAGGCAATGATACTACGTAATATTAGAGTTTACGGTATGTTTGACAAGAGCATGTATGGTTGTGGAATTTTTTTGCAGAATTAAAGGAGGAAGCAGAAATGGGCAGCAGATCAAGACATGGCAGTGGTGCCTCATCCACAGGTGAGAGAACAGATCCTCCTGAACTACCACCAACCATGGCTCAAACTTTGGATGGGATTTTGAAACGTCTACAAGATAAGAGAAGAGACACAAACCGACCTGAGGATGTGGAGGTAGATATTAATGAACCTTGCTAGATAAATTACACTTTTGTTTACCGGTTATGTCCAAATAGTTATGACTGTTTGTACTCATGCGATGAGTGGCTTTTGAACAAATACTGGGGAAAAACAGCTGCTTGTAACAAGATGATTTGTTAAAGTTTCGGGTAGTTCTATCTATGAATTGTGTGGAAAGTAAATTCATTAACAGACTCGAGATTTTCATGTGCACTGCAGAAGATATTTTATAACAAAATATGGACTACATCTTTTGATATCATTTTTTATTTGTATATACATTATGTTACATCCCTTATCTCCCAGAAGTTACACAATCTTTACCACACTTTAGCATTTTAGAACTGATCAAATTGAAAGCAGCTGCAGACAACATACCAAAGGTGGCACAAATTATGGAATTTTTCTTTGATAGGGTAAAAAATCATCATGGGAAAATAAGAAAATGCTGGTAACCAGCATTTTCTGCCTTTCCCAGTTTGTTTTCAAAAGCCTTCTTCCTCAGGGATGTTAGATTTTTGGATTGTTTGATAAAGGATTTATTTTTCATGATATGTCTTGTACTATTTACAGCTTATGAACCCTGAACAAGTGCAAGAAGAGAAACTAGCTGTACAGAAGGCTCTATTACACTTCGAAGGGATTCATGGAAGGCCTGTAGGTTAAATTTCATTATGTATTAGCCATGCTGTGTAAAAAGGGGGTTTAACCCTTTACCTAATATGCCAATTTTAGACTCTTCCAGTTCAACAGCAAATAAAGATATGATGTCAAAAATGTGGACAAATGGAGATACAGATATCTGATAGAGTAGAAAACATTGTGGGAAAAGGAGAAACTGCTCGTTACGAGCAGTTTCTCCTTTTCCCACAATGTTTTCAAAAGCTGTCTGTTCTTGATGCGTCAAAATGAGTATCTGTGGAGTAAAGGGTTAATGCATCTGCATAAAGTATCAACACAGGTCAGCCTGTGCAGTCTGTGCAGGCTGACCTTTGTCGAAACTTTCTGCTTTTGGTCAATTGGCTTCTTTCCAAAAGACCATTCTATCTCATTCTTCAGCAGGTTGTGAGACAAAATGGATCCAAGTGTGTGATGACTTGCTTTGTATAATGCATCAAGCCCTATTTTCCCAGAGTTTGGCTCATATTGTAAAATTAACTGGTGATATGCTGTCTGATGTTACATATGTTTTAGTTTCCAAGTCAGCATAATTTGAGTAAAGAAGTAAGTTTGAACTTACAGATATGAGTAAATTAAATTGAAACATTTCTTTTGCAAGGAGGAGCTATTCTTTAGAACGGTTTTTGATAACTTTTCCTTGAATAGAAGTACATAATATTATAGGTTAGACCATAACTGTACAAGTGCAACTTCAAGTCTTTGCAAAACACAATTGGTTCCTCTTCTTTTTTCCATGTTGATTTGAATAGGATCTTTTCCAGCACGGATGGGTAGCTTAGTGGTTAGTGTATCTGACTCATGACCTGGTGTCTGCGGGTTCGATACCCTTTTGAGGCAAACTTTCTGTCTGGCAATTTCTCGCCTCTCACCTGATGCAAGTGAGTAAAGAAGTCAGTGGCTTGGAAAGAAAGCTGTGTCAGTACTCGGGTGTTAGAAAACCAGAATACTTGTGCGTAGGTGCACCGACAGCCGTGATATGACCCAAGCTGTTAAAATGGCATTAAACTTCAATACAATAAACAGAATCTTCTCCTTTCATGCAAGGATTTATCCTTTCTGAAATGTGTATTAGTTTTTGGTTCATCTACAACTATCCTGTTCTATAATAAGTCCAGTACATGTCATGTACTTACTGAGAGTCTGATGCTAAAACACTTTGAAGCTCTATCTAAGAGACTAAGAGGAAAGAACACAAAATGATGTTTTACTCTTTTTTCCAACAGAAAAGCAAAGAAGAAAAAGACCTCATGAGACCTTTGTATGACAGATATAGGATGATTAAGAGAATGTTGTCAAGGCAACCTATGTCTGTGAGTACATGATCTTTTTTAATGCAGAATTTTTTGTTATTTGGTCCACTTTCAGTCTTTCATTTATTCCAATTTCCTTCTGTGACATTTCAGATATATTTATGTCTCCCCCCGTCAGGGTCGGGAGACATGTTGTTTTTCCCCATGCGTTTGTCTGTCTGTCTGTCTGTCACAAATAGTGTCTGCTCTATAACTCGAAAACCTTTTAAGATATTTTGATAAAACTTCACACATCTGTAAAGCACCATGAGACGAAGTATCATGCACAAGAACCATAACTCTGGCTTGTATATTTTTTTAGTTATTTCCCTTTGATTATTTTCCTTACTCATTTTACGTACAATTTTGTTTCCGCTCTATAACTCGAAAACTGTTAGAGAAAAATGACCATTATTTCAGTTAGAAATTGCCTTGGTGACATATCAATCCTGATGACACCAAAAAGGGGGGAGACATCTGTTTTTTTGTAGAAAAACAAGTTCTAGTTTAAACCTGTTGTAATATTCTAAAATTCTGAAGAATGTTGATAGCCTAATATGTGAATTGCCATGGAAACACATAGTAAAATAATCACGTCTGCAAAGCTATGTTATAAGAATAACTTAAGTGTTCATGACCCAGGAGTTTTAGGGAGAAGAAAAACAGTAACTGACTTCATTGACATTGAATCGTAGGTTTAATGCATATGCACAAAGTATTAACCACGGTCAGACCTTGGTCGAAATTTTGCTATCGGTAAATTTTCTGCATGTCAAAGGAACATTCTTATTCATGATTCAGTTAATTGTTATAAGAAATATATTTTATGGATCCATAATTATGTGATGACTTGCTTGGTAAAATGCATCACAGAGATGTATTAAAACCCCTTTTGCCAGAGCACTACACAAATATTTGATTCCATTAACATTCTGAAAAAATATGAAAAAACGGTGGTAACCCACAATATTTTCTACCCCTTCAGACAAATCTCACTATTTGTTCTACCTGTGATTTGTCATCAGGCTTTCAATATTGATGGACCCAAATGGTTTTCCTCTGGTAAAAATTTCAAGAAAACCGAGTCAGAAAATTAGAAAGATATGTTTGCCTACTATGACTATATGTAGGTTGTTTTTCCCCTATTATGTACCCCTGTTCTCTAAATGATAAAACAAGCCACACACATTTATCAAACACTTGCAGCCAAGAAGAACATTAGAGCTACAAACGGTGCCAGAAGACCAGCCAATGGTGGATACCGGTTCACAGAATAAATTTGTAAGTACATGTATTTGGAATTCATTTCTGTAGCAACTGTAGAATTTCAAATGGATGTGGTTTATACATGTTGAAACATCTTTTTCAGTTGTCAATATAATATACAAAAAAGTATTTTTTACAGGTTTCAACTCCATACAAATGAAGTGGATATATGAATGATATCAATGAAAATAGCTAAGATAATTTAATTTCAAAGCTTTTTTGAGCAGTTGATTTTGAATAACAGAATATGAAACATTATACACCCAAGATCAGACTGTTTTCCATCCGTCTGATCATAATTGACACTGTTCCCTAAAGCAGCTATCATCTAATCTGATGTTGAAAGATATTTATGCATTTTTACCCTTGTAGTGCAAAGGATGTAGATATTACAAATTGCAAGTCTGTGAGAATATTTGAAAAATAGCCAGTTAGTGTAGATGGTGTAGATCCAAGATAAAATTACATACATGGTGCAGTTTTATCTTGATCTACACTGTTCCACATCAAGGCTCAGTGCTTCTAGGGTAACCCTTTACCACACAATCCTGACTTTAAACAGCCGTAAGAAAGAAAGCTCTTGAAAACATTGTTGGAATAGGAGAAAATGCTGATAACCAGCATTTTCTCCTTGTACCACAATTTTTTTCTATTCTTTTTAAATCATGATAAATTTTGGAGTCATTTTTATGTTGTTGTCTGCAATTGCTTTCAATT
This sequence comes from Hippopus hippopus, assembly GCA_946811185.2. NCBI lineage: Eukaryota > Metazoa > Mollusca > Bivalvia > Cardiida > Cardiidae > Hippopus > Hippopus hippopus. Next base: position 37,426,251 of record OX328096.1, read on the forward strand.
GAACACATCCATAATTTTGTCATTTGGGAAAGAATTAAGTTAGAAGACCTATTTTGTGGAAGGATTGGTTATATGTTTGCTCATGACTTCCTGAAACAAATTGCAGAGTGTAATGGGAATAATGTCTGCAGATGGTAATAATTATGTGTGGTACCATAATATTATGTAAATAGAGAACAGCTATGTATTTTGAGATTATGAAGTATTTTTTTCCTCTTTCACTGAGAATTACTGTAAACTATGGAATTAATGACGTTAATTAGTAGGTAATATCATACTTCATGTGAAAAATTACTGTTTAAAATCGCAGGTTACAAGACATAATTACAACAAAAACAAACAAAACCAGCTTAATCAGATACAAAATCGTCAGGTAAATGTGAATTAAACACGCATTTTTGTTGCCTGCTAACTATTTCACCTGTATTTATTTTAACTCTGATGAACACTGTTCTGGAGGAAAAATATATTTGCTATGTGGTATAAAAGTATTTATTTAGAGTAATGTTCTGTTATATCAGCATCAAAACACCATTATTGTGGTATCTTTTTTACCTTAATTTGTACAAAAAAAAAAAGTCTCTTAACCCTTTACCAAACAATCCCTGGTTTTTACGACCCCGAGGAAGATGCCATCTGAAAACATTGTGGGAAAAGGAGAAAATGCTGGTAACCAGCATTTTCTCCTTTTCCCACAATGTTTTCTACTCTTCCAAAGTCAAGTTTCCATTTTTGAGTCACATTTATTTTGTCGTCTGCAAATGCTTTCAATTTGGACCAGACTAAGAATTTGTCGTTTGGTAAAGAGTCAACCATTTACAACCATTTAGGAGAATGCCTTTGAAAACATTGAGGTAAAAGGAGACCATGCTGTTTACCAGCATTTTCTCCTTTTTCCACAATGTTTTCTACCCTATCAAACAGATCCCATCAGTTAAGCAACATTTATATTGTAGCCTACTTTTTTTTTCAATTTGAACAAGTCTTAAATTCTGACATCTGATAAAAAAATTTACTTTTACACAAAATCTGAGACTCATCCATTTTGGAAGCATTTTCACAAACAAATGTAAATGTGGTTCAATATGTCCAAAGCAGCATACTCCTTTTTCCACAACGTTTTCAAAAGCTTTATCACTCAGGGTCATTTAACACCCTTTGCAGAGAAAAGAACCATGGGTCACCAAAGTTTTTGATAATAATTTGCTGTTACAAATTACAAAATTTTAGAATTTGGCCAATTTTTAAGTATTTGCAAATATAGCTCAATGTTTTCCAAGTCTTTCTCCGTTAGGGTCATTTGAAAATCATGATTGTCTCCTAAAGTGTTAAATTTCATATGCAAGATTGGAATACTGTTTGATGGGATAGGAAATACTTTTATTGCATTGTTTTTCAATCAATTGTTGTGTTCATGTTTGGTAATCACACATGTTTTTCTAATTGGGAATATATATATTTGACCTTTTACAGTTTACAGTCTGCTAACTTCCTCAAATCCTGTGGTGCAAAACTCTTTACATAATCAGTGTTATACATTACATACAGTCTGCAAATTATCCCAAATTAAAGGCATCCATAAACTCTTTGTATCAACTATTTCATATTTGCATGTAGTTTAACTAATAAAAATGCACACAAAAAGTCGAATTCCTCACAACTGTTGATGTACATCCATATTGCATATATATGTTAGCTTACATTTTGAGTCCTGGAACTTATTGAGCGCTTTGTTGTCTTTGACCAGTAGACTGTAAATGAGTTCACAGTAATGTAGAAATGGCAATTTAGATAACAGTAATATGGATGTGTAATAGAAATAGATTTTTTGAAAGTCATTTAGTAAACCTAGAATCACACATGGTCATACTGCCATGCTATATGAGTAACATGGTCAATTACATGTGTTGGACTTTCCAGATCAGTGATCAGAATGCATGTCCTGTGCTGTCTGATCTTGATTTACAGTGGTTGAAGAAGTGCCTTTTGTTTCCTCTACTAAGACTTTTGCACACTGTGATTTTACTAGATATCATAGGGTTTCATGCAGTATGTATGAGTGTGATATGATGTGATTGATTGTTTTCAATAATTGTGTTGACATGCATTTATGTATGTGAGGTGAAAACTGTCCAATTGGATTTAAACCACAAGGTTTAAAGTGGTGATCATTATGTTGTGTATCATCTTACAATGATTTGAGATTTTAGAAATTGAATGTTTTTTCATTGAATATGTATACATCAAATGGTACATGTAATTTCATAAGTATTCATTTTTTTTAAACCCACATTCTTAGGTTTGTATTTGTTTTCTGTCACATATTTTGGAACTTTGTTCAACTGTTACATTGTTTCCACTCACATAATTTTTGTAGAGTACAAGTTTGGGAGTGTAAGCGAAATTCTAAGAGTGCACTTTATGGTAACAATTTTTGAGTATCTATGGTGGAAAGTAAGGGTCTAGTGTATTGAAAATTTGTTTTGACGAATCTTAATCTGCTGTTAACTGCAGTATGGGTAATTTAAAAAAGGAGTTGATCGTAACATTTACTTACTCATGGGACCAGACTCGGAGGGACTACTTTCAACCTGATGGCCAGTAGAATTTTCCATTTTACTGTCAATTTCAGACACTAGCTTTCACTTATTGTTTTATTGAGAGATTTATGTAAATTCACTGTTTAAATTCATTATCAAAGCTGAAAAGACCATTTGAAAAGCCTATGATTGGATGATGTCAAACCAATCTTTGTTGTGTCATGCATTTTCTCATTTTTTGCTGCAATGTTTTTTTACACCAGATAATTATTTGAGTACTATTTCCATATGATTTGACCAAAAAAATTGTCAGTTAGGGTAGTACGTAACTTCAAAAGCTGCAATTTTACAGTAAAAAAGCGGATTAATATCATTAAAACTTTTAAATAAATGACATAACAGCTTGATTAGCTGTGATACATAGTGACCCATACATCCTTCACACTTGATACTTATTGTATATGTCAGAGATTCAAATATCTCGTAAAAACATTACTTGTTGCCAGTAGATTTGCAACTACTTCAGTTCTGGAGATATTTTTTCTAACTTGTCCCAACTGGCACCACTGGTGATCGACAGCGTGAGCCCTAAAAACTAAGTGTGCATGCAAGTTTCACTTCATATTTTTGTGCGTGATTATTCAATTAAGAATGTGAATTACGCACATATGTATGTGAATGGGAACTCTGTATTACCCAGAAAATTCAAATGTTCTAGATGTAGTTTTAGGGAATCTGCAGGTAGATATGTTTAGCATAATGCTTATTAGGTTTAAATGTCTGTGTTCTCAACAAACTTTTTTACCAAATTACAAAATTCTCGACTTGTCCAAATTGAAGGCATTTGCAGAAACAAATAAATTGCAACACAAACAATGAAAATTTTCTCTGAAAGGTAGAAAATATTGTGTGAAGTGAAAAATACTGGTTACAAGCATTTTCTCCTTCACCCAAAGTGTTTTCAGAAGTCTCCGCAATCAGGGCCATTAAAATTTGGGATTGTGTAGTGAAGGATTAAAACACTTTGCAGGGATATTGAATTACTAGGAAAGACAGTTTTAGTGTTAATTTTAGTTTATTATTCATTTATTTGTATTTTCAGAGGGATTTAAACAACACTCTACAAAGGTGACAAAATTTTAGTCCATATTGAAAGCATTTGCAGACAACAAAATGTTAATTAACTCTTTACCAAATGACAAAATTTTATACTTGTCCAAATTGAAAGATTTGCAGACAACAAAATGAGTATGACTCAAAAGTTGAAATTTCTGTTTGGTTGGGTAGAAAACATTGTGGGAAAAGGAGAAAATGCTGGTTACCAGCATTTTCTTCTTTTAACACAATCTTTTCATAAGGTTCTCCCACAGGGTTGTTAAAACTCATGATTGTGTAGTAAAGAGTAAAATGTTGCTCAGGTTATGTTTTATCTGAATTTTCTCCTTTTCTCCAGCATTTTTCAAAAACCTGCTTCCTCATTGTAGTTAAAACAAGACCGTTTGTTAAAGGGCTAATTACAACTGAATTATGGATAGAAAGATGTGACTGAAAACTTGAACATGACCTGACATTAGAAATCGTTACCTGAAAGTCATTTGCCAGTACATGTAATATTTTGGTTTTTTTAAGACTGTCCCAGTGACGGTAGAGCCTGTAAAAAAGGAGCCAATTCGTGTGCCGACAGCTCTGATTGAGAATAATGAAGAAGGGGAGGAGGATTATGTATCCCTTGGAACCATGGACTTTGCTGTGACAAGGGACTTCTCTATTTTGAAGACGCGGCCTAAAGCAGTGGATAATCAAGGACCTCACTCACCTAAAGCTAGGCGGAAACTGGAGATGTTAGAAAATAATGAAAACAGAAATCTTCCAGACTCCAATCTCCATGAATTATCAATGTAAGTGTCTATATTTCCTGTTATCAGTCTAAACACTTTATGAGCAGTTTTTTGAAAAGGTGTAAAATACCAAGCAATACTCACTACATTCTGAAACAAATTTTCCTCTATGAATCTTGAAAATATTTTGGTTGAATAATGATAATCAACATGAGGTTTTCATGATAAATACATGTTAAGACACTGGTAAAAGAAAAAATACTTTTATGATGATAAGGTTAATCAGGGCTCATCATCCACTTGTTGAGAGTTTGAAATTCACCTTGACCCTTTACCACACAATGACGACTTTTAACGCCCCTGAAAGAGAATGCTTTTGAAAACATTGTGGGAAAAGGAGAAAATGCTGGTTACCAGCATTTTCTCCTTGTCCCACAATGTTTTCTACCCTATCAAAGAAAAATCATTTCATATGAGCCACGTTAAAACTGTCATCTACAAATGCTTTCAATTTGGACAGGTCTAAAATATGTTGTGTGATAAAGGGTTAACTCTTTACCAAACAATCCTGAGTTTTAACAACCCTTGGAGAGAATCCTTTTGAAAACATTGTGGGAAAAGGAGAAAATGCTGGTAACCAGCAATATAGCCTTTTCCCACAATGTTTTCTACTCTATCAAGGACAAATTCTGCCATTTGAGCCACATTGAAATTGTCGTCTGCAACTGCTTTCAATTTGGACCAGTCTAAAATTTTGTTGTTTGGTAAAGAGTTAACTCTTTACCAGACAACAGAATTTTAACTTGATCCAAATTAAAGCATTTTGCAGATGACAGATTAAATGTGATTCAAAAATTCAAATTAGTATTTTGAAGGTCAGAAAACATTGTGGGAAAAGGAGAAAATGCTAGTTAAAGCATTTTCTCCTTTTCCCACAATATTTTCAAAAGTCTTCTTCCTCAGGGTCACTGAAAGTCGTGCTTGTGTGGTAAAGGGTTAAGTAAAATTCTACCAAAGCTTTGCAGAAAGTCAAAGCTAGAGGAATCAATCTATTCTCACTAATGAAGAATGTTTTTGACTCTGTGAAATCAGACCAATAGCTTGTAAAGAATGTTGTGCCAGCAAAGAAATTCAAGGACTATATGAAGATATACACTGGCTACCTTAGCAGTTCTGGAATGTACTTTGTATTTATAGCACTTGAATATTTCAATGAAATGATTCATTGCAGACCTGAGTTACAAGATGAATTATTAAAATCAAGGAACGTGAAGAAGAAACTACGAAAAACACTTCGAGAGTTTGAAGAAAGTTTCACTCGGAGAACTGGGAGGTAACCATGTCATAACATCTTTTAATTCTTTAACATAATTTCAGAATACATAGTTTCAAGTCTCTGCCGTTCATAGCTTTTAAAAATATATTTACACAAGCAATTGCCCATTTTTAGCCCAGATGTTTTCGAAGTAAACGACAAGTTACTGTCATAGCCCTGGTGGCATCTGCATCGTTGTCATGCAAAAACTTTTTACATTTTGTAATATCTCTATTATTACTGAAGATATTTACTTCAAACTTGGATAAGTTGTTAACTATCAAAAAGGGAACTCATACAACAGGGGCAGATAACCAACAAAGTGTTTTTGACACAGTTATGCCCCTTTTTCTGACAAGAAATGTTCACTGAAAATCAAACATTTGCAGTGGAGCATTGGCACCCACATGCTGTGCTCTTGTCCCACATTGTTTTGCAAATCATTTAAAAGCAATTGTTTTTCTTTCCTTTGACTGCTAGACCATTCTGTGATTTTGGATAGTTTTAGGTGAGGTCTGAAGTCAGCCTGAATTGTGAAGCATTTACTCTTTACCACACCATCCAGACTTTAACAATCCTGAGACAAAAGCTTTTTAAAACATTGAGGGAAAAGGAGAAATTGCTGGTAACCAGCATTTTCTCCTTTAACCACAATGTTTCTACCCTTTCAGAAACAAATTTTGTCATTTGATCCACACTTAATTTGTGGTCTGCAGAATCTTTGAATTTGGACGAGTCTGAAATTTGTTCTTCGGTAATGACTTAATTCCTCCATCACCAGCATATAAACCTCTTAAAGATTGGGAATCCTCTATTGTTCTGTTGTAACAGCAATAGTTTTATAGGCTTGATATCAAATTTCATTCTCTATGGTGGCATATCTGTCCTTGAGTAAGCATCGTCAGTCTTCGCTATGTACTGATGAAACCAAGCACAACCTGTGAGTGAGCTGTCCCTGTAAAAGAATCGAAAAAAAAGTTGTCTTTAGATTATAGTGTGTTGAAGTGCTTAATAACTAAAATTGACCATTTCATTTATTGACCACAAAATATTGGAGAATGGACATTAGCCTGTGTAGGTCAAAGGCCAGATTGCTTATTCTCTGCAATCTGATATAAAGTGCTACTATTTTGAAAAGCTTATTTTTCCTGCCTTTTAGTGGGTGAAGTTTTAGACAATTATATATACTTCACCAATGGTAATTTCTTTGTTTGCATGTTACAGGAAAGTGGGGAGAGAAGATAGGATGCCCATGCAGGCTGAATATAATGAATATAAGGTAAGCTACATAGTGCATTTATATTATATGTCACCGTTATTTTCTGTAATATACCATCAGTTCTGATTTTTTCTGAGGCTGAATTTTACTGAGACTTTATCAGTAAGATTGATTTTAGTTTCACTATATTTTTCCATTCATAGCTTTAGACTCTATAGTCAAAGATATAGTTGTATGGAATAAAATGCACCAAAGTAGTATTTTTGCAAAGTTTGACATATCACATGCTGGTGTGAACTTGTGGAAGATGACCCTTTTGAAAACATCCTCGTAAATATGGATAATAAGCTTGCATGGAAATATAGTATTTGAAAACATGTGAAAAAAATTGTTGTGAAATGAGAAATTACTCTTTGGAAGTGATTTCATGAGTTGGCACATTGTTGTCAGATGACAAAAAGATCTCTGCAGGGAGCACTGTTTTCACTAACAATTTACCAACTGACAACTTTTGGACCAGTCCAAATCAAGAAAGCATTCACAGACGACAAATAAACGTAGCTGCACTGGTGATCTCTGTCTTTGATAAGACAGAAAACATTGTGGGTAAAGGAGGAAATGCTGGTTACCCATAATGTTCTTAAAAGCCTTCTTCTTCTGAGTTGTAAGAATTCGGTATTGTGAGGTAAAAAGCTCACCCCTCACTAGACAACAAAATTTTAGACTTGTCCAAATTGTTACCATTATGTAGGCAACCAAATACATTTTCTTGAATGATGGCAATTGTCTTTTGAAGGGTAGAAAATTTTGAATGCAAAGGAGAAAATGCTTTGTATCAGCATTTTCTCTTTTTTCCACAAAAGTTACCTAGGCCTTCTACTTCAGCATTGTTAAAACACAGGATTGTTTGATAGTGGGTTAAATAGTTTACTGTGAAAGACAAAGAGCCATTTCAGTCACTGGTGCATATACTGTCAAAAGATGAAGAAACATTATCACTATATTTTATGTATTTACAGCAACTAAAAGCCAGATTAAAACTATTAGAAGCCTTATTATCCAAACACAGACCTACAGAAGTGTGAAGAATATACAAAAGTATGAGATGTCATAATAAGGAAAAAGGAAACTTCTAGAAGTTCACTTTCACATGTATATGACAAGCTTCTATTGCACTGAATAGTCTCTGTGGCCCCCATATAAAATATGGTCAGATCATCCACTTCAATTTGTTATCGGAAAAATGCAGAGGAACTTGGACAGGGAGAAAGGATGGAAGATGATAAAAAGTGATAGATGAAGGCCATGGCATCAAAAGGAGGGCATTTTATACAGAAAGGAGCGGGAAAACCTTTCCAGCTTGTATGAACTTGAATGATACTTTTTGGCATGAGCCTACAAGATAGGCTTTTGTTGAGATATGAGGTGTATATGTACTTGTGCTGTATGACATATCAAAGAAAAATATACAACCTGGTGAATTTTGACTCAAGTTAACTCTTTACCTGAAGACAAAATTTTACACGTGTCCATATTGAAAGCATCTGCTGAGGAGAAATAAAATGCAGCTCAAATGATGGGATTTTTCCTTTCCTAAAATGTTCTCCAGTCTTTCAAAGTCTATTTCAAATATGGCTTGCAACACGCGAAATGGGACATTCAAACATTTGCATAAAGTGTCGTCTCGGATCAGCCTGCGCAGTCCGCGCAGGCTAATCCGAGATGGCACTTTATGACCATGATAGATTTTGTGCTACATCAGACTTGTGCAAAACAGAAAATTACATAAAACGGAAAGTATAGTTTCTGATTAGCCTGCACAGGCTGATCTGAGACGACACATTTCACAAATGTCCTAATGCCCCTTTTCGCATGTTGCAGGCCATATAGGATCCATGTTTGATTGAGATCTGCAAATAATTTCAAAGCGGGAGAGTCTAAAATTTTGGCTTCTGGTAAGGAGTTAATCTTGTAAAAACCAAAACCATATGGGCTTTTTTAGACCACAAAATATCTAATTCTAGATGCAGAGGAGATTTAGCTGATAGAATTAAACTGTCTTCTTTATTAACGCTTTACCGAACGACAAAATTTTAGACTTATCCAAATTGAAATCATTTGCAGACGACAAAGTAAACTTGACTCAGAAATTGAAACTTGACTTTGGAAGACTTTGGAAGAGTAGAAAACATTGTGGGAAAAGGAGAAAATGCTGGTTTCCAGCATTTTCTCCTTTTCCCACAATGTTTTCAGAAGGCTCCTTCCTCGTTAAAACCAGGGATTGTTGAGTAAAGGGTTAAATTGGAAATAGTGGAGAAGAAAGGAGCAATTGTTTATAGCATTTGCTCTTTTTCTGTCAATCTTTTCAAAAGCTGTGTAGGGAAGGAAGTGAAGTGACATGATTGTATTGGGATGGCTTATAAGTGGAAACATCTAAAAGTTGAGATGTTAGAACCACAAAGAAATTTATGATAAAAAACACCTGAACTTTTTACAAAATAACAATATTACAGATTTAGCTAAAATTGAAAGCATTAGTGAATAATAATGAAATAAAGTAGATAGATTTGTCCTTGATAAAGTAGAAAACATTTTGGGAAAAGGAGTAAATGGTGGTTACCAGCATTTTCTCCTTATTGCACAATGCTTTCGAAAGCCTACTTTTTAGCTCACCTGAGCACAAAGTGCTCAAGGTGAGCTATTGTGATCGCCCTATGTCAGGCGTCCGTTGTCCGTCAACAATTTCTTTAAACATCTTCTTCTCCTAAAACACGGGGCCAATCTTGATGAAATTTGGCAGGGATGTTCCTTGGGTGAAGCTCTACCAAAGTTGTTCAAAAAATTGAATTCCACCCAAAACTCTGGTTGCCATGGCAACAAAAAGGAAAGAAATGCAGAATCTTTGAAAATCTTCTCCTCTGAAACTAGAAGACGTAGAGCTTTGATATGTGGTATGTAGCATCTCCTAGTGGACCTCCATCAAGTTTGTTCAAATGATGCCCCTGGGGTCAAAACTGGCCCCGCCCCGGGGGTCACAAGTTTGAACATAGGAACAAAGAAGGAAAACTTTAAAATTCTTCTTCTCTGAAACTGGAAGGCATAGAGCTTTGATATTTGGTATGTAGCATCTGCTAATGGACCTTTACCAAGTTTGTTCATATGATGCCCCTGGGGTCAAAACTGGCCCCGCCCCAGGGGTCACAAGTTCGAACATAGGAACAAAGAAGGAAAACTTTAAGATTCTTCTTCTCTGAAACTGGAAGGCATAGAGCTTTGATATTTGGTATGTAGCATCTCCTAGTGGACCTCTTCCAAGTTTGTTCATATGATGCCCCTGGGGTAAATGCTGGCCCCGCCCCAGGGGTCACAATTTCGAACATAGGAACAAAGAAGGAAAACTTTAAAATTCTTCTTCTCTGAAACTGGAAGGTGCAGAGCTTTGATATTTGGTATGTAGCATCTCTAGTGGGCCTCTACCAAGCTTGTTCATATGATGCCCCTGGGGTCAAAACTGGCCCCGCCCCGGGGGTCACAAGTTTAAAGATAGGAACAAAGAAGGAAAACTTTAAAATTCTTCTTCTCTGAAACTGGTAGGCATAGAGCTTTGATATTTGGTATGTAGCATCTCCTAGTGGACCTCTACCAAGTTTGTTCATATGATGCCCCTGGGGTCAAAACTGGCCCCACCCCGAGGGTCACAAGTTAGAACAAAGGAACAAAGAAGGAAAACTTTAAAATTCTTCTTCTCTAAAACTGGAAGGCATAGAGCTTTGATATTTGGTGTGTAGCATCTCCCAGAGGACCTCTACCAAGTTTGTGCATATGATGCCCCTGGGGTCAAAACTGGCCCCTCCCCAGGGGTCACAAGTTTGAACATAGGAACAAAAAAGGGAAAACTTTAAAATTCTTCTTCTCTGAAACTGGAAGGCGTATAGATTTGATATGTAGCATCTCCTAGTGGACCTCTACCAAGTTTGAACATATGATGCTCCTGGGGGTCAAAACTGGCCCCGTCACGGGGGTCACAAGTTAGAACATAGGAACAAAGAAGGAAAACTTTAAAATTTTTCTTCTCTTGAACTTGAAAGTGTAGAGCTTTGATATTTGGTATGTAGTGAACCTGTTCTAAGTTTGTTAGCCCACCTGAGCACAACATGTTCAGTGAGCTCAAAATTGGGTCACCTGGGGTCATAAACTAGGTCACTAGGTCAAATTAAAGAAATACCTTAAGGACACTCTAGAGGCTACATTTATTGCTCAAATGACCTGAAATTTGGTCAGAATGTTTGTCTTGATGAAATCTCGGATGAGTTTGGATTTCGGTCACCTGGGATCATAAACTAGGTCACTAGGTCAAAGAAATACCTTGTGGGCACTCTAGAGGCCACATTTCTTGCTCAATTGACTTGAAAATTGGTCAGAATGTTTGTCTTGATAAAATTTCACATGAGTCTGAGATTGGGTCAACTCAGGTCATAAACTAGGTCACTAGGTCAAATTAAAGAAATACCTTGCGGGCACTCTGGAGGCCACATTTCATGCTCAATTGACATGAAAATTGGTCAGAATATTTGTCTTGATCAAATCTTACATGAGTCTGAATTTGGGTCAAATGGGGTCATAAACTAGGTCACTAGGTCAAATTAAAGAAATACCTTTAGGGCACTCTAGAGGCCACTTTTATTGTTCAATTGATTTGAAAATTGGTTAAAATGTTTCTCTTGATGAAATATTTGATGAAATCTAAGATTTGGTCACCTGGGGTCATAATCTAGGTCACTAGGTCACATTAAAGAAATACCTTTAGGGCACTCTAGAGGCCACATTTTTTTCTCAATGGCCTTGAAAATTGGTCAGAATGTTTGTCTTGATAAAATCTCTAATGAGTCTGAATTTGGATCAACTCAGGTCATAAACTAGGTCACTAGGTCAAATTAAAGCGATACCTTCAGGGCACTCTAGAGGCTACATTTTTGGCTCATTTAACTTGAAAATTGGTCAGAATATTTGTCTTGATCAAATCTTAAATGAATCTGAATTTGGGTCAACTTGGGTCATAAACTAGGTCACTAGGTCAAAGTAAAGAAATACCTTTAGGGCACTCTAGAGGCCACATTTATTGCTCAATTGACTTGAAAATTGGTCAGAATGCTTGTCTTGATGAAATCGCAGATGAGTTTGGATATGGGTCACCTGGGATCATAAACTAGGTCAAATTAAAGAAATACCTTGTGGGCACTCTAGAGGCCACATTTTTTGCTCAATTGACTTGAAAATTGGTCAGAATGTTTGTCTTGATAAAATCTCACATGAGTCTGAATTTGGGTCAACTGTGCTCATAAACTAGGTCACTAGGTCAAATTAAAGAAATACCTTGCGGGCACTCTGGAGGCCACATTTCTTGCTCAATTGATTTGAAAATTAGTTAAAATGTTTCTCTTGATGAAATCTAAGATTGGGTCACCTGGGGTCATAATCTAGGTCACTAGGTCAAATTAAAGAAATACCTTGCGGGCACTCTTGAGGCCACATTTATTGCTCAATTGACTTGAAAATTGGTCAGAATGTTTGTCTTGATGAAATCTCGGATGAGTTTGGATTTTGGTCACCTGGGATCATAAACTAGGTCACTAAGTCAAATTAAAGAAATAGCTTGTGGGCACTCTAGAGGCCACATTTTTTGCTCAATTGACTTGAAAATTGGTCAGAATGTTTGTCTTGATAAAATCTCACATGAATCTGAATTTGGGTCAACTGGGCTTATAAACTAGATCACTAGGTCAAGTTAAAGAAATACCTTGCAGGCACTCTGGAGGCCACATTTCTTGCTCAATTGATTTGAAAATTGGTTAAAATATTTCTCTTGATGAAATCTAAGATGAGTTCAAAATTGGGTCACCTGGAGTCATAATCTAGGTCACTAGGTCAAATTAAAGAAATACCTTAAGGGCACTCTAGAGGCCACATTTCTTGCTCAGTTGACTTGAAAATTGGTCAGAATGTTTGTCTTGATGAAATATTGGATGAGTTTGAAATTGGGTCACCTGGGATCATAAACTAGGTCACTTGGTCAAATTAAAGAAATACCTTTAGGGCACTCTAGACGCCACATTTATTTCTCAAATGACTTGAAAACTGTTCAGAATGTTTGTCTTGATAAATATTTTGATGAGTTCTAAATTGGGTCACGTATGGTGATAAAGTAGGTCACTAGGTCAACTTACGGAAATTTCTTGTGGATGCTCTAGATGCCACATTTTAAGCTCAATTGACCTGACAATTGGTCAGAAATTGAATTTTGCACATGGAGTGAAATTTGGCCTATTGACTCAGGTGAGCGATCCAGGGCCATCATGGCCCTCTTGTTTAGGTTTGTGAAAACTTGGTATCATTTGGCAAAGGGTGAAGCATTGTATCTTGTTTCGTTATGTAAGCATAGGGCATGTAGATTATAGAACTAGAATAAAAGGTTATGTAGATTCTGACATCTGTTTTGTAAGACTGTGATATTATTTTTTGTAGCCTCGTAATAATTTCGTCTCCCCTCAAACTTGAGTTGGGGCAGATTTATTGTTTTTGTTGGAGTAGTTTGTCTGTCAGTCCTTTGGTACATCCATCTCTCACACATTTTTGTATATATCTCCTGAACCACTTCTCTAATTTGGGAAACGCTTCTTACATTTATCCACATGTATGATGTTACAGAGCAAAGGTTTCAGATCACAGAGGAGTCATAAAGCTTTAGGAGGAGACATCTGTTTTTAACATGAACAAACATCTCATTTCATTATTAATACACGTAGTTTTATTTTATACTGTATTCTACAACGCTGACAAAACAGACATCTTAGAGTGACTATAGTAATGATTTTAAGTCAGTGTTAACCCGATTTACAGAAATTGGCTTCATATTTATATCAATAAACTATTGATATATATGACCTAAAGATTGAAAAGAGATTTCAAATTTGTCTCTGGAAATGAATCTTGGACATGCAAAAACTATCTCAGGCCAATATAGTAAACAATGCTGGAAAGTTGTGATAGTTTATCCCTAGAGTTATTAGCATGATCCCATCTAAAAATGAATTTTGGTTTCGACATGAAAAAAGATGAACTCGTCTTCCCCTTCTTTTAGCTATCCTTTGCGCTTAAACAGGAAATGAATTTACATTTCAGTTATCTTTGAAATCATTCCACTGCTTTCTCAATAAAAAAAAAAGGCTAACATGGTTAAGCAATTCTTTGTTGACTTCTTGTGACTTGGATTGTAGAGACAGCATACCTGTGTAAAGTGTCTCCACTCCATGTTCTTGCTTGCCTCATGAATATGCAAGGCGAAGGTCTAACACAGTCAGGTGACAAGTATCATGTAATATCCATGATTGAACAAGTGGACTGATGCCAAATCCTCTATTACACTTTCTATCCATCAAAGTCTTTGCAGTGTCTCTACTGCCAGGGGTAACATTTGCCACAAACTCACAAGAATGACTAGATTTTGATACATTAAGAAATTGGTACTTGACTAAAAATGAGTACTTAGGTCACTTAAACCCCTGATGATGGCAAGCACAATTTAAGTTACTTTTTTTTTTAAACTTGACTCTATGTTGTTTGCCATTTTGCATGATACTCTGACCAAGTAAGGCCTTTTTTGACCATTAAAAATCTCCAATTCATCCATTTGACACTGTAATGAGGTTAGACCTCTAGGTTGGTTATATTTCTGTTTCAGAATGTTATCCTTTGGTAAAGAGTTAACAAGCTTCAACATCCCTACACCTGAATAGGCTAAAACTCTTCATCTTCTCTTGACTTTCTTTCTTACTAACTGTAGATTAATTTTGGAAAGATCATGAGGGAATTGGAACTTGCAGTTAATGAGCAATTTCTTCTTTCGCTACAATGTTTTCACGTGAATTCATATTCAAGCCTTGATTCGTGCTGGTTACACATATTTGATCAGGGCCCATATTGGGCAACCATTTTTAATTTCATTTTTGTCTTATTCTAGATTTAGAGAGTAACAGAACTTCTGATTGGCTAAACCAGATGGTTAAGCCAGTCAGAAATTGTGTTACCTTCGAATTTGGAATATTCTTGAGAATAAGACCGTCTTGAATGTTCAAGAGAATAGATGATAAATACAGACCCTGGATGATTTAAAGTTTTGCTGCAGCTAAGTTTGTTTCTGGTGGTAGTAAATCATAGCACTTGCCACAGAACTTTCTTTACATGTGTAGTTAACTTTTTGGATGCTTAGGTAAATTTTGGTTTTGCTGTTTGTAAACACTGTTTATGAGGATCAGGTTACATGCTGTCTAATCTTGTATTCACATTTTCAGATGAATTGTGATCTGCAGCCTCAGGTGTGTAATACTTGGCTTGTTTACATGAATTGAAAATTTTTAATTCATATTATTAGCACCCTGTATCTTCAAATACATTGTCGCTGTTTGCTAGAAACATAAGTTATTTCTTGTTATTCAGTTCCCTTTGGCCGACTCACAAATTTTCTAAATGACATCTTTATCCTTTACCAAACAATCCCCAGTTTTCACGACCTTGACAAAGAAGGCCTTTGAAAACATTGTGGGAAAAGGAGAAAATGCTGGTAACCAGCATTTGCTCCTTTTACCACAATGTTTTCCACCGTTGAAAGAAGGAATTTAAGTTTTTTAGTCACATTTAATCTGTCATCTTTTGATCTTGATCAGTCTAAAATTTGTTGTTTGGTACAGGGCTAAATTAGCCAACTGATTGACGGAGACCCAAAGTCTCAGCATGTCAAAGGCTAGTCTTGCAATTTATGGAATTTAGCACATGTATTAGAATCAAATTTGTAATGGTTGATGATGGTATTAGATATAAATATTGTCTTGCAGTGTGAAAGAATATTGCAGTAGGTATTGTTTAGTTATGGTTTTAGCCAGACAGCCATCATAGAAAATACGGAATAGGACAACTGTTTAAAGTAATCTATCATTTCCCTGGTTATGATATTGGAGAAGGTAACTTTCGACTCATTTTCATGTGCGCACAGCATTTACAGAACTGAACTTGTTTAGACTTACTGAAAATAATTGCAAGTGACAGATGGGATAAACAGTTTTAGGAAGGAAGCATACAAAATTTAGAGCTGTAAATTTCAGAGACATTTTACATCAATTTGATAAAACATGTTGCAGAGAATTTAGTCAAACTAAACATTTTTTTTCTTACTTCCCAGTACACTTTTGGGCTTAAATTCCATCTAGATATATCTAAATTATTTTTATTTCTTTTCATGTTATGTCAGATATTTGTCAATTTAAAAGGATCATAAATTGCAATAAAGCAAAGCAAAGTACTGCATGTAGTGTATTCTGAAAAGGTCCTGAAAAAAAATTAGTTCAGTTTGTTCCGAAAATTCCTGAAATAACCTGCCTTCCATTTCTAATTATGTCTCTATTTCACATTGTGCCAAATACATGATTGCCTTTGTTAAAAAAATGCCATTTTGATGATTTTATTTCATGCTGTCTTTGTGTTGAATGGACATTATTTTTTATCTCCATAGGTATGCTCAGTGTTTATTACAACGTCTATTTCAACCATTCTGAGTTTCAGCATGCATGTACATGTCTATTGTTGTAACATATGTAGATTTTTTTTAGCTTCCTATTGTGGTATTTGTGAGATCCTTGGATTACAGATTTGAAAAATGAAGCTGTATACAGTACAACTGTTTCATACAAAAAAACAGCACAAAGCAAAAACTTATCTTGGTTACAAATTTAGAGTTAAAAAAATTCTACTTATAATTTTGGCTAAACCCTCATGATCAAAGATTGCAGACCTTCGTGCATATCCACCAGCTACTTAACCATTTTACAGACAACAAAATTCTTGACTTGTCCAAATATTGAAAGCATTTGCAAATAACAACTTAGATATGACTCAAATGATCAAGATTATCTCCAAAAGTGTAGAAAACTTTGCTGGAAAAGGGTAAAATGCTGGTAACCAGCATTCTCCAAAGTGTGTCCAATAGCCTTTGTTCTCAAGGTCTTTAAAATGTGTGATTATTTGGTAAAGTGTTAAGATTATGTTCTCAGCCAGACAGATGGCCAATCATTGCACTCTAGAATGGAAAATGAAACGGGCTGAAAAATCCTTGACCATCTGTATTTAATTTTCAGGTCTTGTATATGGTCTTTCTGTTTGCAAAAAAATACTTTTTTACCACACATTCACGAGTTTTAATGACCCAAAGAAAACAGCTTTTGAAAACTTGGAAAAGTATTTTTTCTCACAGTATTTTCTACCCCATCAAAGACAGAAATCATTTATTGAACTACATTTGAGTTGTCATGCAAATGCTTTCTATTTGGTTTTTTTTGGTATGGTAAAGAGATAAGTGTTAAATTCCTAATTCTGACACACTGTTTATCCTTACAACCCTTTGCAGCTCATACAGTTATTTTTAAATGTAACTGAAGAAAGAAGGGTAGTTTACCTGTAGAGCTCTGATTTTGCGAAACCTTCTGTAAAGAAAGGTTTCGAAATGAAATGGCCAAAAAATTGCAATTTCAGAGCTGTTTTAGCCAGAAATTGTTACAAAGAAACAGACAATGTAGGTCAAACATCAGACTGCACATTTTCTGCTGTCTGATCTTGATTTGCACTGTCTGAAACATCCCTCTCTCTAACTGTTAAGAAAACTGTAGAATAAATGATAACAGGGGCCATAGTCTATGTTGATATAGTATGTGATATTTTTCATCATTCACTTGAATTCTGTTCTTCAAGAGAGACACTAAGCCTTTAACCCTTTACCACACAGTGTCAACTTTTAACGACCCTGAGAGAAAGAAAGCTTTTGAAAACATTATGGGAAAAGGAGAAAATGCTGGTAACCAGCATTTTCTCCTTTTCCACCAATGTTTTCTACCCTATCAAGGACAAATTTTGTCATTTTGGCTACCTTCAATTTTTCATCTGCAAAGGTTTCAATTTGGACCTGTCTGAAATTTTGTCCTCTGGTAAAGAGTTAAAGTGTTGCGATGAAAATGTGTTTGTTATCTGATTGCATGATGTATTCAACCTTGATCTCATGTAGAAAAGTGTGAATTTATATTATAGCTGTGTTCTGGCAAGTCATCACATAATAAGGGATTTGTAAAATCCATTTATCTAACACACTACTGGTATTTGAATTTTGAGCCGGAATGGTCCTTTGACATGCAAAAAATTGACCTATAGCAAAAAGTTTCCAGGTGATTCTGTGCGGACTGTGCAAGCTGATCTGGGTCAATACTTTTGCAAATGCATTAAAACCCCTTTTGCATGGTTCATATGTGACTGGTCAAGCAAATTCAAGTTATTTATATGCTATGATACTTATACTCAAAATCTTTATCATCTGTTAATTAATTCTTTAATCCTTTACCAGTTGACAAAGTTTCTGACTTGTTCAGATTAAGGCTTTTTTGTTGGACAAGTAGTTTAAAGAAAAAGGTTAAAAATGCGAGTTAATAGCCTTTTCTCACAATGTTTTTAAAAGCTGTTTTCTGAAAGACAAGATTGTTTGATAAAGGAGTAATTAAGGATGTTTTTATCAGTATTTTACTGATAAGGAATTTTTGTTTTGATATTAATTGAGGAGGCATGCCTTGGAATGTTTTTAGCTCTACTGGCTGAAATCCAGCAGAGCTTATGTCATGGCGTGGTTTCCGTCGTCCGTCTGTCCGTCCGTTAGTCTTTTTCTTGTTTACGCAATAAAGTCTCCATTTGTTGTCAGATTTTCGTGAAACTTTGCAGTTTGTTTATCCCATCAATAGCTTCAATCCTATTGATTTTGAAAAAAATCCAACAAACAGTATGGGAAAAGTAGCCATTTCAAGTTGAAAATTTCTGTTTCTTGTTTACGTGATAAAGTCTGCATTTGTCGTCAGATTTTCGTGAAACTTTCACTGTTTGTTTATCCCATCAATAGCTTCAACCCTATTGATTTTGAAAAATATCTAACAAACAGTATGGGAAAAGTAGCCATTTCAAATTGAAAATTTCTATTTCTTGTTTATGCGATAAAGTTTGCATTTGTGGTCAGATTTTCGTGAAACTTTCACATTTTGTTTATCCCATCAACAGCTTCAACCCTATTGATTTTGAAAAAAAATCCAACAAACAGTATGGGAAAAGCAGCCATTTCAAATTGAAAATTTCTATTTCTTGTTTACGCGATAAAGTTTGCATTTGTGGTCAGATTTTCGTGAAACTTGCACGTTTTGTTTATCTTATCAATAGCTTGAACCCTATTGATTTTGAAAAAAATCCAACAAACAATACGGGAAAAGTAGCCATTTCAGGTTGAAAATTTCTATTTCTTGTTTACATGATAAAGTCTGCATTTGTAATCAGATTTTTGTGAAACTTGCACAGTTGCTTTGTATCATAAACAGCATGAACCCTATTGATCAGTGTGGGAAAAGTAGCCATTTAAAGTTGAAAAGTTCCATTTCTAGGCAATGAAGTCCACAGTGTTGATCCAATTTTTTTTTAAAAGATTATTTGGTTCATCAAGGGATTGAACTTTATTAAAAGTGAAGAAAATTTAGTAAACCGTTCAGTAAGAGAAGCCATTTGATGACTTAGTATCATTTACTCAACAAAGTCCACATTATCAGTCGCATTTCTTTGGCTGGATTCCAAACAATTATTTTTGAGAATTGCACTTCCTTTTTTTTCACTGTTAATTCAGTTCACTATGCCTACTCATGCTGTCTAAGTGGGTTCGAGATAATGTATGCTAGCAAAAAAGCAAAATCACTGCCAGTAGAGCAATTTCAGGCCCTCAAGGGCCTCTAGTTGTTTCATAGGCTAGAAAATGTGTAATGTCTACAATTGTTGTTTGTATTGAAAACAAAGGATAGGAAGCTTCATTAACCCTTTACCACACAGTTCCGACTTTTAACAACCTTGAGAAAAAAGACTTTTAAAAACATTATGGAAAAAGGAGAAAATGCTGGTAACCAGCATTTTCTCCTTTTCCGACAATGTTTTCTACCCTATCAAAGACAACTTCACAAATTTTAGCCACATTAAATTTGACATCTGCATATGCTCTGAGCTTGGACAGGTCTCAAATTTTGCTGTAAGGTAAAGGGTTAATTAAATCCAATGACATTATTCCCACATGAACACTTGACCAAACAATTCTTACTCTATGTTTTAACTACCCTGTGATAGAAGGCTTTTGAAAACATAGTTGGAAATGGATTGATTGATTGATTGATTGTGTGGTGTTTAACGCTGTTTTCAACAGATTTCACTTGCGTTGCAGCAGCTAGTGCACCTATCCATGCATTCCTGTGGTTTTTTACCAGTGCTCCGCACAATAATCTGTCTAAGCCATTGGCTGCTTTCCAACATAACTATCATCAAAACAATGGTCAGTGCTGAGAGAGGAATGAATCCTGTTGCAATGACTATCATCAGTCCTTGGAAAGAAACTGGCCAAGCCGGAGATTGAAACCTCCCTATTCTCAAGTCCTGTATGCTACCGACTCAGCTATAGGGGCTTGGCAGTAGGAAAAGGAGAAATTGCTGGTCATTGGCAGTGTTTTACGAGAAGTGTTCAAATATGAATGCATCTAAGCACCTAAAATTTGGTTCTTCGTAGGTTTCACTGAAATTTTTATTTTGTTCCCTCAAAGTATTCACCTCGAACAGATATATTAATTTTCTGTCTCTGGATCCAATCCTTGAAGGCATTTTCATCGTCTTTTTTTAGGTATACTATGAAGACACTGGAATATTGCAGACCCGAATGTGTTTGTGCTGAATAAATTTTCGACCTTTAAATGATTTATTTTGCTTTGGAAACAAAAAGAAGTCACAAGGGGCAAAGTCAGGTGAATACGGAGGTCAGGGGAGCACAACGACTTTTTTCTGCTTCAGAAAGTCTTACACTACAGATGCCCTGTGCGATGACACGTTGTAGGGCAGCAGTCTGAAACTGCCTAAATCAAAGATGGGCAACAGGTTTGGCCAATGTTAGACTGCTGCATGACAACGGGTCAACTCACATGGCATCTGTAGTGCAAACATTCTGAAGCAGGAAAAAGTCGTCGTGCTTCCCCACCCTCCGTAAAGCTCTGAAAACAATAAGTTGATATCAAGGCTTTTTCACATAGAGATGAAGCTAAAACAACACTAATTTAACCGTTTACCAAACGACAAAGTTTTGGACTTTACTAGAATCAATATACGTGTATTTGCAGACAACAAATTTAATGTGGCTCAAATAGTGAAAATTGTCCTTGAAAGGGTTGAAAACATTGTGGGAAAAGTAGAAAATGCTGGTAACCAGCATTGTCTCTTTTTCCCCAGAATATTTTCAAAACCCAGTTGTTAAACTGTTGTGAAAATTTGAAATTGTGTGGTATGGGTATAAAAAATCTAGAGGAATTGCTTACATAATCATTTGCTAAACATTCTCTGAATTTATCAGCAATGGATTCTTGTTTGTCAAAATGCAGCTGTATGAGGAAGAGCCTTTAAAAAGTAGAAAAAATCTACTCTCTATAATAGATTGGTTCTTTTAATTGGCCTTTGTGAAAAGAGTTATGTTAACATTAAACCTCTAAGACCTTCATCTATAACCTAAAAACACATCTATTATCCCATCTAGGATCTTCATTGTAGCTTATTAGAAATTACAGTCTTAAACCAACCCCAACCCCCATGTAAAACAAGAAAATGCATTATGGGGGAAGGGGGGGGGGGGGTTACTGGCTACTGACTGAATGCTTTTATATTTATTTGACACTTTAAAGTTAAAGAATCATTCATTAGGCATGTGTACACAAATTTGTGGCCTCAGATTCTCATACAAAAGCTGCCATTGTAGATGAATACATATTTTCATTTTTCTTTTACTTCTCTTTTAGAAGGAGATATGTGTATTTTGGCCAGAACTAGGGATTGCAATATTCTAACTTATTTTACCTTTTTTTCTCTATGAAAACTCTCCATGTGATAAACACAGTAATCTTTTTAATTCTGTGGAAGCACGTACATGTATATGAGCCATACTCTGCGAAGAGGGGGCTTAATGCATCTGCAAAAAGTATAAACTTCGGTCAGCCTGCAATCTGTGCAGGCTGGCCCGAGTTGAAACTTTTTGCTTTTGCTAAATTTTCTCCATGTACAAAGAGCACTCTACCTCAGGCTTCAGTCAGTAAGACAAACTGGATTTTATGGATCTATAATTATGTTATGACTTGCTTTTCATGATACATCATGGAGATGCATTAAGCCCCCTTGTCAGAGCATTGGATTGAATAAGGAACCCTACGCCTATATATGTTCTTTATCGCTGTCTCAAACAACAAATTTCAGAATCTTCATAGCTGACAGAATCGGCAGATGACAAATTCAGAATGGGTACAAATGAATTTAAGTTATCCAAAAGGGTAAAAACATTGTTGGAAATGAAGAAAATGCTGGTTACAAGCATTTTCTCTTTTTCCCAGTGTTTTCAAAGGGCTTCCACCTCAGGGTCATTTAATGAATGGATTGTTTAGTAAACGGTTAAAAATTTTCATGCTAGAATTAATACATAACTGTGCAAACGGTTCTCAAAAGAACAGTTTAGTTATTTCTACTACCTAAACCACTTTAAAAGGCACATTTATATTTTGTCAGAAGTGCACATATCTCATTTTAAAATTTGCTGAAACATAATCTAGTGATGAGTTGCGTTTATGCTTATCTTCTGTTCTTGTTTAAAGTTAGATTTTCACTTTTTTTTTTTTTTCTTAAATAATTTATTTTAGTTATTTTGTATTTTTTTTCCAGATTTAAAAGTTACATATAAATATATATATATACCTGTATATAGTTACATTTAGTTGATTAATTTATACATATTAAAAGATATGCCATATAATTGTGTAACTGTTGCAAATATATGTTTGGAATCCTATCTCTGGATTTTGGATGATTTGCTTAAAATGTTCAACAGTTTCTCCACGCTTTGTCGTTTTTGGATAACCCGAACCCTTTCTTTACCTATCCTATGTTGCTGAAACGTCAATGTGAGGGGTCGACAGCACCAATATCAATTAGTCTAATCCTCTTCTATAGTTGAGGTATATTTCCCCACTCCTTGTGCTTCTTAATAAACCATAAAGCATGGAAACATGTTCTGTTGCTTCGATGTGTCTAAAAAGATTGTGGAAAAAATATATATAACAGCATTAAATCGAAACCACTTGTCTGAAACCATGTGTCCTCACATATACAATATTGATAGATATCTGTCGTATTCACTACTATCAAGGAAACTATTTTGTATCTTTGAAACATCTAGAATTTTGATATTGGCAGCTACCATGAAATCTTCAATTGTCAGCGTATACAAATTATATAAAAAATGTCACTTGTTAGCTCGTTACTACTGCATAAAATTTTATACCTGACCAAACTGGTAGCATTTACAGATGGTCAACTGAAACGTGGATCAAATAATCGAATCTTTAGTGCTCATTTCAAGGCAACACGTGGTCCAGGAGAGACAAGAACTATTCATTATTCGCCGTGGTTCGAAAATACTGCTGAAAACGGCGTAAAAACATCGAAGAATTGATACTATTAACCAGTGGAGTGTTACAGTGCTACCACGGCCCTCTTGTGAACTGTTTACTGTAGAGAAAATAGCCCCCGTTTTGCGGTATTCCTCTTTATGACTTATACATAGAATTCTAGAATCCCATTTGTAAATTTCCGAACGGGGAACCACCTAACTAGAGTCATGTGATCTTTAAGCACACAGATGGCAAGGAGTATCCTAGCCCTGTTTTGATGGAGTAATATTTTACTCTTGATGCCAACATGTTTAACTCTCTAGTCAAGTCAGGAATCGTGCATAACAGGAGCTTTGTCCAAGTCTACACGGAAAATATTGAACGGAAATATTCAAACTTTAAAAGTGAAAGCGCGTAGAGACTTGTCGAGGTAAGAGTCAATGAGAGTGGCCTTGAGCGATTGTATGAAATGAAACGCTTGTTAGACCCCATAACCCTTTACCAAACAACCTTGACTTTAAACGGCCTTGACGAAGAAGCCTTTTGAAAACAATGTTGGAAAGAAGAAAATGCTCGTAACCAGCATTTTCTCCTTTTCCAAAAACGTTTTCTTCCCATCAAAGACAAAAATCATTATTAGAGCTCAAAATAAATTGTCTTCTGCAAATACTTTCAGTTTGGTCCAGTCCAAAATTTTGTCGTTTGGTAAGGCGTTAAGACTAATGCTGCTTTCGTTGAGCACTTGCTATTTAATTCATTACTTTTTTGATAAATTTTTTACCGATCGATAAGTATTTATCAATAAATTTTGTGTGTGTCACTGTGTTTTGTTATTGTGACATGTGTTACATATTTTTATACGAGACCTCAACAATGAAATGAAAGTAAATCTAATATTTGAACACTGGCCCGATGGGCCTCCACGTCACCTTAGTAGCATACGTTAGCGTTACTGATCAGGTATCATACTAGGAAGATTATCATTACGATTTTTTTCAAATAACTTGAATACCGACATAATTTTCACTGAAATATTCGACACTTTTATCTAATTAGTGGTGACAGTTCTATGCGACTTTCCTATAATGGGTTTTATCATGTATGCAGATACAGATACTTGATCTTCGACCTCATCTTCAGTTTCCTTTTTCAGTTGATGCACACAGTTTGTAAACCCACTGTAGCTCGGCAGTTAAGGCAGTAAACCCCGTTCCCTACCCGAGGCCGTACTTACTTGTTCATATTTGAAAAGCTACTGAAAGCTCCGGTAAGTAGTGCACTGAATTGACGAAAACGAAAGTAGGCGTTGGAAAAACAAAAATACTTTCATTTTTTTGGCGGTTTTTTTTTTTATAACGTTTATAAATGTTGTAAAGTAACTCTGCAATCAACTCTGCAACAGGCAACGAAGACAATGCAACTATACCCAAGTACAATTTATACATGTACATCATCAAAAACGTCAACGAAGGCTGTGTTTATGAATACATGTCATGTTGTAGTAAAGAACTATTTTTAGATACAGGTGGGTTTTCCTGTAGTTCAAAATAAACCCATGATGCAGAAATTCCACCGGAGTTTTTGTTTTAGTACTATTATTACTTCTACCGACTGACTGTGGTTTTAGTGGGATCTGAGAAAAGTTTAATTACATGTAGTTCTTGTTCTGTTTGTTACATCTTTGTATCAAGTTTGGGATAAACTTGTTACCTTCTGACATTTACGTTCAGTCGATGACTGACACTTTTAACGGTTTTATATTTAACGTAAAAAAATATGGCAAGGAGGAAAATTGCTCTTACGAGCAATTTCTCTCCTTGCCACATTGTTGTCAAAAGCAGTCTCCTGCTAGAAGATGAAATGAAGTTGTCTTCAGGTGGTAAAATGTAAACATAACAACCCCAAAAGAACGGTTGATGGTTCCTGTGCTGTTGAAAACTTCTTTGATGGCAGAGTGACATGCAACGATGTTTTCCTATTCACCAGTAGCCTAAATCTGAAGCGCTAGTGTTTTTCTTCGGGTCATCTGAAACTTCAGCGATAGAGGTAAGATAATGATTTTAATTTAAGGCTGTCTTGACCTAGATTTTGACAAAAAATACTCAGTGGGGAAATTTGATTAGCCATTTAGCCTACTCGTGAACACAGGTGAAAGATAGATAAAAAATGCCATAAAGATGCTGTCATTGAAACTCGAACCCTCGACCTTGACATGTAAAGGTCGGCGCCTCTACCAACTGGGTCCACCGTGTGTAGTGACCCGTCAGAACTCAGTCGATTCCGTAACTTCATCCATCTGATCTGAAAATTTATTTCAAACTGATTCTTCTGAAAACATGATGATCCCATGTTCACTACATCATCATACTCCTTTGAGATATCTTGCAAACAGAAAATAATTTAAATCAAACCGGGGCTGTTAAGTTACCGTGCAGTCGTCGATTTTGATTCACTGTAAATACAGTACATTGTACTCATATTGTCTTACATATTAAGTTTCCTACTTTCTTTTTTCTATCTCCATTTTTTATCTCTAGGTATTATCGAACAGGACATGATATAGTTTGCTAGCTTACACTGTGTCAGTGTATGAAAGGAGTACATTAATATGATTTGGAATATACTTTAGATGACGCCAAGTCCAGGTACCGCGGTCGGTAGCGTGCAGGACCTAAAACAAGGTCGCTGGTTCGAATCCCCAGATCGGTGAATTCCCTTCAAATGATCGATTGAACAGGATTCATTCCCCTCCCATCGCTGATCATTTTTTCGACGATGGTAATGTGGGAAAGCAGCCATTGGCTTGGGAAGAGTATTGTGCGAAGTACAGGTAAAAGAAACTTCAGGAAAGCATCATGGATAGGTGCATTGGTGCATTTAACTGAAGTAATGTTGAAAACTGTCTTAAAAACTATACAGTCAATCAATTAATCTATCAATCAATACAATTATTTAGAGCACGCCAAAGCGGATTCGATTTTCTGCAAGCACTATGAACGAAGCAGGAGCAGTAAACATCATCGTTGCCTTTTGAAAACATCGCGAGGACAAGAAAAAATGCCGGTAACCATGATGTTTCCTACCCTTTGAAATACAAATACAATGTTTTAAACTGTATTCAACTTGTCTGCAACAAATGATTTCAATCTTGGACGGGTCTAAAGTTTGTCCTTTGGTTACGAGTTAGATAATTGAATTCGTAGGAGCAAGTCGGGGTGCATAGACCAGCCCCTTTGTTTAAAGATTTTTTTTTTCATGATTTCAACCGAGTTTTATCATTGAAGTATCAAAGTTCAATTATTTACAACGACATAGTGAAGCCTTGCTCTGTGAAAAAGGGGGTTTAATGCATCTAAAAAAAGTACCGACCCAGGTCAGCCTGCGCAGTCCGCGCAGGCTGACCTGGGTTGAAACCTTTTGCTTTTGTTAAACTTTCTGCATGTCCAAGGATTATTCTACCTCATGATTCAGTCGTTTGTTAGACAAATTGTGATGACTTCCTTGGTATAGAGCATTAAGGAGATGCATTAAGCCCCCTTTTGCCAGAGCGTGGCTCAGTTGTAATTTGCTCTGAATTCCAAACACAGTACAGCTCAACAGGTTTCTGACATCTGCCTTACCATAACTGTGTCTGGTATGTGATTTTCTTTTTGACAGTATCGAGCCAAATAGATAAAATGAACATTTAGAGTCAGTAAAACTGACCCACAGTAGGCAGATTTACGCCCAAACAAACATGTAGGAGATTTGTTGTCCGCAGATCAGATGGCACGTTCTGATCATAAGCTTCAATAACCGCAAAAACACATTATGTTGCCCTCCTCTGCTAAGATTTAATTATAGTCGAACTTTAATAAAGCAAGCATTTAAACCTTTTACCTCACAATCCCGAGTATTAAGGACCGTGACGAAGACTTTTGAAAACATTGTGGGAAAAGGAGAAAATGCTGGTAACCAGCATTTTCTCCTTTTCCCACATTGTTTTCTACCCTATAATATTAAAGACAACTTCTACAATTTGAGCCGCATCTAATTCGTCTGAAAATTCGTCTGTGGATGCTTTTGGTTTTGACATGTCTACAATTTTGTCACGTAGTAAAGAGTTATGGGAAACTCCGACTGTTCTCTCTCAGGATAGGTACTTTTCTTATGCAGGTACGTTTTAAATTCAACGTAATTTGCCCCCGCTTGAAATGCAAAATAATCGGTTTCATAACCCTTTTAAGGTGCTAAATGCTATTCTCTGAGCTTTTACGGACAGTGTAGATCAAGATCAGACTGCACAAAACGTGCAGTCTGATCTTGGATCTACACTGTCCGATAAGGAGATATTTTTTTCTCTCCGAAAAATAATTGTGGAATAACAAGTGTTGTTTAACTTATTTAACAGGATAAAGATTAATACAGGTTGCTTGTGAATAGAGGTGACCACTGAGACAGGTTTTATTGTCGTTGCCAAAGTATCCGTGTACTCTGTATAATCTTTCACGCCCTGCAAAGTCAAATGGCTAGCCAAACTGAGTACTTAGATTGTTGCGTAGGGGAAAGAGCTTTGAAAGAATTTACAGTTGCTGTTTTGTTTGAAGATAAAGAGAAATTGTAGGAATCAAGTTTGTACCACCGGGAACTTATCTGATATGACACATCGTCGTAGGGAAGGATGCAGCCACCGGGAAGCCAGGAAACCGGACGTAGCTGCTAAACCACGGGATGAATTTAAAGGAAATTTCAATTTTAGCTGTGCACTGTGAAAAGGGGGCTTTTTGCTATTGGTCAATTGGTCAAAGGGCCAATCTACCGTAGGATTCTGCCGTTTGTTAGACAAATGGATTTTATGGTCCATAGTTATGTGATGACTTGTTTGCTAGGGCTTATGATGCATCACAGAGATGCGTTAAATCCCCTTTTGCCAGAGCATGCCAGATCATTTGGCTTGCACAACGCGAAAAGGGACATTCGGACATTTGCGTAAAGTGTCGTCTCGGGTCAGCCTGCGCAGTCCGCGCAGGCTAATCCGAGACGGCACTTTACGACTACATTAGATTTTGTGCTACAGTAGACTTGCGCGTTACAGAAAATTATAAAAGAACGGAAACTGTAGTCTCGGATTAGTCTGCGCGGACTGCGCAGGCTGATCCGAGACGACACTTTACGCAAATGTCCGAATGTCCCTTTTCGCGTGTTGCAGGCCAATTAATTCTAAAACTCAAAATGTTGTGGTTTCAAAGTTCTCCTTCTCCAAAAGTCTCACCGTGTCAGACAGTGAAGATTCAAGATCAGACCATGCTTTCTGAGTAGTCTGATCTTTATCAAGACTGTCTTTAGAAGCATGCTAACCCTTTGCCACATAATCCTGTTTTAACGACCTTTAGCAAGAAGGCTTTCGAAAGTATTGTGGGTTCAGGAGAAAATCCTGGTAACAAGCGTTTTTCTCTTTTTCCCCCCACTGTTTTCTTCCTTTTCAAACACAAATCCCATTATTTGAGGCACGTTAAATTTGTCGTCTGCAAAAGCTCTTTCAAATGAGAAAATTCCAAACATTTGTACCCTTTACTAACAACAAATTTCAGGCTTTTCCTGATTGAAAACATCTGCAGATGACAAAGTTCATGCTTGTTTGAATTAGCCAGTACATTGATGAGGTAGAAAACCTATTGATGGACAACAGGGGAAAATGATGTTTTTTCAGCATTTTCTCCTTTTGCCTCATTTTTTTTTAGACGCCTTCTACCTTTAGACGCCTTCTACCAGGGGGGGGGGGGCGTTAAAATATGTGATTGTTTCGTAAAGAAGTAAGTTACGTTTAGAAGCCAAAGGGTTAACATTTTCGCTCTATGAAATAAGTCATGCTTAACAAAACGACAGAATGAAAGACTTATCCAAAGCGTTCACTGACGACAAAGTACACATAGCACATATGATGAGAACTTACATTAAAGGGGTGGAAAACATTGTGGGAAGAGGAGAAAATGCTGGTTACCAGCATTTTCTCCTCTTCCCATAATGTTTTCAAACACCATCTTCTTTGTGGTCTGACAAACATGGGATTGTGTGGAAAAGGGTTAAAATGCTGAACGAAACCAGTCATTAACCAGAACCTTCTTTTGTTTTTTTTTTAAATGCATTCAGTAAAAAGAAACAAATATTTTAGTACCAAAGCGAGCAGACGAAGATCAGACTCTACTGACGTGCAAGCTAATCTTGGGTCTACTATTGTCCCAAAATACAGCATGATATTTTTAAAGTTACAGAAAAGTGTGATTTACTCCTAAATGTCAACGATATTATCAAAACGGTTTTTCCGGCGGACGAGGAAGTTTATGTTGTCGCACATTTCATAAAACGTGTACAGTGTAGATTAAGACTTCAATCATTCATAAGGAAGTTATAAATATTGAAAGAATAGATCGGGTAAAATGCGTGTCTTAACTTAGGTGACGGATTTCAGTTCAAAATGCGTATGAATAGATTTGTGACGAACGTGAGTTCTATTTTTTTCACCTTTATATAGGTATATAAAATAACTTCGGTACCAAAGGAAAAAAAATTTTTTTTTCACACGGCATAGATTCAGATCAGACTGCACAGTGTTTGAAGTGTGATCATGGATTTATCTCCCTCTGCATGTTTTGTTGTTGAATTTTCATTCTGTTTTTGTCCTGGCTCAGGTTGGTAGTTTTTGTTCTCGTCATCAACACTAGTTTCGGGAGTCCTCTGTGGTAAAAGTGTGGGGATTGTAGGTCCTACTTGGAAACGTCATCATGGTCGGCCTTCGCGTGCGTCACTTGTCACGTTGGAGCATTAAAAGCATGTCTAGACGACAGTTCAAAAGTGGTAAAAATTATGTAATTCGTCTTTGATAAGGTTCAAAATAATATGCGAAAAAGAGAAAATTCCAATGACCTAAACAACATTTTCTTATTTTCCCTCAGTTTTCAGAGGTTGTCTCCATTAGGGCTCAGACCTTTGAATGTACATGTTTTCTAACTAGAAGGAATGTCACACAAACTCGTTGATCTATTATCTTGAATACATTTCGCGCACATGTCGGTGAAAGTTGTTGATTTACGGGTTTATACCGTATTGAACGACATTTTTATTGGCGAGAAGCAGCGACAGTTTTCTCCCTCTGGATCAGCACATTTCATGTACATAAGCTGTACATAGCTCTACTGTTCCTTGTAGATAAAAGACACAGACAAGAATAAATGTTATTTGTATATTTCATTACAAACCCGGAATAGGCCTATGAACTCTTTAATATTGGACCCGCTTTTATTTTCGCGCCTTACAACAATACTACTCTCTAGAAAGGAGAACGTCATAAATTTCAGGCTGAGAAATCTACTCGAATTTTGAGTAAATAGTGAACGATTTCTCGTTCTTTAGTCGTTACTCTACATGAATATCACAGAACTATAAAAAACATTTCATTCGCCCAACTTGAAGGCGAAAAAGAAGAAAGTGATAAACATGATTAATTTCGTAAATTATCCCAAGCTCGAAACACTGTTGTAAAATCAACGAGGCGAAAACTGGACGAAACGGCAACATTCTTAAAATAGTAACAATTCCACAGTCAAAATGATCAAAGTGCTGTTAGCATTTTGTATTCTGACGGGCGTTTAGGAAGTCCTGCACTGACCCTAGACCTGTGTCGACGTCAAAGGGGCGAGATTCAGATGTATCTGTGAATAGTGCAGACCAAGATCAGACTGGAACGTGCAGTCAGAAATTGATCTATACTACACTTTTTTAGTGATGGGCTATTTATTCAATTGGGGCGGAGATAAACTGACTTTTCCGTAAGAATCTTTGCAGGGATCTTTGTTTCAATCGGACAAAATATTGGGAAGGTCTAAAATTGTCGTCACTGACCAGACACCCCCCCCCCTTTTTTTTTGACATGTAGGGACATGTGTCTGAGACTTAAAATTACGAAAATCAGCGACTTTTGGCGGAATGAAACTCATCACAACTCGTTGGAACAACTCGACAATGTGTGACGGGAGGGGGGGGGTTTAGTAAGGATGTTGACCATAATCATCGGTTTAACAGAAACAAGCTTAAAACTAAATCATAATCGTACACGTGACGAATATGTATAGTAGCGAAAACTCACGTGCAATACCTAGTTTGGTATCATTATTTAAGTTTACAGATAACGATAAGGTAGCTTAGGATTAAAACCTTTACCACACAATCCCGTGTTTCCTGTTGACAATGTTGTGAGAAAAGGAAATCATGCTGGTAAACAGCATTTTCTTCTTTTCTCACAATGTTTTATATTCTTCAAAGAAACGTCTTATTATTTGACCAACATCTAATTTGATGTCTTCAAATGTAACTTAGACGATTTTAAAATTTTGTCGTCCGGTTTTTAAGAGTTGTATTGTGGCTAACATTGAGCAAGATCAGTATTTATCAGATATCTTACGATATTTGAAACTAATCGACTTTGAAATACTGACTGTTAAAAAAAATCTATTTCAAATGGACGACAATAGTCTAAAGATTGCATACAAAATTCTTCATGTAGATTCACAATACGGTTTTTAGAATGCTCAACAGCCGTGACGTTACAAATTAACTCTTTATCAAAATGACAAAGTTTAAGAATCACTCTTGCTCAAGGCATTTGCAGACGACAAGGTAAATTTGGCATAAATGACAGAAATTGTCTGTTAAAGGAAAGAGAGCATTGTGGAAAAAGGAGAAAATGCTGGTCACCAGCATTTCTTCCTTTTCTCACTGTGTTTCCGAAAGCTTTCTTCTTCAGGGTCGTTAAAACAGGGTTTTGTTTGGTAAAGGTTTAAGGTATGCTACGAGTCATACGATATACATGTACTTTGAGAGCTATCATTTCAGATTATCAGATTCCCAGTCTAGAAGATCTGTTTAGGTCTTCGAAATTCGAACAGATATCTAGTATTGTGTAAATATTGAATAAGACTAGTATCTTTTTATTTCTAAACTAAGTAGGTTTATTTGTTTTTTAAAGTGACAATAAAGTCCAAAAGTAAACAAAGCGGGTGTTTAAATGCATATGAATTTATATCATATCATTTAAAAGTATAGAAATTACTGTAAAGATGACAATCTGTCATTTTACAGTCAGTCCAAGTGTTAGTTGCTGACAGAAAAATTAATTTCAAAACTAGGTTAAAACCTGCCAGGTAGCTGTGTCTTTTGTTTACTTTTTGCATGATTTTAAAATTCTTTTTTTTTTCTGCCAGCGACTAACATATGACCCGACCACACGATAACAGACTGCTATCGCCACAATATTTTTGATACTTTTAATTGGTATGATTTAAATCTAAATGTATTATGACACCTGGTTTGATAGTTTTGCCTTTATACGTCCTTTAAATGTCTTGTCCATTTACTCAATATTTAATATGTACAGACATATAAAAATTACATGAAATAGTATATGGCCATTCTTACACTGTGACAGAATTACAAGAGACACGCGGTAAAAGACAGACGTGTAAACATAATTAATCTTTTCAATATTACTCAAGAATAAACATGTACATGTAGGTGAAGCCTTATTAATGTAACTAAGTGTTATGTTTTAAATAATGTTGGTCATTTTACCGTTGAAAGATTGGTAGCCAGCAGAGTAAATTTATTGGATACGACAAGCGCGCTGCTTTCAATTCAATGTGGCAAGTAAACTGGTGGAATTATTGACGGAACAGAAAATTTTTGTTCAAAAAATAAAGATCAGAATGAAAATTTACAAACTGAGCATTTTCAGTGCCTGGCTAGTTCAAATGATTAAAAAAAAAAAACAACAGAAAATCTATATTGCCTGAAAATTTCAGCAATAACAATTCAGAACCAAAACATCGAATCACTAAAGTCTACTCTCTGTTACAAGATAAGGTAGACCATGAGCAGTTCCATGTGGCGAAAGTGAGGGCATAGAAAGAAAATGTTGTACTGTGAAAGAAAGTATGGGTGGATGGGTTATGTACACTTTGTAAAAAGTTGTTTCATCCTGTATTATAGTATCTTACTTACAGTCTGACCTTTCAATTTACATAACCCTGACTATCTGGAAACACTCTGATAAAGGCTGTATTTCCCATGAATGGAAAAATTTCGTTACATATCAGTTGTCAAGGCAAACTGATATGTTCAGCACTGTTGTTTTTCCAAATGAACAATCGTGATATCTTCGTTTTCGAAAGAAGGGAAATATAACATTAGACCAGGGTTCCGATAAATTAGCCAATCAGCTCACAGTATTTGGTCTGTACATATCGTATAAACACTTTGTCATTACACGTGGTCTAAGTCAAGTAGACAAAAGCTTGTGAGTTGTCTATCTGATAAAGGCTAGATACTCGCTAACGCTCGTGTCTGTATCAGACAGACAACATCATTCCTTGTCTATCCTACACTTATGAATAAATCTAAAAGTAGATACATATTGCTTGCAGCTATATTTATCCTCGCTGGAGATGAAACCTTGTCTTTCCTTTAGTCATACAGTATGTAGATTATCGTATAACGTTAAACTTTTGCTTTATATCTTGTATGTTAAATGGTTAACTATCACATTTTGTGTTATTGAGTAACTATAAACCAGATAGGTTAATTGAGACCCTACTAAGTTATTATTGAAGTTATAAATACATATTGTTCAGATTATGGCCCTGGGGTCACCCCTGGGTGTAAACACGTTATATCATTTAGTTTTTTTTTTATCAGAACTTTACCATTTATGCCATTGAAAAAATGTTTTCTGTCTCGAAAGCTTTAGAAATCTTCCTGTCAAAGCACTTTTAGTAAGAGTTCATTGGTATCTGATTAGACCAGGTTGTATTCACTGATATCATTTTTGCATTTGAAAAAGATTTGACTTCTTAATTATTATTTTTTTTTTGCGGGGGGGGGTGGGGGGGGGGGGGAGGGGAAGGCGGCTGTTTTCCTTATAAAAGTTTTTCCCATACAGACTTATTGTTTCTTGTTATTTAATTTCTCTGTCAGTGTCATCTACGAGCATTATACATTTACTTAAAAGAAAGTGGAGCAAGACGGGGTCATCATGGCCCTCTTGTTATTCTAATTCTTCTTTCCGTATTCAATCGACACCGCAAAAACTACCATCCACTAATTTCTGTTGACAGTCCGGTTCTTTTAGAAATGTATGGAATGTAACAAAGAATTTAAGGGAGAGGCAGCTACAAATGTTTTCCTGTAAAAATCGGTCAACGATCATGTGTAAAAGTACAAACTAAAATACTGTGCAGGGATCCTTTTTGTGGTTGGCTCGTTTCTTTGTTTGTTAAGTGGTTAACAACGTTTTCAACAATATTTCAATTATATCGGCCCATGCTTTCCTAGAGTCTCCTTGACCAATAGTTCGCACGATATCATTTCCGAGCCACTTGCTGCTTTCCCAAATAACAATCGTTGAAATTCTTACTATGGTGTATGAGATAAGAAGCTAACTAAAACATGATGATAACATTTTGAAGAAAACGGCCAGTACAAATCTTTCGCAGCTAACTAAAAATTACAACTTTTCTCAAGTACAAAAGTACAGTTCCATATTAAGCGAAAAAAAGTTTGATCTTAGTTTTGCAAGAAGGCACGGATGATGTAAATATTAGATTACGGTCCATATTCATCAACCATTCTAAATTGCTTTCTTTGTCAAGGCCTAATTCCAACTTTTGAAAGTAACTCTATTTCTGATTGGCTAAACCATTTGTTTAAGCCAATTAGAAATTGAGTCAACTTCAAATTTAGAGAATTCTTGAGAACTAGACTAGGAACGCGAGTAAGAATTGTCGGTGAATAAGAGCCCACAATGCACAGCATGTGCAGCCATCTTATGTCCCCAGACAGAGACAGAGTTAATACTAGTCTGTAATATGCGGCTGTCACGGTATTTTTGTTATACCATGGCGACAGTTCATCATATTAACATGTTAGCAATTTCTGTTACATGTTTGCAGTGATCATAGACGTGTTGGGGTAACGACAATATACTTACCATGGCTGTCTATCGGAGAAGATCCAGAAATAATGATGGTAAATATCTTTTTGTCAATCATTTGGATTCCTATGATTAAATTCCTTACCAACAGTCCCGTGTTTTAACGACCCGTGAAGAAGGAGGCTTTTGAAAACATAGTGAAAGAAGAAGAAAATGTTAATAACCAGTATATTCGCCTTTTCCCACAATGTTTTATCCACCCTTTCAAAGGCAAAATCTCCATCATTTGAGCCTTATTTCAATTATCATCTGCAAGAGCTTTCATTAATACAGATAAATTGTCTAATAAGAAGGAGTTTAACTGCAGAGACATGAATGTACAGAACTACATGTTGATTGATTGTTGATCGTATGGTGTTTAACGCCGTTTTCAATATTTTTTTTTCAGTTATATCGCGGCGGCCAGTGCACCTATCTATGCTTTCCAGGGTTTCTATCACCAGTGCTTCACACAATGTTCTTATCAAGCCACTGGCTGCTTTCCTACATAATCATCGTCGAATGAATGATCAGCGGATCATAAATAAGGAATAAATCCTGTCGCAATGACTACCATCAATCCTCGGGAAGAAATTGGCCTAGCTGGAAATTCGAACCAGCGACCACATAACTACATGTAATTGTGTAATAAAAATGATACATAAAAGCCATTGACACTCGAACTTTGTACACAAAACCTTTGTATGACCCCACCTTTCTACCAATTTGTCAAATGAGGCGGACTTTATCAGTACGTAGCTCTATAGATACAGTTATATCAAACAGTGACGATTCAAAATAAGACTAATACTGACCAGTTGCCAAACAATCCGACAAAGTCCAGTATCTGCCAAGATGTAATTCTTGGACATTATCTTATTGAATAAGAAAGAATTTCCCATCAAAGGGTACAAGGATGTGACTTTGTTTCCCCCTCCCCTTTTGCTTTTCGCCAAGAATTAGACTTTCAAGAGTGGAATTTGCAGCACTTGATTTGATTTATTCCCTATTTTTGCATGTTTATAAGACGATTGCCCCCCCCCCCCCCCCCCCCCCATGGATTTTACAAAAATACCTAAACAAGTTCTTCTACTACTGTCATGGCGTCAAACCGGAAATGTTGGCGAACTACCTTCAACCAGTTGTGCTTCCGCGATAACAAAGATAACCAAGATACTCAGCAAATCGTATTTTAGAATTCAACTTTAATTTGTAGACCGCCGAATAAAGTGATACTTTCAGTTTATAAATAAAAGCCAAATACGTAAATGTGCCATGCTTTGTGAAAAGGGGGCTTAATGTGTCTTCGTGTTGCATTATACCAAGCAAGTCATCTCATGACCAAGGATCCATATAGTCCACTTTGTCGAACAATCGACTGGATCATGAGATAAACTGGTCCGTTAACATTAGGAAAATTGACCAATAGCGAAAAGTTTCTGTGCAGGTCAGCCTGTGCGGACTGCGCAGGCTAACCTTGGTCGATACTTTTCGCAGATGCATTAGGCCCCCTTTTCACAAGGGAGGCTCATTTAAGCGTCATTTGAAAGTTGTTCTTGTCCAGAATGTCTCAGCAAAGCGGATAGTGTATATAAAAGATGAGGCAGCACGTTTGTGCAGTGTGATCTTGATCTACACTCTTCCGTTAAGCAAATATAATTGTGAGAGGCGCTTTAAGGTTTAGTTTTTTTCTAATTACGAGGTGGAAATGTTATTTAAAGGGAGTTATGCAGATTCTTACAACCTCACCAAATTTAGAAAATATTTATCACTGAATTAAGTTAGTCAATAGCGGGCAAATTAAAAGTAAAAAAAGACCTAAACTAAGACATATTTTTATTGTATTTCCTGAAAGAGCCACGTAGCCTATTGATAGAGTTACCGAAAACGACCATCCCGTTATTTAAAGGCCAGAAATTGCATCTTTTTATTAAATGTAATCGTACAATCTATACGACTGAAAAGCAAAATATACATGTATCTAGATCTAGTTGAATTTATCAGTATATACGATAACGTGCTCTGGATATACTGCTGCACGTTGCCCTATGGACACTGGTCAATCAGCGAATACTGATAGATTGATTTGCTTTTCGACTGCGCGCTTGTAAGAAAGAGTTGATCCTAGTTTAATGTAAGTTTCAAAGAAATGCGATCTATATTAATATACTGCAAAGAAATTTCTAGCGATCTGGTTGGATAATATGCTCCGAGTATATATTGCTGTCCACTGGCAAGCTCTTACGAAAACCAGTTTCCCTGTGGTGAGCCCCGTCGACTTGACCTATATACTTGAACGCAAAATCCTAGATGGCGGCATCGATCGATACGAGAATGAATGAAAATGGTTAAATATATTAACGGATATTAATATTAATATACTGCAAAGAAATTTCTCGCGATCTGGTAGGATAATATGCTCCGAGTATATGTTGCTGTCCACTGGCAAGCTCTTACGAAAACCAGTTTCCCTGTGTGAGCCCCTTCGACCTGACCTATATACTTGAACGCAAAATCCTAGATGGCGGCATCGATCGATACGAGAATGAATGAAAATGGTTAAATATATTATCGTTTATTGATATTTATATATTGCAAAGAAATTTCTCGCGATCTGGTAGGATAATATGCTCCGAGTATATATTGCTGTCCACTGGCAAGCTCTTACGAAAACCAGTTTCCCTGTGTGAGCCCCTTCGACTTGACCTATATACTTGAATGCAAAATCCTAGATGGCGGCATCGATCGATATGAGAATGAATGAAAATGGTTACATATATTATCGTTTATTATTAATATTCAGTTCGGGGTGGAAACTAGCCAAACCTTTGTCACGTAAACAAACCGTGAAGCGACAAAAATGTCATAAATTGTAACGCTAAAGAAATAAACTAATGGTGGTTCGAAACAACTAATGGTCGTTTACTTTTGCCAACAAATCATAAAATAAATAGTTACTTACCCAGAGGTACGTTTCAATAAAAGGACGTCGAATCGCAGTGCACTAAACTGCACGTTTTACAGAGTTTTCAGTGACGTCAGTGTTCAATGACGATAGCGCTTAGTGTGTTATGGCACTCAGTTGTTTAAATCCATGTTTGAATAAGAATACATCGAATGTCTATCGCAATGATATCATCAAGTTTATGCACCAAACTGCACGTTCTACCAAGTTTTCATTGACGTTATTTCCCAGTGACATCACTTTTCATTGAATTGGGGCACTTAGAAGGGAAATTCTGTTTCGTCAGCGTACTTAATTCGTGATACCATAAAACAGGAAAATTTCGCTGAATACACGTTGGAATGGTAAAACTTTGCTGTATAATAAATTCGTTGTACGGTCAGGTGACAGGGGACATGGAAGCTTGTTCACGGCTATGACGAATCATGTCGCCCCGAGCCGAAGGGCAGGGGATATTGAAACTTGCCCACGGCTGTGGCGACATGATTCGCCACAGCCGTGAACAAGTTTCCATGTCCCCTGTCCCCTGACCGTACAACTAATAATGTAGACGTTTTACGAATAGTCTACGAACTTCCTGATGAACCCTCGTATTTCACAAAAAATTTGATTAACAGCGTAAAAACTAAATGGGCTCCCTTAGTTTTTTTTAGATTTGACTACTTGCTGTAGTTTACATTCTATATGTCTGCTTATACAAGAAAGACCTTGGACCATAGTCTACATTTATGGACTCGTGAATTCTGATTCCATTTTCAGACCCTAGCTACGTGATTGGCTGAGACAGAACGTCTCATCCAGTCAGATTGCTTGGAATTTAGAGTAAGAACATTTTGAAAACAAAAACCTTTAGTAATCTCCGTGCTATTATTTTAAGTCTTTTAAGTGTATGTCAGTTTAAGATTTTCAAATATCACATGTTTTTAAATGTTATCATTTGAATCATAATAAACTCCCATTTAGTTGATAAGAGAGAACGATCTTTTAATATACGCAACATAAAGAAGAGCATAGATTGATATCTGCGCGATAACTGTGTCTTTCGAGGGACGTCTGTTTATGAAGGAATCACTAGTCATCTGTTACATCCCAACAAATAACTCGAACAAAAAAAAAAACCGAACTAATACATTTGAGCCATGCTCTGTGAAAAGGGGGTTTAATGCAACAGCGAAAGGTATCGAACCAGGTCAGCCTGCGCAGTCCGCGCAGGCTGACCTTGACCGAGACTTTTAGCTATTGGTCAATTTTCTTTATGTCCAAGGCCCAATTAAGTCGGTTTTTTTAAAAAAAAGTGGCTATTATGGATCCATAATTATCTGATAGCTTGATTGGTATAAAGCATCACGGAGATACCTTAAGGCCCCCTTTGCCAGAGCATGACTCATTTTGAACGACATTACGTACATGTATCTAGAGCACAGAATGTAGGCATTAGAATCAGACCTCTTTGACAAAAAAAGTGCTTCCAAACTTTAAAAAACCTTGTATCTGAAGAACTCCAACACGTTTAACTCTTTAGCAGACGACCCTTGTAATTGGTTTAAAATGAAACCATTTGCAGACAACCACTTAAATCTAGCTCCAATGATGAGATTTGTCTTTGAAAGAGTAGAAAGCATTGTGGTTGAAAGCATTGCTGGTTACCATCATTTTCTCCTTTTTTCCAACAATTTTTCAAAAGTTTCTTTTGTTCGTTAAAACTCTGGATTATTTGGAACTGGCAGTTCGCAATTGAATACGACGAAGTATGGGAATATTGGAGGTAGAATCGTTGACCGTAACAATACCACGTATCCATGGATCAAAGGCACTTGTTTTTAAAAAAGTTTGCCCTCTATAGCCAAACATAATTATAGTAAATACAGAGGGCGAAGTTCGTTAGAAAAAAAGCGCCTGTGTGCTATGAATCGATACTTGTGAGCGATGTATGTATGGCTGACAGGTGGCCGCTTGGT
Organism: Hippopus hippopus; assembly: GCA_946811185.2. NCBI lineage: Eukaryota > Metazoa > Mollusca > Bivalvia > Cardiida > Cardiidae > Hippopus > Hippopus hippopus. Next base: position 37,466,658 of record OX328096.1, read on the forward strand.
CACTCGCTCTAGAGTGGGAGGATGTGGGTTTGTTTCCGGACCTGGTGATGTCAAGGACCACTGAAGAATTCCATGTCGCTCAGGAATTAGAACAATCTCACCATTGATAATTGTTTCGACGATAGTATTGTCGGAAAGCAGCCAGCAGTTTGGGAAGGATATTGTGCAAACTACTGCTAAAAGAAACTCAAGAAAAGCATGGGTGGGGTCACTGGCCGCCACGATATAATTGCAAGAATTTGATAACGAAGTAAAAACAAACGAATTGAAAAAAAAAAACTATCAAACAAACCTTTGCCAAACGATCCCGTATTTAATTACACTGTGGTAGAAACAGTTTAAAACAAGCAACTTTTCCTTTGCCCGCAACGTTTTCTGCCTTAACAGATGATTGCAGCACACTCTTACTAAACTTTAAATTTTGTTTGCAGATGCTCTTCGGTTATGAAGAGTCTGAAATTTGTCCTTTGGTAAGGAGTCACGGGAATAGACATGTTGATACGTATCGAAAAATGTCTGTTTTTGCCGCACAGTTTACAAAGGTTGTCTGCTACAAGACTTAAACAAGTCGTCTGCAGTTTGTATAGTTACGTATTATAAGCACGCTTTTAAAATCTCCCTGTAGATCTGACACACTTACAAAACAATCATATTTTTATGACTCTGGAGAAGAAAGCAGCGCTCTCGAAAAAGGGAGTTTAATACGTCTCCGTTAGGCATTGTACTGAGCAAGTCATCACAGAATTATGGACTCGTAAAATCCATGTAGTCTGACAATCGATCGGATCTTCAGGTAGACTTGGCCCTGGTCATGGAGAAAATTTATAAATAGCAAAATAGTATCGATCATGTCAGCCTGCGCGGACTGCGCAGGCTGACATTATCGATACTTTTTGCAGATTCATTAAACCCCCTTTTCACACAGCATGGCTAATTTATTATTCTAGATTCACTTGTCAGAAAATCAGTTCTTGAAATGCCTGTACTATTCAGAGATAAATCCAGTGCTTTCGGTTGATTTCTCGTCTGCAAATACTTTCAAAATGTAGTTTTCTAAATTTTTGTCGTCTGGTTAAGATTAAAACGGCCCGTTTCATTATATTTTTCTAAAAGGTCAGAAGCAAATAGAGGTGTTTTGACATAGATGAAATTTGAAACTGAGATGCCATGATAATATAATTGTAAGCACTTGTAAAGGTTCCGTTACGCATTGGTTGTTTCCCTTTGACACTGTTAGTTTTGTTTTGTTCGAGATGTTTGCGTTTGTAACAAAAAAAGGGTGTTATCTTACGTCTACAGTGGCATAAAGACCGGATTTCATTTAGATTTAGTTTTCGATAATACGTGGGCCATTAATTTAAACAACGTCGGCAACAGGAAATTCTCCCTTCGCTGGCAAGTGTATTATGTTTTTGAAGTTGATGCCGTGTTGAAGTGATTTTACCCTTAGGAATACAAAGCTTTTAGGTGCTGAGCATAAAGTAAGCTGCTTTGGGGGATAGTGTAGATCAAAATCAGACTGCACAAAACGTGCAGTCTGATCTTTGATCTACACTGTCTGATATATTGAGACTATTTGGCAGAATATCCTAGAAATCGGATAACTTGTGTTCCTTTTTCACTGGCTGAAAATGAACATTTTTATTTATACAGTGCTCTAAGGAATGACTTTAGACACAGAAGACAGACTGAAATGCGTAACGGCGGGACTCAGTTTATCTCAGGACGTAGAGCTGTGCAGATAAGTTTTGACTGGTACTGACGGATATGTACATGTTTGAAACGCCGGCGTTTCCCCTTGTCAACGATGACGGGGCCATGGATTTACGGTTGTCGCCCAAAACTGACGGTGATTTTCGTTTTTATATATGATTCAGACAAGAGTTGTTTTCAAAGATTTTATAACAATAGCTGCCTGTCCCTGAGATACAAAATGGAATTATGACTACTTTTTACTAGACTATCGGAGTATCTAAACTGTTTTTAAATTTTTACACTATGATTTTGTTTTAGTCATTGTATTCTTTTTCTTTTAAGATTGGCTACTAATTTCATTTCATACTTGTAGGACATTGTGTGTTTAATTTCCTTTTTATCACATAACCTCACTTTCTCCAGTGTAATTTACTCATAACGAATTTTCTTATTATATGATCTCCCTTGTTTTCAATGCAATATAACCATTACGAATTTTACTTACCTTACACACGTTTGAGATAAACATTGTGTGACGTTAGTTGTGACGTCATTTTATGCTCCTATCAGAGATTTAGTCTGGTTTTATTCATTGAAATTACGGTGTGTGCGCGTTTTGTTTTGCATATTCAGACATGTAATGCTATTTTTATGTGATAGATAGAATCTGACACTCGTTGGCTCGTTGAGTTAAGGTGCTTTTGTAAGCATTTTTAATCTTAAGATCAAAGAACATCGTAAGAAAAAAATTGTTTTGTGAATTTACACTGTCCATACTTTTATCAGTTTGTTTATAAGTACAAACAGCGCTAGCCTTTGTTTTTTAAAAGCATCAAAATCAAAGTATATATTTTTTCACTTCGAAGCGGTAGACAGTTTTTGACAGTATTTTGACCGCAACCTCATGTGGCGAGCAAGTGCTCTTTTTTCCACAACCGTGACGATGCAGTTCAAGAAAGTTATTGTAAATGTCATTGTGTGTCATTTGTGATGGTTTTTTAAATGCAAATAGAATCCCTGTGTGCTGATAAGTTAAGCTGTAACCAGATGACAAAAAGTTATACCTTTCTATATTGAAAATGTCTGCAGACGACAAATTAAACGTGGATTGTTTTATAATAGTTGTCTTTGATACGGTAGAAAACAATATGTGAAGGGGAAAAAAATAGCATTTTTTCCTTTTCTCGCAATGTTTTCAAAATTTTTCTTTCTCCAGGTCGTGAAAACATGGGATTGTTTGATAAATTGTTATTACGGTAAATATCGAAATTTTGACAAAAATCTTTGAATTACAACATTCTTGATTGTTTGTCTTCTTTCCCTTGTAGTAGGTCATGTCAGTAGCTGACTTTAGAAAACGGCCGTAACTATACATACTGATATTAACTATTGTATAACAACTTTATATGTGGACTGTACTGACCGGAAGCCAACTAAAACCTTTGAAAACGAGAATTTTTATTGGGAAAAATCGACATCACCCCCTTACCCAAGAAAATGGCTCTTAAAAACATGGTAAAAAAGGAGAAAATGCTTGTAACAACATTTCCTCCTTTTCCCACAATGTTTTCTAGCCTTTCAAAAGCAAATCCCATCTTTCAAATCACATCTGTTTTTTTTTTAATCCGCGAATGCTTTCAATTTTTACAAACTTTAAATTCTATTGTTATGTAAAGAGCTAAGTACAGAATCGAGTCCAAGTTTACACTGAAAAATGATCGCATATAATAAGTTTTTATTCAGTATCGTTTAGCTTTTGTCATGGTAGTGGTTTCTTTTAAACCATTATCAGTTAAAATCTTTAGACTTTTCACTTACAAATAACCTTGAGAAAACCTAATTAACCCTTTACCAAACAATCCCTGGTTTTTACGACCCCTAGATAGAAGGCTTTTGAAAACATTGTGGGAAAAGGAGAAAATGCTGGTAACCAGCATTTTCTCCTTTTCCCACAATGTTTTCTACCCTGCTGGAAACAAATTTCAATTTTTGAGTTACGTTTATTTTGTCGTCTGCAAGTGCCTTCAATTTGGACCAGTCTAAAATTTCGTCGTTTGGTAAAGAGTTAAAAAGAAACGTAGACTTATGCCATTGTAAAGGAATGTAATGATAAAAGGGTCAATCACTCAAAACAAAACAATTGCTTCTCTTTCAACAACCTTTTCAAAAGGATTTTCTTCTACGGAGAAGTGAAGTAGCATTTGAATATAAGGAGAAAGTTTTATCACGAACGGAAACGCATACTTAACCCCCCCTAAGGTCTATGTTCTCGAACAAGTGTTTTTTGCTGGCTGCCGCGAGTTACATAAAATATGTTACAGTTTACAGAACCACTCGTATCAAGTTTCACCCACATTTTCCGCGTAGCTGAATACGCTGGCGTTTGACCTACTTGTTCGTATTGATTTACTGGAATGAATAAACAATAATTAGCGATTGGTCAAAATTGTGGACATGTTTATTCGGCGAACCCATGTAGGCCTATTTTCGGGCACTTACATGACACCAATATTCATACTTTTCTTTTCATATTGAATAAAAAAAAACAATATTCATATTCCTGTACCTCTTACGCCGTCTGTCTTTTTGGGAGCTATTTCATGGTCTGAATCAAAGCCTGGTAGTTATGGAATAGATTTGAGAGGCGCTCTAAGAAAAATGGGGTATAATGTATCTTTGTAAATGCATTAGCCATAATACTAAGCATGTTAGTGCATGTCGGTCCATTTTGTCTAACAATCGGCAAAATCATAGGGTAGAATTGTCGTTTAAAATTCAGAAAATTCAGCAACTTAAAGTTTCAGACCATGAGAGCCTGTGCGGATTGCGCAGGCTCATCCAAATGGGTCCATACTTTTTCTAGAAGCATTAAACTACCTTTTATAGAGTAGGAATCATTGTGGAAACTGAAGAAAATGCTGGTTACCACTTTCCTCAAGGGCGTTAACCCTTTACCAAACAATCCCTTGTTTTCACGACCCTGGGAAGGAAGGCTTTTGAAAACATTGTGGGAAAAGGAGAAAATGCTGGTAACCAGCATTTTCTCCTTTTCCCACAATGTTTTCTACCCTGTCAGAGAGCTCAAGTTCATTTTGCACAATTTTGAATCTATTGTCTGCAGATGATTTGAAATAGAAACAGTCCAAAATTTGACATTTGGGAAAGAGTTAAACAAAGGGTAGTTTAGTAAAGAGTCTAACCAATATCACAGGCAAACTTACGGGCTTACCTTTAATAATACGACTGATAAATATTTGAAAGTCAAGAAATCAACTTTTATCGTTGCTATGGAAACATACTGATAACAGGATTGTTAAAAAAAAATTGCTCCTTTTCATAGATGTTTTCAAAAGCTTTGATGAAAATTTCAAGTACAGTTAAGAAACTTCGTTATTTGGCCTTTAAGCCTGATAGATTACACCTGAGTATAAATTTGCTTGTTTGAATTGTGTTTTCTGTGCACGAGAAGATCAACAGTTTATAATTTACAGCGTGTGCGTCCGTACCGTCTGATCTCGCCTACACTTCACTACCATAATCATGATTTCAGTCATAGATTCACCAGGTACGCTCGTATATCAATAAACTCAACGATATCTTAACGATATCTTTGTTTGTTGAACGTAACAAAATAAGTATGGTTGAAGAAGTGCTAGTTTTGACTGTTATCAAACTTTTGACCTGGGGGCAAGGGTGATGTGATAGTTCGGAATCTGAGAACAATGTAAGGTGCCTTTGCTTGTCCAGATTATGATTAGGACCGGTCTGCAGTTTGATCTGTGATGTTGACCAGCCGATATTCTGTGAAATATTTTTTTGCGAATCAGTCCTGAAACTGCAATGACTTACTTCTGTAATCCTGGCTACCTATGTTACTCTTTCATTGTCTTTGCTGTTCTTTGCAGTCTTATCTTGATCCATGCCGTCTGTTAGCGCCTCATTTTCGTTGATGGCAGGAAGGGATTTAAGGTCAAAATAGCAAGCTATTGTTTCGTGATATAGATGTTCACAATGTGTCAAGGATGGGCTTATACTTTGAACTCTGATAACCGACTTTGGATATGTGATAACCGTTCACCTTGCTTCCGAATACTTAAAGGAGGCTATTTAGATTCTTTTTTAATCAAATTAATCTTCAAAAATGTATTGAACATGAATTTGGTAAGGGAATAGCTTGCAAAGAATTAGGAAAGAGAAGTCTAATAGTAAAATTCTTCCGTATGGTATTTTTTTAACTGATAATAGTCTCTCAGGATTATTTTTAGAATTCGTGCCAGTATTTTTTTTTTTGTAAAGCATGATGGGAGTGTCATATTACCATTAACAGGCGCCGATTAATTGGGGTTGTTACCACTATTTTCTCCTTTTACCACAATGTTTTCAAAGGCTTTTTCCTCGTTAGAACACAAGATTGTATGGTTAATTGTCTTTCGTGTTCGTCTTCAGATTTAAAGATGACCAAAATAGACACGGGTTCCGAAGAGGGGGATAAGATTCTGCAGCTGATCCGGCAATCAAATTTCGACAACAACTTTACAGACAGATATTGGCAGATACAGCAGATAGAGGTTGTTCAAAATGACAGATTGTCAAAACACTACGATTGCTTCAAAAATGAGCTGAAATCTTTGGTAAGATTTTTGACATTTTCAGTGGTCAATAAAATAGAAAGGATATTCTCCGTCGGTACAAAAGATAAAAATAACGCAAATTCAAGGCAGGTTTTGTAAGAATATCTTCCAAATAAGCCGACAGTATAGATTCAAGATCAGACTGCACGTTTTGTGCGATCTGATCTTGATCTACACTGTCCGCAAGAGTAACTTCATCAGGATTCAACAATTTAAGGATTACCCCATACAGTGTCATATAAGTTAACAGAGAATTTTTCAGAAAAAAAAAAAAATCATATGTATTGTTATTTTAGTACTACATGTACTTTTGTTCAGAATATCCTGGGCGGACAGCGTACATCCAAGATCAGAGAGCACGTTTTGTGCAGCCTGATCTTGATTTATACTAGCCGGGGATTTGAATACTAAAGTAGTGATAAACACCATAAGTATTAAGCTGAAGTAATTAGATCTTTACCTCTCTCGAGTATTCAACTCATGACCCTCCGGAAACAAATTTGTAACATAAGACCTTCGAAATATCCGAGGAGATCTTAATCCGTTAGTCTCGTCTTATCAGGCAGCATAGGTTCAAGATCAGACTGCATGTTCATTGCAGTAAAATCTTGCAGTCTAATCTTGCATCAACACTGTCCGCAAAAGCGTACTGAGTCGAGCTTAGCAGCTTAAGGGGTAAAAGTGTTATATAGAATGAAAAGGGAAAGATTTATATGAGGGGGTGGGATTTAGTGCATCTCTGTCATTTATGAAACCCAGCAAGATGTAGAAAATTGACGTGACTGGCCTGCAACACGCGACATTTGCGTAAAGTGTCGTCTCGGATCAGCCTGCGCATTCCGCGCAGGCTAATCCGAGACGGCACTTTCCGTTTTTATGTAATTTTCTGTTTTGCGCAAGTGTACTGTAGCACAAAATCTAATGTAGTCGTAAAGTGCCGTCTCTGACTAGCCTGCGCGGACTGCGCAGGCTGATCCGACTTGACACTTTACGCAAATGTCCGAATGCCCCTTTTCGCATGTTGCAAGCCATATAATGTAAAGTTGTTTTGAACCTTTGCAACCTTTGCGTGGTTTTTGATAAGTGCGTCTTAGAATATCATTCATTGGTGCTTTGTTACTGTAATATCATCTGTAGGGACGGGGAGATAATGACCTTGAAGATATACTAGTGTTCACCGTGAAAACAGAAAAGACGTGCAAAGATATTTGCAGAGAAGGGTACAAAGTGGGATTACGGAAACGTCACGTGCTCGGTTATACAGGAAGTGGGATACACCTGGTCCGGAACTTCGACATTCTGTCCCGATACTTAACCTACCAACACTATGCGTCACCTGCGCATATCATAGTTTTCAAGGTTTGTTCAATATCGTTGCATCTTTCATCTCCTCTCCATCCCCCTTTTTTTTTCGCAGTCTAAGATTAATTTTGTCTGTCCGTCTGTCCATCGGTCTGTAGGCATGCACATGGATATATCTGTGTCGCAAGCTCCTTCGTCTCTTTTTATTTCTTGTGTTGGAATTTTGTACAACTTTGAACCGGAATAAGTATGTAGTGGTGTATGACGCAATTTTCGGATGTCTGTAATCTGTCCATAAACTTATATACGTGTATTTTGAACATGTATTAACTAGAGCTTGCATATGTGAACGATGCAATTTTGGGATATCTATTCGTAATGTCTCATATAAATTTGACAATTTGAGCAACAATTATCTAGAAACCAGTGCGTAGGACGCGATTTCCGGCTGTCTGCTTGTAATGTCTCCTTAAACATCGACAACTTAAGTTAAATACGCTAGGTTTCAGCAGTCGTCTTCTCTATCGAAGCACTTTCCCGGGGTATTAAATTGTTTCAAGTTTGGACAAGTCTGGTTTCTTATAATTACCACTTTTTGAATTCGACACGACCTGTGGTAGATCTAATTCTTGGTCTTTTTGTAAGTTTTAAACCCATTTTTTGTGTTCAGCGTTCAGTATTTACAGAGCACCATTGCCAAGTACTAATCTCAGTTAGATAAGTTTTAAAAGACTATAGCCTCTTGACCAACGATAAAAATTTAGATTTCTCCAAAATTAGTGCGAATCAAAATTGAAAAATATTTTTCTAAAATGTAGAACACATGGTGGGAAAAGGAGAAAATGTTTGTTACCAGCATTTTCTCCTTATCCTACAATGTTTTCAAAAGCGATCTTTTCCAGGGTCTTTAAAACTCGGGATTGTGTGGTAAAGAGATTAGGTAAGGCCCGGGTATTGAAAGATAGGTGTAGCTGTTATAATGGCACCTCAAGAATTATATAATTTCATATAAACTTGACCAAGCAATATCTTTTGAGTTTGACTTTCATTGAATTATGAGTATATAACACTGATTATATAACTAGTCTTTTTTCATTACAAAGACTGTTAGTAATTGCCTCCCTTAGGTGGACATTAACAATAACAGATTTTAACAATTATCTAAATTGAATTCAAAAGAAAAATTAGCAGTTAAAAATATGAAGAAATAATTTAATATCAGTTCTTTTCATGAACATTGGCGAGTTCTGATTTGCTGAATTTTTTTTTCATAGCTCCATGAAAAAAAAAATCACGTTGTGCCGGAACTACTTTTGCTGAAGGTTACTTTTGCGCGTCCTACACACTGCTGTGTTCATTTACTTTCGTTCTGTTGGTTAATTTTCAGTATTGGGGATCTGAAAACTACTTCCCTATTGTATTCTTGCGTCATACAAGTATGAGTGGAAGGGGCTTTAGAAACTCCAACGTTAGATTTAAAAATAAAGAAAATGAATGCAGTTTGAATTATTTCCGTGGGTGTATGTTGTCTGTAATATTAAATTATACGGAACCCCTAAAGTGACATGCTCGATTTTTTTTTAGTATGCAAATTTCTCAAATTATTTCGTTTTTACGAAATAATATTTCGTTTTAACGAAATAATATTTCGTTTTTACGAAATATTATTTCGTATTTACGAAATACTATTTCATTAAAACGAAATATTATTTCGTAAAAACGAAATTATTATTTCGTTTTTACGAAATAATTTTACCAGTTTGTATATTCAAAAAGGCCACGTAGCCTTGTATTCCATTATTGATCGTGTTAACGCCGATGTCATCATTATTCTATCTATATCTAGGCCAAAACATAATGGACCGTGCTCTGTGAAAAGGGTGCTTAAAGCATTTAAGAAAAGAATCGATCCGTGTCAGCTGGCGCAGTCCGCGCAGGCTGACATGGGCCGAAACTTTTCGAGTTCTTCAAATTTTCTGCATGTCAAGAAGCTATCGAGCTCATCATTCGATCGCACATAAGACAAAATGGATTTTATGGATCCATTACAAGGGCGGACCCAGGATTTTTTTTCGAGAGGGGGACCAGAATAGATCATTATATATGAGATATGCTCTGTGAAAAAAGGGCTTAATGCATTTGTGAAAAGTATCGACCCAGGCCAGCCTGCGCAGATTGGTAAAACTTTTCGCTATCAGTAAATTTTCAGTATGTCAAAGGACTAGAACTACCATATGATTCAGTAGACTGTTACAAAAAGTGGATAGATCTTCTATGGATCACCTGCTGTGATTCATTCATCAGATTTAAGAATTAGAATTTATGGCTCTCTTTCTTATCACTCGGGTGCAGGAATCACTACAGGCTCTTAATTGTGATGGTAGGGTACATGCAGAGTAGGGAAGTGGTTGATTGATTGATGCCGGGCTAAATAATTTTCAATCATAATGACGAATAGCACTTATTCATGTATTCTTAGCTTTCACTAGTAGCCGGATGCGGCTCTGATGTGCCTTGCCATAGAATTGAGACTCAAACAGCCCCGCCAGTGGGATTCTAACCCAGAACCTCTTTCTTATAAATACGGTGCCTTAACTCTTTACCAAACAACAAAATTTTAGACTTGTCCAAATTGAAAGCAAATGCAGACGACAAAATACTAGTAAATGTGATTGAAAAATTGAAACCTTGTGGGAAAAGGAGGAAATGCTGGTTACCAGCATTTTCTCCTTTTCCTACAATGTTTTCAGAAGGCGTCTTCCTCTGGGTCGTAAAAACCAGGTATTGTTTAGTAAAGGGTTAAGCTCCATATATAAAAGGACTCGTAATGTTCAGGCATCCACAAATGCGTCTTAAAAGATGGACAGATCAGCGTCGATGTATTTTCGAGTAGATAAGCAGCCTGTTGACTTTCATTCATTTTGTATAAAACTACAGATCTTTAATATAGTGCACATAATAAGCATTGCTATATCGAGAGCTTTAACCGCTTATTTAGCCGAGTGGTTGGGCTGTCCCACTTGAGAATGGGAGGTAGCGGGGTCGATCCCCTGCAAATCCATTTCTAAGACTAATATAATGGCCATAATAGCGCGTTCCTTACTTCTTTCCTTCTTTGCACTTGGAAAGACGGGATAATATTTCGACTGTCGCTTAAGTATCAGGGTAAGAGATTTGTAGAGTGATGATTAAGAGAGAGACAGAGAGACAGAGACAGACAGAGAGACAGACAGACAGACAGACAGACAGAGAGACTGACAGAGAGCTAAAGTAATATCACGGTGGTTAGCGATGCAACCATGTGTTTCCTAGCTTTCTCACACCAGTGCTGACAGAACTTTCTTTTCAAAGCTAAGAGAGGGAGACCAGATTCTTAAGAGATCGCCTCGGAGGTGGAGAACAGCGAGGGGTAACGTTAGTGTTTTCGTGCTCATACAAACAAATTCTAATATGGTAGTAATGGAATTCCTTCCTTGGTACTCAGGGTCTCTAGGACAGCACAACGACTGCCTCACCAGTGTTAGGATTATGGGACTTTTCAAGTGCTAGCTGGTGATGATAGCCCAGGAAAAATGTTTTGTGAACTATTGTCGTGAAAACACTGAAATAAAAGATTGATGCAACGTTAAATGCGAAGCAATCAGACATGATTGAGCCGTACTCTATGAAAAGGGGGCTTAATGCATCTTCGTGATCCATGGTACCAAGGAAGACATCAACTGATTATGCATCGGCGGATCAGCGGGCGGTCAGGGGGGTCCGGGACCCCCACCTCCTCTACAATTTTCAAAGTAACCGCTGTCTGCCTGAAATTTTTACCAAGTATGAAAGGGTCATACAAGTTCTAAATCTATGCCAAATATAAGTCAAATCCACAAAGAACTTCTTCTAACTAGCTGAACTGCGTTAGAGAATAATGTTTAAAGTTGTACGCAGTAGCAAATTTGAAACTGAGCCATGCTCTGACAAAAGGAGGCTAAATGAATCTCCGTGATCCATGACACCAAGCAAGCAATCACATACTGATGGATCCATACTAGATCTATCCACTTTATCTAACGGTAGACGGAATCATATGGTAGTTCTAGTCCTTTGACATACTGAAAATTTACTGATGGCGAAAAGTTTGGCCCAGGTCAGCCTACGTGGATTGCATTAAATACATATGCATTAAGCCCCTTTTTCACAGAGCATGTCTCATATATAATGATCTATTCTGGACCCTCTCTCGAAGAAAATCCTGAACCGCCCTTGTTACGGATCCATATCCATTTTGTCTTATGAGCGATCGAATGATAAGTTCCAGTAGCACTTTGACATGCAGAAAATTTGAAGATTTTAAAAAGTTTCGGCCCAGGTCAGCCTGCGCGGATTGCATTAAATGCATATGCATTAAGCCCCTTTTTCACAGGGCATTTCTCATATATAATGATCTATTCTGGACCCCCTCTCGAAAAAAAATCCTGGATCCGCCCTTGTTATGGATCCAATCCATTTTGTCTTATGAGCGATCGAATGATAAGTTCGAATAGCCCTTTGACATGCATAAAATTTGAAGATTTCGAAAAGTTTCGGCCCATGTCAGCCTGCGCGGACTGCGCTGGCCGACATTGGTCAATTCTTTTTTCAAATGCATTAAGCACCCTTTTCACAGAGCACGGTTCATTATGATTTCGCCTAGACAAAGATAGAATAATGATGATAGCGGCGTTAATACCAGTCAATAATGGAATTCAAGGCTACGTGGCCTTTTTGAATGGTAAAATTATTTCGTAAAAACGAAATAATTATTTCGTAATTACGAAATAATTTTACCAGTCTGTATATTCAATAAGGCCACGTAGCCTTGAATTCCATTATTGACTGGTGTTTACGCCGCTGTCATCATTTTTCCATCTATATCTAGGCAAAGACATACATAATGAACCGTGCTCATTGAAAAGGGTGCTTTTTGCATTTGAGAAAAAAATCGACACATACCAGCCGGCGCAGTCTGTGCAGGCTGACATGGGCCGATACTCTTTCAATATGATCTTCCAACTTTCTGCATGTCAAAGGGATATTCGAACTCATAATTCGGTCGCTCATAAGACAAAATGGATTTTTATGGATCCATATCAAGGGCGGATCCAGGATATTTTCCGAGGGGGGGGGTTCCAGAATAGATCATTATGTATGAGACATGCTCTGTGAAAAAGGCGCTTAATGCATTTGCGAAAAGTATCAACCCAGGCCAGCCTGCATGGATTGTGCAGGCTGACCTGGGCCGAAAGTGTTCGCTATCAGTAAATTTTCTGTATGTCAAAGGACTAGAACTACCATATGATTCCGTCGGCTGTTACAAAAAATGGATAGATCTACTATGGATCCATCAGTATGTGATTGCTTGCTTGGTGTCATGGATCAAGGAGATTCATTTAGCCTCCTTTTGTCAGAGCATGGCTTAATTTCAAATTTGCTACTGCGTACAACTTTAAACATTATTCCTTGACGCAGTTCAGCTAGTTAGAAGAAGGTCTTTGTGGATTTGACTTATGTCTTCGCATAGATCTAGAATTTGCATGACACTTTCATACTTGGTAAAAATATCAGGCAGACAGCGGTTACTTTGAAAATTGTAGAGGAGGTGGGGGTCCCGGACACCCCTGACCCCCCGCTGATCCGCCGATGCATAATCAGGTGATGTCTTGCTTGGTACCATGGATCACGAAGATGCATTAAGCCCCCTTTTCATAGAGTACGGCTCAATCATGTCTGACTACTTCGCGTTTAACGTCGCATCAATCTTTTATTTCAGTATTTTCAGGACAAAAGTTCACAAAACATTTTTCCTGGGCTATCATCACCAGTTAGCACTTGAAAAGTCCCATAATCCTAACACTGGTGAGGCAGTCGTTGTGCTGTCCTAGAGACCCTGAGTACCAAGGAAGGAATTCCATTACTACCATATTAGAATTTGTTTGTATGAGCACGAAAACACTAACGTTACCCCTCGCTGTTCTCAACCTCCGAGGCGGTTTCTAAAGAGGCTGGTCTCCCTCTCTTACCTTTGAAAAGAAAGTTCTGTCAGTACTGGTGTGAGAAAGCCAGGAAACACATGGTTGCATCGCTAACCACCGTGATATTACCTTAGCTCTCTGTCTGTCTGTCTCTCTGTCTGTCTCTGTCTCTCTGTCTCTCTGTCTCTCTCTCTCTCTCTCTCTCTCTTAATCATCACTCTACAAATCTCTTACCCTGATACTTAAGCGACAGTCGTAATGTTATCCCGTCTTTCCAAGTGCAAAGAAGGAAAGGAATAAGGAACGCGCTATTATTACCATTTCATTAGTCTTAAAAATGGATTTGCAGGGGATCGACCCCGCTACCTCCCATTCTCAAGTAGGACAGCCTAACCACCCGGCTAAAGAAGCGGTAAAAGCTCTCGAAATAGCAATGCTTTGGTGTGCACTATATTCTATACAAAAGCAATGAAAGTCAACAAGCTGCATATCTACTCGAAAATACATCGACGCTGATTTGTCCATCTTTAAGACGCATTTGTGGATGCCTGAACATTACGAGTCCACTTATATACGGAGGTTAAGGCACCATATTTATAACAAAGAGGTTCTGGGTTAGAATCCCACTGGCGGGGCTGTTTGAGCGTCAGTTCTTCGGCAAGGCACATCAGAGCCGCATCCGGCTACTGGTGAAACCTAAGAATACATGAATTAGTGCTATTCGTCATTATGATTGATAATTATTTAGCCTGTTATCAATCTATCAACCACTTCCGTACTCTACAAGTCCCCCACCTTCACAATTAAGAGCCTGTTGTGATTCCTGCACCCCAGTGATAAGAAAGAGAGCCATGAATTCTAAATATTAAATCTGAAAAATGATTCGGCTGGGAATCGGATCCTCAACCGTGCTCTAAACAAACTGAATATTGTAACTTACTTTTAATTATCAATGACAATTGTGCGTACACAATTCATAAACAGAAGAAATAACAGACGGACAGATAGACGAGGGACTGACTGACTGACTTTCTTACTGACCGACTGAATGAATAGATTTGAGTTTACCAGTCATATTACTTATGCTTGTCCCCTTTTGTCTAATGTACCGATATTAAGCTTATTTATTTGACATCGATTCTGGAAAAGCACAACTTAGGTCAATGACTCTAGATGATAGCTCCCTTGAAACAGAATCCAAATTCGAACATGGTGTAGGCAATTCAGGAATAAGACAGCTCAACTCGGAATTCAAATCTATAGCCTATGATGTGAGAGCCTGTAAATCAACCCTACAATGCAGCCCTATCGCAAGGCAGTCCAAGTGCCTCGACCCCGAGTCGAACCGAGGATGCCTGTATTTCAAATTATCAGATTATTTCGTATTTACGAAATAATTATTTCGTTTTTACGAAATACTATTTCGTTTTATCGAAATAATTATTTCGTAATTACGAAATACTATTTCGTAAAAACGAAATAATATTTCGTAAAAACGAAATATTATTTCGTAAATACGAAATATTATTTCGTAAAAACGAAATAACTTGAGAAATTTGCATATTAAAAAAAAGTCGAGCATGTCACTTTAGGGGTTCCGTAAAATTATAAGGAATGAAGAGAATTTTATTTTTTTTATGGAGGTGTGAAAAAAAAAAACCTAATCACACTTTTGTATGAAACCGCTTCGCAGTTTCATACAGTGTGATTAGGTTTTTTTTTCATACCTCCATGAAAAAAATGAAATTCTCTTCATTCCTTAAATATAAAAATAAATATTTCTTTTCATTAATTCGACCAAAAAAAATTATATTCTGTGAAAATGGGGCTTTATGCGTCTGCAAAAAGTATCGACCCAGGTCAGCTTGCGCAGTCCACGCAGGCTGACCTTGATCGAAACTTTTTGCTGTAGGTCAATTGTCTGCATGTCAGAGGGCCGGTTTACTTATGTTTTATAATGCAACGCGGAGATGCATTAAACGCCATGAACCCAGGGCGCCGCTCTCTTTTTTAAGCTGTCCTACAAACATTACCCATGTCTTACTTATATACAGGTTTGTCAAGCATTATACATTTGAGCCAGGGCGTTAAGTAAGATGATAGATAGATAGATTTTATTGAAGTATGTAAGTACACGTATCTCGTCATATACAATAACAATGATAAATATTTATGTATTGATCCGAAAGTATAGAGCAGCATATCGAAATGACTTCACACTTATCACAGTAGTGGAGAGTCAATTTGATAACTTAAGGAAGTAATGAATTCTTCCTTTTCACCCTTCCAGCTCGTACCCGGTGTCCCCATATAGCGACAGATTTATTTTTAGACGATGGAGTAATATCGCGGTAGTTTTGCTTTCCAGTGAAAATAGCTGACAAATGAAATGCCATAACTAACACTAGGCAAGAGAAATCTGGGACAAAGTTTGATTGGCTTACCAGAGGACTTGATGTCTCAATTTGGCCATAAAAGAAGGAGTGTATTATCTAGCTTGTATAGCACCCAATATGTAGAGACAGTTAGTTTTGATAATCATACACCAATTTCATATGCGCTGTAACCCCTTATGATCGTATACTATTGGCCCATTTACCAAACAGTCCCGTTTTTTAACGACCTTGATAGAGACAGTTTTTGAAAACTTTGTGGGACAAGGAAAAAATGTTGCTATCCAGCATTTCTTTCCTTTTCTCACATTTTTTTCTGCCCCTGCAAAGTCATATTACGTCATTTGAGTTCACATTTCATTTGTTGTCTGCATATCGTCGGTGTACTTCCAAAACCTTGTAACTACAGCTTGTTACAAGCTGTAGTTACGAGGTTTTGGAAGTAAACCGACGATATGCTTTCAAACTCGACAAGTATAACATCCAGCCGCTTGGAATAGCATAAAGTTCGACGTATATATTTTGGGCAGGGGCTGACATATAGTTTCGGTGTCCCAACTTGGAAATTATTTTCACTTAAAATAACTTTATTAATCGTGGATTGAGATTTCGTTTATTGAGATATCACAGTGATTCTTATTCTTCCTGCAGGCTTTCTTAGGAAAAGCTAAACCAATTGTTCCACGGCTTCACAAAGACGACGATTTCGTTGCACCATGGACTGGGTTTGATTGTCACACATCTGCAAGAAAAATAGAACCAGATATGCACATATGTGAGGCGCTAAATTGTAGTTATGTAAGTATAGCTGATCACCATAATCCAGGCTTTCAGTAGGTTTATTGAAAAACATGTTGCGAAAATTGAAGGGTTTGTGATGCAATCTAAGGCAGGCTTTTAGAACCTGTAAGTTATGTCTCACGTGATTTGCAGAAAAGAACAATGATAACACTTTTCTTGAATCTTTTCAGTGCCAAAGAAATGAACTTTATCCCTCTCCACACCTGTAAATACATTCTACTGAACCTAAAAAGACTTCTATTTCATAGGTTTGACTGCAGGCGGACGGTAGGAAACAAAGATTAGACTTCACGTTTTGTGTATTCTGATCTTGATCTATGCCGTTTGCGAAAGTATCTGTTTCCCCTTTGGCGCCATAAGCGTTATCCAGAGTAGATGTACAGACAAGAATTCGCGTACCAGTATGATCCATAACTTGAAATAGAGGTGCATGTACGAAAGAATTTTTACATGTTTATTTCAGGTTTATTTCTATGAGTATGACGACATGTCATCAAATACAGTGAAGTATCCACGACAAATACTGCCATATGCCGTCTTGCATTTGACGAAGAAATATTCGTTAGGTACTGAAACACCATTTTTGGCAGTTGGAAGACGTGAAAAATATTCCAATATCGAAGTGATGGGAGAAACCAGAAGGGGGTTTAGGTTTACATATTCCGAATCTGACAAAAGAAATAAGCATCTTTATACTCATCACAGAAATACTAAAGAACTGGTTAAAACGTCACTTAAGGAACAGCTTTTAGAAATGAGAACCAAGGGTGACATTAAGTCTACACCACCAATATTGAAGAAAAGTGTTGAAGATGTTCAAAATTGTGAAATTTATAATACTGCTGATGAACAAGAAGAAAGTCCAGTTTTGCTAAAATGTGATGTGAATACTTTCAGTTTCAATGGGAAGACTTATAGCTTACCACTAAAAGAGAAAGATCCGAATAGAACATTACAATCAGATCAAAATAATTGGTCTGACAATCCATATTCTAGACCCAACTGTAGAACTAGTCGTTGGAAAGTACATCGTCTTCCTCTTCATATGAAACCTTTCGTATCTTTGAAACGGTTGCGGTCAGATCTGAAATCATTTAGGAAAAAGAATCTTATCACAATTCGCAAGGATACAGTGATTCGAAAGCTTCAAGTTGTAGAAAAACATTCAGAAAATGAGACTTTAAGTGAATCGTGTGTACATGAAAGTGATAAAGTTACGCAAGGGACAATTGCAATGACTGGTGACTCAGTAGTTGATCCATGCGAACATGAATTGAATACTAATGGAATGGTTAAAAAATCTGCCAAAGACGAATCAAACGGATTGGACAAAAAAAATGAAAACAGCTTAGATAATCATCCAGAATCCGCCAGCGTTATAAAACCAAACGGTGCTATAAATATTTCTAAGAAGATGATTTCATGTTCCAAAAACGAAGACAGACAAAGTTTGACTTTGACTGACACAGTTAGAGAACCGTCGCAAGTAGGTAATAAACAAGATTGTAAAGCAGAAAGTGAAAGTGACAAAACAGATGCATCAAAAGCAGGCCTGCAGCCTGAAAATTCTAAAACATGCTCTAGCATGAAGGCAAGAAAACAGTTGCAAAACAGTAAAGATAGAAACAAAACAAAAACATTTAATCAAGAATTGATTGAGAAATGGGAATCACAAATCAAAATAGCTCCTATTCCAAATTCAAACAATGTTAGTCAACAACTGAACGAATTGCCCACGAATGATGTTGGATGTGAGGTTGATAAAAGAGTAGAATCTGAAATTATGGGAAGTGAATTGAGTGCTTGCGAATCAGTAGAAGAGAGAAAATTAAAATCAAATGGTATTGATAGCGGACTGAAGGTAGAGACATTGTCAGAAAGCCAAACGTGCAAATCAGAATCTTTAGATTTTAGCTTGGAGAGCGATTCAGAGAAACTTGAATTCGATACAACCTGCAAGAAAGATAGAATGTGTGATAAATCAAAATGTGACACAAGGCTTTCCAAGAAGTCTAAACGAAAAACAGATAGGCACAACACATCACAAGTAAGTAAGAACTGTACAGATGTAAACAGAAAATCAGTTGTGAAAAAGAGAAATATAAGGTCGAGTTCAAAAATTTCTGTACAGTCTGGATCAAGAAAGAAAAAGTCTAGTCGTGTTTTTAATAAAGAATCTGCATCGGTAAAAGATTCAGGTAATGAGAGTTTAAAGGTTAAGAAAAGAAAGAAATATAAGAATTCAACGTGTGTACCGCTTTTGGAATCGGAACTAGATCTTACAACTTCGACTTCTCCATTGTCATTACCACCGTCGCAGCCAACGGTTGCAAATTCCAGTACTGGTTCTTTTCAAATACAATCATCAGTGTCTAACCTAGATTTAGAAGGTATTTCGGGTGCAAAGAATTTGGAAATGGAAAATACTATAGTATTCGAATCAAAAGCAAAGGCGATAGCATTAGGTAAAAGTGAGCAACCTCAAACAGTTATGGACCTCTTTAAAGAACCTCTATGTAGGAAGTTAATAGAAAGAATTAAATCAAATGATCTAATGAAAAACGACGTTTTATTTTCATGTCAGTTTGGCATAAGCACACAGTCGACTCATACCAATGCTACATCTCCACCAGTAGGCGTTATAGCTCCTGCACAGCTAGACTTTTCTCCTACAGTTTCAGAAGCAAAAACATATGGCTTAAAAGAATTGCAAGTTCCCAATGAGATAACTTCAAGTGGTTTAGATTTCATACAGTCAAATCTTCCCTGTCATGTGTCGAAAAATTTTCAAACACGACAAGGATTACAAGAAGACTTGTCTAGTTCACAGACATCAGGGAAAACGATACTTACTAACAGTATGTCTAAAACTGACTCAAAACAAACTCCATTCAGGACGAATGGAAATCAGTGTATTACTGGATGCAACAGTAACGAACTTCATTGTGATTCATCATTGTTTAGGCGCGAATCTAAACTTACGTCGCACTGTACTGGATTAAATGCCACTGGATACTGTGATTTACCGAATCATACCAGCAAAATGAACAAAACAGTCATACAATCAACTGATGAATCAGACACCGATTCCGCCTGTGCAATGCTTACATCTCATTCAATGCGCTCTCAGACTCATCAATCACCTATAATTCAGACAAAAAAGGCATTTTTGTCCCAAATTTCAGACAGACAAGAACAATCCAAGTTTAATTTCAGTGCGGATGTTTGTAACTCTGTTGACGATAATGTGATTGCTCCGGAAAATCGTTTTCCTCTTCGAGAAATTGTTTCTTCTAGCTTTTCTGCTAGTAAGACATTAGACAAGAGTTCAAGCGTTATCGAAGAAAGTGAGAAGAGTACCGAATGTATCCCTCTTGCTTCTGAGGCTCTCAATAGGTACACTGACAGAGCTTATAGTTTTGAAAAGCCCATATCTAAGCCAGCAGGTCATTTACAATCAGAAAAGTGTCAAAAGCCTAAAGTTGTTTGTACGTCTGGCAAAGATCTTTCGAACAAATCACAGATTTACGACACAAAATCTAATTTACTGATTGACGCTGACATAGCAGCAAAACTGCAACGCGTTCTAAGAAAACATATTTCTGAAGTACAGAAAACTTATTTTCTTTCAAGACAACCAGCCTGGAAAACGGAAGTCATTTCTAAGCGTGAGACGAAACACAACTCGGTTAATCACAACACAAATTCTGATTTAACATGCACACCATCATGTTTGAATGTGTTTGAACATTACAAAACAACAAAGAATGAAGATATTGCCACAGTCAGCAACAGTATCGATAGCAACGAGTATAACTTGTATTTGCTAGCCAGTCAGTCTGTTAAAGATGTCAAAACTTTCCCGAAAACAATTGAAACTTGTAAAAAACCTAAATTGAAAACTCTTTATAATTGTACAGAAAATCATCAAGGTACTGCAAACATCAATGCTACGGTTGACGTGTTAGCAGAGCATTTAAATGACGGCTCTCAAGATACAGTAATTGGTGGAATACGATTATCACCGTTGGGACAAGACCCTTTATTTGAATACACCGAGGACTGTCAGACGAAAGAATCAAACTCTTCTTGTCCCTCGGATACTCCGCTATTTACAGAGATAGCAAACGATACTGAAAATACTGGGAGCAAAAGCAAATACAATGTTGTTAAAAATGATCTGTCAAAAAACACATCTGAGAAAGTGCTACTTGGTTATAATCAAGAAGTTGAAAAAGAAGAAAATGACATGCAGAAAGAGGTAAAAATAGATAAAATTCAACATGAATATCACATGGAAAGTTTGGACTCTCATAAAGATTTTGATGTTAATGCACCAAAATTTGACATAGGTGAATATATTACTACATTACCTATTGAAGGTATCACGTGTTCTGATGAAAATAAATTGCCTGGTTCTATGCAGGAAATTTGCATTAAAGATGGCGATTTTGAAGCAACGTTTAATAACGAAGATCAAATTCCATCACAAAACACAATTATAGATACTATAAAAGACCCGATGAATACTCAAAAAGAGGAATTGGAGGGAAATATGGATCGCAATTTACTTGAACAGGCTCACAGTAAAGGCTCGAGAATATTCGGCCGGATTCATAGATTAGGATATGTAAATGCAGTTGAAAACAAGAGGTCGCTATCTTCATGCAGAAATGCCGTCATAAATGCATTTCAAGACCTATCACAGACTTCAAAAGCTTTTAACAACACTGATTTACCGAGTAGTTCCGGAAGTTTTCGCCCTCAGCCTAACAAAACAAAGCAAAAGTCGTTGGATACTACCGTTCAAGAGACTGTGTCAAAACCGATAGAATCCTCTAGCCAAAGTACAAGTGATAGAAAAAATAATTGTAAAATAAAAGCAGATAACCATCTTCCACCGGTCACACCTAAAACAAAACCAGAAAAGGAATCTCGATCCATTGTACTGCCTGAAATTGCAGAAGAAAATGGACTAAAAATAGCTAACGTGTTAAAGAATGAACACCAGGGGGGAATGATATGTGAAAGGAACTTGGAATCGGAAGACTGTCATAGTGACAAATTTACATCAGATGAAGCGTTCTCCAGAGTGTATACACACAGCAATATATGTGAAGCAAACGCACAGTTTGACAACGGCACAGGAAATAGCAAACAATTACAACAGAGGGAATACAGTGAAATGCATTCACAGATCAAGAAGGAAGCATTGTTTCTTGAAGTGTTTCGTATGTCTGATCAGGAAAATGAATCGTGTATTGCTACGAATGAAACGTCCAAAACCAATTTATATGAAATACCAGTTCGTAAAAGTATAGCCGAAGGCATCACATCACCAGAAGCACAGGACAATATTTCAATTTGTAAAAAAAGTAGCAACGCTCAGTCAGATAATCTGAATTCATCTGACACTATGAATAAGGAGACGGAAATGCAATTGCAAATATATCCATTTCAAACCGGTAATTTGAAAAAAATCACAACAGCAGTTTTTGCAAGAACGGGAAAGACTGGCTTGCTGAACAGAGATGTGACGGAAAAAGGCAATTTATTTGACACAAAGCCTGACATCCGAACAACGAGGGCAAAATTATCGAATATGATTATCAACCATGGCAAAATTAAACATAGCAGTATGGAAAATCCGGAACCTGATTCTTGTATACAGGAGGCACTCGAATCAAGACCCAGAAATTTATCTGAACTTGAGAGAAATAGCAAAGCTCCTGCTTTAGGCATAGAAAATAATAAATCAAGAATCTGTGATGATACAGAAGCGGATTGCTCACTGAATAATGCAACGTCTGTTGTAGCGAGACCTAAAAAAATTACGACCATAACTTGCCAAAATGATGATGAATGCACACCAGAAAAGAATCGGACTGCATCAAAGAATGCTTTTGTACATGAACCTGGCCCGAATTGCTCAGAAATTGGATTAAAGGAAAAAGAGAAGAGTGTAGTACTTAAATCACGTATAACATCCATAAATGATACCCAATATAGAAGTTTACATTGCAGTTTTGCAAATGAGCAATCGTTCATGAATGACAGTGACAGAAAAAGTCGTCCGGTATACATACGACAGATTCCGTCCAAATCCCCAACTCATGAAACACCCTCCCATATAAAGGTTGATAACTTGTTGTTAAATTGTAGAATCCCGATTATTAGCGAAAGGGGCACTAAACTGTACGAAGACTTTGGCAAATGTGGTAGTTTTGGTCATGAAAATGAAATAAGAACTAAAGCAGTTGAAGAAAAAAATACTTTTGAGCATGAATTTGACACTAAAATAGCCCCAGAGGATCACATAGCACATTCTATCAATAATCGTGAACATACTGCAAAGCAAACACAAATTACTTCAAAAAAGACAAAATCTAGTGAATCTTCGAATCCTGAAAACGAAAACAATGAACACCATACGGGGAGAAGTAGGTTTTTACACAACAGCAGTATGTCATCCACTGCTACAGATTTACTTAGCCAATCTAATTTCATTTCATGTCAAGCGCAAGCACATTCAAGCCACGAAAAACAACAAAACAATTCTACAGGAAGTTTCAAACGATTCCCAAACATGCATGGGATAACCGGATACTACAGCTGGCATAGAAGATACCAAACGTCCTCAAAAATGTTTAGACCAGAGAGAAGGTTTTCAACAAGAAGAGGATTACCTCAGACTGAAGAAGAACAGAAGGAATGGAAAATGTTCAAAGAGCGGGAACGAATACGTTTACAGATTGAACAAGCTGTGAAAGATTACCGGCGGACTTTTGAAAATACGGAAGATGACTTAATGGGAGACGGAAAAGTTTCAAAATACTTACAATCGCTTAGCGAAAAGCTTGGACATATTCAAAGCAAACGGAATTTATTCATTCAGCCTGAACAAAACAGACGTACCCGTTGTTATGACGACAGGGGGAGAGATCCAGAACTGGAGCTCAAAGAAGAAACTACCAAATCGTTTGTCTATCGACAACAAAACGAAACCCCAGCTGGTTCAAGATGGACAGAACATCAGAAAAAAATTGAACAGCCCCACCTGATACAGAAAATACT
The DNA here is from genome assembly GCA_946811185.2 of Hippopus hippopus. NCBI lineage: Eukaryota > Metazoa > Mollusca > Bivalvia > Cardiida > Cardiidae > Hippopus > Hippopus hippopus. The sequence continues at coordinate 37,490,553 of OX328096.1, forward strand.
ACAGGAATACTTCCAAATGCAATTTGAAAAAGTAACAGAGAAATTAAGACTTGATTTGACAGCAAAAATGGCAAAAGGAATCCAAACTAGACCTGCTACAAGCCAGCATGAGGTTTTTGACGAAGGCAGACGCTTTGGCCTTTCTAGGACTGTTCAGGATAAAAGTTGTTCAGAACGAACATGTACTTACCAGAACAGATTCTCTGCATCGGCTGGCCTCCAAAGTCAAGAACGGTTCTATACAAATGACTACCAATGCAACAAGTATTCTTCAAATAAATCTTGTACATCTCAATCACCTCAGTCGGAGAAACGAAAGTCTCCTCATTTAGAAAACCGATCCCGATCAAAGGATAAATACAGCGAGCGACATTATTCATCAGGAAATCATAGCAGCATTCATGCGGAGAAACACAAAAGAACATACTTAAAAAGTAACAAGAGATCTCGCTCAAGATCTGTTTCACCTTATAGAATTCATACAGGAAAACGACATAAAACAATTGAGAGAAGACAACACGGTCATGCAACGTATAGCCGATATTCACCTAGCTGTTATTCCAGGTCTAGATCCAGATCGTCAGAAAATAAGAGCCACAAATCACGATCCCCAGTTCTTAGACATAAAAGAAGATGTTCAAAATTTCACAGACGATCGAGGTCTCGGTCAACATCAAGGGAGACCCCACCTCGAAAGAAGATGAGAAACGGCTCAGATAACTGTTTTGATTTTGACAAGTATTATGGTATGAATAACTTGAATACGCATGTTAAAGAGAATGGACTAAAGGCAAAAAGTTTTTCGCACAGATACAATATTGATGATAAAAAGTCTTTCAATAAAAGCTATATGTCGACCGTCAGGTCAAAACGGGATGACGTTCAGGATGATAAGGCGTCAGATGAAGTTGAGCCATCGCTAAAACAAGATTTTAACTTTGATCAACAACAGCAAAGTAACAAATTTTCAAGAGGAAGAGATATCCGTCAAGACAAAATTCTGGAATGCAACGATAATTTGGTAGACCAGAGTAAATACTACGGTAAAACTTCAAACGAAAGTGACGACTTCTATTTCAGATGCGCCGAGAATGATAACCTACGAAAGTTAAACAATCGCTCCAGCAACTTGGATTATCGCAATGCAGACCAACAGTCGTGTCCAGATTTAAAATTAGATGAATCTTTCACCGATGATCAGTTTGATAGACGGTACTGCAAAAAAGATAGTAGGCATAAAGCCTACAGGTATGAAACAGATTTGTCCAATCGGAGGCACCACTTCGATTGAAGGCGAATCGACTCCAATATGGGTAGGTATATATATAATAACGATGATGACAGTGGTGACGAAAGGTCATCAATACCACCAACACCATATAGTAAGGGAAAAACTCTTCTAAACTTGACGAGAAATACTAGGGAGGGAAATAGCTGCTTTCTCAGAAACGATAAAGAGATCAATGATGATACTGCAGCTAGTTTGCATTCTAGTGCAAATGATCATCGAGCATTTGTTGAAGCCATACCTACATCTAGTCATAAATCACTACTGAAGTCATACCGCTCTTCTCCTCCCAAAATATCTGACTAAGAGTGTCCTTCACATTCACCTTGACCAACAAGCTGAATGCTTTAACGGTAGCAGTAAAGTCCGAAGCCACTCTTTTGTAGCTATGTATACATATTTATTTTATCATTGATGTAACATGACAAAACTTGTTTAGAATAAAGGAATGAAAATATGTGAAAAGAAGAAAATTATCTTGAAAATTTATTTGTATGTTTGTATTGGAGTTTAATGCCGTTTTAACAGCTTAGGTCATATCACGGCGGTCAGTGCACCTACGCGTGTGTTTCCTAGCTGTCTCACACCAGTACTCACATAACTTTCTTTCCAAGTCGCTGGCTACTTTTCTCGCATGCATCGAGGTGAGAGGCTTATTTTAAAAAAGGACTTTGGTATGAGAGTTTGATAGACTGTGTTCTTGGTGGGATCCAAAAGTATGCCATAGATCGAAATTCATTTATTACTTTAAATTTTGTATCAAGTTCAAACAGTTTAATCAAGTTTATGTGCTGAAAGTGTGGTAGCAGCGTAAAGTAGCTTCTCTCCAATGTAGGCAAACAACTGGCTCAATGTAGCCTTTTACTAACATTTTGCGCAATTGTTTTTTCATCCATTTACTTTAAGATATAAACTATTAAATTTCTCGACCAGAGGAGGGGGTTAAAAGCAACTTTATCAGAAAATATGCTCTTATCAATGAATATTGAGTGTTTCTTAGTTCATGTTAAACTTTCAAATATACCTAAGGTATTAGAGTAAAATTTATACCATTTGATAAGTCGAAGAATACAGTTTCATGACATACCAACTATGTAAGGTAACATTCAACAATAACGGTGGCTAGTGCGTTTCAAAGCATACATCGATTAATATCAAATGTTCAAAATGACGTCAATTTTTACGTCGGAGGGCATTCAGTCTGTTCATGAAATTCGCTTTCGTCGATCAGCATGATTTCTGGAATTATTAATGCATAAATTTCATGTGTTGTCTGAGGCTGGACTGTATGCACATTGTATTGGTTGCTTTGACTGTTGGTGGTTTAGTTGGGCTTGTCTTCTTGAGACAATAATAAAGAAATTGCAACAACTACAGGGAACAATATTTGCAGCTCTTTCCTTGGAGCAAAATTTTATGCCAGCACTTCTTGGTAAAGTACTACAGGTAATGCGGTTTCAGCAAGATTGTACAACACTACACACAGCCCATAGACTATTGATATAATTGGAAAGCAAGTCTGATCCAAGGGTGATTTTGAAAGCAGAGGGACCATCACCCTTCACTCACCGGACTTAAACCCTTCCGACTTTTCTGTGAGTTTATGAAGACAGTGTGCATAAAGTCTAGCCTCAGACAACAGGTGGCTTCAATATATCAAGAGATAGGACTGATCACACATCAAACATGCAGATTGATGAAGGCGAACTTCATGAAAGGACTTTATGTCCTGCGACGTAAAAATAGACTCCGTTTGTAACATTTGATGTTTATCAGTAGGTATGTTTTGAAAGGTGCTAGCTGCCTTTATTTTTTTATGTTACCTTACATACTGTGCATGTCATAAAACTGTATTCTTTAAGTTATTAAACGGTATGAATGTGATTGTAATACCTTTATTATTAACATACATTAGGCATATTTGAAATTGTAATATATATTATGTATAAACTTCTACCTAGCTTATATAACATACTGAGCAAAACAGCTAACCGAACACTTAACTAAGATATTACCAACGAAACTGACATTTTTTAAATCTATTGTTTTGTATGCCACAATCTTGTGGGCAGGTCCTATGCAGTACACACTATATCCAGCATGATCCACTTGTAATCATTCATTCATGGGGTTGGAGGTTCAAATCGGAGATTTACTTGAGATTCACGACGAGATGACGAGTTGCCTGTTCAATATTTTTTACTCTTTTTGATATTTCTGGCAGCGTGACGATTGAAATACCTGAAAATGATTAAAAACACTGTAAACATGTCGTGTATGACTCCTGTAGACCGCGGACGTTAGGTCTGTTTACTGTTTGGCGAGCTTTTAAAAAGATATTTTGGTTTTATCTTGGTTAAAGTATTATGTTCGTGGAAAAACTTTTGTTTTACATGTCTGTTGAACAGAACACTTATCATTTTAAAAAAGGGAATACGTTCAGTAGCTTTGATCTGCAAAAAGGACCGGCCGGATTCAGGTCCAATAAAAAATATTGCACACGACCTTGTCATATCGAGTTATCAGTAATACAAATGATTTCAGTAAAAAAAAATAAAAACATCAATTTGAATAACTTTTATTCTTAAACTACAGGAATTATATATTATTTCAGAAAAGTTGTAGATCTAGTGAATATGCATACTTACTGAGTAAATACGGTATCATGTACAAGTACAGAAAATTTTAGACATTAGTTATCATTATACTCTATTTCTATAACGTCCGACATGTAAGGTAACAACTTTATTTTAGACTAATAACACGATATTATTGTTATTGCATCAAAGAGCAGGCCAGTGAAATTACAGAACTGTGTACAGTCGTGAGGGACAAACCCAATTCAGAATTTGATTGGCCAGTCCAGCAGCACAGGCTTGATGTCTACATATCGATATTAAAAGAAAGGGTGTTAAATGACCATTGTATACAATGTGTCGCGATCGTTGGCTTATGCAATCACATTTCAGGTTGATATGGCGTTTTATTTCATGCTTTCCGGTAGGATATCGAGAAATAGCAGTGAAAATATTTTTCGATATTACACGGGTACGACCAGTGAAAATACCGATTTTCATGTTCTTTTTACCAAGGTAAATTGCGCGTGCCTCACAACCAAATGGAAATATGACGTCATTTACCTTACATTTCTCGCGCTTGACGTAATATTGTAATGCGTTGCTATGCGGGAGGGGTACGCCACGGGGAATAACGGAAAAGAACTGTACTAGATTTTGATAAAGCTCCTCCCAGAAAGGGTTAAAAGCATGAAATAAATAGAATATTTGTTTTTTTCGGTGAAAGATCGAATTTTATTTCATCTCGTGAACACCATCGGTAATATTTTCACTCGTGGCTGCGCCACTCGTGAAAATATTACCGTTGGTGTTCACGAGATGAAATAAATTTCGATCTTTCACCGAAAAAAACAAATATCCTCTATTTATTCCTTTTATTAAAATACGAGTACATCATTACACACGCACAATTGCTGACGTGCATGAAATGAAACAGACATCTCTCTCTCTCTCTCTCTCTCTCTCTCTTTCTTTCTCTCTCTCTGTCTCTCTCTCTAATTCATTTTCTTTTTGAAATAAATTTGCAATAGAAGACTGTAAATACTTCCTTGTGATATAGACAATGATAAATCTGAAGAAAAATGTATATGAAAACGATTTAGAAAAAGAACAAATTCACTCTTTTTGAAAGATTTCCTTTTTAGTACAAAGTTTTCATACGTGGTCTGATGCAAGACAAAACAGCCGTGTGCGGAAAGTAATGAGATAATCGCTGTAGTTCAGTTCTATTTTACGCCATTTCTACAAACTGTCAAACTTATAAGGTATCAAAGGGAGATAACTGTAGAGGGAATAAACCTCTCCGCTGTCGGAAATCGATCAAGCATTCCACGCTAAGGGGCGAAACATGTAATTTGCAGGAAGTGTATACCAGGATCCATACCATTCGTAAGAGCTTTGTTTGTCTTATTCTCAAGAAATTCCTATATTTGAAAGGAACACAACTTCTGATTGGCCAAACCAAATGGTTTGGCCAATCAGAAGTTGTGTTACTTTCTAAATCTAAAATTGGACTTGGAATGAAATTAAAAATGGTTGGTGAATACGGACCAAATTTAAAGGATAGAACAGCTTGATATTGGATGTACATTGTCGACATATCTCTGTAATCTGCTAAATAAATAAATACACAAATAAATAAAAATTTCCAGTCAAAAGTGAAAATCCAATTATTGCGATATTCTGACGGCGAAAGCGTTTAGATATCTACCATCATCACACGAATGACTTCAAAATAGTTTTGGTGAAAGCCTATTTAAGTTGACCCCCCAGGTCTTACTAACGTCTCACAATTCTTTTTTTTTTTTTCTATGAGTTCCGCAAAAAACAATCCTGATGTAACGACCGTGAGAAAGAGAGTTTTAAAAATATTATGGGAAAAAGGAAAAAATACTGGTAACCAGCATTTTCTCCATAACATACAATATTTTTTCTGCCCTTACAAAGACGTATTTCCTCATTTTCTCCACAATGGATTCGTCGTCTGCGAGCGCTTTCAGTAGGGACAAGTCTAAAATTTGGTTGTTTGTCACGGGGTTAAAAAAGTCTCATAATTTTAACATTTTATGTGTTTCCGAGACCCATTCGTTCATTCGGTAACTCATAAACCTACTGGTCCAAAAGTTGTTAGTTAAAAACCTGACTCGGTCATTTTTACGAGGATTGAAGTTTGAAGTCTAGTAAGGCATTGGGCAAAGCACAGCATGCCGAACCGTACCCAGTGCTGCTGAAACCCCAACAAAAAATGGATTAGTTGGTTTAGTTCTTTACCAAACGACAAACTTTTAAAGTTGTACAAATGAAAGGCATTTTAAGGCGAGAAAACAAAATGTTGCACAAATTTGGAATTTTTTCTTTGTAAGGGACTTAAAACATTGTGGGAAAAGGAGAAAATGATGATTACCAGTAGTTTCTCCTTTTCCTAAAATGTTTTCAAAAGTCCTTGTACTTGGGGGTCGTGAAAACTCGGGATTGTGTGGTAAAGGGTTAAGGTCTGATATGGATGGCTGAAATACTGAAAAAATCAATCAATCAATCTATCAATCAATCAATCAATTAATCAAAGTACTTTATTGAGCTCTAATCTTTACAATAAAAGATACAATACCTTTTACAATATAATATACGTGACTATGAGGGGTTTCTCTTTTCTTTTTTACAGTAGGGGTATACTGGATAACCAGTCTAAGACTTTTTTTTTTTTTGAGACACTATTCAGCATAAAGAACTACATGTATATTCTGCATCTTAAACATATTAAGAGACGGGCTACAGTCATAAAATACTTTTGAAAAAAAAAAATCATTAAAGCTTTGTGAACAACCATCAACATTATGCGCTTTGTGACAATGTTTTTTAGCCATGGCTTTCAGTAAATGAGAGAAATGTTACCATCTGCAAACGACCTTTCTCTGTTGCAGATCTCCTTTGAAAACATCGTAATAAAAAGGAGAAATCGCTCGACTTTTTGCGGACAGTGTAGATCACAGATCAGACTGCACAGAACGTGCAGTCTGATCTGTGATCTACACTGTCCGATAGGGGGAAGGTTTCCTCGAAAAAATAAGTTTGGAATGGCAACACTCAGGGTTTTACTATCGGCCTAAAAGTTTAGTTTTATTTAACTTATTTTGCAGGGTAAGGTTAAACAAAACTTAATGTGGGCTTTCAATAATTTATATGATGCATTGATAAATGTCTGCGCAATCAAACTATTAGTTACCCCTAACTGTTTGAACACACATACTTATATCGCCAGCACATGGAGCAAACGGGATTAGCTAGCTCTTTATTCACTCAATAAATCTGAGTTGAACACCACTGCGATTCGTATCAGTTTACAAAACCTTTACAATGAGATTGATCGATAAGAAGAGGCCGGATACTATCGTAAACTTGGAAGCCAATGTTGACAAACAAGTTTAAACAGCTGTCAGGAACAGTCATCGAGAGGTATCCTGTTTAAACATGATAAAATGCTGCTGTTTATTAGTTCCTTCACAGCCAAATGCAAAATACTTAAAAATTCTGTGGCCGGCGTAGATCAAGATCAGACTGTACAGAGCGTGCAGTCTGATCTTGGATCTACACCGTCCGCTTTGTGACACCAAATTATGACCAAAGTTATCACCAGATGTAATTTGAAATCTATTATCCGACCCCGGAAATAGTCGTATTTATTGACCAGGCATCGACTTGGAAGAGTTAACTCTTATCCTGCTAAATACGCGAAAGGAAACTTTCAAGCCGACAGTACAAAACCGCAATTTTGCTATTTCAAAGGTACATTGGGGTATAAAAATATCTCCTTAACGGACAGTGTTGATCCAAGATCAGACTGCACGTTCTGTGCAGTCTGATCTTGATCTACACTGTCCGCAAAAGGTCCTTGAGTCGCGCTTAGCAGTCTAGGGGTTAAATTAACTTGTTTATTCCTGTTGCATCTCTTATGATTTCCTAACCGATGTCCACACAGCCAATTTCCACACATAATTTGTACTAAAGGCTAAATGCCTTTGTTAACCCTTTACCAATTATCCGGACTTTTTACGACCTTGAGCGAAAAGGCTTTTTGAAAACAATGCGGGAAATGGAGAAAATGCTGGTAAACAGCATTATCTCTTTTTCCCACATTGTTTTCTGCCCTTGCAAAGACACGTATTGCAATTTGAGTAATATGTGATTTGTAAACTGCAATGCTTTAAATTTGGACATGCCGAACATTTTGTCGTTTGGTTAAGGGTCAGCTCCTCAGCGAACTATCCCGTGTTTTTACGAGCCTTTTAATGAATATATTTGAAATATTGTGGGCAAAGGAGAAAAATGCTGTTAACCAACATTTTCCCTTTTCCCATAATATATCTTATCATTAAGGATAGGGCACCCTAATGGGATTCGCGTAACATCGCCTTTCACCGCCGAAAAACGTACGGATTCGGCTAAGACTTGGGTAATCCGTAATCGATCGGCCGATAGACGCTGGTTCCCCGCATCGATTACGGATTACCCGAGTCTTAGCCGAATCCGTACGATTGTCGGCGATGAAAGGCGATGTTACACGAATCCCATTAGGGTGCCCTATCCTTAAAAAGATATATCTCACCGTTTGAGCCACATCTGATTTGTCGTCTGCAGATCTGCTCTTATTATCGAAAAGTCCTCTTTTTTGTCTGGTAAAGGATTAATGATACGGAAAAAATTATTGGATAGGAGAAACTGCTTGTTACAAGCAAATGCTTCTTTTCTACAGATGTTTTCAATAGAGTTATTTACTGCGTGAAGATAAAATCGCCCCTTTCCCTGTGGGTGGTCGAAACAGTGGAAAATTTGGTAAAAGGGTTTTGAAAAAGGCACTGATTATTTTAGATTTAGTACTGTTTGAATAGCGTGTTTATTTTACCTTATTGCAATCATCCTCAGTTCAGCTGAAAATCCGGGCTCGATCCCTATTGGCGGCGCTCATCTGGGGCTTTTGCATATCGTTGGCATGGTCTCTTCAGAGCCAAGGCATATGCCTGCATATCCATGGAAGACTAGAATAAATTTGCAATAGGGGTGGTATACTATTTGGAGCACTATTTCAAAGAGCATAATACATAATTCAACCAATCAAATTAATTAAGTTTATTGAATGGTGCTTCACGCTGCTTTCAACATTAATTAGTAATAATGACATTGACGACTCGCATATATGTATTTATGTATGTTCTGGGTATCACAAGTACTTGGCGGATCTCTGAGATTTGTTGCTGAACGACACTCCCACAACCAGTGCTGCTAGTGAGGTTCGAACCAGGGACGCAATCAAAGCATGTTCTGGTAGATATTCGAGAGTGTATTTCCAAGTTTTTGCCTTCTGATCCTAATTTACGTTTTCTGATAAAAGCAATCTTTACCGACACTATATGCGACCCATTTTAGGGAAAGAAGCACTTTCTTTTATCAAGCAATTTATCCTTCTCTCACAATATTTTCCAGGGCTTTCAACTATAGCGGCTCAGGAGCCGTATTCAAGAAGGAATGGGTGAAAAAAAAATCAGCTGGAGGTCTCGTAAATCCGTCATATATCGACATGGGTCTCCTAGATCGGTCCGGTATCGACAGAATTCTAAAATTATACCTCAGAGCACCGACTAAACTTAACCGACATTTTCAATCTAGAATTACTAGTACAACCCATATAATTGCAATTTCAAAATTGCTTTGTTCCAGAATGTCTCAGCAAAGCGGACAGTATAGATCAAAGATCGGACTGCACGTTTTGTGCAGTCTGATCTTTGATTTATACTGGCCGCAAAGGCAACTTAAGTTGTGACAGATATGTTAAGTGTAAAGTTTCCATGCCTTGGAAACCATATTTAAAACTAGAATTTTCTGACAATTTCAAAGCTGCCAGTTCGAGGCTATATCGATCTTATATTATCTTTGAACAGTTACATTACAAGAACAAAGCATGCTGGATTGAACATGATTTTTTTCTCTACTTTGGACAATGAAGTCTAATTGGGTTTTTTACTTCGACATATCATACTTCCATTTCGCAGTGTCGTTCCTTACATTGACGAGTTCAGAGATTGGAGACAAAGTGTTAGGCCCTGTTTCATGAAAAAACTTAAGTCTCTCATATCGCTCAAATCCGCTAACGGACTCAGTTTCTGACTTAGTTGAGTTCATTATTTTTGAGACGTGTTTCTCTAACATTAACAGACTTTAGTAGCGTTCACAAATCCTGAGTTGACACAACGTTTCAGACTCAACTCCGCAAAATAAACGGATTCATCTCAGTTAACATCCGTTATTTTGTTGAGTTATGTCTGAAAAAAATGTTGTTAAAGTCTGTTTATGTTAGTAAAATACGTCTCAAACAACGGACTCGACTTAAGACGAAAATGAGTACATCAGCAGATTTGAGCAAGATAAGAGACTATTTTTCTTTTTCGTGAAACCGGACCTTGGGCTTTGATTTAAGCTTACCTGGAGGCAAAAATTTGAGACCTTTTCACTTTGATAGCAGTTGTAGGCGACAAATAACGGTGACATATCTGATGAAAATTTGTTTTGAAAGAGCTGAAAACATTGTGGGAAAGGGAGAAAATGCTATTTACCACCGAAAAATACGGGCTTGCCTGCTAGAGGGTTGAGTTGGGGAGTTACGAAGCTTTCAACATTATTTTTGTCAATATACCGGTTTCAGCTCAAACATCCCAATTACTCATATCTTTCCTTGATTTTTACCAGCAGGCTACAAGGCTTGGGCTCTACAAGGATTGGGCTCTGCAGTGCCTTGTCTGAGGAAACTCCAAAGTGACAAGCACAATGCACAGCAAATGATAAACAAAGCTGCCTCATTTTTCATGCACTGCGTTTGTGCAGCTAAAGCCTTTTGAAAAGAAAACTGAGTTATTGCATGTAAAGAAGCAATCATTCCTTTTTCCATTATTATTTCCATATTGTTGAAAACGGATACTTGCCTTCAATTTAGACGGGTGTAAATTTTTCTCTCTGATAGGTCTGACGTTATGTGCTAAACGTTTACACCTCTAAATATATTATTATAATTCCTTGTTTCGAATAGCAGTCCAGAACAGCATTTTAATTGATTTTATCGAGTGCAATTCAAAGATCAGACTGCACGGTGTTTGCAGTCTGACCTTGTGCCATACTGTCCCCGTAAGCACGATTATAGTGCTTAAAGGGCGACTGATCAAGTACAGCTGCAACGTCCTTTCATTTATTGAAAATATTCAATTTTCCACTGTATACATTACTATCTTTTATCAAACTTAACTAATTTCTGATTGTTAAGTATCCCTACTTTATTAGTTGTACGGTCAGGTGGCAGGGGACTTGGAAACTTGTTCACGGCTGTGGTGAATCATGTCGTCCCGAGCCGAAGGCGAGGTGGCGACATGATTCACCACAGCTGTGAACAAGTTTCCAAGTCCCCTGCCACCTGACCGTACAACGAATTTATTATACTGCAAAGTTTTACCATTCCAACGTGTATGAAGCGAAATTTACCTGTTTTTTGGTTTCAAAAATTGAGTACGCTGACGAAGTAGAATTTCCCTTCTGAGTGCCCCAATTCAATGAAAACTGACGTCATTGGGAACTGACGTCACTGAAACCTTGGTAAAACGTGCAGTTTGGCGCATAATCTTGATGTTAATCTTGATCGACGCCGCCATTTTGGATGTTGTGTTGAAAGTGTAGTCATGTATACAGGGCTCCCGTATGGTGGCATATTTCTGCCGCGAGATACGAGATAGCTATCATGATAATTTTACAAAACTATCGTGATAAAACAAAGTTTCCTGGAAATATTATCTAGATAATAAAAATTTTCACGATGAAAATATCGCGATAATTCTACCTGTTATCATGATTTTTTTTGCTTTCGTGCCCATAACTGACATTCACGGTATCTATAATTAGATACGGTTTCGGAATATCTTCGTCTACAACCTTATGAATTCTCCTTTTCCCTGAATTGTTTTAAAGTGTTCGTAGGAGGCTTTTCGAGTCGTCTTTGTGATTTTACAGGCTTCTGTCCATTTCGAGTCTTGTCAAAATTTACCAATTAAGCTACAAGTATTAATTTTTCGAACTTTTACTTACTGCAATCTTGTGAAGTCAAAAACTACCGAGTTCATCCAAATGATAAAATTTCTATTTATAGATATCGAGAAACAGGTAGAACTATCACGATAATTTTATCTTGCATGTCAGCTCCGTGCACGACTGAGAAATTTTGCTTTAAAATATTAAGTTTATCGTGATATTTTTTTCAGAAAACTTTTCACTATCTCGATAAAATTTCCAGGAAACTTTAATTTATCGCGATAGTTTTGTAAAATTATCATGATAGCTATCTCGTATCTCGTGGCAGAAATATGCCACCATACTCCCGAAAGGGAAACTGCTTTTACGTTGGTTTTGCCAGTGCACATGATATATATGTTCGGGGCAGATTATCCAATCAGATCACGAGAAATTTCTTTGCAGTATAATAATAAATACTGTAACCTGTAAAGGAAGAAATATCAGAGCGTAAAACAAATGGATAGACATGGTCAGCCAGGAAAAAAGAGCTGAAATATTAGAATTTTAAATATGATGCCATCAGAATATTTTACAAAGTTTTGATTAGTCCAGATCAAAGGTAGGATTGTAAGCTTTTATCCAGTCTGGGGCCTATTGACCGAACATTTAAAATTAAATCCTATTCCTAAATTTTAAATCGATAGATCTTACAGGCTGAGACAAAACGTCACAATCAATCAGGTTGGTAGCCCTGGAATCTAGAATTAGAATGGTTGAGTCACTTTTACAACACAATTCCGAACGGGTAATACGGAAATAACGTGGTTGACTAATACAGCACAACAGGTCCAAAAAAGCTCCCGTATCGTGCACAATGTGATCTACTCCAGTGATGTCAGGTAACTGCTCCAGCAACGACAGGTCTACAAAAGCTCCGGCATCCTGCTCAAGGTCGACGATATAAGTAATGCAAGGTCTATAACAGCCTCGGCATCATGCTTCATCTGAACTACTCAAGCAATGATAGGTGCGTAATAGCTTTGGTATCGTGCTTAATATTAACTACACCATCCATGACAGGTCCACAGCAGCTTTGGTATCATGCGACATTAAAACTACCTCTGTATAGACAGGTCTACAAAACTTTCCGGCATCTTGATCCTATTTTACTACTCTAGTTATAAAAGGTTCACAAGAGCTATGGTAAAGGCCACCATATCAACTACAATGGCAGGTAAAAAAAAAAGCTCTGGTATCGTATGCTTAATCAACTACTCCAAAAACCAGAGGTCCAAGAAAGCTCCGGTATCGTGCTTATTGTCAACTACTCCAGGAATGACAGGTTCCCAAAAGTCCCGGTATCTTGCTCAATATTAACTGCTCCAGCAGTAACGAGTCCCCCAAAGCTCCGGTTTCTTACTCCATATTAACTACTCCAACAACAACAAAAAAAAAAAAAGGTTTCTAAAGCTATGTTATCTTGCTCCATATTTACTTTTTCAGCAACACAGGTCAAAAAGCTCCGATATCTTACTCCATATTAACTACTCAAGCACGACAAGTATAAAAAAGCTCTAGTATCTTGTTCCATATTAACTACTTCAGCGATAACAGGTCCCCAAAAACTCTGGTATCTTGCTCCATATTAGTTTCTGCTCCAGCAGTTATAGGTCCCCAAAAGCTCCGGTTTCTTACTCTATATTAGCTTCTGCTAGCAATAATAGGTCCCAAAATGCTCCGGTATCTTACTCTATATTAGCTTCTGCTAGCAGTAATAGGTCTTCAAAGGCTCCGGTATCTTACTCCATATTAGCTTCTGCTAGCAGTAATAGGTCCCCAAAAGCTCCGGTTTCTTACTCTATATTAGCTTCTGCTAGCAATAATAGGTCCCACGATGCTCCGGTATCTTACTCTATATTAGCTTCTGCTAGCAGTAATAGGTCTCCAAAAGCTCCGGTATCTTACTCCATATTAGCTTCTGCAAGCAGTAATAGGTCCCCAAAAGCTCCGGTTTCTTACTCTATATTAGCTTCTGCTAGCAGTAATAGGTCCTAAAATGCTCTGGTATCTTACTCTATATTAGCTTCTGCTAGCAGTAATAGGTCTCCAAAAGCTCCGGTACCTTACTCAATATTAGCTTCTGCAAGCAGTAATAGGTCCCAAAAGCTCCGGAGTCTTACTCCATATTAGCTTTTACTAGCAGTAATAGGTCCCCAAAAGCTCCGGTATATTGCTCCATATTAGCTTCTACTAGAAGTTATAGGCCCCCAAAAGCTCCGGTATCTTGCTCCATATTAGCTTCTACTAGCAGCAGTAGGTCCCCAAAAGCTCCGGTATCTTACTCCATATTAGCTTTTACTAGCAGTAATAGGTCCCCAAACGCTCCGGAATCTTACTCCATATTAGCTTTTACTAGCAGTAATAGGTCCCCAAAACCTCCGGTATCTTGCTCCATATTAGCTTCTGCTAGCAGTAATACGTCCCCAAAACCTCCGGTATCTTGGTCCATATCAACTGCTCCAGCAATAAAAGGTCCCGAAAAGCTCCGGTATCTTGCTAAATATTTGCTACTTCAGTAATAACAGATCCCGAAAAGCTCAGCAATCTTGCTCCATATTGGCTACTCCAGCAATAAGAGGTCAACAAAAGCTCTGGTATCGTGTTTCAGATTTGCTACTCCAGCAATTACATGTACAGGTCCCCAAAACCTCCGGTTTCTCGCTTTATACTAACTAGTCCAGAAAAAACAGGTCAGCAAAAGCTCCGCAATCATTCTTTATAATTATTTCTTCAGCAATATCAGGTCTTCAAAAGCCCCGGTATCTTGCTCCATATTAACTTCTCAAGCAATAACGGTTCCACAAAAGCTCCAATATATTGACTGCTTTAGTAATTTTAGGTCTCAGAATCTGCATTTTTTACTCAATGTTCTTACTCCAGCACGACAGATAAAAAAAAAAGCATCGTGCCAATGGTTCTCTTCTCCAGTAATGACAACTCCACAAAGCTTCAGTATCGTGTTGATGGTCGACTGCTCCGGTAATGAAAGGTCCCCAAAAGCTTCGGTATCGAGCTTCGTGTTAGCTATACCCAGTACGACAGGTCCATGAAAGCTCTAGTATCGTGCTTATGGTCGACTGCTCCAGTAATGACAGGTGCCCGAAAGCTCCGGTATCGTGCTTCATATTAGCTACTCCAGCACGACAGTTCCCAAAAAGCTCCTGTATCGAGCTCCATATTAGCTACTTCAGTGCGACAGTTCCACAAAAGCTACGGTAACGTGCTTATTGTCGACTGCTCCAGTAATGACAGGTGCCCGAAAGCTCCGGTATCGTGCTTCATATTAGCTGCTCCAGCACGACAGTTCCCCAAAAGCTTCGGTATCGAGCTCCGTATTAGCCACTCCAGTGCGACAGTTCCACAAAAGCTACGGTAACGTGCTTATTGTCGACTGCTCCAGTAATGACAGGTCCTCAAAAGCTCCGGTATCGTGCTCCATGATTGCTACTCTAGCAATTACAGGTCCACAAAAGCTCCGGTATCGTGCTTATGGTCGACTGCTTCAGTAATGACCAGTCAAAAAAAAAAGCTCTGGTATCGTGCTCAAGGTCGACTTTTCAACCACTACAGGTCTACAAAAGCCCAGGTGTCGTGCTCCAAGTTAACAAGTACAGAAATGACAGGTCTACAAAAGCTCCGGTATCGTGCTCAAAATCGACTTTTTAAGCACCGCTGGTCCATAAGAGCCACGGTATCGTGTTTCAGGTTGATAAATCCTGAAATGACAGGTCCGCAAAATTGTGCGGAATCTAGTTCAAATATTTAGACGCTAACATGCTTATATTTACCCTTTAACATTCATCTATCGGACATTTTACATGTTATTTTTCTTTTGCATGTAACGTCTAAACGGGTTCCATTCAGTTATATGTGGCATATCCGATCTCTTTAAAAACGGTATTATTACCTAAGAGAACTCGGTTTACCTTTAGGAACAACTTTATGTGAAAATATTCAGCCGCTGTGTTAATACATAATGAGCAGATTCATTCAGAATTCAGTCAAATCACTTTCAAATGGGATTGTCAACGGAGCCGCCGCCATGATTTTCAGTTATGCAGACGGTTTCATAACAAACCAGAATTGACTACAGATCCTTTAACGAAATCTGCTTCAATAATCAAACTAGACCATGTCGAACAAAATTTCGTTCAAAATTAAAATTCGTTCTTTTCAAAAAAAGACATAATAGGGTTCTGTAAGTTGTATTACCCCATTTATTATGGTTCATTCGGAACGATTGCATCTCTTCCGCGGCAATTCATAACAAAACAGAGTCGTGTTGAATCGCAATTGTTTAAGCTCATTTAAGCTCATAAATAAGCAAGTTTTGTATAAGTATCCTTTTTCAATTGAGAAGTTATTTATTTAATCTTACTTCTGATGTATGATTTATTGAACAAGTTCAGTTAAAAGTATCCAAATTTGCTGTTCAAACAGCGACAAAATCGGAGTTTGCTAATGGAACCTATGAAGGAACCGATAAGACCCTAACACTACGGTCACAATGTGAAACTGCCGCTTGCCGATTTTTAGACATCGGTGGATTCTTAAAGTAACATGCCGCCGGCCGATTTTTTACAAATCGGTGCGAGTGGTCATAAATCACTGCCAGTAAAAGGCCGCCTGACGGGTTCCGGGCGGCGTCAGGCAGTTTCTTAAGTTCGAGGGGTGTGGGACGTCATCAGGGTGTCGGCCGGTGGCAGTTAAGTGACAGGCCGGCAGCCGTCAGATTTTACCTGCCACCGCCCGGCGACCTGGCGGACACCGGCCATTTACACCTGACACCGGCCGGCGATCGGGTGTTCGAACTGCCACCAGCCGGCGCCCGCCCGATAATCTGACGGCGGCAGGCTGGTTTACAGGGGATATATAAACCTAGATTGCTCTCGTATCCCTTCAAAGTGTTCATTATTATTATCAACTACAAGATAAATAGATCTAATTTTTAAGAAATTTTTCCTTCCACAAGTTGCCCGCTAAAGGCAGCGGCAAGGGGAAGGACAAGGCGCCAGCACCGAAGCGCAAGAGACCAGAGCCCAAGGCCCAGCAATACGCAAGTCTCGGGGTAGCTCTTGTGCTATTAGAATCGCCCTGACGACTATTTTGGATGGTGGATGGCCTCGGATTTATATTCAGGGGCCCGGGAGTCTGCACTCGGCAGATCGCCGTCCTGCCACCTACCAACACCGACAGTCGCCTCCCAGCTGCCTTTCAATCTCCGCCCTGCTGGCGGCAGATATTTTGAAATCGTACGGCGGCATGTCGGTAGCATAACGGCAGCAGGCCGCATGCTGGAGAGTGGCAGTTAGTTCCTATCGATCGCCGGCCGAAGTTTGAAGGCCCTGGAACCCCACGACCGAGTAAAAATCGCGCTGCAGCCCGTCTGCAGCTTGATAGCCACCGCGCGACTACGAAATGCGCCCGGTCGGCGCCCTGACGACAGGCACAATTGGAAAAAATCGGCCGGTGGCAGACAGAATTTTAACTTTTTCTTAAAACTTCAGCGGCGTCCTAGCGGCGTCTAAAATGCCGCCTGCCGCCTGCCGATTGTGCCTGCCACCGAGCTGCCACCGGCCGAATTTGAGTGAAAACTGGCAGTTACCACGCCGGCAGGCGGCATTTACTGATTTGTGACCGTACTATAAGTACACGATGAATGTCAAAATTAAAAATAATGTACGTTGGGGCTTATAAATAGGACTATGCGGAAGCGTGCTCCAGGTTAACTACTCCGGCACGATAGGTCCACAAGAGCCCCGACATCCACTCGTCACAACTCTGCTGATTCCGTTATTATATCTAACCTCGTCCGGTAAAGGAGGTTTCCATTTAAAATGCTGTCAGTCACATGATCGGCGCCCAGAAAAATCGATTGGCAACGACAACTACAACCACCATAGGGTTATTTACATCTATCAACCTGTCGGTGCAAATTGTCAATGGAATTGATAAACTACGTTAAAATGAATTCTCGGACCAATTTTTAACCGGAAATGTATTGATAAAGATTTCGATATAAATTGTGACTCGGGTTTTCCTTTTTAAATATAGAAGCCTTGTGACTTTAACCCTTAGGATGCTAAGCGTGACTCACTGACCTTTTGCGGACAGTGTAGATCAAGATCAGACTGCACAGAACGTGCAGTCTGATCTTGGATCTACACTGTCCGATAAGGAGATATTATTCTCCAAAACAAAAGTTTGAAATAGCAATATTTGGATTTTTACTGTCGAATTGAAAATTTCATTTTAGTTATTTAGCAGGTTAAAGATTAAGAACAGTTAAGCAGTCTACTTCCAGCGAAGAAATGCACCATGTAGGCGCTTATCATCCATTGCAATACGGCCCTCAACACGCGGAAAGGGGCATTCGGACGTTTGCGTAAAATGTTGTTCCGGATCAGCCTGCGCAGTCTGCGCAGACTAATCCTAGACGACTCTTTCCGATCTTGTGTGATTTTCTGTTACACGCAAGCCTACTGTAGGACAAAAGCAAATGTTGACGTAAAGTGCCGTCTCGGATTAGCCTGCGCGGACTGCGCAGGCTGATCCGAGACGACACTTTACGCAAATGTCCGAAAGCCCCTATTCGCGTGTTGAAGGCCAGTTATGTACAGCCGACAGATTGGATCAAGGGATCATCCGAGGTTTGCCGAATACCCAGATATTCATGCTGCAGTGAATTTACCGCAGCATGCTAGGTTAAAAAAAAATAAGAATCGTGCTCACGGTTAAATACTCGAACGCGACAGGTCCACAAAAGCTCCACTTTCGTTCTCAAGATTAACTTCTCCAGTACGACAAGTCATCGCAATGTCCGCGTTCTCGAGTTGTATTCAATTTGCTACCGTTCCTGTCGCAGTTCGGATTCTCGTTATTGAATAGCGTTCATAATCCACTCGTCAGAGTGTCGTCCTCGCCAATCACAACTAATGATCATTATGAATTCACTGTGGTACGAGGGGACCACTCGATAATTACCGCGAACCAGTCTGAAAAATGTCTCGCAGACGGGAAAGTTGTGCCAGAGAGTATCGGAATACAGATGTCTACCTTAAGTAATAGTTTTGCATTATTACTGGAGATTTCTTTGGTTGAAATCACAGATTATTTCTTGTTTTTTTTTTAACGAATATATGGAGGTTGGCTAACACGATATTTGTTTGTTGCATTATGAATTATAGGACTGTATTTGAAACACGTGCATGTGCATAAAATATTATTGTTAACCCTTTACCAGACGACGAAATTTTAGACTCATCCAAATTCAAAGAATTTGCAGACGACAAATGAAATGTTGTTCAAATTGATGAGATTTGTCTGA
This sequence comes from Hippopus hippopus, assembly GCA_946811185.2. Lineage (NCBI taxonomy): Eukaryota > Metazoa > Mollusca > Bivalvia > Cardiida > Cardiidae > Hippopus > Hippopus hippopus. Next base: position 37,509,847 of record OX328096.1, read on the forward strand.
AAAGGGACAAAAACACTGTTGGGAAAGGAGAAAATGCTGTTTATGACTGATAAAACCTCGTAAAACAGATTTAGATCTTACCTTTCTATCTCGAAAGTATTTGCAGACGACAGTTTCAAAGTGACTAAAATGTTGGAAGTTGACTTTGGAAGAGTAGAAAACGTTGTGAGAAAAGAAAATGCTGGTTACCTGCATCTACTATTCTCCTTTTTCCCCGCAATATTTTCAAAAGGCTTGTTAAGGTCCCTGGATCGAAAAAATACGAAACTGTTTACTAGAGGAATAAAAAAAAATCTAATTCAATTATTTGGAAGAATTAAAGCCTTGCAATCAGTTTCTATTCAGTTGTCATTAAAGTTATATATATTAGGTCAGACATATGTTATAACGAAACGGACATCTTATGCTTAGCGGATGTAATATACGTCTTGCAATCTGAAAGCCATTTCGGGGGCAGTGGTTCTCATTAAGTTTAGAAAACATATAGACTCGTCCAAAATTGAACCATTTGCAGACGACGACTAAGACTTTGCTTTAAAAATAAGATTTGTTTGATATAGGGTAGAAAATAATGTCGTTCAAAATGTTTCATTTTTCACGTGGTCTTTAAAATTCCGGCTTGTCTGGAAAAGAATTAAACTGCTTTGATAATTAAAATGGAAATCTTAAACCTTATTCAGCATAAATATAAGATATCACAATATTTTTCATCAATCAGGCCTCGGATGGAGTCACGGCCTTGTCGGTATTCGAACTTACAAACCCTGGCACACGGGACCTGCTTGTTACCACCCGGAACATGCTTTGTTCGGCCTTGGCACTTTGATACATGTACATATTAACAAAGAGTTTCCAAATGCAAGAAAGGATCGCAGGCAATCTTCACATTTTGTGAAGCAATCACTTTTGTCTATAATAACTAGATATGTAAAACACTGGTTTGTAATAACCAATGAAGCGACATATGCGAAAACAGGGGCTTCTGCAGACGGCATAGATTAAGATAGGGCTGCATAGAACCTACCAGAACCTACAGCCTGATCTTGATCTATGCCGTCTGCTTGTCTAGTCATACCTTTAAGATAAAAACCTGTCTGAATTTCAGCTGGATGTTTTCGAAAGCTTTCGAAAAACGTTGACTTTATTTGGTGCTGAAAGAGGTAATATTACAAATAGATATGCAGGTGTTTTGATTTTGGTCGGCACTGTTCGCAAAAGACCATCAAAAGTGTGTCTTCTACGAGTAATTGACAACTGAATTTTACAGTGACTTTAAAAGTAAGAATACGAATCATGCGCAGTAATAAATTAATGGTAGTTACGTACGTAAAACAAACTGCTATATCTATGATGAGGCTAATTATTGTGTGAAACCCTTCTATACTTCTGTGATTGGATCTACTGCCACTGTTCCCTGGCACAATTAAACCTTATTCCGAAGGAGCGCTGTGAATATCTAGACCCTTTATAAGTAAAAATGAGCATTCATAATGACAGATCAATGATACATGTATTTATATTAAGTCTTTTGTGAAACAGCCCTTTTTATGATTAGACTAAATGTTTGAAACCACGGTATACTTCCTTAAATTGATCCACTGTCACTGTTACTGTTACTCCGATGGACCTTCTAAATATGGAGTCACTTTGCAAGCCAAAGTAAGCATTCACAACGATAATCAATGATATTAGCACGAGTATTTTGTGAAACACTTATTTCTATGATTAATTATAGTGAGAAACACTGGTACAGTTCTATGAATGGATCCACAATTACCTTTTACTCGAGCACTTAACCTTATTACGAAGGACGTTCTAGATATCTAAATGGCTACAAATGACAAAATGAGCATGCACAAGGGTACTTTTTTAGTGAAACAAACACTTGTATCTGTGATTAGACTAAATGTGTGAAAATCTGGTAGATTTTCGTGAAAAGATCTGCTATTTACTCGCCGTAATTAGCCTCAACTTCGATGGATGTGCTAAATATCTGTAAAGGATCGGGGATAAACAAGACGAACGGTAATTCACCTTTCTTTATTTGTTGATGTTTTTGTTCTTGTGAGCTTTGCTGCTGAATAGAAAGAATGATTGGTTGACTGAATGGTGTGTTACGCTTTCAACATTATTTCTTTCATATCACTGTTACAACTCAAAAATTCATGTATGGCCCGGGGTTCAACAGTACTGGGCTTGAGCTCTGACAGGTCTTGCCCACGAATAAAAAGACAGCCTAACGTATAACCTACTGCAGAAGACACTGTTTGTCTGGAAGTCGACCACTGTCGAAAAAGTGTAGTAAAAGGAAAATTCGCAAATAACGAACATTTTCCCCGTTCATCACAATATTTTTGCGTGTTATTCATTTCGATTATCCCAGTTTTAAGAAGGAAAATTCGTCTAGGTCTGTACAAAACGACGAAATGTGAGATACGTTCAAAATCAAAGTATTAACAAACAACAAATTAATTGTGACACTAATGAAGAGATTTCATCTCTCAAATGGTAGCAAATACTGCGGGAAAAACGCCAAATAGCGGGTTACAAGCAATTTCCTCGTTTGCTCATAATGCTGTAGACTATAGTCTACTTTTTCAGAGTCGTTAATCCTTAGTAACCAGGACTTTCTACTTTTCCAACAATGTTTTCAACACCATTCAAAGACAAACCCTATTACTGGAACAAAATTTCAATTGTCGTCTGCAAATGCTTTCACTTTAGGTAAGTCTATCGGTAGCGTACAAGACATGAGAACAGGGGGTCGCTGGTTCGAATCTTCAGCTTAGCGAATTTCTGTCCGAAGATAAACGATTGGCTTTGGGACAAGATGCATTCCTGTCTCATCGCTTATCATTTTTTTTTTACTATGGTCATGTGAGAAAGCAACCAGAGGAAAGAATATTGTGGAGTATCGATAAAAGAAACTGCAGGAAACTGTGGACATGTGCACTGGCCTCTGCGATATAAATGAAATTAAACACCATAAAAAGGTAAAGAAGTCATCTAATTAAAGATCATTGAATAATTACTGTCGGTACGTGAAGTCAGTTTGATATGTACAAAGTGATATGAGGACGGCATCAACATGCATTTATTAGGTAAAATTAGACGGAGTAGATCTATGATCAGGCTACACATTCTAAATGAGCCAAGCTCTGGCAAAAGAATGCATCGTCGTAATGCGTTGTACGAAGCAAGTCATCATATACGAGTAATCATTGATCCAGAAAATCTGAACCATGCTCTGGTAAAAGGGGCCTTTTAACGCATCTGCGAAAAGTATCGATCCAGGTCAGCCTGCGCAGTCCGCGCAGGCTGACCTGGGCCGAAACTTTTCGTTATTGGTCAATTTTCTGTATGTCCAAGGACCACTCTTCCTCCAGATTCTGTCATTTATTGGACTGAGTGGATTTTATTGATCCCTAATTATGTGATGACTTGCTTGGTATAATTGTTCACGGAGATGCAGTAAGCCCTCTTTTGCCAGAGCATGGCTCATCTGTTTTGTCTAACTACAGGCTGAATCCTGAAGTAGACTGGTCTTGTGAAATGCAGAAACTTGACAAATAGCAAAAAGTTTCGACCCAGGTCAGCCTGCACGGACTGTGCAGGCTGACCTGGGTCGAAATCTTTTGCAGATATGTCAAACCCCATTTTCACAGAGCATGAACAATATAGTCTGATCTCGATCGACCTTGTCCACAAAAACAACAAAAATCTGCGCTTGAAACTGGAAGGATGAAACCAGTCCATTGCAAAGCAATCACAATTATTTACAGTTTTTTTTTTAAGTATTAACAGGAAAGGAGCGGTTGCTTGTCACTAGAAATTAGTGAGAATAGCAATCACGTCGAAATTGCCGAGGAAAACCTTCTTGTTAAATCATAAGTAAATGAAACGTGAAGTGTACATTATCTTCCGCTAGGTGGCATTTTTCAACTACAATTCAATCTGATTTGGGCATTCTGGGTACAGAACCAGGCTAATTTTCAAGATGGTAATCGGTGCTACGAATAAAGCACACGTTTAATTCAAACAATGCTAACTGGTTTGATTCATCCAGCCATGGCTAGCTAGCATTTCACCTATGCACCAGTCATTTATAAACACAGCCTCTTTAGGGCTGGGAGAAAGCCCCGATATAAGTACAGTATTGTGGGGACTGTTTTGCTGTTGTTGCTGTTGTGAAAGTCTGTGAAAAACACTGAACAAATCCCGGTTTTTCCCATGTCTATATTTAGAGATTAAATGCAAAGATTTGCAGTAAACAATTGTATTTTTGTAACATTATTTTTCCCGTTTACAGTTATTGCATTTTCAAGAACTTCAGAGCGAAAAACAGGCTTGATTTCTCAACAGACGTTTTATCATGAGCCATTTCCCTCCTGCTACTGTTTAGCGGCAGATTTTGATTTCACGCACCGTGCATTAATATTTACTCTTAACAGATAGTTATACGTCATAGCAGACAGGTCAATCTTCGAAGGATATGGCATGCGCAGACAACGACAAGATATGAACTTATTGGAGAGGTCATCAGGCCTCTCCAACAGTGGTGAGTTTAAAAGGCAGACTGCCACAGAATTTGCTGTCTAAATCCATTTTTCTTGCGAAATTGTTCTGATATACAGTCTGTTTCGTCATGGTTTTGTAAATAAAGCGAAATAAAAAAACCGAAACAGGAAATAGACGTGGTTTATTTTTATATGACGAATTTCAGAAAAGATTTGTTATATTAATATTTTATGGTTGCAAATGACCTCTCAAATAATTGTAATTTTTCATTAAGCAAATAAATCTAAGCAGAAGAGAAGGTGAAAAGAATTTTGTTAAAAAAAAAAAGAAGACCGCTGGACAAGATCATGCGACTTGAAAACGCGGAAAGAAGGTCAAATGACCGTCATGTAAAGCATAAAAGGTTTCTACGCGGTGGCTTTTTTACTTGTTTGTTTACATGTACCAAAATATATTGAAATTATAAGCTAATAAACTATTTGAAAACAATGATGCTGACCTCTCCTGGCTTCTTTTGTAAAGAAGCCAACTTGTAGTTTGGCTACTCCCCTGATATAACTTTTATCGCATACGGTGTCACACTACTACTTTTTTTTAGCTCCATTGAAAATAGAAAGAAAACCATCATCTGTTACCCTCTGCAGCCTTTAATGCTTGCATCATCTATCAAAAAGTTCAACATGTCGATACCAAAACTAAGTTTTTTTCACATAAAAAAAGATTCTAAGACCCGATCCGGTTATTAGATCCGATCTGTCCAGTGAATTTACCAACAGAGAAAAACATATGAACTGCACTTTGGCAAAAGGGAGTTTTATGCATCTCCGAGATGCATTGTACCAAGTATGTCATCACATAAATATGAACCTATGAAATTATTATATCAAAGAACCAGCTGAGGAGATACAGAAAATTTACGAATAGCAAAAAGTTTAGACCCAACCTGCGCGGACTGCGCAGGCTCACTTCGGTCGATTCTTTTTCAGATGCATTAAATCCCCCTTTCACAGAGAGCAATTGCTTGTAACCAGCAAGTCTCTTTTTCCTACACGTTTTTTTTTCAAAGCTTTCCAGCGCATATACATAACAAAAAACTTCAATTTAGGCAGTAATGGGTTACCACGATGTTCAATTTGAGATCAAACGTTTATATCAAATAGAGATCTAGGCTGTTGTTGATAACAATAGGGGTTGTACGCATCTGGCCTTTGTTCTTATTGAACGTTTGGCTTTTTATTTTAATCACAACTTTATATATATCTTCCCTTGTTCCTCTCTGGTTAATTCAAACACATCATCGATCTGTTTACTCTTCTTGACAGATCAAAAATTGTGGCTTGAAATGACTACTCAGATATCAGTAGTTAAGTGTACTCACAGGAGAGAGAGAGAGAGAGAGAGAGAGAGAGAGAGCTTTAGCAATTTGTATAACCGCTGCTCCGTTCTAGCAAAGGTTGACTCTTTGTTAACCATTAGGCTGCTAAGCGCGACTCACTGACCTTTTGCGGACAGTGTAGATCAAGATCAGACTGCACAGAACGTGCAGTCTGATCTTGGATCTACACAGTCCGATCAGGAGATATCTTTTCTCCCAAAAATACTTGTAAAATAGTAAAATTTGAATTTTTACTATCGGCTTGAAAGTTTCACATTAGTTATTTAGGAGGAAAAGGTTTAATTATCAGGATACTCCGGTACTAACCTAAGATAACCTTTTTCTACATACAATAGATCACTGGCAGACCCCTTTTTTAAAAAAGAAAACAGGGATTCCTTAAAAATTGTCTAAAAAATTGAGAATAATAGAATAATCATGTTCACAAGCAGATGGTTATCGACAGGAAGTCATGAAGTCAGGAAAGAGAGTTAAAAATAGACTCTAAAAATAAACGTGATCTTTGCTTATCAAAATCGACAATCCCTAATTCCACAGAAGTCGATTTTTCTGACAAGATCTCAAAGAGAATCATGGCACAACATCCTCCCTTTCTATTCGTAGGTCGTCGGTTCGAATATCTAAAGTTGTTTTTGATAGTTGAAATTTTCAGTCACGGCGAGGCATGCAGAAATACATGATTACCTGACGTTAACAACGTAAGCAGCGCAGTATAAGGTCATTAATATCTTGAATCCAGGTGTTAAAACGACAAAATATTATATAAATTAAAACAGACGTAAACCGCACGAGAGAAGAGACTTGCCCATTTTTTAAATGAAAATTTAACTTCGTAAAATTTCATAAAATTATACTACTGGTGAGGTACATTTTCATTTCTCTCATCTTTTTTTCTTTTACTCTTTTGCTTTCAGTGGCACGTTTTTGAGAAAATCTTTTGAAAAAAATGTGATAAAGTCTATTCGTTTGTAAAATTGGCTTTTTGTAGCCGTAGAACTAAAATAATGACTAAAAAGATAACAAAATTCCGAAAAATTACTGGATGTCCCCTTTTCCAATGTTCTTCTTGTAAAATTCTTTGTACTGTTTATCATGAGGTAGCCACGTTCGCGTGACAAGGCTTAAATACATCTTAAACGCAAGCCAGAAATAGCTGCTTGGATTGCTTAGCTGAAAGGGGTATAAGATGACTAAGATTTTGAAGGTAGCAGGTTCGAATTCCAGTCATGGCAACTGTTTTTATTATCATAATCATTTATCTGGTATTTAACGCCTTTCCCCCCCCCCCCCCCCCCACGACTACACTACCTCTTTATACTAAGAATGAAAATCAACTTTCTTCTGATTGATTTTCCTAAATCATCTGGTTTCATACAGATTTAATTTGGCCGTTTTTTTTAGGGATAGGTTAAAAAGAAAATAGGATTGTGCTCTAATAACAAAAACAACAACTTATTCATTTATGTCTTAATATCTTAGTCTTTATTGTTTGACATTTCATTTTGAGACGTTTCTTTAGACTGGCTTCGGGGAAGTGACAGGAATAGCTGTTAATTTCTCAAGCATTGCCCTGATGCTGCAGAAAACTTGATAAGCTCTTGAGAACAGTGTAGACTAATATCATGCTGCACAGAACGTGCAATCTGATCTTGGTCACCCAGTTTGATAGGTTAGGGATATTCTTGTTAAGAACATCTTGAAATTGTAACATTTTTGGGTCTTTTTGTGTTTATTTCGACTACTTAGTGTATAAGGCGTTAAAAGTACACTCTATAAAAAGCTAGATAGATCTAAATGAACTTTTCGCTCGTTATTTATGGTGACAGATCAATTATGTAAATAGTGTGCCTCTATAGAGGGTTTTTTGTTGCCTTTTATTCTCTATTTGACCTTATCGATGCCAGATTTAGGGATCATGTTCACACTGCACAGAGCATGCAGTCTGATCTTGGATCTACTAAATAAAATTAATCTGTTGGGTTTCTAGGCTCCATTGAACTAGTGGAGGGTCTGACTTCTACTCTCCGTGTAGACATGCGAGATATCTTACAGAACTAAATATTAACTATTTCAGCACCATATGCAAAAACAAGGGCTCTTGCGGACGGCATAGATAAAGATAAGACTGCACAGAACCTACAGGCTGATCTTGGATCTATGCAGTCTGCTTATTTAGTCGAGCCTCGAAATGCAGATCTTTCGGGGGTCAGTGGATTGCATTTTCAGCCATTAACAGAGGTGTATAAAGAGTTTATCTGTATCGGAATCGTGATTCATCCTTTTGTATATTAGCCATACCCTGGCAAAAGAGCGGCTTAATGCATTTCCGTGATGTATAATACCAAGCAAGGCAAGTGATTGCAGAATTATGGATCCGTAAAATCTAGATTGTCTATCAACTGAATGAAAAATAGCTACCGGTAAACAAGTCCTTTGACATGCAAAAAATGGACCCATAGTAAAAAGTTTCGGCCCAGGTCAGCCTGAGTCGATACTGTTTGCAGATACAGTATGCCCCCTTTTTACAGAGCATGGTTCATATCTTTTATAGAATTCTACAATCCGTTACAGTGATCGCGAAAAAGATTCATGTTAGTTACAAACCACCCTGCCATAATAGGACATCGCGATCACGTGTCCCTAATGACAAATCAAAATTTGTATCATTCCCCATTTATACGTACGTCTGATTCTTAAAATGCGTCTTTTTCCAGGATTATTGCACAGATTTCGAACTAAGAGTCGAGGCTCTGCAAGTATCCCCAAACTTTGTTCAGACGTACACTTCTGCTTTCATTAGGGTATCTGACTCGTGACCTTGTTGTTGCAGGCATGATACCCGGTTGAAGCAAACTTTCTTTCCGGCGATATTTCGCCTCTCACCTGATGCAAGTGAGAAAAGTATTCAGTGGCTAAGAAAGATAGTTGTGTCTGGTGTGAGAGAGCCAGGAAACATGCGTAGGTGCACTGATCGCCGTGATATGACCCAAGCTGTTAAAACGGCTTTAAACTCTAATACAAACACTTCTGCTTTACTAAAGGGTAGCGGTTCTATAGTATTGATCAAGTTTTTATAGCGTTTTTTACGACATAAAACAGTGATTTATGTGACACTGGGGTTTATCGTTTCATGGAACGAAACGGTCAATTACTCCAAGCTACTGTCTTTACAGGCCGGGGAAAATTAAATATGATGTCAATTAACCCCAAGCTCTGTAACAGACGACAAATATTAGACAACCATATTGATAGTTTTTACAGACGACGAATTAAATGTGGCTCAGATGATGACCGTTGTGTCTTAAAGGGTAGAAAACATTGTGGGAAAAGGAGAAAAATGCTGGTCACCGGCATTTTCTCCTTTTCCCATAATGTTTTTAAGTCTTCTTCCTCGGGTGCGTTAAAACTATGGATTGTTCAGTAGTGAGTTAAAGCAATAATCCAGCCTAAGTTGTTTTTATGTACAATGTCGATTAAAATCAGGCTGCACAACCTCCTGTTATTTACAGTGTACGCTGTTATTTTTAAAAAAATACTCTGATTAGATCTGCCTTGGAATTGCTCCATCGGGGTTTTATTACTTTATATTACATGTTATTTCAGCGCCATATAATATAAACTCAACCTCTTTCGGCTGCTTAATTCAATCCGCTGGAACCTTGATATGCTTGACAAAACAAGCGGAGAGTATAGATCAACGATCAGTCTGATCTTGATCTATGTAGTCAACAAAGCACATGTTTTCTCCATTGTCGCTGAAAGGGTTAAAGAGCCGTATCTACGGGATCCCACCCTAGACGAATGGAAATTCGCCCATGTATGAGATGGCCGTCTTGTTGTAGTCGGCTTTTCTTTTAGAAAGCACACACAGATGTGAAACGACTTAACAAGCCTGGCGACAGCCTCTCTTCTCTCTTTCCTCTTATTTAACGAAAAGTCGCGCGAATTGGGAATTTTAAAATCTGGCTGGTATATCATGTCTGTATGTCTACCTATGTGGTTCAGTTTCTGACCATTTGACCGTCCATTTTATTTACCGCCATATCTCAACGTATGCGCTCCAAAAGCAATTTTTTTCTTACAATTCTTCTCAACCCGGAAATTTAGCCAGTTCGGAAATCTGATTCTGGTGACGTCATTAGCAAGTGTTCTCGTTTCGTATTGACACTTCTCGTAATGATGCTTTTGAATATCTAATGAAATATAATTTGAACTCACTGCCATACGAATATGAGCCTTTCTCTCTCTCTCTCTCTCTCTCTCTCTCTCATAGCGTTTGTGCAAAGAACGACAAATTCCTGAGTTGAAAGTGCTACAGAGAGTTTCTAGGCGCTAAGTTGTGCCTCTGAGGTCAAAGATGTCAAATGAATCCAAAATAACTATCTTGCACTTAGCGGTGGACGCATTATTTTTCTTTAATCCTTTACAAAACAAACCCTGTGTTTCAACGAACATTGCAGTCAAAGGCTATTGAAATTCATTGTGGGAAAGAGAGAAAATGCTGGTGACCGGCATCCTTTCCTTTTCCCAATGTGTTTTCTATCATTTCAAAAACAAATCTAATAGATAGAAATGGATTCGACATTCTCGTCTGCAAATGCTTTTACATAGGATTAGCTTTGAAGTTTGTTGTCTAATTCTAAATATTGTTCTAATTTGAAGTTCAGCGATCTGATTGGCTGAGACGTCCTGACTAGGCATATCAGATGTTGCTCTTTCAATAAAAAAAAAATTAGAATTTAACGGATCGTTGTTGCTTTCTTCCGGGTGCATTTAGTCTGTAAGTGGATATTTCTAACACAAATCTCAGCAGGATTGTTAAGCATGTTTATATTTAGAGATAGTGTTTATCTTATTGTTATTAATACGATCTAATTCCTTTACTTTCTGTTTTAGTAACTTCTCGCGCATACGTCAAGGTTTAACTAAAGCACGGGGCATATCACTGGGTCTCCTCAAGAACAAAAAAATAGTTGATCTCGGATTCTCTTACACCTATATTTATCAAGTTGTAATAGAGTTATTGCACACCATAACGATCAAAAGCTGAAGCAAACGTATATGATTAGCGCTCTGCGAAAAAGAAAAAAAAAAATAGTGCATCTTTGTGGTGCATTATTCCAAGCAACTCATTGTATTATATGGACCCGCTTTGTCTGAAAACCGGCTTATGAGGTAGGATGGTCTTTTGACATGCAGAAAATTTACCAATAGCAAAAAGTTTCGACCCAGGTCAGCCTACGCTGGCTCACATGGGTCAATACTTTTTTCAAATGCAATGTACCGCCTTTGCACCGATCATAACTCAATTACTGGATGCGACTTATCGCTGAATCAATCTTGTAATTAGCCCAGGCCAAGTGTTTACACAGGAATACATGGCATGGTCCACAAGAGGTGAAACAGGATGATGTGCATAGATTACCTGCACAGAAATGAACATTTTTTAATGCATTGCCACAGGCCTCTTTAAGACGACCTATGAAAACATTGTGGCAAAAAGAGAAACTGCTTGAGTCGAGAATCAACATTTTAGTCGAGATTCAAGCATTCAATGACCCAGGGCGAATAGCCGTGTCATTGACTGCTTTCATCTGCGCTGAAATTTTAATGACCATCTGAAAAATCATAATCATAATTACTGGGGAATGAATCGTTTTAAGTAATCGACCAGCCATTCACTTTTGGTGAATTTCACGACAATTTTATAATCATTATCCTAATGTTCATGTATCTCTCACTTAAGCGATCGATCGCTCTAGTGATCGCTAAAGAGCAATTCGCATTTTAACGCTTTTTTTTCTCTTTATCATTGGTAATTGTATCTGTAAATCATACTAGAATCATACAAATAAGTCGAGCATATTGTGTTCTACCTTACTCCTGATTTGTCAACAATTTCTCATTTTGCCGCAGTGTTTTCAACAGCAGCATGCAGCAATACGCAAACTGTTCCCTGCAGGCGGAAATGAATTAGGGCTACTTTTTGGCGCGTCGTTTCAAAGATTATTTACGATGGCACTAGCTTAGAAAAATATTCGTCGTCGCCGTAATATAATACGAAAACAAAAACCAATGCCAATAAAACGCAACACAGATTGGCAGCAGGTCGTGTGAACACAGTTTTCAGTACACAAAATCAGTTAAGATTTCTCGCCAACGCTTTTTGCTGCAATGAAAATAACCTGAAATTCACTATCTTTGACCGTCGACTGTACTTTTATCGCCAATCTCACAGCATTGCAACAGGAGACTTTTTTTGGTCGCGGATAAAACAATTAGATCGTAAACAGTGAGGTTTTTTTCGCTTAAAGGATGCATTCTTCGATGATAACATAAAATTGATCAATATGATCATGATTTCAGAAATAGTGTTTTTAATAATACTATTTTATTAAGTTTAGGGCAATGCTACCAAAGTTTAAAGATACACAGACGAACTACAAAGCCGTAAACAAACTCGTTGAAATATTTTAAAATTACTGCAGTAGGTGGTGTAATAATTTAGTTCCTCTATCCTTCACACAGTCTGTCCATCTGTCTTCTTGTCCATCTGCTTGGTGTCCGTCTGTCCGCCCGTCCGTCGATCATTTTGTCTGTCTGATTACCCCCTCCTTCTCTGTCTGTCTGTCTGTCTGTCTCTGTCTGTCTGTCTGTCTGTCTGTCTCTCTCTCTCTCCCCCGCCCCCGACCTCTCAGTTTAAGTTTTCTTTTGACATTTTACAATTATATTACAAATTGAGTTTTGCACAGGTTTTATTACTTTCCTTGAAGTAGCAACCCCCATGCCATAAAACTGTGACATTTAGCAACTTTTTGTATTGTAGGCTGTAACAAAGCCCTGTCGTGACAAATCTGTAAGCACCAATATAAATATAAATCCGTGAGGCAACCAACCATGAAACGGTTGACTGATGCAACGATCGATCGGCTTACTGACTGACTGACAGATTGATTGATTGGTGTTTTATGCCGCTTTCAACATTATTTCAGTCATATTACGATGACAACTCGCTTATTCATGTGTTACCTTTGTTTCACCAGAAACAGGCTAGGGCTCCGATTTGTCTTACTTAAGGGCACTCCCACGAAAACCTGAGTGCCTAGAGAATCGATTTAACCTGGAGCTTCCTCGGTAGGAACCCTACACCTTTACCACTGTGCCATGCAGGACCCTACAGTTGTAAGAACAAGTCAGCTTATATCTTTACTCTTGCACCTGCTGAATAAAAGAAACGAACCTTTCAAGCCGACAGTAAAAACCCAAATTTTCCTATTTCAAAGGTATTTTTGTAGGAAAGATATCTCCTCATTGGACAGTGTAGATCCAAGATCAGACTGCACGTTCTGTGCAGTCTGATCTTGATCTACACTGTCCACAAATGGTCAGTGAGTCGCGCTTAGCAGCCTAATGGTTAAGTAAGTTTATATGTAAACGCATGTCACAGGAACATGGCTTATACTTAAAAAGATCTCAAGGTTACAAGATATTCACAAAAAAATACAGTACACTTTACCAAACAATCTTTTAGCGACCCTGGAAGGGTCAAAGTTTGAAAACATTGTGTGAATGGGAGAAAATGCCGGTAACCAGCACTTTTTCCCATTCCCACAATGTTTTCTACCTTTTCAAAGAAGAGACTGGAATCAAATCCCATCATCTGAGTCGAATTCAATTTGTCGTCTGTCAAGGCTCTCAATTTGGATAAGTCTGAAACTTTGTCATCTATTAACTCTCCACCAGAAGTCATGACTGTAGACTGGTCCAAATTGAAAGTAATTGCAGACGACATATGAAATTTGGGTCAAATGCTAAAGTTTTCGTTGAAAGGACAGTTCTGGTTAAAAGCATTTTCTCTTTTTCACACAATGTTTTTAACAGCCTTCTTCCTCAAGGTCACTCGGGATTGTGCGGAAAAGGCTAAAGGGTAATGAAATGAGATCTCTTCTCTACGTACATGTTCAAGCGTTGGAAAAAAAGGAAATTAAATAAAAAAACGTGGACAGAAAACATGTGACACAAACTGATATCATTATTTGCTTGAGAGATCATAGAAACGGAGTGACAGAAATAAAAAAAAAAATGATGTTTTTGAGTCATGCTCTGTGAATAGGGGACTTAATTCATCTGCCAAAAGTATCGACTCATGTCAGCCTGCGCAGTCCGCACAGGCTGACATGAATTGATACTTTTTGATATCGATCTTTTTTTCTGCGTGTCAAAGGACCAGCGTTCCTCATAATTCAGCCGGTTTTTCGACAAGATGGGTTGTATGGGTCCATAATTATGTAATGACTTTCTTTCTGTCATGCATCATGGAGATGTATTAAACCCCCTTTTAACAGAACGTGGCTTATTAATATCCAATGACTGATTGTGCTTATTCTATATCCTAAGTTCAGCCTTCTAATTTTTCTACCCATGGCCACGCCATTTAGTAAGGAAGACGAAATTTATAAACATTGTGCACATGGGAAACAGAGAATATCCTAGTAGTAACCAGCACTGTCTCCTTTTCCAATAATGTTTTCGACCCTTTAAAATTAAAAGACGAAATTAATCATTTTGGCCACTTTTAATTTGTCGTCTACAAATGTTTTGAATATTGGCCAGTCCAAAATTTTGTCTTGTGATAGAGACTTAAGAGGTTTTGTTTTTACTGTCTCAGACAGACAAAGGCTTACCTTAAAATTTATAATGTGGAATGAATACAGAAAACCTTAATATGGTAAATAGGTCCCACCAAGGTCAAAAGCTTTGAAATGTATATACATGTAATTACATGTATTTCAGCCGCTATCAGATTGTACTTTTCAACCAGGATGTTATGTCTTTTTCAATTTGTCCCGTAACTTACTACCACACGTGGACGACTGTTCGTGTGTTTCACCTGACTACATTTATGAACATTATGACTGAGTATAGCTCGGGCTTTCATGAGTTGCCCACCCTTCATATCCGATTCTGATTCCATTATCATACGCTCATGATTTTTATCCTACAGCATTTAATTCTTATACCAATTTAACGACATTGCGTGAGAAGCCTTTTACAAACATAGTGGAAAAAGGAGAAAATGCTGGTAACCAGCATTTTCTCCTTTTCCCACCATATTTTCCTCTCTTCCACATGTGAATTTCTATTTTTGAGTCAGAGTTATTTTGTCGTGTGTAAAAGCTATCAATTTTGGCAAGTCGAAAGATTTGTCGTTTGGAAAAGGTTAAATAATATACTGAGTATATGCTTCTTTTTTTTTCAAAGCATGGCGAGAAAAGCAAACATAGTTGTCATAAGCAAATTATCCTTTACAACACAATGTTTTATGTAGAATTGTCAAAAATACCCCATTCCGTGAAAAACATTCCTTTAATTTGTTTAACTTGTATTAATAAGGCCCGTCCGGATAGCTCAGAGATTAGCGCACTCAACTCGTGACCTGGTGGTTTCTTTCCGGCGATTTTTTTGCGTTTCACTTCTGATGCATGTGAGAAAAGTAGTCAGTGAACTGGAAAGAAAGTTGTGTCAGTACTGGTGTGAGAAAGCCAGGAAACTCATTCGTGGGTGCACTTGTCGCCGTGTTAAGACACAAGCTGTTAAAACGTCGTTAAAGCCCAATACAAACAAATGTATCATATAGCCACTTCAAAATAAAATAATCTGTATTGTGATAGTTTGAAATGTAGAAAAATAGACACTAATGGTTCGTCACTGGGAGACAATTATTACGATAGATGTATAAAGTTGCATCTATTTTTACAGGTTTTCTTTACTTTGTAACCTTAAAATGGTAGATTACATTTGATAAATGGACGTACGTTTCGTTTTCAATCTTTTTTTTTTTCAATTTATTTCCTCACTACCACCTAATATTAAATTTGCTGTAGACGATTCAACAAAAACATGTTACCAAAATGAATTGATGTTTAAATCTTCACCAAACGACAAAATTTCAGACTGGTACAAATTGAAAGTATTTGCGGACGACATATTGAATTAGCTGAAATGATGGTAACTTTCTGTAAAGGCGAAGAAAACCTTGTGGGTAAAGGACAAAATGCTGGTTACCAGCATTTTCTCCTGTCCCTACAAAGTTTTCAAAGGGCCATTTTCTCAGGTTGGTTAAAATCCGTG
Organism: Hippopus hippopus; assembly: GCA_946811185.2. Classification (NCBI taxonomy): domain Eukaryota; kingdom Metazoa; phylum Mollusca; class Bivalvia; order Cardiida; family Cardiidae; genus Hippopus; species Hippopus hippopus. Next base: position 37,525,892 of record OX328096.1, read on the forward strand.
AATGTGTCGTAAAGAATTAGTACAACGGTCATACAACAGTACTGTGGCAAAGTGAGAAATGTTTGTTTGGGGCATTTTTCACATTTGCCACAATATTTTGCAAAGATCGACTGGAGGACAGAATACGAGATCGTCTGCAGAGTTCTGTGTACCTTCAGGGATTTCTATCTCTTCTCTTTTAGTGAAAAAAAAACTCAACCACGGTTCAATATCCATGCAACGATTTCGAACTAATTTAGCAAACTTTTAACAATCAAAGTATAGAAGAGAGGCAGGCAAAGATCAGACAACATGGGTATTCCCGACTAATCTTGGTTTACTTTCTTCGTATAAGACACTGCGATTGAGATTGAAGTACACTTTAATCCTTTATCAAACAATCCCGAATTAAACGACCCTGAAAAAGAAGACTTTCGAAAAACATTGTGGGTAAAGGAGAAAAAGCTGGTAACCAGCATGTTCTCCTTTTCCCACAAGTTTTGCTTGCCTATAAATAGCGCATTGCGTCAGTTTAGCCACCTATAACTTGTCAGCAAATGATTTCAATTTGAACAACTTTTTTTTGTCTGATGAAGAGTCTGATACTCAAAAAGAAACGAATATATCGTTACATTTCGATGTTCTGATTTAGATGGTTTGGGTTAGACTCTCTCATACTATCACCAACTGTGAATTCAAGATCTGAGGGCAAGTTGTATCCAGTCCGATCTTGATCTACTCTGTCCGAAAAAAAGCACCGTTAATTCTTTATCTGCATCTGCATAGTGAGCTATGATAAGAGACGAGCAATCAGGGTTTAATGATTAATGAAGACTCAAGACATCTTGCAGTTAAAACTAAGCTGATAACAGTTTTCATTTGGAGTGATTCAGTCTTTATTGCATGTTGTGATTAAAGTGATCCTTTTATCGCGGACACGGAGATTTCGCAATATTTCGCATTTCCCGCTTCGTGCAATTTCTTTTATGCGTTATTGCTTGTTTTTAAACCCTGAAAATTCTTGGCACGACGATAGTGTATATCTGTGGTCAGTTTAGATTAATTAAGATTAGACTTCGCTGAACATTTTACTTTATCTTGGATCTATACGTACCGGTATTTAAATACGTGTTTCGGCTGAAAGGGCTTTATCCTCAGAGTTCTTTGAAATCACAATAATAAAGGTTGCTTTCGCGGATGTTCGTAGAATCCGATCAGACTCCACATTGTAAAGTTCGATCTTTGATCTGCAACGTCCGCTATGTTAAGTTAGCGCATTGAAACAATCATGATAATGCAATGTGGGTCTTTTATTTCCAGATTTAAGGTCTACGGCCCCTAACTCTCATATTAAAAGACGGAAGCTGGCGAGACTGGCCGAATAGCCTTTACGAAACCGTCGATGTTACACGATATTTACCGATGAATTAGGGGTCGTAATGCTAAACGTGTCCCTTTGGTTTATATGGCGCTTTAACCCTTTACCAAATGACAAAACATTAAACTCGACCGAATTCAAACCTTTTGTTGACGACATTAAATGTTGCGAAAATAATGCTTTTCTGTCTTTGATAGGATATAGAAAACATTGTGGGAAAGAAGAAAATGCTGGTTACCAGCATTTTCTCCTTTCCCACAATGTTTTTTCAAAAAGGCTTTTCATAAAGGGTCGTTAAAAGTCGGGATTATGTGTTAAAGGGTCAACTTTAAGGGCGACGAACAGACAGTTCAAGTTTAGAAATATGAACTAAATAAATGAGCCATACTCTGCCAAAAGGGCGTTTAATGCTTCCCCGTAATGCATTGTATTAAAGAAGTCATCACATAATAATTATGTATTATGGATCCATAGAATCCATTTTTTTCCTGACAACTGACTGAATCATAAGGTAGAATGGTCCTTTGATCAATAGCAAATAGTTTCGATTCATGTCAGCCTGCGCAGTCAGCGCAGGCTGACATGGGTCGATACTTTTTGCAGTTGAAGTTGCATTAAACCCTCTTTTCACAGAGCCTTGCTCAAATGTATTTTCATGGCTGTTGATTATCATTGGTGTTTTCAGCAAAGTAGAGTGTCGATCAAAGGTCAGACTGCAAAGTTTTGTGCAGTCTGATCTTGATCTATACTGGCCGCAAATGCACCCGGGAAAGGCGCTTAAAGGTTAAAGGGTTAAAATTGCAATACTGGGGTTTTATCTGTCCTCTAAAAATGTCCATATAATTTATTGAGTACTGTCAGGTTAAAGGTGTCCGGTTATTTGAATTTTGCAAGTGTCGTTATCGTGTGTTGTTGCTAGCCACGAAAACCTCTCTGTCCAATTAATCCTTGGAGTGTTAAATCAAAGTTGTTTTTCTTTTTGAAATTTCGGTTTAGTGCTACCTTTCACTAACTGCATAGATTTAAGCAAATTATTTTGGATCGTATGTAAACACATACGATCCCTGCTTTATCGAAAGGTATGAGCTTGCGTAAATGTACGCATACAATTACTTGAATCGTAAAGGTATTCAGTTCAATTCAATGAAACTTGTTTTCAGACTTGATGTTGCTTACCTAAACTGCTTACGTAAATTTCATACACACGCAGTTTAGAGAAAGGCAGCCCAGAGCTCAAGACAAGTCTGTGTGCGTTAAGGGAGGGTTTCATTAAATTCTGAGATACTGTGCATTACTTCTTAATATTTCTTTTTGCTAAAACCTATCTTGTGTATACTTATTAGAATTGTCCCTTTAAAAGTAAACAGTGATATAGGGGTAGAGCGTTGGCTTCTCAAATGGAAGATTCCGGGTTCGAGTTCCGTGGGGCCCGAGTACAGGTTAAGGTTGCCATGAAGTAATCATCGAGAGTGTTTGATATATATTTTACAAACTTGTTTTACAATTGATGTAAAGTAGATATATAATTTATTATAATCTTAAAAATTACATGAGTACCTACAAGATAGGTTTTGATGAAGAAATCAATCTCTGAACCCGCAAATACTCTTTCAGTTTATACGTCTCACTGGTTGATATCAGACTGTACAGAACGCCGAAAATTTAGTGATATAAAATAGCTAAGGTAGCCATTGAAAATTTTAGGAGGCTGAACTTTCAAAATCTTTACCAGGCAACAGCAGTTTTTTTTTTTCTTTTTCCAAATGAAATTGGTCCTTAACGGATAGAAAACATCGTGGGAAAAGTAGAAAATGTTGGTTAGCAGCATTTTCTCCTTTTCCTACAATGTTTTCAAAAACCATCTTTTTCAGGGTAGTCATAAAGCTGTTAGGGAAAGAAAAAAGGGTAAACGGTTGAAATGTTAACATTGTTCACGGTGAAATTTAAGAGACGGAACTGCATTCCATCGTCGAAGTGCATTATGGGCTTTTACAAATAGTGAAATCAGTTTCAAGTTTCAGGACTTTGAGGATATTGCAAATTGTTAATGCGACAGGGGCCGTAACCTTAAACAACTTGCATTTTAGACGATACTCTTGATACACTTTAGATAGAGCTCATACAAAATGTTTCGTTCGAAAAAAGGTAAGAGCCTGAGGTCATTTTTACTCTAAAGAATTCATTTTTCATGTATGTATATCCTCCCCCTCCTCTTCTTCTTCTTCTTCCTCTTCTTTCCCCTCTTCTTCCTCTTCTTCTGCTTTCTTCAAACATGACGCTAAAAACATGTTGATACATAGTATGAAGTTTAAGTTAGATTATATTTATCAAATATTATCATTTATTACTTGTATTTTAGTGACGTGTGCCTATAAAATTTAACAAAAAATATTTGATAATATTGGTCAGTGAATGAAGCATAACTGATTTCATGGGCCTGCATTTCACAATAGTACCATGCATAAAAACGCCATCATGGTGATCTAAGATTATCAACATTGTCCACAAAAGCAAGCTAAGTTGTGACAGGCTATCGGGTGGTTAAATAGTAAGATAATTTTGTTATAGTGTTATCTGTTATAAAATGGATGCTGATGTTTAATGACAATGTTCAGGAATGATAGTAATGGATTCACGTAGGGTTCCTTGTAGTAAAAAATGTTACTTTATCAATGTGTATGAACACCCTAATCAGACCATGAATAGTGGAATTAACAGCGAAACATAAAGGGGCGAACGGAAGGAAGTACGAACGATCTTATTTGTTGGAAAAGGGGGGCCTATTTAACTGAAGAAACTCCTTGTGAAGACTTTATGTCTTCAATGTAAACATCAACGAAAAGAATTGCGGCTTATGGAATAATTGCTAGTTGCAAATAATTTCTCCTTGTGTCAAAAAGTATCTGCTAGATGACTTTTGATAATCACAATATATGGGGTTTTTCTTTATCCTGAAATTATCATTTAATTTCAAGCATTATTTTGATAAAATGATAAAAATTATCGATCATCTTGATCTATGGACACCTACAAAAACAGAAATGTATTTTTTTTAATACGCCTCTCCGTACATAATAAATGACTTTTATAAAGGAACGGAATTTGTGTAGGCCTACAGAAATAGTTGAAGTTTACTTGTAAAGACAGGGAAAATGAAACAAGGGTATGACTTATAAATGATTCATGTGGGTCACCCAGTTTGTGGTTTGAACTCTTATCAGACGACGAAATTTTAGACTTGTCCATATTGAAAGCACTTCCAGACGGCAAATTAATTGTGGCTCAAACGGTGTAATTTATTTTTTAATGGGTTGGGAACATTGTTCGAAGAGTAGAAAGTGCTGGTTACTAGCATTTTCTCCTATCCCCACAATATTTTCAAAAGCCTTCTTCCCGAAGGTCCTGAAAATACTGGATTTTGTGGTAAAAGGTCAATGGTATATATACACTGTGACACAACTAGATCAACCTAGAATTGTTTATGCAAACATACAGGCAAAAAAAAAAAGAAAATATGCGATTTCTCCTTTTGCCAAAATGTTTTCTTGACGCTCTTATTACATGGATGATAAACAAAAAGTAATTCTATTACCGTAGATATATCGTTCTTTTTCCTTCAGCTTTTCTGAAAAAAGCGAATGAATAAAAGTTTGTTGTGTGAAACACAAAGTGTTACAGTCAACACTAGTTATTGAGTTATAGCGTTATAAACACGTAGATACCGTTAACCTGTTTTTATTGCACGAATCGTTGGCCTCTTGGATAAATAAATTTGCAGCACAGAACTTTCGAAAACCCCATTGCAAAACAGTGCCATGAATCATGGTTTAACACGTCAATAGAAGGTTAAAACATCGCGGCACAGGAGAAATTGCTCCTTATGATCAATGTCTCAAATGCCAGAATATTGTCAATGGTTGTTTGTTTCAAGAAGAAAAATGATGCCTGCAGTTCGAAAGTATGGACACACACACGTAAACAAATGATCTAATTTTGTCCTTATCAAGCGTTCCATGTTCCATACCATATGCTTAAAGTATTTGCTTTTTGCACATGAGGAACGCTGAAAAAAAATTTATATATGAGCCGTGCTCTGGCAAAAGGGGGCTTAATGCATCTCCGAGATGCATGATACCAAGCAAGTCATCACAGCATTATATATCCCTGAGATCCGTTTTGTATCACAACCTACTGAATCTTTGAGTTACGCTGGTCCCTTGACATACAGAAAATTGACTAATAGCGAAAAGTTTCGGCTCAGATCAGCCTGTGCGGACTGCGCAGGCTGACCTGGGTCGATACTTTTCGCAAATGCATTAAGCCTCCTTTTCACTGAGCATTGCTCATATATATTTAGTGACGGCGGCACGAACACTATTTTGCTGCACACTGATCTCGACAGCAACTGCATGTTTTTTTTTTTACCCACTTGTTACATGAACTGATATTACACCTCCGCCAAGGCTATATCTTCTGCTATGACATCTCGCAAGCTCACGCTACATGTACATGAATCATAGGTAACCATTTATAGACCAGATTCTATAAAGATAAGTCCAGACGACAAAATTTGGGCACGTCCTGACTGAAAGTATTTGCAGACGATTAATTAAATGTTGACCAAATCATTGGATTTGCCTTTAGAAGGATAGAAAGCCTCGTTGCAGAAGGAAAAACGCTGGTTGCCAGATTTTTTTTTTTTTTTTTTTCTTTTCCCTCATTTTTTTTTACAAATACCTTCTTCCTCAGGATCGTTGAAAAACGAAATTGTTTAGTAAAGGTTTTACATCACACCCAAAAGATTGCGGTACCGTTGAACGCACCTTGGGTTACCTTGGACCTCGGCTACGTAATTGTCTTCGGCTTCCTGTTAACGTCAGGGAACTGATAGAAAGATAAATCCTTAATTCAAGACTTGATCTTTACAGATCTTCATCATCTAATTCTCACTAACATCTATTTGTAATCATGGTCTTAGTACAGTTGAAGTAAGGTAAGGTGAGTAGAACAGAATTAGCCTATAGTCCATTTGGTTTCTATAAAAACTAACGTTTTGATCAAATACAATCAAATGGAACAAATTCTTCTAAATTTCTCTGTTGCAATGTTAGTTATTGACAAAAAACATGCAGAAAAGTAATTTTTCACAACTTTTCACATTCAATTTCATGCTTTTTACTCTTTAACTCTATAGTAATATTTCAGAATTTTCTGGTCTTAGCTACAGAGGAGTGAGAGACAGTTGGAGAACAGCCATAAACAATAACAAATCATAGTAAAACCATGTGTTTTTGTAGTAATTTCATTCACAATTAGATTCAGTAGTGACTATATGTACACAACTTGCATAACAATCGAAACAAACATGTCAATTTCTTGTTTTTACAATGATCACCTTTAAGGCGATAGAAATTGAATTATTTGAGTATGTATACCTTTATAAATTTTTTTATCATTAAACAGACAGCACTTGTATCAATCTTCCTAACCAAAAGGAAGTGATACAAATTATCCATAAGTCAGATAAGTGATAATATCATTCCCATAAGAAAAGAAAGAAGGTATACCTCTTCAGGTCAACTTCTGTTTTTCCGGGAATGTTTCTTGAAAGTGGCTGTGTCCAAACAATTGAAAATGTGTCTGTGTAAGGATTAGTTATTGTGAACCTCATGTGAAGATGCTTTCAAATTGACCATGGGATAGTATGCTGTTCTATTTGTTGCACTCTCACCACCTTTTTCAGATGTCAAAATTAACATTGAGTTTAATGGACAAAATCATTAAAATAAAATTTTAAAGTCTTAAAGTATTTTTCCTCTCATGGTTCTTGTAAAATAATCAGATAGCTTTAAAGAAACCCCCCCCCCCCCATAAAATAGATAGATGATTTTCAGCCAAATACTAGTTTTTACACCAACCAAATGGACTATACATGGTTTTTGATTATTACTGGTATACGGTAGACCATCGTTAACTGAATTTTTATAGAAAATAGTAGATGGATATACCAAAAAGGGACAATTTCTATGGAAACATCTTCACTCATTGTTTCAGCATTCTACATATTCATTTTATCAAGACGAAAACAATTTTTGATTATGCTTCTTAGTGAAGTGTTTATATATGAGCCGTGCTCTGGCAAAAGGGGGCTTCATGCATCCCCATGATGCATGAAACCAAGCAAGCTATTACACAATTATGGATTAATAATGGCCAAATTTTTAACAACCGACTTAATCACTAGGTAGACTGGGCCTTGGACATACAGAGAATTGTCCAATAGCGAAAAGTTTCGGCCCAGGTCAGCCTGCGTCGCCCATATGGGCAACCGGTGGCGACGATAAATAAACGCAAATTCAATCAATCAGATACCTGTGTGGGTCAATGTGGCAACACCTTGTTTCAGTGGTTGCAAGCAGAAGTGGTCATTGATTGATTGTGTTCGTGAGATTGGTCTGAAATATACTGAACCAAAAAAGAAACTTCCCCTGTGTTTAAGTGCAAATGCAATGTTGTTTAAAAAAATCAAAATGTCAGATGACCTACATATATTCGGGCGAACGATTATGTGTCCGATAAAACAAATTTTAACTCGACTGAAAGCATTTTGCAGAAGAAACCCGCTGAAAGCGATTTTCACGTGCATGCACGGACCAGTATAATTCGTGTATATTTTTTGAAACCTGTCAATAAGAAAAAGACGTTGAAAAAAATTAAATTCTTTTTAGTTTTCTTTATATTTGATATGCCTAGAATTCCGCAAAATTTACGCGAACGTGCCATTGGCATGCTTAATGCTGGTATGACGATGAATGCTGTTGCTATGAATATTGGATGTTCTACTCGTGCTATTCGACACCTTAGGCAACGTTTTCAAGCAACAGGGCGTACGGAAGATCGACCACGTAGTGGACGTCCTCGCGTCACGACGCGCGGCCAAGACCGCTATATTCGGAACACCCACCTGCGCAGTCGCTTTCAAACTGCCACAGCCACTGCTGCTAACACCCCTGGTACACATAACAACTGTATATCTGCCCAAACTGTGCGCAATCGCTTGCGCGAGGGTGGGCTACATGCACGTCGTCCATACGTTGGTTGTGTTTTGACGTGACGTCACCGCGTAAATCGTGTTAATTGGGCACGTACACACCAACGCTGGCTTAGACAACAATGGAATAGCGTTCTTTTCTCTGACGAGTCGAGGTTTTCCATTCATCGAGGTGATGGCAGGGTTCGAGTATACCGTAGGAGAAATGAACGTTATGCCGACTGTTGCGTACTTGAACGAGATCGTTTTGGGGGTGGGGGTTCTGTCTTGGTCTGGGCGGGCATTGCACATGGCTTTGGCACTAATCTCGTCGTTATCGAAGGGAATTTAAATGCCCAACGCTACCGAGATGAAATTCTTGCGAGGCACGTTATCCCACTGTCCATATCACTCTTTTTCAGCATGATAATGCCACAAGCCATACAGCTAGGGACAATGTGAATTTCCTCAGGGCGAATAACATTGCATTTATTAATGACTGGCCTGCCAAAAGCCCTGATCTGAATCCCATTGAACACCTTGGGGATAATTTGGACCAGCGTGTTAGACGTCGCCCTATTCCACCGTCAAACGTCATTCAGCTAAGACAAGCCTTAATTCACGAATGGAACAACATTCCATAAGCCGAAATCAATACACTTATCCGTTCTATGCGCCAACGATGCCAGGCAGTCCTTCATGCTGAAGGTGGTCATACCCGGTATAAATTTGTGATTTTGGTGAGCGACCCCTTCCGCATTTTAACTACCATTTCACTACTTTTGGATAAACCCTCAGCAATAATTTTTTTCACACAAAGTCGCAATAAAATACTCTTTCAATGCATATAAATCTAGTTTAATCCTGATTTTCATATTTGTGTATATCTGCACTTAAACACAGGGGAAGTTTCTTTTTTGGTTCAGTATATATACTGATGATTTAAGAGATATTGTGACAGAAAATTGCTGCCAAATGCTTGATAAATACAATACAATATTATACAAAGATTCTTCATCAGCCTTATAAAGTATTCGCCCTCTTATGTAAGAACAACGTTATTGGTAAAGAAATATGTACAGTCTGTCTTTTCTAATGACATTAAAATGACGACCATGCCTAATATGAAGTTCATGATTAGAACGAGTCTCTGAAATGTTACTGTCTCCATAGCAGCAATACTTCGTCTGCCAGTCGTTTAAGATAAAAATATCTCCGCAAATAAAGAAAACCACAATGATAATTGTTATGATTCCTGCACTTCCTGGTTGTCTGTCTGGTGCAACGGAACTCTTCAGGTATGCCGCTTTCAGTAACAAAAAACTGTCGCAAATGTCAGATGTAAATCGTGTACTTTGCAAACGAATATTTTTTATGTTTATAATTCTATATGACAACCAACATAATGTTGTCAAGCAAATAAGATTGAATGACACTTTTTTTTTTTCTCTTCGGCTCTTGTGATTTTAGTGACATGATTTGAAGAAATCTGTAAAATATAGACATATTCTCACGGTTGCTTACCAGCCTCTCACATAGTTTTACAGGCTGTACAGAAATCAAAGCATGTAAGAAGTACATTTTGTTGTCATCTTAGTGGTCCGTGAGTGTAGTCCTGCCTCTGCGCTGACTGTTTGCATTCACGTATCAAAGGTCAACCCAATAATTGGCCTGCAACACACTAAAAGGGGCATTCGGACATTTGCGTAAAATGTCGTCTCGGATCAACCTGTGCAGTCCGCGCAGGCTAATCCGAAACGACACTTTCCGTTTTTATGTAATTTTCTGTTTTGCACAAGTGTACTGTAGCACAAAATCTAATGTAGTCGTAAAGTGCCATCTCGGATTAGCCTGCGCGGACTGCTCAGGCTAATCCGAGACCAAACTTTACGCAAATGTCCGAATGCCCCTTTTCGCGTGTTGCAAGCCATATAGCATATTCCGCTGTAGATATTCTAGAGTTCACAGATCCCGTATCTGAAATCGAATCACTGATGTGCATTTTTCGGGGCATAATTATAGGTTTTCCACTATGATTTAAATGTTGTAAACCACAATAAATACATGTATCTACAATCCCTGAACAAAAAAGATCAAGATGTTCCCATTGTTTGTCTTGGGACGGATAAACGAGATTTTAGAATCACTCACGAAATATCGGTATGAATATAGTCTGTCAAAGATCAGACTTCATTTTCTGTGCAGTCTGATCTTTATCGACATTGTTACGGGAGACCACTCCTTCATGCATGGCTTCATCCCGATTTAAATACAATATCGAACTACTGCGTTAGGGAGAATTCTCTTTAGCTCAGTGGTTATGGTGTTGGCCTTTCGTCCGGGCGTTCTAGGTTCGAATCCTGTCCGGTCCCTGTACTACTGCTATGCATTTGTTCATTTGTTTCTTTGTTACTGACCTCGTTCGTAAGAACACTTTCCACAGAGGCAACTTAAATGATCATTACCGCCGTAAGGGACTATAGATTAAGGCATCATAAACAAAACGACTCGATCGAAAACTTTGATCTTCTGTCAAATGGTAGGCAGATACACCTAAATCAACGACAGAAAATTACCAAAGAAAGTTCAGAAGTCAAGTATTATAACCCGTTATTATCTTTCGACTTAATGTTTTGCTACACGATTCATCCTTATTGACAAAAGAGCTTAATTTTTTGAATGCTTGATAGCTACAGAAAACATACCAAATAAGAGGACACGTGTAGGTGAGAGCAGATCCGCGGCCGTTCTGTACAGTCTTAGCTTACACTCTGTTTTCTCTTCTTAGATCTCCCTTGTTCAAATTTGAATGTTGCTTGTCGCTACGACAATAGATAAATAAATTCCAAATGCATTCCCGCTATCTCTTTAAATATATAAGCGTCGCTCGGGGTGGGGTAATGCATCTTCGTAACGCATTATAACAAGCATGTCGTCACATAATAATGGATCCATAAAGTCCATTTTCTCCTACAACCAATTAAGTAATGAGGTAGAATGGTCCTTGGATACACAGAAAATTCACATATAATCCGATGAACTGGAGCAAAAGGGGGGGGGGGGGATTCGTTGTGGTGGAATGATACACTTTCATGGTGTTGGGTAAAATAAGGCATTTTCATACTACCCGTAATAAGGAATAAAGTATACCTAGTGATTTTTCGAAGTTGTTTTTGAAATAGATGATAGGTTTCAGTTCTTTTGTAACCTCATAACTCTCGAAACATGCATTTTACTAGTTTAACACAGAGAAATCATAACTTACAAATGAATCAATGGTAATTTCCATCTGGTGGTAAAAACTCCAAAAAATGCGATTTGAAAGCTCTTTGCGCGGGAAAGACATCAGACTGATCATATCAGAAGATGTCAGACTGTATAGAACCAAGTTCAGACTGCACTTTTTTGCAGTCTAATCTTGATCTACACTGTCCGCAATTTAAGCGCCTTGAGTCAAAGCCCAAGAGTCAGACCTCTGTGAGTTAAAATTGCACCTTTGGAACCAATACTCTGTGCGACGCCATTTGTAATGGACTGGTACGCTGTGTGACAAATGTTCCTTTCTAAAGGTCGACTTTGTTATTGAGTCTTTGAATCATTAGATTTCCCCGTAACTGCTGTTTTACTACCATTTTTGTCGATCTTTCTCGTATCAAACACGTATAATAGATGTTGTTCCGGGATCGATATCAAAAGGGGGTTTAAAAAAGGATTCTTTTTTTCATTAGTTTCAACTCCTAGACCACTGAGTAATGTTAGAAGATAAAACCCACAAAAACTTATGTGTACCCAATACAATGAGGCTGTTTTGACCAAACTTTGTCTCGAAATAGGGGACATTTGTAGATATATGATCAGGCTGCAGATTCGATGCAGTCTGATCTTGTTTTACACTGTCCACGAAACCACATTATACTGCTCTTTAAACATGCTAAGAGTTAATCGTGAATAGTTCAATGTGAAATAATCATAAGGCATAAGGAAGTTTTTAAAGCGCATTTTGCCCTCGGTTTATCATGAGCTGATCAGGACTTTGTTTTTTGTTAAAATTCTCATGACTATCTTGCTTTTGTATTAGAGTAGAAACGTGATTATCACAATTATTGACTTCGCAATTTTATTTTTATTCCTGCATCCCCCTCCCTCTCTCTCTCTCTCTCTCGCTAGAGAAAGAGGGAGGTAGGGAGGGGGAGAAAGACAGAGAGGGAGACAGAAAATCGCGTACGCAAAAATCACCGACCGTCCATTAAAAGATCTGAACAAGCAACAACATTGGAGCGCTCCATAATTGCAACATTGTCTTCTAAAAATAGTTAACTTCCATGCAGATATCAATTACTTAACTCTTCACCGGACGACAAAATTTTCTACCTGCCCAAAATGAAAACATTTACAGACGACAAATTGAATGAGGCTCAAATAATGCAATTCGTACCCTTTCGTTGGGGTTCTCTGGGGTAGAGATAAATTGTTCATTTGTTCGTTTACTATACCTTACTGTGGATCATAATGAATCATGTATTTGAGTCATGGTCTGTGAAAACGGGATTTAACGTGCCTCAGCCAGGCGCCCTTGCCGTGTTTGTCTGATAGTCTCACTTGTGCTTTGTTGCGATTCACTGTAGAGACAACGGTAAATGAGCCATGCTATGTGAAAAGGCATCTCCGTGGTTCATTGTACCAAGCAAGACATTCCATAATTAGGGATCCATAAAATCAGCTTTGTCTAATGACCGACTGAATCATGAAGTAGAGTGGTCCTTTGACATCCAGAAAATTGACCAATAACAAAAAGATTCGGCCCAGGTCAGCCTGCGCGAACTTTTTTGCAGATGCATTAAGCCCCTTTTTCACATAGCATAGCTCAAATTATGGACAAGCAAATGAATGAAGAACGTTCTCGAATTGTCCCACGTGGAAACCTTTTTTTTCCCTTTTGTTTATGCATTACATTGTAAATTTGTAAACACCGTCTGCATAATTTAAGGCATAATCAATGAAGTATTATTGCACATTGTTTATGAATAACTGATCATAGAAATCGCCGTCTGAAGATAACGCTGAGTTGCATCATACATGCACCGGTGTCAACCCTTTACCACACAATCACAACTTTTACCGACCCTGAAAAAGAAAGCTTTGGAAAACGTTGTGAGTAAAGGAGAAAATGCTGGTAACCAGCATTTTCTCCTTTTCCCACAATGTTTTCTACCCTACTAAGATGAAACTTCAATTTTTGAGTAATATTTATTTTCTCATCTGCAAGTGCTTTCAGTTTGGACCAGTCATTTTTTTTTTGGTTTGATACAGGCTTAACCCTTTGCCGTACCACCTCAAGTATTAACGACCATGGTTTGAAAAGGCTTTTAAAATTATTGTGGGTCTGGAGGAGGGCAGAAATTACCAGCATTTTCTCATTTTTTCCCCCACAATGTTTTCAATCCATTTACGGACATACTCCACCATTTGGGTCAAGTTCAATTTTTCGTCTGCGAATGCTTTCACTGCAGACGAGTCTATAATTTTGACGTCTGGTAATGAATTAACTAATGTTAACCCTTAACCCGCCTGACAGAAATTTGCAAAAGAGTTCTTTCGTAACATCCATGCGTAATATGGATTATCAACACGAATTTAGGTCAAATACTTGTATTCATGCGCGAAAAAGTGTGACAAAAGGAGAAATCGATTGTAACAAGCGTCTTCTATGATGGTTTCATATCCGATCTGCTACTACAAGACGAAAATGTCGTCTGCAGTCAGTAGTGAATAAACCCTTCACGTAACAGTCTGGTGTTTTCCCGACCCTTCGGAAAAAAAGGCTTTTAGAAACACTGTAGAGAAAGGAGAAAATGCTGTTTACCAGCATTTTCTCCTTTCCCCACGATGTTTTCTTCAAGGCCTAATGCCACCATTTTAGTAACATTTAATTCATCATCCGCATGCGCTTTCAATTTGGACCATTTAAAATTTTGTAATCTGGTAAAGACATAAGATGACATCGTTGCTTAGTGATTATGGTAATATTTTTTTTTACCATGCATGAATGCTCTAGACATTTAGGTAAGCTTGGGTACCGCGGTTAATTCAGTTAACAGCTTGGATTATAAATCAGCTAAACATTATCTGGGAGGTATAATTAAATCTACAATGTCCGCGTAATTTGACTGAATCTGCCGAAATCTCTCGCTACATTCCGTATATCATCGCCAAATGCTGTCGATCGTACACGATATGTGTCGAGGAGTAGTTGACGAAGAAAGTCGAATATTGCCGATATTAATTATGCCCCGGATACCTTTAATCGAATTTATTTTCCCTTGTATGTTAGATAGTGAGGAGTCTTCAGGCACGATGTTTCGTCGGAAGAAAGGTAAGAAAATTCAAAAGATTCTGAACTAGTTCTTTGCAGGTTTTTTTTTTTTTAGATGAAATTAGATTTCCTTTCTAAAGACGAACGACATTGTTGGTGCACTTGTTTCGATGATGAGAAATTCTGTGCACACATTATTATTCTTTGATATATTTTTTTTTTTAATGGCGATTACTAAATTGCAGTGTCACTTTTTGTTAAAAAGTTTGCTTTCTTTTTCAAAATTCAGGTAAAGTTAAATTGGTCATTTCATAAAGGACAATAAAGTGTCGGATAATCGTCAAATACGGGATCTAAACTTTGACAGTCTTAAAATTCTCCTTCACCGAAAGTGTATGAACCTACCTAACAAACTATTTTGCAGATTGCGAAAAGAAACTCAGTGCCGCCAATAACTTTCTTGTAATAATCTGCTTAAGATTGGTTTTGTCCTGCTCTTGCTCTTCTTTCGTTCTTGTTTCTGTCTTTGTACTTATTCTTGTGGTATAAGTTGTTGACGTCGTTGTTCGGCTATTTTTGTTCTTGATCTCGTTTTTCTTCTTCTTATTCCTCCTTTCTTTTTCCTGTTTGCTCTTGTTCTTGTTGATTTTGTTGCAGTTCTTATCAATATTGTTGTTGTTGTTTTTTTTTCTCCTCCTTCTCCTCCTTCTTCTTCTTGATTCCTTTTGTAGGCCAATATGGATCTTCTTCTTCTGCTTTTTCTTCTTCTTCTTGACTCCTTTTGTAGGCCGATACGGATCTTTGTAGAGTACCGAATTTCATGTATAAGCAGTATTGGCTCAGATTCCGTGAAGCAATCAATGTGAGGGTGCTAAACCTTTCACCTTGCAGTGCCATTTGCGAAAATAGGGGCTTTTGCGGACGGTATAGATCGAAATCAGACTGCACAGAACGTGTGCTTGATAAGTCAAGCCTGTAAGATCAAAAGCTTCTGTGGATTGTACTTTCAGTCATGGGTCGAAAGAGTATATATTTTACTCTTGGCCTTATAGTGCTACGCAAAATTAAAAGGTCTTCCTGGAAATAGTTAGAAAAAGACAGTAGTGGTTGGTTCTACACAATCTTCTTTATTTCAAAAACATGAATTGGTAGAAGTTAGTTTTCCAACCACATTTAAACCCCTTCCACTAATCCCAGCTGAAAACGTGTTTGTCACATTTGACATACCAGGGTGATTATTGTAAAAACATTATGAGAATAATTAATTGTTCACAAAAAGCAAAATAATTTATTCTAATCTAAGATTACTGTCAAAATGCAAGTGTGAATTCTTCAAAATCAACCTAGGCCTTTATACTGTCTGCTCACTATTAAAGAAAAATGCAGAAGAAAGAGTAATTCTCTCTTTCAGTGCAAGATCAAATAGGTTGCTTTAGCTTCTTAATCACCAAGATGACCGTCTTTTATCTATAGGGAAATAGGCTTAAAACCCATAATACATTACTTATAGTCGTATATTAGTTATCACTTTCAAAAAGAAGTAAGTAGGTAAAAATCAGATATTGTAAATTACTATTTAAGACTTACCTAATTTATGTAACCCTTAATCTATGGCAAAATATCTATATTATAAACTCGACCTCTTTCGACCACAATATATTTTGCGCTGATAGACGTAATATGCTGTAGTTGACTTTTGGTATTTTGTGCACAATCCTGATCAATATCAGAAAACATCAGATCAGAACGAATAACTTGATCTATCATTGACTTGATTTGCCAAACATGATCTGACGTATAAACGTTTGTTGTCTTCAAAGTATCTTTTTCTTCAATATTGTTAAAAAATACGGACACCGTTTGGCGAAGGGTCAAAAGACGCTTGAAATCCGGGAAAATAATCTAAATCCTGGTTTAACCCTTATCCTGCTAAATAACTAAAATGAAATTTTCATTTCGATAGTAAACACACAGATATTGCTATTTCAAAGTTATGTTTTGGTAAATGACATCTTCTTATCGGACAGTGTAGATCCAAGATCAGACTGCACGTTCTGTGCAGTCTGATCTTGATCTACACTGTCCGCAAAAGGTAAGTGAGTCGCGCTTAGCAGCCTAAGGGTTAACTCTTTTACCCGACGAAAACTGTTAGACCTGTTCACATTCGGGAAGCAACTGCGGACGGCAACAAAATCTGGTGCAAATGATTAAATTTGTCTAAGTATGGTGACTCAAAAATTGTTGTAATAGGAGAAAGTGTTGTTTACCAGCATTTTCTCTTTTTACTACAATGTTTAAAAAGGCACTGATTTCTTTTCCATGGTCGTAAAGCCACGGGATTGTATTGTAAAGGGTTAATAAGATTTATCAACACTGTATAATGCGAACAAAAGAAAGCAGAGGTTTTCATACTAACAACAAAAAAATGCGATAAAATCAGGTCACAAAAATATTAAAACTATTTTCATAAAAAGACAGATTATTTATTTTACGACACTTCTTAGAGTTTTACGATACCAAATCCCTGTCTTTGTGGAAACACGTTCGGACGTAACAGGTGACTCTGAGAATCCCGTTGCCGAGGCCCGGTAGCTAAGTCGGTAGCGTGCAGGACTTGAGAACAGGGGGTCGTGGGTTCGATCCATGGCTCGGCCAATTTTTTTCCGAGGATTGATGATAGTCATTGCGACAGGATTCGTTCCTCTCCCATCGCTGACCGTTCTTTCGACAATGGTTATGTGGGAAAATAATCAAACAACGTTTCAACCTATTTCTTTCCTATATGTCTTTTTTGTAACATCTTGATAGTATCTCCATGTACCACGTTGTTTTTGTATATTGTAGTGCAACTGACAATGTACTTTGTACAAGTCATAATAAAATTCTGTTCTTCTGTTCTGGTAAAAGAGACTCCAGGAAAGCATGGATAGGTGCACTGGCTGCCGCGATATAATGTTGAAAACGGCGTTAAACACCATACAATCAATCAATCATGAGAATCCTATTACCAAACAATCCTGTGTTTTATTGACCCTGTAGAAAATGCCTTTGAAAACATTGTGGGAAAAATAGAAAATGCTGGTAAGCAGCATTTTCTCTTTTTCCCCACGATTTGTTTTACTCTTTCAAAGACAAATCACATCATTTGACCATTGCATGTATTTTTTACTTGTCGTCTGCATATACGTTCAAATTGGACGAGTTCAATTTTTTTCTGCCAAAGGCTTAACCCTAAACTGCTTTGGTAAGTTGATAGCTGTAGCTGATACTGCAGATCCGGACCAGACTGTACAGACTTTGTAGTGTGATCTTCGATCCAAATGGACTGCTTTTTATTCAAAAAGATAACTTGATATGAATATTTTCAACTGTATTGTTTGACTTCAGAAAAAAAAAATGTTCGGTTGTATTTATTTGAAGACGGATGAAAAACCATCGTAATTATAAATGGGCTCTCTGAAAAGGGTGTTGAATGCATTTTCAAAACGTATCAACTCATGTCAGCCTGCGCAGTCCGCGCGGGCTGACATGGGTCGAAACATTTTGCTATTTGCAAATGTCCTTCCTGTCCATGGACCGTTCTACCTCATGATTTAATCGGTTGTTATACAAAATGGATATTATGGATCAATAATTATATGATAACTTGTGAAAACTTGAATCTACACTGTCTGCAAAAGCTATTTAGTTTAGTTTGGCGTCTTTTTTGGATTAGAAACTTACACTAGTAGTATTTGCCTGTGGGATTTATCTCTGAAAGGGTACAAAACATAATGGAGAAAGTAGAAAATGCTACACAAAATCGTTTTTCTCTGTTTTTCATAACGTTTCAAAGGCTTTCACCCTGAAGATGGATAAAACACGGGATTGTTTGACAAAGGTTTAATTAAAAGCCATGTTTATGGCTGGCTATCTGCGAGATCGATATTTAAAATATTGTCATAAAATCTCAGGCTGTTTAGTATGTAGACCGTAGAAAAATTATGGGCTAAAATGTCAATTTAGTCAATGATCTTTACAACACTAATCTTTATCAAATTCGTGCGTTGTCCCAAACCTAGGGAAAGACAGCATTTGCAAAAATTGAGGAAAAAGGTGGAACGCTGGTTACCTACATTTTCCCTTATTTTTTTTTCTGTTCTTTCTTTCTTTTCTCCTGTCGTTTGACCAGAAAAACCTTCGTCTGCAAATGCTTTGCTTATGGACGGATATAAAAGTTTGTTGTCTGGTAAACAGTTTATCTTTACCAAGTAGGTTTAGCTATACGTTGTACTTACAAAGATGTATGATGAAAATGAAAAAATATTTGAAAGAAAAAAAAATGTCTTTTTATAATGATTTAAGATTTTAGCCTTTAAAAAACAATCCATTACTGTAAACTCAAGACCCAGAGGAAGACGGCTTTTGGAAAAATAATGAAAGAAGGAAAATATGCTGGTTTTATCAACATTTTCTCCTTTTCCCACCATATTTTCTGCCCTTTCGAGGACAAACCCCGTCATTTTATCCACTTTTAATTTTTAGCGTTCAACAGCTTTCATCTTGGTTAAAAGTGTTAAATTTTATCGTTTGGTAAAGATTACATACACCAATTACAAGTGAAAATGTTTTGGCAAAAGCAGTCTGATACAAGTCGTCTGCCACAGAGGGCGCGCTACTTTCGATGAACTCTCTATGTCTTTTAACAATTAATCGGCGTTTTTTTTATCATTATATACGAACTTGCCTCTAGCTGTCCAGAAGTTATGTTTTGCGAGGACATTATTTTTTACTTAGTTTAATGGATGAAGTATTAAAAATGTGTCTAGTCTCCAAATCTTTTATCCTCAACCCTTTACCATACAATCCCGTCTAATGGATGAAAGCTTTTGAAAAAAAAAAATGTAGGAAAAGGAGAAAATGCTGATAAACAGCATTTTCTTCTTTTCCAAAAATATTTTCTACCTTTCAAACGCAAACCCCTTCATTTAAATAATATTTAATTTGCCGTCTGCTAATGCTTTCAATTCGGACCGGTCTGGAATTTGGTTGTCAAGACAAGAGTTAAATATTCATATCTTTTACTATTCATTCACTTAAGGTCTCAAAAGATTTGCAAAGCAAAGGCTCCGAGTATTTCTGAAAATTCATGTATGTATAAGTTAATTTGGAGAGGAAAATGATTATACCAAATGAAGTTATTTAGATAAATTATCGCGCATTATCTGTGCGTTTTCCTTATTTTTTTCGTGTGTGTGGTGAATAAAAAAAACCTTGTTACTAGACATGCAAGATGTTACACAAGAGTACTGCAGATGACGGAGCAGGAAATAACAAGATAACACGAAGGAAGGTCGATTAATTAACTGCTAATTCTTTTGCATAAAAGCTATTCATTCAGGGCATGTAAGTCAGACATATAAGCCCCCTTTTCACTGAGCATTTTCTGTGAAAAGGGGGCTTTGTGTATCTGCAAAAATTATCGACCCAGGTCAGCCTGCGCAGTCCGCGCAGGCTGACCTGGACCGAATCTTTTTGCTATTGGTCAATTTTCTGCAGCTCAAAGGACCAGTATACCTCATAATTCATTCGGTTGTTACACAAAATGGATTTTATGGATCCATAATACTATGATGACTTGCTTGGTATAATGCATCACGGAGATGCATTAAGCCCCCTTTTGCCAAAGCATGGCCCATATATAAACCTGAAGAAAAAGACGCCGTCTTTTTTTTCATGACACAGAAAACACTGTGGGAAAAGGAACAATTGCTTGTCACAAGCTTGCTTGTCACAAGCAATTGCTACTTTTCCCACAACGCTTTTTGGAAGTTGTCCTACTGCAGAGGAGTGTAAAACGTAGTTCTTTTATGGTTATATAACTTGTAAAAAGAACAGCTTGATACTGTGGGTGCAAGGTGTAACATACTTCGGTTGACTGAGTAGAAAGTAATACGATATGAAAAGAAAACTGCATTGACCATATTAGGTATACCTCATTATAAACGTTGCAACAGACGAATTTGTACGTATCTTTGTAAAATATTGAAAATCCAGTATTGATTAATGTTTGAATAACGAAAATAGAATTTTAGGACATTGTGGAAGAAGGAAATAACATGCGCGACGAGCAATTTCTCTTTGCTTTCAATGTTTTGAATGTGTCTGACACAAGAATCTCGCCAGCGAATTTGTCGTCTGCCCGGGTAAGGTGTAAATTCTTTACCAGACGACAAAATTTTACACTGGTAAGGCAAGGTGAAAGCATTTGCAGACGATTAGTTAAATGCGACACAAATGATGGAAATGGTCTTTGAAATGGCAGAAAACATTGTGGAAAAGAGAAAATGCTTCAAACGGTTAACAATATTTTCCTTCTTTTCCCAAAAAAAGTTTTCAAAGCACGGAGGTTATACAACACAGCAATTAGACAAGGGCATATAGGTCGACCAGGTCTTTCACGTGATACAGTGACACACGAAGGTTGACATAAAAACTGAAATAAATGGGACTCGGGGGGAAAAAACGTCAAGACAAGGTTCATTGCAACAAGCATATCTGAATTTGAATCTCTACAAACCTTTAACCTTAACTCCTAGGCTGCTAAGAGAGATTCACTGACCTTTTGCGGACAGTATAGATCAAGATCAGACTGCACAGAATGTGCAGTCTGATCTTGGATCTGAACTGTCCGATAAGGAGATATCTTTGCCCTGAAATACCTTTGAAATAGCAAAACTTAGGGATTTACCGTCGACTTGAAAGTTTTATTTGACGTTATTAAGCCGGATAAGGGTTAACATTTCAGACTCGCCAAATTAAAAGCAATTTCAGACAAAAAACTAAATTTGGTTTTGAATGGTGAGATTTGTCTTTGAAAGGGTAGATAGAACTTTGGGAAACGGGAAAATTGTTTCCAGCTTTTTCTCCTTTTCCGAAGATATTTTCAAAATTGTTCTTCCTCAAGCTCATAAAAACGCGGTACTATTTGATATGGGTGTGGAAAAGAGCTTATAAAGGATGTGTGAAGTTTTGTCACATTCCCCTCGTAGATGTTTAGATACTGTCAGGACCAGCATTGAGATGGATGGCGATGAAGATGATCAATCCTTGCACTGCTTATCAAATAAATCGAATGCGATTTTTCTGCGAGAGACGAAACCCCAAATAATTAGATTTCTAAATCCTTTTGGCCGGAAAGATCTCACCATATCGGACAGTGTAGATTTCAGGTCAGACTGCACATTCTATGCATGCTGGATCTTGGATCTTCATTTTCCGCCAGAGGGTCGAAATTGAGTCGCGCTTAGCAGCTTAAGGGTTAATTTCCCTATCAAATGAAAAAAAAAAACACGGTAATCCGAGCTCTTTTGTGCCTTACTGTTTTGCTACTATCTTCAGATATTCTACTTTTTTGCCTGGTCTTAAAAGTAGATTTACACTCCATTTTAAGATGACTGTTGCCATAGGCAAGTATCACATGGCGGACGGTGTAGATCCAAGATCAGACTGCACGCTCTTTGCAGTCTGATCTTGCTCTACGCCGTCAGCAAAAGCCAGTTAGGTCGTCATTAGTAACGAAAGAGTCAACTTTTTAAGTGCAAGTAGGCTGAAATTAGAAAATATACTTTTAAAGTGCCGCTTAAGCCCAAAAGACAATTTTAGTCAAATACAAACCAATATTGTAATTTCAAAAATATTGCACTTTCAAAATTGCTCTTGCCAAGGATGGCTCAGCGAAACGGATAGTGAAGATCAAAGATCGAACTGTGCGCTAAGTGCAGTCTGATCTTTAACTACACCGACCACAAAAGCAACTATAGAGGTGACAGGCGCTTCAAGGTTAAGATGAGTGTTATGAACTTGTAAAGGCTGACCTACTTTGTTTTATTTAAAAAGCACGGAAACCTTGTTTGATTAATCATAAGTTTTTATCTACACATAGGTTACCCTGTTTAAGCCAACACACGTGTTATAATTTCTTTACTTTTTCTTTACATTTAAACCGACTTATGCTGTATTATAATTATGTTAATAACTTTTATTATCATTATTCCCGTATACATACAATCGAATTTCGTCGCGGAAATGTTACTAGAAGCCTTGACAAATTATAGATAAAGATTTTTTTTTATTTTCCTTTACCACTAAAGTTGTAATCAAAACTCATTCAGCAAAAATTTATAAACGAAGTTCAACTTTGCTTTCGATGGTAAAAAATGGGTACATGAAATGTGGTATAAAATTTCCAACAAGATTGAAATGATTAATGTAGATCGATTTTCAAAAAAAAAAACAATTAAAAGTCAAACCCTCCCCCCCCACTCTTCCCCCCCCCCCCCCTCTACACACACACCCACCAGCACAAACCATGATGTTCGTCTCTCCCAGAACGGTTTCAAAAAGAGCAGAAGATGAGCATGCAGTGATAAGTAACTTAATTGCTAATGATTAGGTACAATGAAAAAGTTGGTCCATGGACCCAAATTTTGAGTATTCTTATAATTCTTCATTCCAAAACCAGCCGTCATATTGGCTAAGACAGTCCTTCTAAGCCAATCAGATTATCAGCCTTGGGACTTAGAAGAGTTTATGTATGCACGGTTCCTGACCCCTGTCATTATTGCTCGTACAAGTATTTTACTACGGGGAAAAATGAACAAAATCGACGGGAACAATCAGGTTCTGCGGATAGCTTGGTTTGTAATTAGGTCAAGGTCATAAATACCGTTAAGGTAAAAAATCTTCAGATAGTGAGCACGTTCGTCACTATTAGCAGAGAGGGAGAAAACGGCAGTTAATTATATGATATCAAAGTAACGCATTCTTTGACGAAACCATTTGGTTAAGCCAAGAAGAAACTTTGTTATTTTCTAACTTTACAAACTACTGTCAGTCTGTGTGTCTGTTCTGTGTGTCTGTCTGTCTGTTTTTAAAAGGTCAATATTCCCAAAGATACGCCCGATACGCCCCTGAAATTTGAACAATATTTGTAAATATGACTGAAAAACTCACTAATAATAATCTGTAAACCTTTTAACGCCCTCAACACTGTAACGCGGTGTTTCCGTTGTTCGTATAGGGATTCTCTTGATCATAAATCACGGTCGTTCTTCGTTAAAATATCAGAGAATGCTCTACTGACCTCCCTCTGGATATTGGCTAACTTAATCACGTGACGGGTGACTAATTAGTGGTACGAGGACACCTGAATCCAATATCACTTTCACACGTCTGAGTAAAATTATAGCTACCTCTTTGATGCTTGATGATCGCACTGGTGACAATGATTTCCTCTATCCTTTTCACCGGCTTGCTATAGAGAAATTATACAGCTTTTGTGGACGGCATTGATTATGATCAGACGGCACAGAACGTGCAGTCTGATCTTGGATCCACGCGATCCACTGTGTCAATCTACACTATAAACAAAAAGCGGAATGATTGGCAGTTTGCTTGTTTCTTTAGGCCCTGGAAAGTGAAGTTATTGACGGATCTCATAGGAGAAGAGCTCACATTTTCTACTGTCAATTCAATAGAGTAGAGGAGCAAATTTTGCAATTCGCTACTGTTCCTGTAAGCTTTTAAATTGGCTGAATATGAACTCGGGAGATTGTCCAACTTAATAATTAAATTCTGCACATAGTTTGTATCATCTTTCAATATATCAAGCATACCGGTAATTAAAAAGTCAGTTCGGAAAACCATGTAATAAAAGCAGATTGGCTTATACCAACAATAACTTGGGCCAGTATCCCACCAACCATTCTTAAATTGCATTCTTAGTCTTATTCTAGATTCTGAAAGTAGAGCAATTTCTGATTCTCTGTATCATTTGGTGTAGCCAATCAGAAATTGTGTTATGTTGAAAGTAGAAAATGCTGTGTGCTGAGAGTCAGACTAAAAATGTTTTCAAAATGGTGATGAATACGGATCCTGATTTTTAACGATGGCTTCTTGCCTTGTCTGTGTTCTTTCTGTAGGTCTTCAACGTTTCTGGTGCTTTCTTCACGTTTAAATCTTATGTTGCCAATCAGAAACACAATTGGTGTAGAGGATAGTGTAAATTCAAGATACGGCGGCTGCCAAGTTGCGCTCTGACCTTTGACAATCTTTGTATGTCTCAATAAATATGAAATATTCTGGAAGTATACCACAAACACACACATACAGGAAGGCTTAACCTTTACGCTGCTAAGCGCGACTCAGTGACCTTTTGCGGACAGTGTAGATCAAGATCAGACTGCACAGAACGTGCAGTCTGATCTTGGAGCTACACTGTCCGATAAGGAGATATCTCTCCCCCAAAAGTACCGTTGAAATAGCAACATTTAGGGTTTTACTATCGGCTTGAAAGTTCCATTCCATTTATTTAGGAGGATAAGGGTTAAAGGTGCATTTTTTGTGTGTTCTCACTGAAAATATCCATTTAAAATACCGAGTGCTTAATCCTTAGGGCGCTGAATTAAATGCCCACTAGCGGCCAAAAGTAAACAAATCGAGAGTCAAAATGCAGGCAACTTTAATGAATACCATTTTAAAATACGGACATTTTTATAACTCTGACAATGTTTCACAGTGCAGCCTGTAAAAGTTCCATTTGCTTGCAGTTCAATGATTTGTAGAATTAGAAATTACCGGTACAGAGGGTTTTTTTTCTTTAGGATTAGAATTTAAAACAAGGACCTTTTTGTTCTCAGGATTACATGCTAATGGAATGGTTAATCTCGAGAAATCTGTCTAGACCGGTTGTATTGATTTCTTTGGAACCTGTGGTTAACCACAAGTTATCTTGTGATACATTTATGGTTATTCTGCAAACATCTGCCTTTAAGGTAAATAGACAATTATACGACAAATCCAGGACCTTACACTAAACTGTGAATCTATAAAAATGACGAGAACTACTTGTGCTAATTTTATCGCCAATATAGATCGAGATCAAACCGCGCAGAACCTTCAATCATGTAAGACTTAAAGTGTTAACATATCCAAATGAGTTTCTTGCCCTTGCAGTGGACATGTTTTGAGAGCATTGTCTGAAATAAAATCATTTCCCTGACATAAACTTGTTTCCGCAAACTTTTTCCATCAAATTTAAGACTCTTTACCAGAGAAAAAAAAATTAAGTCATGCTCTGCGAAAAGAGGGTTTAAAGCATCTGCAAAAAGTATCGACGGAGATGCATTGAGTCCCCTTTTACCAGAGCATGACTAACATGGCTGTAAAAGAGACCAAATACACTTAGATTGGTTACCACCCGTAATACAGTTAATCTTGTAAACAAGTTTTGTCTATAGTGCAACTGGAAGTTATTCAAAGTGCACTGGGTAAGCGAGTCGCTAAATCACGCACCTCGTTTCCGGTACGCACCAATAGTGCAAAATGTTTTATAACATCGCAATCAAAATATCTGATCCATAATTATATACTCACTTGCTTCGTATAATACATCACGGAGATGCATTAAACCCTCCTTTTGCCAGTGCATGGTTCAATTTATCTGCGCCATGCAGGTTATTACACCAAGCAACCCATTGCCAGACAGACTCTATTTAGCAAAGCAACTAAATAGTAACGTTACAAGTTGCATTAAGTTGTACTTTCTGAGGGCAAGGACAGTGGTTTCTTTTTTTAAATTCAAAATATTATTGGTAAATGATAATTTGCTTGAAACAAGCAATTGTCTCTTTATCAACAATGCCTTCTAAAGCTGTTTTTTTTTTTTTCTAAAAACTGAAGAAAAGGGAGTAAAGTCGTACTTGAAGAGTAAAAGTTTAAATGACAACACACACTTTTTCCAGAAAGCAATCGCTTGTTCAAAGTTTCCGTCACAAATTGCAAAGGTCTCCGAGATTAATGACCAATGCAGTGAGTCTATCGTTCCCAATTCTATCAATTTCCTCCGCACGCACATTTCACCGTTACAATTTGCATACATTTGTCATCAACAGTCTCCGTTCGCTACATGGTCTACACTTAACAAAACTGAGAAACCGCCAGTCTATAAAATGTTATTTCTTGCAACTAGCACAAACAACGTTTGACCCTTAGGCTGTTAAGTGCGACGCACTGACCTTTTGCGAACAGTGTAGATCAAGATCAGACTGCACATTCTGTGCAGTCTGATCTTGGATCTACACTGTCCGATAAGGAGATATCTTTACCCCCAAAACTACATTTGAAATAGCAAAATTTGGGCTTTTACTATCGTCTTGAAAGTTTCATTTCAGTTATTTAGCAGGATAAGGGTTAAAGTCATACCATGTGGTTATCAAATACTTATTTCTAGAACTCTGTACAAGTAAAAGAATAAGATGGAGTAACCTATTTCATAACAATTATGTTGACTTTGCTTATCGGTATTACTGTAGTAGTTCTTCAAAATAGATGCAAGGGGTTTATAAGGTTTGCTCAGAGTAGTACCGTCGGTGATTTAATTTGTGCGATTGTTCAACGCAGCGAAAAATAACGATACAACCCAAACATGGCGTTCTTATTAATATTTTCTTTTCTACACGCAAAATTGATTAGATTTTCTTTTTAGCGTTTTCCTAACCAATTCGAGTTTTGACGACCATGAGGAAGGAGGACTTTGACAATAATGTGGGAAAGGAGAAAAAGCTAGTGACCAGTATGTTATACTTTTTCCATGTTTTGTACCCTGACGACAGGATGGTATAGATCTAAGATCAGACGTCTTGTGCAAACTGATCTTGATCTGTGCAGTCCGAAATAGCTCCTTTTTTTCGTCTACGGTGCTGAAAGGGTTAACTAGGTCATGGCACAGTGACTTGAAGGCTTGTGCGTAAAATACGTAAAAACTGTGAATATTTTATAGCACATTTTTTCCTCTGACAATGAAGGTCTGCTTGTCTAGACGGATGCGATAAGATTTATTTCACCCAGATATCTCCCGGCAACAGGAATTTGTCTGCTGCAATAATGCAACATATGGCTACATAATGACTGCCTCGGGTGTTAAGATAAACAAGATACCTGTTTTTTCGATAAATATGAAAAAAATTATCAGGGAAGTCACGTTTTGTGAAAGCAAGCACTTGTAGGCTGAATGTGTATTGAAATAGTTTAGTAAGGTTCATTCCTGTCTGGCTTCCAGCCTCTCTCTCTCTCTCTCTCTATCTCTCTCTTCTCTTTCTCGTATTTCTCCTCAACACGCTGACTCTCTCTTCTCTGTCTCTTCAACACGTCTACTCTCTCTCTCTCTTTCTCTCTCTCTCGGCCTCTCCTTTTTTATAAATCTCCATCGGTCTCTAGGAAGAAAAATAAAAGTCCTATGGTTATTCACATTTCAGTATGGACCAGACTAAAATTTGGCCATCTGGTAGCAGGGTTAACAGAGGAAATTATCAAGATGCCAATAACATTATTCACAGATGACCAAAATAAAGCAATGTCACTAAGGTGAAAAACGATGAGTACGACAGTGAAATTGGGTTGATGGAACTCCGAAGAGTTCGTTCCTTACAGAGACAGATTACCCCAGTTGTTGCCATGCTTTAACACTTATCCTGTTAAATAAGTTAAATAAAACTTTCAAGCCGATAGTAAAAACCCGAATAATGTTATTTGATACTTTTTTTTTTGAGAAAAATATCCCCTTATCGGACAGTGTAGATCAAAGATCAGACTGCACGTTCTGTGTAGTCTGATCTTGATCCACACTTAGCAGCTTAGCAGCTTCAGGGTTTAAAAAGTTCAAGAATTTTCGAAGCAAGAAGGTCACAGACGAAATAGTAGAACGAACTAAGTCCCGCAGCAGACATCTTCGTATTGCAGCAGACCACTTTTAACTCTGTACCATACGACAAAAATTGTCGACTTGTTGAAATGGAAACCATTTGCAGACGAGAAATTAATTGTGGCTCAAACAATGGGGTTTGTTTAAGAAAGAATAGTAAACTTTGTGAAAAAAGTACAAAATGCTGTATCATGCTGATTATCCATTATTTTACAAGGATGATTATAAGGTCGTACGGGGTCCTGTATGGCTCAGTGGTAATGGGTAGGACTCGTAACCTGTAAGCGCTTCAGAGCCCTAGCCTAGTAAGCCTACTGGTGAAACCAGGACATGTGAATATGCGATCAGTCGCCGTGATATGACTGAACTAATTTGAAAGCGGCGTAAAATAACATTCAATAAACAGCTTGAAGGTCGTCTCAGAACTCTTAAAAAGGCAGCACCATTTTAGACTCGCCCATATGGAAAGCATTTTGCAGACATTTAAAATGTGGCTTAACTTTTTACCAAGCGACAAATTTTAGACACGTCCAAATTGAAAGCAATTGCAGACAAGAACTTAAATGTAGCACAAATGATGGGATTTGTCTTTGAAAATGAAGAAAATGTAATAGGAAAGGGAGAAAATGCTGGTGACCAGCATTTTCTCCTTTTCCCATCATGTTTTCAAAGGCCTTCCTCATGGCCGTAAAATCACAGGTTTATTTGGTAAAGGGTAAATTAATCATGGGATGTAGGCACTCTAAGACATGTTTATGTGGGTATTAGCTTTGTTAAGACCAAAGAATGGCTTGATAACGAGTGTAAGTTCTGTTATATACGAGGACTTTTATGTCAGATAATAGGCGTTACTCTGGAAAAGAAACTTAACCCATTTCTGTGCAAGTACAACGTTTCACGCCTTTGAGGTCCTCAGCTTTGGAATAGACATTCTGGGAAAAAGAGCTTCTTTTTTCCCCTATCTTTTCACTGCATTTGCAGGAAAGAAAAAATGTATTTACATTTTTTGCTCATAACTATGATAATTTGACCTGCTGTGGAATTTAAAAACCCACTGTTTGGTCTAAAAACAACCATTTGCAGTACTAAATTACCTCTAGAGATGTACTAAAGTCAGATGCATATATGCTCGGTCAGTTATTAAAAAGACCCCGGGGTATCATTCAGCAAGCATTCTTAATATATTGCTTTCTAAAACTCCTCAAGACTTTGTTTTTAAATTTCAAAGTAACACAACTCCTGTTTGGCTTAACCAGATGGTTTGACCATTCCGAAAAATTGTGGTACTTCCTGAATTTCTATTCAAAAGCAATTTAGGACGGTTTTTGAATACGGACCCTGGATATTTCAAATTCAAGACATCTTTTGAAAGTAATTATGGAATCGTTTAGATCCAAGATTAGACCAAACATGCCATTAGTTTTTATCTTGGCCTATAAGGTCCGAAAAAGCTGCGTTGTCACATTTGGTGCGAGAGGGGTATAACTTTGTAGACGTTTTATCAATTTTGTGCGGCTCTTTCTAAAGCCCAATGGCTCTTCATTGACGCAACTTTTGAAACCGAAGGATCGTATTTGAATGCGGGGCGCATCATTGTATGCGAAATTATAACGAGTCATGCTCTGAGAAAACGGGGTTCAATGCATCTGAAAAAAAGTAGACTGACATAGCTCGAAACTTTTGCTATTTGTAAATTTTCTGCTGGGAAAAGGACCATTTTAACTCTAGATTAAATTGATTGTTAGACAAAAGGGATTTTATGGATCCATGAATATGTGGTGACTTGCTTGGTACCATGCATCAAGGAGATGCATTAAACCGCCTTTTGCCAGAGCGTAGCTCATATTATTCTTTTTTTGCCACCGTCACTGGCAACCTGAACTAACCTACGGCAAACCTGTTACGCTACTGCTCTAACCTTGTACGTATTAGAAAGACAGCGTATGGCTCTCACACCAAAGGTTCCGGGTACGAATTTCGTGATGAGTTGGGTCAACCTTTGGAACCACTCACATCACAGTACAAGTACTGTTTATGGTTTGTTTTACAATCGATGTAAAATGAATAAATTTAAATTAGCCTTGTATTGGTGAAATCTAGGAAATACATTAGTAAGTGAACTAGGCCTATCGCCTTAATTCCTAGGCTACTGAGCGCGACTTACTGACCTTTTGCAGACAGTGTAGATCAGGATCAGACTGCACAGAACGTGCAGTCTGATCTTGAATCTACACTGTCTGATAAGAAGATACTCCCCCCCCCCCCCAAAAAAAAAAAAAAAAAAGTTTGAAGTAGCATTATTCGGGTTTATTACTGTCGGCTTGAAAGTTTAATTTTACCTATTTAGCAGGACAATGATTAATATAACTAGTGTCTGCAGTTATAATAAGTAATTACATGCAAATGATTATTGAAACCGTGCTCTTTAATGCTGGTAACCAGCTTTTTTTCTACCTTTCCGACAAGGTTTTCAATCCTTTCCATAGACAACTGTCTCTATCTGAGTCATTTTTAATTTGTCGTCGAAAAGTCCTTTCTATTAACCATTTACCACACAATCCCGACTCTCAACGACCTTGAAAGAAAGGCTGTTGAAAACACTGTGGGAAAAGGAGAAAATGCTGGTTACCAGCATTTTCTCCTATTTACCACAGCTTTTCACAGTGTTTTCTACTCATCAAACACAGAAAATATCATTTTAGCAATTGAATTCAATTTAATTTAAGCATTTAATTTGTTGTCTATAAATGCTTTTAATTTAGCCCAGTCCATAATTTTTGTCATTAGATTTTGAGTAAACAGGGATCTAAAATGTTCTTGTCTGCTGTAAGGAGTGAAATTTAATTTCAAATGTGGAATATGAGTGCATTTTATAGGATCTATTTCTATTTTCAGTGATGCAGGCCACCAGGGGACCGGTGACGAAGAACTATCGAATAGTCGTCATGGGAACCGCCGGCGTGGGTAAAACTTCCATCGTCAACCAATATTTACATGGACAGTTCACTGAAAATCACAAAGAAACTGTGGAAGAACTACATCGCCATGTTCTGAAATTTGACACGGTGTCAGTGGATGTTGACATTCTTGACACTTCCGGTTCATATCAGTTTCCAGCAATGCGAAAACTAGCTATTTCTACAGGTGACGCCTTTGTCCTTGTTTATTCCATTGATAAAGTGGGAAGCTTTGAAGCCGTCAAGTTGATAAGGGATCAGATTAGAGAACTCAAAACGAGAGGAAGTTATTCTCTTATAGTGGTTGCCAATAAATTTGATCTCGAACAATGCGATGACGACTGTGCTGTGCGGGAGTCCATAGTGTGCATGGACTGGGAAGAACGCTTCATAACTGCGTCCGCGAAAACTAATGAAAATATTGATAAGATATTTCAGACATTCATGGAGAAAATACGTGACAGAATCAAGCTGGAGGAGAAACGTCTAACCTTTCTTCGCCGGATATCACTACCTGTGATGAAAAGTGGTAAAGCTGACAAAGCCTTAAAACCGCCATTGTTGAAGTCCAAGACCCGTACAAGCTCGCTAGACACATAATCAAGGTCAGGCATACGATAGTGTTACACCACAGAATCACTTTATTACAAACAGTATATGACCACTACTTACCGGCTAATACAACCAGCACTAAGTAGTTGTTTTAGTCGAAGGTGAAAAATAGTCGACAACGACTACATCAATTATGAATCATACATTTACTCGATGGGCACGAGAAGCAGTTTATGTGGCTTTCTTGGTTGAACTATCTCACTAGAAACTGTAAATCAACGATCAGCTGAACACTTTTTGCAGTTTAATCTTGATTCAGGTTATCTGTAAGAACTTCCACTATAATTTCTATGAGCACCTAGGTTTTGAAAGACCTTCAAAGTTCCGAATTGGATTTGGGGCAGTGACCGATAAGTACAGAATACAAGAATCTATAAGAAGCGTCATATTTTTCTTTTTCTTTTTAACTAATTTGAATTTTCATTTCTAATTTCATACAGAAAGACTTTTATGTGTTTTATAAAACAAAATGAAATAAACTTAGCCTACGGACTCGGACGTGAATTCTCTAGTCACTACAGCAAATTTGCGTAGCTTTGAGCGGGGCACACACCCACATCAAAAAGTTTGCAGTGTCTGAGGGATCATTCAAATACACATGTATGTAAATTTCATATTTTTTTTCTCTGATGATTCTCCCATATATAATTATACAGATCTACGGACCATTTGTGTAAAAAAGGGATGCCATATTAATTTTGTCAGACAGGTATATCAATCTTGATCTAGCGCAAGTACTCGATGATGAACGACAGGACCTTGACAAAAAATCATATTACACCATGACAACCCCGCAGCATTTTATCAGTCGTCACCAAAGCAACCCTTGGGGAGCCAAGAACATAGACTGAAAAGTATCCTTTACGTACATTTCTGGTTGTTTCATGTAATGAAAACTGAGTAAAGAGACTAAAGGTTTGTTGTTGTTGATGACTTGTTGGTAGGGAATTTATTCGCAAAATTTAACAGAATACCTCATATCCTGCCTTGGCAAGTAAGTCTGTAGGTGACATGTGTGCACGTCATGTTTAGGGAAACAATTTCAAAATCTTGAAATTTACTCGTACATTTGTTTTACAGATTTTGTAATTCTTTAATAAAAGTGTGTGCCAAGTTAGACGCTGCTCGATGTTGCTATGGTGACTAGAGAACTTGTAACAATATTTTCAGGCCAACCTTTTTTTTTCTTTTCAAAAAGATTTTGTATGACACTTTGTACCATTGAAAAAAACGAGGCTTTTCCGGGTCCTTTGCGAACAGAATGCTCTCGAAATCTGTCCGAAGAAGAATTATATTTATTATTATTAGAAAAAACAAAAGACAAAACTGTCTATCTTATGACAATCAGTTTTTATTGGAACAAATCGATTCTGAGCCAAAAAAGGTGTGTGTTTTTTCTTTATCCCATCCGTAGAGACAAAGGTGTAGGGGCGAAAATTAAACTTCTTTCAAACTTTTTCATTTACCTTTGACTGACCAGTGTGTTTGTCGTACTTAGCTCTGACAAACATTGCCTTCACCGACTTTGGTTAAAGAATTTCACGGAGACGGCTTTGCTTAGGCATAAATCAACTACCACAAAATTTAAACGATTTTCAATTCGCAATTCATTTATTTTACAAATGTCTTGAAAACTCCAGAAAGTGACTGTGTGCTTCCATTTTACCTGCTTAGTCTTACTCGCAAGTGCAGAGTTTCATACCTTTATGGGCTTCATGTCATATGCTATGAATACTTCTACACCTTTTCTTTATTTCCTACAAAAGGGGCTCAGGGGATTCTAATTACCTTGTAGAGCATACGATCTGTGAACTGTAAGATTTTATGTCTAGTGCCAAGGGGTCTGATGACAGCTTCATGCTGTTCGGGTGGGGGTAAAGAGGTAGGAATACAACAAGACGGGTTCGATTCGTTAACATATTTCCACTTCGTACCACAACGTAGTGTATGTTTTATATACCTTGGCCTAAATCGATTTGCATATTGTTTGCCTTAAGTGTAGCATTATTTTCATATTGTATTGACGTAGTTTTTCTTGTCTGTAAATAACTATATATTTGTAATAACTTTTGTATGTCATTTTGAATAAAACGAAGAAAAAACGTTAGACAAATCATGCCTTTGTGTATAGAGGGAAAAAAGCGCCTAGCCTAGGGATGTGTTTTAAATATTGTTAAATTTTCCAATGATGAAAGGATGGACATTTCTATTGCCATAAACGACACAAAAACGCTGCAGACGGCATTAGCCAGAATCAGCCCGCACAGATCTTGCAAGCATATCAATCTGTACAAAATTTTGTTTGGTATGTGAAACGCCCTTGAAATTTGTAGGTAACCGGGAAAAACCTTGTGTCCACTGTAGATACCACACTTTCGGCCCAATAGTCTTGAAAAATTGGTCAGAATGTTTGTCTTGATAATATCTCTGACAACTTTGAAATTGGGTCATATCAAGTCAAATAGTAGGTAACTGGGACACATATTAGAAAAACCTTGTGTGCAATCTGGAGGCCTCATTTCCAATGCTCATGAAAATTAATCCGTATGTTTGTCGTGATGATATCTTGATCAAGTTCGAAATTGGATTACGTAGCGTCAAAAAGTAGGTCACTGGGATAATTCTTAGAAAATTTTGTGTGCACTCTAGAGTCTCCATTTTTATTCGTATAGTCATAAAACTTGGTCAGAATTTGTTCTTGATGGTATGTCCGTCAAGTCTGAAAATGGTTCACATTGGATCAAAAAATACATTAGGTTAGTGGGACAAATCTATTAAAATCCTTGTATGACACTACAGGCCATATTTTCAATCAAACTCTCATGAAAGTTTGAGTTGCACTCATTTCAATTAATGTCAGGCATACAAAAGTTAAATTGAGGGGAAAAAAAAAAAACTTATCGCAGCACAGTAAGTATATTTTGTATGTGTTTTACATCGTAACAATTAGCATTTCTTCTAGTTTATCTATCCTAGATGACTTTAATCAGGTTAGCGTTTTAGATAGTGCCGATGGCCCTCTTGTTTAGTGATAAATGACAATTTAAATCAGCCCAAGGACAAAACCAATCAATGTTTTTGATACCAATTGAGCTGTCGTATAGAACTGTTAAGGGGGGCATGCTAGACTGTTTTTGATATTTGATATGTTAATTTCTTACAGTATTTCGCTTTTACGAAACCAGATCTCGTAATGACGATCTCTTATTTCGTAAATACGAAATGATATGAGAAATGTGTAAATCTAAAGAAAAAAAGGAAATAAAAGAAAACCATCTAACATGCCAAATAATGAGGTCCATATAGATGTTACCCTTGTCGAACCTTTTCTGCGAGAGGCAAAATTTGAAAAATGATTTTTCTTTTGCACTATGCATTTAACATATTCATAAATGATGTTTTAGCAACCCTAAAAAATTATCCTCTTCAGAACTTGGCTAATAAAGGAAAGGATGGATGATACTGGAGAAAAGCGGAAAAAATGACTGCAGCGTTTTTTATTCAAAAGGTCACCGTGAGCGCCATGTCCTTCTTTTTTACATAATCAAACTGATCAATATCGACACAGTAACCACGTAATAAGTGGAAAGAAAAGATACCTCTGAACAAAGTGGGTCTTTGAGTCAGACATTCAGGTCTGTCACGTTGGATCCTCCGTGGTCAATTAGATAGACGTTAGATTTGTTAACAGGAAATTCTGGTCATATCCCTACTTATCGCAGTGTTTACGCGGTAATGTTCTGGGCAAGAAATGACAGAGCTCCAGCCGAGTGGAGTGCTGCCACCGGGATAGAACTAAAAGACGGTCAAAAGTTAATGTGAGACACCCTTCCAACAATCATCTGGTAAAAAACATCCTCGGTTACTAATTAACGGCGGAATCTAAGGCTGCAAATCCAGCGGAAAAAAGAACACATATGAAAAATGTAGGTCTTCTTATCTTACTTTTATATCACGTATAATTGACAGTTGTTTCATGATCATGGCACACGGTGCACAGATATTTTCGAAACTTGGAACGGAATTACCTCCCTTTACGCTCGAGTCATGATATGCAAATGAGCTCAGCCTGCACAAGGTATTATAATTTTTGGAATGTTGAAATCGGCTGAGATTTGCTTTGGAAGATGCATTGGTCTCTTGCTTGCATAAAGTGCTCTACCTATACAAAGTCATCGTATTTCGTCTGTTGGTTTCTTTAGTGAAATCTTGACCCGATACTTCCGGGATAAAACGACCCTTGATAAAAAGGGCTTTTGAAAACATTTTGAAGAATACTGGTAAAGTCTCTAACGATTGGTCTCCTTTCCCCATAATGTTTTCTGATCTTCAAAAAGTATGTTCAAATATATGAACAACAACTGATTTATCGTCTGCGAATGTTTTCGATTTGGACAATTTAAAAATTCTTTGTTGTGTACAGAGTTAAGCAATTCTGGCGACCACTCGTCCGCAGGTAAGATTCATCCACATGCAAAATTAGCCAGAATTAATTGTTATATAACAATATGAGGAATATGTAACCATTCTTCTCTTTCAGACCTCTATATTGGACAGAAAAGTAATGAAACCTGACCTTTATCCGATATCAATCTGCGTCATTAGTAGCTCGAAAACTCGTGTCAGAAAAGTAACCGCACATTTTACATTTGCTGTTTGTTGAAGGTTTAATTAACTCCTAGGTTCTATAAAAGTCGATGGCACAGGAGACACTCGGTCTATAAAAAGATGGTAAAAAGCAAATGAACAGAAAAACCGGTGCCCTTTAGATACAGAGCAAAATGTCAAATAGATGAATTCCACTCTCTATACCGAAAAGAAGAAGGGACAGGGGCATCTGGTATTATTTGGATGCTTCAACCTGAGCAACTGTCGTTCCGTCAAATGCTCCAACATTTTGATCCAAGTAAGATCAATTGAAGACTGCAAAGTAAAAATATACAGGGATAGCAATGCTGCCCAAAGTGATACAGTAGTTCGGATGGTGGATCCCAAAATGGTAGTGTTCTAGGGCGAGGCACTCGTGAAACCCAGATTGCTTAAAAGAAATGTTGCTGTGATATGACTAAACTAATGCCGACGGTCGCAAAGACAAAATTCATATTTTAGAATATACGCTCGTAGCACGCAACATAAAACACTTCATATTTTATGGAGTGGCTAAAAGTTGTGACACCATTATCTCCCGCTAGATGGCATTCTACAAATACACATCTATCTAATTTGGGCATTCTGGGTACAGAACCGGACTACTTTTCAAAACGACAACCGTTACTTTGAATTTCAAAATGAAATAAACGTTTACTCAATAAAACCCTACCTGGTGCGAATTATTCAGTTATGACCAGCTAGCAGGTAACCTATGCACCGGCCATCTATTAAAACAGTCCCTACAGGCTTGGGTATAGCTTCGGTATAAGCCCTACTTTTCCCAAGTATCCGGGGATGGGTGATGCGTCATAGCAGACAGGTCGAATCTTCGAAGAATATGACATGCGCAGACAACGTTGTGACGCCTGTTGGACGTCACAGCCATTCTGTCCACCAATTTGTCTTCACTTCTTTTACTTCTGACATCTTAACGTTCAGTCATTCTTTTTCGATTGATAATTTTCGCAGATTACGTTGTTTTGAATATGGAAGGATCTAAAATTAACCCATAACTGTATAGGTTAACATTAAAAATACCATTGAATAATTAATGCAAATAAAACAAACGGGAGATTTTTGAAACACAGGTGATACTGTCTGAGTGATATAAAAAACAGTGTGTGAAAAGTAAGGATTACTTGTTACCAACTCTTGCTCCAGTTTCCATTTTTTTTCCCAAAACGATCGACTGCAGCGTTGTTAGAAGTGGTATTTGCATAGTAATAGGTTAAATTTGTTATTAAGTATTACATGTACCTGTCACACACAGCAATTTCAACACGCTCCTTTTCCACGATATTTCATGAGTCTGCAAGAGCTTACTAGTACTGTTCGCGGCGAAAGCATAACAGCTGGCCTGCAAAGCTGCTAGATATTATTTGACATGTCAAGAACCAGTGTAAAAATAGCAAGGAAACATGAACATGAGAGCTATAGCCATAAAATATTTTGATATGACATCCTTAATTACGATACATTTGAACCTAAAATCTGAAGAATAGAAAAAGGTAATATTTGTACATATTCTAATTTTAAATCTCGAATCTTTGGAAACAATATCATAAATATCATAAATCTAGTCTTACACGAGAGTTTCTAGTCTTACAATTACTAATTCAAATAGACAAGTTTGATCAACTATAATATAATAGTCCTGACCTAACAGCGGCAAGAAACGTAAAGTAGAAATACCGATAAAAAAAAAAGAAAGAAGCCTGTATTTAAATAAAATTTCTTAGCGAAGATAGGCAAAGAAAAACATGTCCACTTTTACATGCCAAGATATCATTGGATACAAGGCAGGTCTACTCAAGGATTATGAAAACATCAGTCAGGATAAAAGCTCGGGGAGTGGGGTTAATGCATCTGCAAAAGGTATCGACCCAGGTCAGCCTGGCCAGACGGCTGACCTCTGTCAAACTTTTCTGCTTTTGGTGAACTTTCTACTTGTCTAAGGACCAGTCTATCCCAGGATTCAGCCAGTTTTCAGACGAAGTAGACTTTATAGATCCTTGATTGTGCGCTTCCTTGTTTGGCATAATGCAGCACGGAGATGCATTAAACTACTTTTTGCCAGAGCATGTCTAAAGTGTAATACTCTGAACAGACGTAAAGCTGAATAAGATGTCTGTGGATTTTATAAAGTTACACAGGCAAGTACGAAACCAGGCAAGTGAATATTTAAATGCCATATGTAAATTTTCTGATTTACAAATACATGTAAAGCTAATGTTTCTCAAATATGTATTTGCTTCTGTTCAAATCTTTCTTGCGTACAATGCAGCACTCATTCCTATTATTTGGTATGATAGTCGGATTGATTATACAAAGCAAGTCGTCACATAAATGTGGAGTCATAAAATCTTACATTCGATGGAGTTATGAGGTAGAATGGTCCTTTGATATGTAGAAAATTGACAAATAGCATGAGGTTTCAACCAATATCAGCCTGTGTGAATGCGTCTATACTTTTTGCAGATGTATCAAACCCTCTTTTCCAAGAGCAAGACTCAGCTATAATTTTACACAGGGAAATTGGTGGACGATGGCTTTTGTCATGCGTACTGGATCTACTACATACAAGGGTAAAAAATGGAAACAAATTTGACTAGAATAACTCAAACTAAAGGAAAAAATAAAGATTTAAATATTCTATCTTTAACATACATTCATGCTCTCAATTTACGTTATTTTCATTTCCAAAATTTGCCACCCTTTTTTTCTAAATAAAATGGAAAACATTGAACAAGTCCGAAGGTATAAACGAGAGCAACCGCATTTTAACAAACAACCCTTTTTTTAACTGTTATGTGTCGAATTGAATTTTAAACTAGATCTACTGTGAGAGTGGAAACAAGAAATATCTTTAAAAAGACAGACGGCGTAGAAGAAACTGGAATACAAATACATGTATTGAAACTCTTTTTTGGGGTCAATACGAAGTTAAATAATGTCAGTTAACCTCATGAGAAATTGCCTCTTTTTCCTCACCGTTTTTCAATTTGTTGAAATTTACTATTGGGTTGGTGGGAAACGATTATGGAATCTTAAAATTCCAAATAGAACAAACAAGAAATATCTTTAAAAAAGATAGACAGCGGAAATTTGCCAGCAAATAGGCATGGGCCCTTAGAATAAACATGTCTACATTTTTTACCAGTCACAAATTTCTATTTACTCATTTGTTATAAGCACCAAAAAGTAGGTCAAAAGCCAGCACATTCAACTACGCCGAAAAAAAGGGACCATTCTTTTTAACATTAATTTGCTATAGCATGAATCAAGGTCCCGTGGTATCGATTCGCGGTAGCAACGCTTGTAAATAGTGGTTTCAAAAAGGTTCCAGCTAATCTGGCAGTAGGGGCCCGCCGAATAAACATATTCATATTTTTGACCAGTCGCAAATTACTATTTATTCATTCTTTATCAGTACTTAAAAGTAGGTCAAAAGACAGCGCATTCAGCTATGCCGAAAAATACTACTAATACGGAGCTTACTATAAACAAATAGGCCTTGGCGACATAGTATATTTGAAACAGCCGACAGATTACTAGTCTGTAAAATCTTTACCCTTAAAGCGCCTTTCAGATTATAGTTGCCTTTGCATCAGTGTAGATCAAGGTCAGGCTGCACAAAACGCTGTCCGTAAATGCTTAACCCTTTCAGCGCCAAATATATACACTCGACCTCTTTAGATGGTTGAAAATAC
Organism: Hippopus hippopus; assembly: GCA_946811185.2. Taxonomy (NCBI): domain Eukaryota; kingdom Metazoa; phylum Mollusca; class Bivalvia; order Cardiida; family Cardiidae; genus Hippopus; species Hippopus hippopus. The sequence goes on from OX328096.1 coordinate 37,566,262, forward strand.
AATACACTGATACTTACAAAGATTTGTATCTTGTAGGCTTAAAGGAACAAACGGATGGTATAGATCCAAAATCAGACTGCACGTTCTGTGCAGTCTGATCTTGATCTATGCTGTCCGTAATAGTCTCTGTTTTCGCCTATGGCGCCTAAAGGCTTAAGCACCATAGACAGAAGCAGTCACGAAATTGCAATCATTTAGCTCATACTTCTAGGATGAAAATGTGTGATATGTTTATTCTAATCTCTTAGTAAGCTTATGCCCGTATTTTCAGGGAACTTCGGAATCATATGAAGATCCCGTTATTCCGTTAGCAACCATAAGTCTTTCTATAGACTTAGCTGTCTACTGTCATACACACTCGGGACTTCACAGCGTTAGATTGGTGTCACACAAATATCTTGCTGGTTGTAATATATAGAGCCACAGAGATACTAGGTAATTCCATCATCACATTGCGAGATGACTAATTTGGATATCACTGATTATCATCGTAACTTACTTCTGTATTCGAATGTTTGATCGTTCCTATGGCTATAGTATCGATCTTGGCGATTTTACACTTTTTCAATGTATTTTATTCAATTTTTTTACATGTAAATGCAATATGTCAAGTACAGCGAAGCGACGCAAAAAGGATTTAAACGGAAGCACAGAAGCTCATTTACATGTAGTTCTTCTCCCAAAAACAGTCACGTGGTGTAACAATTGCATAAAGTGAACTCAACTGAATATACATGTACACTAAAATTTAAATTGTTCATTTCTGCATTTGCTATCTCAGTTTATAGCCGTTTATAGCGTGAGTCATTGTCTTCTGTTGTTATTGTATTTGACCGGAAATACAACACGCAATACGGTCATTTAGATATGAGCCTGGCAAAAGGGTAATCAATGCGTCTTCGTGATGCATGATACCAAGCAAGTCATCACATAGGCCTAGTTATGGATCCATAAAACCCATTTTGCTGACTGCGCAGGCTGACCTGGGTCGATACTTTACAGATTCATTTAACCCACTTTTCACAGAGCATGGTCCACATACTTTGACGGTGAAAAGTAAATCTGAAACTCTACTTGTACACTATACGACATTTCCGTAGTTAAAAGAAAGATTCTTGCAATGCAAAATAAATTAAGAATTAATTCGACTTTAGTACAGACAACTCACCACATGTACCTAGTACAAGGGGTTGCAAAAGGAAATAGAAACAAAAGAAATTATCGTATGAGCGGAGCTCTGGAAAAGTCCATTATACCAAGGAAGTCATCGCATAATTATGGATCCACAAAATCCAGTTTATCTGACATCCAACTGACTCATGAATTAGAATGGTCCTTGAACATGCAGATAATTTGCAAATAGCAATTCAGGTCAGCCTGGCAGCCTGGACGGACTGCACAGGCTGACAAAGTTTGATACAGATACGATCATCCCTTTTCACAGAGCATGGTTCATATATTAACCCTTTACCACACGACCAATTTTAGACCTGTCCGAATTGAAAGCATTTGCAGAGGACAGTTTCAGTGTGGATCATATTAAATGATTTTTCTTTGATAAGGTAGAAAACATTGTGGGAAAAGGAGAAAATGCTGGTTACCAGCATTTCCTCCTTTTCCCACAATGTTTTCAAAAGCCTTCTCTATCAGGGGTGTCAAAAGGCGTCATTGTGTGGTAAAGGGTTAAATGACACTGAAAACATTTTGCAAAAGACAGTCACCTTTTTCCTTAATATTTTCTAAAAGGTGCTGGGCACAAAAAAAAAACATCGTATTTGCACACTGTTGTAATGAATTTGGTTCTTAGGCTAAATATTGTTACAAAAAAAAAAACTCAATACGAAAAAAAAACAGATGCAGGGTAAGATTGCTGTGATGGTTTAAATTATTCGAGAGTCATGCAATATTTACATTTTACCCTTAATCTGCTAGGCTCAACTCCATGTGCTTTTGCAGACGGTATGGACCAAAATCAGACTACAAAGATCAGACTGCACAGAATGTGCAGACCGATCTTGAATCAACACTGACCGATACTGTGAGATTATTTCGACTACAAGAACCTAAATGTCGCTAGAGCCGTGTTTTTTTTTTACATTGGCTAATTTTTTAAGCCTTAACCTGCTAAATTAGTGAAATAAAACATTAAAACCGAGAGTAAAATCTCAAATATTGCTTTTTCAAAGGTATTTTTTTGGGGGAAAATCTCCTAATCGGACAGTGTAGATCCAAGATCAGACTGCACGTTTTGTGCAGTCTGATCTTGATCTACACTGTCCGCAAAAGGTCCGTAAGTCGCGCGTAGTAGCCTAGGGTTATTAAACTTACTTAGCAGCTTAATGGTTAAATGGCGTGATGTAAATGGTTTGTCTAACTGTCAGTGAATATTGCCTTCTCTTTTGAGGAATTTTAGAATACTTGTCTGTGCTTTTACCTTGTACCGAATGACAAGTAAGACTTGTCCATTTTAATAGTATTTGCACGAACGACATAATAGATATGGCTCGATCGTCGGGATTTGTACATTGTATTTGAAATGATAGAAAACATCGTGCGAAAAGGAGAAAATGCTGGTATACCAGCATTTCGTCTTTTTCTCACACGGTGTGTTGTAAGCAGCAAGTTCTCCTATTCCCACGCTGTTTTTAAAAGCTTGATTCGTCAGGATCGTTTTATAAAGGGTTCAAGGACCAATGAACGTGTTACAAAATATGAGTATAAATATACACAGAACATGGTCAAGAATTTTCAGTTAGACACTCTTTTCGTGCATTTGAAAAAAAAACAACTTTGAGATTTTTTTTTAGACTTAGTTGAAGATTCGGTATCTTTATTGAAGATTCGGTATTACTCTTCAATGACTTTGAAAGTGAACGGTGTCTTTGAGTAAGGTTTTTCCTGTCCCAAAGAATATCTATCCACAATTCGCCCTCTATCTAAGAAGGGATAATTTAGAAGTTAAGCTAGAGATTGCAAGATTCTTTTGTGATTTTGTTGTTGGTTTGTGGTTCTCGTTGTTTAGGTAGGGTATTATAGTGCTTCCAACAGTTTTTCAATCCTATCACAGCAAAAGCTCATTTACCCATGGGTTTCACCGGTACAAATCGAGGATCTGTTGTGCCCTGCAGAGGACAACCCCAGTGGACCAGCGCCGCAGGCTAAACCGACCGATGTTCCAAAACCCTAACCACTGTGCCAAGAAGAGTCCCGTTTATTGTTGTGCTGTTTCTTCATGTTTTGTTGTAAAATTAGTCGTTGCAAGTTATAAATGTGGCGATCCGAAAATCAGTTAATAATCATGTTCCCACAGTTTTCGACCGCGCCAAAGACAAACTTCATCATTTGAATTATTTTTCGCCGGGTAAAGAGTTAATACATCTCGGAGGTTGCAGGTTTGATTTCACCGAAAGAAGTGCTTGGCATTATCAGTAAGAGACGTAAAGGATCAAATTCTGTGTAATAAAAGACATCATGGAGCGAGAAAAATAGTTCAATTGTTATTGAAGGAAATGCTTTTATTTGTAAATTAATTGTCTTTTATGGTTTTACATCAATATCTACGTCAGTTTCTGTACCATTTTCCAAGAAGATTAACCGCTCGGCTAACGCTATTAAAAGAAAAAAACTCCAACTGATTGAATTATACATCTTTCCATTAGTGTCCGTACAATCTTTTCCATGAGTGAAACTGCTGTATTTTTAAAATATTGGTCACACCATTTCTCATTCACTTGCTAAACATTAAAGGCCGGGCTCAGTAGCGGCCAAATTTGAAAAAAAAAAACTGGTGTAAAAATGCATTTAAATTCAAATCATACCATTTAAAAGTATGGAAATTATTGTGAGGATGACAATCTGTTATTTTACGGTCGGTTCAAGCGTAAGTCACTGGCAGGAAAAAACAATGAATTTTAAAAACTAGGCTAGAAGTTGCCAGGTCACTCTATCTTCTGTTTATTTTTTACCTGTTTTTAAAATTACCAGTATTTTTTTTTTTTCTGTCAGCGACTAATACTTGATGGACAGACCGTACAATAACAGACTGTTATCTTCACAATAATTTTCATACTTTCAAATTGGTTTATTTGAATTTACATGTTTTTTAACACCACATTGTTTAGTTTTGGTCGCTACTGGGACTTTAAGGAATATAAGCGTTTATCAATTAATCCGTTGCTGTTCATGTACCAGTAATAAAACCTTTTTGGAAGCCCATGGAATCGGCAGCTTTGACAGGATATTATTCTCCTGTGTTCAATAAAGAGTAGTTATCAGTACGCAAATTAAAAAAAAAAATCGCATACCATGTTTAGAATTCTTATTCTACGAATAAATCCCGTAAATCCCAAGACAAACTGTCTGGATAACTCCTTACCAAACGAAAAACGAATAGACTCGACAAATCTGAAAGCATTTGCAGACTACAACGAAAAAAAATATGGATCAGTCGATGCCATTTGTCTTTAAACGAGTAGAAAATATTGGATATTGTGGGAAGAGAAGAAAATACTGATTTTGATTCCAGATATTATTTAAAAAAAAAACCTCGAGACCGCGGTGTCGTTTAAAAGAACCCGATAGTCTGGTAAAAGGTTAAGAAAGAAGGTCTCAGTCGGTCAGATGGCTTGTCCTAGAATTGGACCACCATTTAGATAACCCTCTACCACCCCAGTTTTAACGACCCTGAGAAAGAAAACTTTTGCAACCATTGTGGGAAAAGAAGGAAATGCTGGTAAGTAGCATTTTCTTCTTTTCCCACAATGTTCTCTACCCTTCCCGAAGCAAATTTTAATTTTTGATTCACATTTATTGTGTCGGCTGCAAATGCTTTGAATTTGGATAAGTCTAAAATTTTGTCGTCTGGTAGAGAGAGAGCTTATTAGTATCATTACAGTTTTCCTAAACAACCAGAGATGGAGATATCCAACTAGGCCTTTCGTGATAAAATAAATATCTACGAGAGAAAATTAACTCTTTATCAAACGACAAAATTTTGGACTGGACCAAATTCAAAGTATCTGCAGACGACATATAAAGTATTGCTCAAATGATGATTTCTGTCTTTTATAGTAGAAAACATTGTGGGAAAAGGAGAAAATGCTGGTTACCAGCATTTTCTCCTTTTCCCACAATGTTTTCGAAAGGCTTCTTTCTTAGAGTCGTGGTTGTGTTGTAAAGGATTACACATCTTTTGAAGCCATACAGAGACTCTAATAATGTAGGTAGACCGTAATGGCTTCGTTTAATTAACTGATGCCATATGCATTTACCGTCATATTCCTTGTTCCTTATGGGCTTCTCAAGTAGAGTATTAACTTTTTCAGAGCGAAATATGTAAACTCAGCCCCTTTAAACGGCTGAAAATACAGTCCATTGAAACTCAGAATGATTTCGTCGTGTAGGTTTGATTAAACAGGCAAACGATATAGATCTGTGCAGTCTGATCTTCATCTATGCCGTTGGTAAGAGCCCACAAATTTGCCTACAGCGCTAAAACGGTTAAGCTATGCTTCTTTTTGTCTTTATTGTATCAATCACTAGGATGGCATCACACAGAAATCAGAGTGTGACGAGAGAAAAGAAACTGTTTGTTAACTGTACATGACCCAAATCGATAGTAGTAGTAGTAATACAAGTAGTAATAATAGTGGTAGTGCCTGCCCGGGTAGCTCAGTGGTTAGCGTATCTGACTCAAGACCTGGTGGTTGCGGGCTCGATACCCAGTTGAGACCAATTTTCTTTCCGGCGATTTTTCGCCTCTAACCTCTGATGCGTGTAGAAAAAAAATAGTCAGTGACTTAGAAAGTGTCAATAATTGTGTAGGTGCAGTGACCGCCGTGATATGACTATAGCTGTTAAAACAGCGATAAACTCCAATACACCCCAAACCAAGTAGTAGCAGTAGTGTAAGAGTTGCTTTTAAGTGATAGTTATTGGTAGTGGAGTGGGCAGCCTTTTTTAAAACGGGTGAAAAAGTGGAAGTTGCTTGCTACCCTTACAGCTAATTGCTGCAACATCCACAATACTCGTACATGTTCTTAAAAATTCGTTCACTTGTCGTTCACTTGTTCCATGAATTCCGAGGTTGTTTTTCCATTGCTCCAGCTGTATTATTTAGTGATATGCCCAAAAAGAGCATGTGCGATAATGGATCATTCCTTCGTATCTTTATTTCAGGCAGTAAATGAAGCTTTACAAACGCAAGTATATATACATCAAAATCAACATAAAACCCAGAAAAATTCAGAGAGACTAAACGACTTCACGTAAATTTTGGTTTTTGGAGAAGAGAGCAATGCCGTTTTAAGAAATGTACATCATTGATAATATTTTCTACCAAAGTTTTGACCGTTAAATAACGACTGTACAGATATTCACGTCTTCAAAAAAAAGATGCATGCATTCTAGATAAAAGTGACGACGCGAGGGGGAATTCTATACGAAAAAAAAAACACGAAAATCATCCTTAAATAGTATCAGTAACTCAGCGCTTCAATTTCCGTGTCATTTCGGTTCTGTTTTATCCGCCTCCTAATGTGCTGTTGCACGCACTTCAATAGATAAATGTACGTCAAACGGTTGCGCAGTCTTATAGTTATCTGTGCTAAAATCAGTAACTAATAATGATTTATTTGCGGCACACCCTTACTGTCTAACTTCTGAAGAACGTTTCCGTCACACAGATCAATCTGATCAACAGTCAGTGGCCATTACTGTTTCATCAAATTACGAATCCCCATTGATTAATATGCATTTTTCAATTGACTCTCTACAAAAAGACAAAATCGTAGACTCGTCGAAATTGTAAGCATTTGCAGACGAAAAATTAATTGTGGACAAAATTACTGGATTTCTTTTTCTATGAAAGGTTGGAAAACATTGTGAAAAAAGGAGAAAATGCTGAATACCAGCATTTTCTCCTTTTTTCACAATGTTTCAAAACACTTATCTTGCAGGGTCGTTCAAAACCCGGGATTCTTTGGTAAATGGTTAATTTTTTTTAATTTGTTGTGGGAAAAACGATAAAGCTAGCGTTGTGAAATTTATATGAAACTGAAGCAATATGATTATATATATCATATATAAAATATAATGTGATAAAAATGTAGCTGTTTACAACTATCAAGATTTTCCATTTTTTAAATTAACGTCAGTGACAATGTCGCAAAATTTGACTGAATAATAACACCAGGAATGATTTTAAGAGAACAACGTACAACTTGATGCCAGGCAAGAAGCAACGATATAACATACTAGTGGAATTAGCTCTATAACCTTGCCTTACATCAGTGCAGTTTTCTTTATTATAGCATGAGCAGACGCCGCGTAATAAAGTTTCTTGCACTCTGAAAAAATCATGTAAGTCAATCGGAATTTGAAATATGATGAAATACTTAGCCACTGCCTGTAGACAGACCGTTATGATGTTTTATCTTCCTATTTGTCACGTATTAGATACTCAAGAGGCTTAAACAAACGTATAGGAATCCAAATGTAACTTTTTGCCCTTTACCACACAATGCCGACTTATAACGACCCTGAGAAAGAAGCCTTTTGAAAACATTATAGGAAAAGCAGAAAATGCTGGTAACCAGCATTTTCTCCTTTTCCCATAATGTTTTCTACACTTTCCCAAACAATTTCAATTTTTAAATTGCAATTATTTTGTTGTCTGCAAATGCATTTAATTTGGACAAGTCCAAAATTTTGTCATCTGGTAAAGAGTTAAGGCTTCATGGGCAGTTCTATTCGCCTAGGTACCATGGGCTAAAACTGGGGCTTTTGCATACAGCATAGATATAGATCAGACAATGGTTCGGAACCTAGTCCAGTGATGTCCGCTAGATGTTTGGTACCCAAAATACACGTTTCTCGAAAATTGTATTTCTATGTGCCCGTGAGATGATTATTACAATTGCAGAATTTGGTACGCCAACAGCTTATTATTTCAGCTTTGAATTGGATCAGTATCCTTGGCACTCATATTCAATATGGGTCATGCTCTATGACAGGGTGATTTAATGCATCTACAGAAAGTATAGATCCAGGTCAGACTCTGTAGTCTGCACAAGGAGACATGGGTCGAACCTTTTTGTTATTGGTGAATTTTCTCCATGTCAAAGGACCAGTTTATCTCATGATTCAGTTGGTTGTTAGACAAAATGGATTTTAAGGATTAATTTCTTGGTTTAATGGATCACAGAGATGCACTGAATCCCCTTTTCGTAGAGTGGCGTTTATATCCACTGCATATATTTCTAATCTTTTCAGAGTAAGTGTGCTTGTTCCCAGTGTCTACGTGTAGTTCTCACCAGAAATACTTCTAGAATATGTGAAATCACAACGTTTGCTTGTTTATAAAACTAGCTGGCCAATGAATTGAAAGTCATTTTAACAAGTCAAAAACTCGATACAAAATTTGATTGGTCGTTAACATGAACTGAAACGCAAATATAGACACTGTTTTATTAGCGTTTAGTATGGCCTTAGATGTATGCTCGCTGAGGTGGTCACAATAGATTTGATTGGTCGCTATGTCTCTGTCTCATCAGACTAATCTAGGCTAAAATGTGCGCATAAGCAACTAAAGCAAGATTGGACTTTAATTCTCTCCCATACAATTCAATATTTTGACGATCCTGAGGAAGAAAGCTTTTGCAAACACTGTGGGAAAAATGAGCAAATGCTGGAACCCCAGTATTTCTCCTTTTCCCACAATATTTTCATTCAATGTATAATTTACACACACAGTTACCGACATTTACAGACCGGTCAGAAATTCATATTTTGCACATGGAGGAAATTTCTTCCAGAAAACTGTTTCTACGAATGACATCTTAGCTGAGATAGCGCAAATAGCTTTTATGACCTCAATATATAATAGCAAAGAGATATATCTTACGTCATTAATTCTAGACATCATTTATAATGTTTATGAAACCTCTCAACATATATCATGCAAGGTCCTCCAAGCGTTTCTTTTTCCGACTTTTTGTTTCTTCTGTCGGAGAGATTAGGTAATCGGTATCATCGTTCTTCAAACATCGTCTCTTTACTGTCATTAACTATCAGAGTATACTTATGTCGGTTAATTTACTGCCTACTGACATAGTTTTGAAATCGACAACACTGAAGATATCCTACGAATATGGATAATCAAGATTTTTCAAGGTTTTATTTCTAGAATACAAGCGAAAACATTATCACGAAAAGAGAAATTGTTCTTGACGAGCAGTTTCTTTGTTACAACGTTTGTAGTGATCAGCTGCATGTTGGCAAACAGTCGTTTGCAGGTCGTGACGACTTTAGAAATAACAAAAAGTTGACGGACATTCCCTTGTGGATCATATGAATGTCATGCTCTTCCATTTAGATGAAAAAGATGATGCATTTAAAAGAAATGGTATTCTTTTGTTGAAAAAAAAAATCGTTCTGACAAGAAAAATATAGACTAACTCATTTCAAGCAACATTTTCCCTCATCATGAGATCTGTATAGAATAAGTGACAAAAGCACAGAAGAAGGTGTTTGATAGATTTGGTTCGGTCGCATCACTTTAACGACTCATCAAGCATGTTATTGTATTCCCAATATGATCTCATATCTTATTGATCAGTCAGTTTCATCTTGCCTCGCAGACATCTTTTCCGAAAATGAGCTTTATTATGTAGCTGTCTGTCTGGATTTGGGTCCATTTCTTACTCTACGTGCAGGAATATTACGGCAAATTGGTGTGCCTGTGGCAAATTTCGTGAACAATTAAATGAACGTAAGCTTTAATGCCAATGCATACCAATATATGAAACTCGGCAAACCGACTGATTAAAATGTTATTGCCCATGGTAGGTCATACTTCTTTTGTATGCGTGTGGTTTTTGTGGTTTGATTCTGTTATGCATCTGGTTGCATAAATTTGTATAAATGATAACTTGTTTTTCTTTTTGCGCTCGTTCACCTGCTGGTCCTCAGTAATGGTTGATCTTTGTGCAAGCTTTTAGGCCGTGGTATCTTTAACTCTTTACCAGACCTCCTTTTTTTAGGATTGTCCAAGTTCAAAGCATTTGCAGACGACAAAAGTATGATTTAAATGACATGTAGAAAACACTGTGGGCAAAGGAAAAATGCTAGTTACCAGCGTTTTCTCCTTGTCCTACAAAGCTTTCAATAGCCTTCTACCCCTTGGTCGCTAAAACGAGGAAGTGTTTGGTAATGAGTTTCACTCCTTCAATTTTTCATTATGTGCTTGTAAAATATGGACAGCACCATCTACCTGCCCAGGGCCCCAGCTCGGACTATAATTTTGTCAATATTCTGTCGGCACGATTTCTCAACCAGTAAGTTTTTGCTTAATTATCTTTTTTCATGCTTGATTTTATCAGGGATGCTGCTTCAGGGGTTCTGAAGGCTATAGATTTGAAGGAAAATGAAAAAGTGGTGGCCTCAAATATCCGTGTTGACAGAACTTGGTGGATTTTCAGTTTGGTGCTTTAAAGTTGTGGCAAAATTATATTCAAACCCTGAATACTTCTACGGCCAATCCATACGGGGAATGAAGGTAAATCATATCTACACACATTAGCATTGCCGCATTTTTCCATAGAGTGCCACTAAAGAAATAAATGTCGATAAAATTCTTCGAGACATAGCTTTGTATACTGATTTCTGTCGAAGGCTCTAGCTTGCGAGTTTCCGGGTGTCTTGAGAGCACAAAATTGCATTGACTGTTTTTGGAGCTAGTTCCCCTTATTACCACCCGTGCTCTGGATCGATTGTTAAAACACAAAGTTAGTAAGGGCTTACACCTCTTCCCTTAAGTAACCTTAAATTCTCAGATGACCTGTCCCAGAAGAAACATGTCAAGATGGCGCACGTCGGAGAAAGCCATTATTCGATACGAAACCTCATAAGCATACTCCTGGCAACATGTAATGGGAAAATTGAGAATAGTGCGAGTCTTAATCATTTTTTGCAGAATGCGCAGTGTAATCTTTGATCTTCAAGGAAGTTGTAATGACAACACCACATTTCTTCGGAGCTCCATTGGAGACTGCAGGTTGCTTTTTTATTCTCTGATAAAGCATTAATAGATTTATTCCAGATGTTGAACTCAACCAAATATTGCATCTTTTAGCTTGTATGCAAAACTGCTTCATTATTCATTGTTTTGTATTTACTGCCTATTGTAGGCAAGGCAGGACGCCTAATAAGGCGAAACGGCTTAACCTTTTACCACACAGTCACGACTTTGATTGACCCAGAAAAAGAAGACTATTGCATACAGTGTGGGAAAAGAAGAAGATGCTGATAACTAGCTTTTTCTCTTTACCTCAAACGTTTTCTATGCTATGATAGACAAATTTCATATTTTGAGGTACATCTAATTTGTCTTCTGCAAATGCTTCCAAAGGCTGCTAAGCGCGACTGAAGGACCTTTTACGGACAGTGTAGATCAAAACAGACTGCACAGAATGTGCAGTCTGATCTTGCATCTACACTACCCGACAAAGAAATATTTTTCCTCTCAAAACAACCTATGAAATAGCAAACCTTGGGTTTTTACTCTCGGCTTGAAAGTTTCATTTCACTTACTTGGCAGGGAAAGGATTAAATAGATCGTTTATTCCCTGAATCTATGAATTCTATTTCTAAATTAGAACAGGATTGGCATTGAGCAGGGGAAGAATTAGACGTTTTGGGTACAATGAGGGAAAAATACATGTAGATTATAATGATCAGTTTCAGGATAAATCAAAGGGCAAAATACAGTAATTAACTTAACATAAGAACCCAGGAGTACACTGATCAAGATAGAGCGTAATTATATTTCAAATTTTAGGTAAACTTTCAATCCTAAACGTACTATTTTCCTTCCAACCCTAAAGATTCTTTCGATCCTCAAAAATTTGGTGTATAAACATGAGCCATGCTCTGTGAAAAGGGGGCTTAATGCATCTGCGAAAAGTATCGACCCAGGTCAGCCTGCGCAGTTCGCGCAGGCTGACCTGGGCCGAAACTTTTCGCTATCGGTCAATTTTCTGTTTGTCAAAGGACCAGTCCACCTCATGATTAAGTCGACTATTTAATAAAGTGGCTCTTATAGGTCCATAATTATGTGATTACTTGGGCTGGTATCATGTATCACGGAGATGCATTAAGCCCCCTTTTACCAGAGCGTGGCTCATATATATGAGCCATGCTCTGGCAAAAGAGGGCTTAATGCATCTCTTTGATGCATTATACCATGTAGATCATTGTATAATTTTGATCCATAAAAGCCGTTTTTATCTAACAATCGATTGGATCTAGAGGCAGACTGGTCCTTTGACATGCAGAAAATTTATCAATGGCAAAAAGCTTCGACCCATGTCGGTCAAGCTCACATTGGTCGATACTTTTTGCAGGTGCATTAAGCCCCCTCTTCACAGAGCATGAATCGTATTATATATATAATCTACAGACAAACTTGTGCGGGATAATGTCCATCGTTTTTCAAGATGGATTATCCATGCCCATGAAAAGAGATAACTAAAAGGACATACAAAAACAACGAACATTGTAGTGTAGAGGAATATCATATTTAGACATGAACATAACTCTAATAATGCTAAAAACGGCGTTAATAACTATTAAAACAGCAAACATGTTGTAAGTTCAGGAGTTAAGTCGACGTGTGGTTTACCCTTTACCACACAACCATGAATTTGATTTGCCCTTAGAAATACAGCGTTTGAAAACATTACGTGACAAGGAGAAAATTCTGTTTGGACATCATTTTCTCCTGTTCCAACAATGTTTTTCTACCCTATTAAAGATATCCAATTATTTCAGTAGCATTTAATTTGTCGTCTGCAAATGCTTTCAATTGGGACCAGTCCAGATGTTATCGTTTGGTAAAGAGTAAATTCTATATAAGGACTACAAGTCTCCGATGTCCTGAATTTAATACTAGTTTATCACCTATAAATTGTGTTCTTGGTGGTGTGTAATTGTTATAAATAGGAACCGGAAGTCGATGTACAAATTAAAGCAATTTTGCCATTAGAAATAATTGACTTGACGTATTTGGTTTTCTTTTCCGGTTTATTTCTTTACCTCACGACTTTTTCGGTTTATTTCTTTACCTCACGACGAAATTTCGGACGGGTCGAAATTCAAAGCATTCGCTTACGACAAATTAAACGTGACTCGAATGATGGAATTTGTCTTCGAAATAGTAGAAAACGTGGAGAAATTGATCATTAACCGTTAACTCTTTACCAGACGACAAAAATTTAGACTGTTCAAATTGAAACCATTTGCAGACGACAAAACAAATGTGGATCACGTCTTGAAATATGATTAGGGAAGGGTAGAAAACATTGAGGGAGAAGGAGAAAAGGAGAAAATGCTGGTAACCAGCATTTTCTCCTTTTCTCCTTCTCCCTCAATGTTTTCTAAAGCTTTCTTTCTCAGGGCCGTTAAAAGTTGGGATTATATGACAAAGTAACGTCCGATTGATAGAAAAGGCAAAAATGAACGGACTGGAACCCGGGCTAAGTCCGCTCAGGCTGACATGGGTCAGAACCTTTTTCTATTTGTAGATTGTCTGCATCTCAGAGGACCAGTCTACCTCATGATTCAGCCGGTTGTTAGACAAAAAAGATCTTATAGATCCATAATTATGTGATATTGATATAATGCATTACGGGGATTCATTAAAACTACTTTTGCAAGAGCACTGCTCACTTATTGTGGCGCCGCATGAGCGGCGGCATTACATTTTTATTCGCTTTTGAAAAGTGCCAGTGGAGGTAGCCATATTGTTTACTATAGGGACTCGTCCAGTGTCTTTTTTAACATACATGTAAAAATACGGTACTTTCATTACCTGATCGAGCCCGTACCAACTTTGTTTTTCTATTTGGACTGATTTTTTGTTTTTTAGCATGTAAAATACCGTACTTTCGTTGCCAGATCGATAAAAACCAGATCGTATCCCAGATGGCCCAGAGTTTAAATATTTGTCTTGTAGTATCACCACGTGGACCTCTACGAAGTTTGTTCAAGTGGTGTCCTTGGCGTAAAAAATTAACCCGCTGTAATGTGCCCTATTTCAGACACAACTGATTAGCGGCGCCATTGATGTTATTTATCAATATTTTCTTGTGGTTTATTTTTTTTTATAGCTACTTTTAGTTTGAACTGTATCATTGAAGTGTTTATTCTTTTTTATTACTTTAACCAACATCTAACATACCAGATCATCTAGAGAATTCTAGATGGAAAGGCAGAAGGGTATTCAAAATCGATGGAGCAAAATACAGAATATCGTCCTTGTAGGAAAAAAAAAGAGGAAATCGGAGGCATTCTAATAAATCTAGTAGCTTCATGAGTGATGCTTTAGTCCAAGTCAATAATTAAACAATTGATTAAGTAATATATCTTTCCTTGCTCCAATAAAGCCGTGTATTGCATTCATCACCGGATAGTTTCGTTCAAATCAAACTTAATTAACTTATTACCTACTGTGATAATTTTCAGGATGTAAAACATTTAAGTCATGCTCTGTGGAATGGGGTTTAACTGTTTACCAAACGACAAAATGTTAGACTGGTCCATATTGAAAGCATATGCAGACGACAAATTTAAAGCGTCTCGACTTATGAAATTTGTCTCTGAAAGGGAAGAAAACCGTGTGGGAAGAGGAGAAAATGCTGGTTACCAGCATTTTCTCCTTTTCCCACAAGGTTTTCAAAAGCTTCCCTTCCCAGGGTCGTGAAAACCAGGGCTTGTTTGGTAAAGAGTTAATTTAGTTTAAACATATTTTTTTTCACATGAGTTGAAATGGGGTTGGGCCACAAGTTCTATCGACTAAGAATCGGTCCTTCCCCTACAAACAGTTTCAATAATTCTTTTTTAACAATGGGATGTACAGTGACTCTTATTCTAAATATTATACAAAGCACGAATAGAGAGTGGAAGAAGAGTATTAGTGGGAAGGGGAAAGAGAGATGAATGGAAATCACATGGTGCTATCTGTTGGGCGCTTGGTCGGCCGGTAAAATCAACACTGTTACAATACATGTGTAATGAAATTCTCCTTGCAGCGGCACAAACCATCAACTTCTATCAACGTTTGAATTTTAACATCGTCAGCGATATTTTGATCGTGTCACTCGACGTCCCGCTGTGAAACCAGATGATGGCATCTCATAAGCAACAATAAAGCCAGGAATGCGAGAGTTAAATCTCTGTAGACACCATCAATCTTACGGGGATGCTTTCAATAAGATCATTGGTGATATACACACGAGACTCAAGGATAGGAATATAGCGTCTGACTGACTTTCTAGTGACCACGAACTTGACGTTATAGGTCCGTAGAGAGGCTGGTATTCTTCTCTGATTGCATTGCATCTTAAGGTGATATAAGCATAGCTAGTCTTGTCAATTTAAGCGGGCAATGTAAACAGTGATCAGACTCCACAAAACTTGCATTCCGATCTTGATTTACACTGCTCTATTGGTTGAGATATTCTGACCAAGCACGGAAAAGTCCGATACAGTTCAGATAATTTTACTATCACATTACTCAGCGACAAATGGCATAATATCGACTGACGGATAAAACTGATTTATTCCAAGACAAGTCTTTTAATTGGTCGAGACAAAAACGTCGTCAAGAAGACGGTTAGCCTTTCACCCCTTCCTAATTGATACCGCGTTCGAACGACTTCGCGAACATCAAAAAGGCTTCGAAAATATTGGAGGAAAAGGAGAAAATGTTGGTTATCGATTATCAAATTTTGACTATTATTCTGTCAAATTTGAATTATTGATTTTTCCTTCACGAGTGGATTTCATTAAGTTTATTTACATTGATTGGGTATGAATATAACCTGGACTACTGAGACAGCAGTGGGCAATGTAGATGAAGAGAAGCCTGCACGTATGTGCAAGAGCTTTCAGTTAGGGCAAGGCTCAAATTTTGTCTTCTGGTAAAGAACTGGATTGCAAGATAAGACATGTATGTCATGTATGTAAGTATGTACAAGTTGATCTTGCTTTACTATCTCCACAAAACATCTATGGTCGCAAAACGGCTGGATAAGACTTAAGGTTTACGGCCCCTAACTCATCGGTAAACATCGACGTTTTCGTAAAGACTATTCGGCCAATCTCGGCACCTTCCGTCTTTTAATATGAGAATTAGGGGCCGTAGACTTTAATGCAGCTTCTTACAAATACCAAGCTAGATGTCATGAGATAATTGCTTGCCTAACCCTTCATCCCCAAAAACTTGGGTTTTAAAGATCTTGAGAAAGAAGCTTTTTGAAAACATTGTGGAACAAGAGCGGCAAATTGTCGCAAGATACGCCCGTCCCACCGCCAGTTGTCAAGGGGGTATAATAATCGTAAAGGGCAGGTAATGCAACAAACATGTTTACCAAGTCTCAAGTCAATTTGACTTGGGGTGACAAAGTTCCGTTCCAGACAAGCAAGAAATACTGTAAAAATGAAGATCAAAGTGGAATTACTCGAAATCCGCACTAGGTAGAGTTCTTGTTCTTGCGCACTGTACTCCGTAATATTGCAACAAACATGCATACCAAGTTTCAAGTCAATCGGACTGGAGATGACAAAATTATGCTCCAGACAAGCAGAAAATGCTGTAAAAATGACGATCAAAGGGAAATAACTCAAAGACAGCACGAGGTAGAGTTATGGTTCTTTTGCACTGCAATCCGTATTATTGCAACTAACACACATGCCAAGTTTCAAGTCAATCGGACTGGAGATGACAAAGTTATGCTCCGGACAAGCAGAAAATGCTGTAAAAATGACGATCAAAGGGAAATAACTCAAAGACAGCACGAGGTAGAGTTATGGTTCTTTCGCACTGCACTCTGTATTATTACAACAAACACACATGCCAAGTTTCAAGTCAATCGGACTGGAGATGACAAAGTTATGCTCCGGACAAGCAGAAAATGCTGTAAAAATGACGATCAAAGGGAAATAACTCAAAGACAGCACGAGGTAGAGTTATGGTTCTTTCGCACTGCACTCCCCCTTAATGAGATCTATCCACCCATGAAGTTTCATAACCATAGCTAGCATAGTTTTGGAGATATGCTTTGGACAAAATTCAAATATGAATATAAACAAAGGGAAATAACTCAAAAACTAAGTAAGCAAGAGTTATGATTCCTGTGCACTGCACTCCCCCTTGATAAGATCTATCCACCCATGAAGTTTCATAACCTTAGCTAGTATAGTCTTGGAGATATGCTCCGGACAAAATTCAAGTATGAAAAACAACAAAGGGCAATAACTCAAAAATTAAGGAAGCAAGAGTTATTATTCCTGTGCACTGCACTCCCCCTTGATGAGATCTATCCACCCATGAAGTTTCATAACCGTAGCTAGTATAGTTTTGGAGATATGCTCCGGACAAAATTCAAGTATGAAAAACAACAAAGGGCAATAATTCAAAAATTCAGCAAGCGAGAGTTATGATTCCTGTGCACTGCACTCCGCCTTGATGAGATCTATCCACCCATGAAATTTCATAACCGTAGCTAGCATAGTTTTGGAGATATGCTCCGGACAAAGAATGGGGACGCCGCCTGCCCGTCCGCCCGCCACGGGTGATCCCATAATACGTCCCGTCTTCGACGGGCGTATAAAAAGGAGAAAATGCTGGTAAGCACTATCTTCTCCTTTTCCTTCATTGTTTCCACCCTTTGAAAGAAATATTTCAGGTTTTGAATACCTTAATTGTCAGCTGCATATGCTTTCAATTTGGACAAGGCTGAAGTTTTGTCGTCTAGTAAAGAGTTAAGGCAGTTTCTTACTTTTGACACTTTGGAATTGAAATGTTGGAGCCATGAGGCATGTTGGTTGTTTAACCTTTAATCCCCTAAAAAAGTTAAATAAAACTTTCAAGGCGATACCAGAATGTTGCTATTTCAATTTCTTTTCTTTTTTTTTTTGGGGGGGGGGTGGGGGTGGGGAAGGGGGAATATCTCTTTATCGGACAGTGTATATCCAAGATCAGACTGCACGTTCTGTGCAGTCTGATCTTGAACTACACTCTCCGGGAAAGCTCCTTGGATCGCGCTTAGCAGCACAAGGTGTTAACAGCGGTGGCCACTACATCAGCTTTGGCTGTGTGTAGAACAGAGGATGAAATACTAACTGAAAATACTTTGATGTCATGTTCAAAGGAAACTTTTATTGTCAGAATTTGTGACGCTGCTTTTAAAGATACATCTTTACGGCTAGAGAGCAAAAAAAACCGTTAAAATTTGAAAGGCTGTATAATAGCCCATCTGTGTAAAAATGGATAAATTAGGCTACCAATGTACATTTATATGGCGTATTGGATACAAAAATACAAGGACTTTGTCCTCATTTAACACAGGAAACGAAAACAGCGATTGCTTTGAAGACCTCCAAAACATGAAATGCATTGTCTTTCCGTCGTGATCTGTGCAATCTTGCAGCCATCAGGGCAAAATTTGGCATGAAGATACAAGAATGATTATAGTTTCATAAAATAAGGATGTTACGGTTTAAAAACTGGCTGAAAAATGTCTAAAAACGAGTAGAAATGTATTTTTAGCAGTGTTTCAGTTGATTCTTTACTAGACGACAAAATTTAAGCCTTGTCCTGATTGAAAGCTCTTGCAGACGACGAATTACTCTTACTAAAAACACAACTTTTGTAGTTCAAAAGCTAGAAAAAATGTGGAAAAAGGAGAAAAGGAGAAAATGCTGGTTACTAGCATTTTTTCTTTTGCCAACAATGTTTTCAAAGCCTTCTTCCTCAAATTCTTTAGAATAAAATATACATGAGAGCCATGATGGCCCCGAGTTGCTCACCTGACTGTTTTAACCAAACAACCAATTTCTAATCTCTTTCGAGATATTAAGACAAACATTCTAACAAACTTTCATGAGTATTGGACCGAAAATGTTGCCTCTAGAGTATAAACAAGCTTTTCTTAAGATATGTCCCAGTGACCTTCTTTTTGACTCAAGACCCATTTTCAGACTTGTTAAAGATATATAGATATGAAAGTATGGCCCCAAGAGTGTAAACAAGGTTTTTCTAAGTTTTCCCCACTGACCTTTTTGACCTGATGTAAACCATTTTCAAATCTGCCTTAGAAATCATTAAGACAAACATTCTCACCAATTCTTATAAGTATTGAAAGGAAACTGTGGAGTGTACACAAGCTTTTTTCTAGGGTTTGTACTAGTAAACTATCTTGAAAATCCAACACGTTTCATCCTGAAGCACATTATATCATCAAGAAAAACATTCTGAATAACTATCATGAGTATCGGACTGAACATGTAGCTCGTAGATTGTACAAATGTATCTTGTTGCTTTTTTTTCCCGTAAGATTTGACCTGGTGACCTAGTTTTTGAACCAAGGTTAACCATCTTCAAACCTAATCAGATTTATTATCAAGCCAAATCTTATGATTATTGGACAAAAAATGTGCTCTAAGAGTGTAATCAACCTTTTAAAAGGATTTGTCCTTGTGAACTTCTTTTTGACCCAACATGGCCTATTATCAAATACATCCTAAGTATCATTAAGACATTCTGACTTACTTCAGAGCATTGGACTAAAAATAAGGCCTATAGAGTGTCCATAAGGTTTTTTTCTTAAAGATTTGACCTGGTGACCTAGTTTTAGACTAAACATGACCAACTTTCTAACAGTCAAAGGTAATATCAAAACAAACATTCTGACCCACTTTCCTCAGTTTTAGCCTAAACATGTAGCCCTAAGGGTGTACACATAGTTTTTCAAAGATTTCACCTGATGATCTACTTTTTGACCCCACTTGACCCATTTTCAAACCTGTCTCAATATATCACCAAGACAAACATTCTGAGCAATCTATTGAGTATTATACTGAAACTGTGGTCTCCAAGGTGAAATCAATTTTTTTAGGATATTTCCAAGTGACCTACTTTTTGACCCAACATGACCCAATCTAAAACATATTCTTAATTTCATCAAGACATATGATCTGACTATTTTCAAGATTATTGGACTGAAAATGTGGCCTTTAGAGTGTCTAAAGGCTTTTTTTTTTAAGATTTGACCTGGTTACTGACCTCACATGACCCACTTTTAAAGTCATTTGAGATAATTTTCAGCAAACACTCTGACCAACTTTCATGGGTATTGAACTGAAAATGTAACCTCTAAAGTGTATACAGGGTTTGTTATTAAGACTTGACCTGGTGACCTAATTTTTGACCCAACATGACCCATTTTCCAACCTGTCCAAGATATCATCATGTCATACATTCGGAAAGATTTTAGTGTTGGACTGAAATTGTGGCCTCAAGCATGTACACAAGTTTTTTTTCTAAAAGTTTTGACCTGGTGACCTATTATTTAACCCTACATGGCCTGTTTTCGTACTTGTCTCAGATACCATCAAGACAAACATTCTGACCAATCCTCATGAGGATTGGACTGAAAATGTAGCTTCTAGAGTGTACACAAGGTAAAAGTTGATATTGGACACCAGACACAGCATGATCACAAACCTCATCTTGAGAACTTTGTGTGTAGATGAGCTAAAAAGTGAATAGTTTGATAAAGAGTTACTCGTAAATCAAAGTGATAGCCTTCCAAATTGTCTACAGTGCCAGAACCAAGATATGGCATTTCAGTTCTATTTTTCTTGCAAATATCATTTGAATATCAGACAGGGTACAACCAAGAAGAGAATGCATATTCTGCAGTTTGATATCGAACTCAACTGTTCACGAAAAGCATTTAAGGTGGAAACAAATCCCTGTTAAAAAACTCTTTCTTCCTCTTGTAGACTTTGTGATAGGAAAATCCCTGAAAAGCAGGAAATTCTTGCAGGTGGCACTGGGACAGGTAGGAATGCTCTTTGGGAAGACAGTGAAGCTTCCTAGCCAAGTAAAGGTGAAACCCAGGCGTGAAGAAATGAGCTGTTGCCCTGATAGGACTGAAGAGCTACATAAGAATCTAAGAAATGAAAGAAATTCCCATGTCTATGTATACACACCTTAGCCTGGGTTTTTTTATGGGGTGTCCTTGGGCAATACAGCTTAGAGCCCTAGCCTAGTACTGGTGAAACCCAGGACATACATAAATAAGAAAGCTGTTGCCATGATGACTGAAATAATGTTGAAGGTGACATAAAATACCATTCAATCAATCAGTCAATCAATGCCCGGTAAGAAGATTTTCTTGAAAGAATGTAGAGAAAGCCCTTACTAATCAACAATAAATAACAGAAGACATTTTATCTGCAAAAACAAACTGCTCTCTTTATTGCGGAGGGCATGACTTAGCCACATGAAAAGTTTAACAAAAATGTCAACAGTACTAACAAAATATATCTGGTGTTATTTCCTTTGGTATAGTAAATTCAAAACTGTAAATGTAACAAAATACAAAGTATATATGAAGGTATTTCCCTTGATATAACATATTTAGAATGCGCAACTGTAAACTTAACAAAGTACAAAATATATCTGGATTTATTTCTCTTGATGAAAGATATTGAAACTGTAACAAAGTACAAAATATATGGAAATTTATTTTCCTTGATATAACATTCAGAATGTGTATAAAAAATGGCAAACTTCTCTCTTTTCCTGTAATGCCTCATTTTATTTGATGTATTTTGAATCATCCATATTGAAAACTATAACAGAAATTAACAGCTGCCAACACTTTTAACTTTTTACCAAAATGTTCTGTATTTTAACAACCCTTAGGATTGAGGAATACAGCTTTTAAAAACATTGTAGGAAAAGGAGAAAATGCCAGGAATCACTATTTTCACCTTTTCTCACAATGTTTTCTTCCTTTTACATATCATGCTAATATTTGTGTCACAACAAATTATGCCTTTTGCTGCCTGCAAATGATTCAAATACAAACCAGTCCAAGACTATCTAGTTAAAGAGTTAACAAACTGAAAAACATTATAACAGATGGTTATAACTGACAGTTTCTCAGATTTACATATTAATTTCTTTTTATTGTGATAAAATTCTTATTTGATGTTTGCAATGTTTTAGTTTATTCCAAAGATGCTCCCACTAATTTTCTTGCAACCTGGGAGAGTTTGAAAGTGACATATTCCTGGGTTAACTCCTTAATTCAAGAAACAAATTAGCAGCTTTGAGATCATCTCTGTAAAACATGGTTAACTAACATGAATTTGGAACAAAAACATGTTTACATGTCACACTATTGTGGCAAAAGGAGAAATAGCTCTGAGCAATTTCTCCTCTGGCCACAATCTTTTTTCAAAAAAGTTATGTGTCCAATAGACATGGCTGAGGGGAATAAGATTATTTTGTGTTTCAATTACAATTTTACAAAACAAAAAGGTATCATCCATATGGAAAAAAACAGCATCAAAATCTCTAAATAAGATTACCCATGGAACAAAATGAATACTATTAGAACTAGAATACATAACATTTTAGATTTCTGATATGGTACAAAAAATCAACTCCCTGCTATTATGTAGTCAAATATATTTTAACCCTTTACCAAACAATCACAAATTTAAGGACCCTAAGGGCAATGTCTTTTGGAAACACAGTTCAATGAGGGAGAAAATGCTTCTGCATTTTTTTTTTTCTGTATCACATTTCTGCCATTTCAAAGACCAATCCCATAATTTGTGCCATAATGAGATGCTCTCTCAAATGCTTTCAATTGGCCTATATGGTATAAAATTTTGGTAAGAAGTTAACACATCACCACCTGTGGGTGACTTATCTTTGTATTGCATCTGACCATTTATGAAAACATTGTTGTAACAGGTGAAATTTCGCCAAACCCTTCTTTCCTCTTTTAATACAATGTTTTCAGCTACATTCCTCTCTCTTTTCTTTTTTATTTGGAAAGAAAAGATGTCTTGTATATATATATGTATATGTACATGAAAGGGTTAAGTACTAGAACTTGTTTTTCTACAAAAAAAACAGATGTCTCCCCCCCTTTTTGGTGTCAGAGGGATTGATATGTCACCAAGGCAATTTCTAACTGAAATAATGGTCATTTTTCTCTAACAGTTTTCGAGTTATAGAGCAGACACAAAATTGTACGTAAAATGAGTAAGGAAATAATCAAAGGGAAATAACTCGAAAAATATACAAGCCAGAGTTATGGTTCTTGTGCATGACACTTCGTCTCATGGTGCTGTACAAATGTGTGAAGTTTTATCAAAATATCTTAAAACGTTTTTGAGTTATACAGCGGACACGATTTGTGAAGGAAAATAATGAAAGGGAAACAATTCGAAAAATATACAAGCCAGAGTTATGGTTCTTGTCCATGACACTTTGTCTCATGGTGCTGTACAAATGTGTGAAGTTTTATCAAAATATCTTAAAAGGTTTTCGAGTTATACAGCGGACACGATTTGTGAAGGAAAATAATGGAAGGGAAATAACTCAAATAATATACAAGCCAGAGTTATGGCTCTTGTGCATGACACTTCGTCTCATGGTGCTTTACAAATGTGTGAAGTTTTATCAAAATATCTTAAAAGGTTTTCGAGTTATACAGCGGACACGATTTGTGAAGGAAAATAATCAAAGGGAAACAACTCAAAAAATATACAAGCCAGAGTTATGGTTCTTGTGCACGACACTTCTTCTCATGGTGCTTTACAAATGTGTGAAGTTTTATCAGAACATCTTACAAGATTTTCGAGTTATAGAGCGGACACGATTTGTGACGGACAGACAGACAGACTGACAGACGGACAGACAGACAGACACACAGGGAAAAACAATATGTCTCCCGACCCTGATAGGGGTAGACATAATAAATACAGGCTATGCAATACTGAGCATCTTTGGTATACATAGTACTGGTCATGGACCAAAAAGTATACATCAAAACCGAAAACAAAGAATGGAAAGGACAGCAGTTAGAATTGAGGTTTGATTTAATTAACCCTTTACCAAACAGCCCAATTTTCAACAATTCCAAAAAAAGAAGTCTCTCGAAAACATTGTGGTAACAGGAGAAAATGCTGTTAATCAGCATTTTATCTTATTCCAACTAGTTTTTCTAATCTATCATTAGCAAATCCCATAATTTGAGTAACACTTAATTTGTAGTCTGCAAATTTATGCTTTAAATATGGACAAGTATGAAATCATGTTGTGTGGTAAAAGGTTAACTCAAGGTGGACTGTTATCACCTATGCAATATTTTCTTTCTTTTTCTTTTCTAAAAGCTTTTCAAACCATCTGTACTTTTCTCCTTGCTCCATTTTACTTAAAACCCTCTTTCCTTCTTTCCCTTGATCTCCAGGCAAGTTAGGAAATATTGGCTTTGGCTTGATTTGAGTGGATGTTACGGCAAACTCTTCTGTCATGCCAGTAAATGGAGTGATGGTACCTGTTATACTTTTGTAGTTACCATAGTAAACAATTCTGTAAGTACCAGGAGTTACATCAGCTGTAATATCCCAAGTGATTGTGATCTCGCTCTCACCAAAAATGCTGATTGACTCCCAGTAAAACCTACCCAAAAAATCATGTATTTTCTAGATTAATCCTTTACCAAAAAATCCCGACTGTTAAAGACCCTGGGAAAAAGTGTGGGAAAGGAGAATATTTTCTCCTTTTCCCACAACGTTTTCTTTCCTATCATAGACAAATCTTACCTTCTGATCTCTATTCAACTTGTCCTCTGTAAAAGCTTTCAATTTGGAGCAGTCTAAAATTTTGTCCTTTACCAAAGATTAACTAAATACACGAACAACAAATTACATCAAGAAATGTACAGCTCATACAGCATCAAGCATTGCTTAGCCAAAGCACTAATTAAGACAAATGACCAAGGAGTATACCATTCTAATACAAATACTTCAGTCCTCATATCATTAAATGTTTCCATCTAAACACTAACAAACTACTGTGCTAATTGGAAACATCTAATGTTACTAAGCTATATCCATAAGGGAGATAAAGTGTAAACCATACAAACATTCCCCATTTTTAAAATGAATAAAAATCTTTGTAATCTTGTGCCAAGGAAATGAAGGCAATTTTCAGTTAGTAAAGAAATTGAGATATAGCGATTTAACCCTCTATCAAATAACACTGTGTTACCATGATCCTGTGTAAAGTGGCTTTTAAAAATTGTGGAAAAAGGAAAAAAAATCCTGGTTACCAGCATTTTCTCCTTGTTCCAGAATGTTTTTCTACCTTTTGAAGAACAAGTTTCATCTTTTGAGTCACATTTCATTTGTAATTTGCCAATGCTTTCAATTTAGATAAGTCTTAAACATTGTCGTCAAAAGAGAGTTAAAATATCATCAACCTACCTTGTATCCCAGTGTCCATCAGTATAGACAACTTCCCACTTGGAATCGGGGGTCTTTCGCTGAACCTCTAAGAAAGTCGACTCTTGCTATAGTAAGAAAAAGGGTAAATTATTAACTTCTAAAACATATACAGATAACAGGTACAGATGCCTGACTAAAACATTCTGGGAGCATATGTCAGGGCATTGTGGCAAGATGAATTGCTTGCAAAAAGCAATTACTCCTTTTTCTACTATATTTCACTGTCCATGAACTAAAACAATAACCATAATATTGTTTGTAGCTATACCACTAGTACACCAGTCATCTAATGATGAAACTGTATGTTTGTTGCATATCCTTGAACAAAAAAATATGCACAACTCTAGTTCAAAGTACACAGTAAATAAAGTGTTAGCTGCTTTGCCAAAATAAATTTTTTGCTGCTTTTCAAATAAAATGTAGTCAATACAGAATGGCTGTTTTACAAAAGCAAAAACATAAAGTCATTGCAATGTGTCCGGTTTGCAATATGAACACAATCATTAAAATGTGCCTGCTTACCAAAATAAACACAGTCATTAGAATGTTGCTGCTTTGCAAAATAAACAGTCACTAAAATATGGCTGCTTTGCAAAATAATCACATTGGTGTTATAATGTATGCTTTGCAAAATAAACACACAATTGTTTAAATATGGCTCCTTTGTGCAAAATAAGCATGTATTCAGTACAACATTGTGTCCAAATTTTAGATCTGTCCGATTTGTAAACTTCTTGAGACACAAATAACACAATTAATACATATGACCTGATATTCTGTGACAGGTGGAACATGTTGGAGAAGGAGTACTTGATATTACCAGCACTTTTTCCTTTTCCTACAATATGGTGAGACCACACGGAACATGCAGCCTGGTCTTTGATCTAAATCATCTGTTATTTTCTGAAATATTCTGGCAAAATTACCTTGATATTAGAATGCTTTAGTCCATTTTCCAAATTAAGAAAGTCTATTCTATTTTTAACTCTTAAAATTTCAAAATAAATGTCTTACTTTTCTGTCATTCCTTGGATTTGCACCAACAAATGATACAGTAACTCTCTCATTCTGTGGAAAAAAGATGACATGTCTAAATATAAAGTTAGTTCTTGTTAGTATTTGTCGTTGATATCCTGGTTATAAATACACGCACTATTAACTCTTTACCAAACTGCAATATTTTGGGCGATACCAAATTGAAAGCACTTGCAGACAACAAAATAAATGTGGCTGAAAAATTAAAACATGTTGTGAGAAGGGTAGAAAACATCGTGGGAAAAGGAGAAATTGCTGGTTACCAGCAATTTCTCCTTTTCCTACAATTGTTTCCAAAGGCCTCTTCCTTAGGGTCGTTAAAACTCGGGATTGTGTGGTAAAGAGTTAATACAATGTACAATTTCGTTTGGGTAAAAATACATAAGCTTCTGGGTCAGTTAAAACACTTTACCAAACAATCCTGTGTCTTAACAACCCAGACAAACATAGCCTTTGACAATGTTGTTGCTGGTAACCAACATTTTCTCTTTTTTCAAGAATGTTTTCTACCTGTTCCGAGACAAATTCTATTATTCAAGCCACCTTTAAATTAAACAATTACATGTTTTTACACACAAAAGAACGCTTTTGAAATCATATAGGGTAAAGGAGAAAATGTTGGTAACCACAATTTTCTTCTTTTCAAATAAAGTCATCAACTACGCCGATGATAAGGCACATTCATAGGGCCACGTTTGACAAGTTAACCCTTTACCACACAATGCCGACTTTTAACGACCCTTAAGAAGAAGTCTTTTGAAAACATTGTGGGAAATGGAGAAAATGCTGGTAACCAGCATTTTCTCCTTTTCCCACAATGTTTTCTACCCTATCAAGAAAAAATCGCATCATCTAAGCCACATTGAAATTGTCGTCTGCAAATGCTTTCAATTTGGACGGGTCTAAGATGTTGTTGTATGGTAAAGGATTAATCATTTTGACTTCTGATAACAAGTAACATCAACAAGCCAAGTAGCTCGGTTGGTAATATATGACCTATGCTCTTGCAAAAGGGGGCTTAGCTCTTTACCAAATGACAAATTTTTGGACTGGACCAAATTCAAAGCATCTTCAGACAACAAATTAAATCTTGTTAATATGATGATTTCTGACTTTGATAGGGTAGAAAATATTGTGGGAAAAAGAGAAAATGCTGATTACCAGCATTTTCTCCTTTTCCCACAATGTTTTCTATAGGCTTCTTTCTCAGGGTTGTTAAAAGTCGGGATTGTGCGATAAAGAGTTAACTCTTTACCAAACGACAAAATTTTAAACTTGTCCAAATTAAAAACATTTGCAGACAACAAAATAAATATGAATCAAAATTTGAAAGCTGTTTTATGAAGGGTAGAGAACATTGTGGGAAAAGGAGAAAATGCTGGTTACCAGCATTTTCTCCTTTTCCCACATTGTTTTCAAAAGCCTTCTTTCTCAGGGTCGTAAAAACTCGGGATTGTGTGGTAAAAGGTTAATGCATTTCTGTGATACATTATACCAAGCAATCCAACACATAATTATGGATACATAAAATCACTTTTTTGTCTAACAATCTACTGGATCAGGAGGTAGAATAGTCCTTTGACATGCAGAAAATTGACACATAGCAAAAAGTTTCAACTCATGTCAGCCTGTGCAGTTCATGCAGGCTGACATAGGTCAATACTTTTTGCAGATGCATTAAGCCCCCTTTTCACAGAGTATGGCTCATATATACATGTGCCTTAAAACCAGAGTGTTAGTAGTTCGAATCCCCGGCTAGACTAACTTCTTTCCAAGACTGTCAAGAGTCAGACAGGATTCAATCCTCTAACTGCTGGTGATTGTTTAAATGATGGTTTTATGGGAAAAAGCCAGTTGCTTTTGAAGAATAAAGTGCCAAGCACTGGTAAAAGACACTCCAGCAAAGCAAGCATAGGTGCACTAGCTGCCTAAATATAATAATAAGAGTGAAAACGGCATTAAACACAATACAACCAACCAAAGAGTAACATAACTGTAACAACATTGATACCGACTGAAACAGAGATCAGAATACAAACCACTTTGTAAGATGCCTTAGGTGATGTTAATACATCTCCAAAATTGTGATCCAACCCAGCAATATCAAAAATCACTCCAGGTAGGAAACTCAGCTGTTTAGCCAGCAGATTTGGGGGTGTTGGGCCTGGAATAACTGGCTGTCCCTGTTAGAATGAAGTAAACATGTACCAAATTAACTCTTAACTAAACAACAAAATTTAATACTTATTAAAACAGAAAGCATTTGCAGATAACTAATCAAATTCAAATGCCACTTCAATGATGAAATTTGCCTAGCTAAAAAGGGTATGTCTATCACTGAAATGTAGAAAACACTGTGGGAAAAGGAGAAAATGCTAGTTACCAGCTTTTTCTCCTTTTTTCACAGTGTTATCAGAAACCTTCTTCTCCAGGTTCGCCAAAACTCCAGATTGTTTGGTAAAAATATAATAAAATAGTAAGACTCTTCCAAGGACAGGCATCATTTAAGCAGACATAATACCTCACAACAAATACTTAAGACCTAAGGCAAAGATCAGCAACTATTTTGAATAGTAGCCTTTTGATTTGCTGAGATGTTCTGTCTAAGCCAATCAGATGGCTTCTCTCAAAATTTACAAATAGGCCATGCTCTGGCAACAGGGGGCTTAATGCATCTCTGTGATGCATTGTGCCAAGCAGGTCATCATACAATTATGGATCCATAAAATTCATTTTGTCCAACAACAGTTTGTATCATGAGGTAGGATGGTCCTTTGACATGCAGAAAATTGATCAATAGCAAAAAGTTTTGACCTAGGGTCAGCCTGCGCCGCTGCGCAGGCTGACCTGGGTCGATATTTTTTGCAGACGCATTAAGCCCCCTTTTCAAAGAGCATGGTTTAAAAAGAATTTAAAGTAGTTGATCAATACCTACCAAGATTCTTTCCATACCTTACCATAGCTTCACACAAATTGCTGAATATAAAAGTTTCTTCTGAATTCAATTTTCATTCTTAATTCAAAGGCTAGACATTTGATTGGCTAAGGTATTTTAACTCTGCAACTTGGTGGATATTCTTGGAATTAAGATAAAGAATAGAAATGGCTATTGAATACACCCTAAGACCTTTTCAATACCTTTGCCATTGCTTTCGACAAATTGTTGAACACTTGGATGTAAGCATCGAGGGTATATGGACCAAATATGGTAGATCCTCCTTCATATCTTTGTTGCTGAAAGGAAAAAAGGGAAAAACACCTACACACACATGAAATATATTTAACTCTAAGGCCTTCTTGCTGAAAGAAACAAAGGGAGGAACACCTATACACACATGAAATGTATTTAACTCTAAGGCCTTGTTCCTATAATAAACAAAGGGAGGAATGTCTATACACTTGGAATATATGTAACTATTAGGCCTTCTTGCTGAAAGAAACAAAGGGAGGAACACCTACACACATGCAATATATTAAACTCTAAGGCCTTGTTCCTGAAAGAAACAAAGGAAAGAACACCCACACAAATCAAATAGGTTTGACTCTTAGGCGTTGCTGCTGTGAAAAACAAAGGAGAAAATATCTACACACATGAAATATAATACTATAAAGCCTTGTTGCTGAAAGAAACAAAAGGAACAGTATCAACACATGATGAAACTCTTCCCCTGCTATAATTTCAAATCATATATTGAAACTTTTCAGCTTCAGGGAAGAACTTAAATTCCAACCTTGCAAAACAAAATTTGTAAAGTCATGTAAAACAATTTCTCCTTTAGCTATAAAAATTTTTTCATGTTTTAAACCCTTTATCACACAAAAATACCTTAAGAATCATTTGTAGACAACAAATTATAATGAGACTTATATGACGAAATTTGTCTTTAAAAGGGTAGAAAACAGAATGTAAAAAGGATTATAACCTAAATGATGTGATTTGTCTTTCAATAGCCAAAAAACATTGTGGGAAAAAGGAGAAAAGGCTAGTTACCAGCATTTTCTTCTTCTCCCACAATGTTTTCCAAGACCTCCCTGAGGTAAAGGCCTTTTAAAAAGATAGTGGAAAAAATAGAAAATGCTTGTTATCAGCATTTCCTCCTTTTTCTGGGTCGTTTAAGTCATGATTGTTTGGTAAAGGTAGTCCTTGATAAGAAAACATTGTGGGAAAAGTAGAAAATGCTTGTAATCAGCATTTCCTCCTTTTTCCACAATGTTTTCAAAAGCCTCCTTCCTCAGGGTCCTTTAAGTCATGATTGTTTGGTAAAGGCTTAATTGGCACATGTCTAAACTTTTTTCAATTGGTGAAGGATTAAAACAGGACAATGTTTGGTGAAAAGCTAAAGCCTTTTGCGGGAGTATTATCCAACAGTTCTTGTAGATGTACTTACCTGGTATTCCTCAAAAGTTGTTACATAATCAGCATAATCATTGGCTAGCCCTGATATGACTGTAACTGGTGGTTCTGGAAAACCAGCATCTGTCAGAGTCTAAAACAAAAGTAAAAAAAAATAGTACAGAATAATCCTGTGTATTGTAACAGCCATTATCTTAATGTTTTCAAAAGTATAAATTTCAAGAACAGAAACGTTTATTTGTACAGTTAGGTGTTACGAAAAATGTATTACGATTGTCTGATACATTTCTTTGTTTACTTCTTGTAAAATGATACAATTTGTCACAATGTTTTCAGAAGCCCCAAAGTTGCTAAAACAAAAAGGTCGTATCTTTGCAGTAATGAGTTAATAAAACGCCTACATATTATTGTCTGATAAGCTATTTAGCTTCTGTATTAATTGGCTTGTACATAGTCTTAACTTGTGTCACAATGTTTCCAAAAGTATGAATTACAAGAAAAGAAAGATGTATTTGTAAAGTTATGTGTATGTAAATATGTATTATGGTTGTTACTACATTTCTTTGTTTACCTTTTATAAATTGATGCAATTAGCCACAATGTTTTCAAAAGCCTTAAACTCGCAAAAAACAAAAAGTAGTATCTTTATAGGAACGGGTATATTAATCTGTGTTGTTAAATAAATCAGAAACGCAGTGTATTAGTTTTTATCAAAGTACTACCAAGGAACATAGGTATTAGTTAAGATACAATTATGCTAGTCTTTTATACAGCGTTCAATCTTGTCAACACTTTTCGAAAGCTCTCAACTAAATTTAATTTGTTTAAGGATACAAAAACATTGCAGGAAAAGATTAATAGTTTTTAAAACACTCTCACATTTTAAGATACCAAAAGAAAAATGTCCACTAATCACTAAAATAATTCGTTTTCTTCAATATTTGTATATTGAAATATGTCATATATACATGTATTGCATGCTTTGTAATTAGTTGTTATGACCACTGAGCTTATATGCTTACGTGCCAAAATAAAATTTCTGTTCTGTTCCTATCCAATTTAACTCTTTACAAAAAGTTTAACCCATTACCACACAATCCTTCTAGTTTTAACGACCTTGAAAAAGACGGCTTTTCAAAACATTGTGGAAAAAAGAGAAAATGCTGGTAACCAGCATTTTCTCCATTTCACAAAATGTTTTCTGCCCTATCAAAGACAGACATCATCACTTGAGCTACATTTATTTACTTTCAATCTGTTCAAGTCCAAAATTTTGCCATTTGATAAAGAGTTAACTCTACCAAATGACAAAAATCTGTATACGCCAAATTAAAATGTGGCTCAAGTGCTGACATTTGTTTGGAAAGGTCAACTTAAACGCATCTAAAACTGAAAGTTTCTTAACTTCTTAACTACTTTACCAAATCATGAAATTTTAAACTCTTCCTTATAAAAAGCATTTGCTGACGACAATTCAAATGTGGATCACATGAACAAATTTGTCTTTGAAAGGGTATAAAACATTGTCCAATACAGAGAAAATGCTAGTTACCAATATTTTCTCCTTCTACCACAATATTAAAAAAAAAAATTCTTCTTCAGCGTTGTTTAAAAGAAAGGATTGTTCAGTAATTGGTTGAGAAAACTTGGCTCTTACTTACAAAATAAGTTTTTCCTAAAAATTTAAACTTTACCATTGCTTCAAATAGTACAAAAACTTCAAATTAAAAAGGTAATCAGAAGACAGAAAATCTCTTAAACTTACTTAAAATTAAGATGTTTCTGAACAAAACACACTGAACTAAACAAGCAAAGCCCAGTGGCTCAGCAAATATGACATGGGACAACCGGCAAGATTCCAAAATTGGCCACAAATCTTCCTTAGGATTAACAATACTCATTGCAACAGTATTCATTCCTCTCCGTACGTTTTGAGCCAAGCCCTGGTAGCTCAGTCAGTAGCTTACAGGACTTGAGAACAGGGAATCGTGGGTTCGATCCCCCACTCAGCCAATTTCATTCCGAAGACTGATGATTGTCATTGCGACAGGATTCATTCCTCTCTCACCACTGACCGGTGTTTCGACAATGGTTATGTGGGAAAGCACCCAGTGGCTTGGAAAGAATATTGTGCGGAGTACTGGTAAGAGAAACTCCAGGCAAACCATGGATAGGTGCACTGGCTGCTGCGATATAACTGAAATAATGTTGAAAACTGTGTTAAACACCATACAATCAATCAATCGATCGACCATAATTATGTTTTGACAGTTGAACACTGTTCATATTATTTATCTAGCAGCTTTAGGGTTCACACATTGCATCCTTAATTCTTTCAAACAACAAAATTTTGAACCAGTCCATATTGAAAGCATTTGCAGACAACAAATCGAAAGAGGCTCAAATTGAGAGAATTATCCTTAAACAAAGACAGAAAACATCGTGGGAAAAGGAAAAAATACTGGTTACCATCACTTTCTTCCATTAGCATAATGTTGTTAACCCATTACCACACAATCCCGACTTTTAACGACCCTGAGAGAGAAGCCTTTTGAAAACATTGTGGGAAAAGGAGAAAATGCTGGTAACCAGCATTTTCTCCTTTTCCCACAATGTTTTCTTCCCTATCGGGGACAAATTTTGTCATTTGGACCACCTTTAATTTGTTGTCTGCAAATGCTTTCAATTTGGACCAGTCTAAAATTTTGTAGTTTGGTAAAGAGTTGAAAGCCCTCATCTTCAAGGTCACTGAAACTCAGGATTGTGTGGTGATGGGTTAAATAAATTTGCAGCGGGCAATTTTTGAAGAAAGTCTTTGTAAAGTAGAGATAATCAACATGAATAAAGTTTCAATACAGGAATGCTTAAGAGAATATATTGTTTAAGGGAGTACTGCTTGTGAGTGGTAACTCCTTTTGCCACAATATTTCATATTTTCAAAGTAGTCTGATGCATGAAAAACCCTTTCTTGGGGGTATATTTGTAGGTGGATCAAGGGGCAGAAATCAACTTACTTTGGCCACTGCATCTCTTGTTCTCCTTCCAGACATAGTCCTATGAAATAAACAAGGTTGGAAGATAGATACAGCCATTCATGGTGAACTCTTAAGACTTTACCAAATAACAAATTTTTGGACTCTACGAAATTCAAAGCATTAACAGACAACAATTTAAATGTCACTAAAATGATATTTCCTGTCTTTGATTGGGGAGAAAAAATTGTGGGAAAAGGAGAAAAGCTGCTTTCCCACAATGTGTTCAAAAACCTTCTCTTTCAGGGTCGTGGCAGTATACTAATTCATAATTATCTATTCTTTGTTTTAATCAGTACTGCAGAATTTGTGCAGCCTAATCTTGATCTATGACTGCTGCAAAGGCAAATATAGTTGTGAAAGGCACCTTAAGGGTATACAGCATGACAGGAGTACTCACGTAAATTCTGCAGGCACTGCAATGATAATGAACTGTCCAAGACGTAATATTTGCGTGTCAACAATTGAAGGTTCCCATTCATATGGCATGCTTATCTGGAATTTCCCCAAAAACTAAAAGTTAGAGTATTGAAATGAGCTATTAAAAGAATATTAAGCAGTTATTACCTACTACATTAAACTGATCCTGACCTTTATGCTGAATATGTAAGTAGGCATATAAATAAAACTTCAACTATTATTCTGGAATTTTTATTTACAAGGGAATGTACAGGTGAGCAATTTAATTTGAGTATACCGTACCAAATATTTCCATGACTATTTGGGACATATGCTGAAGGCAGCCCCGTGTGATGCTGAGGGTAAAAACAGAATTTTAATTAATGTAAATGATGTTCACCTGGGTCAGGTTAATTGGAGAGAGAGAGGGACAGATGGACAAAGGGACAGATGGATGGAAAGACGGATAGACAAACAGGCAATTCCCAAATAGTCAGTATTGGAATGAGTATTATTTATCAACAGATTATCTTTACTCATGGAGGAGATTGCTTTATTTCTTGAACAATTTCCTGACAAGGACTTACGCTTCACTAAACAATCCCACGGTTAACAACCCTGAGAAAGAAGGCTTATGAAAGGGTAGAAAACATTTTGGGAAAAGGAGAAAATGCTGGTTACCACCATTTTCTTCTTTTCCCACAATGTTTCTAGAAGCTTGTTTTCCCACGGTTGGTTCACACTCATGATCATGTGGTAAAGGGTTAACAGATTACAATTAGACTCATATTACTATTCAACAGACAACATAAATTTAAATTCATCTAAACAGAAAGAATTGGGATTGTTCAGTTAATGGTGTTTGTCTATGATAGAGTGAAAGACACTGACGGAAAAGATAAAAATGTTGGTTACAAGTATTATCTCCTTTTCACACCATCTATTGAATGGTTTCTCTGTCGGCATCCTTTAAACATGGGAGTGTTTTGGTAAAGGATCAAAGGAATACAATACAAGAGAAGGATCAACTTTACCTCTCCAGTGTCCAGTAGAATGGGTTTAGGGGCATGACAGGCTACTTGTGCTTTTGAGGGTTTTTTAATGAGGCCACTGACAAAATTCCAAAATGCAGACTGATTTGTTGTTCCTGGGAAAGGTAAGGAAATAGTGCATTAGGAGTGAATGGTGTGAAAACTTCAAAGCAAATTCATACATCCCTGCAATTCAAGTACTCTATTGCTTCATACTCAATTTGGTGAAATCTATATCTCGCAAAACACCATACCAGGTAACATAATTTTTATGCTCGTCCAATTTGAAAGCCCCCGCAGAGGACAAGTTAAATCTTTATGATGAAACCTGTCCTCCAAAGGGTAGAAACAATTGGAGAAAGGAGAAAATTCTGAATTCCATGTCCATATAGATACAGGGTGTCCAGAAAGTAAGGTAACACTTCTATACATTTGTAATATGGCTTTAAATCTTAGAGGAAGAGTTAAAAATATACATGCATGTATATAAAACATCTAAGTTATTTTGGTGAAAGTTTTATGCAATTTTTATTACATTACGAACTTTTACACAGATTTCAAATCAGAAGTACCTTTTTGTCATTGGCGTCATTTTAGGAATTAATGACATCCTCTCACTCCCTGTTGTCTGGACTTGTTTGTAAACAAAATATGCGTTTTGGGCACTTGGAGAACCATGTTGTTTCACAGAGTGACCACTGTATAGTGAAAAACTAACTGTATGGTTTGCCATGCCAAGTCAAGGTTTTATCGGGCCATATGTCTTAAACGACACGATTAATTCCCAGCACTAACTATCGCTTTTGAAAGACAAGTTTGCTCCCACGCTTGAAAACAAGTCCCTACATTGCAAAACACGTACGTGGTTCATGCAGGATAGTGCCATGGCACTACATCTAATACTGGTATGGACTTTTCATACGATACATTCGGTGACAGGGTAATATCAAGACGATATTTTGAGGTGAAAGATTGCGGAATATTAAGGCCTGCATACGGTCCCTACCTCAACCTGCTTGACTTCTTCTTTTGTGGTTATTTGCAGAAAAAAGTCTACAATCCCAAACCAGACAGCACAGACATGTTTTTGAAGACATAAAATGTGAAATCAAAAAGATTGATATTGGAATGTGAGCTGAAGTGATTGACAATTCCATTGTGCATGTTCAGCATGGAAAGAGCATAATTGGCCGTCACATTGAAAACGCCATAAATTACTAAAAATGACACCAGTGACAAAAGGTACTTCTGATTTAAAATCTGTATAAAAAAGTGTAATGTGATGAATATTGAGTGAAATCATCACACAAAAAACTTACATATTTTATGTACATTTTGGTATATTTCTATCTGTTGATCGCATACGGAAAGTCATATAATAAATGTACAAAAGTGTTACCTTACTTTTCGGACACCCTGTACCATTTGCTGAAGACAAACTGAACATGACTTGATAAATGGATAGAAAACTTTGTGGGAAAAGGAGAAAATGCTGGTTACCAGCATTTTCTCCTTCTCCACCAAGATTTTCAAACACAATTTTTCCACAGGGTTTTAAAGCATAGGTTGCATGGTAAATAGTTCAGGTTTGAACAACAGAGGTTGATAGCTGGTAAGGGTTGGGTGAATAATTAGCTGAGATGAAAAAAAAAAAAGGTGAAACATGTAAGAATTTTTTTTCACCAAACAATCAATTTTTTTATTTCTCTTAATTCAAAGCACTGTCAGCCACCCAATCAAATATGGCTTGACAGATCAGTAACATTGCTAAATTATGAGTAAATACTGATGATCAGTATTTTCTTTGTGTACCACTTTGTTCATAAAATCCTTCTTTCTAAGGCACAACTGATGTTCCAAATGCTAATATAAAACACAAAGATGCATGCACCTTGACGGCAAAAAAAACCCTGAATTTTTTATATACATGTATATCAAGTATTGGCAGTACCTGTAAGCACTTTAGGATTTGACTCTATGAAGCAATTTGGCAAAAAGATGTGTTTGCAGCTCTGGAAAAGCAATTATCGTAAAAATAACCATTGCACATAGTATTTTCTATGAGCAAAAGACTGTTTTAAGTTGAAAACCTGCTTACAACTGACCATTAAATCATCAAGAAGAGGCAGTCACGGAAATATCTACTAAACAAAAGAAATTGTTAGCAATGAGGAATTTCTCCATGTAATGATCATGTTTTGGTAAGCTACCTTAATCACTTTAACATAACCCTGAAAGTTGATGTAAGTTCAGTGAAAGTTAATTGTGATTTAGTTAAGATAAGAGTATTATGGGAATTATATCTGCATATGCATGAGGCACTACCTCTCCTGTATCCAATAGGATTGGTTTAGGATTATGACACAATATCTGATCTACAGTTGGGGGATGAAGAAGACTACTTATTGTGTTCCAGAAAGGATTTCCTTTAGTTGTTCCTTTGAAATATACAAAACATGTTAGTTGATTACGTGTACTTCAAGTTATCAAAAAATGTACACCATACCTTAAAATATATATTATTCAAAAAATTTATTGTTGCAGTCAATCTTTCTATAAATGATACAATCTAGAACAAAATCTTTCATAAAACTTATACTTTTTCCATAATTCATACATACACAATATTCAAAACTGGATATGTCATTTGACCAACTATTATACATTCCATTCAACTCAAACAGACAAAACTTTTCTAAATTGCAAAGGAGCACAATTTCTGATTGGCTAAACCAAAAAACATTTGGTTTGGTCAATCAGAAATTTTTACATTTTGAATTTAAGGATAGGGCACCCTAATGGGATTCATGTAACATCGCCTTTCATCGACAAAATCGTACCGATTCGGCTAAGACTCGGGTAATCCGTAATTGATGTGGGGAACCAGCGTGTATCGGCCCATTGATTACGGATTACTCAAGTCTTAGCCAAATCTGTATGTCTTTTCGGCGATGAAAGGTGATGTTACAAAAATCCCATTAGGGTGCCCTATCCTTAAAATAATCATAATACCCAACTTGGAGTGGTTAGTTACTATAAACCCTATTTTTCTAGAGTCAGGACTGTTTAAGTCTTAACTGTTTACCAAACAATTAAATTTTGGACCTGCCAAACTGAAACCACTTTTAGACAAGGTATTAGATGTTGCTTAAAACAAGAGATTTATCTATGAAAGGATGGAAATCATTGTGAAAAAAGAAAAAAAAAAAAAAGTGCTAGAGCAATGTCCGGTACATCCAGACATTGTGTCAACTCAGACACAATTCCTCTGTGTTAAAAGTGCCCGCAAATTTTTCATCCCTCTTTGCATGCATCAAGAGTTCCAGAGAGGCCATTTTCGAACATCAAAAAAGTTTATTAATAAAAAAATGGTAGATTTTTTTTCTTGACAACTTCACTTTGGCGCAAGAACGTAACCAATTACCAATTCTATGGTACATTTTGCACATTAGGATATATAGAGGATATTTGTTTTTTACAATGGAAGATTGAAATTTATTTCATAGAGTGAACAACATCGGTAATATTTTCACAAGCGGTGCAGCCATGAGTGAAAATATTGATGTTCGTACTTCTAACCCTTTTTTTGTTGAACCTTCATCAAAATCGTTAGTTCCCCCTGGCATACCCCTCTCCATATAAGAATGCATTACAATATAACCTTTAGTGCGAGAACATAGGGTAAATGCTCATAAATTAGGTCATATTTTCCTCTGACTGAATTGCACAAGCAGTTCACCTAGATAACTAATGTGCTGGAACTACTGTTTTGGCTTTCAATTAGTTAGAGTTAGAAAATATGAAATTGGTATTTTTCACTGGATGTAACCATGAAATATCAAACTATAATACACCATCATTTCTCAATAAACTACCGAAAAGCAAGAAATAGACTGAGTTATACTTTCATCAAATTTGTGAATTTTCTGGATTATTTCATTTTTATTGAGCTGTATGACCATTTCTTGCTTATCCAAGTTCTGATATTTCTGAAAGACAAGACTGTCAGATCCAACCCAACTGATTATGGAGTCGTTGGGTCTGACCAGACAATATTGAGTAAAAATATATAGTTATTTAATTAATTCATTTCAGTAATT
Source organism: Hippopus hippopus (assembly GCA_946811185.2). Lineage (NCBI taxonomy): Eukaryota > Metazoa > Mollusca > Bivalvia > Cardiida > Cardiidae > Hippopus > Hippopus hippopus. The sequence goes on from OX328096.1 coordinate 37,605,590, forward strand.
CAACGGGCAGAGTGGTAGGGTGGTTAGCGCTGACAGCCCAAAACTTGATAAACACAAGTTCGAGGCATAATGGCTGCCACTATTTTTTATCAAAACTATAAGTGTTTTGATGCATAATAGAGAATGAATGAACCCTATCAACACAGAAAGGGTCTAAATGCTTATGTGTAGTCAGCTAAATAAGAAAAATATTAAAATTACCTGTAGTAATTTGTTGTAAACCATGAGTGTAACTAAATATAACTCCCTCCTTCGTAGCATACATGAAAGTGGGAAGATGTCCACAGACATGAGGTCATAATTATGATGTCAAACACAACTGCGATCATTTTAATTTCTAGAATCAGTAATTAAATGATTTTGGACTATAACTGGGCCTGGCGATCAAAGGATAAACCTTCTTTGGTAAGTGATGCTGCATTATAACAAGCAAGTACTCCACTTAAATAGCATGTCTCGATGTTCCATCGTGTCTGAAATTATCCGACAAAGTTTGATGTGACCTGACGTATCCAATATGACCCATCAGTAACCATCATGTTTATATCCTAGATGGCACCCTGTTTTGCAACTCAAATACATGTTTGAAAGAATGAATGCCAAGAAAAAGATCAGCCAGGTCGGCCTGTGCAATACTCTCCAAAACTTTTTGCTGTTGGTCAATTTTCAAGGACCAGACTACCTCATGATTAAGTTGGTTTGTAAAAAAAGTGGCTACTATGGATCCATAAACATGTGACAGCTTGATTGTTGTAATGCATCGCACAAATGCATTAAACTCCCTTGTGCCAGCGTATGGCTCATATGAAGCCTTCTACAGTATGATGAATGTCTGCAGAGATATGTAGTAACAGAAGATGATATGATGAACAAGTATACTCTCTTCACTCTCTACCTGACAGCTAAGTTTTATACTTGTCCATAATGAAAGCTTTTTCAGGCAACAAAACAGAAGTAGCTCAAATGATAGTAATAGTCTATGATGGTAACCATTTCCAATTTTCCTACCCTTCTAACCCTTTAACAATTGACAAAATTTCAGGCTAGACCTAATTCAAGGTATTTGTAGAAGACAAAATCAATTTAGCACAAACAATGAGAATTATTTCATAAAGAATTAGAACACAATGTGAAAAAATAAGATGCTGATAACCAGCATCTTCTCCTTTCTCAAAAATGTTTTCCACAGCTTTCTTTCTCAGGGTCCTCAAAATGCAGGGTTATTTGTGGGTTAACCCTTTCCCAAACGACAATATTTTTGAACGGTCCAATTTGAAGGCACTTGCAAACGACAACATTTATATGGCATTAATGATGGGATTTGTATCAGATAGTCTAGAAAACATTGTGGGAAAAGGAGAAAATGCTGGTTTCCAGCATTTTCTGCTTTTCCCACAATGTTTTCAAAAGGACTGCTTCTCATGGTCATTAAAACTCGGGATTGTGTGGTAAAGAGTTAAGACCAATCTCATCACTTGAGCTACATTACATTTGTCGTCTGCAAGTGCTTTCAAATTGGGCTAGAACAACTACCTATCTCATCATCTGAGCCACATTAACTTTGCCATCTGCAAATGCTTTGAAATTGGGCAAGTACAAAAATTTGTCATCAGGAGTTGAAGACAAAGAAAATGACTTCTCACCTTGCGTAAAATCAAATGCCCCAGGCCCATCAGTTGTACCAGCAGCAAAGCTGTATCCCATTGCAGGTTTACATGTGTTCTTTCCCTGTAGTAATATATAGAGGATATTTGTTTTTTACGGTGAAAGATCGAAACTTATTTCAAGTGAACATCATCGGTAATATTTTCACCAGTGGCGCAACCACGAGTGAAAATATTATCGATGATGTTCACGAGATGAAATAAATTTTGATCTTTAACCGAAAAAAACAAATATTCCATTTATTTCATGCTTTTAACCCTTTCTGGGGGGAACTTAATCAAAATCCAGTACAGTTCTTTTCGGTTATTCCCCGTGGCGTACCCCCTCCGCATAGCAACACATTACAATACTACGTCAGGCGCGAGAACTGTTAGGTAAATTACGTCATATTTCCATCTGGTTGTGAGGCACGCGCATTTTACCTAGGTAACTAGTGCGCGGGAACAACTGTTTCCGCCTCCAATTGAAGAGTTAGAATATAAAAATCGGTATTTTTCACTGGTCGTAACCATGAAATATCGAAAAATATTTCACTGATATTTCTTGATAATCTACCGGAAAGCATGAAATAAAATCACATAATCAAAAGATAAACAAACACATATGAGCCATGTACTGTGAAAAGGGGGGGGGGGGGGGGGGGGGAGGGGTTTAATGCTTCTGCAAAAAGTATTGAACCCGGTCATCCTTCTCAGTCCACAAAGACTGATGGATTTTACAGATTCATTATTCTGTGATGACTTGCAAGGTATAATGCATCATGGAAATGCATTTAATGCCCTTTTACAAGAGGGCTGCTCATATACTTCATATTCATAGATTAGAACTGGGTCCATAGGACATGGATGGCACACTGATGGCACACTGATTGATACTTTACTATATGGCAAATCTCGGACAGGTCAAAATCGAAAGCATTTCCAGACTAAAGACGAAATATGGTACAAATGATAGAATTTGTCTATGAAAGAGTAAAAATCATTTGGAGAAAAGGAGAAAATGCTGGTTACCAGCATTTTCTCTATTTCCAACTAGATATTAAAAAGCCTTTGTCCTACAGGTTGTCAAAAGATGGGATTGTTTGGTATTGGGTGCAATGTCTCTTGTGGCCTCTAATGTGGTGTCTTGCCCTGCAGTTTTCATATAATACAAATGAAAAGCAAAAACTTCATAAAACGTCATAATCGTTTAAAAGATTGCATCATCAGAAAGTAATATATACAAATTTGCAGTGTCTCAGTATAAAGTTAAGGCTAATAATGATTGTCAGAAGCTTAGATGTCACAAAAATGCAACGATACTGTTTTTGCTGAACCTTTTACCAAATAATCCACTGATTTTATTGCCTTAAAAATGAAACCTCTTGGGAAAAGGAGAAAATGCTGTTAGAGTTTCCAACTTTGAGTAGAGCTAAACTGAATTTGTCATTTGAAAATGTTTCAATTTAGACAAGTCTAACTGTTGGTTGTCTGGTACAGAGTCAAAACAAATCAACTATAGAAAGTTTTACAGCAACACTATATAATATATGCACACATACTTAACCCTTTACCAAACAATCCGATATTCTAACAACCATAAGGAATAATGCTTTTGATACCGTTACTGGAAAAGGTGAAAATACAGATAACCAGCATTTTTGCTTTTTCCAATGTTTTCGAAGTACTTCAATTCATATGTACCACCTTTGAAATTGTCGTCTGCAAATACTGAGTCTTGTAGTTTAAAAAGAGTCTACAGTTTGTAGTTTGGGACAGGGTTAAATCACACGTAGGAATTTACTTACAGGAGCCACTGTCTGTGCTGACATATCTGTGTAGGTGTGCCTGAAATCTACTGGCCCTGAGACAGGTATAATTGCTGAATCAAAGAGTTCCTTGGCTTTATTAAACTGGTTGGTCCCTATTATCTTTGTGCTCTCAAACATATCTTTGCCCGGACCAAAAGCAACACACATCTCATTCTGATAAAACAGAGAATAATATTATCATTATATACCTATTAATCTTCTGGCTAAAATACATGCAAATGTGATCCATGTTAATAAAATCAGATAATTTTTTACACTTTTCTTATAAAATTGTCAATAATTGCACTACTTTTTTGTTCAAACATTGCATGTATAATTATAAAAAAAAAAGGGAATATTACGTAGAAACTTCCCTGGTAGTTTTATTTGTATTTAGCTGTTTATAGACTTTCTGTCTTGCAAGACATCAAGTTTTCCCATGCTTAAAGCAAATTCAAGCACCATGAAGAGTACTACAACATAATTATTCTGAATTTCTGCAACTAGTAATTTCTTTTTTCTTATTTCCTGCCACATTCATTTCCAAGCATATTCAAGAAAGATGAAAGTTGAGTTGAGGGAGCCATAACAACATTGTGACTCATTTGACATCTGCTCATTTTCATAAATTTTTCCATTAGCAAAGTTTTCCAAAGCCATGTAAATGTTTACCTACCCTGCCATTACAAGTACTTGTATTGGTATCACAAGGTAGTCCTGTGTCCAAACAGTGAGGACCCTTAGTATTGGGAGATACATCACCTTCATTGCTCTGTCCAAAGGCTGCTACAAACTTACCCTGCAGTAAACAAAGAACATCCTTAACTCTTTACAAGATGACAAAATCTTCAACTTATCCTAATTGAAACTGTCTACAGATGACAATTTAAATGTAGCTCAATTGCTAGCGTTTTGTCTTTGATAGGGTAGAAAACATTGTGGAAAAAGGAGAAAATGCTAGTTACCAGCATTTTCTCCTTTTTCCACAATGTTTTAAAAAGGCTTCTTCCTCAGGGTTGTTAAAATTCAGGATTGTGGGTCTAAGGATTAAGAGAAAAAGATAGACCATGATACATGGAGATACATGGATATGAATATTGAAACTCTTTTGTGGTAAAATATGAAGAAAAATAATGATTAGAAACCTTGCCTGCAATTGCCTATGTTTCTCTCTCCATTGTTTTGCATATTGTTGAAAAGTGAAATTTTATACAAGAAACATTTTTCTACTAAGAAAGTAAGATCTTAATCCAAACCAGCTTTGGAAACAGAGCAGATGCTGGAATCTAAGATGTATCTGAAAATACATGTTGACTGTACAGTGATGAGTTATAGGGTTGCATTTAACTCTTTACCAAACGACAATATTTTGGACTAGTCCAAATTCAAAGCATTTGCAGACGCGACAAAATAAGTGAATCAAAAATTGAAATTTGATTTGGGAAGGGTAGAAAACATTGTGGGAAAAGGAGAAAATGCTGGTTACCAGCATTTTCTCCTTTTCCCACAATGTTTTCAAAAGGCTTCTTTCTCAGGGTCGTTAAAAGACGGGATTGTTTGGTAAAGAGTTAAGAAGATTAAATAACCAATACCCATAAGAAAAGTATCATCTCCTGTCATATTCGATTTGCTAGGGTATCGTTCACCTGTAGCAAAACTTGTAAAATGGTGTCATAAATGGACGTGCAAATAGGCCTGTAGGGGCTAACAGAATAAACATGGCCACTTATTTTACAAATCACTAATTGCTATTTGTTTATTCAAGAACATCAATTCCAATAAGTAGGTCAAAAGCCAGCTTCTACAGCCATACCAAATTAAAGGACTGAGACAAAATATACGTAGTTGAAACAAAGATAGCTGTAAGTGAGGTCTGAATCTTGTCACTACGTCTCTCAGCATTTTTTGCAAGAATTTCTGACAAACCAGAATTGCACCTGATAACACATGACCCTTTCACACATCTAGCTAGAGCCAGCCAGCAAGCATTTATCCTGACAACACTATATTTTATCTGGGAAAATGTATACTTGGATTGGGCAGGATATACCATGGAAAAAGGAGAAAATGCTGACAACTAGCATTTTCTGCTTTCCCCAAAATGTTTTCAAAAGGCCTCTTCCTCGTGGTAGTTAAAGCACAGAATTGTGTGGTAATGAGTTACAGTAACTCTTTGCCCCACAGAAATTTCCAGACTAGTTCAAATTAAAAGCATTTGTAGGCAACAAATAAACTTTGGCTCAAATGCTTGGATTTGTCTCTGAAAGAGTACAAAGCAATGTGGGAAAAGGAGAAAATGCTATTTAACAGCACTTTTCCTTTTCCAACAATGTTTTCAAAAGCATCTGCTTCAGAGTTGTTAAAACTTGGGAATGTGTGGTATAGAGTTAAAACATGTGCTATTTTATGTTCCAGAGTTGCTAACAGTTCCACAAAATATTGTATAAAAGAAGATATCATGTTTGGGACCCATATTAAACACATGTTTACCTTGCCAGGTAGAACAGATTTCCCATTGATAGCTTCCTCAAATAGGAGAGATGCGTAACCTTTGTTGTCACTACTCAACAAATGATTTGTGTTGTTCATACTGGTACAGTGGACTGCAAACCAGCTACAAGAAAAAACAAGACCACCACAAGTAAGTGGTTAGGCTTGCCCAAAGTTGCTTTTTTAGTAAAAATTCTTGGTTGAAAAAGGGCTTAATCGTGCTAAAGAAATACTTTGAGGGTAACCTTGGTCTGTATTCACCTGCCATTCTTGAAGACATTCTCAGTCTTATCCTCCAGAATTTTCTAAATTTGAAAGTAACACAACTTCTGATTGTCTAAACCATTTAGCCAATAAGAATTTGTTTTATTTTCAAATTTAGAAAATCTTGGAGTTATTGACCGAGAACGTTCTTAAAAATGGTTGGAGAATACTTACCCAGCTGCTCCTCTTGTATGGGTTCCACTTTTGACAGTTATTAAATCGCCCAAGTTTGAGGTAATTATCTTCTGTAATGATGGAGATATAAGAGATGTTATATAAATTTCACATGATATAGATGACAACAGGGCTTCAGCAATACCTAAACATTTCTGAAAATGGGCAAGATAAAAAGAAAGATGTTTTACACTAGTATCAGTGTTCTGCCTTTACCAGACAACAAGATTTTGGAATTGTCCAAATTTTACGCATTTCTGGAGGTCAAATTGATGTGGCTCAAATGGTAGAATTTGTCTTTCAAACAGTAGAAAACATTGTGGGAAAAGGGGAAAATGCTGGTTACACATTAAAAGTCAGTTCATTTGGCATTTTTGTCTTTTATCTGTTCCAGCTGTTTTTCTTTGTGTTCTTTCTTACACACCATGATTTTAATCATTACCAAACAGCCTTATATCATGGCAAACCAGATTCGACCAATATCTGAACGGGGAAGATGGATTTGGATGGTCAGAAAATACCAATGATTGCTAGAAAATGGCAAAAACTTGCCTATCACAAAGAGGATTAGGGAATATTGACCATTTTGTGCAAGATAAATTCAGAATGTAACCCAAACTTTGTCAATCTTTCATTGCTAGGATGATATTTGATTTTGGAAAATTCAGCATGAAATGACGATTGCGCAATATTCATAATATTCAAAAGTAGGATGTTCAGAATTGTCAAGTATTAGTGAAACATTCTGAATGGGAAAACATGCACAACTGTTTTCGAACGTCAAGACAAAAGGTTTAATTGCCATCTCTATTGACCCTGCTCCTATTTAAACTAACATCTGCGTTTTACAGACAAATGCAGCGTTTCATGACAAACAGATAACAAGGATCAATACTGACAAAATACACACCTGATCATTCCAATAGGATTTTCATTTGCATCCACAATTTTAAGCACTGTCATAGTTTTATCAACATTATATTGGTACCTGTCATGTATAAAATAGTAGAAACAGTTGAGTCATGCTCTGTGCAAAGGTGCTTAACTCTTTACCACACCACAAAATTTTAGAATTGTCCAAATTCAACACATATGCAGATGACAAATAAAGGGTGGCTCAAATGATGAAACTTGCCATTAATTGAGTATAAAACCTTGTAGGAAAAGGAGAAAATGCTGGCATTTTCTCATTTACCAACAATGTTTTCAAAAGCTTTCTGTTTCAAGGTTGTTAAAACTAAGGATTGTGCAGTAAAGGGTTAACTGTATTTGCAAAAAGTACTGACCAATGTCAGCCTGGGCAGGCTGACCTGGGTTGAAACTTTTTGCACTGGGTTAATTTTCTGCATGTCAAATATCATTTTGCCTTACTATTTAGTCAACTGAGAGACAAAATGGATCTTGATGTACATCATATGGCCTGCAACATGCTAAAAAGGGCATTCGGACATTTGCATAGTGTCGTCCCGGATCAGCCTGTGCACTCTGCGCAGGCTAATCCAAAATGACACTTTCCGTTTGTATGTAATTTTCTGTATTGCGCAAGTGTACTATAGCACAAAATCTAATGTAGTCGTAAAGTGCTGTCTCGGATTAGCCTGCGCGGATTGCGCAGGCTGATCCGAGACGACACTTTACGCAAATGTCCGAATGCCCCTTTTCGCGTGTTGCAGGCCATATGGCAACTTGCTGGGTATAACAGATTACAAAGATGCCCGTAGTGCCTATCAAATCCTTTGTAGTTTGTAATGGAGTTTAACGCCATTCTTAGGTATGCATGTTTTTCCTGGCTTTCTCACACCAGTACTGACACAACTTTCTGTCCAAGCCACTGACTACTTTTCTCGCATGCAACAGAGGTGAGAGGCAAAAAAATTTTACGCAAAGAAAGTTTGCCTCAACCAAGTGTACAACTCGCAACCACCAGGTCACAAGTCAGATATGCTGACCACTGAGCTACCAAGCCAGGCATTCAATTCATTTCCATACAGCCTATTTTTCTTACCTACAAAAAAAAAAAACTATAACTAATCACACAAAGAGCAATAACTGTGAATAAAAACATACTTTTTTTCAAACTTTATAGCAAAAGAAGTCATTGCTTTTGTACAAGTGACTGCTCTTTTTCCTAAAAGGTTTTCCAAAGCCATCAACTTCAGGGATGGCAAAAGTCATACTCGTACAAAGATGCCTTTTTGAGAAGTTATGTTATTACCATGCTCTTTCCTCTTCTGAGTTTAGAAGATATGTTTAATCTGTTACCAAATGACGAATTTCAGACTCCTCAGAACTGAAAGCATCAGCATATAACAAATTCAGAAGTAGTAAAATTGAACTGAAGTTCTCTGAAAAAGTAGAAAACATTGTAGGAAAAAGAGAAAATGCTGGTTTCCAGCATTTTCTCCTTTTCTCACAATGTTTTCAAAAGGCTCCTTTGTCAGGGTTGTTAAAACTCAGGATTGATTGGTAAAGGGTTTAGGACTTACCTTGCTCTTTCCTCATCTGGGTTGAGCAGATAGGCTGAAGGACTTCTATTGATGTTACTCTCCAGTAGTTCCCCTGAATTGACATACATGTTCGCTGGCTGTATGTTGTCATGTGCTCTTTCAATACTCTGACAAAACAAAAACAAAACAAAACAATTCAGCCATGCTCTATGACATGGTGGTTTAATGCATCTGCGAAAAGTATTGAACCCTATCAGCATGCATAGTCAGCCCAGGCTGACCTTGGTCCAAAATGTATTGTGGTAGATACATTTTCTGCAATTAGGACCATTCTACCTAGTGAACCAGCTAATTTGAGACAAAATGAGTTCATATTATGTAACAGCTTGCTTGGTATAATGCATAAGAAATTATATTTTACCCCCCTTTACCCAGAGTAATTATCAATCCACTAACAAACAATCCCATGATCATATGACCCTGAGGAAGAAAGGTAGCCCTTTACCACACAATCCAAAGTTTTAACAACCCTGTGAAAGAAGCCATTTTGAAAAGATTGTGGAAAAAAGAAAAAATGCTGGTAACCAGCATTTTTTCCTTTTCCCACAATCTTTTCTACCTTTCTACAAACAATTTTTAACCTTTGAGTCACACTTGTCGTCTGCAAATGCTTCGAATTTGGACTAGTCGAAAACTTTGTTGTTTGGTAAAGAGTTAACCCTTACAGTGCCAAATAAACCCTAGAGAAATTTTTGTCAAGAGTTAAGACAAAAAAAAAAAAACCCCTCAATTTCATGGTTGTTTTTGACCACAGATGCTGTAGTGTTTCAGTAAGAGGACAGTAAAGATCAAAGATCAGACTGCACATTTTGTGCAGTCTGATCTTTGATCTTAACTGATCTCAAAAGCAACTATAGTTGTGAAAGACACTTTACAGCTTCATAAGAAAGAAACATTGTGGGAAAAGAGCTTCAATGACCTCAGAAGCAACCATAGTTGTGAAAGGCCCTTTACGGCTTCATAATAAAGAAACATTTTGGGAAAAGAGAAACTAGCTGTAATTAAAAGAGCATCTAAACTTGCCCTTAGCATTCCACTGGTCAATCTGCAAGTGGGCTTTCAATATAGACAAGTCTATAGCTTTGTTGTTTGGTAAAGAGTTAAACACCTAACTGAAATACCTTCACGATTCCTTCCATCATGGCATCGTATGTTTCGGGCACAAATCCCAGAGAGGTGATGTCATAAAGAACATACTGGTGAAACCCTCCTGCTGCTGAGTGAGTGTGTGTACCACTGATGACAACATTCTGAACTGTGTACAGCTCACTGTATTTAGCTTGTAGCCTCTTAATTACCTGGAAATAAGATGGAGAATGGATATGTGAGTTTTTGTAAAACCTTGTGGATGAAGGAGAACTTTGTGAAATTGATCAGAATGATTCCATTGCAACCAGAGATTGCTTATTTCATGTATGAAATATGTATTCAAAAACTTAATATCAAAATACAAGTTAAGAATATGGGACTTTAGTAGACAGTGAAAATCAAGATCATACTGCCTGGGCATGTTCAATCTGATCTTGGATCTACACTGTCCAGTATAATATCTCATGATGAAAATAGCCTTGATATAGTAAAATTTTTGCTTTCCATACAACCCAGTGTTTTACCGACCCTGAAGAAAAATAGGTTTCAAAACATTGTGGAGGGTGAAAATACTGGTAAACATTTATTTCTCCTTTTCCCATAATGTTTTCTATTCTTTTTATTCCTTTACCACACAATCCCAACCCATACAGAGAAGGCTTCTGAAAACTAAGGAAAAGGAAAAAAATGCAGATAACCAGCATATTCTCCTTTTTCCACATTTTTTTACCCTTTAACCATACTTGGGACCAAACTTAATTTGTTGCTTGCAAGTGCTTTCAATTCAGACAAGTCTAAAATTTTGTCATCAGGTAAAGGGTTAAAGACAAATGTCATCTTTTTCACCACATCTGTACATGCTTTCAAATTGCACAAGTCTGAAATTTTGTCATCTGGTCTAGAGTTAATAGATTTCCACCTGTAGACACCTTTTCCATCTAGCATTTTCCTTTGAAAACATTGTGGCAGAAGGTTAACTTGTGCATATTAACTCTTTCACTACTAAGTAAATAATTTACACTTTTTCATTGGCTATAAATATAGTTCCACTGCAAGATGAAGAGACAGTTTGACCTTAATCTAAAATTAAGTAGTGGACAGTGTAGATCAAAGATCAGACTGCACAATCTGTGCAGTCTGATCTTGATCTACACTGTCCACAAAAGCTTCTGGTGTGGTCAACAGTAAGGAAAGAGTTAAGCAACTTTTGCCACAATGTGCAACATGGTTTTACAATATGCTCATTAACTCATCACTGTATTCAGGAGACGGGGACAAGAACAAAGAAATGTGCTATGCTCTGTGAAAAAGGCATTTAATGAATCTACTAAAAGTATTGACCCAAATCAGCCTGCAGAGGCCAGCCTGGGTCCAAACATTTTGCTATTGGTCAGTATATTGCATGTCAAAGGAACAGACAACTTCATGATCCAAACAGTTGTTAGACAAAATAAGATTTTATGGATTCACAATTATATGATGACTTGCGTGATATCATACACCACGGAGAAGAACCCTTTTTACGAGAGCATGCCTCATTAATGCAATTGTTTCTTATTTCTTACCAGAGATCTGGAAAATGAGATTAAAATGTTACCAAATCTGGAGACATGCGAGGGCATTACCCAGTTGGCTGTAAACAAGGTCATTGCCCTATTTTTGTAGAGATAGGTTAACCCTGACAGTGCCACACAGATAAGGTGGGTGTATTCTAAATACAGTTAACATAAGCATGTGCCAAATAATGAGCCATGCCCACTAAAACAGCTCATTGATACATTATACCAAGCAATTCATTACATAATAAATGATCCATAAAATCCTTTTTGTTTAACAACCAACTGAATTACTAGGTAGAATGGTCCTTGAACATGTAGAATATTTACAAACAGCAAAAATTTTAGACCCAAGTCAGCTTTTTTGTAGATGTTCCCTTTTCACAAAGCATGGCTGAAACAATATGGGCATTTCAAAGCTACAAACAAAGAACTAGACTATTTCAATTTTAACTTTTCACAAAACCCAGGGCAGTAGGCAAACAAGATCAGTCTATACCTCAATTCTATTCAGTTTGTTTGTTTTGGAGTTTAATGCTGTTTTAACAGCTTAGGTCATATCACAGAGATCAGTGCACCTATGCATGTGTTAACTGACTTTCTCACACCAGTACTCAAACCCAACTTTCTTTCTAAGCCACTGACTACTTTTCTCACATGCATGAGAGGTGAGAGGCAAAAATTCACGGAAAAAAAAGTTTGCCTCAACCAGGTATCGAAGCCAACAACCTTTAGGTCACAAGTCGGATACGCTAACCACTGAGCTACCGACCACTCTAGTTCTGTTCAGTTTGATTGTAATATTTACATTGTCCACAACCTAACCCTATGTTTACACCATGTTCCCGGCAGCCACGGCAGCCCTGATTCTGACAACTGTGGACAAAACAGGTTTGAAGTAATACAATGCAGAGGAATGGGATAAAAAAACTTTATCGCGTCAGAACTTAAAAGCACGTAACAAGCTGTAACAAGACTCAGAGACGATCCATTTTTGGACGTAGATGCCCTTTTTTCACCGATATCAATCAGGCCGCAGTAGAACACAACGATCAACCCTTTCAGCTACGGTCTGTTAGGTTTCTCATCAGCACCAGGACTGCTGTTGCAAATTTTTTGACAGTCAAAAAATCTGGCACAGCAACCGCGGCGATCACAATCTGACAAGTTTGCTTATCCCGTTCCTCTGCATTGTATTACGTCAATCCCGTTTTGTCCACTGTTATCAGAAACATGGCTGCCGAGAACATGGCATAAACGTAGGGCTCCCTCCGTGACTTGTCACAGATACCATGAGGTACCGTAAAAAGACTTAACTAAACTTGGTAAATGGAGAAAAAAACAAACAAAATCTCACGGCACACCCTGTTTTGGACAAATGGGGCTATCGTAGCTGCCTGGAACATGGTGTAAACGTAGGGTTAGCAGTTGTTTACATCCCCATGTAAACCCTTTACAAATTAATCCCAACTAGAAAACAAGGCTTTTGAATACATTGTGGGAAAGGAAAAAATGCTGGTGAACAGATTTCTCTCCTTTTCATACAATCTTTTTATCGTATTAAAGACAACACTTACCATTTTGAGCAATGTCTAATTTGTAGTCTGCAAATGCTCTGAATATGGACCAGTCTATAATTTAGTTGTCTGGTTCGGAATTAACTTAATTCTTTACCACACAATCCCAACTTTTAACGACCCTGAAAGAGAAGGCTTTTGAAAACATTGTGGTAAAAGGAGAAAATGCTGGTAACCAGCATTTTCTCCTTTTCTCACAAAGTTTTTACCTCTATGAAAGGCATATTTCATGTTTTGAATTCCACTTAATTTGTCTTCTGCAAATGGTTTGAAATTGGACAAATTTAAAATTTTGTCGTTTAGTGAAGAGTTAAGAAAGCCAATGGCCTATTTCCTTTATCAGGACATGAAAAGAAAGTTTTTTAAAGTTATGAAACTCTCTCTGGGTCATCATTCTCTTATCTTAATCCTTGAAATGATCAGAATTTTTTAAAACTCTTTAACCTTTTCCAAACAACCCTCAGTTTTAATGACCTTGCAAAAGAAGGCTTTAGATAACATTGTGAGGAATACCAAAGGAGAAAAAACTGGCAATCCATGCCCATACTGGTTTCTATCCTTTGAAAGACAGTTTTCAGTAGCAGTTGTCTTCAAATGCTTTAACTTTTGACACTTCTAATTTTAATATCAGGTATAGAATTAAAAAGCCTACCTACACAATAAAATGGACATTTTCAATCATAGAAAATGAAGAAAAATACAGCAATTACCCTTTTTGGATATGGATCTCAGAGTAGTGGACAGTGTAGATCCTAGATTAGACTGCACGTATCATACAGCCTAATCTTGACCACTAGCCTCAAAAGTAACTGAATTTCTTCCAGGCTATTAAACTCTTTACCCCACAATCCCTAGTTTAACAACCCTGTGGAAATAGCCTATTGAAAACCTTGTGGGAAAATTTAGGAGAAAATGTTGGTAACCAGCATTTTCTCATTTTCCCACAAGGTTTTCTACACTTTCCTTGACAGTTACAACAATTTCATCTAAATTTAATATGTAGTCTGCAAATGCTTTCAATTTAGACTAGTATAAAATTTTGCCATTTTTGTTTAGAGTTAAGGCTTAAGGAAACTTGGGTACATGAGACATAAGTCAACAACCTCTATCATTTCAAAGCATATAAACATTACATAAACATTAAATTTTCTAACAAGCTGGAGACCAAAAAATGTTGGGAACATGGATGGAACGTTTCCAGATATTGAACCGTATAAACTCAAGAAGTAGCTACCCATTCTCTGTAGTATTGTCTTCATTCTTTAGCACACAATCCTGAGTTTTAACAAACTTTTGAAACATTGCGGTAAATGGAGAAGTTGCTAGTAATCAGGATTTTTTCTTTTTCTCATAATGTTTTCTACCCTTTCAAATAAAAAGTTAATTACTTGATCCATGTTTCTTTTGTCAACTGTAAATCCTTTGAATTTGGATTAGTCCAAAATTTTGTAGAGTGGTAAAGGGTTAATCTACATTGAACAATAAACAATAACAGCTTAGGTCATATCACAGTGGTCAGTGCACCTACGCATGTGTTTCCTGGCTTTCTCACACCAATACTGATACAACCTTTCTTTCCAAGTCACTAACTACTTTCTCACATGCATCAGAAGCGAGAGACCGAAAATCACCAGAAAGAAAGTTTGCCTCAACTGTATGTCCAACTCACTACCACCAGGCCACGAGTCTGATTCGCTTACCACTGAGCTACCCGAGTGGGCAAACAATAAAGGGACTACAGTTGTGTAGCACTCCATGTTGACAGGTTTAATCCTTTACCAAACAGTCTCGAGTTCTAGTGACCCGAGGTATGAAAGATTTTGACAACATGGTAGGAAAGAGAAAATACTGGTTACCAGCGTTTTCTCCTTTTCCTACCATATTTTCCACTTTCCAGACACCTTTCAAGTTTTTCGGCACATTTATCTTGTCATCTGCAAATGCTTTCAGTTTGAACTGGTCGAAAATTCACGTTTTTATTGTCTGGTAAAGAGTTAAAGGAACATGACTGGTAGGAACTTTCTCATTTTGACAACAGTTACTACTGCTTAGGATTCTTTATTTGCTTTATAAGGTTATCAGGGGAGGAAACATAAGAAAAAACAAGGTCTTTGGCCTATGTAAACAAACAAGCCCTTGATTTTATAGCCCTGAGGGAGAAGACTTTTGAAAACACTGCAGGAAAAGGAGAACATGCTGGTACCTTCCTTTTTTTCATAATCCAATAGTCTTTTCTACCATTTCAAAGGCATGCCCAATCAATCTTGAGATACAGCTGAAAAGTACTTGAGATTACAAATAAAAGAAAAGTTGTGCATTTACGAGGATTGTTCAATATGTAATGTGTATTGTACGATATCTCAAAAGCATTCGACTCAAATAGTGAAATGAACATTACATCCCTTAAAAGTATTCTCCGTGGTTTGAAATATATAATTTCAATCTCTGAATCCATTTCTGAAATGCGTCACGGTACGCTGATTTAGGTAGACCTCTGAGGCACTGACTGATGGCTGAGCCAAGGGCTTGTCGGGACTTGTAACAACGACCAGATAAAAACTTTTTAAGTTTTGGAAAAAGGAAAAAGTCGCATGGGGCTAGATCTGGAGAGCATGGTGGGTGTGGCAAGACGGTAACCTTCTCCAACTTCAAAAATTGCTTCACAAGCTCAGATGTATGTGATGAAGCATTATCATGAAGTAGACGAACATGCCTAAATCCTGATACAGGGTGTCGTTTAAGATAATATTTCTTGACCTTTTTTAGTATAACATCTCGGTAATACTGACCTGTAACACTTTTGCCCTTCGGCACTGGAATTTGTACGGCTATACCATCACATGAGAAGAATATGTAATAAAGAACCTTCTTTGTGCTTGTGCTTCTTTTGGCAACTACAGGCCTTCTACCGTGTTTAGTTAGCCATATTTTGTTTCCAATTTTTCTTACTGGTTCGAAATAGTGAACCCATGTTTTGTCACCAGTAACAATGTTTGCAAATTGTCTTTGACTGAATTTGGGAAACATTTTGAGCAATTGCTCAGCGGTTTGTACTCGTACCCGTTTTTGGTCATCTGTCAATATATGAGGTATCCATCTGGCAGAAATCTTTCGTACTTTCAAAATACGCTTCAAAATGAAATGCACCCGCGATAGCGATATGCCAACAGCGTTGGCAATATCGTGTATCTGCCATCACTTTCAATTATTTCTCTGACTTTTGAGACATTTGCCTTGCCTGTTAAAGTCACAGGTTGGCCAGATTTTCCTGCATCTTTGACGGACTCTGTGCCAGTCAGAAATTTCTTTCTCCAACTACGAACTGTCTCATAAGATACCTTATCAGACCCATAAACTTCCCCCAATTCAGTAAAAATCTGCATTACCGAATGACCGAGTTAATTTCTTCAATATTCTTAATCCGTTTCCCAACCATTTCTACAACAGTGGTCAACGACTAGCTCTATTGAAATGACTATAAGTTTAAAACTATGTGGAGCTGAAGGCTCGTGTTTATACCGTTGGAAAGGTATTGAATAGAGCTATTCAAGCGTATCATCATCCACGAAATCGTGCAAAGCGTTATCGCGCTGTGGTACAATACATATTACATATCGAACAGCCCTCATATTTATAAGTGAACAATTCAGAATGCTTTCAATTTGGAGGAGTCCAAACTTTTGCCCTTTGGTAGAGAGTTAAGGAGGCCCAAAAAGGCATTTGTTTCTTAAACCTTTGCCACACAATACCCAGTTTTAATGATCCTAAAGGAAGAGGCTTATCAAAGCATTGTGGGGGAAAAAGAGAAAATGCATGCTAAAAGCATTTCTCCTTTCCCACAACATATTCTTTTCTGTGAAAGATGAATCTCCTCAATCAAACCACATTTAATTTGTCGTCTGCAACTGCTTTGAATTTGGATGAGTTAAAATTTTTGTTGTTTGGTACAGAGTTAACTCAAAATATCTTGAAAGCAATATGCAGCTGAAAAAGAGAATTTCTGAGTTAACTTGTACAGTTTTGGAAGGACAAATAACAAAACCTGCACAGTAATGGGTTAAAACCACTTCAATCTCAGTTTTCCTGTTGTTCAGGACTTACAACCTTTTACCTCTTTACCAAACAACAAAATTTTGGACTTGACCAAATTGAAAGTAATTGCAGATGACAAATCAAATCTCAGTCAAATGATTGAATTTGTATTTGATAGGATAGAAAACATTGCAGGAAAAGGAGAAAATGCTAGTCACCAGATTTTCTCACAATGATTTCAAGAGTTTTCTCTTCCAGACTTGATGAAAGTCGGGACTGTGTGGTAAAGGGTAAATCCTTACAGCAACAGATAAATAGGATAAATGGATATTTTCAGTCTGTAAAGAAAATCAAATTAAAGCAATTTTGAGGTCAAAATATATAAAAGAAAGTCAGCCAGTTTCAGCTTAGATCAATCATATTTTCATGAAGTCTGTTCTACATCTGTACTCTATCTATTTAACCCTTTACCAAAGAACAAAATTTTAAACTTGTACAAATTGAAGGCATTTGCAGAAGACAAAGTAAAAACGACTCAAACATTAAAATTTGTTTACAGGAGGGTAGAAAACATTGTGGGAAAAGGAGAAAATACTGGTTCCCAGCATTTTCTCCTTTTCCCAAAATGTTTTCAAAAGCCTTCTTCTTCAGGGTCGTTTAAAGTAGGGATTGTGTGGTAAAGAGTAAACCCTTTACCAAACGACAAAATTTAAACTTGTCTACGCTGAAAACATTTGCATTGATCAACAAAATAAATGTGACTCAAAATTTGTTATTTGGAAAAAGGAGAAAATGCTGGTTAACAGTATTTTCTCCTTTTACCACAGTTATTTCAAGAGCATTTATCTGCAATGTCATTATAACTCTGAATTGTTTGGTAAAGGGCTATAGGGTAGAAAACATTCTGAGAAAAGGAAAAAAGGGCTGTTTTTCTGCAGTTTTTCCTTTTCCCACAATTTTTTAAGACAATTTCTTAGGGACGGCTGTTAAAATACGAGCTCAGTTGGTAAAGGATTAGAGATTGTCTGTTAGCACAGATACTCAAGTATGTGTGTCCCTCTCTAAAAACCTAGCATGTTTTATCTTTTCTATGGTCCATTTTAGATAAGATACTAACTTACCCTTCCATACAGCATACACACTTTTCTGCTTTTTCGTTCAATTTCAAAAAAAAAACTTGTTGCCAATGAAGATACAATCAGATGTCATATTTCATAAAGACCTGTTGCAATTGAAGATACAATCACATGCTATACTAAACTTTGTTTTGCCTTTTCATCTGTTTCAACTGGAAAATGTATAAACATTTTACTTAATGCACCAAGCTTAGAGACAGTCAACTTAAATCATTAAATGGGCAAGAAAACCTACCTTTTCTCTTTCTGAGAGAGAGAGAGAGAGAGACAGAGAGAGAAAGTAAATTAGTTAGTAAAACAGAGACAGAGAGAGTGATCAATAACAAAAGGAAAGAGAGATCAAAGAAGAAAAAAAGAGAGAAATGAAAAACAAGTGAGAATGAGAGATGAAAAAAAGAGAAAAAGGGAGCAAGCATTTTTTTCGACAACAATAATCCATAAAGATTTTCATGCCTGATATAAACCCTACATGAGGTGAGTGTTGATTCTAAATACTACCAACCTCTAATTTTATGACCTCAGACAGCATGCAGGCATCCAGGTTAACATAGACAACTCTGTTCTTCTTTTCAGCATCCACAAAGATAAAAGCCCTGCTAAACGATCTCAAATGTATTCCTGCGGCAGTCTGGGCTGGATTTGCATATCCCATCTAGTTTTATAGAGACAAATATAATGATTATTTGATAGAAATGAAAAAATACTATCCCTTCCCCCTTCCTCATTTCTTCCTTTCCTTGACTATTGTGTATGATGGCAATCAGCTGTCTCTGTTTTAAAACACACATGTGTACATAACGCATTTTGATGTTCCGACTAAATCTTTCTTAAAATCACAAATTACTTAATCAACATTAATGAGTTTTTCAACAAATATGCACCAGCCATAACCATACAAATAAACCATGCAACAGCTGGAGTATTTTTTTTTTATTTCAATATGAGCCATGTGAAAGGGGGGGCTTAATGCATTTGCGAAAAATATTGACCCACGTCAGCCTGTGCGGTCCGAGCAGGCTGAAATTGGCTGAAACTTTTCCCAATCTTTAAATTTTCTGCATGTCAAAGGATAATTCTACCTCATGATTCAGTCGGTTGTTTGACATAATGGATTTTATAGAACCATAATTAGGTGATGTCTTGTTTGGTATAATGTATCAAGGAGATGCATAACACCTCCTTTTGCCAGAGCATAGCTTATATATTATACAATAATCAATAAAAAAGCAGTTGCTCCTTTTTCCCATGAGGAATCCTCTAGGCTCTATTGGCAAGTATTTATTTGATCCCTTTATTGAAAAATTTATAAAATTCTTAGTGACACTAGTAACAAAAATCTTATACTTTAACCCTTTACCAAAGAATCTAATGTTCAAATAACCCCGAGGAAAAAGGGTTTTGAAAACATTATGGGGAAACGGAGAAAATGATGGCAACCAGCATTTTCTTCTTTCCTCAAAGTTTTCCATCATTGCAAATATCATAGGACTTTTTGGCAAATCTTTTCTGTCAGTTTGATGGCCATGCAGTACACAGGGGCTTGTTTTAATAATGCAGTGATAAACTATCCTATTGTTATGTTTTGGACAAAGTTGGCTAGTATTTGTCGCAATTGAAAACTTGGATAATCTTTAAATAAGTTTAATAAAACGATTAAGAATAAGTAAGTGAACAAAATTATACCAAATTAACTTCTGCTGCTGGTCCAGTAATGTCTGCGATCCCAACGCCAACATAATATTCTGTTGGTAAAGAAAAAACAGAAGAAATAATAAAAATTATACATAGCAAAATTTGCCGATACATTGTGACTGCACCATGCGACATATTTGAATCATGTGACTATGAATAGATCACGTGCCTATAATCCGTTTGTCTGTTACTTATCAATTATATATATAAAACAGACATGTCCAACTTAACATCTCCTCGATAGTATAGTGGTAAGTATCCCCGCCTGTCACGCGGGAGACCGGGGTTCGATTCCCCGTCGGGGAGTATATTTTTTTTCCTTGATTACTGTTCTGTCACCATGACCAAACCTTCCAACATTACAGAAATAACTGTTCTTGTAAGTAATTGTTTAACAACATTTCCTTTTTCCACGATTTATAACGTTTCTTGGCAAATGTAAGACTTGTATTTATTATATTCTTATCAGTGAATTACAGGGATTTCACAGTGAATATCACCACTAGTGATGATAAATATGCTATCATCACTAGTGACAATATAGTTTTAGAAAGTTTGCCGGAACTACTTTTTTCCTCAATATTGCTCATATTGTACTGTTCTTGATAATTATTAGAATAAAAAAGGGTGAATTAGGAATATAATAAATAGGATAATCAACTGGTTATGTTCGATTAAAAAACTTGTCCTTCGAACTCGTTTTTTCAACTGCATCACACCCCATTCTAGTAACAGATTTATAATATCACACACAAACAGTTGATTATCCTCTATTTTTACAACGGGGACCAGTTTAATAACTGGGGTAATCATGAGAACAATGAACAAGTGATGCAGGGGTGTCTTGCTACGCTTAGAGTCACACTGGTGGATCTCAGATTTCGAATGCATCACGACAGCCTTTGCGTCCATCTATACGTTTCCTTCCTTGCTCTTTCCCGAACACAGTGGGCTATCCCATATAATGAGAGTCGTGAAGAACTTGAAGTACAGTTTAACCGGACAGAAATTCAGTTAAAATCGTTTATGTGCCCATTATATTTGTTACAAATCTTAGTCTATCATATGGTATAAATTCTTATACTGACGGGAAGCAAGTTATTTTCAGCTTGGTATAATTTCCATGCGTCACGTAGATTTTATTTTTTAACAGATTCCGGTTTCAGAAAATTTCATCTTTGGCCGAAATATGTTACCGAGCGGCTCATGCGTATTTCCCCTCACACATTCGGTGCAAGTCAAAATCGACAACGCAGTCAAAACTATTTAATGTAGACTCAAGATCAGACATCACCTTCTGTGCCGTTTGATCTTCATCTATTCTGTCCGCCCTGAGGTCGTCGGATCTTGATCTACATTTATCGTGAAGAAAAAAACTAAAGTTTTGCATAGAACGAGTTAAGCATTATTATGCACGTAAAAAATGGCGCGATTCAACGTTAATCCTTTTAGTATAAAATGAAAGTGAAATGTGACGTCATTACAGATGACAACAAACAATGTCGGGCAAAGGCAGGATTTAAACCGCTTCCATGGGTAATGCTTGTACTAAACAAGTGAATACAGAAACTAAAAAAAGAAATCTCTTGCTAGCGGCGAGATATTCTCTACCGGCCTCCATATTAATTGAGGTAAAACTTCTCGTAATATTTGTATGCTTTTTCCCAATGATTTAAAATTGTTTCTTTATTCTTAATCCATGTTTAATGAAACTTGTGCATATTGTAACACAACAAAGCATGATTTAATGCCTATCTAAAATGTAGAGACATACTGTAGTATTTATTAGCAATTTGTTACACTTAAACTTTTTTGTTTTTTGGCTGAAAATGATCCTGTATGAGACGAAAAAGAACCATTCGCTGGTAGTAAAGGTTAAAGATGCCCGTCTACAGCCGGTGAGCAAAAACGCTGTTAAATTTCAAACAATTTCAAACAATTTAGAATGGTACAGAAATCAGCCCTTTGTGTAAACATGGATAAATTACTGACATATATGGTGTAATTGAAAAAAAGAAACACGGAGATTTGTATTAGAAACCGAACATTGGTCAGAAGAAAATTGGCTGACGATCGAAGCTGTAAACAATGGCGGTGCGTCACGGAAATTTATCGTTGGTTTCCGCCTAGAGTCGGATACGGTTTAATTTGCATATAGGCCGCGACCTCCGTCTGAAAATCGAGGCTACAACAGAGAAGCCTCCATTTCCTTTGTTTACCTCATTAGACGCAGGGCGAAGGTCAAATATAGTCACGTGACAGAATGCTTGATCATCATACAAATCTACCCGAGTGTATAACGGATATGTCGAAAATCTTCGATTCAAAAACCGGAAACGACGAGTCTGTTTACATGGAAGGCCGCAACTCAGCGAAATGCATTATCTATCGACCGTAACCTAAGCAACCTTGCAACCGTCAGGCGAAATATTTGGCATGAAAATATAAGAATGACTATAGTTTGATAAAATAGAAACAAAATGAGTTAAAACTGGCTGAAAATGAGTATAAGGGCCTCTTTAATCTTTAAAAAGACAGCTCTAGAGTAAATCACCTTTCCTTGGTTCTATTTCTCGTGTAATTCCGGTAATTGTTAATTTGTTGTTTCTTAGAGAACCAACATCAGAGATGCAAAATTAGCGATACAACTTCAGTTTGTCTTTTCGAGACAGCGCACATCAAAACCAGATTGCACAAAGCGTGTAGTCTGATCTTGGATCTATATTGTCCGATGTTTTGTGTACAATGTAATTATCTGGGAAAAAAATCATCCTCGGGCGCCACATCCCTGGCATTACAATACTTTGATCTATTTCTGTGATTGGAAAAGTTCATTTCGTCTGTCAAGCGCTATAACCCTAAAAAGTAAATGAATCTAACGAAAATTTTCACACAATAGTAAAAACCAAAATATTGTGATTCCGAAGTTGATTTTACTCGTTGCCAGACCACAAAATATTAAACTTGTCCATATTGGAAAACTAATGACAGGCATTAGATTAAACGTGGTTGAAATGTGCTGGTTACCAGCATTTTCTTCTTTTCCAAAAATGTTTTCAAAACTCTTTTGCCTCAGGATTGTTGATACTCGAAATTGTGTGGTACACGGTTAAGGGTAAAGATTTTTTTTTGCTTGAAATGACATTATGATAAATTTCTGCCAGTGTTAAGCTTGAAATGCTGCTGTTTTATTTTTTAGGCTAATGGGATCGAAAAAGCTAAACTTGCAGGTGAGGTTCTTTCCTGTTTACATACTATTATATCTTCGAAGCACTTTTTCTGTACAAATATAACGAGAAAATATCTGAGAAT
Source organism: Hippopus hippopus (assembly GCA_946811185.2). Taxonomy (NCBI): domain Eukaryota; kingdom Metazoa; phylum Mollusca; class Bivalvia; order Cardiida; family Cardiidae; genus Hippopus; species Hippopus hippopus. The sequence goes on from OX328096.1 coordinate 37,628,873, forward strand.
GGCAAACTTTTTAAGATTTAGGAAAGAAAGATAGTATTAAAGTAAATCCATTGTGGAATAATGATAAGTGTGGCCGGGACGGGACTCGAACAGGGGACCTCTCGCTTACAAGGCGAGTGCTCCAACCACTAGCCTACCCGTACCGCTCAACATTCGCGCTACTGATTACCATCACATCCCTCGTCCTTATTTTTTTTTTTTTTGGGGGGGGGGGGGTTGTCCTACTCTCCGTGTTCATAAGACCTCCGAGGCAACCACTTCTGACACCATTTAAATAAATCCCTATGGGAAAAGCCGCTTCTAGTACGGGCTCGCACCGGGACCCCTCGCTTGCGGGGCGAGTGCTCTAACCACTGAATTATCCGGACAGCTCGACATACACGCTACCGATTATCACTTGTCTTGTCATTCTGGGACCAATGCTCGTTATTCATGCTTAATTCAGCCAGGGATCCTATATATATGTGTATATACGATGCCTGATTCAGCAGAGTAGACATTTTCAAAGTCAAGTGTAATTCTGTACACCTCATAGATCAAGTTCTACTTGTTTAGAGCTTTTTCATCCTGTTCTCCCACAATTCAGGTCTTATTTCATGTTTTAAGCATTACATTAATGAAATAATAGTTTAAGGATGATGTCAGTTCAGCGTGATCCTTAAAAGTTTCAAAAGCGTGGGTAAACAGACAGCCTGTCCATGTTTAAACACACTAGGGAATAAGACTAGTGACGAAACGGAGACCTATCACACAAAAAGGAATATAAAACTTGATGTGAATTGTATGAAAAACAATATTGTAAGAAGTAGAACTCTTGTCACACGATGGTTATGATAACTCTGACGATGATGATGATGACGACGATGTTGATTATCATTATTATTACTATATTATTATTATCGTTATTATTACTGTTATTATCGCTAAAGAATTTGAGGCTGTGTTTAACAAGCTCGACGAGAAGAAAAAGCAGACAGTAGAGGTGAAGAAGATTGGCGAAGCTCTACAGGCGCTCAGTCATCAGTTCAAGGAAGAGGAACTGAAAACTCTCTATCTTAACGCCGGTGTAGAAGGTTAGGGTTATCGTTCTTTGATGTCATTATAAACATTATAATATATATAGAGAGAGAGAGAGTCGTATACAAAATTCCAAATAACCATGGACAAAAACAGATTGGTTCGTTTGTAATTATGACTTGCTCTGAAGAATACATTCATCGGTTATTTCTCTACCTCTAAACGGCGTCAATCTACAAAGAAGACAACCCTTTACCAAACAATGGCGCGTTCTAAAGACTCTGAAGAAGCGAGCTTCTGAAAACATCTTGAAAAATGCCAGCATTTTCTCCCTTTTCCCCCACAATGTTTAGTAATCTTTCAAGAACAGATCCAATCATTTGAGATACAATGTACTTCTAATTTGTTGTGATCAAACGCTGTAAAAATGGACAAGTACAATCAAACACCATTGTGCATTTCAGTTGATGATCGAGTTAACTTTGATTTTTTTGTCAAGATGATATTAGGATTTATTCGTCGAGCTGATCCAGAGGTTGAAATGAAAGAAGGTAGGATTAAATTCCATGTTACGGTTTTTTCGTCTTTGTTACCATATGGCCTGCAACACGCGAAAAGGGGCATTCGGACATTTGCGTAAAGTGTCGTCTCGGATCAGCCTGCGCAGTCCGCGTAGGCTAATCCGAAACGACACTTTCCGTTTTTATGTAATTTTTTGTTTTGCGCAAGTCTACTGTAGCATAAAATCTAATGTAGTCGTAAAGTGCCGTCTCGGGTTAGCCTGCGCGGACTGCGCAGGCTGATCCGAGACGACACTTTACGCAAATGTCCGAATGCCCCTTTTCGTGTGTTGCAAGCCAATTATGGAAGCAATTAAACTATTTCCAAACAATGAAATTGATGTAACCAATATTTGGCCGGTGGCCTTATTACTTTGAATAAAATTTATCATTGCTATTGTCCTTGAACGGGTGTTATTGGGTTAACTTTGTTCCTATTTGGCGTCATTTAAAATAAATGTATTTCCCCCTCCCCCCCCCAAAAAAAAATATAAATAAATAAATAAATAAATAAAATAGGGTTATTTTATCAAACCTTGTTAAGTAGTATTTCGCAGCAATTAAAGTGACAATAAAGCCCAAAAGTAAACAAAGCCGGTGTTCAAATGCATTTGAATTTAAATCATACCATTTAAAAGTATGGAAATTATTGTGAAGATGACAATCGGTCCAAATGTTAGTTGCTGACATAGAAATTAATTTCAAAACTACGTTAAAACCTGCCAGGCAGTTGTGTCTTTTGTTTACTTTTTGCCTGATTTTAAAATTCTTTTTTCTGCCAGCGACTAACTTATGGCCCGACCACACGATAACAGACTGTCATCTCCACAATATTTTTGATACTTTTAAATGGTATGATTTAAATTTAAATCTATTATGACACCTGCTTTGATATTTTGGCCTTTACTGGGCCTTTAAAGTACAGTATTCCACAAATATCAGGGTGTTATTTGGTCAGCTGTGTTACTATTTAGCAGCAACTAAATTCTTGCATTAAAATGAATGAGTCTTATTAGGTTATATCTGGTCATTTTTTAACTAGTTGGCAGCAATTGTGTCATAAAAAATGAACGAGTGTTTTTTTGGTGAGCTTTGTTACCTTTTGGCACGCAATATAAGTATTTCACTAAAACGCATTCATGAGTGTTATTTGACCAGCTTTGTATTGTAAATATTAGGGTGTTATTTGGTCAGTTGTGTTACTATTTAGCAGCAACTAAAGACTTGCATAAAAATGAATGAGTCTTATTTGGTCATATCTGGTCATTTTTTACCACTTGGCAGCAATTATATCATAAAGATTAATGAGTGTGGTTTTTTTTTTTTTGTGAGATTTATTACCATTTTGCAGCAATATAAGTAATTCACAAAAAACGCTTTTATCAGGTCAGCTTTGTTACCATTTGACAGCAATGTAAGTATTTCATAAAAATGAATGTGTGTTATTTTATCAACTTTCTTGCTATGTGGCAGCAGTTAGAATTTTTCACAGAAATGAACGAGTGCTCTTTGGTCAAATATGAGTCATGCTCTAGCAAAAGGTGGGGGGGGGGATTCAATGCATCTCCGTGATGCATTTTACCAAGCAAGTTATAACATAATCATGAATCCATAAAATCCACTTTCTATGACAACCGATTAAGCTATGATGTAGAATGGTCCTTTGACAAATAGCAAAAAGTATCGACACAGGTCAGCCTGCGCGAACTGCGCAGGCTGACCTGGATCGATACTTTTTGCAGATGCATTAAGCCCCCTTTTCACAGAGCATGGCTCACATGTTTCCTTTTCGGAAGCAATGAAAGTATTTCACAAATATGCCCTAGTAATTATTTGACCAAATTTGATTTCATCCCGCAGCATTTCGAGTGTTTGACAAAGATGGTGACGGAATGATAGTTGCAGAGGAAATCCGTTCTGTAATGAAGTGGAGCGACTCCGCCATTGCAAAGTTTATCCGAGGGGCAGACAAGAACGGGGATGGAATGGTAGATTATAACGGTAAGGGGAATTTATAAGTGTCTCCCTATAAGTGCAGACATGGATGGGCTTATACATAGATAAAGGAAGTTTTTGTTTGCTTTATGCGGCGTTTCTCGACGCCCGTGCAGCTGGAGCCATCAGAACTTTGTGATAGATACAAATGAGCCATGCTCTGGGAAAAGGGGGTTTAACGCAACTCTGTGATGCATGATAACAAGCAAGTCATCACATAACTATGGATCCATAAAATACATTTTGTCAAACAAACCACTGCATCATGAGGTACACGGTTCTTTTCACATGCATAAAATTGACCAATAGCAAAAAATTTCGACCAGGGTCAGTCTGCGCGGACTGTCCAGGATGATCTGGGTCGATACTTTTTGCAGATGCATTAAGCCCTCTTTTCACAGAGCATGGCTCATTTATATCTATCATGAAGTTCTGACGGCTTCAGCTTCACGGACGTCGAGAAACGCTTTTCACTATTTATTTTGCATCTTTTCATTTGTACAAATCATAACTTATATCCTAAGAACAAATTAGACATATCAAAATTCACAATCAAGCTTAAATGTTGACATTTTTATCACTATCTGAAAAACCTTAAATCTTCAATGTTTTCAGAAGTCTGTGTGATTGAAGTCTGCCTTAAACATTGGTATACGTGATGTTTTCATGATATCGTGAAGTCTCGACTATACGTAATTTGTAACTACTGTAAAGGCTTTTTTTAAATCTACCAATCGCAATTGAAACATTCCAAAATTGGACACATAAGCGGAAAAAAAAAACATAGTTCTTCAACGGTATTGAAAACATTCAGGGAAACGGAGTAGCCTACTTGCTTGACACAACAAAATCACTCTTTTCCTCTAAATGCTTTCTTAAGGCCTCCACACCAGGGTCTTAACCATTTAATAAGTCATCCCATTTTTAAGGGCCATGAGGAAGACGGATTTTGAAAAACATAGCGGGAAGTAAATGCTAGAACTTTACCAGCATTTTTTTTTTTACCCCTTTCAAGATAAATCTATTCATTTAGCCACGTTTATTTTATGATGTGCAAATGCTTTCGATATGAGTAAGTCCAAAATTTTGTATTGAAGTACCCAAGGGGTGCTTGTTTAAAAGTACTTATTATACTGCAAAGAAATTTCTCGTGATCTGATTGGATAATATGCCCCGAACATATATATCATGTACACTGGCAAAACCAACGTAAAAGCAGTTTCCCTGTCGGGAGCCCCGTATACATGACTACACTATCAACACAACATCCAAAATGGCGGTGTCGATCAAGATTAACATCAAGATTATGCGCCAAGCTGCACGTTTTAGCACGTATTACCAAGGTTTCAGTGACGTCAGTTCCCAGTGACGTCAGTTTTCATTGAATTTGGGCACTCAGAAGGGAAATTCCACCTCGTCAGCGTACTCAATTTTTTAAACCAAAAAACAGGTAAAATTCGCTTAACAAACGTTGGAATGGTAAAACTTTGCAGTATAATAAATTCGTTGTACGGTGAGGTGGCAGGGGACTTGGAAACTTGTTCACGGCTGTGGTGAATCATGTCGCCACCTCGCCTTCGGCTCGGGACGACATGATTCACCACAGCCCAGAACAAGTTTCCAAGTCCCCTGCCACTTCACCGTACAACTAATAATGTATGACGGTGCACATCCGTAATTGTTATTATTGTTTTCAGAGTTCATTCGGTTGTTGGTTGAGTGTGACGACATGGATTTCAACTGAGGTAGCTAGATAGTGAAACCGACATTCCACTTTCTTTCGTTACTGTAACTTTCTATATATAATTAGAATACTGTATTTTTAATCACATGTAAAGATCTTTTGACAGTTTTCTGTTTTGATTTTATTTTGACCCAATGTCTCTAGATTTATCGAAAACCTACAAGGGTCAGCATGAAGGTAAATTTTTTTTAATAACACATAATAACGTTAATTCAAAACACGTAATAACGCAAAAAAAAAAAAAAAAAAAATCCCATTTCTGCACTGGTCAGCTTTTATAAACTCACTCGCTTTGACTGATTTTCGTTTATTTAACGTCGTCAACAGTTGCACCTATGGGCGACGCCCCCAAGACTATTTGTGTGGAACATGGAAGGTACAGGACATCCCAAGTCCCGCCTGATTCTTTAACGTGCTCGGTGTTTAGCACCGTAACACGGGACATAGGTTTGATGTCTCATTCGAGAGACTATCTTTTTAGATGGCCAGCCTCGGGAATAGAATAAACACCCTCAAAAGTACCGAGATTTGTTGGTTACAATTCGAATGCAAAACCACTTGAGCTATTTCGGCTGAATATCATTCCCTTGTATTGATCTTGATCTGGTCCTACTTTTCAGTTATTGGGGTTCTACACCTGCCCTTTCCCAATACATTGTTTTGACACTTCTCGTTTTTATTTCTCACGTGGCCATAATTACCAACCATTCTAAGTTCCTGGATGTATTTTTCAACCCCCCCCCCCCAAAAAAAAAGGGAAATAGCCGAGATACTTTCTTTCCCCCCCCTCCCCCCCCCCCAAAAAAAATCGGATGACTTGTCTCGGTATTTGTTATCACATGTCAAACAGTGTCAACCATTTACATCACAGTCCTGGAGAAACTGGAGAAACTGACTTTTGAAAACATAGTGGGAAAAGGAGAAAATGCTTGTAACCAGCATTTTCTCCATTTTGTAAAATGTTTTCTATACCATCAAAGGCGAAATCCCATTATTTGAGACAAATTGTCGTCTGTACATGCTTTCGATTTGAACGAACCTGAAATTTTGTTGTTTGGCATAGAGTCAAGTACATGTATAGTCGATGAACGTTCGACCGTGTTTAAGTATAAAAACGCAAAAACAAAGAGCCAGGGTTTGTTTTTGCTCTCAATGCAGCAAAATATCGGTCACTTTTCCTCTATGGTTATAAAGTAGAGTACTATCTTAATCCACAACAGTTGTCATAGATCTCTACGTTTCTTCGCAGAAATACAATTTGTTGACGGTAATGCGGCCCACATTTCCGGTTGAGCAGTGTTACTATCTATAGAAGGTTTCAGATTGGTCAATGTAAAACGTTCTGTATAGTATTCACTGCAGCCATTTAACCCTTTACCACTCGACATAACATCTGGGACATTTCCGAACTTAAAGCATTTTTCAGACGACAAAATATTGTGCAAATGATGACTTTTTTTCAAAGGGTAGTTCTAAAAAGTTGTGGCAAAAGGAGAAAATGCTGGTTATCAACATTCTCTCCTTTTCTCACAGTGTTTTCAAAAGCTTTCTCTCTCTCTCTCAGGGTCGTTAAAACGTTTGGTTATGTGGAAAAGAGTGAAATGTATTTACTTGATACGTGTACGTATATTTCACAAAAAAGTTACATCCAGTTGTTGAATCAGCGCAAAATATGGGCCATGCTTTGGCACAAGGGGGCTTAAAGCATCTCCGTGATGCATTGTACAAATCAAGCCATCATAATAATTGGCTCGCAACACGCGAAAAGGGGCATTCGGACATTTGCGTAAAGTGTCGTGTCGGATCAGCATGCGCAGTCCGCGCAGGCTAATCCGAAACGACACTTTCCGGTTTTATGTAATTTTCTGTTTTGCACAAGTCTACTGTAGCACAAAATCTAATGTAGTCGTAAAGTGCCGTCTCGGATTAGCCTGCGCGGACTGCGCAGGCTGATCCGCGACGACACTTTACGCAAATGTCCGAATGCCCCTTTTCGCGTGTTGCAGGCCATATAATTATGGATCTATAATAGTCACTTTTTTTTTAAAACAACCGACTAAATCATGAAGTAGGCCGTCCTTGGAAATACAGAAAATTTACCAATAGCGAAAAGTTTCTGCCCACGGTCAGCCTGCGCGGCCTGCGCAGGCTGACCTGAATCGATACTTTTCGCAGATGCATTAACTCTATTTTCACAGAGTATGGCCCATATATAAACTCGATCTCCCTGAACCGCTGAAAATACAATCCATCGAAACTCAGACAGATTTTACATAATCTTATAGGCTTGCCTTAACAAGCGGATGGTGTAGATCCAAGATAAGTCTGCACGTTCTTTGCAGTCCGACCGTGATCTATGGCTTCCACAAAACTCCTTGTTTCGCCCTAGGTCCTGAAAAAGTTAAATATTGGTTATCAGCCTAGATAGCTCAACCTATTTATAGATCAGCACAGTCCTGTTTTACGCAAGCCCACAGGAAACTGTAACAAGCACCCTAGACCACCACTCGTCACAACTCGGCCGATTCCGTACCTACATCTAACCTCGTCTGTATTACGGTCGTTTCCATTTGAACTGCCAATCACGTGATCTTATACATGGCGGCGCCACTGTGAGTCGTTTAGCAACGACATAAACAGCCTCGATGAAATAATTTACATCTATCTATCTGTCTGTGAAAACTTCAATCGGATTTGATAAATCACGTTAAAAATGAATGAACGAACTGGTTGTCAACTGAAATATAGTTAGAAAGATTTCAATAGAAACTTTAGACTCAAGTTTTCTTTTTTAGGAGGAGCCTTACAATTTTCAGAACGGTAAACCGGCGTATTTCCGGCGAAGAAATGTCTCGTGTAGGTGCATATCAAGCTACCAGATACAGCCGAGGGACTTGATCACCGGATCACCCGAGTTATGCCGAATGCGTAGACCACAGAAGGCCTATCATGTGCCATCGAAATTTTCTTTGGTTGATCAGCGACCACTGTTACTATATATAGCACATTGGTGCATTGCCTCAACCTCGTAAAAATTATGGTATAGAGGCAATGCCCCAATATGCTATTTGAGTAACGGTGTTCGAAGACTGACCAATGTAAATTTCGGTGTCTGTGAAAGACCAGTGGAGCTTCAAAGGCCTGTGAAGCAACTCAAAAGAGAAACTTTTGAAGGAAACTAAACTACAGTTTATGTGTGTTTTGGAAATCATTGTAAGAGCAATAATTACAACTTGGTACAAGACGTTTTTTTTTAACAAGACGACGACAGGACCGTGAATATACGTACCTTTTTTCACTGAATTATTCTTATCTTGACACACTTAATCAACTTGTTCGCCCCTGCTGTGGACAACTTTTGAAACTTCTGTGATAAAAGGAGCAATTACTTGTGACAAGAAATACTTTTCCTTCAATAATTATTATAGTGTTGGTGGGTTTATGAAAAAAAAATGCCTTTGTCATTTATTTAAAAGGCCATTTATGCAGAATTTGGCTCGTTACCCACTGGTACAACTTTGCGCGTACTTTGTAAATAGCCCTGTTAGATTAAGAAAATCAACATGAGTTAAGGTTAAAGTTAGTACATATGAAAACACGATGGCAAAAAGGGAAACTGTTTGTTACGAAAACACATGTTAATCAGAGCCTCTTCGAAAGGAGTTGCTAGTGTGATCATACCTTTGGCTTTTTTCTTGTCTCTTTCTTTCTTTGAGAGGCGTACGTGCAAAATGGATGTTGAAGCCTGTACTTCCAGACTCTCGCCTGTCTATGCGCCTGTTAATACAAATTTCTTTGTTTGCATATTTATTAAGAAAGGTACAGTAACATGATCAAAGAGAATGCGGGTGTGGGTATAGAAAATAAAACATTTAGACGTTTTGCCAGACTGTAAATTAATGTATTGTCAATTTCTCCTTAACTCTTCCATTACCAATTACGGCTTAAGTAGCTTAAGAACGTGCAGTCTGACCTTGTGCCAACACTATCCGCTACCTAATACTAAACTCTTACCAAAGCCATGCATCTTCAATAGCAGTGGAAACACAAGCGATTGTTTCATGACAAATTTCGTCGCCTTTATAATCTTATATAGCAGCACGTATATTTGAGTCATGCGCTTTGAAAAGGGTATTTCGCGCATCTGCAAAACGTATCCACACAGGTTAGCCTGCGCAGTCTGCTTTTAGCCATCTGGTTTAGCCAATGAGAAAATTGCGTTACTTTGAAATCTTGAAACTCCTGTATTTACCAATTAATTCACGTTGCATTCTTAGGGTTGTTCTATAATTAGAAAGTATCGCAATTTCTGGTATGCCAGACCATTTTGCTTCGCCAATCAGAATGGCATTACTTTCTTAACATATGGAGAGAGAGAGAGAGAGAGAGAGAGAGACTAGGCATGCTTTTAAAGAATGGTTGTTAAATATGGACTCAAACGTCTGTCTTAGTAGATATGTATGATATATGGATCACTGTACAGAAAACAAATCAAAGTCAACTCTTTACTATACAGTAACATTTTAGATTAGTTCAGATTGAAAGCATTTACATAAAACAAAGTTCAGGTGGTTCAAATATTTCCCGTTTCCCAACATTTTTTAAAACACCTCCTTCTTCAGAATCGTTCAAAAACTCGAAATTGTTTGGTAAAGGGTTATTAGATAGGCTATCAAATTGATGCAACCAACTGATAGCGGGATGATGTGACTCTTTCCCTCATAAATTATGGACGATTTAAGATCAGAGTCATGAAAACAGTGTAATTGACAACGTAGGTATATGAAAAACAAACTGTAGTGAGCAATCTATGTCTTTTGGTCAAGGATACCTTTCATCTATCACGTTGCTACCCTTGCTGTCAGTGTAAGACAACTGTTACGAATTTTCTTATCGAACACACCTCTAAGATAAGCATATACAGCCGTATTTGCTCATAGTTCTGTAATCTCATCTCCAAAACACTGCGGTCCTGCATTTTTTAGTGAAATTAACAGTCGAAATTGGTGATCGTGACAAAGCTATGAATTTCATCATCTTAAGATTGAAACAAAATCAATATATGCAAGTTTTTTTGGAATTTTTTTTCGTTCGTGATGTGAACATCTGTCAAAGAAGCGAATGTAGATTTCGTGCAAATTTCAATATACATATACTATAGGCATATGTTTAAACACATCATGAACTATAATTCTTGAGATACAGTTATGTGATAAAAAGAATTTGATATTAGTTGGATTTTAAAGTCATTCTTTTTTTCTAATTAACCTCGCCGACAAAAAATGTTATTTAGCTCGCTAAAGGGTCGCATAAGAACATTTTTTCTTGCCTCGTTTGATAAAAATCTATCTTGAATAACAACTCGCGTTAGATCCTATATATCTTCCCCCCATTTGGATGATTTTGGACGCATCTGCAGCAGAAAAGAATCATGTAGGTATGAGATTAGACAGCCTGAGGCTTGCTCGATTTTTTTATATGTTCTTTTTCTGACTTTTCTTCCTCAAAAGTCAATAATTGAGGTAGAAATGAGTCATAGATCAATGCCAAATATCTGTATAGACCACGACAATGAGTTATTGAGCGGAAAACAGAAATTATTCCTGTCTTGACCCAGGCTGGTATATCTATAAAGCCAACCGTATCATTTGGTGGCACTAAACTATAGTTACCTCCCTTACTTTGCTCCGCGATCTGTTTCTAGATCAAAGTACTGTGGGGAGTTTACCTTCAATCATAGTTATGAGTCAAGCTCTGTGAAAAGGAGGTTTAACGCATCAGAAAGGGAATCGACCAGGTCGCAGGCTGATATGGGTCGAAACTTTTTACTACTTGTAAATTTTCTTCATGTTCAAGGACCGTTCTATCTCATGATTCAGTTGGTTGTCAGACAAAATGGATACTATGGATCCATAATTAAACTCCTTTTTTTGCCAGAAAATGGCTCGTCGTGCTTTTTATTATTCTTTTCATAAATCATATTTTGACGAAAAAAAAAAAATAAACAAGATGAAGACAAACTGAAACAACGCAGTAACACATTTCCCCTTGAAACAAATGAAAAAGAGCTTTCGATATGTAATATCTAGAAATTTACTTCTGGCTGGAAAATTTATTTTAATTTATTAACTAGGGTAAGTGTTTCATAAATGGACTTCCGTATCAAAAGTTCAGTTATGGGTCAAACATATAATTAGGGTATTTCATACCCAGGGTCTTATGATAGTGGGGCGCTCTGGCAAAAAGGGGTGTGGGGGTTCCGTGATGCATAATAGCAAGCAAGGCATCACATAGTTATGGATCTATAATATCAATTTTGTTTAACAACCGACTGCACAGAGAGGTAAAATGATCCTTGGACATGCAGAAAATTGACCAATGGCAAAAGGTTTCGACCATTGTCAGCTTGCGCGGACTGCGCAGATTAACAGGGGTCAACACTTTTTGCAGATGCATTAAACAGAGCATAGATCTTATGGATTTATATATTTCTTGGATTGCCATCAACAGAACGTAACATCTTGCGATATCAGGAAAGATTTCAAGGGATTCGCTTGTCTTGTGTGTACAAGTATCGACTGTTTGAATATCTATCTATTTGTTATTGTAAAACCAAGATAAAGGTATCACAACCTTTCATATAACAATAGTCTAAATAAAAGATAGATATACATCAAATGTACCAATAGAGTCAGGATGTTGCGTTCATGTACATTACTACATGCTTTATTGTTATCACTGATTTCCACTCTTCAATGCACCCGGTTGCCTTTCCTAGACAATCAAATACACGAAGACTATGTTTGTTGTATTCCATCTGAATGGGAGGGTTTTATGTTCTTAGATTATGGAACCGTGTTCATAGACAGCAATACCGCGTTTGCCTACATGAACGGTACCGTGCATACTGCATACAGCTTTGAGAAGAAGAAAGTATACTTCAAAATAAAAGGATTTGAGGAAAGTCCGCTGATACCAAAGCCCGTGCAGGATGATTCAACAATTCTATATGACTTCGACCATGTAAGTAAAATTTCATTATGAAAGAATCAATGAACTTACTTTGGTTTTAAAAAGGAAAAAAAAAGCACGACTGACTCTGACTGGCTACCTTTCGTCCCTATGTACATGTATGTCTTGAAAAGCTACGGAGCTGTTGGTGTCATTTAAATCTGAATTCAAAGGATTAAATGCTGCTGCTCTCTCTCTCTCTCTCTCTCTCTCTCTCTCTCTCTTTCTCTCTCTCTCCCTCTCCCTATCTCTCTCTCTCAGTTCATTGGTGGTTCACAAACTGCAAACCATTTTTGTATCATTAAAGGGTATGATGTATACAATATCGGCGTCAGGTGACTGCCAGAAAGGAGAAATTGATAACATGACCAGACAGTGTATACCTGGTAAGACAATTGTGCCATACTTAACCCCAAACTGTCGCACGGTGTTGCAGATCATGTTATCTTAAATCTTCTTAGATATATGTATAATGCCTTGTCATTTGATATTGTCCAACGGTAAACGTTTTTTTAAAATATACATGTATCAGAAAAAACATACAAATCATCAAATTATGTCAATTTCTCGTTGTCAGCATAGATATTCTTATGATATCTAGTAAACGATGTTATCATTACTGGAACGCAATGATATCTTCATACAGACGTATGTTAACTTATTAATGTATCATGTTATCATCTTAACACTTATTGCTATGATTCAAAACCTGGTCTCGCCAAGTAAAACGATCGTATTACGAGTTTTCTGCCCATGAAGCGTGATGTTTTGTCCAATGAATACGTCATATGTCAGAGGATCGTTTTATCTTGTTTCAACAAGTTGACATGACCTCATTAGAATAAGAAAGTTCCCAGGAAATGAAAAGGGTGTAAGTAGCAACATTGACACGGTTTTTCCTGAAGCCCCTGTATCTTAGAATTTAGAAAAGTAAAAGTTCCTATATGTCCCCAAGTGTTTTAAGTGTTTAAGTTTTTGTAAGCTTCCTTTAGGTTCAAAGGCGTCAACTGATCCCAATATAAGAAAGTCAAAAAAAAAAAACCTTTGTGAGCAACGGTAATGGCTGTGAAACCTTTTTACTTTAAGATAACTAAGTCCATTTCAGCAAAAGACTTCGAATGAACAGATACATTCAATTTTTTTTTTTTTTTTTTGTAGGAAATGCCAAACTAATATCAAATGGAGGATTCAGCGACAAAGGACTTCCAGTCGCGACTTACCGATTTACGACAACTTCAGATATTTGTTGGCAAATTACAGCAACGGTCGTTATACAAGGTGACATGATACATCGATGACTTTCGAAAAACATTTAGCAATCTCTGAACTACTAAATGAGTTTAATGAAAATTTCAAGCCAGTAATGAAAATCCAAATACCAAAATTTTCTTTTTGCTGAAACAATCTTGACATATCGAGCAGTGTAGATTCAAGATCAGACTGCACGTTTAATATGCAGCTGAAGTACCTTAAGGCATTAGCTTCTTGGTCTGTAAGTTTGAATGTATTCACAATTTCCAGGGTTCTCTTCTCTATTCTAGTAAAAATCAACTTGTTTGCTGTCCTGTATAATACTTGTATACCGGCTTTATGAATTATCTTAACCCTTTACCACACAGTTCCGACTTTTAACGACTCTGAGGAAGAAGCCTTTTGAAAACATTGTCAGAAAAGGGGAAAATGCTGGAAACCAGCATTTTCTCCTTTTCCCATAATGTTTTCTGCTCTATCAAGGAAAAATAGAGTCATTTTTACCACCTTTATTATGTCGTCTACAATTGCTTTGAATTTGGACAAGTCCAAAATTTTGTCGTTTGGAAACAAGCCGAGAAAAGTATAGATCAAGCTTTACATGTAGTTTCAAACACTTTTATCAAATTTGCAGCAGATGATTTTGTAAACATCGTTCTCAGACACGTACAATCAACCTGTCTAATTGTTACAATGAGAGCATCGCGAGTAAAAGTTGTTTGCTGCATGACAAATGTAAATATTTCCAATGATCTAATTCCAGATTTACACCCGTTTGAGCCCAGACCTTGTACCCCCGTACAGCTGGTTTATTTCACTCCCTCTGTGAACCCAGACAGTGGAACTTACTACACTCTGCAAGTGACCGATGTCGGACCGCTGAGAACACTGGATATATTTGATGTCCCGAAACAATGTTTGTAACAGTGACGTTGGTGATATTTGTGCATCATTGTTTTTATAGAGGATCTTGCATGAGTGTTAATGTATTATAAATTTTTATCAAGCGAGTTGACTAAAACTATAGGACGCAAGCATTGAAGAGTGTCATTTACATTTCAGTCTTCGAGTTCGATAAAAATGATAATACATAAACACAAATGTGGGATTCTATTTATCGCATAAAACAAATGACGGACAATAAAGTATCCCACATCACCACTGTCAGCCTACATACCGTTCACGAGTCCATGTTTACAGACGTAGTTCGGTCTCAAATGTGTACATGTATACACAAGAAGGTAGCTCTGTCACAGGTACATCGATAGGGGAATGAAACAGTCTACAGAGGGAGTAAATCGGTTTTTTTTTCCACAACTTTTTTTACTTTAAATAACTTATGCTGCATTTCATGTTATTTTACAAGAAACTCATTACATTTTCCGAACTTACTCGTCTTCGCAACAACGACGTTTTCCCGCGAAATGGCGAAGTAGCACAAACTCCAGCACGTGCTGTGGTTGGTTTCGCCGGCTTCACGCGATCATAACTACAAAAATAATCAAAACCGGGACCAAAAACACGATTTAATACACTAGCGTTTTATCAAAAAGAAGTCATGAGTGTAATACACTTCAGGAGGAGGTTTTATGTGATAAGATACTTTAACCGATGCATACGATCTTTTCATTTTTTTGCTGCCAACCACTTTCGAGAGCATTCAGGCCAAAGGAGAAACTGCCGACTCCTTGTTAGTCGGCTTTGGGGCCCTGAGCTCTTGGGAAATGGTAACTGAAGCAATGAATCATTGTAAGCGTTAAATTCTTTAATTCTTTCACCTACCTTTCTCTTGTCACTATTTATGCTTGTGTTATTTACGTTATTTGTCTATGCTATTGTGCTCATATATTTACATTTTGTGAATTTGAGCCATTAAATGCTTTGTCTGTCTGTCTGTCTGTCTGTCTGTCTGTCTGTCTGTTAATGCTCGCTTTGAAAAGTGATTTTGTATTCCATTTAAAGAGAAAAAAAGTGATTGAATGAAAAGCCGTTAAGTTCAGTTTTTCACCAGACAGGCAAACTTAACTGTCGATACTGTGTAACTGATTTGCAAACAAAAATGCACTAAGACAGCACAGAAGGGCGCAACGACAACGAAATCAAAACTTCTCAAAATCCTCCCCGGCGTTTTCGATTCACTAATTTTGACGATATTTACACCAGCAAACTACGGTGGCACAAAAGTGACATGGAAGATATATTTTATACTACATGTGCACGCAGTAGCTAATACGTGCGCACGTAATACTACTGCGTGCGCACGTATTACTTATTACGTGCGCATGTATTAGTTACTGCGTGCGCACGTAGTATAAAATATATCTTCCATGTCACTTTTGTGCCACCGTAGCAAACCATTCTTCTCTTTAAAAATCTAGTGAACGATTGGATGCAATACTGAATCTCTTTCCGCCTTGTACTACATCAAACATTCTCCGCTACTTCACGAACTGTTTAACGTCGGTCCGTTTTAATAATAATAACGTCGAAATAAGTCGGGTTTAAATACGCGTGAGGTTTTGGCGTTGTTTCAGCTTATATAGTTCTGTGAACATGAAAGTAAAGTTGCTACCGGACTAGCGTTTCTTTGGGTTGCACCGTACATGCACACACTAGGTTAATCAATGTTAATTATACTTAATATTCGTAGTTATTTCTTAAAAGTTACAATCTAGCGAAAAATGTTTGGTTCTGATGTGTGCCAAATTTGAATTTTCGAAACTGTCAATTGAACAAGTTATAAGTCCACGATTTACTGGGACAGCCCTTGTATATGAGCCATGCTCTGACAAAAGGGGGCTTAATGCATCTCCGTGATCCATGGTACCAAGAAAGCCATCACATACTTATGGATCCATAATATACACTTTTTTTAACAACCAATTTAATCATAAGATAGACTGGTCCTTGGGCATACAGAAAATTGATCAATAGCGAAAAGTTTCGGCCCAGGTCAGCCTGCGCGGATTGCGCAGGCTGACCTGGTCGAAACTTTTCGCAGATGCATTAAGCCCCCTTTTCACAGACCATGGCTCATATGTATATGTATGAAATAGTCCATCGTTTATCAGTGTTATTTCATAAATTTCTATTGAAAACTATTTGGTTTAAATCTCATCAAGTGTCACACCATCGCCGCTGTACTATGGGAAGACAATACCGTGTCAGTAAACGTATATAATATAGCCATGCTCTGTGAAAAGGGGGCTTAATGCACTTGCAAAAACTATGGACTCGGTCAGCCTGCGCAATCCGCCAAGGCTGACCTGGACCGAAACCTTTCGCTAAATTGGTCGTTTTTCTGTATGTCCAAGGACCAGTTTACCTCATGTTTCAGATGGTTGTTAGACAAAATGGACTTTATGGATCCATGATCATGTTAGGACATGCTTGGTATCATGCATCACGGAGATGCATCAAGCCCCCTTTTGCCAGAGCATGGCTCATGTAGATACACATGCACTATCTGAGAAAAGCTTTTAGGTCGGGTTTCTATACCATAATAAAACAGCATCATATAAAAATGTTTTCCTGGCAAAACTTGCGTATTCATATACAATGTAAATTTTCCTTTCTGTTGTTATTCCTTTACTATCTACAATCCGGCTAATCCTTAGAAAGCCTCTGTGTTCGACTTTGGCACTAAAGGGGTTAGAATCCTGATAGTCTTCTAGATTTCACATAGATGTCTTTGAAGAAGGTCTGTCGCAAAATTCTGTAAAGAGTTTATCAGTCGATTGGGAAAAAAACATACTCTGTGCTAACAAAAGAAAAAAAACCAACCTTTGTTGCAATTATTTTTACCCTCTACCAAACACTCACATGGTTCAGTGACCTCTATGGGAAAAATTGAGAACACCGTGGGAATAGAAGAAAATGCTGGTAACCAGCAATACTTTCTATCCTTTTAAAAATAACCCCATTACTTAAGCAATATCTTTTTGTCGTCAGCCAACTTTTAGTGCAATCAGTTCGAACCATTCTAGAATTTGTTCTCTCGTAAAGAATTAAGGCTGTCTTTACAAGAATGTCTTTCGAAGTATATATCAGATGAACAAGCTCTGCTGAATAACCTTCCAAGGCATTGATCAAACCCGGGTCCTCCCGGGAAAATGCTCAACTACGTCGCTTCAGAAGCTAGCTAAATCCTTAAATAGTTTAAGTTTCCCCTTATGCAAACATAAGCTACATATATTTGAGCTATGCTCTTTGAAAAAAGGGGTTTAAAGCATCTTCTAAAAGTATCGACTCATGTCAGCCTGTGCAGTCCGCGAAGGCTGACCTTGGTGAAAACTTTTTTGCTAATAGTCAATTTTCTGCATGTCAATGAATAAGTCTATCTCATGATGGTTGTTAGACAAAACGGACTGTATGGATCCATGATTATAATTGGCGTGCAACACGCGAAAAGGGGCATTCCGACATTTGCGTAAAGTGTCGTTTCGGATCAGCCTGTGCAGTCCGCGCAGACTAATCCAAAACGACACTTTCCGTTTTTATGTAATTTTCTGTTTTGGGCAAGTCTACTGTGGCACAAAATCTAATGTAGTCGTAAAGTGCCGTCTCGGATAAGCCTGCGCGGACTGCGCAGGCTGATCCAAGACGACACTTTACGCAAATGTCCGAATGCCCCTTTTCGCGTGTTGCAAGCCATATGATGACTTGCCTGATGCAATACATCACGGAAATACATAAACCCCCCCTATTGCTAGAGCGCCGTTGATTTATGAGCATGATTGGATAGACCAACATAGCACAAGAATATCAGATTGCAAATAGAGTCGGTTCTGATCTTAATCAACACTGTCAACTGAAAGCATCTCCTGTTGTCACAATCTCCCGAAGGTTTGACGTTGACAGATACTCTGAAACCTCCTATGTGTAAAGATGGCTGAAGTGGAAAAACGGATCATCTTTATTCATAAGGTTTCTCATTACTAAAAAATGTCCATCCCATTCAATTTTACGCCCTTCTTAGCGACTTTCGCCTTTCCGAGCCGATCAATGACACAATGATAATATCAAATAGATAATAAATAAATCATAAATAAACAGTATGAAAAAAAAAACATGATTTAACCCTTCAGCGTCATGGGCGAAAGCAGGGATTTTTGAGGACGACAACGTTTAAGATCAAAGTGCACAGTACGTGCAGTCTGATCTTGGATCTATGCTGTATTCTTAATTAATCAAGCATTTAAGATGAAAACCTCTCTGAGTTTAATGGCTTGCAGTTTAAGCCGTAGAGAGAGAACAAGTTTGTAATTATATTTAGAGCTGAAAAAGTTTACTCGTAGTAACATTTAAGAAAAAAAAAAAGGACTATCAAAATATACCTGTAAAATGTAAATGTTCAGCATCAAGGTTTTTGTTTAATACGTGTATACATGTAAAATCTTTGTGGTAACAAGAGTTCGGAACGAGCGATTTCGCTTTCTTTTTTTTTTGCAGTTTGTTTTCAGAGGTGTTCTACTCCGTGCAACAGACACTCCATGCCGCAGAAGGTAGTAAATAAGTTTACGGTGTGAAAAAATTACATTTGAATCAGTGATAAAGCTGTCTTGCATGACAAGCCAAATGTACAGATGTAAAAATAAAGGGATATTTTCTAAACTATAGCATTTTCCTTACTTGAGATACATCGTAATTGAAGGAACGGACAACAGTCAAACAAAATGTCTTTTTAGTAAAAGTACCCATCGCAAAACTATATCAAGTACAAATAAATAAAATATAGTAGGCAGGGGGAAAAAGCATATCAATACAAAAGCTAATCCTTGCTTAGTAAACGACAAAACTTATGAAAACCAAATGTACATAAAAGGATGGTATAGACTAAGCACAAAGCAAAACGCAAAAAAAAAACCGCCAGCATACTAGTGTCTGGTAGAATGTGCCGTCAGGGAGTTTTATTTATCTATCCAGTATATAGACATTAATCATAGCTTTAGTTACAGACAAATATGAAAACATATCTACATAAAATGTAAACAGCGAAACAATCGTGGTATGCAGCAAAACTTAGAACTAATTTAAATAGCAAGCCCTATTGCATCTCGTAAAATGCTTCAAACCTAACACCAAGTAAATCGCCGGCTTACATGTTTCTGTACGTCTTCCCTGCAGGGACTTTCGCCAAAATCTATCCCCATTACATAACAGATTATTTTAGCTAAGTGCGAGACAAACAAGAAAACCATATCTATATTTCTTTAAAGGGGCTTAGCTACATGTATAAAAAGTCTATGTATGCAAAAAAAGATTAACGCCGATATAAATTGCCAGCCCAATTGTTTCTTGTTCAATGGCTCTCTTGAGAGTTTTGCCTCTATCTGTTTGTAATATACGAGGCCATCTTCGTTCTGTCATAGACATAAATGAAAACCATATCTACATAAAAGGTCATTTACTATTAATATTCTAAGTATGCAGACAAAATTAACACCAATGTAAATTGCAAGTTTAACTGTGTCTGGTAGAATAGTCCTTCGGGAAGTTTCGCATCTATCTGTAATATAAAAGCTTACACTATAGCTAGACAATGGGCAAAAAAGGAACCGTTATCTACATAAAAGGTCATTACCCATGATAAGTCTGAGTATGCAGCCAAGCCTAACACCATCGCCAGATGACTTGTTGTCTGGTAGAACATCAAATCTTATTTCTGTCATAACTCATTAGCCAATCCCTGGTATGTTTCTGTAATGATACTCGGCTGGAAGAGTGGAACGCATTACTGGTCAAAACGTTGTACGAGGTGCAGTCCGAAAGTTCCCGGACTGGTCAATTTATAGGCGTACTAGCATCCCGCCGATCATGCTAAAATTTGCTACAGAATTAAACTTCATCTCACCTTTTTAGTTTGCATATGTTTGAAAACAATTCATTTAATAATTCGTCCGTAGAAGATGCTAAACAACAGGTGGGTACTTAGTTACGGAGCAATTTAAAAAATCGTAATATTAGGACAGCATTCAGACAATGTATTTGTGAAATATCTGATTATAGTATTGACATCGTCCTATTTGGTGACAATAATCTCTCCCTTGCAGAAAATGAAAAAATCTTTAATGCAGTCCATGCTTTCTTTGAGAATAGCGGTAGATTCGCTTGAGTTTCAAGTTAAATTTAATATATACTAGTATATGGTGCCTCTCTTTTGATATTGTACTGCCGCGGACACACACACACATGGGGCCTATAAAAGTTAATTTTATATTTTCTCCCTTAACTCTGCACAACCTCTAATCATTGTTCCTTTTTTCATTCTCTTTTTTTTCAGTAACGTTCTCTCAATTTTCACTGTCAGTTCATTTTTTTGGGGTGTATATTCAACTTATTTGGTTTACTGTTATTGTTATACCGTGTGACCTTCTTTAGGGAGAGGAACTATATAAGCTTTGATGCTTTCGTTTCGATCCTTTTCGTAATGTCTTGTTGTAATTGATTGATATATGTATGCTATTATATTGAATAAAATATGTTTAAACTAATTTAACAATTTTAGCGTGTAAGAAATTCTTGATCATAAACAAACATAATAAGTTCATTAAATGCCGCCATAACGTCGTGAGTTTTTGCATGGAGTCGCACCAACGTTATTTCAAAGTAATTCTGAAAAATCAGCGTGATCGGTTTATAATCTTAAATTTGAAGAGCATTTTTGATAGCAATAGAAGAATTGCTGGACATTCAGACGTCAACGTCGAATGATCGCACGGAGCAGCGTGCAGTCATAAAGTTATGCGTCGGAGCCGGAATGACGCCGACGGACACAGAATCAGAAGGAGGTTGCACAGAAAGTATCCAGAAGTATCGTGTTTGAGCGGCATAGACGTTTTAAAGAAGGGCATTCAGATATAAAGGATAATGCTAGGAGCAGGAGACCAAAAGATTCCGGTGAAGTCACAAGGTGGAGACTTGATTTGTCAGACCGTCAAAAATCACTGGATGAAATCGCTGATGCCGTAGGAATTGGCCATGCAATTGTGGATAAATTACTAACGCAAAATTTTGGAATGAGTAATGACGATCTGACAAATCAAGGCTCTCCACCCTCTTGACTTCACCGTAATCTTTTGGTCTCCTGCTCCTAGCATTATCCTTTATATCCGAACGCATGATCGGGACGCTAGTATGCTAATAAATCGACCAGTCCGGGAACTTTCCGATGCACCTCGTATTATCGCCACGAAAAGTATAGCTTTGATACCATAAGTGGCCTTTATCCTCAGGGACATGCTGGTTTTATGCAGTCAGTATTCATTGAGATGAAGATGAAATCATACCATCACTTCTGGTGCAGCTAATCCAAAGGTTTGAATTATTTTCTTTATTTCAACACCAAATCCAAAATGATATGAAGACTGTTAAGCAGCATTAAACACAGTTAAATTTGTCTAGTGGCCGCCTCTAATAAGCAAGCACCATATATACTTGAAAAACTTACTGCGACTGCGTATTTGTAGTATGATTCATTTGAATAGACTGAACATTACTTTCTAGGATGTCCGATTTATAATGACTTAAGAAATAATTTAAACTTCAGTATAAATAGTAAAGCAAGAGTCTCTATCCACACCATCCTATATGGTGATGAAAATCTTAGTCTGCGTGATAATGAAATCATTTTTGGTGTTGTGCAGAACTGTATCCGTGATAGTGAAAAATTTACTGGTTAATGTATTGTTTCTTTTGTCTTGCCTTTTCTTCTTGAACAAAAATGTCGACCTCTTCAATCAGGGGTATAGTTGCCTGTACACAAAAAAGCAATTGCGTACACTTTGCAAAAAAAAAAAAAAGGGAAAAGAAAGACAATTTTGCCTAAAACTTCACCTGAAGCCCCCAAGCAACTTCTACAATTCAAAATCAGACCCAGACCCTCCTGAGAAATCCCCCCCTTCAGGAACTTTGCGACTCCGATAATACCTTCGGTATTACTCTTGCGGATACTTTATTTTGGTCTAGCTACACCTCTGTCAGTTATTCTCTTCATTTTCCTTTTAAGTAAAACGGTTGAAATGAGCATTTTGCATTTAACATGTACGGTGTACATGCATTTCATATTTATCATATCATCTGTACCAAGAACAGTATAACACATATCATATCGTTCCTATCAAGCACTCTCATTACTATTTTCACAGGATGCTGTAATGATCAGGTTGTAAGTTATTATTGCCTATTTAAAGGTATCTTCAATCGACATTTCACCAGTAACACTCCATACCAATCCTTCCCCGCCCCTTTTATTTTTCTTTTTTGCTTATCAATAAAATTTGCCCAACTTTTTCTTGTCATGATATTACATGCATGAAACACCCGCTACCCGGAAATTGGATAAAACCTTTATAACATAAGCTTTCCTTCTAATCCATTTCTTCAATAATAGCTTTGTCAGTTGTTTGAATTCCTTTTTCTTTGTTTATATTATCAATGGTGAATAAAATGTGTTTAACACGACAGTAACCTGTGTTAAGCATGTATAATTTTGAGTATTGTAGTTCTAAACATTCTCTCAAAAGATAGGATCTTCCCCATTGATCATATAATTGAATAATTCATCGTTAAATAAATCCACACACACACACACACAACACTAAAAGATCACATTTTCGCTGTGTCATGACTTACCTCATAAATCTAGTGCTTCCTAAGAATTTTCAACTACAAAATAAAGAACTGAAAGTAATTTGGACCAGACTTATTCTTTAAAGCAGCAAATAGATTCACATAAGCTATGACAAACTTATCTCATTCTATATATCAATTCTTTCTTTGTAAAAGAAGATTCAAAGAGTTCAGTTTAAACAACTGTCGTAAAGGATTTACTTTTTACATGTATCTCCTGAGTGCAGTTTGCAGGCGGAAAATCGCCCCATTTTCGATGAGACACTATTATGAGATTAAAGAAAAGACTGGTTAAAAATGTCGTTCAAAATTTGCGGTTTATGCCATGTTACTACTAGGTCATAGTTCGTATACTTTCGTAGTAGAAATCCCCAGTATTGGAAATTAATGTTAAAAAGACAAAAAATCGTATTTTTGAAAAACGTAAGTCTTTGTGTGATATTAACTTTTACATAAATGGAGAAGTAGATGAAATTGTTGACAGTTTTACTTATCTAGGTATTAAGTTCTCCTACACGGGTACTTTTCAGCTTGCTCTACAGTGTTTACATGAACAAGCAATAAAAGCTTATCATGGCCTTCTCCTGCTTTTTGATAAAGTCTCATTAGATATAAAAACCAAACTTGCACTTTTCGATTCTATGGTTGCACCTATTTTGTTTTATGGTGCAGAAATTTGGGGTGTCTACAAATTTAGAAATGTTGATAAATTGCATATGAAATTTCTCAAGTCTCTTCTTGGTGTAAAACATCAAACACCAAACTATGCAATTCTTGGTGAGTTCGGGAGACTACTCCTATCTGTGATTTGTAAACAACGATCTCTTAAGTTTTGGTGTAAAATCATTAACAGAAATAACTCTATGTTATATGAAACGTATAATGAGCTATGTAACAGAATGTATCAAAATTCTTGGTCAAGTCAAATTAATAATATCATTGACCGTTTAGGGCTTACTAACATTCGAATCGCTTATAATAATCAAGTTAACTCAATATTCAAAGAAAGATTACGAGATCAGTTTATTCAGAACTTGGCGGAAGGAATCAATAACATGCCAAAATTATCTATGTATTGTAAAATTTAAAACAGATTTTTGCTTTGAGTTTTATTTAGAGTATCTTCAAAACATAAAGTTTATTCATACATTTGCTGCTTTTAGACTAAGTTCAAATAAGTTAGAAATTGAAGCTGGTCGTTTTGTTATTAAGCCACGAGAGGAAAGATTTTGTCAAATTTGTGGCAATCGATGTATTGAAAATGAATACCATTTTCTTTTATGTTGTCCGAAATACTCAGCTCTAATAATCAAACATTTTAAGAATACATTAAATCCAAGTATCTTTAGATTAAAACATATTATGTCGACAAAGAACAAAAGAACTTTAGTGAATTTGTGTAATTATATTTTAAACGCTTACGAAATTCGTGAAAATGTTCTACAGAACTCCATTGTCAGTTAAACTTGAATTTATTGTTCATTAAGGTAACTTTTTAAAGTAATCTTTGTACACTTTGTCTTGGGACGCTTAGAATATATATAACATGCACTATTGCAAGTATTTATCTATATGTACACACATGTCTTTGCCATATTTCTTATTTTTCAATTGTAAATGGCCAAAGACATACACTATGTCGTTTATGCCAATAAATAAATGAAAATGAAATATTTAATTAGCTTTTTATCAGAGAGCAAGCGATCTCTTGGAGTGAAAATTTTAGAAAAGTAGTCCAATAAATTTTAACTATGGAAAATTAGCACCTTCAAATCTCATTCAGTAGAGCTATTAACTTAATTTTTGAATTATTTGATTGTAAAATGAATGCAGATTTGTTGTTAATGACTGCTATTTGAATTTTATTTCTCTTAAGAAAGCTCTAAAGACTCAGAGATATTTAACCCATGAATATTTTTGCTTTTTTACGGTTTTTTTTTTTTTTTTTTTAGATCCTTTTGTTCCCTCTAGTTTTTCTCTCTAGTTTTTCCCTTTATGTATTTTCAGGTTAATGTTTACTCACATGACTAAACTCATTATATGTATATGTGCTGTGACAATATACAACTTGTATGCGTCAAAAAATAAATGTTGACGTTCAGTTCAGTTCACAAATGTAGGAACACGTGTTTGTAACACTCTGCCTACAAAAGCTTTTGAAAGCATTGTTGGAAATGGAGCAATTCATTTCAGAAGCTCATGCTCTTTAATTACCCATGGGTTTCCTTCCACTCTAATATAATGAACAAAACTTCTAACCAAACACTTTTTTAACTAAGATAATACACACAAAACATACATATTTTATCTTTTATTTAGCATGTCACAATCTTGTGGCGCGTCCCTATGCCGTGCACACAAACTCCAGCATAATCCACTTGTAATCATTAATTCACGAGTTTGAGGGTTCAAATAAAAAATTTGCTTATGATTCACGATGACTAGTTACATGTGCAACATTTTTTATCATTTCTGATAGGGAGTCGATTGAAATACCCGAAAAACATATTAAAAACGCTATATATAAATATGCCGTGTTTGACTCCTGTAGACCGCGGACGAGAGGTTGGTTTGCTGATTGGCGAGTTTTCAAAAAGATTTTTTCAAGTTTTATTTTGTTTAATTTACAATGTTCGTCCACTAGCTTTTATGTTAGATGTCTGTTAATCAGAAAATTTATCATCTAAAAAAAATAGATAAACACATTCAGTGGCTTAGATTTGCAAAAATGAGCGGATTCGGGTCTTGTAACATTCTTGTAATTACCTCCCATTCAATGATTTTTTTTTTTTTAAAAATACGATACATCATTTCTCATAAAAAATGCTATTCAATACTTGAATGCTCCGTCTGATTTAAAAAATGTCATTCAAAGACTGAAAGATGTTGAACGATGCTGATTTTGCAGTCATACTAAAATATGCACAGAATAGCAGTGAAATGTTGGGTTCAATGTTTCACGTGTTACGTGACTCTAAAATAAAAGTTCTCAGAAACTTGAAAAATTAGACATGCTAAATGAGATATTTTTACTTTCAGAGATAGTAAATGATGAGGAAAAATGTGTTATTCAAGTTACAAAAGGGAAGTAATTACGGGTATGTTACAGAGACCAAATCCGCTTTTTTTTTTTTTCAAATCTAAGCCACTGAGTTTGTTTACTTTTTCAAAATGATAAATTTTCTGATTAACAGACATGTAAAACAAAAGCTAGTCCACAAAAATAATAATTTAAACAAAATAGAACCAAATGTCTTTTTTGAAAGCCCGCCTAGCAACAAGCTGCCCTCTCGTCGGCGGTCCACAGTAGTCAAACACGGCATGTTTACCGCGTTTTTAATTATTTTCTGGTATTTCAATCGACTCTCAACCAGAAATGATAAAAAAATATTTCATATGTAACTCGTCTTCGGGAATCATAAACAAATCTTTGATTTGAACCCCCAGCCCCGTGAATGAATGATAACAAGTGGATTATGCTGGATATTGTGTGCACTGCATAGGGGCGCTCCACAAGAATTTGGTATGGAAAACAAAATTAAAAAATATGTCTGTTTTGTGCGTTACATCTTAGTTCAAAAAGTGTTCGTTTAGACGGTTTGTTCAGTATATATATTGTGTGTTTTCTTTCCATGTAAATATTCTTTACATATCACTTAGACTTGTTAGTTGCACGTATAAAACAACCCATATATCACGTAGAGGTTGTACTCCTTTAGACACGACAAAATACTAGAGTTGTCCAAATTGAAAGCATTTGCAGAAGACAGATCAAATGTGGCTGAAACAGTCAGGTTTGTCTGGATGAAAAAAATGGGAAAATATTAAAACGCTGATTACCGGTCTTTCCTCATTTTCCCAATGTTTTCAAAAGCTGTCTTTCTCGTTAAAACTTGTATGTATTGTATTGTAAAGAGCTGAGTGACTAACCGCCCAATAAGAAAGCAATAAACAATCTCTTTGGAGACATGCTTTGCACAGCTTCCACTAAAAAGGTATTACGTAAAACATGGTGGCACTAGATGCTATCTTGAAAATTCACAGAGTAGAGACGGAGATAATTCTGACGATCTGTTAGAGGATCAAGGGTCCGGCCATTGGTAGAACAATGAACTTTTCAACTAGAAAATTGATTAACAGCGAAAAGTTTCAGCCCAGGTCAGCCTGCGCGGACTGTGCAGGCTGACTCGGGTCGATACTTTTCGCAGATGCATTAAGCCCCCTTTTCACAGAGCATGGCTCAATTCTAGTTGTAATAAGATTGTTTTGCCAGGACAGGCACTCTGAGTCCTCCTCTCTTTTCTTTAACAGACCGTCAATTGGCCGCTATAGGACCTTTAAATGACAAACAGCCCCAAAAAGCAGGCAATAAACGATCGATTCGTTGGGCTAATATTCTTGGTAAAACATCCAAAAAGGAAGTATTACGTAAACATAGCGGTACCAGATGCTCTCTTGAAAATCCATAAAATAGAGACAGAGACAGAACAACATATAATTTGCGTACGAATGACAATAAACATCATCCTTCCTGACAGAAGTTGATTAAAGTTGTATTTGTTTCTAAAGAAGTTATAGAAATGCTGTCAATATGTCTTGAGCAGGAAAACGAAAGTTAAATCTCTCTCTCTCTCTCTCTCTCTCTCTCTCTCTCTCTCTCTCTCTCTCTCTCTCTCTCTCTCTCTCTCTGTCTCTCTCTCTCTCTCTCTCTCTCTCTCTCTCTCTCTCTCTCTGACTTTTCACACTTTTACAATACACATCTTCACATTTTTTGCAGAGAGTGAGGATGGGGCTGAGAAGGAATTTGTTTGCTGGAAGTAATTTCACTTCTTTCTCACAATGTTTTAAATATCACTTGCTGCCCATCAGATCTTTTCCTTCGGTTCATCTTTTCGAGACAGTTCCAGTTTGTCTTCTTTAGCCTGTATAGTAAATAATTAAATAGTTTCTCAAAGTAACCCCTAAAAATATCGAGTCCAGTACATGCTAATTCTTACAGAATAAATTAAACCATGCTCTGTGAGAAGGGGGTTTATTGCATATATGCAAAAAGTTGAAACTTTTTGTTATTGGTCAATTTTCTGGTTAAAGGACCAGTTTACCTCATGATTCAGTTGGTTGTTAGACAAAATGGATTTTATTGGTAAAAAATTATGTGATGACATGCTTGTTTAATGCATCTCGGAGATGGATTAAACTCCCTATTGCTAAAGAATGGCTCAAAATATGGCCTGCGACACGCAAAAAGGGACATTCGGACGTTTGCGTAAAATATCGTCTCGGATCAACATGCGCAGTCCCCGCAGGCAAATCCAAAACGACACTTTCCGTTTTTATGTAATTTTCTGTTTTTCGCAAGTATACTGTAGCACAAAATCTAATGTAGTCGTAAAGTGCCGTCTCGGATTAGCCTGCGCGGACTGCGCAGGCTGATCCGAGACGACACTTTACGCAAATGTCCGAATGTCCCTTTTGGCGTGTTGCAAGCCACATCTAAGCCTCTTCGGACATGATTAGCCATGATTCAACGGTGAAAGATACAAAAGAGTTCAAATAGAAAAAAACAATCATCAGCCCTTCACAAATTTAGAAAAACTGCCCCTCACTTTTTTGTAAGGATAACCATTAGGCCTTTAATATATTTGAGCCACGCTCTGTGAAAAGGGGCTTAATGCATAATGCATAAAAAAAAAAAAAAGAATCGATCCAGGTCAGCTTGTGCAGTCCGCGCAGGCTGACCTGGGTTGAAACTCTTTGCTTTTAGTAAATGTTCTGCATGCCCAAAGACCATTCTATCCCATGATTCACCCGGTTGTTAAACAAAGCGGATTTTATTGAGCCATAATTATATGATGACTTGCATTGTATCATGCATCACAGGAATACATTAAACCCCCTTTTGCCAGAGCATGGCTCATACTTTTTATTTTTTAAAGTGAGCTCCTCCAATGTGAAATATTACTTTGCTATCTGAAATAACCTCCGGCCTGGTAGATGTCCTGGCAACCACCGTCCCATTCCAGTGCTAGCCTCTGATGGGCCAAAGTGTCGATCTTGTAAAAACATACACCCGCCCCTTCTATTTTGAAGATAGAAGGTTATTTCAAAAGGAATTTATGTCCGTCTACATTTTAATCCAGCAATCTCCCAAAACCCCTCATAACTTTACTGCAACCGGTTACCCTAACAGCACTGAATTAATGAAATAGACTTTTTCAATCAGGACAAACACAAAAAATATTGTTATTTCAAGGTTGTTTTGGCCAGAATATGTAACAAAGTAGCAGACAATGTAGATGCAAGATCAGACTGCACGTTCTGTGCAGTCTGATCTTTATCTACACTGTCCGAAAACACAACTTGAAGTTGGTTCCATCACTTTACGGATTAATCAATCATATTTGTTTAGATATTAACCCCCAAGTGTAAAGATTTCTGTTTTAAAATACAATTTACTAGGGGGGGGGGGTAAAAAAGAGGGATGCGTCCAACAAAAAAATTGTTTGTTTCAAATGACAAAGAAACCAATATTAGATAAGAAGCAACTGTTTCTTATGAGCAACTGCTCCTGTTCATGCAATGCCTGTCAAAAATTGATATTCTGTTTTGTGATGGCTGAATAAAAAAAAAGGGGGGGGGGGGGCCGATGCATATAATAAAATCATATGAGAAGGTGTTGGTGAATAATAAACCAGCTTATCTTTATGAACCATCTTCCCTTAAGGGATTTGTCCATCGCGGTTCATCATTACGACTCACTCACGTGCTTTGTCTTTCACTATCTGTAATATAACAAAGATCCTTTCCTAGGATAATCATGACGGAAAAAAAGGAAGACAAAAAATCGATGATATAATTACCCGTTGTAAATGGGGGCTCCCATATATAGACTGTAGTTTACGGTGTTACTCCCAAAGGAGCTGATGGATGGCTTGTCTACTATACAGCGTTACTAGTTCATTTTAGCTCCTTACGAGACGACAAAGTTTTCGACTTATCCAAATTGAAAGCGTTTCCAAACGACATTTAAGATGTAGCCCAAATAATGGACTTCTTCTTTGAAAGGGTAGAAAATATTGTAGAAACTGCTTGTTATCTCAATGTTTTCAAATGCTTTATTCCTCTGTGTCGTTAAAACTCGGGATTGTTTAGTACAGGGTTAAACCTATTTATTTTACGTCGATTGTGAAATAAGTTCTACAAAATACATCAATCATTGTCGATAAGTGCTTTCTAGTAACAAAATTGGTTTTCATGCCATTATTTTGCTAGTTTTAAAGATTGAGCCCGCTCAACACAGGTTGCAAATCCAGAACCTCTGATTCGAAACTCTAATGCTCTACCCCTAATCCACCCTCCCCAACATGCAGATATTTGGGCCCTATGCAGCTCAGTGCTGAAGAATTCTCAGTGCGCTTAGTTCCTGTTTGTCGGCGTTTCTCTCACCACTGTGATGTGTACAAAGACCAGTAGGTTGTAGTTATACGAAACATTTAGAGTTATATCTGTACGTGTTTTTCTTTCGCTTGTTTGTTACGTATACGAACTTTATTCTTCCTGGAATAAGTTCTGTAGTATTCAGCTTTATTCCGTATAAAATTCAAATAACATATTGGGTCACTAAACAGATTTTAGAGAAGAAATGCATAAACTTCAATAATTTCGTTCTTATCCTTCTCACTTTAATGTTCTACTTTTACTTTTGTACAAGATCTGATTGAAACAAACCAAGATCGGTGGGCCACAGTATGCGACTTACCCTCATAGTCTATATTAATGCTAGGGCTAGTTTTGTAGAAAGCACGAAAGAACATGTTACGCCGACAATTGTGTGAAAAGCTTTGACACCGTGTCGTGCCCTGCCCACATCAATTGTATGATACCTTTCAGTGACAGAAGTTAACTCTTTGGCTGCCAAGCATGACTCGAGGACCTTTTGCGGACAGTGTAGATCAAGATCAGGCTGCACAGAACGTGCAGTCTGATCTTGGATCTACATCTACTCTGTCCGATAAGGAGATATCTCTTCCCCGAAAGTACCTTTGACATAGCAAAGTTTGGTTTGAAAGTTTCATTTTACTTCTTCGGCAGGATAAGGATTAAGATCAGAACAAAAGGACCTCTTCTAAATAATTTGGCCTGCAACACACAAAAAAGGACATTCGGACATTTGCGTAAAGTATCGTTTCGGATCAGCCTGCGCAGTCTGCGCAGTCTGATCCGAGACGAAACTTTCCGATCGTGTGTGATTTTCTGTTTCACCCAAGTCTACTGTTGAACAAAATCTAATGTAGTCGTAAAGTGCCGTCTCGGATTAGCCTGCGCGGACTGCGCAGGCTGATCCGAGACGACACTTTACGCAAATGTCCGAATGCCACTTTTCGCGTGTTGCAGGCCATTTAGTGTTACGTAGAGTAACTCTGTCTTGAATCATTTACTCCTGGATAACGTTCTTACGAAAGAAGAATTATCATCATAACTTGCGGCTCGATGCATGGGTTCACGTGATAAAAAAAAAATAGGGCGTAAGAGCAATATCTCCTTTCGCCACAATGTTTTCAAATTCCTGCAAGCGGTAATTAGTTTAACCAAGTAGGAAGAATTGGGAATATTCAGACTAAAAAAAACATAGGTAACTGCATCGAAGATACAATTGGGTAGAGTGGAAACCTATACCAAATTTTCTTGTATTACATGACCCTCACAATAATGAATAGGATATTCTCCTTTTCCCACAATATTTTCCACACTTTCAAAGACACATCGCAGCATTTGAGCCAAATGTAGGCCTAATGTGCTGTTTGCAAATGCTTTCAATACAATAGAGTCCAAAATTTTGTCGGCAAAAACAGAGTTAATCGTCAACAGTTACTGTACAAAACAAAATGTGTAAAGAAAGGAAACAAACACGTTGTAGAAAAGGTGAATGACAAAGGCAACTTTTTCGCCATCTAAAACCATGGATATCTAAACAAGTTTGACCAAATGTGACCAAAGTGTTGTTGTCTGCGCATGTCATATTCTTCGAAGATTCGACCTGTCTGCTATGACGCATCACCCATCCCCGTATACCTGGGAAAAGTAGGGCTTATACCGAGGCTATTTGCCTATTACCCAAGCATGTAGGGGCTGTTTTAA
This sequence comes from Hippopus hippopus, assembly GCA_946811185.2. Classification (NCBI taxonomy): domain Eukaryota; kingdom Metazoa; phylum Mollusca; class Bivalvia; order Cardiida; family Cardiidae; genus Hippopus; species Hippopus hippopus. The sequence continues at coordinate 37,661,219 of OX328096.1, forward strand.
TAAATGGCCGATGCATAGGTTACATGCTAGCCGATCATAGCTGAATGAATCGCACCAGGTAGCGTTTTATTGTGTAATCGTTTATTTCACTTTGAAATTCAAAGTAACGGTTGTTGTTTTGAAAAGTAGTCCGGGTCTGTACCCAGAATGTCCAAATTAGATATATGTGTATTTGTAGAATGCCATCTAGCGGGAGATAACGACCAAAGTGTTGCCCAATCGTAGAATCAAAGCACTGGCACTAAAAGCACTAATAGAAGGTGATGGTAGAAATTTGCTAGCAAATAGGTTTTTACACCGAACCACTTAATTAATCAAAGTACTGAAAGTACTGATAGAAAGTAATTGTAGAAATTTGCCAGCAAACAGGTTTTAACAGTGGACCAATTTTTTTTTTTTTTCATCGGACGATTAATAGCATTATTTCATGACTATTTACCCTAGAGTCGTAAAGAGTGGTTTGGGGTGTCTCTTACTTATTCATCAACGGTGTAGACTTTATTAACTAGGCCATATCAAAGCTGCGAAACGAGGCCAATTTCAATCCTAGTGCTAATTTTATGACATTTTTCTCTGAAGTTCATTGTTTGTGTAATTGGCTTGCAAAGTTTTCAATCAGCATGTTATTTTTACTTATCAAATGACACAGACGCGTCTGTTCTTGATCTATGAGGACCTATTTTAACTGAAACAGAGGAGTGACAAGTCCTCACAGGGTTTCAGTTTGACGGTTTTCATAAGAAGGTGAGACCATAAGGATTATAACCTTCTAAAAATCAAAATCACAATGCAACAAAAGAATCATAATGCATTCGAGAGCACTGATTACTTGTTTTAATACCGCTCAAGCGATGAATAAATAACACAGAGTCTCTTTTATCACATAACTTCCCTTGTTTTCAGTGTAATATACCCATCACGAATTTTCTTATCTTATACACATTTGATATCACAATTGTGTGACGTCATTTTTGACGTCACTTTGTACATATTTCATTGAAGTGAACGGATATTACAGCGGGTGCATATGTTGATGGTTTTACATATTCTGAACTATTATTTGTGAAATATCGTTATGTGATAAAAAGAATCTGACATTCGTTGGCGTTTGAGATAAAATTTCATTATACTCGTCAAGAAAAAATGTTATTAAGCTCGCCAAAGGTTCGCTTAATAACATTTTTCCTCGACTCGTTTAAAAAAAATTTATCTCAAAAAACCAACTCATGTTAGATCCTATATATCAGAATAAATGCAATCTAAGTGTTTTTGCAGGAAAGATCTATTTAAATAGTAAATAGCAAAATAGCAGTCTTTTAAGATCCAAGATCTGACTGCAAGCTCTGTTCAGTCTGATTTTGATCAACACTGATCACCATAAGGCAAACTGGCACAAAGTCTGCACCGTCTACAAAGGCGACTCTAGTTGTTCTTAGCGGTCTAAGTATTGATGATGAAATTGTGATGTATCTTGCCTTATCTCCCACAACAAAAGTGACTAACAGTGTAATAGGGATTTTGCCTACAACCATTGGCGATGATGAATAGACTCAAACAGTTCATACCAGAATCCAGAATATTATTATTCATATTATTCATATCTTGGTTGACGGCATTGTTTCATGCGGTTTGCATGCGTGCGATAAAAGGTGTTAGAAGAGTTGTTTGGGGTGTACTGACAGTGATTTGTGATGTTTTTCGAGTGGTTTGGGGTGTTTTGGGCGTTTTCTCTTATTTATTCTTCCGCGATGTAGACTTTATAAACTAGGCTATGTCAAAGCTGCGAAACGAGGCCAGTTTCAAATCTAAGAGCTAATTTTATGACATCTTATTCTGAAGTTCATTGTAAGTGTAATTGGCTTGCACAGTTTTTCAGATGATGATTCAAACACGTCTGTTCGTTGACCTTTGATAACCTATTTTTTCAAAAAAAAGAGGAGTAATACGTCGTCACAGGACTCAAGTCTGTCGTTGACATAAGAAGGTGAGACCTAAAAGGTCATCACCTTCCAAAAGTCATTAAAATTATATAACATTTTAAAAGGAAATCCAACTTATTTTTCGCAGTTTGAGTGAGAATATTTGTCTTTGATAGCTTTCGTTGACTTCCCTGTATTGTTATGATTACGTGATAACAAGGACGTAGAAAACTGCTCTCCCACATAAAATTTCTACAAAAAGTGCAACCACAAAGATAAGTCGGCCATAGTCAACATGCCGTAGTGCAACTTAATGTCAATCGTCAATCAGGGGTATACCCAGGCAGGCACCCGTACAACCCAGTGCACCACTGTAAAATATCGTGAAATGAAAAACATTTCAGTCACAGAAGAAAATCAAATAAAAAATTAAACTTGATTTTCGATTGTCTTCTGCTGGTCACCAAATCCCCCCAGAGGCCCTTTATTCCTGCAAGGGGACCAACCCCATTCGGCATACCTCGGGTGATGGGAGCCATCAAATCCCTCGGCTGTATCTGGTGGATTGATATGCACCAGATCGGTACATTTTACGCCCGGAAATACACCGGTTTACCGTTCTGAAAATTGTAAGGCTCCTCTTAAAAAAGAAAACTTGAGTTTCAATTTTCTATCGAAATCTTTCTAACTATATTTCAGTTGACAAACAGTTCGTACATTCATTTTTTAACATGGTTTATCAATTCCGATTGAAGTTTTCACCGACAGACAGACAGATGTGAATAACTTCATCGAGGTTGTTTATGTCGTTGCTAAACGACTGACTGTGGCGCGCCATGGATAAGATCACGTGATTGGCAATTCAAATGGAAACGACCGTTATACGGACGAGGTTAGATGTAGGTACGGAATCGGCCGAGTTGTGACGAGTGGGACCAACCCTAAACCATGCCCCTGACCTGAAGAGGCATACTTAAATTTTTAACTTAAAAACGTGGGCACGCCATTACCAATCAGTACCTCCGTGACTGTGCTCATTTGCACCTTGAATTTTGATACCTAGAGTAGCCAAATGATACAGTTTTCTTTTCTCGGGGATTTGAGGTAATTTTACAGTTATAAAAGTATATAATTCTGTCGTCTTTAATACATACTTATATGTAAAAATGTCAAAGACTTTGTACTTCAACTTAGTGTAGCAACAAAAACGATGACCATGTTCATCTTTAACTCTTTCAGCTCTTTGCATCACCTCTGTCAGCGCCAGACATGCAAACAACCACCTCTTTCGACGGCCTCAAAAACTCTGCAGGGACTCTGTAAGATTTTTTTTATAGGTTTTAAGAATCAAGCTGAAGGTATAAATACGAGATCTGACTGGGCATTCTGTGCAGTCTGATCTTGATCTATATTGTCCACAAATTTCGCCAATGGTGCAGAAAGGGTTAATGCTTAGCGGACGTAATATTCTCCTAAGTGGAATACATTAAGCCTGAGTGTGACATATCGACATTTGTAAAGAGGCTCTTAATCCTTTACCAAACAGCCTGATGTTTTTTACAACTTAGAGAAAGATAGCTTCTGAAAGCGTCGCTGGAAAAAGGAGAAAATGCTGATCATCATCATTTTCTTCTTTTTCAAAAACGTTTTCTACCCTTCGAAGGACAAACCCAACCCATTCACCTTACGGTCTGCAAGTGCTTTCAATATGGACGCGTCTAAAATTTCCTCGGCTGGTAATCAGTTCAATCGACATACTAGAGGCCTACGAGAGATGATGACGGTTATATTAGAACAAAACAGTACAATCCAATATTTAGGATGATTTCGGGGAGGCAGTATGGTTTCTGAATAGCCCCATTTGCTATCAGAAGTGTCTTATGCCTTGTGGTAGACTTGCTCTTTGCCATATTGATGTTGTAGGGAGGTATGTAGCACTAGAGTGAGCGACTTACGCTAGGAAAGACGCGAGGAACGATTCTATTGATTCTAATACTGTTTTTTGGTTATTGCTGTATTCTAACACTGGTGAAGTGCATGAATATTTTATACTTCTTTCTTGGTCAATATAAAAATGTCTAATATTTCATTTGTCTCGTGACTTTAAAGAAAACGTATTTTAGTGTCACACGTGACCTGCTATAGAACGGAAGTTAAAGTATTTCGATGTCGAAGGCAAAGTAACCGTGAATTTATTTTGTGTACAGGCTAAAGGCCTACCAAGGCGGATCGGATCCTAAACCTTACTGTGTGTCATAAGATGTTTCAGGAATAATAGCCTTGAGGATAGATTGACTGGAAAACGATGCATACGAATGGTTTTACCGAGAGACATTAACCGAATGGTAAAATTCTATTGAAACTTTAAGAAACTACACTAAAGAAACAAAAATAGCCATACTATTGCTTCCGCAGTTATCCTAAATATTGGATTGTACTGGTTTGTTCTGTTGCTACCCCCATCTTATTCTATTTCCGCAGTAATTATGATTCAATCGAATGTGTACGCTATAACCTGATCTTTTGAAATTAAGAAGAACTTTCTCAGGAGTAGGTACATTTTTGCACTATTGGGAGCGGGCCAGTCGTAAAAAACTGGACTCAAAATGGTTTTCACGCCGCGTGTACTGATGATAACCTCAGTAGTCGTTGGTGCCATTGCTGTGGCAACTCTGGCGTTATCGGTGGCGACGGACGCATGGTTGTTTACGTCAGAGTCAACAGAAATGTTGAAGAGAAACAGAACAATAGTAATCATTGCTCAAATGGGACTATGGAAAGTCTGTACAAATTCAGGTATTATTATTATTATTATTATTACTATAATGACTATCATCCTACAGAACTAAAGTATCAAGAAACTAACCCCATTCCCGAAAATCGTCTTTATATGGCTTGCAACACGCGAAAAGGGGCATTCGGACATTTGCGAAAAGTGTCGTCTCGGATCAGCCTGCGCAGTCCGCGCAGGCTAATCCGAGACGGCACTTTACGTCTACAATAGATTTTGTTCTTCAGCAGACTTGCGCTAAAGAGAAAATTACATAAAAACGGAAAGTGTCGTTTCGGATTAGCCTGCGCGGACTGCGCAGGCTGATCCGAGACGACACTTTACGCATATGTCCGAATGCCCCTTTTCGCGTGTTGCAGGCCATATGATTTTATATGGGCTTTAAGGATCAATAAATTATTCGATGGTTTATCACGGAGATGCATTAAACTCCCATTTTACAGAGCGCCGCTGAAACAGTTTTCACAACCTGGGTTTGCGTTCACCAGCAGTTTTAAAAATTAACTAGTTTTACATTTCAATACTTCCCATTTAATTGGCTTGGAAAGAGCGTGTCAGCGAATAAGTGGTCAACCTTTTGGAGATTTCCATACTGGAAAATGACTGGATATCTTATTGACTCAGTTATACACGAATGTTGCTAAACAATATTTCCTTGTCGACCCGGTACATGTTTGGCCTCCAAGCTTATTTCTCCGATAATTAAATCATCTCCTCTGTAACTTGGCAGATGTGAGTATTACGAAACATCAAAATATTCGAGAACACAAACTCGCTGTAGGCAAAACTTGATTCTTGTCAACAATCGAGCGAGCTTGTGCTGAAGTTACTCGTATGTTGTTGTTTGAGTTTGTTGGCTCACCAACAGTAAATGAAACAGATGTTTCAGCAAGTAAATGAGATCCAATCATCGTAACATAAAAGACAAACACAACGTCAAAAGCAGCAATTGTTGTACGTCGTGTGGTTCATACCTAATGTTTTTGAGTAAGCCGCAATGCTTACGACTTTTTGTTTTAGTTTGTAGAACTATTAGGAGAAATTTGAATTCTCACGATGTACGTATTTCCAATCAAGTACACGTAAAACCTAGAACAATCATGTATAAAGCATTTGTTCCAAATAGTGGCTGAAATATTATTAAAAGCCCATCCAAACAAGCACATGGCTCTGTTTCTTTCAAAATACAAAAACATATTAGTCCGTTGTCGGTATAAAGGTGGAAGGGTAGTAATTTACTGAAACAGATGCTGGTAGCTATGAATAACGATCATATCTTGTGATTTCAATAACTAAAGCCATGACTGGAAACGGCAGAAGATGTGGAAAGAAAGTGTTTGGAAATAAAGAAATTACACTTAAATCGATACATCTAACGAATTAAGCATGCGTTTTGGTGCCAAAACAGACAGTTATACACGAAGGAAGCGACCTGTGCCAGTAAATTGGCCCGATATATCACACGAACCTCTTCTCTTAATCAGACGTTATGAGAAAACTCCTGCGGAGAATCAATGAACTGTTTCCTCGATTTTAAACTTTACCAATATAGTTAATTCTGTGGAAAGTGAGGGTCATCCCATGACTGCATATATACCTTAGTGCGAGTGATGTTTTGAAAAAATGGAGATGTAATGTATCTTTTAACAGCAAGCAAGTCGTCAGATCCGTTTTGTAGAAATACCGACTGAATCATGAATCATGATCATAGAACGGTCCTTTGACATGCAGAACATGTACCGATTTCAAAACGTATCGACCACGGTCAGCCTGCACGGGCTGCAATGGGTCGATGCGTACTTCTTTTCAGATGCATTAACTCCGTTTTCACAGAGCATGATCCTTTTGTATTTTACTATCATTCAAAAATCATTGCTTGAAGACTCCTCCCAAACCTATTTTAATGCTTTGTGTACTTTATACGTTTCCCGACAGGAAACATTGCCAGATATGTCAATCTGTCGCCTCCCATAGGCAATCTTTATTAGCGTTGCTAAAATGTCAGGTACATATCTTTGAATAAAAGTCGTTACAGCAACAATAAATAAAGACCTGGTTTAAACAAATGCTTCTTTACCATTAATCTCAGTTAAACGAAAAATTCACTGGTATTTCTTAACGAGCACTGTCACAATAAATCAGAAAACAATACCTATGTCACTCAGATATCACTGACACAATTTTATTGACGTGGCAGTCAGTCATTTATGACTGCAATGAATAAGAAGTTAGAGCTATCTTATCGGATATTTCTGTCCTTTTTCTTGTTTTAAACAAAAAAAATATAACTTCTTATAAACTCATACCAGGCGTCTTACTACGTTTGTAGTGATACCATCATACGCTTTATCATTAACTTAACAAGAATTTTTTAAAACGTCTAAATAATAGGAGGTTCAAACAAATTTAAATTTTTAAAATCAATGTAGTGGGTACCCATTAGAAATATCTGTTAGAGTCAATTGCATTAGGTACCCACAACATAGGTTTTGGTGAAGATTCGACATCACTTTTGGAACCGCCTTAACATTTCCGTCATCTCTCTCTCTCTCTCTGGAACTTTGCTAGCACTATAGTAAAATTACTCAACAAAGTGCAAATGAAAAGATAAAATCAACTTAGCAAAGGATGAATGTAGCACTATAGTAAAATTACTCAACAAAGTGCAAATGAAAGGATAAAACCAACTTAGCAAAGGATAAATGTGATACAAAATATGCATAACCCTGGGCACGTATTCACCAACTATATATTTTGAAGAACGCTCTTGGTTTTATTTTCCATCATATTCTCTTATAAAACATGTGGTTTAGCCAATCAAAATTTCTGTTTTCTTTCAAATTTGAAAAATCTTGTAGAATAAGAATGGTTAGTGAATACGGACCCAAAGACCTAAGTACGTACAGCAAAAAGTCTATAATACTTGTATATTACTTAAAAGAATGCCATCGCCCATTTCATTTTCCCTACATTTCCTGCGAGACCATAAAATGGAAAACAATACCACACGCCAGATATCCCCAATACAATTTTATTGACATGGTAGTCACCCATTTCTATCTGCAATGAATAAGCAGTAAGAGCTACATTATTGGATTTTCTTATCCCTTTCTTTTGTTAAAAAAAAACTGATTCATCAATTTATATTGTTGTTTCCAGAATAAATGTTTAACCCTTTATTGCGATTTTGGGCGCCGTACAAAATCATAACACGGTTGTTAGTTATCTGTCTGCCATGGATAGGAAGTACGATCATTTCTTTTTTCATACCCGTTTTGCTTGTTAACTATTTCAGAGCCAAACATATGAGTGGTGTTCTGGGGAAAAGTGAATTACTGCATCTTCGCAATTCATTGTACTAAGCAAGTCGTCGCATTATATAGATCCATTTAGACTAAGCCACTGAAGTATGGTGGACAATGGTTCTTTGACACGTAAGAAAAATTACCAATGACAAAACGTTTCGACTACGTAAGCCTGCGGGAACTGCGCAGGCTGACATGAGTCGATTCTTATTGCAGATGCATCCAGTCCCCCTTTTTTTACAAAGCAAGACTCATCTATAAACCTGATCTCTTCGACCGTTGAAAGTACAATCCACTGAAACTCATACTGTTGTTGAAGGAAGAGGGTTTTAAAAAAATTGCAACTGATGAAATGAACATATCTGTATGTGTTTTTTTACTGCACCATTTAAAAGAAAGCATAACAAAAAGATGCTAAACTCTGTTCGGATTCAATCATAGAATTTTGTTTAAAATAAGATGAGTCTATAATGGCAGTCTAGCGGTATCAGATTTTCCTTGTATACAGCCGATAAGTACAGTTCATACTTAGGACAAGCATCTCTGTTAATATCTAAACTCCTAGGGAGTATTCTGTGGATCCTGATCAGAAAAAAATGTCTGCCACGAGTAATTTACTATGATTCAAACGCTCTGGAGGTCGTGAGAAACGACACGTTCAAACTCCCGATAGAAGTGCCCACAAGAACATAAACACAAGAGACCTGGTAATTAGATACCCAAAACTAAGACTGCGACACAGAATCGATTTTCAGACTCAATGCATTCGTAATTCCCTCACCTTGGAATATCTTGCAGTTGACAAGAGTTTCTTATATACAGTTAGTATGAAAACAAATGAACTGCGCTCTGGGAAAAAAGGAGGTATAATGCATTATGCCATGCAAGTCATCATATAATTTTTTTTATATATGTATTTCAAATATATTAAAAAAAAAAAAAATTAAGTATACAGCTGGCATGGTCTTTCCAATATTACAAATATAATGTAGATTTGTTTTTCTGCGCTTCAAAAGTACAGTTGCTATGTTCTTACCAATATTTCAAAAATAGTTGTCTTTTGTTTGCTTTGGAAATATACAGTTGGCATTGTCTTTCCAATATTACAAATTTAAAGTTGATATGTTTTATGCATTTGAAATATACAGTTGACATGGATTTTCCAATAGTACAAATATAAAGTTGATTTCTTTTATTGCGTTTGAAATATACAGTTTACATGGTCTTTCCAATAATAAAAATATAAATTTGATTCGTTTTTATGCGTATGAAATACACAGTTGGCTTAGTCTTTTCAGCATTACAAATATAAACTTCATTTGTATTTATGCGTTTGAAAAATTATACTTGGGAAGTTTTTATTTATATATATATGGTTTTTTTCACACGTTTCACATTTACAGTTTATATGGTCTTTTCAATATCACATATATGTTTTATTTCATGCGTTTGAAATATACAGTCGGCATGGTCTTTCCATTATAACAAATAAACAGTTGATTTGTTTTAATGCGTTTCAAAAATACCGTTGGCTTCGACTTTCCAATAGTACAAATGTAAACTTCATTTGTTTTAATGCGTTTTAGATATACAGTTGGCTTGTTCTTTCCAATAAAAAAAAAATCAAGTTGATATGTTTTACGCGTTTAAGATATACAGTTGGCAAAGTCTATCAAATTTTACAAATGTAAAGTTGCTTTGTTTTATACAGTAGATATGGTCTTTCCAATATTACAAGTATAAAGTTGATTTGGTTCATGCGTTTGAAATATATAGTTGGCATGCTCTGTTCGTTGTTATAAATTCATTCGTTTTAATGCTTTTGAAAAAATATAGTTGGCATGGTCTTTCAAATATAAAGAAGTTTTTTTTCCATATGTTTCACATTTACAGTTTATATGGTCTTTCCAATATTACAAAAAAAAAAGTCGGCTTGGTTTTTCCAATATTACAAATATAAAGTTGATTTGTTTTTCATGCGTTTCGAATATACAGTTGGTATGCTCTTTGCCATATATCAGATACAAAGTTGATGCGTTTTTTACGCGTTTCAAACGTACAGTTGATAAGGTCTTCTAAGTTTTTCAAACTTGATTTTTTTTTTAATCACGCATATACAATTTGAAATGCCATTCCAATATTTCAAATATGAAGTTTATCAATATTTCATTTTTTTTTTTTTTATGCGTTTCAAATATACAGATGGTATGGTCTTTATATATGTATATCAAACATAAAATCGATACGCCTTAATGCGTCTCAAATATACAGGTGCTATGGCACGTCAAATATTTCAAATTTAAGTTGATATATCTTTGAAAATGTTTCAAATACATTCGATATGGCCATTTCAGTGTTTCGTTTGTAAAGTTGAGATGCTTTTCCATACGTTTCAGACCGGATACAATTGTATGGTCTTTCATGTGTTTCTAAGATAGAGTTTGGCATCATTTTTTTTTCAAAAGTCGGTTTGTTATTCAAGAGTTTCTATACATTTTCTCTCGTATTCTTGAAGCCTGTCAAATAGAAAATTGACAAGAACCGTCTATTGGAAACTGACACTGTATTTTCTACGTCTGTCAGTTTCAATTTATATTACATTATATCCCTTATATGAAACGGCCCCAGGCATCCCTCGGCGGAAAAAAGGTTCCCCTCATTACCCTTAACAATAAACCGGCTCCATTTCAATCTTTAGTGAGATGCGAAGATGGCAGAAGCAGATAATTTGAGGTATCAGTCGTTCTAAAATGTATCAGTTGTAAATGCTTGATTGACTGATTTTCCGCTAATTTATCGTCGCCACCGGTTGTCCATATGTGCGACACTCAAGGCTGTTAGTTATGTTAAGGGGGGTAGTTCAAGATATAGGACAAAATCCTTTCTATGTTACGCCCGGTTTTTTAACGTGCTCGGTGCATAGCACCATCACACGGGACCTCGATTAAAAGTCTCAACCAATAATTTTAGATGACCAGCCGCTGGGCTCGAACCCACGTGCTCAAGTGGCCCAAGACTTAACGTTTACAACTCTTACTCTCAACCACTTGAGCTATTCGGACTGGCCTAATGTGTGAATGCTTCCTGAGTAGCCGAAGACTCCGTAGACGTGTCAGTCAGGAGTGTTAATCAGCCGAATGTGAGATTGAATACAGGCTCGGCGAAAAATTCTTCGCTAGCATTACTAACAGTCAACGCAACATACTGTATCATAGTTTCAACTTTTGTGGAAAACCAGCCCGTGGCTTGATCAGCGTGAAGCATAGATTGGTGTATTAACCGCCGTGATATACTTGGAATATTGTTTGAAATTGAAAATTGAAAAGTCAAACTAATGTTTCTTGTGTAAAATATTAGTGTTATCGAACATCTATTTAAGACTCGATATCTGTCCATTATCTTTCGTAGAAATCTAAATGCTTAGATAGAAGTTGACGTTCTTCTTAGAATCAGAATCAGTGTCTACTTTAACTCTTTACCAGACGATAAAATTTTAGACTGTTCCAAATTGAAAACATTAGCAGACGACAAAATCAAAGTGACTCAAAAATTGAAATTTGTTTTAGGAAGTGTAGAAAACATTGTGGGAAAAGGAGAAAATGCTGGTTACCAGCATTTTCTCCTTTTCCCACAATGTTTTCAAAAGGCTTCTTTCACAGAGTCGTGAAAACCAGGGATTGTTTGGTAAAGGGTTAACCGCCGTGATATACTTGGAATATTGTTTGAAATAGCATTAAAGAAAGTCAAACTAATGTTTCTTGTGTAAAATATTAGTTTCATCGAACAACATCTATTTAAGACTCGATATCTGTCCATTATCTTTCGTAGAAATCTAAATGCTTAGATAGAAGTTGACGTTCTTCTTAGAATCAGATTGTAGTGTCTACTTTAACTCTTTACCAGACGATAAAATTTTAGACTGTTCCAAATTGAAAGCATTAGCCGACGACAAAATCAAAGTGACTCAAAAATTGAAATTTGTTTTGGGAAGTGTAGAAAACATTGTGGGAAAAGGAGAAAATGCTGGTTACCAGCATTTTCTCCTTTTCCCACAATGTTTTCAAAAGGCTTCTTTCACAGAGTCGTGAAAACCAGGGATTGTTTGGTAAAGAGTTAAGGCATCTGTTTAACTCTTTAGCATAAGAAAAAATGTTAGACTCGCCCAAATTGAAAGCATTTGGAGACAACAAAATGGACAATGTACTATGATGGAGTTTATCGTTGAAAGGGTAGAAAACATTGGTTATCAGCAGTTTCTGTTTTTCCCACAATGTTTTCAAAACCTTTCTCCCTCAGGGTCATTGAATAGGATGTTTGGTAAATGGATCAGCTTGGAATTGTGCAGTCGGTATCTGAAAAAGTTAAATACATGTACTTGTATACTTTAAAATTGACTAGGTATTGCTAAAAAAAATCCAGAGTCCCCATCTATATCAGCTTTCTGAAAAAGAAACTGCCATGTTATTTTTGCATATGGTGAGCGTTTCAATGACCTGGTATCAGCGAAAAATATTCATACAACCTCCATGTTTTACAGAAAACATAGAAACATACAAAATAAGAAAAAAGACTGTTATTGCTGCGAATATCATACTGACACGAAATAGCGCAATTTATTCCTAAAAATTATGGGACGCGTAAATCAAATTATTGGGTTACTATCTTTGTTGTTGATATCCATGATGGCTCCAGCAATCTTTATTTCAAAAGCTTCTGATATTTTTTTCGGTTTTAGCAAAACTAATATTTAGGCTGGCTTTGCCTGAAACTTGCTACTATCGGCCCTATAAAACATCTAATAACACGAAAAGAGAAAGAAACACTGCCGCAGATAATTGATGGTTTATATTCAAATTTCTCAATGTCAAGGTATTTTAAAATGCCCTCCATCCCTAAATCGGTCATCCATAAAACAAAAGATTTGTAGTAAACAACTCAAAAAACATTCTTTGAGTAAAGGTGACAAATCATGATAAATAGGTATAACCTTTTACCAAACAATCCTGTATTTGTCGCGATCCTGAGATATATGGAAACATTGTGGGAAAAAATAAATTGCTGGTAACCACAATGTTTTCTTTTCTTTCACAGAAAAATCTCACAATTTGAGCCTCTTTTATTTTGTTGTCTGCCAATGCTTTCAGTATGGGTGAGTCTTAATTTTACTGACTGATATAGAGTAAATACATACCGGTAAATACAAGGGAAAGCATTGTCGGAACTTTACATGGAAATATGTAGTGCATGTTTTTAATTTGAGTGTTATCAAAAAAAAAAAATCGTCGAGATATTGTCATAGGCCAGTCGTCGTCTGTGTCTGCGTCGTCATGCGAACATTTGTCATTTTCTCATATCTCTATCGTATGGTGGCATATTTCTGCCGCGAGATACGAGATAGCTATTGCGATAATTTAAGAGAACTGTCCTGATAAAACAAAGTTTTCTGGAAATATTATCTAGATAATAAAAATTTTCACGATAAAAATATCGCGATAATTCTAACTGTTATCATTTTTTTTCCTTTCGTGCCCATAACTGACATTCACTGTATCTATAATTAGATATGGTTTCGGAACATTTTCGTCTACAACCTTATGAATTCTCCTTTTTCCTGAATGGTTTTAAAGTTGTTCTGTTCATTTCGAGTCTTGTCAAAATTTACCAATTAAGCTACAATTGTTAATAATTCAAATTTTTACTTACTGCAATATTGTGAAGTAAAAAACTACCGAGTTTATCCAAATGATAAATTTTCTATTTACAGATATCGAGAAACAGAGAGAACTATCACGACAATTTTATCTTGAAAGTCAGCTTCGTGCACGATTGAGAAATTTTGCGTTAAAATACTAAGTTTATCGTGATAATTTTTTCAGGAAACTTTTCACTATCTCGATAAAATTTCCAGGAAACTTTAATTTATCGCGATAGTTTTCTAAAATTATCATGATAGCTATCTCGTATCTCGTGACAGAAATATACCACCATACTATCGTTACTGAAGATATTTACTTTAAGCGCTGACCATTTGTTTAACCTGCAAATTAAGTTAAATAAAACTTTCAAGCCGATAGTATAAACCCAATCGTTGTTTTTTCCCCCTTCTTTTCTTTTTTAGAAAAAATATTTCCTTATCGGACAGTACAGATTCAAGATCAGACTGCACGTTCTGCGCAGTCTGATCTTGATCTATACTGGCTGCAAAAGGTCACTGAAACGCGCTTAGCAGCCTTAGTGATAGTATCAAAAAGGAAACCGGTACCAGAAGAACAAGCTACCCCAAAGGTATTTTTGCGATACGCAGTTATGTTCCTTTTCTCGACTTTGAGTATGTTTACTAAAAACGCAACTCCAGCAGAATGTTCGCACCCGCATGCGGTTCTCTTATTTTAAAATTGTTGCTAATGACAAAAGGTCTCCGATAAGCCATGTTTAGGGTTTAAGCAAGGTAACCCCATAGGAATTAGATTAATTAGATACAATTTCACATTTCTATGTAAAATCGATTTTTTTTCTAGGGATCACTCACATGTCCTACACCGGTTTTTAGCATGGGTTTCTTGAGCGAACAATGAAAGTTCATAAAGATGATGGTTTTAGAGAGCAGCCACGCTCACGTAATGGTTGGTAATAGAAATAAAGTAGATTCCAGGAAAAGTATTAAACGCATTTAATTTAGGGTATATTTTCTTAAACAACAAGAAGTCAATTACGGAATTTATTAAGAGAACTCGGCCACCACTTTATGTATGGGATGATAGAGAGAGTAATTCACTAAGAATATCTTTTTTTTTTTCCAATTTGGTAATAGATTAGAACCACAACCATTTACCAAGTCATCCTCATCCTGAGGAAAAAGTTTTTGAAAACATTGTGGGAAAAGGAAAAAATACTGGTGACCAGTATTTTCTCCGCTTTCCTCCGTGTATTCTATCTTTCAAAAGACAAACATATCAATTAAAGCTACAAGTGACTTGTCGTCTGCCCTATGCTTTGAGAATGTACCATCCTAAAACTGTTTTTCGTCTAGTAAAAAGTTAAATCGTCGTATAAATTCGGGAATACTTATGTATCATTAGATTAATGTAAGTGATATTTTCTGCTCGTTGCCTCAACGCCTGTTATTTATATCCCAAGTAATAAGCTATTGTATTAGCATCAAATTTATGGAACAACTCTAAGCGAAAATTGACAAGATTCAATATTGAATTCTGACACTTTAATTACTACAGCTGTCAGCTTCTTATTTGGGTTTTTTTGGTAATACGACGTATCTCTAATGCAAAATCACTCTTCTGAATACGAGAGTTTTTTTTTTTTCGTCGTCCAAACGGCCACGGGTCGCTGTTGAAATCACCGTGGGAAAAAGTGCAATTTGCTTATTTCGCCACTATCTTATTCATACAATTAAAGATAGCCTTTCTTTCATTATGCTTCTTTTTTCCCGATTATACAAGTTTTAACCCTTAACTCTTTCCATACCATAGACGATACTAGAAGCAGTCTGATCTCTGATCTACACTGTCCACTGCTTTATTCTAAATTATGAACGAACCATCTCTTGATCTTGTAGCGGAACTGTATTTGTAGCCATTGAGAAAATGCAATTTATTCATTCAGTAGAGAATGAGTTAAACTGCTAAATAAATAGAATAAAGATTTTCAGCCATTAGTATATACCGAAATATGGCGACCACAAAGTTCTTATGGCTGGAAAACAAAATCACTATATCGGACAGTATGTCCATGACTGGTACGTGAAAAGAAGTGGAATTACCGGGACAAAGGGAAAAATTGCTCGTTTTTTTCTCTTGTCTCAAAGGTTGGAAAGTGGTCTTAATTGTACATGTCGTCATCTTGAGTTAATACTGAGTGTAATGTCATAGATGAACAATGGCTGTTCAGAAAATTTGTACGATATGTTCATTTTTTTTTAAATAAAAACTATACAAGCTGTAAAAAGTGAACGCTTTATCGTCCCATTGTATAAAAATAAGGTAAGTGTCTATTTCTGTCTTGAAATAAAAATCTAGGTATCGTAAGCCGAAGTGAGAACTACTTTTCAAATGGTCCAAAACTATAATAGGGCTTGTATTTGTGAAGTAACAGCATGAGATCGGTAGTAAGACAATTGGCTTGAAGATTAGCTGAGGTGGGAAAAATGGTATGGTAGTTAAGGACTTTTTTCCCTCTCGTGTACAAATGCATCCTCTTTGAAGGGAAGATTGATCATGCATTGAATCTTACAAAAATGATTACCCTAATTAACTGTGCCACTTTCTTCTCTCCTCTCGTGACTTGAATACTTTGTGGTGCATTGATTAACTGTTTCCGTTAGCAGTGTCATTCTCTCCGGTTTTTTTTTTTTTTGTTATTGTTTTGTTTTGTTTTTTATTGAATTCCACTGTCCACAAATCGCATTCATCATGATAATGGTTTACTTCAAAAATACATCTTTTCTAATTTTTATGCCATTTATATATAATAATAATGAGAAGATACATTATACTAAAAGTAACCATTCGTGCAGCCTACTGCATAAGCAAAGTATTGTCATGTATTGACTTCGGCTTTACAAATGTGAGCAGACCTGTGTCAATGAGATATCCATATTTAACATATTTATACAAGTCCATTATTCTGAAAACTTACGCGCCATTTGCAAAAGGTTGCGGTCTTCAAAATGGCTGCAAAAAATGGACCAAAAAGTCGTGTTAGGAGCAAAACAGCTTTCAATGTGGGACGAATACTTAACATCTTTGTATTTCTTTCTTCAAAATATAAAATGGCTTAAATTTGCAAGCGTAAATATATTTGAGCCATGATCTGGCAAAAGGGGTTTTAAAGCCTCTGCGTAATCCATTATACCAAGCAGCTCATCACTTTATTGTGGATCCATAAAATCTGTTTTGCCTCACAACCGGCTAAATCCTAAGGTACAGTGTCCTTGGAAATGCAGAAAATTTACCAAAAGCAAAAGGTTTCGGCAAATGTCAGCCTTGGCGGACTGGGCAGGCTAAACTGGGTCGATACTTTTTGCAGATGGATTAAAATCCCCTTTTCACAGAGTGTGGCTCATATTTGAATGTTCTTCTGGCATGTCAGAAAAAAGTATTTATAGTTTTACATACGGGTGTAAATTGTGCGCAAGTAGTAAGGGAAGGGAGAATAGGGTACTACCTAGGGCATGGGTAGTACCCTATTCTCCCTTCCCTGAGTGCCCTACATCACCGTCCCTGACAAAAATGTGTCCCTATTTGCTGTCCCCGAAAGATTTTGTCCCTAGGCTCCCGTCCCTGAGCGGGATTTAGCATTCAAAATGGCGGCCTTGGGGATGGCACTCTGGGGACAAAAATGCCCCAGGCTCCCGTCCCTGAGTGGAATTTTTTGCAAAAAAGGGAAAAGGGGGGGAGTTTTTCCCAGGCTCTCTACCCTGAGAGGGATTTAGCATTCAAAGTGCAGGCCTTATGACTGACAGACTGGGTAAAAAATGGTCAGATCACTGAGTTGGACTTAGTTTTTTCACCCTATGGATGATTTTTTTCTTTCTAATTGCCTGACCATTGAGTTGGACTTAGTCTTTTTTTTACATCTATGAATGATTTTTCTCTTTCTAAAAGCCTGATCATTGAGTTGAACTTAGTTTTTTTCGTCCCCTATGAATGATTTTCTCTCTTTCTAAAAGGTTGACCATTGAGTTGCACTTAGTCTTTTTACATCTCTATGAATGATTTTTTTCTTTTCTAAATGTCTGGACATTGAGTTGGACTTAGTCTTTTTCTGCATCTATGAATGATTCTTACTCTTTGCAGTATAACTCTCTGGAGTATAACTCTTTTGGAATGCGTCTCTTCTAAAAGAAAGATAGAACTTTCGTGGTAGATGGTTAGTCCTGAAAAGGACTGTTGGGTTAGCTCTGAAAAGAGCTGTGACAATTTGAAGAAATGACAACTTGAAGATAGAACTTTCGTCTGACAGCTTGAAGATAGAACTTTCGTCTGACATCTTGAAGATAGAACTTTCGTGGTAGATGGTTAGTCCTGAAAAGGACTGTTGGGTTAGCTCTGAAAAGAGCTGCGACAATTTGAAGAAATGACAACTTGAAGATAGAACTTTCGTCTAACAGCTTGAAGATAGAACTTTCGTCTGACATCTTGAAGATAGAACTTTCGTGGTAGATGGTTAGTCCTGAAAAGGACTGTTGGGTTAGCTCTGAAAAGAGCTGCGACAATTTGAAGAAATGACAACTTGAAGATAGAACTTTCGTCTAACAGCTTAAAGGTAGAACTTTCGTCTGACAATTTGAAGAAATGACAATTTGAAGAAAAGATAGAACTTACATCTGACAATTTGAAGAAAGGTAGATCTTCCGTGGTAGATGGTTAGCCCTGAAAAGGGCTGTTGGGGTGTCCCTAAAAGGGATCTGGTTTTGGAGGTTGTGTTTTTAAGCACAACCTCCAACCTTCCTGCAGGTTGCGCAGCTACTCGCTGTCCGCCTCTTTAACCTTTTCACCTCCTGAGCGTCTAGGTTGAAGTTTAGCGAGAACGCTGGCTTGTTGTCATCATCCCAGCACTCGGTCTGGGGTACGACGAACTCCTTCTTCTTCTTCTTGTCGTCCATCTTTTTTCTGGATGATAGCTGGGCAAGGTCCCAGAAATCCATATCTCTTAAAGAACACTCCATATTGTCCTACAAGTCGAAGAGAATGAACGATGTGCGGGAAATGACACTGGGTTTTATAGGTTTTCAGACGGATTGAACTAGTTGACCCATGACGTCATTTTCTCCTATGTTTTTCCCGCGTCGGCGTTTCATGCTGTTTTGGCTCCAAATTAATGTTATCCAATCAGATTCACCGTTGTTTTTCTATTACTAAATGTTTTATTGTTGGCCAACCCGTGGCTTTGTTACATTTTCTTGTTCGTGGATTTTATTGTTGACCAATCCATGAATTTGTTACATTTTCTTGTTCGGGGATTTTATTGTTGACCAATCCGTGGGTTTGTTACATTTTCTTGTTCGGGTTAGAAAAAACTAGAGTTTAACTAACCTATGACTTTTTGATTGTAAATCTTTGCAGTGTAACTCTTCTAAAAGAAAGAAGTTTGACAATTTGAAGAAATGACAATTTGAAGAAAGATAGAACTTTCGTGGTAGATGGGTAGCCCTGAAAAGGGCTGTTTTTTGGAGGCTGTGTTTTTTCCAGTTCTAATGGCAACACCCGAAATTCGCTTGGCAAATGGGGCATGCTTCAACTCTTTTTCTGATCACCATTGCTCCATTATCGAAAGTAATCTTTCTCCCAAATTCGATATCAACCAAGATGATATCCGGTGTTGTCTTTAATAATAGCTGAACTAATCTTTCGCCGAGATCTTTGTATGGTTGTGTTATACGTCGCAGTTGGTTTTGTTCCTCCTCTCCTACGAGACCAGTGGTTAGTTGCAATAACTGCTGGTCGGCATTTAGATACTCTTGGAGAGCCTCACGTAGTTGATGATTTACCTCTTCCATATTGATATTGCTTCCGAATATTGACACTGCTTTCGAAGTGATCGTTAACTGAGATTCAAAGAAATGGTGAATGTGTGAAAAATAACGCAGGCTTTATACGTTTACAGAGGATTGAAATTTTTTAAAGAGCTCGGACCTGGCTGAAAGCACATACATTTTTTCCATGCTACGTTTCATGCTAATATAGCAAAAAAGTTATGAGACGTTGTATGGGAAAAATGTAACCAGAACAAGTCTTTTGGGGAAAAACAGAATGAAGAACTCTATTGTTTTTGAACTTTTATTTATTGAACTTTTATTTACTGAACAGAACTAAACATTGAAACATTTTTTTGCAATGCATCATAAAAAAATTTCTTGACAATGAAAAAAATTTCTTGACAATGAAAAAAAATCACAATGAAACATTTTTTTTTGCAATGCATCATAAAAAATTTCTTGACAATGAAAAAACATTTTCTTAACAATGAAAAAAATCACAAGCAAACATTTTTTTGCAATGCATCATAAAAAATTTCTTGACAATGAAAAAACATTTTCTTAACAATGAAAAAATATCGCACTGAAATATTTTTTCACAATGAATTATTCACAACGATTTAATCACAATGAAAAAAAATCGCACTGAAATATTTTTTCACAATGAATTATTCACAACGAATTAATCGCAATGAATTAATCACAATGAATTATTTTTTCGCAACAAATTATTTTACAATGAATTAATCGCAAAAACAGTATATAACAAATTTTATGCAATGTAAATTCGCAAACACCACGAGTTTCATATTTGTTTTCATATTCCTACCGTTTTGTTGTTTTTTCTTGGTTGTTTTCGTTCTGTCTTTGGTTTTTTCGGGATCTTGAAATCAACGTGATTGTCAATGTTTTTCCCGTATTTGCCCTGCCCTGTCAATATTGGTATAGTTGGTTTTTGATCAACTCGCTGCTTCTTGTGGAGATGGTTACCATCTTCCTCAGATTTCCGTTTTGTTGTTTTTCTTGGTTGTTTTTCCTTTGGTTGATTTTTCTTTGGTTGATTTTTCTTTACAACACTTACGATAGAGTCCACTAAGTTGTGAAGATTGGATTTATCAAACTCGAACTCCACAGGAATCTTCACAGGAGGTGTTGAAATGAGCTGATCCTGTTGACGTAGAACCTCGATATTTCTACTGAGCTGATCAGTACTTGCGGTTAAAGTTTTAATTTCCTCCAAATGTCTGTTTAAAGTCTCCAACTGATCTATGATTCGGATCATCATGCTATCTTGTTTCAAATTTAGCTGCTTTACCTCTTCATAAATGTTGTCAAACACTATCGCTGGAATGATGGTTGTCGAATTTAACTCCGGTGGTGGATTGATAATTGTCGAATTCATAACTGATGAAAGAACGTCTCCATTGTTTTCCACTGATGGAAAATCGCTCAAGTTGATTTCATCTAAGTTGTGCTTCATATTGTAACTGCCTCTGAATATTGATACTGCTTCCAAAGTGATCGTTAGCTGAGAATCAAAGAAATGGTGAATGTATGAAAATAACACCGAGCTTTATACGTTTACAGAGGATTGAAATTTTTAAAGAGGGCGGACCTGGCGGAAAGCACCGGTATTGTACTGTGTGACACCGAATTAGGAGTGGTAAAAAACACCAATATAACCGTCGATTTGATTGCACAATGTTAATGAAACGCCGACGCGGGAAAAAACATAGGAGAAAATGACGTCATAGGTCAGTTAGTTCAATCCTCCTGTAAAGCTATAAAGCCCAGTGATATTTTACATAAAATCATATTTGTTCCAGAATGGTTCGAATTCTTGTATGTCCTCACTGTGCAAACAGATGTCTGATAGAGTGTGGGAAATGTTTTTCCATACTCGAGTATCTTGGGCAGAAGCATAACTGTCCAGATACAGATGAAGGATTTTATGATGATGATGAAGGTTCGATGATTTGCTGCGAACACTGTGGATGTGAAATCATCCCAGTGGATCGGGCGGAAGAATCGTAGAGCTGGATATCAATGTGAGATCCTTCAAAAAAGCCCTTTTCAGGGCTAACCATTTAGCACGAAAGATCTTTCTTCTCAAATTGTCAAAAGTAAAAAAAGACTTACAGTCATAACTAGAAAAAAGTCAAAAGTAAGAAGTAATTATTTTTATATTTTTTATTTCAAAAAGAACTTATGTACAATGAAAAAAATCAAATCATGAACTGTAAAGACAAAAAATGAATGAACTGTAAAAGACAAAAATGAATGAAAAAAATCAAGTCAGTCTTTTTTTGTTTATAATCAATATTTTATTGAAATCTTTTTTTCACTCAGTATGTTTTTTCTTTTTCTTTGAGATGTCAGATTCACATTTGTTTTTACGTTTTCTTTTCCTATCGTTGGTTTTTAATTCCACATCTGGACAGATTTTGTCCTCATGTTTTGTTGATTTGTAAAAGAAATAGTTCTTTGTTACTCGTTTTTTCTTCTTTTCGATGTTTTGCTGTTTTTTCTTTCCGTACGAACAACCTGCAGAAAATTCGTTTTTTAGATCCAAAGTTTGTTGTTTTCTTAGATTATCGTTTGTAGATATTTTTTTCTCTGTCTGTTCTGTTATTTTGCAGATTTCTGAATCACTGTTAGCCGCTGTATCGCTCTGCATGTCTACGATCTGAGTTTCATCCGATGAGGATGTAGCTTGTGGTGAACTTTTTTTCCATGTATTTTCACTACAGAATGAATTTAGTGTCCCGACGAATTTTATATCTTTGAGACCATCAACGTTGTAAAACGATGGTAAAATCTCAATGTCGTAACTGTGTGGATTCACGTAGACAAAAACAATTGTTCCTAGCTGATTTTCTTTTTCTGCACATTCTTTGGCCCAATGTCCTGCTTCGTTGCACGTAAAACAAATATTTGTTCTCACGCCATTCGCACCATATCGTTTGTCAATCGTCGCTTGATCCAAAACTCTGTAGCTGGTAGTACGGTAAACATCTTTTTCTTCTAAATGTTGCTGGGATAAAAATGATCCCACATAGTTTCCGATATGTTTAACATTATACTTTGATGGTATATTGCTGATCTCATAATCGTGGGTGTATGGATTAACATACAGATACACCCTCTTACTAAGTGGTGATGTATTTTGCAGCTTTAACTCACTCATATTTTTATCAGCTGTACTGACTGAGATCGAGTAGGAGAATGAATAGATTTTCACAACTAACGGCTTATTTATACACTGTTACAACGGAGAGGGTATATAAATTGCTAGTTTTTTCTCACTTCTGCATTATTGTCTTTTCACTCAGAGCTAAAACGATGGGTAAAAGAAAAAGAATAATAACCTATTCAGACAGCGAAAGTGACGATGAGGTGTTTCCACCAATAAAAAAGAAAAAAACTAGACCTTTGAAAGAAGAAAGTGACGATGAGGTGTTTCCATCAATAAAAAAGAAAAAAACTAAACCGTTGAAAGAAGAAAGTGACGATGAGGTGTTTCCACCAACAAAAAAGAAAAAAACTAAACCGTTGAAAGAAGAAAGTGACGATGAGGTGTTTCCACCAACAAAAAAGAAAAAAACTAAACCGTTGAAAGAAGAAAATGATAGCGACGATGAAAGTACCAACTCTAACTTAGACATGAAAAGTCTATATGATTTAACAGAAAAGGGTAATAAGAAGTCAAGAAAATTTAAAACAGAATCACATGTGCTGATGCTGAGTTTTAAGAAATTTGAAGAATTAACACCTCAGAGACTCCTTGGATTATTTGACGATGTTACCCGTGAAATCATTCGAAAGTTAAATGCCAACCCGACGGACATGATTAGAATTACCATCAATCATCCTTCGTTGGAAATAGGAATCCATATTCCTTTTTTGGCTGCAGACCAGTTACAAGGTGAAACTATGCTGAATGAAATTGAACGAGTTTTACAATCGAATACAGATTTCGTCTTGAACGATGGATTCATGACATTTGACATCACACATACAATACCACCAAGTGGTAGCGGAAAACCAAAATATAGATCGTCAGAATTAGATTCAAAGTTTTTTGCCCAGAAGAAGAAATCTATTATTCAAATTGACAATCATGACCAACTATGTTTTGCAAGAGCTGTTGTTGTGGGAATTTGCTACAGTGAACGTGAAAACACCGAAGTATGGAATAGAAAATGGGATCGTATTCGTCGTTCAAATTACCTCCTTCAAAAGACTGAAGCTGAGAAATTGTTACATGAAGCTGGAGTTTCATCAACACAGTCTGTAGGAATTGATGAATACAAAAAAATTCAAACAATCTTGTATGAAAAAGGCTATGTCATTAAAGTTCACCAACAGCATTCAAAAGTGGAAAAAATATTTAAACATCCAAAAGTGAAAACCAATAGTAAGATCATACATTTGTACTTTCATCAAAACCATTATGACTACATTAAATCTATCAAAGGTTTTCTTAGTTGTGCATATTATTGTGAGTTCTGTGATGTGGGTTACCCTCAACGGGAAAGTCATGCTTGTTCAAATATCTGTAAAGGTTGTTATCGCAAAGGAAAATGTCCATCAGAATCAAAAGAATATGTTTGCAGTGATTGCAGTAGACGTTTTTTTAGTGCTGAATGCTTTGAAAATCACAGAAATGTTCAAGGTAAAGAAAAGAAATCCATTTGTGAATTAGTGAAACTCTGTTCGAAATGCGGTGCACAATATCATGTCAGAAAGAAAAATCATGTTTGCAATGGAAAGAAAAGATGTCATATCTGTAAGAGAATTGTTAACTTTTCTCATCAATGCTATATTCAGCCTTACCGAAGTAAGTTGAACCATGACAGCGATGACGAGACGAGTTCTTCTGTAGTCAAAAAACCACAGTTTATTTTCTTTGATTTTGAATGCAAACAAGACACAGGTGTACACATCCCAAATTATTGTATCGCACACAGAGCGTGTGATGAATGTATCGATAAATCACTTGATTTTCATTGTTCTACATGCAGTGAATTTGAAGAGGGTAGGGAAGTTATTTTTCAAGGTGAAAAAACTTTGAGTCAATTTTGCAACTGGCTCTTTTCAAAACATCATAAAGGGGTTACGGCTATTGCCCATAATTTCAAAGGCTATGACGGGCAGTTCATTCTTGACTATATTGTCAAAGTTGGGTTAAAACTTCCAAAATTGATCATGAATGGAAACAATATTATGAAGTTAGAACTGAACGGTGTACGTCTGATCGATTCTTTCAATTTCATGAGTTTTGGTTTGGCAAAATTTCCATCCACCTTTGGCCTTCAAGAAATGAAAAAAGGTTACTTTCCTCACTGGGCGAATACAGATGAATTTTGGAGTTACATCGGACCCTACTTGGATATGTCTTATTACAAGCCCGACTCAATGTCTGAAGAGGCTAGGTCGAAATTTATAGTTTGGTATAATGACAAAGTTCGAAATGGTGAGGAATTCAATTTTCAGAAGGAGATGGAAATGTACTGTAGGTCAGACGTTGATATCCTCAGACGAGGATGTGCTGAATTCAGAAAGCTGTTTATCGAACAGGGTGGTATTTGTCCATTTTTAGAGGCGATTACCATCGCAGATGCCTGTAACAAGGTGTGGCGAAGCAAATATTTACCAGAAAATCAAATAGCTATCATTTCAAGTAAAGACTCATCCAGACGTCGCTTTTCTATGAAAGCGATACGATGGGTTCAAAGCGTTGCTCAGGAAAAAGGTATTAATATTCAGCATGCAAAAAATGGTGGTGAAGTTCAAATCGGGAAATATAGTGTAGATGGTTTTCACCATCAATCAAACACTGTTTATGAATTTCTTGGGGATTTGTATCATGGTTGTCCTGTATGCTATACAGATCGAAAACAGATCAATCCTATTAATGGAAAACCCATGTCTGAATTGTACAAACGTACTTTTGAACGTATAGTAGATATCGAAGACATGGGATATAATGTAGTGTACATTTGGGAACACGAATTTGATGCTAAGATGAAGGATAAAGAGTACAAAAAACTCATTGAAAAGTTATATCCACATTGGGACCCTATCGATCCG
The DNA here is from genome assembly GCA_946811185.2 of Hippopus hippopus. Lineage (NCBI taxonomy): Eukaryota > Metazoa > Mollusca > Bivalvia > Cardiida > Cardiidae > Hippopus > Hippopus hippopus. The sequence goes on from OX328096.1 coordinate 37,686,821, forward strand.
AGGGATGGTTTGTCCGGGGGAAGATGTAATGCAATAAAAATTGGATATGATGTTGATGAAAAAACCAAAAAGGAAATCAAGTACATCGATATCTGTTCTCTATACCCTTACGTTTGTAAACACAAATCCTATCCTGTAGGTCAGCCAAAAATTTTGTCTGCTGAGAATATTGATATGAACAATATTCGCCAATATGAGGGATTAATCAAATGCAAAGTTTTGCCTCCAACTGATTTGTTTCACCCCGTTCTCCCAGTTCACTGTAACAACAAAATGATGTTTCCCCTCTGTATGAAATGTGCAGAAGAAAGCTCAAACATTTGTAGACATGGTAAAGAAGAGAGGGCTTTGGTCGGAACTTGGGTTACTTTTGAATTATTCAAGGCTCTTGACTGTGGTTATCGATTATTGCAAGTGTATGAAATTTGGCATTTCAATTCTGTGTCAGATCAGTTCTTTAAACATTATGTGGACAATTTCTTGAAAATTAAGCAAGAAGCCAGTGGTTATCCAGATTGCTGTCAATCAGACTCAGAAAAAGATCAGTTCGTTTGTGAATATGAGAAAGCAGAAGGTGTTCGTCTTGATCCAAGTTGTATTCAAAGAAATCCTGGGAGAAGATCATTTGCTAAGATTATGTTGAACTGTCTTTGGGGAAAATTAGCTCAGCGTGAAAAAATGACCCAGACGGAATACATCAGTGATCCGTCTAAATATTTTGAATTAGTCACCAATCCCAATTTCATTGTAAAGCATGTAGAAATCTTTGATGAGAACTGTTCATTCATCTTGGTTAACTATGAATCAAAGTTGGAACATATTGACACCCATGCTACAGCCAATGTGATAGTAGGTTCTTACGTAACAGCTTATGCAAGGTTGGAATTGTACAGTGTTCTTGAAAAGTTAAAAGATAGAGTTCTGTATTTCGATACAGATAGTTGTATGTACATTCACGACCCCGAATTATGGAATCCCCCTATTATTAACAGTCGGTTAGGAAAATGGACTGATGAAGAGCCTACTTGTAAAATTACTCAATTCAGAGGACTTGGCCCTAAGAATTATGCTTACAAAATGAAAACAAAAGATGGAAAAGAGATAAGCAAATGTAAAGTAAAGGGGATTACTCTGGATTACAATACAAAACAGGTGGTAAATTTCGATACATATTCGAAATGTGCTTTGGATCGTACAGTAGAAATCAAAATTCAGTATGATTGTAAAATTAAAAGACACAGAGATAGAACGGTTACCAGTGAACCACAAACAAAAACGTTTCGTTCTGTATACACCAAGAGAGTCATTGTAAATGGTACTGATACTGTACCCTATGGTTATAAAAGCTTGAGAAAATAATTTCATATCACATTGTTGTGTACCAATCACTCAAAGTAAGTCGGGGAAAAAATATTAGCAACTGTTCAAAAAATAACAATCATGTTGCCGCTACCAATAGAACTACGTGAAAAAATTTATGGAGAATTTGTTCGACAGCATACGCTTGATGAACAAACACAGCTTAACATTAAATTTTTCTGTGTGAAAATTTGGATCAAAAAAATGTTTAAATGGGTTGCAAAAGGAGAAAAGTCCTACAAAGTGTATGCCATATTCAACTTTATTGCGATGATGGTGGACGATTCGGGGCTGGATCTCGTTCTCAAGACTTATTTAGCAGATAGCTGTATGAAAGACAATGTTATTAGTAAACTGTTTCGATCCACAAGTCGATGGACATTTTTTATCATAGGACCAACAGAAGAAAGTTTTCTTAACGTTGTGAAAATGAAATCAGTTCTATTTGACTTTTACTTACGCTACAAAAAAGGATCTGTTCATGATTCCTACGGAGAAACAATTGAAACCATGTCAGGGTATATTCTATTTGATAGAGATGTTACAGAAGAAGTAGTGAATTCAGCTCTTTCAACAAAAGACGCTTATAGACATGTTGCTCCATTCATAGGACTACGAGATTTCGACGATATGGACAGTGAGTATACAATGTTTTTTGGGTATGACCAATTGCATAAAGACATTACGGAATATGAAAACAAACGTGAAACTCGTGGTGTTTGCGAATTTGCATTGTAAAAAATTTGTTATATACTGTTTTTGCGATTAATTCATTGTAAAATAATTCATTGCGAAAAAATAATTCAGTGTGATTAATTCATTGCGATTAATTCGTTGTGAATAATTCATTGTGAAAAAAATATTTCAGTGCGATTTTTTCATTGTTAAGAAAATGTTTTTTCATTGTCAAGAAATTTTTTATGATGCATTGCAAAAAAATGTTTGCTTGTGATTTTTTTCATTGTTAAGAAAATGTTTTTTCATTGTCAAGAAATTTTTTATGATGTATTGCAAAAAAAAATGTTTCATTGTGATTTTTTTTCATTGTCAAGAAATTTTTTTCATTGTCAAGAAATTTTTTTATGATGCATTGCAAAAAAATGTTTCAATGTTTAGTTCTGTTCAGTAAATAAAAGTTCAATAAATAAAAGTTCAAAAACAATAGAGTTCTTCATTCTGTTTTTCCCCAAAAGACTTGTTCTGGTTACATTTTTCCCATACAACGTCTCATAACTGTTAGTTAAACTCTAGTTTTTTCTTACCCGAAAAAGAAAATGTAACAAACCTATGGATTGGGTAACAATAAAATCCCCCGAACAAGAAAATGTAACAAACCCACGGGTTGGTCAACAATAAAACAATTAGTATTAGAAAAACAACGGTGAATCTGATTGGATAACATTAATTTGGAGCCAAAACAGCATGAAACGTAGCATGGAAAAATGTATGTGCTTTCTGCCAGGTCCGAGCTCTTTAAAAAATTTCAATCCTCTGTAAACGTATAAAGCCTGCGTTATTTTTCATACATTCACCATTTCTTTGACTCTCAGCTAACGATCACTTCGAAAGCAGTGTCAATATTCGGAAGCAATATCAATATGGAAGAGGTAAATCATCAACTACGTGAGGCTCTCCAAGAGTATCTAAATGCCAGTCAGCAGTTATTGCAACTAACCACTCGTCTCGTAGGAGAGGAGGAACAAAACCAACTGCGACGTATAACACAGCCATACAAAGATCTCGGCGAAAGATTAGTTCAGCTATTATTAAAGACAACACCGGATATCATTTTGGTTGATATCGAGTTCGGGAGGAAGATTACAGCATGCCCCATTTGCCAAGCGAATTTCGGGTGCTGCCATTAAAAGTGGAAAAAAACACAGCCTCCAAAAAACAGCCCTTTTCAGGGCTACCCATCTACCACGAAAGTTCTATCTTTCTTCAAATTGTCATTTCTTCAAATTGTCAAACTTCTTTCTTTTAGAAGAGTTACACTGCAAAGATTTACAATCAAAAAGTCATAGGTTAGTTAAACTCTAGTTTTTTCTAACCCGAACAAGAAAATGTAACAAACCCACGGATTGGTCAACAATAAAATCCCCGAACAAGAAAATGTAACAAACCCACGGCTTGGTCAACAATAAAACATTTAGTATTAGAAATAAAACGCTGAATCTGATTGGATAACATTAATTTGGAGGCAAAACAGCATGAAACGCCGACGCGGGAAAAACATAGGAGAAAATGACGTCATGGGTCAACTAGTTCAATCCGTCTGAAAAGCTATAAATCTCGGCGATTTATTTTCCATGCATTTCATTTTTTCACAATGGCTTCAAGACAATCACCAGTCGTCACTTGGATGGATACTGAACGAAAGTTAATAAGAGCAAGGAGACAAATCGTCTTACTTAAACAACGCCTAGCTGCAGTGAGAAGACGATACGAGAGGGCTGAGCTTGCTAATAACAGGCTGTTCTGTTATAACCTTCGGATGAAGGAACTCATTATTGAGGGCATGCTTGAGATGTATTTTCAGTATGTTATTTTAAAAACTGAGCAGGTGACCCGTCTTTTCCGTGCGCAAATCGCCACTGAAAGGAGTGAGTCAGACAGTGAATCGACTGATGCTGATACTGAATAAACATTTTCATAAAATCAGCTCTTCTCAAAACAGCCCTTTTCAGGGCTAACCATCTACCACGAAAGTTCTATCTTTCTTCAAATTGTCATTTCTTCAAATTGTCAAACTTCTTTCTTTTAGAAGAGTTACACTCCAAAGACTCACACTCCAGAGAGTTACACTCCAAAGAGTAAAAAAATCATTCATAGATGCAGAAAAAAGACTAAGTCCAACTCAATGTTCAGACATTTAGAAAAAAATCATTCATAGAATAAAAAAAAGCTAAGTCCAACCCAGTGCTCAGTCTTTTAGAGAGAAAAAATCATACATAGGTGAAGAAAAAACTAAGTCCAACTCAATGATCAGGCTTTTAGAAAAGAGAAAAAATCATTCATAGGGTAAAAAAAGTCTAAGTCCAACTCAATGCTCAGACATTTAGAAAGAGAAAAAATCATACATAGGTTTAAAAAGTCTAAGTTCAACTCAGTGCTCTGACATATAGAAATCATTTAAAGTGTAAAAAAATCTAAGTTCAACTCAGTGATATAGGGACAAATTCCATTTAGAGTGAAAAAATCATTCATAGGATGAAAAAACTAAAAAAAGTGATCCATCACACGTATAAAACATCAAGCTCTTGATTATTTTTCATACATTCACCATTAACTTTCGTAAAACCTGACCCAGTATCGCACAATGTTTGGATTAACATTTTTCTCTTATTGCTCTTCTGGTTAGAAGAAAGAGAACGTTTCAGATATATCAGACATGAAATTGAACATCCGATGCAAATGCTAAATAAAATGGAATCAATCAAAAGAAAGAGAGGGGGATAAAAAAAAGTGCATTCTGTACAAAAAAAGCAACTCTTTTCAGGACTAGCTATCTTAAATAAACATCTTTCTTTTCATTTTGTCAGAAGCCTCATAATCAAAAAAGTCATAGCTTAGTTAAACTCTAGTTTTTTCTAACCCGAACAAGAAAATGTAACAAATCCACGGATTGGTCAACAATAAAACATTTAGTATTAGAAATAAAACGCTGGTTCTGATTGGATAACATTAATTTGGAGCCAAAACAGCATGAAACGCCGACGCGGGAAAAACATAGGAGAAAATGACGTCATGGGTCAATTAGTTCAATCCGTCTGAAAAGCTATAAAACCCAGCGACATTTCCCGCACATTGTTCATTTTCATTTTCACGATGGAAGAGCTAAGAAAGACGGTGGAAGAGCTAAGAAAGACGGTGGAAGAGCTAAGAAAGACGGTGGGAGAGGCAGATCGTCAGCTAGAAAAGTTTGAAGCTGAGGCAGCGAGGAGGCAGAGATATGGCTTCGAAGAGAAACTGCTATTTACCGGGTGGGACTTTTGGGACTTTGCCCAATTACCACAAAGCAAGAAGGAGAAAAAGGAGTTCGTAGTGCCTTCTACCGAAGATTGGAACAGCGATAACGAACCACCATTTTCGCTGAAGTACAATCTGAGTGCACAGCAGTTAAAAAGGCTAAGGAAGCGGGCTGCGAGTAGCTGTCCGGCGTGCAGGAAGGTTGGAGGTTGTGCTTAAAAACACAACCTCCAAAACCAGGTCCCTTTTAGGGACACCCCAACAGCCCTTTTCAGGGCTAACCATCTACCACGGAAGATCTACCTTTCTTCAAATTGTCAGACGTAAGTTCTATCTTTTCTTCAAATTGTCATTTCTTCAAATTGTCAGACGAAAGTTCTACCTTTAAGCTGTTAGACGAAAGTTCTATCTTCAAGTTGTCATTTCTTCAAATTGTCGCAGCTCTTTTCAGAGCTAACCCAACAGTCCTTTTCAGGACTAACCATCTACCACGAAAGTTCTATCTTCAAGATGTCAGACGAAAGTTCTATCTTCAAGCTGTTAGACGAAAGTTCTATCTTCAAGTTGTCATTTCTTCAAATTGTCGCAGCTCTTTTCAGAGCTAACCCAACAGTCCTTTTCAGGACTAACCATCTACCACGAAAGTTCTATCTTCAAGATGTCAGACGAAAGTTCTATCTTCAAGCTGTCAGACGAAAGTTCTATCTTCAAGTTGTCATTTCTTAAAATTGTCACAGCTCTTTTCAGAGCTAACCCAACAGTCCTTTTCAGGACTAACCATCTACCACGAAAGTTCTATCTTTCTTTTAGAAGAGACGCATTCCAAAAGAGTTATACTCCAGAGAGTTATACTGCAAAGAGTAAGAATCATTCATAGATGCAGAAAAAGACTAAGTCCAACTCAATGTCCAGACATTTAGAAAAGAAAAAAATCATTCATAGAGATGTAAAAAGACTAAGTGCAACTCAATGGTCAACCTTTTAGAAAGAGAGAAAATCATTCATAGGGGACGAAAAAAACTAAGTTCAACTCAGTGATCAGGCTTTTAGAAAGAGAAAAATCATTCATAGATGTAAAAAAAAGACTAAGTCCAACTCAATGGTCAGGCAATTAGAAAGAAAAAAACCATCCATAGGGTGAAAAAACTAAGTCCAACTCAGTGATCTGACCATTTTTTACCCAGTCTGTCAGTCATAAGGTCTGCACTTTGAATGCTAAATCCCTCTCAGGGTAGAGAGCCTGGGAAAAACTCCCCCCCTTTTCCCTTTTTTGCAAAAAATTCCGCTCAGGGACGGGAGCCTGGGGCATTTTTGTCCCCAGAGTGCCATCCCCAAGGCCGCCATTTTGAATGCTAAATCCCGCTCAGGGACGGGAGCCTAGGGACAAAATCTTTCGGGGACAGCAAATAGGGACACATTTTTGTCAGGGACGGTGATGTAGGGCACTCAGGGAAGGGAGAATAGGGTACTACCCATGCCCTAGGTAGTACCCTATTCTCCCTTCCCTTACTACTTGCGCATGCGACAGGGAACTAAGATATTTTGTGGTCCGCATAACAAGATCGTCCTGCATAAACGTACATTTGCTCCTGTTCAGGACACTCCGCACCCTATCGATGGCTTCAGTCATGCTTAACTCTAAGGCTGCTAGGCGCTACTCACTGATCTTTTGCGGACAGTGTAGATCAAGATCAGACTGCACAGAACGTGCAGTCTGATCTTCGATCTACACTGTCCGATAAGGATATATTTTCCTTCAAAAAGTAAGCTTGAAATAACATTATTCGGGTTTTAACTATCGACTTGAGAGTTTCATCTAACTTATTTAGCAGTATGGGGATTAATCTATATTTGGAATGGTCAATAGAATGAAATCAACAGCCTGTGGACTCATAATCGCATGATGGCACGTAATATGGCCATTTATCCCTTTACTACACAGTCCCGTGTTTTAACGACCCTCAGGGAAAACTTGTTTTAAAAATATTGTGGAAATAGGAGAAAATGCTGGTAACCAGCATTTTCTCTTTTTACCACAAAGTTTTCTCCCTTTTCCAAAACAAATCTTATGAATTGAGGCACATTTAATTTGTTGTCTGTCAATGCTTTCAATTTGGACCAGTCTAAAATATTATCGCCTGGTAAAAAGTTAAATCCCAGAAATATACGAGAAACATAATACACATCTAATTGAGCCTCGATCTGTTATTGTGGATGATAAAAGATGGGTCCATTTATTCTTCTTTATGATAGCCAAATATTGATCCCATATTCGCTAGTAAAAAGAAAAATTACCTTGACTCTTTGCCAAACGACAAAATTTTGGACTTGTTTAAATCGAAAGCATTTGCAGACGACAATATAAATGTGATTTCAAAATTGAAATTTATTTCTTGAAGGGCGAAAAACAAGATTGTGAGAAAAGGAGAAAATGCTTGTTACCTCAAGGTTGTTAAACTTGGGATTGTGTGGTAAAGGGTTAAAAAAAAGTCCATATCCATTATCTACATTCTCTGAATAGGACGCTGGAGTGATATTTCAACGTCTGAAAAATATTTTACTCTTAACTCCTCAAAACAATTCTGGGATTATACGACATTGAGAAGGAAGTTTTGAAAACAATTGGAAAAGGAGGAAATACATGTAGCGGTAACCAGCATTTTCTCTTTTTCCCACGATGCTTAGAACAATTCCTGACACATCCCATCATTTGAGCAAAATTTAATTTGTCGTCTGCAAACGCTTTCAATTTGGATAAGTTTGAAATAGTGTCCTATGGTAAAGAATGAGATAGATGAAATAGTTTGGTTCAATCTGCAGAGAACAATAGCTCAATGTTATTGATTTTAAGGCTGTTTTTCAAGAGATATCTCGCGCAAAATAGCGAGAAGGGCAGACCAAAGACAAGATGTAACATTTTAAAATCAGTCTGTAAGCTACAACCAAATGTTGTATTTTGGACCGGAGGCCTTTATTCACTGGAAATAAAATTTGTTTTTGTTATTACTGATTAGTTTTAACATGATTTATTTCACATCGAATGAGAAGCGAGATTTTACAATTTATACCATTATCTTAATTCTGCTTCCTGGAAACCACATCAGTACTCGCGGCGATTGTGTGGGCCAATAAACAGTCCCAAAGTTGACGCCCACTTCGAATCGAACCGTCGGGACCTTACAGTCGCTGCTGAGGAGATAAACCGTCACTATATTTAATGACTAGAACTTAAGAAGCATAAATACATAAATTATTAAACGGTTTTCATAACTTGGTTCGAAAAGCCGAATTTTTGCATTATACGAGTATATGGTTTTCTGTACATTATATACCTAGAAATATTTCAATGATTTTTGCCATCATACAACGGTTTTCATAACTTGGTTCGAAAAGCCGAATTTTTGCATTATACGAGTATATGGTTTTCTGTACATTATATACCTAGAAATATTTCAATGATTTTTGCCATCATACATTTACTCATCATGCAGTTTTGCAATCTTTTATAACGCAATAGATTATTTTAACAATTTTGGCGCCATACTTAAAATACCGATGATGTCTCCGCCATATGTCAATGCTTGAACCTCCCACCACAGGCTACCATTTATGAAGCCGTTGACCGTTGACTTTTCAAGCGCTTATACAAGTCTTGCTCTAGAACTTGTGAATCGATTTGCAAAAGATCGAAAGAAAACAATAACTTGTCAACAATCTAAACATGAGCGCAAAATATGACAAAGAAACATACAGAAAATTGACCAATAGCGGAAAGTTTTGAGACAGGTCAGCCTGCGCGGAATGCGCAGGCTGACCTGAGTCAATACTTTTTGCAGATGCTTTAAGCCCCCTTTTCATAGAGCATGGCTCATCATTGTGATCTCGACCTCTTCGACGGCTGATGATACAATGTGCTGAAACAAAGTGAGATTTTTATTTCATATAAAAACGGCTAGGCTAACCCAAACGGACAGTTAAAATCCAAGATCAGACTGCACGTTCTCTGCAGTCTGATCTTGATCTAAGCCGTCCACGTAAACCCATGTTTCTGCTTATGGCGCTAAAAGGGCAAAATTAGAAAGTGATCCATCCTAGACCCAGAGTGACGCTCTTGGAAAAGAGGGATGATGCTCTTTCGTAATCGCGGCATTATACCTAGCAAGTAGTATCATTAGATGGATCCTTTTTGTCCTAAACCGGCTTAATCATTGTTCTTCCATATGCTGAAAATTTACAAAAGTCCAAAGGTTTCGACCCAGATCAGTATGTTCAATCTGCGCAGGCTGACATGGATTGATACATTTTGCAGATGCACCGAACTTTTTTTTCATAGAGCATTGCTCACATATCGTCGGTTTACTTCCAAAACCTCGTAACTACAGCTTGTAACAAGCTGTAGTTACGAGGTTTTGGAAGTAAACCGACGATATATTTATCGAAATAAAGAAATATGGCATCACATTTAGAGTAATCAAGCGTAAAATATCCTCGCTCGCATTATGTGCTTCAACAACCACACGAAAAAGAATATTCTGTATTAACGTAGGATGTGCCCAAGGGACTGCCAGGGGTCATAAACATCAGTCAGTTTAATTGAATCTGCTCTTTAATAGCGTTCCCAGATTCTGACATTGCATCCCTATTAAACTATTTTACTGCCAATCTCATCTTCAATAGCCTGTGCGGATGGCGTAGATCAAGATCAGACTGCACAGAATGTGCTGTCTGATCTTAGATCTACACCATCCGCTACCTTATGTAAAAGTATGACTAAATCGTCTTCCATATGTAATGGTAATCTTCTTTTAAGATCTCGAAAAAAAGTTGGTTTTATTAAGTTTGTAGCGAAAAAGAATTAACTCGTTATGTCCTTAAACTAATTTGCAGCAGCCGACTGTAAAACTATGCTTTTAGAGCCAGCTTTTCAGATTTCAAAGTCTAACCAAACTTAAAAACTAATTGATAACTCAAATTAAATGACCCAAAATCTGGCGAATCTTCTGTAAAGAAGACGGACAATGGTAGGATTTTTTTTTTTATGTTATTTCCTTAATGGACTACGCAGCCTTTTAAGCCGCAGTTACATTTCGCCCCAGAGTTTCGCAAAGACTTTTGGAATGTCAAGTGATGAAAAATATGCGTCTATATACGAGGATTTGTTGTTAAATCAGTATGGTGACATCATATCATAAAACTGCTCGTTACCAAGAATTATTATTTCTCCGTTTTTTACAATGTTTTCAATAACGTCTGAAACACGGAAATAATCATCTAGAGGAGGTACAGGAATATTTTGCAATTCCATCAATGTAGATACAATGGCCTTTTTACTCCTTTTCAAATTTTACGTAATTCTAGCTACATGTATCTATTATATATATAGGTATGCTCCTTTTTACTCCTATTTCATTATTTCAAATATATAGAACATTAGTTGCATACTTTTTATTTCTCCATTAGATATTTAAAGAGTCTAGATCTTAAAGCTTTTAATTTGAAAGATATGATATTTAAATGTGTGCATGATAGAGTGAAAGGGAATTTCTTTTCGGTTTTCGACATATTCCGCTGCAGAACGTTGTCGAAATAAACACCGTGGACGTATTATTTGATTACAACGAAAATTCATGTAAGGCCTATGATCTTTATACGGTGGCACAAAAGTGACATGGAAGATATATTTTATACTACGTGCGCACGTATTAGCTACTGCGTGCGCACGTAGTATAAAATATATCTTCCATGTCACTTTTGTGCCACCGTATCTTTACGAACACTGATAAAAAAAAAATATGCCGCAATGATTAAAGATTCCATCAAAATCATAGAAAGATATTAAATTTTACATTAAGATTTATAAACATATGTACGACGTCTCGGGGTAAAATGAGTGACGCCATGGGCGTCAACGTGCATCTGTCTATGACTGTGTGCTGACCTGTTGCCGAAATATGACCATTTCTTCTCAAACTATTTACCGGAAAGGTCAATACATTTTTGCATACGCGCACACCACTGTCTAGTGAAAATATCTCTGAAGTCTGATGCTGGAATGTTTGCGATTACCTTTTACAGTGCCAGGCCAACTCTTTAAGTTGATCAAAGTGTCTTTGAAGTTCGACCCTCTTAAAATCTCTTGTGCCACCTAAATATAAACAATCTTGACATTTTTGTTTTCTACATATGTTGCGGATACATAATGCTTCTTTGTCCGAGATATTGTAAAACCCAATAGTCCACAAGACTTAATGAAACTGCGTATCTCCGCCTGAGTCAACATTTTGAAGTGCTCCAACGTAACGTTGTCTTCAAAAACCCAGCAACGCGACTTTTTGCTTAAAACATAGGCCACTGAAATACCATACGGGATGAAGAAATTTTTATTATCAGACACCGTTACTATAAATAGCACGTGAGCAACTGCCTCTTTATCCATGGTATATAGTAAGACAAGGTGTGCAACGAAATAAAAAAAAAAAATAACCACCATCCCCTTTCAGAGATAATATCTATCCGAAAATGGAAAAATGAACCTAGTTAACGGTGCAGATGGGTTCACAAATGATTTTTCTTGTGTACCCTGACCTTCGAAAGTTCTAACCGGCTCTTACGATCAAGCATTAGCGCTGATCTCAAAACTTTTAAAAGCTTCCACATTTTCCGGATCGCCATGCGCTCACGTCACACAATTTATAATCCCGCAGCCATTTATAATTAAAAAAAAAAATTTTTTTTTTCGAATAAAGATCTAAATAACTTTTATTGATAGATTCATGAAATTATTAAACTAATGTTTCGTCTGATAAAATTTATCTTTTAATCTAATCAAGTTTTATGATTCTTATATGCTGTTTCGCATATTTTCAAATGCGTTAATACCGTTTATTGATCAAAGCTTTAGCGCGTCTTTTGATAGTAAATTCACGTGAGTTATAATTCGCTGCGTCATTATGAATTGTGTGACGTCATCGCATGGTGATCTGGAAAATTTGGAAGCTTTTTAGCATGTTTGGGATCAGCGCTAATGCTTGATCGCAAGAGCCGTTTGGAACTTTCGAAGGTCAGGGTACACAAGAAAAATCATTTGTGAACCCATCTGCAAGAGTAACTAGGTTTATTTTTCAGTTTTAGGTTAAATAGTATGTATAAAAGGGGACGGGTTAAGATTTTCTTCGATTTCGTTGCACACCTTGTCTTATATGCAATACACATAGAGGCAGACACTGGTGTGCTATTTACGGTAACGGTGTTATTGAAAATTTGAGTATTCCCAAGGAAAATTTTAGTGTTCCGCGATAGACCAATGGAGCTTCAAAGGCCTGTGCATCACCGTCTGATGTTTGCGATAAACGTCATTTTCACAAGACGTTGTGCAGTATATGTATTGCTGATTACTATGTGTACAGGCTTTCTAATGGGACAAATAATTAAAAAGTAATTGCATTTGTCTCAGAACATTTTTGTGTATGAGTCATGCCCTGTGAAAAGGAAGTTCAATGCATCTACAAGAAGTATCGACCCAAGTCAGCCTGCAGAGGCTGACTTGGGCTGAAAACGTTTGCTATTTGTCATTTTTCTGCATGTAAAAGGATCATTTTACTTCATGGTTCAGTCAGCTGTTGGACAAAATAGATTTTATTAATCCATAATCATATGTAGAAGACTTGCTTGATATAATGTATGACGGAGATGTATACCAGAGCGCCGCTCATATAGTGATTACCTATATAAACCGATTTACCATCCTGTCACATCAAAGATTCCGGGTTCGAATCCCGTGATGAGCAGGGTGAACCTTTGGACCTAAAATATAACGGCTCGAGTACTGCTAAAGGTTTACAGGAAGCATGCACCGAGAGTAATTGATATAAGTTTTAAGAATTTGTTTCACAATCGGTGTAAGAATAAACAAGCTTTAAATGAACTACCGAGTAATCTTTAGATCTAAACATAAATTTTAAGACTTGCCATCTAATTGGCTGAGACAGAAAGTTTCAGCCAATGAGATGACTAGTCCTGTAATTGACAGAACACATAATTGAGAGATGCTGATAAATATTGCCTAGGACGATCTTGTTTAATACAATAAATTTCTGTAGTGTAAAGTGTCATCATTATGGAAGTTTGAAGCTCTCACGTCTCCATTTGATTACGTTTTGACACATTTGATGCTTACCAGCAATGACGAACTTTTATATAACATTAACGTAATATCTAGCTACGAATGTTTGGGTTGTTCTGCAAACAGTGTAGACAAAGATCAGACTGCACATACGTGTATTATGATCTTGATCTACACTATTTTATTCTCCATTGATTAAGCTAGAATAAAATGAATCAAGAAAGACCTCCATACGGGTTGACTGATTTTTAGACTAACGCTCATAACATCACCAATTTGTTGCCATGGATAGTGACCCAGAACCAATGGAAAAAAAATAAAAAACTCAGTCGCTAAATACTGCTAAACAGAAAATAATTCTTTTAGTTAGAATTCGTAATTCTGCACAATATGACAATGTTTACATAAACTACAATATCTTTACAACTCCAATTTGAACGATATCAACTTACAAAGTCATAGACTGAACCAGATGTCATCGATAAGGTACAGCATGTTTGCTCATATGTAAATTAGCCAATTTCTATGCAAACCAGGCTCATCTGTACTTATCCCAATGCAACCTCTTTCGTCCTTGTGTTTTCCCGGGTGTTGTAGGTATCGTCTAAAAATGAGCTTGTCCAACGGATAAGAGCACGAAAAGTTCATCTAGAAGTTAACTATAGAAGGTATCTAAATGCCAAATCATTAAAATGGTTTGCTTTCAATTAAAGATCAACAAAAAGAATTGTATGGTGTATCGCTGTTATGATATGAAAATGGCTGTGAACGATGGATAAAGTCACCGGATAGAACCAGATCGGACTTGATTACCAAATCGAACCATTTTTCTTCAATCTTGTATGAACTAAACAAGTTTAATCCTTACCAAGGTCGCTTATTCCACATTCGCTAGTCTGTCAGTACTCTCTGTACTTTGATTCGTTTATCTATTGTCGCCAAAGGTTGCCCATATTGGCGACGCCCAAGACGACTGTAAGTTGTGTAACGTTGGATAGTGCAAGATACAGGACAAAACCCATTCTACATATTACGCCATGGTCAAAATTTCAGTCACTGGTAGAACAATAAATACATGTACTCGTATAAAACCAGAACTAATGTTGCTAATTTGTCACTGTACTAAACAGATGGTCAGAATTACATCGTTTAATTAACGCCACTCTCGTAAATGGTATGGATGAAAATTATTTGTAATTTTATACACAGAACTGTTTATATTTGGCCGCTATTAGGTTTTGAATAAATTAACAATGGCTTACAACAGATCAGAGGTTTTCTAAAAAAAACTTCGAAAAATAGGAAATATCTATTTTGGCACTACTAACCATAATCTCCCTTTTAAACCGTGTTTTAACGGGGCTCTTTTAAAGGGACTGTGGAAAACATTTCGGGACAAGGAGAAAATGGAGGTAGTCAGCATATTCTTTTAATCCTAAAATATTTTGATCTTTTTCAAAGACCACATGTAATTCAACATTTGTAATGATGTAAATTTGGACAAGTCTAACATTTTGTCGTTTGGTAGAAAAATTAAAGGTACATATATATAAAACGGTAGTGTTTCAAGAACTATTGGATGGATTATTTTCTTTAACTCTTTACAACATGACAAAAAAGTAGTCTAGTTCAAACTGAAAGCATTTGCAGACGACAATTCAATTGTGGCTCAAATGATGGAATTTCTCTTTGATAGGGTATAAACATTGTTGGAAAAGGAGAAAACGCTGGTCACTAGCATTTCCTCTATTATACACAATATTTTCCAATGGCTCCTTTCTCAGGGTCGCTAAAACTCGGGATTGTTGGGGAAAAGGTAAAGGCATCCCGCTTGGAGACAATCCTAAAGCTCAATCGTTTGCGTCAACATCAGTATTTAATCACTCCCTATATTCCAAGATTATTCAGGGGCCGAGGACAAAAGAGTTGCGATTAAAAATTAATGACTGAGGCTTCAAAGAATATTGATAGCTTCATTTACATCCTTAACCCTTTAACGAACGATAAATTTGTGGACTCAGCCAGATCCAAGGCATTTGCAGACGACAAATCAACTGTGGCTTAAACTGTGGACCTTATCATCGAAAGTGTAGAAAACGTTGTGGGAAAAGGAGGAAATAATTGTTGTCAGCATTTATTTCCTTTTCCCACTTTGTTTTCATATACCTTTTTCCATCAATGTCGTTAAACCATATCGTTGAATGATAAAGGGTTGTGCTCAAATACTTCACACATCATCGTAACATAACTTCGGTTAGCCCCTTTTAGCCCAATGGCGACATGATAACCCGTTTTGGACAACATAAATTAAGAAAAGATAGCGGCTGCAATTTGATTCTAAACTGTGAATAGGAGGAGTTTTCCAGTAATATGTTTTTAGCGGCATTCATGTTAGAATCAAAACTTGGGAAAAACGACAAATCTATTTATTTTCTGTTAAACAGTTACATTAATATATAGATATGTATCAGAATAATAGAAAGGTGTTCTAGACTGAAAGAGAGTGAGAGAAAATTGTGAAATTTGAAATATTAGCAAAGTGCCTAAATAACTGCAGCCTGATGCAGACCGGAAATAGAATTTATAGTGGATTTTAACCACGTAATCTTTGCAGTCAGATGCGTCAAAACAGATCTGCAAGGTTTACTAATTATTAATACTGTTTTGCAATATCTACTGTAGATAAATACTAGAACGATAAAAAATACCCCTGACCGAATATGCAGACGGTCGAAGCCTCTTGTAAACGTTTTAACTGTCACCATCCGGCAGAAAGAACCAGGTGTTTTTTTAGTGTTCTTTCGGAAAAGGTAAGGCCGAGATCAAATATATCACCTTATGAGTCAAATAACAAATGCCATTATAATAACTATTTGCATCATCAGTGGCATCGGTGCAACACAATAAATATCATTTATTTTTAAGATTGTAGAGATGTTACATTTTTTCAATCATATATAGAAATGGCTCTTTACAAGAAAACAAACTTTTTGCCATGTCAATATGGCAAGCATTTACAGATAATAAATGAAATGTGGTTCACGTGATACTTGTCTTTGACAAGCTGTTAACCAGCATTTTCTCCTTGTCTTACAATGTTTTCAAACAGGATGCTTCCTCTCGTTTCGTTTAAGCATATTTATTGCCAAGTAGGTTTATAACAAAATTTTCAACACTGTACAATATACATAATAACCGAATAACTAGGCAGAAGGGTCTGACCACAAGTTCCAAACTTAGATTCGATCATCTCCTTTTCGAAATTACAAGTTTTAGAGTCGCCCATTTTTACTTTTGCCAAAACCGCACTTTTTTTTTTTATTATTATCATCTTTGGAGGACAATTTTGTTCCAGTTACTCATGACATGGTAATGGTAATTAACTGGTCAAGTTTTACTAGTGAAAAAAGAATGATTACGTTTCTTGAAATGACGGGGGAAAAAAACTCAGATGCTTCCTCTGCAAACTCGTTAAAGGTAGCTATTCAGATTTTTATAAACTCACCAAACTGATGGCTGGCAAATCATCAGTAAAGAAGAAAAACAAATGTAAGAAAAGAGTATTTTCGGTTGGTATTTCCTTAACGGTCTATGTAGCCCCTTAATGTATTTTTAGATTTCGCTCCGGAGTTTCGCAAAGACTTGTTGAAATTTCACATGATCAATAACATTGTCTATTACGAGAATTCGTATTCAAATCAGTGTGATGACGTCATATCCGATGTAATGAAAATAGACGGAGTTACCGATTGCAAAACGACAATCCCTTTTTTTCAAACGCACAAAATTTAACCTTCTTTACTGAATGTAATCTCACAGTTTTTACAATGGCAAAGACATATACATCTACATTAGTTGTATATATCTGTTTTACAAGAAATTTTGATTTACGGCGTAAAAACTAAATAGGCCCCCTTTAAAACATGGAATAGATTCGTAACCGCATAAATCTTTCATAGTTAAGAATTTGAGGCTGTTCCTAATCTCTGACAAAATATGAGACAAAATATTGTCAATCACAGATGCAGAAGGACGGGAAGATCAATCGGGTTTATTTTTGGAACCCAATCGAAGGATGCAGTGCTATTCTCGTATGCGATTAATTCTTGTCTTAAAAGGAAACTTTAATTGACTAAGTCTCTATAAAATGCAATTTCTGGGGTAATTACTGTAGCATCTGAATTAAACTGATAAAGCGATTAAAAGATTTTTTTTAATCAAATAAATGATCGTTTATCCACAATGTTTCCCTCAAACAACCAGATTTGCTTCTTTTTCGGATTAATCATACTATTTATTCATTAGAAATATTATTTAAGCACGAAACAAATACAAAATGATGTAGATTTTCTCTAAAGAAATGGAAAGGGAAAGGGCTTTTTAAAACATTTTTATAAAGAGGTGAAAATGCTGATCACCAGCAATGTTTTGTACCTTTTAAATAATGAATTCCTCAATTTAAAAAAAAAAAAACTAATTTAATTTGTCGTTTGTAAATGGTACCAGTTTGGGCTATTCTAATATTTTGAAGTGTGATACAGACTTAGTCCACGACGAAAATTACTGAACAGAACTTATCATCAGTGTGTGGATTACCCTCGGTAACCCAGGAGTGAAACGTTACCCTAAACTTCAATTTTTCGCGATGCTTCTAGTTAACGTAATGAAGTGCTCCTAGCTTAACGTGGTTGAGTGTAGTTATGTTTTAACCCAAAGGCTGCAAAACGTGACTCAAAGACCTTTAGCGGACAGTCTAGATAAAGATCAGACTGCACAGAATGTGCAATCTGATCTTGGATCGACAATGTCCGGTAAGGAGATATTTTTCCCCTCAAAATAACTTTGAAATAGCAATAGTCGGGTGTAACTATCGACTTGAAAGCTTCATTTCATTAAATAGCAGGTTATATTTCAAATTTTATGGGAAACTATTTCATGGTTGCGTATCGTCTTTCATGATTTTTCTTTTCTGTCTACTCTAGTTTCAAATTTTATGGGAAACTATTTCATGGTTGCGTATCATCTTTCATGATTTTTCTACTCTATCTACTCTATTTTTAGCCCTGGAAACATGAAGATCTACTGCAAGAAGAGTTGGAATATGATAATATGTATCATGTGGACTAAATACGTACATAAAAAGAAATAAAAAAGGACAAACCAGAATGTTGAAATGTAAAGATCTGATCAGATTCTCTTTTTGTAAAATGTTGTTTAAATGATGTTAAACTCCCCTTTCAACATTATTTCAGATATACAGGACAAAAGTTCAAGTGAATTCAGTTTCCGGTTTTGAAATGGAAACGACGATGAATTGACCTTTCTGCCGATTTTGATTGACAGATCATATCAGGCAATCAAAACGCATTATAGAGCGTCATGTAAACAAAAGGGTTGGACAAAGTGAAAGTGTAATTTATGTAATATAGTTTTTTCGTTTATACCAAAGAAGATTGGAATATAAAATAACTATTTCAAAATGGGTTTAAGTTGCAGAAAAGAATCATGAGGTAAGGTAAATGTTACATTACATACTCTGAAAGGAAAGAAAGGAAAACTAAATTTATCCATTCCAAAACCTAATTCCACGAAAATGTCGCCGGTAGATTTAACAAGGATTCTGAATAACCAGCCACTCTACCAAACAACAGAAAAGCATGTTTTTTTTTAATCTTTCGCGAAAGAAAGAACGAGTACGCCAAAGTGTATTGTTAAACTACCTTTATTAAAATCTAATTGAACAGACAGACAGACAGACAAATATTTTTATGCTCAAATCTATAATTTAGATATAAGAGAAAAAATAATTTAAAAAAATTAATAACTGTGTCACGAGATAATGGATATTTTCAGACAGACAGACAGACAAATAGGGTACTGGGGAAGGCGCGTTGTTATGAACACGAATGATTACGATGAGTGTCACACCAGTCCCGAGTAAATATGTCAGGTGGTGTTGACCCTCATCCAAACCATTCATGAATACCATTCCCCTGAAGAACAGGACTGAGAAAGCAAAATGTTTATATACATGTAGTGTGGGTATGCGCTATATACATATAGATCTACACAGTAATCAGGTAATTTCTTAATGCTAGAGTCTTTGAAAATAAAAGAAAATTGTTTTATTTTCACCGACAAATATGTTTGAAGTGCCATAAGTGTACTCTTGATTCTATGCCTTATTCTAAAAATAGCAACAGTCGTATGTATATCACTTTTACTATATTGTCTAACCATGAGCAAGTAGTATATCTTCTATGAATAAAGTCGACCTTGGACAAATACCCTTCAAATTCAAATTAAACCATTAGTCGTAATCGTTGCACGAAACGAGCAACAGGAAGAAGTATATTTTATTGAGAGCCACTCGTCATCCTGTTACATACATGTAAATAAGTTGACAATACGAACGTCATTCTATGGTTCTTGTTGTAATACTTTAGAAAGCATTTATATTTTAAGTTTTATTTCTGTTTCATTAGTACGATTAAAAGTGACTGTTAATGGCACTTTCGTCTGGTTTGAACGATTGTTTGTTTTCCCCACGAATGTCGCATGATTGATAAATGCATGTCCATTCTAAATCGATATTACCTTTAAAATCACCTCAAGTGACCAAACATACCCCCAAGTTAAAATTTCTACAACATACATCTGTTAAAAATACAACAAACCACTTAATTGATCATTTACAATAAAACTGATTGATTTCTTTTCAAACAGGTATTAGAGGTGTTTCACAACTGAAAATTAGATTCGTCTATTTTGGAACCTTTTGTTGTGGACAAATTGACGGTGCTCCAGTGATGAGACTTATCTTTGAAAGGGTAGAAAATACCCAAAGAAAAAGAGAAAAGTTTTCTTCTTCAAGGTCTTTAAAGAACGGGATTATGTAGCCTACTAAAGGGTTAAATTGTAAATCCCTTTCCTATATTGTGTACAGTCGAATTGACATGTTATATACCTGTAGTTGACGAATTGTCTTAAAAAATTATCCCCCCCTATGAGTAATTATAGATAGTGTCGACAGTAAGCTACTTACAATGTATTTTTATTTGAAATGCTGTGACCGAACATGGAATTACGATCGTATTTGAGCTATTTTTACTTCTCGACTTCTCATAATTATGACATTATTTTGAATTATTATTTCTTGTTACGTTGCCGATTTAGTTCGAATTGATAAGAAATTTGGGGAAAAAATTTAGGTGATTAACCTAGAGCGAAATATCAGCTAGAATCAAACTGAAATAAACGCTCTTTCTCTATGTATTTGACGCCATTTTCTGATTTGTTTGTCGGGCGAAGCAACCAAAATATCGCGTTACTAGAGTGGGCGTGCCAAAGTCGCATTTACAGAAAGGTCAATTGAGCGTGCCAAGAATATTGGAAAAAATTATCATTATTAGATCTTTTATTGACACGATTTCCTGTCAAGTCCTGTCATTTTATGGTACAAGAAGCTCCAGGAAACATGGACAGATGGATTGATCGGCGCGATGTAACTGAGATAATAAAAATGGTGTTAAATACTATACAAGCAAACAAAGAAACAACACAAACATTAGTAATCAGTAAGTTACAGGGATTGAGACCCAGGGTGGCTGGATCGATTCCCAGCTAGATCAAACTCTTACAGATCAGATGAATCAGTTAAGTTTTTACCGTATGCAAAGAATACTTTCTGAAGTTAAGTTTTTACCGTATGCAAAGAATACTTTCTGAAGGATGCATACTGTGTTACATATACATTGCTGTCAACTTGGACAAGTCTAAAACTTTGTCGTTTGGTAAAGAGTTAATGATCGAACTAATATCTCAGTCTTGTTTCAAAAATGGTAACGAAAGCTGTTCAAGGCCTTCAATAATGTTGATTCTGTTGTTCATCTAGTTAAGTGCAAAGAGCGTCTCAAGCTGCACAAACATTCTTTTAGAATGGCTGATAGTTTCTACATGACCTAGCAATCAATATAAGAAAGGAGGCGATAACAGACAGGAAATTAGCAAGTGGGTTCCTATATAATAAATATGAATGATGTGTCTGGCCCGATCACGCCATAACATTATTCGCCATTTGTAACAGTTTTTCTGTCAGACTCAAGAAATACCCAGACGATGAGAATTCCACTAAAGCAGAAACCCCCTGTAGAATATTGCTAAACTATTGCAGTTAAATCTGGCTGAGAACGAAGTTGTAACAATGTTTTTCTATGATCAAAGTCAAGAAATGTGCAAAGATAGACATACAAGTGTATCACTTTATACAGCCCATAAAAATGTCAACTCTATTTAAGATACCACCTTTCTTAAGCAGTTCACTTCTTCAAGAAACCACTCGTTTGCTCCAGCACCTTTCTTTAATCATTTTGATTAAACATGTGCAAGGGAACACTTCAAATCTCGCTTCACTTGAATGGTCTCTCTGTCTCTGAATACTAGTTTGGTACACTGCATACAAGTAACTGCTTAGTTCAGGGTATTCAATCTTGTAGGGTATTCAATCTTCTCTTCAACTCTAAAGGCTGGAGTTTTGTGAAAGAATTATGGCCAATCCGAAAGTAAGAAAAAAAGTTATCGAAGGAGATGTATGATGGAAAGTTTGGGTGTTGGAGCAAAGAGCTACCCTCGTAATGTTTGTGATGCGCGTGGCGTGCATCATACTGGTAGATCAACAAAGTATGGGCGACACTTCATCAGTTGGGCACGTCTGTCAGGTGGCACCGTAGTGGCACAGACATCTGAACACCTTTTTGCGTCTGAAGTACTTTTTCGTACGAGCTGGCAGAGAGAGGTTTGCACCAGAAATCCAGCTTTGCACTGGCATAAAGAATGCATCTAGGTTCAATTTTCGATCAAGAAGACCATGTACGAGTATATTCCGCTTTCTCAGAAAAACTGTCGATCCATACGGTAGAGTGGGTCACGGACCAAGACGGCTGAGCCAGAACGAGCTGGCGACCTGATATCTAAGATGGTACCAAGATAACATTGACCGGCGTTTTAGGGTCTTCTGAAGGCCAGGCACGAGATTCCATGCCGCCAACATTGCTGAATATGACCGTCATGGCTCATGGTCTAGTTTAAGCATATTTATTTTACAACGATTGAGAAACAAGTTCTTACAACTTATGCTAACCTCTCTCGATTCTGCTTCATGGGAACTATACCAGTACTCGCACCGACATTGTGGGCCAGTGAACAATCCCAAAGTTGACACCCGCTCCCGGGTATCGAACTCAGGACATTATGCTTACGAGGCCGACGCTCTACTTCACACCCACGGACACCATGTGGTGTGGCTGATGGTCTGAGGCGGAATGACTTTGGATGGATGTAGATACGTCGTTGCCCTTCACCTGCGCTTTTTTTTTTACTTCCGATGTACAGTATTTGTTGATCGTTCTGGCTAAGAAAAGTCATGAAATAGCAGTATCCTTTGGCATTTTTTTTCTACTAGATGAAATTTATTTTGATATTATTATTCAAGCGCTGAAAGGTTTAACTATTTACCAAACGACACAATTCTAGACTTGTCCAAACTGAATTGTATTTGCAGCCGACAAAAAAACTGACATTTGATTTGGGATAAAGGTAGAAAATGCTGATTACTAGCAATTTCTCCTTTTTCCTACAATGTTTTCAAAAAGCTTTCATTCTCGGGGTCGTTAAAAGTCTGTATTGTGTGGTAAAGGTTTAAACCTATTCTTGCCATTCCTAAGTGCACTTCGCCCAGTAGTGGATTAGTCTCCCACGGGAATAGAATACAATCCTTCAATTAGGAGAATTTCGAAGAGGTGATAAATGCATTAAACTTTACTCTAGTTACTGTAAGGCACACTGGCGACCAAAAAAAGTAGGCCAAAACAATTCGAGAGTCAAATTACAGACAAAATGAATTAATACCATTTAAAAGTAATGATGCTATTATGAGTTTGATAATGTATAAGTTTCAGTCGCTGGCAGATAAATGTATGTAACTAGAGCAAAAGTTGCTTTCAGTCCGACAAAGTCAAAAAAATATTTCACTCAACAAAGATTTCAACCAATACTCTTACTTTACATTCATAGTATAACTAAGGTTACAACACTCTGTATTAAGAGACCACTGTTTCGACTCTACATGCCTTCATGTACTGGGGTCTTAAGGACCATATGAGCCATGCAAAAGGGGGTTTGATATATCTCCGTGATGTGTTACTAGTATTTTGTGCAGTCTGAGCTTTGATCTCCGCTTTGCTTAGACCATCTGGACACTGGGTCTTATTTCTAAAACGAAATTGTCTGTTGCGTTTATTAGGCGCTCCAGGGGTAACGATAACTATGGTTAGCCAGGAACCCGCTGATTTCCCTCGGTACAACAAATAAACAACAAATAAACAACTTTAGCGACTGCCTGGTTCTCGGCTTTCCCGCATATCGGTACACCAATTTGTTTATGAATATTGTCTTAGGATATATTCGATTTGTCCAAATTGAGTGGATTCGTAGACAAAAGGTTAAATATGGCTCAAGTAGAAAAGTTCGTCTTTCAAAAGATAGAAAAATTTGTCTGAAAATGAGAAAATACTGGTTACCAGCAGTAACCTTGTGCCATGATGTTTTAGAAAGCCTTCTCCCTCAAGGTCGTCTCATAACCTCGTGAAATCATTTGAAACAGGCTACTTTAAAAATGATATCTATAAATATGGAAAATTACCATGGAAACAAGCTTTTTGATACACGAATATACTATATATAAATGAACAATGCTCTGTGAAGAGCGGACCTGATGCATCTGCATTAAGTTTCGACTCAGGTCAGACTGTGCAATCCGCACAGTCTGACCTAGGTCGAAACTTTTTGCTACAAGTAAATGTTTTGCGTGTCAAAGGACGAATCTACCTCGTTCTCCCAAGTAATTTCGCCTGGGTAAAATGGATCTGTCTTATGCGACATCTAGCTTGGAATAAATGCTTTACAAAGATGCATTGAACCCGTTTATACAGAGCATAACTCAAATTACAAAAAAGAAAAAAAGTGAAAATGAGATGGTACTTAATACGAACAATTTCTTGTTTTGTCAAATTTGTTTTTAAACGTGGTCTTTTTGAAGTCGAAAATTGTTGTCTGCAAGAGATATTTAATTGGAAGGAGAGGAATCGTTTTAACTCTTTATCAAATGACATAGTTTTACTCTTTTTAAAGCATTTGTGGCTAACAAATAAGATGTGGCTAAAATGATTGAAGTTTTCTTTGAAAGGGTAGAAATCATAGTGAGATAAGGAGAAAATGCTGAACAGCAGCATATTCTTCTATTCCTACGGTATTTTCAAAAGATCTCTTTCCTCATTAAACACGTGTCGCTTGGTAAAGAGTTAATCAACGCCCGAAATCGTTGGTTACCATTTGATACGCTAGGAAATTAATTTGAAGTAGACGATAAATGTCACAAAATTCGGAATACTGCAGCCAGAAATAGTTACCAAGTACAAGGCAACCTGGCACACATTTATGTTTCAATGAAGTCAGTTATGAGGCACATAATTGGCCTACACTTGCTTTTGATCGTGTTTTATCGTTGATCATGTTTTATCACATAACCTCCCTTGTTTTCAGTGTAATATACCCATTACGAATTTTCTTATCTCATACACGTTTAATATCACTATTGTGTGACGTCATTTTTGACGTCATTTTGTACGTACTGCATAGAAGTGAATGGGTCTTATGGATATTACCGCGGGTGCATTTATGAATGTTTTTTTTTTACATCATTTAATCTATATTTTGTGAAATGTCGTTATGTGATAAAAAGAATCTGACATTCGTGGACATTTGAGATAAAATTTTATTAAACTCGTCAAGGAAAAATGTTATTAAGCTCGCCAAAGGCTCGCTTAATAACATTTCCCTTGACTCCTTTAATAAAATCTTATCTCAAAAGCCCACTCATGTCAGATCCTATACTTATCATTATTCATATTTTATCAATGATCATCATTTTATCATTATAACGATTGATCTGCAGGTCAATTCTACCTTCAAATACTTTTATTGTCTCAGGGACAGCTTCATAATATCTATCCTTGTAACTCTTAAACTGGTAAATACCTTTAAAAAAATTCCCGTAAGAAGTAAAAGCCAAAAATATTTCAAAGTTCATTTCACGAGAAACTGTATGGCCATATCGGACAGTGTATATCGAGACCAGGGTCTGCATGTTCTGTACAATTTGGTCTTGATATACACTGTCCGATATGGCAATATTGAGTCGCATTTGAAAGCCTATGGTTTAAAATGATAAGCAGATCCCGAACCATGTTTGTTCGGTTGAGTCTATGTCAATATGGCAGGATAAATGAAAAGATAAAATGACACACAATTTAAGGCTGAAGCTTTTGCGCGCGCGCGCGCAAGTGGGGGGGGGGGGCTTTAAAGATAGTACCAAGCAGTAGGTCCTCATTCTTCCATTCCAAAAGAAGAATCATTTTATTTGTACATTTTGGCTGCAATTTGTTACAGCCTTCAGACCCAAACCCCTTTTGCAAAGCCTTTGAAAGCAACAGGCTTCATTTCTGGTGTGAGCTTCATTTGTAGGACCTTCTTCAGTCGCGCGATTGACCGCCGCTTGTTCAGCACGGTGGCGAAATGAAGAAGTTGTTCGCCGTGAGCAGTTTCTCCATTTGTGACAAGTTTGTCTCATTTACGTGGCCTGTACTATTTACGGATAGCTTCAAAGCCGTCTGCTGCAAGTTTGTTTCAGCTTCACCATTTTGTGACAATGTTATCTCATCCACGTTGACTGTGTTATACTCTTAGATGGATAGCTTCAAGGTCGTGTGCTGCAGTTTTATTTCATAATGCATCACTTATGTATTGTACACCTATTCAGGTTTACTTTATGATACTCTTTATGGATTGTTTCAAAGCCTATGCTGCAACTCTGTTTCATTACTTATGTGTTGTTCACCAATTCAGGTTTACTTTATGATATACGGATTGTTTCAAAGTGATCTGCTGCGTATTAATTATAGTATGTATTACACATGTATCAATCGCCACTTTATGTTGACTTCATTATACATATAGACCTGTATA
Organism: Hippopus hippopus; assembly: GCA_946811185.2. NCBI lineage: Eukaryota > Metazoa > Mollusca > Bivalvia > Cardiida > Cardiidae > Hippopus > Hippopus hippopus. The sequence goes on from OX328096.1 coordinate 37,713,351, forward strand.
CATAGTTTCTAAGCCGTCTACTGCATATTTGTTTCATGATAAATCACATCAAAACAAAGTACATGAGTTCTTCATTTGTATATATGTGCTTGAACTTTCATGCGATAGAATGATCAAACATGCATAAATATAAATGAAGAGTGAGTTATAACAACTGATTTAATTCATAATAAAGTAATTAGCATAAGTCAGTTTCGCAAATTAATTTTAAATCAAATTGAATCAAATCCTAGAATTTAAGATGAAAAAAATCTTTTCTAAAATTCGACAGTATTTCTCCAGTTTATTATGTCATTGTTAGATTTATGCTGTGTTGTTCTTTGTATTGTAACGATGAACTGCTATGTAGTTCAAGTTCCTACAATAAATGTTCTACAAAAAAAAAAGGAAATGATATTTAAAATTAAAATAAAGGCAGGAATGTGCTAAAAATGTCATTTAAACACGTTCTACAGAACAGTTTAAATCAATTTAGGTTCTCTCCGGTTTATAAATTCGAGTGCTCTTTCGTTGGCACAATTAGAGCAGCCATTTATAAGAATTCCAGTCATCTTTCGTTCATGAATTTTGATATTCATACATTGGTACTTTTCAGTTAGGTTGATGTTTTTACTGTTGTTGTCAAAAAATGATGTTGTTTTTCATTGACACATTTCCAACACTCTGTAGTTGACACATTGCGAGTGCTCTTCATTGATGCATGTAAGCACTCCGAAGTCCCTTCTTGATACATTTTGAGTACATCTCTCGCTGATGATATTGTTACTCTTTTTTCTCTTTTGGAGATGATTGGTGATGGTGGCATTTCATATCTCTTTTTAGATGGAATGAAATACTGTCAGCCATACAGTGAAATCGATCCTGACCAAGAGGGTGGTCGAATGGAAGGGTCCCAAACTTCGTTTGCCATTATGCGTAAGTATTCAAGATTACAGTCAAATGTTCGAAGAAGCTAGAGCTTAACCTTTTCAGAACTCGGTGTATTCAGTGGAAATGCAACATTACATTTGCCTCCAACGAATGAATTTCATTTGACAAATTGATAACGCTGATTTAAAAAAAAACAGCTGTAATTGTGCACTGAGTGAAAAGCTGAATACGATATTTTGTAAAGTTATTATTCTTTCTTTTCTTGTAAAAGTCATGTGTCTCTAGATGCATATTCAAAGGCCGGGTAAAAAGGAAAATAAAGTTGAATGTTGAAATTGGTACCTGTAAGAGAAATACGACATTTTCTGTGCTTGATTTGGAAAATCTTAAAGTGTGCTTCGAGTGAAGCACAGTAGTGATTCTTCCGTAACAATGACCAACGGCCTGTCAAATACTAATACAACACTGCGAAAGCGTTTGTTTCATTGTCGTTCGTTTCAGTCGACATAATTTTCGATGGCTGGTTTCATACAACTATTTTCCAGATATCGCTCCGAGAGCCTAGTTCGATATTTATGCTTGTAACTTTAAAAAGAGTCAGACTTCTATGTATGTCTGGCTAAGCAAGAAGAAATGTAGGAACAAGGCTGTTCTGACAGTCACAAATTCATTAATTCAATGCCAATTCTAAACTCCAAAATAAACTACTAAATTTGCACAGACAAAAGGTTTCAGCTAAACTTATTGCTATCTTTGGGAAATAGAACCATAAAATTAGGCTACTTGGAATTGCTAGTGAATTCAGAATGGGTAACTCATGTCTGCCATATTTCAGGTGCCACTCGAGTCGCCTCCTTATTTCCGGTGGCGGCGCTCGTGATGATTACGATAGCTGTGATATTAGGTATTATTGGAAATATTCGACACGATATCAAAACTCTATTGGCTGCTGTCATCTTTATACTCTCCGGTAAGATGTTTCATTTGTTTGAATATGGTTTCATTTCTCATACTTTGTACCACTTTAAAACGGTAGACCTGTTAGAGCTTGTGGATTGAATCGAAGTTTACTTACATACTTGTACCTTGAGTTTTCTGTGAACGAGTTTAGTGCTTTTCTGTCACGAGCTTTTGAATGCGTGAAAAAGAATAGGAATAAATGATAGATTGATTGATTGATTGATTGATTGAACGAATGGTGTTTTACGCCGCTGTCAACATTATTTCAGTCATATCATGGCGACAACTCACTGATTCATGTATGTCTTGGGTTTCACCTGCACTAACTTAGGGCTAGCCTGAAGTGTCCTGCACAAAGACACTCCCACGAACAACCCAGTGCTTCCATTGAGGCTCCAGCGCAGGATCTCCAGGTTACGAGTCCTACACTTTACCACTGAGCCACGCAGAACCCCAAAATAGAAACCAAACCAGAACATTTACATTTAGAGAGTTGGCCAAAACCGAAATGTTTGATTTTTTAATCGAACAACTCGGCAATGGCTTTTCACATACATGTATCTAGCCAGTAACATTATTCTGACTTAAACAGGTTTGAGATCCTACAACCCTGCTAAAGAAAATATTTGTACGAGATGAAATTTTCAGTTAGGCATCACTCGACGAGTTGGTCCCACTTTGCCAATTATGACTGTTTGCAGTCGCCTTTACCTTATCTTTGAAGGCAGTCGTTTGACCAATGTCGATACGATTCATTTTCTTGATCATGCAACAAAGTTTTGATTTACCTCTGCAGTTGTAAAGCCAGATACTAGCATGAGGTTGGGCAGGCTAGACACCATTAAATTGTTTACGAAAATACTGCCATCTGTTTGTAAACTTGGTTAGTGATGTCAAAACAGAAAAGAAAGCCACTTTACTGGTACCGATTAATCATTTGCAGTCAGTGCCGTCTATCTGTTGAAAATTCGTACGAGTAAATGACGTCGTATGATGTAACCCTTTTTCAACCGATTTTGTTTTGCATACCTTGGGCAAAAGGCTTTTGAAAACATCGTTGGCAAAGAGATTCTGGTAACCAGCATTTGCCCTCTTTCCCGCACCCCCACCCACCGTTTTTTTTATCCGTGAAAAAACGAATTCCATAATTGTAGACATAATTAATTTGATGTCTGCAAACACTGTCAAGACGAACAAGTCCAGCATTTTATCATCTGGTACAGCATGACATTGTGCCTCAGTGCACTTGTTTTATCATTTCAGGCTTAACACTGGCAGTTGGAATAATCTTCTATATCTCAGCCATTAATGACGAGGTTGGCCACCGTTCCAAGTCCAAAAATGGGAAAGTGTTTTCCTATGAATATGGTTGGTCATTCTTCTTCGCCGGTATAGCATTTATGATCACTGAAATTACAGCGGTTGTCAATGTTACTATATATATGCAACGAAACTCAAGTACGGACGATATGGTTCGAATAATTCCAGGACTCGAGGAAAAACTGGATTCAAGTAATGAAAAGGAGGAGCCTTTGGGCGAAGCAAATCCGACAATCATTTTGTAGTGTCATATCCTGTATTTTCTTTTTCAAGTTTTCACATTTTTTCCTGCCCCTTTTTTTTTAATCGCTGCTTTTTTTTTTATAGCAATAAGCATATTTTTATTAAAACTGATGAATCTGTGCAAATATTATGACATGTACGTACATCTATCCTGTGCAAATTCTAAACTATTATTTCTGACGATTTTTTTGAAGTAGTTTCTCGAACGAACCGATTTTTTATTCCATACACACGCAAAGCCATTGGCTATCTTCGCCTTAAAAAATAAATATATTTATCAGACAGAGTCAAGGTGATGAATCCGTCATACAAGGGTGTAGCCAGGGATAAAAACAAAGGCCGGTGTCGAGGGCTTGGGTCGAGGTCCTACACCTCCAGCTCTTTTTGGTCCCCTTTATTCTCTAAAAGAAAAACATACTGGATATCCTGGATAGTGTTGCCGAGCCCTAGTAGTGCAGTCTGTAGCTTACATGAACTGAAAACAGGGGTTTGCTGGTTCAAGTCCTATCATGTTCTTTGCGACAAGATTCATTCCTCTCTTACTGATCATTGTTTCGACGATGGCTATATGGAAAAGTAGAAAGTGACCTGGGAAGAATACCGGTGCAAAGTACTGGTAAAAATATCCAAAAAAAGTATTGGCAGGTTCACTGGCCGCCGCGCTATTACTGAAATAATGTTGAAAAAGGCGTTAAACACCACGTATAAAGTCAATCAGGGAGAGTGTTTGGTTATCTAGGAAAGACAACTCTGTCCGAATAATATGTACGAGAGGAGTGATTAATACTTCTTGTTTGTTCGACCAAATGTATTTGATGCATACATTATTTAAACATGTTAAACTCGTTCTCTCTTTTTCGTGCTATAGTGGACTTTTTGTCTATCATCACGACTTACATCTCAAGACTACCAAAACAAATTTTGTCCAGTTGTTTCCTTGAATGGTTTCTATCTACAGGGTGGCTATTTACAAACCACAGAAATTTTGTTCCAATCCTAAACTTCAGAACTAGCCATCTGAATTGCCGAGATATTAATCTCAACCATTCAGATGGCCAGTTTTGGAATTTAGAATTATAATTAGATTTAGAATACGTATCCAATCGATCTTAATTTCGACTATATATGTGTAATGTGCGACGTTGTAAATAATTTCGTGCTGTTCTGTTATGTGCCATATTATGTGTGTCCTGTTTAGTTAGCATTTTGTACATGCACTTCTGTTGATTTTAGAAAATATTAGTGACTTATGTGTATGATTTGAGATAAGTTAGTCAGGGCTTCCCCTGCAAGTTTTAATTCTTGCGCCATCAAATTCGCCGGCTCATAAAAATTGGGGCCAGTAGGAGCCAACTGAGGTAGCCACAAAGTACATTAGACACTTCAGTTTATTGGCCCATGTTAAAGCTACTAAATCCAGTGCTCAGTAGTACATGCTTACTTATGTTACTTTTTCCCCAAGGGTTATCAAGGTTGTGAGCTGCAGGGACACAGAAGTTGTATTTGAACAGAAATACAGCGCTGTAATTCTATAACTGCCAACCTGTTAAAATTCCTTGAGTTTTAATGAAATTAAAGAAGAAATTTGGAAATGTGTGGTAAAAGGTTAATATATCATTTCTTTTTCTCTGAAAAAATACTACAGGTTACATTTGTTAAAAGGTCCTTTTATTCTGGTCTTTTCTCTCTGTATGAGTGTCCTATACCTTCTCTGACACTTGTTCCAGTGCTATCACTGTAAGACAAAGTGGCCTACAAAGTGCAACCCCCCCCCGCCATCATTCAGCATTTTCATGTCATAAAATCACCCGAGTTTTTTCCTCATTATTAGACAGGTATTTAAGCACCCACTTATAGTTTTATAAATACATTTGTGTAAATTTATTGTTTGAAGTCATTATCAAAGCTATAAAGACAGTCTGAAGAGCTTCTGATCGGACAACGTCAAACTGACATGTTGTTGTGTCATGGGTTTTCACGGTTTTTCGACGATCCATTTTTCATGTCGGTTAATTTACAGAAAAGTTTTTCCGCATTATTTGATATAAAATGTTTGTTACGGGTTGCAACTAACTTCAAAATCTGTCATTTTTAAGCTAGATAAGCAGATCGATAACATTATCACGTTTTTCATTAATGACATCGTTAAACACACACAATAAAATGCTAGCCAGTGAGAGGACGCTGACCAGATAAGGCATAATCAAGGCGCGGCTTTAGAAATCATGGCCGGTGACTAAATCTTGTATCTGATGGTTCGCAGTAGATAGTGTGTGAAAACTGTGTGTGCGCAACGGGGCGTGGCGAAATCGATATTTGATTGATTAGCATTGCGTGGTGTGTATGCAAGTATGGTGTGTAATTAGACATAACCGTTAATGAATGCCAGCTTGATTAGGTGTGATAAACAGTAACGCGGGCTTCCTTTACAATTGATACATATTGTTTATGTCGAAGTTAAGATCTTTTAATGACTGTTTATAGACATTTGCTTGTCGCCAGTACATTCGCCAGTGCTTCATTTTTGGTGCCAATTTTTCTTAATTTTCGCATTTGGCGCCACTGGCGATCGACAGTCTTTGCGATAAGGTTTTATTTAAAAAGATACAGAAAGATCTCATTGAACGAGCTTTTTGCTTGTAGTTGTAGACCTAAATTCCTAAATGATATTTTTTTCCAGACGAGTTAGGTCTATAGATAAAAGAGGGTATCACCTAATTTCTCTTGATTTTAGAGCGATTACGAATTTCCTTACCTTGCACACGCTTGACAGAGGCACGTAGTTCCGTCATTGGCCAAAGCAGTGTAATTAGACGTCTCATGGACGCGTTAAATATTGTTGACATCAATTTCTTTATAAATTGAACTGTCATAAATTGATGAGCGTGTCAGAGCTACGAAAATTCTTCGTGTAAATTTCATTACGTGTAGGCCTACATGTAGGCCTATGTTTTGGCATATCATGATTTAATGTGATAAAGATATCTGACTTTCGTTTGCTTTCGAGGAAAAAATATTAAAATCGTTAACCAAAAAAGGTGGGTTCTTTTATCAAGTTCGACAGAGGCTCGTTCAATATTTTTTTTTTTTTTTTTGTCTGGACTCGTTTCGAGAAAATTTATCTCTAATGCCAACTTATGTGAGATCTTATTTATTTACTTTTTATTGCACAGATCAAATTGTATGGAGAAACTTGTTAACTCTTCAAGCGCCTTTCATGACTATAGTTGCAGCAAGTGAAGATCAAGATCAGACTGCACAAAACGTGCAGTCCGATCTTCGATCTACATTGTCCGCTTTGCTGAAACACTGTAGACAAAAGCAACTATGAAAAATGCAGTTATTTGGTTCGTAATTCCAGGATGAAACCTATCTGATAGGTTTATTCCGCGCTGTAAGGGTTGATAATATACAGGTTTGTACAATAGGAAATTTCTGTGAATGATGCAAACTCACTTTAAGTCCGTGAAAAAAAAGGTTCCAAAGACGCCTTCTTATTTATTTTGATTGTCAATTTTTTAAATGAAATAATTTTTAGATTTACTACCAACTATTAGTCTATGACATTTGAATAAACAGGGGAACACCAGCCAATGTTTGGAAATAACCTGTAGAAGAAGGATCTGCTGTAAAATGCTTTATAATGTGTGACCTATGATGCAACATAATGGTTCTATGAGACCACAAAATTGCTACCTCTTGAAAATGTGTGGAAGGTTAAAAAAGTGAAATAGCCGAACTAGATTTAGATCTATATAGAGTGAATACAAAGATTGTTTTAGAAATAATCTTCTTTCTCTCGCGGTTTATCGTTCAATAAACCACGGTTGTGAGTTATGAGGCTCTATAAATAAATCACAAGGGCGATAGCCCGAGTTGTATATTCATTGTGCCTCATAACCCACAACGTGGTATATTGAACGTTAAATCACGATAAAAAAAGGATTATTTCGATTCTAACACCATCAACTCTTAATCAAAGGAAAACAAGTTCATACTTAGTGTAAAAAACGCGGATGCAGATTATATTCCCTTGAATAAACCACGGCTGTTCCACTTACTTACCAAAACAAAACCCCACTGCCCTGTCGGTAAATATGAAAAGAATTAAAATTTCAATAAAACCTTAGGCATCAAACACAACATAAAACACCACGCCGTTTTACTATTATATTTTCTCCTTTTCAAATGACAAAGAAGAATGAGTGTATTATCAAGCAATAAAGTCGCAGTTGCTTCGAGTGCTCTGAATATTACTCCACCCACTCTCAATCCCATTTCCAATGCAACACCGGTCAATTTTGAACTAAACTTCAACTTGAAAAGACACTTGGTTTACATATGTTTACTGACAACATTTGAAATGGTTCCATCGATGTCAATTTTTATCAAAAACAGTTAATATCGGTACATCCTTGAGGATTTTCCTTCCTCCTTGGTCAAGGAGCGGAAAATGACGATTTGTTTACGTTAAGTGACTTTCTTGATAAAATATCGTAGGGCGCAAACACGGAACAGCCACGAGCAACTCACATTGTACAGAATGACGTCACTTTATATAGAATTTTAGATTTTACCAGACTTTCGTTGTAGTGTGTTTATAGAGCCGAACTCACGTGTCATGTTAGAATAAGTGATAAAACTTCACATTTCACGGGCACAAGTTAACCTTTTAAACGACAATGTATGGTTCCTAGTTCACTTATCTTGTCATATGCAATAACTTTGACCCGATAACAGGGTGTATTTTTTTTTATGGTATCCTTCGGTTTGCGACGTTACCATAGAAATGTGCAACTGCCAGCTGGGACTCCTTTAAAAAAGGCATCTCACAGTAAGTGAATGAAAATGTTCTCAGCGACAATTGTCGGTGAATCTTGGATATCTGTAGATCTAACTACACTAGTTTCAACATATGAACACGCTTTTTCATATCCAGGAAAAGAACGCCTTACATGTAGTTTTCCTCATCGTAAAAAGCGAGGTTGATGTGTGAAATATTTCGAGCGAAAGAGTCAATTTAGTCGGATTCTGATTGAATACGAGAAAAAGGATAAATAAGATAGATCGTTAGTGTCTTGGATTGAAAATGTTTATCGGATTCGGCTAACCAGATGAAATTCCTACGCCTTGCCCGACAAACTTGACCAATCTAATCCAAGACACCAATCATTAATTCTCCACATCTATTATCTATACCGACCTATTATACTGTATCTAATTCAATTTTAGTTGTTTTTATATTGGCGAGTTCTGATTGGCTGAAAAAAAAAATTAAAACTCCATGAAAAAAAAATCATGCAGTGCCGGAACTACTTTTGCTATCAAAGTAATGTAAACAAACATGTACATGTATACACACCTCATAATGTTATCTTTCTAATTTTATACCGAGTCCGAAGTTCAAATGCTAGCTATTTTTTTTTTTTAATATCATTGGGCCTAATTGAAAAAAAAAGAAAGTGCCCAACAAATTAATAAAGCCTAAGAGAAAACTTAAAACTCATTGTCAGTTTTCTGGGTACGAATTATCTAATTTTCAACTAACTTCCACGTATTAAACTTCTATTCTAACATGGCACTTGAATTCGGCTCTATAAACACCGTGCAACGAAAGCATGGTAAAATAGAAGTAATTTTATATAAAGTGACGTCATTCCATGTAAAGTAAGTCGCTCGTGGCTGTTTTGTGTCTCTGCCCTCCGATATTTTATCAATGAAAGTTACTTGACGTCACCAAATCATTATCTGCTACTTGACCAAGGAGGGAGGAAAAATTCAAAGTTTTACCGATATTAACTGTTTTTGATAAAAAAAATGACCACGATGGAACTATTTGAAATATTACCAATAAAAAATATATAAATCAAGAGTCTTTTCATGTTGAAGTTTAGTTCAAAATTGGCCATCGTTGCACTGGAAAAGGAATTGGAAGTGGATGGAGTAATATTCAAAGCAATCAAAGCGACTGCGACTCTAGTGCTTGACGATACATTCATTCTTCTTTGTCATTTGAAAGAGAGAAAATATAACACTAAAACGGTGCATTTTTTTTTTTTTTTTCTTTTATGGTGTGTTTGATGTCTAAGGTTTTAATGAAATTTTGATTCTTTTCATATTTACCGACTAGGCAGTGGGGTTTTGTTTTGTTTAGTAACTGGAACAGCCATGGTTTATTCAAGGGAATATAATCCAAATCCGCGTTTTTTATACTTAGTTTGAACTTGTTTTCCTTTGATGGAGAGTTGGTCATGTTAGAATCGAAATAAACTTCTGTTTATCGCGATTTATCGTTCAGTAAACCACGGTTGTAAGTTATGAGGCGCAATGAATAAACCACTCGGGCTATTGCCCTCGTTAATTATTTATTGTGCCTCATTATTCACAACCGTGGTTTATTGAACGATAAACCACGATAGAAAGAAGATAATTTCTCAAACAAAAGATCTACTAACAATGTGCAATGCTATGATGACGTCGTGAATGACACATTTTGACGTCATGAACGAGCCGGGCTATGAAATACAAATGAAATGCGCTTTGTAAAGTAGAAACTGTAGTCTTGGATTTACAAGAAATAAGTACAGTTAGATATCTAGTAACGTTATCATTTATGAGTGTATTTGTTGTCTATGATATTCAATCACAAGGATTGAGGAGAATCTTTTTTTGTGTGTGTTTTAATTTAGGTATGAAAAAAAAAAAAAACACTTTTGCGGTTTGATACAGTGTGATTAGGGTATTTTTTTCATACCGGCATGAAAAAAAAGTCTTCTCGTTCCTTTAGTAAAATCGTAATTCCTTTTTTCATCTCCGGGTTTTCACTTTTGGTGATGTCACATTATTGACCTCATGCTCCTGACGGCGTCACTTAGTTTGTATCGGCAAGGACGTGACGTTCTCTCACAGGGATACATTGAATCGCAGAAAAACAAACATCATTTATGAGTTTCACATAATTATGTTAAGCAAATATGTGTGTTTTGATTTTTTTTTCAGTGAACTCCAAAAGTTTGCATTTTTACCAATACCTAATCGTGAAGATGTCTGGAAATCACGAAGTGACACTAGAGATCTAGGTCTAGCTCTAACCTGTATTTACCATCCGTTCTAAATTGCGTTCTTTATCAAATACATAGTTAGGAAAGTAACGCAATTTCTAATAGGCTGATCCATTTGGTTCAGCCATTCAAAAATTGCATAAAATTGAAAGAAAATTATTGAGAATTAGAAAACAGTTATGACCGTTTGGCGAATACAGGCCCTAGATTTCGATATTGCATCACAAAGTTTCCTCTGTATGTTTGTATACAAGAAGATTGTTACGGGAGACCACTCCTTCATGCATGGCTTCGTCCCGATTTAAATACAATACCAAACAACTGCGTTAGGGAGATATCTCTTTAGCTCAGTGGGTATGGTATTGGTCTTTTGAACCTCGGAAAACGAGGATCTTGTCCGCCGTGGGCTCGAATCCCGCCAGATGCGGTTTGTATTTCAGCCATGCATTTGTTTCTTCGTTACGGACTTTGTTCGTAAGAAGATCTATGTCCTATTTGGTATTTATTCGTGTATATAGTACATTACAGGTGTATAAATTATCTTGCACATTTTCTTGTTTTAAATTTAATAGTAAAGTTATATCAACCTTTATTGCATCTTAGTTTTTTTTTCCTTTTTAATCAAGTTCTCTGATTTTTACAAATGCACGAAGTTATTTTTAATGAAAAAAAATTCTAGGTCTTTTTTCCCAATCAAAACACAATGAAAGAAGACCGACCTTCCACATCTTTGACTTGTATTGTCTGCAAGTTGAGACCAATTTTCAGAATTTTTAAATATTTGAAAAGGTGCGTTCCATTCCGTCAAATGAGACTATATTGTGTCTTGCCAGATCTAAAATAAGCGTACGTGGTAATTAATTAACTTTTAACAGATAAAAAAATAGACTTGTCCAAATTAAATGTTGCAAAGAAGATATTTGCCTTAAAAGGGTATTTAAAAAATGTGGAAAAAGAAAGAAAATGCTGGTTACCAGCATTTTCTTCTTTTCCCACATTTTTTATCTTTTCATATAGACAATCGTTAAAACTCGGGATTGTGTGACAATTAAATAAAAAGTCCGAACATATTTGCCTGTTAGTTGAAGTCGAAATTTTTCCCACGTAGACAGACAGTAAGACATTTGTCTGACTTTTTGTAAAGAAATTAGAGATCAATGCTATCCTCCTGTTTTTCAGCGGTAAATATTGTTCGAAAATGAATACGTTTATTGACGACTTTTATCAGTTAATAGTGAGGCACCTTTTGGTGACTTTTCTCATTTCATTTAGGCAGACTCGTTTAGCCGATGTACTTTTTACGCCATTACAACAGACAGCTTTCGACTTCGTTCCATTTGCTCCTTTTTCTAGACTCTTTCCATATCATTCAGACAGTACCTTTTCCTTACTTTCATAACCAATGTTTTTCTCCTGTCACTAGATCTAAAATTGGTAAGACCTAGGTATCTTCTAAGAAAAGCCGGTATTAAAATGGGTTATGCCTTAGCTGGCTAAATACGACTCATTCTTCTTTTGCGGACAATGCAGAAACAGATCAGAGCGTGCACAGTACGTGCAATATGATCTTGGATATACCCAGTCCGATACGGTAAGATTTTTTTCTTTTGCAAAAAGTACTTGGAAAGTGTAATATCTTTGGGCTTTTTACCGTTGGCTGGACATCTTTGCTCATATCAGTCAGAAGCTGTAAGGTTTGGTGACCGCACAGCCTCAAAACTGAGGGTCTAATCCAACATATCAATTTCTCGATTTATCAGTAATAGAGGGGTCGCTTTTGAATGTTTGAATTATTTTCCTCAATATACTGAGCGGCGCTCTTGCAAAAGGGGATTTGATGTATCTTCGAGATCTGTATAGACCGTGAAAAGGGACTGCAAAAAGGAGTGATTGAAAAATTATCACCGCCTTGACCCAGGCTAGACTAAATCATGAGGTAGACTGGTCCCTTGACATGCAGAAATTGACCAAAAGCAAAAAGTTTCGACTCAGGTCAGCCTGCGTGGATTGCGCAGGCTGACCTGAGTCGATACTTCTTGCAAATGCATTAAACCCCCTTTTAATAGAGTATGTCTCATTTCTTTTTTTCGTTGTCAAATTCTTTACTCACTGTGATAGGTATGATAACTTATCAGTAAAATGCTTTTAGTTAATCACCACTTGCCTAAGACTTTTCTTATTTGCAGCAGACTACTCCAGAAAAAAGAAAGCTGGGTCAGTCGATGAGTGGTTGGTTTTTGAAAGGTTGATGTATAAATGGCTGGTAGGATGGCTGGTAGGAACGCTGGCTGGTTGGATGGCTGGCTGGCTTGCTTGCTGGATGGATGGATGGATGGAATGACGGATGGTTGGATCGATAGATAAGTCAATGGATGGATCGATGATACGATCGAAGGACGGATGGACGGAAGATTGGATAAATAGCAGAAGGACAGATGACTGGATTAATCTATGGATGATAAGAACAGGTTAGAGTTTTTTATTCAAAGGAAAGTAGACCATAGCATATATTTTAAGTGTTAAAGGTATTCAGGTACAAAGGTCTATGACTCCTCTTCATGATCGTGTGGGTCCTCTTAACTTAGAGTAATAAATAAAATTGACACTTTCGGGGGATAAAAAAATAAAAATTCATATATGGCTGTCAGAATAATCTCACAAGACATTGTGTTTTGGGGATCCACGATCCAGACCTACGTTCGATACAGTCCGATTTTGATCCATCATTTCTGACAACGTAAGGCTTTACTTTCATCCTCTACCAGATGACAAAATTTAACCCATAGGCTGCTAAGTGCGATTCAGTGAACTTTTGCGGTCAGTGTAGATCAAGATCAGACTGCACAAAACGTGCAGTCTGATCTTGGATGTACACTGTGCCATACGGAGATATATTTCCCCAAAATATACCTTTGAAGTAGCAATATTTGGGTTTTTACTATCGGCTTGAAAGTTTCATTTCATTTATTTAGCGGGATAAGGGTTTAGACTTGTCTAAGTTTAACAATTTGCAAACAGCATTTTAGATTTGACTCTAATGCAGAGCTTATTCATAAAACGTTAGAAAAATCTTGGGGATAAGTAGAAAATGCAGCTTACCAGCATTTTCTCCTTTTTCCACAATGTTTCCAAAATCCTTCTTGCTTAGGGTGGTGAAAACTCATTATTGTGTTGTAAAACTTTAAAAGCTTCGAGCTAATAATTTTAAGGTGACCCTTTACAAAATAATTCTGAGTTTAAACGATCAAGGGAAAGGTTGAAAACATTGCGGAAAAAGGGATAAAATGCTGGGAACCAGCATTTTATCCTTTTTCCACAATGTTTACTATCTTTTCAGAGCCAAATCTCACCATCTGAGCCACACTTCATGTGTCGTCTTCAAACGCTTTCCATTTAGGCAAGTCTAAAATTTTGTCGTCCGTTAAAAGAGTTTAAGGACCATAGAAGACGTCGAAAGGTAAACTGAATTATGTAAAATGGACGTATTTCCAAACAAAAATGTCAAACATAAATCATCGCTTAACCCAATGCTACGTAAACACACCCTTTAACCTTTAGCCTGCTAAATAAATGAAATGAACATTTAAAGGCGATAGTGAAAACCCAAATTTTGCTACTTCTCAGGTAATTTTACGTAGATAAAGATGTCCTTAGCGGACAGTGTAGATCAAAGATCAGACTGCACGTTCTGTGCAGTCTGATCTTGATCTACACTGTCCGCAAAAGGTCAGTGAGTCGCGCTTAGCAGCCTAATGGTTAAACCCTTTTACCAAACCTTTCCCGAGTTTTAACGACCTAAGGAAAGACGGTTTTTAAAAACATTGAGGGAAAAGTAGAAAATACTGGTACCCATCATTTTCTCCTTCTCACACAATGTTTTCTACCCCACCAAGGACCGCATATGTAATGAGTAACATTTAACGTATGGTATGCAAATGCATTTAATTTGGTCAAGGCTAAAACTTTGTAGTTTGGTATAGTATTAAGTAACTTCAGTCGTATATAATTGTAGAGAGGAGTGGGGGTGAAAGGGAATAAATGCTTACTATAATAAATAATTGCCCTTGTGCTCACAATTACTTTTATGAATTTTACCTATTCCTTTATAACTGAGCCATGCTCAGGCAAAAGGGAGCTTAGTACATCTACGAGTTACATAATACCAAGCAAGTCATCATATACTGATGGACCTATCTAAATCCATTTTGTTTAAAAACCGGCTGAATCCTGTGGTAGAATGGTCCTTGGACACGTAGAAAATTGCTAAAAGTAAAAAAGCAAAAAGTTTCGACACAGGTCAGCCTGCGCGGACTGCGCAGGCTGACCTGGTCGATACTTTTTGCAAACGCATTAAACAACTTTTTCACAGAGTATGCCTCAATTATATCTGCCATTTATTTCATGTCTTTGATAGATTTAGGATGATCGAAAATCAACTAGCGAAGTAAAAGGTCAAACGTTCTTTTTCAACAGACATGAACCCCCTCTAGGAGACGAGACGTGCGCTGTTTTTTGTTAGGTCAATAAATCTATTTGTTTAACGAACATAGACCTTATTATATATGAAATGTAGGCATCATTGCACATAAAGTTGAGGGAGGAAATTGTAATATCGCAGAAAATGGAAAATTGACCAAGGTGAGTCGTGGCTCCAGACTATCGCAAATTTTGACCCGACAAAAGACCTGACCCGACAACCACCGAGAACGGCATAAAATAGCCGCGCGTGTTTGCTATGCTGATACTAACAAACTGGCTACCAATATGAAAACGGTCATCTAAACAAATGGTATATGGAAAAGTTGACTGAATATTGATCTTTGGTTTGTTTGCCACAGTGTTTACGATGGTTACTAATTTTAATAAGAAATATCTTTTTAAAAAAGATTAACGGCGTTAGAGATACTGGAATATGAATATTGAAACTCTTTTGTGGCTCAGTTTGAAGTAAAATAATGAAAAGTAACCTCACGAGCAATTGCTTCTTTTTCTGCCCTTTTTACATTTTGTTGAAAAATAGTATTGGATTATTGGGTAACGCATATGAAAATACTAAATTTCCAAATAACAGAAGAAAAAGATCATTCACTATGACACTGATTCGCTATGGTATAAATCAAGGCCCCGTGGAATCGATTAGCGGTGTAAATAGTGGTTTCATAAATGTGCGAGTAAATATGGCAACAGGACCCGTTGAATAAACATGTGCACATTTTTCACCAATCGCAAAATACCATCTATTCATTCTTTATCAATATCAAGAAGTAGGTTAAAAGCCAGCTCATTCAGCTACGCCGAAAAATAGCAAGTTCAGACTCAAGGGGAATGAGTTCCAAACGCTGACAAGTGTGGACACCCTTTTTTTTGTGTTTGCGTGACCTCGAAAAAGGAAGTTTGAATGATTTCCAAGGATCTTATCGCTTTAAATCTGAAACAATCAATCATATGGCTAAGTTCAATGTCAGGTTGCAAAATCAATCATCTTGAACGGAAAATATTGATTTTTAACCCATTTACATTGGGCTTCTTTTAACTCTTTACCAGACGACAAAATTGTAAACTGGTCCACATGGAAAGAACTTGCAGACGATAAATTAAATGTGTTTCTGATGATGGGATTTCCCTTGAACACGTACCAAATAATCCTATGTTATAACGACCCTGACGAAGAAGGCTTATGAAAACATTGTGGGAAAAAGAGAAAATGCTGGTAACCAGCATTTTCTGCCTTTCCCACAATGTTTTCTGCCATTTTAAAGACAAAAATCATCTTTTGAGTTTGATTGAATTTGTCGTCTGCAAATGCTTTGAATTTAGTCTATTCTAAAACCGTATCGTTGGTAAAGGTATGTACGTGGCAAAAACATTATGGAAGAAGGAGAAATGCTGCTTGATATCAATTTGCCTTTTCTCACAATGTTTTCAAAATCCATCTGCCCCAGGGTCGTACAAACAAGGGATTGTTTGGTAGAACATCAATTACACTGCTGTCTATAGTACGTGTACCAGTAACCCAGAATAGATACACTTCTTAGCAAGGTGATGAGCCATACTCTGGGGAAAGGGGGTTTAATGCATCTCCTTGATGCATAATACCAAGCAAGTCATTACATAATTATGGATCCATAGAATCCATTTGTCTAACAACTGAATCATGAGGTAGGACCTTGGACATGCAGAAAAATTTTTAAAAGCAGGTTTCGACCAAGGTTTCGGCCTGCATGGACTGCACAGGCTTACCAGGGTCCATACATTTTGCAGATGCTTTTTAACCCCCATTCCACAGAACATGGCTCAGATATTTGACAATAATTCTAAGGAAAACACCACAATTGTTGTAAAGCGCTTATGTGACCCTGTCTCTAAGGCAGGTTTCGAAATGTACAAGAATCATCTTTTTAAAAGATATACGGCGTAAATTTGCCAGTAAATAGGTAGGGATCCTTATAATGAACATGTCTATACTTTTGACCAATCACAAATTTCTATTTATTCATTTGTTATCGATACAAAAAAAGTAGGTAAAAAGCCAGCACATTCAGCTACGCCGAAAAAACTGTTGCGATCTTACAGCATATCAAATCACAGGACGTGTTACAGATTATTAAAGGCACGGACTTTTTTTTTTCCCCGGCAAAAAGACAATTGCTCTTTTTTCATACATGGTTTTGAAAATCTCTACTACATCGGGTGTTGAAATATATTACGAGTGCAAAAATGCGTCAAACAATAAGCACAGTGAACGGAGTTTTTGTAATGAAATACGATTACTTCTTGTATTAAAAGTGAAAGATTACGAAAAACAGTGTAAACACGTACCTGAACTAGATGACACATATTTAAGTAAAAAAAAGTACCAAAGTTTTCTCTCAAAGTTAGGTGAAAAAAATACAAATGTTTTTGATCATATAACCCCATCCCTGCCCATACAAATGTCAATGAACTGAATGTAATTTATGTACATGTATTATTTCAAACTTATATGGAGGTAGACCGAAAATGATCTTATAACAAATCAACAGGATTGAAGATATTACCAGTTATGAGCGTTTGATAATACTTCCTTATGATGTCTATCTATCTGTCTTTTACAATTGGTTTACGTATTGATAAATCAAAACTTTATAAATAAAAGCGGCGGGTGTATTGGAATTCGTCACAGCAAATGGAACACACAATGCACTTATTTGTTCAATTGAACTAAATATAAATTCAAGTAAATTTATTAAGTAAGACCGGAATAGCCTTAAAAAGGTAATATAAGCTCTCTCTCTCTCTCTCTCTCTCTCTCTCTCTCTCTTTGAATATCAAATTTATTTATTATATTTATCATTAATGATAAACCACACACACAATTTATACATATACATACACGCACGCGCCCACGCGCACAACATTTATTGCCAATAATTTTCTGCCGTGAAGAAATCATCAGGGCAATCTAACAATAAATTACGCAACGTTGCCTTGCTACACACGCAATCAGTGATGACGTCATGGCTTAATTTTAATCAGACATAAATCAGTAAATTTATGAATGATTGTTCTTTCAATAGCCTAGCTGAGATATTTTCGTTATTCAGTTTGAAGAAAGTAAAGATGGAAGGCTTTGGTGAGGTTTTAGAATAATTTTCTAGAATAGCACTAAAGGCGTTAGTCTTGTTTAGTGGGTCTGTCTCTTGTTGAATATGGACTGTTTTCCTATTTCTTAATTTGTCACCAGTCTGTCCGTTAAAAAATCCCTAAAACCGTTACAAATTAAAGAAATAAAATACATTTTTAACAGTAAAGTCAATACTTTCGTTTACATAGGTTTTATCAGTTAAATTCATGTTTTTACTTCAATAATGTAATCGCACAGTCCACACCGTAGTTTCCCACACTTCTATACGCAAGCGGCGGCGTCTTCACTTAAATAGGCTCTTATACTCATTTTAAGCCAGTTTTAACTCATTTTGTCTTTATTTTATCAAAATATAGTCATTCTTATATCTTCATGCCAAATATTGCGCCTGACGATTGCAAGGTTGCTTAGATTACGGACGATAGAAAATGCATTTCGCTGAGTTGCGGCCTTCCATGTAAACAGACTCGTCGTTTCCGGTTTTTGAATCGAAGATTTTCGATATATCCGTTATACACTCGGGTAGATTCGTATGAAGATCATGCATTCTGTAACGTGACTATATTTGACCTTCGCCCTGCGTCTAAGGAGGTAAACAAAGGAAAATGGAGGCTTCTCTGTTGCAGCCTCGATTTTCAGACGGAGATCGCGGCCTATATGCAAATTACACCGTATCCGATTCTAGGCGGAAACCAACGATAAATTTCCGTGACGCACCGCCATTGTTTACAGCTCCGATCGTCAGCCAGTTTTCTTCTGACCAATGTTCGGGTCCTAATACAAATCTCCGTGTTTCTTTTTTTCAATTACACCATATATGTCAGTAATTTATCCATGTTTACACAAAGGGCTGATTTCTGTACCATTCTAAATTGTTTGAAATTTAACAGCGTTTTTGCTCACCGGCTGTAGACGGGCATCTTTAACTGCGACCGCGTTATAAGGCGTTTAAGATTTGGGAGCTGTCTTTTACATCACGATTTTAGTGTCTATGGTTACACTATGATTTTTTCGTCCTTTTTCAGAAAAGTCAAGTTAGAATTTAGCAATCCGAACACTTCTCTGTCTTTTGGATTGTGGGTGGATAAACCTGGTAAAATAAGTTTTTCATTCTTTTCTATCTTCTGTTCAAAGTAGATCACGCCCTTGTCAAAGAGTGAAGAGGCCAGACCAAAGTCCCCTAAATCTTATTGGACAGTTATCATTTAAGTAAAGCGGGCTGCGAAATTTTAACAGGCGAAGCATAGACGACACAGCTTTAGGCAAAATAGATCAGTCAACTCCCAATTTGATTCAGAAGTTAATGTGGTCGATCCTGATGCTTTAAATTTTCCCCTAGAAGACTAAAACTAGAATGATAAGAATCACCTGCATTATTAGTTGTCCGGTCAGGTGGCAGGGAACTTGGAAACTTGATGGAGGTTGTGGAGAATCATGTCGCCCCGAGTCGAAGGCGAGGTGGCGACATGATTCGACACAGCCATGAACAAGTTTCCAAGTGCTCTGCCACCTAACGGACAACAAATTTTCATAATGCAAAGTTTTACTGTTCTAACGTGTATTCAAGTGAAATTTCCCTGTTTTATGGTCTCTCGAATCGAGTTCGCTAAGGAAATCGAATGTCCCTTCTGACTTCACCGAAAACTGTGTAAAACGTGCAGATCCGTGCATGAAGTCACTGCGAAAGATATTCGACTTATTTTGATTTGATGATTTTAAAAAACTTAAAGGTAAGTAACTATTCATTTTACGATTTGATGGCAACAGTAAACCAGCATTAGTCGTTTCAAATGACTATTAGTTTTTCTTATTAACCTTACAATGTATGACCTCTGACACTTCACAACTCGTTGACATGCCTCGTGCTTACCCCGGGTATTTGTTTTAGAATGCAAACAAACGATAATATAACAAGAGGGCCATGATGGCCCAGTATCGCTCCACTGGCTAATAAGTAAAAACCCTGCACGCCATATTACTATTCTTCCCAGTTGGTTTGAACTAGGAGACATACAAAATTTTCTCTATGGAATCCCACCAGAAAGATATGATCCCAGGGCAAAGTCATTTTTGACCCTAGAGCTATAATTACTTGAATCCTGGTAGAGGTCCGCAAGATAAAGACTCATACCAAATAATACAGGTCTAAAATGTACGGTTATAAACAAGAAGATTTTCAGAGTTTCCTCAATAAAAGGCCCTGTAAAACATGAGACCCCTGAGACTGGGCTAACTTTGATCCCAGGGCTTAAGTTTTAACAAAGTCAGAGTTCAACCACAACATGAAGCTATGTGCCGAATATGGTAGCCCTAGGATTTATGACTTGGGGGCAAGAAGATTTTTAGAATTTTCACTCTATAAGCACTGACATACCTTTCAGATTTTTCACTCTAGAATTTCAGAATTTTCAGTCTATAAGCACTGACACATTGGATGGGGCCAATTTTGGAAGAGGCCTACTAGATGATAACACCCATAAAATATTACATCCAAAGCTCAAGATCAGAAAGAAAGAGATTTTTTTAGGTCTTATGGTTAGTAACAAGAAGATTTCTAAAGTTTATACTATGTAAGCCCATGTTAGATTTATGACTCCGGGGCCAGGGCCAAACTTGACCCCAGGGCTATAATTTGATAGAGGCCCACTAGCTGAAGCTATATGCAAAATTTAGTAATCCTAGGCCTTATGGCTAGGTACGAGAAGATTTTTGAAGCACATGTAAAACTTGTGATTCCAAATTTGATCCCAGGGCTATATTTTGGCACTCTTGGTAGAGGCCTACGAGATAAAAGCTACATGCAAAATTCGGTAGCCCTAGGCCTTATGGCTAGGTACAGGAAGATTTTTGAAGTTTTCGCTATATAAGCCCATGTAAAAATTGTGATCCCCAGGACGGGGCCAATTTTGACCCAGGGCTATAATATAAAGAGACTTGGTAAAGGTTTTATTAGATAAAGCTACATGCCAAAATTTGGTAGCCCAGGGCCTTATGGTTGAAAAGATAAGAGGATTTTCAAAGATTTGCAATATTTCTAGTTTTGTTGCCTAGGCAACCAGAGTTTTTAAAGAATCAAACTCTTTCAAGAAATTCTGAAGAGGACCATGGCAGGATCACTTCTGTGACGTTTCATCAGAATTGGATGGTTAGTTTCAAAAAAGATGTTTGAAATATAAGTTAACTCATGCGCGGACGGACGAGCGGACGCACGACGGACACCGGGCCATGACATAAGCCTTCAGGCCTTCGGCCAGTGGAGCTAATAAAACCATTTTATTTATTTTAAAAAGAAATAATCCAATTTTGCCGCTTTAATACCAACCATCAAGGGAAACAAGAAATGTTAAATTGTGTTTGTATTGTGGGCGACTCGTCTCGATTCTACGCCGCCATCTTGGATTTTGCATTTAAATGTATCTATTGGCGTCTACAGGGCTCCCGACCACGAAATCTGTATTGTTCCCTGGGAGCTGCCAGTGTACAGCAATATATGTTAGGAGCATATTATCCAATCAGATTGCGTCGAATTTCTTTGCGGTATAATAATAAATGAAGGTTAAAACTAAAGAATTTTTCACGAAAATAAAAAAAAAATATAACCTTTCAAATCGTAAGTTAACTAAAATAGAAGAAAGTGTTTTCTTGATAAGTTTTAAATTTACCATACACACACACACACACACACACACACACACAGACACACACACACACACACACATGTGGGTGAAAATTGAAGGACTAAAATGGGGGTTGAAATTTCATTACAAAAAAAAGCCGTTTTTTTTTTAACTAAAGTGGTTCTAACAGCCGTTCCATTGACCAGTATGTTGCAGGTGCAAATATGCAAAACTGACATGTACCTGCACTGTAGCTAGTCAAGCGAGTAAATGTATAAATTAATGGCAAAATATCACCTCAAATTGGGTATCAGTGTGTAATTTTAAAAGTATCTGGCCAAAAAAGATGAAGATAAGAAAAATTTCAGAAACCAATCAATGTAAACATTCATTTGCCTCCGAGTATATTTTAGAAGGTATATTTTAGTGGTACCTGACTATTCGAATGAAACTTGGCTGAAAAGTAACTTAAAATGCTTTTAAATAACGATTTTTTCTGTGAACTCATAACCCTCGTGTCATATGATACGTCACATTTGTTGGGCTTCCGTCGTCCTTTGTCCTTTCCATTTTAAGTCGAGGGTAAAGAAACAAATAATCTAACCGCCCCAAGACACTGTTCTGTGCAGGAACACAGAAAGTTATAGAAGAAACTCACAAACTTCTATTTGCAAATAGCCAAAAAGAAAATTAAAATGATGCTCTTTTTCCCCCATTTAGTATCTTTCTGCGAAATCAAATTTGTTGTACTTTTGAAAGTTTTTTTTTTTGTTTTTTGTTTGTGACCTCTGCAATACCTACCTACCAACCTACCTACCTATCATGTATTTACACAGGAACATACTTATAGGTAAAATGGGCTGTTCGGGTTCAAAACATGGGGCAACAACCCCAAATACAAAAACCTCTGATAACGGGGCAGTTCTCAAAGACAAACAGCACGCAAAGATCGACAAGAATGCAACAAAATCACAGAAATCACAAGCATTGACAGATGACAGTGTAGACAATGTAGATTACGAGCAAGTGGACCAACATGCTAGAAAGGTACGCTCTTTTTTCTTTGCAATAACTTGTATCACATCAAACCTAGCAAGTTTGTGCATAATATTGATCCATTTTGTCCAGTAACCGACTGAACTATATAAGAAGGAATGGTCTTTTAACATGCACATTTTCCCCTTTCACGTGCATTAACCCACCTTTCCACAGAGCATGACTCAGTTCATGATAGACTTTTCATCCTGTCATAAAAAACATCGCCGTTGTATAGCCTTTTTTTTTTTTCCATGTTTGATTTTTTTTTTTTATCAAATGCACTTACATCTATTTACCGAGTAAAGTGTAAAATCAAACCTGATAATGGATGTATCATCTCTGTTTGTAGGCACCAGCAGCTCTGAAAGAGTCGATAGAAGGTCTGGTAAACTACTTGTCTACACCCTCCAAACAGCCGATAATGCTTGTTCGAGCCTTCTTTGTTTGGATGTCAGACAATATCAAGTAATGCATTAACTCTATTTGATGTTGTTTTTTTTTCAAAAATCGGAAAGAGCAGTTACAGTTAGAAAACGTGGGGAGAGCATTCCCACAACAGTTGCCATTAGGGACTGAAGACTAAAGACTACTAAATACTAAAGTAGGTTTAGTTGACTATACCTTCAAAGGTCATTGAAACTCAGTATCAAAGAATCATGGGCAACTTTTAACAAGAGCATCGTACATCGGTGCCAAGTCAAATTCTAATTACAAACTAGGCGACATGTACTACATTTACAGTCTTCAAATGGAGAGAAAATAAAAACAGTGCTAAAGATATAGAGCGCTCTACTAGATTTCTTTTTGCTGTTAGATAGTCTATTTTGACCTCAACTGCGGTTTCCCTCCTAAAATCAGGTGCCTGTTCACCAGTAATCCCGAATTTAATTCTAATAAAAAACATCCAACTAATTGGCGAAAATGGTCAGTATCGGCCGATAAGATTACCTGCCTTGGAATTCAAAGTTAGAACAATGATTAGATTTGTTAGTGAATACGGAATCAGATTCAGGTCTGTATTCATCAACTATTCCAGATTCCATTCTTAAGTCTTTTTCTAGATTTTGAAAGTAACACAAGCTCTGTTTGGCTAAACCATTTGGTTTAGCCAATCAGAAGTTACGCTATTTTGAAATTTAGAAAATTGATTAGACTAATAGCACTGTTAAGAATGGTTGGTGAATACGGAACCATATCTAAAGATAGTGGTTCAAAAACAGGTGTGGTATGTTCTTACAGATATGATGCTGATGGCTATTTTGGAAGAGCGGAACAATCACCATGTGATGCGCTGTCTGTGATCAAATATGGGAAAAGCGTTTGTGAGGGATACGCTAACGTGATGGAAGCTTTATGCAGGTATCAGTCCGCAGCATTATGACTTTTTGTTTTAGCTGTTAGTGCTGCATGTGTTGGAGCAAAATATTGAGAAACAATCATAAATAGTCCTATTAGAGATGGAGACATTAGTCCCTGACCAAAATCTGCCTCTCATTTTACGTAAAGGTTACAGACCCAAACAAAAAAAAAAACGGGTACAGGAAAAAGATATTTCTTGGTCACAAATTTACGCACGGTTTAGTAATTTTTTTAAAAATACGTAAATTAGTCCGAAGACAATTTCCAAAGTACTACGCACTTTTGGTGGGAAAAATGCAAAACGTAAAAACAAATGTAATCGTTATTTACTTGTTTACTCCAGTTTTCCCGACCTCCCTAAAATCCTTTTTTTTTTTTTTTAACCACTGATCTGCAACTTTAATAACAAACTGACATGGTCACAAATTTACATTATCTAATAGATCATGTTTTCTTTATTTTTAGCTCCACTGGCCGAAGGCCAGCGTGCTTATGTCATGGCCCGGTGTCCTTTGTGTGTCCGTGCGTCCGTCCGTTCGTCCGTTAACTTTTATTTCAAACATCTTCTTTTCTGAAACTACCCATCCAATTTTAATGAAACTTCACAGAAATGATCCTGCCATGGTCCTCTTCAGAATTTCTTGAAAGAATTTTTAATTTAATCCTTCAAAAACTCTGGTTGCCATGGCAAAAATAGTGAAAATCTTCTAGTCTGAAACCATAAGAACCAGGGCTACCAAATTTGGCATGTAGCTTTATCAAATAGACCTCTACCAAGTTTCTTCAAATTATAGCCCTGGGGTCAAAATTGGCCCCGCCCCGGGGGTCACAAGTTTTCCATGGGCTTCTATAGTGAAAACTTTGGAAATCTTCCTGTACCTAGCCATAAGGCCTAGGGCTACCAAACTTGGCATGTAGCTTTATTTAGTGGGCCTCTACCAAGAGTGCCCAAATTATAGCCCAGGGATCAAATTTGGCCTCGTCCCTGGGGTCACAAGTTCTACATGGGCTTATATAGAGAAAACTTTAAAAATCTTCTCGTACCTAGCCATAAGGCCTATGGCTACCATATTTTACTTGTAGCTTTATCTAGTGGGCCTCTACCAAGAGGGCCCAAATTATAGTCCTAGGGTCAAGTTTGGCCCCGCCCAAGGGGTCGCAAATTTTACATGGGGATTATATAGTGAAAACATTAGAAATCTTCTGGTTACTAACCGAAAGACCTAGGGCTACTAAATTTAGTCTTGTTTCAGGGGTCTCATGTTTCACAGGGCCTTTTATTGAGGAAACTCTGAAAATCTCCTTGTTTATAACCATACATTCTAGACCTGTATTATTTGGTATCGGGCTTTATTTTGTGGACCTCTACCAGGATTCAAGTAATTAAAGCTCTGTGGTCAAAAATGGCTCTACTCTGGGTTCATAACTTTCTCATGAGCTTTTATAAAGAAAATTGTATATGGCTTCTAGTCTGAAAGCATTTGCCAAGTATTATAATGTTTGGTGTTAAGGGATTTTACTTATTAGCCAGTGGAGCGGTACATGGCCATCATGGCCCTCTTGTTTAATCATGTGATAGGCGCCAGTACTAAAGATTTTAAATGAAATTTTATAAGTATGTGCGAAATCATGTGACACCGTTTTAAGATATGTACGAGCTAATGATTTATGCCAAGATGGGCTTTGTTTCAAGCTCCTGGGTAAAATGGAATGACGTTCTTTATGATATAAACTTAACCATAAATCTTAGACACAGTTTTGTTATTACTTGCATTCGGTGTTGATAATTGTTGGTTTTCGTGATGGCATCATAACTACTTCGAAAGTACGTGTACTAAAGATTTTAAATGAAATTTTATAAGTATGTGCGAAATCATGTGACACCGTTT
This sequence comes from Hippopus hippopus, assembly GCA_946811185.2. Lineage (NCBI taxonomy): Eukaryota > Metazoa > Mollusca > Bivalvia > Cardiida > Cardiidae > Hippopus > Hippopus hippopus. Next base: position 37,739,332 of record OX328096.1, read on the forward strand.
TAAGATATGTACGAGCAAATGATTTATGCCAAGATGGGCTTTGTTTCAAGCTCCTGGGTAAAATGGAATGACGTTTTTTATGATATAAACTTAACCATAAATTTTAGACATAGTTTTGTTATTGCTTACATTCGGTGTTGATAATTGTTGGTTTTCGTGATGGCATCATAACTACTGCGAAAGTACGTGTCACCATCCTTACTGACTTTTATTTAGAATGGGAATCAATTACACATATTTGTCATTTTTAAGTATTTCAGTTGAAGAAAAAAGAAAAAAAAAAAAAAAACTCACTGCTAATCTATTTAATGCTATGATTAACATGTAAAGGTTGACCTTGATTTACACTCTGAATGAACATGCCGTAATGGTAAAAACTCACATGTACGAGAACATTTGGCCAGACTTAAGGGATCAGCCCTCTATGATTGCTTGAATACATGCGTTGAATACTTATGAAAATAACTTTGTTAATACTAAACTATACTGAACTTATATATTGTAGGCAAGCAAATATCAACGTTAAGAAAATATCTGGATTTGCTAAAGGCATTGGTTACTCCGCAGACCATGTCATTACCACGAAAGACCGCACTAACCATGCTTGGAACGCCATTGAAATCGATAACAAATGGTACTTGATTGATGGTACCTGGGGGGCAGGACATATGAATAAACAAAATGCATTTGAAAAGAAGTTCGAAGATTTCTACTTTTTGACCGATCCAAACAAACTTATCAACACTCATTATCCCTATATGGATGGTGACATGACGTCAAGCATGCAGTGGCAGCTACTTAAAAAACCAGTCTCGCTGGATGAGTTCAGTAAAACTGTGCAACGTTGGCCAATTTCTTACAAGTTCAAAATTCAGCCTTTATCACACCCACATGGCTATTTCAAAGTCAGTGGCAGATTTGAAATAACATTCAAGGTTGATGGTAGAGAAGAAGTTGAGTTTTCGGAATCGCTAAAACTATACGATGGACATTTCATTCAAGAAATCAAAAATACGACATTCGGTCAAAGAGAGGGTGATATATACAAGGTGAAAGTAAGTCCTCCTAAAGAAGGCAAGTATGACCTAGATTTCTACGTAAGAAAAGCAGGTGAAGAAGGTCAGTTAACCTCCGTTTTCAAGTACCTTTTTGAATGCGCCAAAGTTGTCGATACAGAATACCGATTCCCAATGGCATATATACAAGCACAAAGAGATCGCTGCATACTTCATGAACCTTTAAATGGAATTCTGCAACCTAATAGCCAAGTCAAGATAAGTTTATCTTCCAATGTCTTGATAAGAGTCATGGTAAACAAAATGTTTTTAGAGAAAAACGGGGGCAGATTCGAGGGCACTGTTACAACAGGAGCTTCAGGAACTACGATGGGTGTATTCGGTTCAAAAAACGACGGCGGCTCACTTGATGGTCTGTTTAATTTTAAGATAGAGTAAGGGTTTTTCGGTACGGTTTAGTAGTACTGTATTTATTAGGGATCTAAATTGTGATACTTTTCTACATCAAAAAGAATACAGTAACTTGTATTTACATATTTATGATTGTGTTTGTTTCAAAAATGTATGACAGAAAATGATTACAACAGTAGTTACATATATTGCTTAGAGATGGTATAAAATTTGTCGAGTAACACTGACAAATGACAAGTATCACAAGTTTAGTTTATATATTTATATCAAATCTATTGATCTACATTTATTGAAGATTCTAGGGGAGTTCAGGACCAACGATGGGTGTATTCGGTTCAAAATTCGATAGCAACTCATTCGATGGCGTGCACTTTTTTGAGATAAAATACTGTATAAGTGGGGTTTTTTGCGATTTCGAGAATTTTAAAAATTCGCAAACTTTTCTGTTCATGTATTTTACCACAATTATACCAACAAATAACGATTGTCTTTCCTCTCATTTCAAACTTCGAACCTAGAACGTTTTATGCCAATAATGCCAGAGTTTTTCGCGTAGACAATGTCTACTTGTGTGGAGGAGATTACAAATTAAACCTTTATAATCAAGGGTACAAGTTATTACATTTGATACCAAATCCCGTTATCTCTGTCTCTCTCTGTCTCTCTCTCTCTCTCTCTCTAAGTCACTATTTGCAAAAGTATGATTATTTTTTCGCTTGAAATTAACAGATATCACACAGTCAATTTGTTTCATAGAACAAAGAAGTCTACATAACTTTTCTGTTCTTTGTTTAATTGTGTTTGGCCAAAGGTCTGCGAAAAAATGTGGTTACACAGTCGATAAACACAATCTTAACTGTAGACGACATTTGAAGCTAGCTACTTTTGCAAACATTGTTACAAAAAGAAGAAGGACATGCTCATGACCAGCGGTTTCTCCGTTTGTTACAGTGTGTCACACGTATTTGTATATTGGTTATGTATTCCTGTTTATTACCTATGATTTTACAAACAAATTCCGATGTTGTCTGCTTCAAATCTGTTTCAGGAAGTTATGAGTGTTGGGAAAAATCAACGAAGAGATATTCTTTGACTTTGCATTTAAAATTTAGCCATGCTCTGTGAAAAGGGGGCTTAACGCATCTGCAAAAAATTTCGACCGATGTCATCCTGCGCAGGCTTACATGGGTCGAAACCTTCTGGCTATTTGTCTCTTTTCTGCCTATCAAATGACCAGTGTAACTTGGGATTCAGTCGGTTGCTAAACAATATGGATTTTATGGGTCGATCATTATGTGATGACTTGCTTGGTATAATGTAATACAAAGATGCAGTAAGTCCCCTTTTTGCATGTGCACAGCAAAGAAAATCATAAAGCCTAAGGTAAAGCACAGGGTGATTCCTAATATCTGATACAGTTTCAATCTGTAATTTTTTTTTTTTCTGCCGGCACATACCTTGTTATAATTTATATCACAATACACAACAATACTCTACAATAATTACAGTTTTGTTTGATATACAATGTCAAGAATATTCCGGTTGAAAAAAAAAGGATTGTAACTGTATCAGGTATTATGAATCACCCTGTAAATGTATATTTAACACGCATATACATTACCTTAAAAGCTTTATTATTTTTTCTTTTAACAATCTCCAATGCGTCTTGGGGAAAAAAAGAGAAAAAAACAAATACCAATAAAGTGAGCACTTACACAAAAACAACAATTTCTTCATTTGTCAGGGTATTTTAAGCCGTTCATTTGTTGCAGATACTATAACTAGGTCTTCACTGAGAAGTTTTAACTCCTTTACAGCATACGATGACTATTGAAGTGTTTAAATAAAGATTAAACTGCACAAAACCTGCAGTCTGAACTTGGATCTACACTGTCCGCTACCCGATGCTAAAGTATGAGCGAAATTACGTTCTGTTTCAACGGAACTCTACTTTATAATTTATTTAGCTTGTAGTAAAAGAAGTAAACGATTTCAGAGCCGGATGTTTAATGCATCTTCGTAGTGCACTACACAAGTCGTCGCGTGACATGATTATATTTTCTCAAAACTTGGCTGAATCATGTGGTAGAATGGTCCTTTGACATACATAAAATTTCACAACAGCAAAGGTAATAGCATCCAGGTCTGCCTTCCCGGGCTGGGGAGACTGACATGGTTCAATAATTTTTGCACATGCATTAAACTCTCTTTTTCATAGAGCATGATTCATTTTTAAACTCAGCCTCTTTTGACGGTTCAGAAAGTTTTTCATGTAACAATAAAACCAACAAACGGTATAGATCTAAAAACAGACAGCATGTTCAAGCAGTCTGGGTCCTTGTTCACCAACCATTCTTATTCTCCAAGATTTTCTAAAATTGAAAGTAACACAACTCTTGGTTTGCTAAACCATTTAGTTTAGCCAATCAGGAGTTGTGTAACTTTAAAATTTAGAAAAATCTGGTGAATACGACCAAGAACGTTCTTGAGAATGGTTGATAAATACGAACCCTGACTTTGATCTTTGCCGCTCGCAAAAGCCCTTTTGTTTGCCACCGGCGCTGCAAGAGTTAAGCTGATGAAGCTAGAGATATTCGTTTTTTCTGACTACGAAGAAGGAAAATTTGCATAATATTCAAGAGTTTTATCATTTAAATCCAAAACTATCGATGGGCTTTTTGACAACCACATGTCATATTATGTGTTTGAAAAAATTACAAGTAAGGATTGATGCATAACATTAAAGTCGTCGCGAATTTTAAGGCCAAAAAACTCACCAACATTGATAACAATGGCCAATACTGTCCTTTCAGTGTTTACACCACTCACATTAGAGATCGTTGATATAAAGTCATAAGATCACGAAGGGCGCAGTGAAAACGTAATAAACGCGCAGTAATTGCGTGGTGCGATTTGAAGAAAGAACCTAATAAAACCGCAAAGCAAGTGGTGCGTGCTTGATCAAGAGCGCGAGAAAACTTAGCTGTGACGAGTAAAATGCAATCACATCTTAGCACGGGTATAGTAAAGACGTAGAACCGCCTAGAAAACTGTGTTTCCCCCATTGTATTTCATCCCGTTATCACTGCGTTTGTCAAGTTTTAAGAAAGAAGGAAGTCTTTGAGAACTTTGTTCGAGTGTGATGGGGTCTTTAGCAGCGAAACTGGTGAAATGCGTCTGTTTCTAATAAATTTGGTTTTCATTGATTAATTAAGCCTTGTGATCACATTATTTATCTCTTTATCTCGCTATGTTAAACTAGAGGCCCTTGAGGGCCTGAAATCGCTCTACTGGCAGTGATTTTGCTTTTTTGCTAGCATATATTACAAATTCATGATGCAAACAGAAAAAACACAAAAATGTGTTCTTGCAACTGGGCTTGAACCCACTAAGGCAACATAAGTAGGCATGGTGAATTGAACAAATAGTGAAAAAAAAATGTAGTGCAATTTCTCAAAACTAATTGTTTGGAATCCAGCCAAATTTGATAGGCTTTCAGAACGCCTTGTATTAAACAATCCTAGCAAATTTCAAAGAAATGTGACTAATAATGTGGACTTTGTTGAGTAAACGATACTAAATCATCAAATGGCTGCTTTTCGTGAATGGTTTACTAGATTTTCTTTACTTTTAATAGAGTTCAATCCCTTAATGAATCAAATAATCTTTGCAAGTTTCACAAGATGCCTTAACAAAAAATGGAAATTTTCAACTTTGAATGGCTAATTTTCCCATACTGATTGTCAGATTTTTTTTCAAAATCAATAGGGTTCAAGCTGTTTATGATACAAAGCAACTGTGCAAGTTTCATGAAAATCCAACCACAAATGCTGACTTCATCTCGTAAACAAGAAATGGAAATTTTCAGCTTGAAATGGCTACTTTTCCCATGCTGTTTGTTGGATTTTTTTCAAAATCAATAGGGTTGAAGCTAATTAATGAGATAAATAAACTGTGCAAGTTTCACGGAAATCTAACAACAAATGCAGACTTTATCATGTAAACAAGAAATGGAAATTTTCTACTTGAAATGGCTACTTTTCCCATACTGTTTTTTTTTTTTTTGTTGTTGTTGTTTTGTTTTGTTTTTTTACAAATTGAATATGGTTAAAGCTATTGTTAAGATAAACAAACTGTGCAAGTTTCTCAAAAATCTGACCACAAATGCAGACTTTAGCGGGTAAACAAGAAATGGGAATTTTCAACTTGAAATGGCTATTTTTCCCATACTGTTTGTTGGATTTTTTTCAAAATCAATAGGGTTGAAGCTATTGATATGATAGACAAACTGTGCAAGTTTCACGAAAATCTGACCACAAATGCAGATTTTATCGGGTAAACAAGAAATGGGAATTTTCAACTTAAAATGGCTACTTTTCCCATACTGTTTGTTGGATTTTTTTTTTCAAAATCAATAGGGTTGAAGCTATTGATGAGATAAACAAACTGTGCAAGTTTCACGAAAATCTGACCACAAATGAAGACTTTATCGCGTAAACAAGAAATGGAAATGTTCAACTTGAAATGGCTACTTTTCCCATACTGTTTGTTGGATTTTTTTTTTTTTTTTCAAAATCAATAGGGTTGAAGCTATTGATGAGATAAACAAACTGTGCAAGTTTCACGAAAATCTGATCACAAATGAAGACTTTATCGCGTAAACAAGAAAATGACTGACGGACGGACAGACGGACGGACGGATGGACGGACAGACGGACGGACGGACGACGGAAACCACGCCATGACATAAGCTGTGCTGGCTTTCAGCCAGTAGAGCTAAGAATGAAACCGCATGACTTGCTGCAAATATATACATAGTTATGTACCATCGGATATTTTGAACCTTAAAAAAATATGTTTAACAACTGTCACGCAGAACAATATAGGCATAATTCCCAATCGAATAGAAATATAGTGTCGCCGCTCCTGTGGCGACACAATAAATTACCTATTTAAACCACACGGATTATTTCTTTTTTATATATATATCTTTAAGTATAACAAATGACAGATGAGAAACATGTATCACAGAACCAACCTCAATTTCAGAGTGACGTTAGTACAGCCATTGCGAATTTTCTTATCTTACACACTTTTGATGTAAGCTAAAAATGCCCTACTCGCTGAAGGCTTTGTAATCATATGCCTCATTTCTAACACGTTGATGACCAAGATTTCTTTTTGAAATTAACTGTTAATCAAAGGACTAAAAGGCCTGAAAAGCGGATTTGTTGAAAAGTTTTAAGCTATGATTCGATGTAATGAAAATTTAAAAAAAAAAATTATTACGTGTAATACATGTGTAATATGTAAGTAATTAGTAGAGTAAGCAAGGACAATGCGGACCAAAGTTGTTCTACCAAGCGTGCTGCACAGCAACTGTTATTTTACTACTTATAGTAATTGGATCCAACAATTTGATTTGTTTTTGTGCTAGTGTTATATTTCGGACTGTAAACACGCGTAGGACTGTATATAGTGTTTCAAAAAAAAAAGTAATGTTGGGGTGTACTAGCTAAAACTTAAAGTAATATGGTTAGTGCGCAAACGTGTACACATGACAGTATCTGTTTCAGGTCAAGCAGATAACAGTGTTCGGTCTTAAAAAGAATATTTTTCAAGGCTAACATCAGCATAAAATGAGGAAGTTTTAAAGGTAATTATGGCTCCACATAGACATGTTTATTTCATCAGAATTCTAAGATCTTTCTAAAACTTTCAAAATCATCCAAACATTTAACACTTTTTGTAGCAGAATGGTGTAGTGTAGCTACATGAAAACATACTACAAAGTAAAAACATGTTGAAATAAACCGAGATGGTTTCATGTAAGTGAAACTCATTTGACAAAAATATAGAACACTTCAGTTGTTGATGAGTAAGATTACAAAAACTATACAAAAAAGGTTTGGGTTTTTTTTTTGCCTCAAAGACGATAAATGTTCCGGAACAAATTCCGGACTCGTATTTAATCGTTCATAAGTGTTGTTCGATTAACAAGCGTAAGCCAAGAATTGAGTCGCGCCCATGTGGCGGGCGGCGGCCATGTTGTTCCAAGCAGAAACTTCGGGAAAGTTCCCATGGTTTCTAGCTGTTTTTCGACTGTCAGTCAAGATGACTAACAGATTGTTTGTACTGTTATGTTGTTTGAAGACCACTATTGGGGCTGTAGGCGCACAACCATCTTACAAAATCGACCGGGTTACCAATAAAGAAGTGAAGGGAATTTGGTCTTTTGTTATCTGTCTGTCCAGTGGCAGAACAATAATATATATTGATAATTCTGTCAAAACAAAGTGTTAAGGTCTACAACTGTCAATCAGTTTCAGCAATCATGAACAAGTTTGATCAAAGAGTACAAGATATTGCTACTTACACATGTATGCAATATGAAATTTTTGTGCCTTCTTGTTGAACTCTTTACCAGAGGACAAAATTTTTGACTCTCCCGAAAAAACCAACCATTCAGATTTTCATACTCTCACCAAACTCAAAAATGACCCATCACTGAATTATAGCTAGTAAATCATTAGTAAAGACGAAAGATAAACTTCTGAAAAAAATATGTCTTTCCTTAATGGGCTACATAGCCTCTTTGGTATTATTAAATTTCATACCACAGTTTTGGAAAGCCTTGTGGGGTGGTACATAATCAATTACTTGAGCCGTCAACAAGGATCCATATTCAAATCAGCATCAAGACACCATACCTGGTGTAATAAAAAAATAAACAGAGTGACCTATTGCTAAAGTACAATTCCATGATAAAACGCCCAAAATTGCATCATTATACTTAATTTAACCGTACACTTTATATGAAAAGAAATATATATCTGTAGTATTTCTTGGCCTTTTACAAAAAAAGTTTGATTTGTGGCATAAAAACTAGATAGCCCCATCTTTTGAACATTAACAAACAGTTCAATAAATATGGCTCAGATTATGTGGTTTGTATTGGTAAAGGGTAGAAAATATTCTGGAAGAAAAAAAAGAAAAGAAATACTGATGTCTTCTTTTCCAACAATGTTTTCACAAGCCCTTTTACACAGAACTTATAAACATAGGATTTATTGTGTGGTAGAGGGCTAAAAAAAGAAAAATCCTCAACAATTCTCCCAATTTAACTTTGTATGACACAAAATTCAAGATCAAATATAGGCTTTATGGACAAACCATAATGTTTTCTAAATGTTGATTACATGTATCTGTAGCAGTTCTTTTGAACAGCCTCCCAAGGCTGGGATTGAACCCAGAACCTTCAGGTCCAAAGGCAAACGCTCTACCATATTGCTACAAAAGCTAGCTCTATAGCAAGACAGTATAGGTGTCCCCTTATACAAACACAAGCTATACATTTATACCAATCTGTTGGATAGACCAGTATACAACAAATCCATGTCAGGTTTCCTTGGCATTTGACCACTGGATCTGGAGAAAATTTTGATTGGGGTTTGTTTTAACACTTTACCGAACACTCCGTGTTAATAATCCTGAAGGAAATAGGCAATTGAAAGTATTACGGGAAAAGGATGAAATTCTGGTAAGTAGTATTTTCTCTTGTTCTGACAGTGTTATCAATCATATGAGTAAAATTCAGCTCATTTTGTATCAGTTTCTGAATTGTTGTCTGCAGATGCATTTAAAGTGCCTAAAACTTGTCATATGGGGAAGGAATGAATAATGAAATGGTATCCATTTGATTACCATTTTTTGATTAAAAACAAAAAGTGACTAGTGCACAGATGGTGGACATAGACTAATCTGAACAATCTTACAAATATTAACTCCCCTCTAAACATGAATCTGGGATCCTGCATGGCTCACCAGTAAAGTCTAGGACTTGTTGCCTGATGGTCTGGCTTCCAGCCTCACTGGAAGAACCATGTTTTTCGGTGGGAGTGTCCGTAGGCAAGACACTTCAGAGCACTAGCCTAGTACTGCTGAAACCCAGACATACATAAGTATTACTAAAGTCATTTTTCCCCATTACATAACACCATAAAGGATACAGTATGTTTTAACTTAGGTAAGTGTGGCTATATTATCCCATTTTGATGGATGTTCAGAAAAACTTTTGAAACAACTTATCCGATTGGCTGAGCTTTATTTAGCTACACTAAAAACCAAGGGTTTTCAGAAGAACTAGTGAAGGTGGTTTTGGTCTGAGATTATGTATTAAATCAGATTGAAAATATTAACAGCTCAACCTAGGGTTTGTAAACATGTGAGCTTAAATAGATACACTAAATATGATGACTATATTTTTCTTTTCCATAGCATTTAAAGCATTTCTAAAATCATCATTATTCATCATTATGCAAGACTCCTTTGAAATATTGAAACTTCTGTACTCAGACATCAAGGTTTTGATTTTTAAAACAGCACTGTACAAATCTAGTCAGACTATAAACACAACACTTTCCAAACTTTTATATAGTGCATATAATCATATAGACTGCAAACAGTTCAAATCTAAAATAGTGTGCCTATAGAAATGGAATTTTACTATGCTAGGCTGTCTGATCTTAATCTACTCTTACTACGTAACAAACAAACTGTCCTCATTCTGAGGTATAAATCATGTATTGTTTTGAAACTAGTATAGGTCAGTTTAAAAAAGAAAAAAAAAAAAACAGGAGTCCTCTATGAAAAATAGAAACAGTGGTATTTTGTATGCAATTTCTTACTGAAAGTACATCAAATTGTCCTTTCCATGACTCTAATACCTGGGAATCCCTTCAAGGGACCCTCATAATTACTACACAACTTGAAACTATTAATTTCAAAATGAAACACAAAATCAAACTAGAAACAATATTTGATTGTTTAGATACAATTTCTTTTTTCCTTTGAAAAGAATGTTCTTGGCTTTATTCCTGAACTTAAAAATGTTATGTAATAGTCTGAAAGGTGAAAACTAAATGTTGTGTGCAGTATTTTCTAAGATTTAGGCCATGTGTAATTCATAATATTGAATGTACCTTCCTTCTGTTACATAAATGAAAATTTATCTTGTATCATCAGAAAGACACAAGTCAAGAAAATAATGATTTCACAAAAGAAAAGTAATGTCAACTCATGCAGTGCCACAAAACATGAAATCGATTGTTACATCCTTCAAGAATAATTTGATACTGATTTCTGGTGGTTGCATTACTTTCAAAACTGTCAGTATTACAGTGACAACAACTCATTTATTTGTGTACCTCTCTGGTTTTACTAGGGTTAGGCTGGTTCTCTGCGGTGTCTTGTCCACAGGCACTCCTACAAAATCCTGGCACCTAGGTGAGGATAAAACCCAGCATAACCCATCCTACACCTTCACCAATCAGCCATAGTCTCACAGTACCTCACTAAATAAATGAACTAGATTATGTAATTTCACCGCTATTTTGGTGCAAATATAAGAAAAAAAAAAAAAAAAAACACAGGCCGTGTAGATTCAAGCTCAGACCTCATATCCGGCGCAGTCCGAACTTAGATTATAATACAGAGTTTCACTTAACTATAACAAGAGGACCATGATGGCCCTGTATCGCTCCACTGGCTAATATGTAAAATCCCTACATGCCAAACATTACAATACTTGGCCAATTGGTTTTGAACATAAGACCCCTGAGACAGGACTACAATTGGTAGCCCTAGTTCATATGGTAAGAAGATTTCTAAAGATTTCACTATATAAGCCCATGTAAAACTTCTGACCCCTGGGGATGAATTAAATTTGACCCTAGGGCCATAATTTACGCACTCTTGGTGAAGGCCCACTAGATAAAGCTACATGCGAAATTTGGTAGCCCTAGGCTTTATGACTAAGTACAGGGAGATTTCTTAAGCTTTCTCTCTATAAGCCCATGTAAAACTTGTGACCCCCGGGGCGGGGCCAATTTTGAACCCAGGCCTACAATTTGGGCACTCTTGGTAGAGGCCCACTAGATAAAGTCACATGCAAAATTTGGTAGCCGTAGGCCTTATGACTAGGTACAGGCAGATTTCTAAAGTTTTCCCTATATAAGCCCATGTAAAATTTGTGACCCCCGGGGTGGGGTCAAATTTGACCCAAGGGCTATAATTTGGACATTCTTGGTAGAGGCCCACTAGATAAAGCTGCATGCAAAATTTGGTAACCCTAGGCCTCGTGGCTAGGTACAGGAAGATTTCTAAAGTTTTCTCTATACAAGCCCATGTAAAACTTGTGACCCCCGGGGCGGGGTCAAATTTGACCATAGGGCTATAATTTGAAGAAACTTGATAGAGGCCCACTAGATAAAGCTACATGCCAAATTTGGTAGCCCTGGGCCTTATGGTTTCAGACATGAAGATTTTCAAAGATTTCCAATATTTTTAAGTTTTGTTGCTATGGCAACCAGAGTTTTTGTAAGAATCAAATTCTTTCAAGAAATTCTGAAGAGGACCATGGCAGGATCATTTCTGTGAAGTTTGATCAAAATTGGATGGGTAGTTTCAGAGAAGAAGATGTTTAAAATAAAAGTTAACGCACGGACGCACGACGGACACCGGGCCATGATATAAGCCCGCTTGCCTTCGGCCAGTGGAGTAAAAATGGACTAATACTTAATAATTTCAAGTTCGTTTTATAAGTATCACTTAAAACATAAGAGACCTACATGTAATATGCAAATTCAGACTTTACGTTCTTGGGTCTATTTTTATTCAATAGGTCTTTCTTTCTTTCTTTCTTTCTTTCTTTATAGTAAAAATCCCTCTACTAGACTGGAGTACCACTCTTCAGTGTTGGTTGAACCTTAATCTTATATTGTTTTTGTTTTAAAATTCATAAATTTAATAGATAAAATAAACTAAAATGATTTCGAGTATTTCAAATCCAACTGATAAAAATTGTTTAATTAAAAGTTTCTTAATCAGCCGGTTAGGGCATTGTTAATGTATACCCCCACTGGTCTTATATTTCAGGTTATAATAAAACAAATTAATGGGATGAACTGAGATGAAAAAGAACGATTAGTTGTAAAAACGAGGTAGGAATAAAAAATAAGTAAAAACGTAACATTTTGTTTAGTTCTCTCAAAGTATGAAAAGAGAGAAGGTGAAATGTTAGTAAATATTAGTTTATAACAGGTTAGTTCCTCAACTTTAACATTATTTACGCGCCTAGTACTTTATACATGGCAAAAATAGGATTTAGCCTATCGTCTAACGGGGTTTTAGGGATATCAAATGGCGAGATGTGCCTCGCCTATTTAATTCCCCATTTAGTTGTTAGCTATCTCTATTCTCATTGCGTAGATCTTTTTTATGAAATTGTTAATTGTTCTTTTTCCTATTACTACATCTCGAAGATTTTTATTAGCAGTCTTTTACTAGCTGGTTAGACCATGACAGGCATTGAATATATGATTGAACATTCTGCACGGCTATGTATGCACCTGCATATTCACACACATGCATACACGCCCGTGCACAATGATGGACCATGCCTATCTGCCACTAGGCAGCTACTGATCAACTTCTCTCTTTGAGAAAATATTCTTTAATGTGTATATCAAAGAGATACAGTTCATATTTAAAATTTAAACAGTTGACATTTGTTCTAGTTGATTTTATCAGGGAAGTTTCCAGCCTTTTATTTTTCTCACAGAGTGGAGCTTAGCTTAGCCCTCTGGTAGTTTCTTCTATCATAGATCCAGTACTTGACTTTTTTTTTTATCTATTTAGGGAATTTGGGATATATGTGTATATGAGTGAGCAATCTGCACAGCTATGTATGCATCTGCATGCACATACATATGCATACACAACATCAGCGCAAATGCAAGACCCTGCCCGAGGTACAGATGGCAGGATAGACCATGCCTATCTGCCACTAGGCAGCTACTGATCAACTTCTCTCTTTGAGAAAATAGTCTTTAATATTCATATTAAAGAGAAAGTTTAAATCATAATCAATTGACATTTGTTCTAGCAGATTTTATCAAGGGAATTTCTAGCTCTACCTCTATTGCAGTAGAGAGCGTAGCATAGACCTCTGGTAATTGCCTCTATTTTAGCTCCGATACTCGATTTCTTTATTGAGTTAGGGATTATGGGATGAGCATAATCTAATGTAAGTTGCAAAAGAACTTCATTATTTGATTTAATGGCATCAATATAACTGTTGCTATTGATCACACAAAAAATTCTATTTTTAAAATCTTCCCCTATTTTAGAATGACCTGGACAGGCAAGGATGAAGTGAGCTACGTCTTCTGGTTCTGTTTTGCATATTTGGCATATTTCGTTTTTATTTCCCCTTTGAAACTTTGATAACATCTTTTGGACTTTATAAGTACCAGCGATTAAGTTTGCTTTAATACCTGCCTTTTTTACCTCCAATGTGTCGATACTAAACGACATCCATACATTATGAGGTTTTCCTAAATGATAGTTTCCAGCATACAGGTATTTAAGAATGGTTCTTGTATTGCTTTTTTCAATTATCCTTTTCTCCCAAAATGAATTGATAGACTTTTTTAGTTCAGCCTTCCACTGATTTTTTGACATTGGGTTTTCCATTACCTCATAGATGGAGGGGAGGTCATATTTCTTCAAAATTTTAGCTACATATATGAACCAGCTTTTCGAGTTGTTATCTTTTATTGCTAGTCGTCATTCTGCTAGTTGTTTTTCTACTCCATTTCTTCTATGAATATTCATAAGCTGGGTAAGATATTTCTTATCTAGGTCTGCTTCAATCAGTAGCTCTCCTGATGGGATGTAAACTCCAGGTTCTGCAGTTCTTTCTGGGAGGTGCATTAAAAATTTGAGAATTTTCTTTTGATACTGACAGTCTTTGTATGTCTTGTTTTCTAAGCGTAAGGCATTCAAGCCCATACAGTAGCCTTGGTTTTATGTATATATTCCATAATTTTAACCCTACATATGGATTGATTCCGTTTAGTCCATGAAAGCCTGCACCCATAGGCGAATAAGCTGTTTCCTCGCCGTTTTGGTTTCCTCGTCTATGGTTAGCCTTAGGTTGAGGTGAGCCATGGGACTTCTCTCCATTCCTACATGCGTGTATTGTTCAACTATCTCGAGCTTCTTATCATTTAGTGACCATATTCTATCTTCAAGGTCTGGCTTCCTGTTTTGCTTAAAAATTAGAATTTTGCTTTTTTGTTCACTGAGCTTATATCTCTCTTTGTTTGCGTACATTTCTTGAATTTTTAAGAGTGTCATGAGTTCATATTTATTGTCTGAAAGTAGGATTTCATCGTCAGCGCATGTGGGAGTTGCTGCATGGATCGACCCTATTTTAAAACCAAGGGATTTCTTTCCAAAGATTTTAAGACATGGATTAATGAAGGCTCTATAGGCTACTGGGGGCCATATTCCTCCCTGTCTTACTCCTTGATGTTCCTCAAACTTCTTTAAAAGCTCACCTTCCCACTTGACTTGCGACGTCATATTTGTGTACCATTGTTGCATGATAATCCAATCCTCTCCTCTAAGACCAAGGTCATTTAGTTTTTTCAGCATCGAATTGTGCCAGGCCACATCAAAGGTTTTGGAAGCGTCTAAGAAGGCAGCATATAAATGTATTTTTCTGTCTTGCGCTTCAGCTTTAGATTCTATTAGTAAGAGTGCGGCACAGAGGGGACGTCCATTTAGTGAAGCCTCTTTGCAAATTACTCTGAAGCTTCTCAGTTTCGCCGATAATAGTATTAAGATGTAGTTTTTCAAAGATTTTGCCAATATTGCAACAGTGATTCTACGATAGGAGTTTGGGTCCTCAATAGGTTTGTTTTTTATGGATGGGTGTGATAATACTATTTTTTAACTTCTCCGGGATTTTTTGTTCCTGTATGATCTTCGAGAATAAGATTTCAAGATTATTCAACAGAGCTCTTCCTCCATACTTAAGATGTTCCATCATAATTCCATCATCGTCTGGACTTTTTCCATTTTTCATTCCATCAAAAGCTGATTTTAAGGTGTTTACATTGATGACTATTTTATTGTTCTTTTCCGCCGCTTCTCTTTTTTCTATATGAGTGATGCCCCTATCTATCATATCCCTGTATTCATTATCAAATCTTGGATCATTGCTGGCGCTGCTAAGAACACTAAAGTACCTGCTCCAACCATCTCTAATGTAATTTTCGTCAGTGAGGTGAACATCATCTACGACAAGTTTGCTGAGCTTGTTGATTTTCCCTTCTCGTTGTAACTTTATTAACTTACAGAAAAGCTGTTTATCTTCATTATCTGCTTTCATGATGTTCGTGTAGATTTGGTGTCTCCTCTTTGCTGTTTCTATTCTTTGGATTTTCCTTAACTCTTTCTTGGCTACTTTTCGCTCCCGTATTAGCTGGTTTCTTCTTTCTTCTGGACCATTGTAACTTTTTAGTTCCCAGTAAATTCTTTTGCTTTTAGCACATGCTGCAAGTACCGCGGGCGAAATTAGTTTTCTGTTTTTCTTGACTAGTTTTCTTGGGTTTTTTTTTTTTTTGGTTGGCACTCCTCCGCAGCTTTTTAGTAGAATATCAGTTATTAGCGCCAGATGGGACTGACTATCAAAAGTCTGAGATGTAAAGTTTTCCAAATTCTTTTCAACTTTTTTCCATAGGCCCATTCATCTATTTTGTCCCAATTAATTTGTGTTGGTTTTGGGATTTGAGTGGTCTGGTTTTTCTTTTGGATGGCAAGATTTAATCCAATTTTTACCTGAATAGCCTTGTGAGTAGATGTATTCAAATAATCGGATTGCATTATATTCACGTTTACGATCCTCTGTGTTTTCGTGGTTAGGATGTAATCAATCTGGGATGAAGTACCATTGTAATTGTGGAAGGTTGGAGCCTCTGGATAATCCTGAATCATTTTCAAACCATACTCCTCATTACATTTTTGAAAGGATAGGTCCCTTTCTATGTTCTTTTGCCTGTGCGGGGAGGCATTTATATCGCCTCCCAGTATGATGTCTAGATTCCACCCATATTTAATTATCATTTCTGGTATCTAGACACGATTCAAACTCTTGGTTAGACTCACTTGAACCTCTTGCCGGCATGTAGACATTAATAATATAGAGTTGGTTGGCTACGTTTATTGCTATAATTCTGTGGTTGCAATCAGGTAGGGTATGTAATTTTAAAAAACTAGCGCTTAATCTCCTTGTTTATTTTGACAGTGGACGACACAAGTTGTGAATGAATATTTCATGAATGAAAACGGGGGCAGTCTGTGTAAACGATGTTCATACGCATATGGCAATATTAAAAGAAAAAAACCTTTGTTTAAGTATCTATACTATTTTAAACTGACAAATTTTTAGTTTAAACGAAATTTCGATAAAGAAATCATACCTAATTTGTATGATTTGTTCAGAGCTGAATATCATTTGTAAATCTGCGTTGTTCGTCCCATACATCAGCCATGCAAAACTGAAAGTGAGCGCGCATGCATCGTTACGCATGGTGTATTTGGTTCCGGTCAAAAGGATCACAGTAAGTGGATTTGCCATACAAATCCGCTAAAAATTGATGTCCGTGAAAAAACTGCATATTTTATCATTTCAAGATTAAAAACAAAAGCACTTTAGATTTAAAACAAAAGAAATATCTTTACGTTTCTTTAAACCAACATTTTTTTTTTGGTCCGGTGTTGGACACACCTGTCACGGAAGCAGATAGGTTTCATGTAAATTTCAATACACCTGGACATCTAAGCCCATGTTATAACACATCATGAACTACCGTATATAAGTCTTGAGATACTTAAGGAATGAAGAGGTTTTTTTTTTTTTCTAATGGAGGTATGAAAAAAAAGTACCACACTGTATGAAATCGTGAAAAGTGGATTAGGTTTTTTGTTTTCATACCTGCATTAAAAAAAAACTCGTTATTCCTCATAGTTCAATACTACAGACAACAAGTACGAACATAAATGATAATAATTGCATTTTAAATCCAATATTGCAGTTTCTACTTTCTAATGCCCATTTCATTGGTATTTCATAGCGCGGGACAACGGATTGTTCATGACGTAAAAATTGTGTAATTCATGATGTCGTCATAGCGTTGAACATTGAAGAGTTAGTAATTCTATTGTCAGAAGTTTAAAGCGCTGGAAGTAAATTGATCCTAGTCGTACCCAGTAAACTGACAATGAGTATAAATGTTTGTTTACATTTGTTTGAGAGCAAAGTAGTTCCGACTCTGTATGATTTTTTTTTTCCTCATGGAGCTATGAAAAAAAAAAATTAAGCCAATCAGAACTGGCCAATATTGATGAAAAAAAAGTAATATTGAATTATAGTAATGTGATGAAAAAATCTGACTTTTGAGGTAAAATTTTAGTTCACTCGTTGACAAAAAATTGTTATTAAGCTCACCAGCGGCTCGCTTAATAACATTTTTTAAGACTACTTTTATCTTTTAACTTTTTTTTATCTTAAATCCCAACTCATGTCAGATCCAATATATATATATTATTTATGTAAATGTCTGTTTTGATTGATTAAAACATGATAAAAAGAACAACGTTGGACAAAAAAGAAAAGGAGAGGTATTAGGGTTGAATTGCTTTACGTTGCAAGCACGAGCAACTGATTTTTGACAAACCTCCTTTTTCATGAGACAATGTGCAAAACTGCATTACCTACTGAACTTGCACGACTCGCTCCTCATTTGTCAGTTTTATTCAAATATTTCATCCATGCTCTTCCAAAAGCGGATTTAATCCGTCTCCGTGGTGCATGATACCAAGCAAGTCGTTTCAAAATGATGGTTCCATTAAAATCCATTTGGTATAGCAACTGATGTACATCGGTCCTTTGACATGCAGATACTTTATCAATAGCAAAAAATTTCGACCGGATCAGCTTGCCCCGACTGCGCAAGGTCGGTTTTTTTTTGTTTTTTTTCTTTTTTTCTCAGAAGTATTAAGCCCCTTTGTCACAGAGCATGGCTCATTTCTAATGGAAAAAAAAAAGAAATCATTATTGTCATTGTGTTCTGTGGTATGAATGTGCTTTAAATGGATAAATATTAAGAATGGTATAACGGTTGAAACTTTTAAGTCAGGAATTTTTTTTTTTTTTTTCTCTCTCTCTCTCTCTCTCTTCCCATTGTGACATACAAACTTAAATACAACAGTGAATATTCTAAACAACTCTGGTAGGTCAGTGAAACTCAGCAAAGACTTTTCAAATAACAGCGAGCTGCTAACTATTGTCCTGACCAATCAGATTCGTTCATGATATCGTGGCTACGAGTTAATGGCTCTTGGCCACAAGATAATAAATTTGTGACCACAAGATAAAGGTCTAATGAAAAAGAGAGTCCACTACACCTCGTGTTTCATTGGACAACCCATTCTAAACGACACAATTTTAGACCCGTGCAAAATTAAAGCATTTACAAACGACAAATTAAATTTGGTTCAAATGACTGAATTTTTTATGAAAGGTTAGAAAACAGTGAGAAATGGAGAAAATGCTGGTTACCAGCATTCTCTCCTTTCCCTATAATGTTTTCGAAAACCTTCAGTTCCCAGGGATTGTATGGTAATAGGATACTCTTCTAGTAGCCAATAAATATTAAGTTCTTGCAATTCACCGATAAGTCATGGCCACAAGATATCAATTCGTGACCACGATATAATTAACTCTTTCCCAAATGGTAATCTTTTAGACTGGCCAAATCGAATGGAGTATATCAATAATTTTTCCAACGGACACATTTTTTAATACTTTGCACATACACAGCTCATCATGTCTCTAGAATATTACAGTAAACAAAAATATGGCTTACCGTTCTCGTTTCTGAGGAATTTTGCTAAGACAAAGGTATGTACAGATCCAAAATTCAACATATATTGGATTTACACATCTTTCTTTAATGGTCAGGTAAACGGAAATTCCAGAAGAATATACAAATATACATTATTTTAATGAAGAATTATTCATTTGTGCACAAAAAAAAATTAATTGCCCGATTTTGATCATGGTAAATCCACAGATGTGCATGTTTTATATAGACCAGTAAGTTTAAAAAAAGGGAGATAATTTTGACCGAATTAAGGGTTATTTTAAAAAAAAATTACACTCTTTCTAATGGAAATATTTTTCTTAAAATTTCCACAATGATAGTGTTTGTAATTCTGAACAATAAGAAGAAATTAAAACAGTACCTATCCGTGCTTATTTCTTCAGAAAACAATGATTAAATTCAATGTGAGTGTATTTTTCAACGAAAATTAGAACTCACTCCGAAAATAAATTCACTTTAGACGACCCTTAGCCTAAAATCCTTGGAAAAAATGATAGTTGGCAGGATTTTCTCCGTTTCCCCCACAACGTTTTCAGACGCCATCTTCAGGGTCATGATTACACAGCGTTGTTCGGAAAAGGGTTTATATCCGATAGCCTTCAAGCTATTTTAAAGGCTTACGTGTTAACAAAATTTTACATTTTACCAAATTGAAAGCATTTGCAGACGGCTAATGGAGTAGGACTAAAATTATGGACTTTTTAAGGCGAGAAAAAAAAAACTTGTTGCGAAAAGAAGAAAATGCTGACTATACTAGCTTTTTCTCTTTTTTCATCCCTTTTTTTTCTGAAAGGTCTGTTTTTCATCAGGTTCGTGAAAACATGGGTTAATTAAGGAGTTGACACTAGCTACTGCAAGTCATACCAAGCAAGTCATCATATAATTATGGATCTATAGAAACTATTTTGTCTAACAACTGACTGTGTCTTGAGGTATTCGTAGTATGGTCCTTGGACATACAGAAAATTTACAAATAGCAAAAATTTTCGCCAATATCAGCCTGCGCAGTCTAACATGGGACTATACTTTTTGCAAATGCATTAAACTCCCTTATCACAGAGCATGGCTCATAAACATAAAATGATTAATATGCTGTATTCAGGTATAGATTTTATCGATTCATGTACATAAACAGGTGGTCACAAGTTTATCATATACTTTTTATCTATTCACGGATGTTTTAATATTAAGGAAACATCATGTTCTTTAATGGACGGAAGAGAAAGGTGGCTGTGGCAGTTTCTGTATTTTTGTTTGTGATAGTTATTATTTGTTATCACACCTATTATCATCTGTTGAATAAACCCAGTCTAGCTCGAATGATACTTACGGAACCAGTCTACATAAATGGATCTAGACAAGGGACGTTCATCTTTTCAGAAAAAGCAGTCAACGAAACGCTGCTTGGAATTCGAAATAGAAACTGCTATGCACTGAATCAATTCATGGATGCTGAAAGAAGACGGTCATATTGTAACAACCTTCAGCAATGTAACTTGGCCAGATCAGAGGTTTCAGGTTTGCCAAAAGGCTGTCAACGACATTTACCAAAGTGTATCATTATCGGAGTTGCAAAATCAGGAACCACGGAGCTGATCAACTTCCTCTCTATGCACCCGAACATTGTAATTAGATCTTATCCAGGTTACTTGTTACCATTCTACAGCAAGTGCTGGGAAAAAGGAACCGAATGGTACAGAGAACAAATGCCATTTAGTTTCATAGACCAAATTACTTTGTATAAAGCGAACTACTTCTATAAACAGGAAGTACCAGAGAGGATGAAAATGTCAGATCCCGATCTTAAATTGATTCTGATTGTGAGAAATCCTGTTGACAGAGTTATCTCATATTATACGTTTCACAATCCCGAAAAACCTTTGAGTGACCTCTTAAAATATGCAAAAGAAAAGAAAGTAAAGCAGTGGTACTATGATAGGCCTTTCGAGCAATATTTACGATACTTCAGTCGGGCTCAAATCCACGTCATTGACTCCGAAAAATTTCAAAAGGATCCACAAAATGTTTTATCTGAAGTGGAGATATTTTTAGGCCTACCACATATTATAAAGAAAACGGATTTTGTCTTTAATAAAGAAAAGGGTTTCTTCTGTCTTCGTGACGTGAGCAACAACTTCAGTTCTTGTTTTGGAGACGACAGAGGGAGAAAGAAAATACAACATGATACAAAGTTTGTGAAACCTCTTCTTCATCCATTCTTCAAGCCACACAATGAACGTTTCTTCAACCTGACAGGTCTTAAATTTAACTGGCTTTAAAAGTACTGAACTAAGATTATCTCGTGTGTTTTTCTCGGAGATAACTTATCTCATTATATTTCTATCAGTGAATTACTGGGATTTTTTAGTGTATTATTTTTTTCAGTTTCTCATAATTACTAATATATGGTGACTTGCTTGGTATCATGTATCACGGAGATGTATTAAACCTCCTTTCGCGAGAGCATGGCTTATGTGCGAGATACAGTGAGAGACATAGAGTACCGACCAGTAAAATCGACGAAAAGTATCTTTTTGAAATGAATTGAAAAAAAAAGTTGATGACAACGAAACTTCTTACTGCCACAATATTCTCAAAAACTGTGTGCAGCATTAGTACACACATTTGATTTATTTTATTGTGTATTTAGGCCTCTGGCCCAGCGTACAATTATATATTACAGTTCCCTTGAACAAAAAAAAACATACAAAAGACAATTAATGAACAGACTACATTTGAAACAACATGAGAAGAAAAGATACAAGTAGGTCAAAGACCTATGTGCGGGGGAGAAATTCTAGATTATATGCTTGACTCTACCTCTCACACAGTTCTTTGAATGATTAAATCAAACACATTGATAAATGCCACACAAGGTAGATATTGAAATACATTTGCTTTAGACATTTGAAGAATCAAAGTGCCGTCAAGACTGTAATCGGTCGACACTGAGTAACTACAATTGTTTGAAATTACAAATCAAATGGTAGTAGTTGGAACTTTGTATGGGATAGAAATCCTACACCTTAGAACTGAGCCACGTAGGAACCCCCTTTTTTTAACTAACCAGTACAATTAGTAGTTTAACGGAATGCTTTAAGTAGATGTTTGCCAGTCGACAGCAATAGAAGGTAAAATATATGTGACAATTTTGATCAGCTATATCCATCATCTAGCTTTTGATATCATTCATCACCAATGAAATTACCTAACAACCCTTTAAAAGAATTAAACGATAATTTTTTTTTTTTTTTTGTATTTTTTGCAATTTTGGTAACTGTAATGTAACATATTGTCAGAATATCAATAATATCCATACTTTAAAATGGTGTGAAGAGGTCCTATAAAACATGCCTGCATTATGACTATCAAATTATTTACTTTTGGCTGCTAGTGGGTCTTCTAGTTTTCCATTTTTAATAAGCAATCGTATTTATCCAGACAAATTGTCCTACCCTAATATTTTTTGGCTGGCTATATTGTCCTGGGCCAAATCGTCCTGTCCAAAAACGTCTGCTGGCCAATTTCTCCTACATTACTTTCGAAGAATGTAGGATCTACTTAACCCTCAACCCTTTACCAAGTGATGAAACTTTAGACTTGTCTAAGTCGAAAGCATTTCAACATAACGAATTAAATGTAGACCAAATGATGATCTGAATCATTGAAAACGTAAAAAACAGTGGGAAAAGGAGAAAATAATGGTTATCTGTACTTTTTTCTTTTCCACATTGTTTTCAAAAGCCGTCTTCTTCGGGGTCATTAAAAACGGGATAGTTTGGTAA
Source organism: Hippopus hippopus (assembly GCA_946811185.2). Taxonomy (NCBI): domain Eukaryota; kingdom Metazoa; phylum Mollusca; class Bivalvia; order Cardiida; family Cardiidae; genus Hippopus; species Hippopus hippopus. The sequence goes on from OX328096.1 coordinate 37,762,339, forward strand.
AGAGTTAAAACACTGATTTATGGCCTTTTACAGTCAGAAAAGCAATATCCAAACATAAAAATTCCATGGTCGTTTTTTTATATATATATCCTACACGAACAGAGAATAAGATCTAAGATCTCTGATATTGATCTGCATTACTCAAAAGACAGTCTGATCTTGATCTTTTTTGTCTTCAAAAGCGACTTCATTGTTCTTGGCCAACCCAGGTCATTGACTTTGAGAAAAAATCGAGTACACCCGGAAACATCATGAAGTATTTTCGAGAAAAACACATGAAGGGGACTTCCCAATAAATGTATATGCTTGATTATGGCAATAGGAACATTAATTTTTATTTGAGACCAGAAATGGACCTATCATACAAATATTTAAGTACCTACATTACTATCGATTAAAGTCATTCGCTAATTACAAAGTAATTATGAAAAATTAATATTCTTTCCAGTCTATCCTGCGTACATCTTAATTGTAGCCAAAATACCGAAAGTACTAAATTAATCACGAACTTTCCATAACAGTATATATTGCCCATTTAAAAGATCCGCTGAATTAGAAATAAACGGAAGAAAACGTAGATGCACCATATCATTCCTTGTAAGTGCTTTTATTTTTGTGTGTGTTCCATTTTGTTTAATGTTCTCATTTGTACAGTATTAGAACTAAAACAATAAAATAAGATAGTTAATAAAAACTATAGCGGGGATATCTGTGTCATTTTCTATCTTTTCGATAGAACTTACCATCACCGCCTGATGATGAGGCCTGGAGATGAGCCGAAAGAGTTTTTTTTAAACATGAAATACACATAAAAGTGTGGGCGGGGACAGTTTTTGGGAGGGGGGAGGGCAATCTTCCTTTGGACATATTTCCTGGGGGCAGTTTTCCGGGGGGGAAGAAGTTTTTTTGTTTTTTTTTTCGGGATGGGGGGGGAGAGTTTTCCAAGAACCTAATTCTAATATTGAAATTCCACGACTAGCCAACTAATTGGCGAAAGTGTTCAGTCTCGACCAATACGGTAGCCGGTCTAGAAAATTAGAAAATATTAAGATAGGTTGGTGAATATGGAACCAGGTCCAGGTCCATATTTACCAACCATTCCAAATTCCATTCGTAAGCCTTATTCCAGATTTTTAAAGTTATGCAAGTTCCCACTAGCTAAACCATTTGTTTTAGTCAATCAAAAATAACGTACCTTTGAAATTTAGAAAATTCACGAGAATAAAACTAAGAATACTAAAAGTGTTACGGTTGAAGCCGGACTTTTTTTTTTTTTTTTGTTCCAGGGTCGAATATCAAAAAATCGGAGACTGTCATGCAACCTTTTATTCATTTTCCTACAAATATGATGGCTATTCCAAGCCAGAATCCGAATATTATAGCAGAAAACATTTTTCCCGGAACAAGGGTGATCGAAAGTATGCAATTTGATGGCATGCGAACGATTTTGATTTACATTCTTGAAGTCGCCGAAAATGCCTTTGAATGCGATTTACAATTTAAAATATTCTGTTTTAAATGATATGAAATAAACAGGGATTACTGGTACTGTACTACTTCGTTCCCCAAATCTCAACCTATCCCTTTAATCGCCACCGGTACCCTCAATCACAAATTTCACTAAAAATCTCATTTTCTTGGATGAAGGATAGTAATGTAATATAGTTTTGGTCCTAAATCACAATAACCTGAGAGACCTCTAAATATACGCTGATGGATGAAACCATTTGCACTCGACGACTTCAAAAACGTGAATCCAAGTGTTCACTTGCCATCAAAATGGCACACTTTCAATCAGCCTTGCTCCGGAAAAAAATGCTTTTCTGTTGTGTCATTCGGAATCTGGCTTCGAATGAGTCTCATATTTATAGGGAAATTAATAAAGGGTTGCATGACATTCTCCGAGTTTTCATATTTGACCCTGGAACAGAAAAATCCCAGTTCAACTGTAACACTCGCCTTCCTATTCGCCCGATTTATAGTCCCCTAAAGTTCAACCAGATATCCCCTCAAGAGTTTTCTATTCACAACATATTGTTGTTCCTTAGACGAATATTTCAAAGCGACCTAAATGTAGTAACTGGGTTCGCAAAGATGGGAGAAAAGTTGGTTCCGCTCATTTCAAGCCTCGAAACTAAAACCTGTTATGCCAGAAATGCTATGATTTCCTCCCGTAGACAATGTCTACTTATATGCAGGAGATACAAATTAAACGTTTCTAATCAAGGGTCCAAGGTATTACATTTGATACCAAATCCCTCTCTCCCCCTCCCTCTCTCTCTCTCTCTCTCTCTCTCTCTCTCTCTCTCTCTCTCTTAGAAGGTAAGTCGCTATTTGCAAAAGTATTTGCATTATTTTTTCACTTGAATTTATAAGATGTTATACAGTGATTTTTGTTTATGGAACAAGGAAGTCTACATTTTTTTTTTTTTTTTTTTTAATCTTAACACGCAATAACGTGTTTAAAAGTCATAGTAACGCAAAAAATCTCGTTTTAACTTGAATTCAAAACACGTAATAACGCAAAAAAAAAAAAAAAAACGCACAAAGCGAACAATCTCGTAACAACGTGTTTTAAAACACGTAATAACATGTTTAAAAGTCGTAGTAACGCGAAAAATCCTGTTATAACATGAATTCAAAACATGTAATAAGGCAAAGAAAAAGTCGCACTAACGTGAAGAAATCTCGTAATAACGTGTTTTAAAACACGTAATAACGCGTTTAAAAGTTGTAGTAACGCGAATCGAAAACTCGCAGTAACGCTTTTTTTTTCTACTGTTTTCGCTTTGATTGAGTTTTGTGAAGTCAATCGAATCTCCCAATGCAAATTTGTGTTTTTTGATGGTGCATTACACCGCTTTCATTGATATTTAGATCACATCATAGCTATAAGTCTTTTATCGCGATCTTCCTAGGATTCATCAGTATAAGTCTGCAGCTTGCCATCAGACGTAACTATTGCCAGCAGCAGATATCGAACAAGGGTTTCTCATTACAAGCTAATAATCCGGACCACTAAACCACGGAAGATTATCCTATGAAAGCTACGTTATGAAACAAACTGTGCAACTTTTATAATGTCTGAGTGTTATTTGTTTCTTTTGAATTTACTCCGTTTTCATCAGTGTTTAAATCATTGAAAATGCATTATTTTCTGTTGATTTTTCCTTTAATGAATACCGACTCGATGAACATCTGGTCGAGACCTCGCTGAGCTTGGTAGGTCAGTTTGTAGCATATAAGGCTTGAAACAGGCGGGGGAGGGGAGTTCGATGGCTCGCCAAATTCTTTCCGGAGATAGGTGACCGTCCTTGTGAAAGGTTTCATTCCTCTTTCACCGTTTGTCATCTTTCAATGTGTAATAATAAAATTCTGGTGCTTAACCTTTTGTGAGGAGTATATAATATAACAGAACAATCGAGTACATACGGAAGTTACCGGAAATATTTTCGAGAAAACACTTGGGGTTTCCCAATGAACGTATACGCTGGATTATGGCAATAATAACATTAATTTTTCTTTGATACCAGGATATGGACCTTTCATACAAATAGTAAAGTACATGTACCTACATTACTATCGATTAAAATCATGTGCTAATTACAAAGTAATTATGAAAAATTAATATTCCGTCCAGACTATTCTGCATACATCTTGTTTGTAAACAAACCATCGCAAGTACCAGAATACTCAGGACCATTCCGTAACACCTCGTCCCTTACAGAAAAAGAAAAAAGAAATGTTTCTTTTCACAACATACAAACATGTAGCGTATATGAAGGAGTGCTACACACAACATAATAAAATTAACATATTCTTTAAACAAACTTTATAAACTAAAATGAATTAACTAATCAGACCTGGAGAGTGCATCTGTCATAACATTATCTCTACCCATAATAATTATGTTTTAGGTTGAGATTATACTCTTGAAGAAGGAGGCTCCATCGCAACAACCTCTGGTTTTTATTTTTTATTTTACGAAGAAAAGTGAGAGCGTTGTGATCGGTGAAGACAGTCAGAGGGAAAGAAGAGGAAGAAACAGAGACTTCAAAGAATTGAAGAGAAAGAATAAGAGCAAGACACCCTTTTTCAATGGTGGAATACACTTACTAGTGTTTATTAAATTTCTGTGAGAAATAACAAACAGGATGATCAACACCATTGTCATCTTCTTGCAAAAGCACTCCCCCTGCACCAACATCTTTAGCACCAAAAGCAAGTTTAAATGGTTTATAAAAGTTTGGAGCCAAAGTACCAGTGCACTTCTAAGCATGGCTTTGATATTCTCAAAGGAATTTTGACAAATTTCACTCCAAACAAACTTATGATTTGTCTTTAAAAGATCAGTTAATGGAGCTGAAATAGTAATAAGTTATAGAATTTAATTTTCTGTAATAAACAGCCATGCCCAGAAATCGCATAAGTTGCTTTTTACTCGAAGGTACAGGAGAATCATTGATTGCTTGAATTTTCGCAGAAATTGGTTTCAACTGACCCTGTCCCACTACATGTCCTAGGAAAGTTAAAGTTCCATGACAGAATTCACTTTTGTTTAAATTTACCGTCAACTTATATTCCGAAAGTCTGTCGAAGAAAGATCGAATTCTACGAAGATGTTCCTCCCAGGTGTTATCGTAGATAATGACATCATCGATGTAATCTCCGACACCATCAAGTCCAGAAATAACCATGTTGACAAGACACTGAAATGTAGCAGGCGATTTTTTCATACCAGTTGGCATTACTTTGTATTGGAGAAAAACCATCTGGAGTAACGAAAGCGGTTATTTCTTTGGCTTTTTTCAGTTTTGACTGTACAATGTTGTCAATACAGTCGTCAATACTTGGAATTGCAAAAGTGTCCGTTTTCGTGACATTGTTCACTTTTCGATCATCTGTACACATACGAAAGCTTCCATCAAGTTTTGGAACAAAATGCAAGGTGACGACCACTCACTTTTTGATGGTTCAATAAAGTCATTTTCTTTTAAATATTGTATTTCTTCCATCAAATATTGTTGTTTTAAAGAATGTGTCCTACATGGATGTTATTTTATTGGTTTGGCATAACTTATCTCCACATCATGAAAAATCTTGGTAGTTCTTAAAGGCACATCAGGAAACAAGTGTTTGTATTAAAAAAAAAGTTCCTTGAGTTGTTGCTTTTGAAAAATACTCTAAATGTCTCAGTTTCGAATACAAATCCTGAAGAACGTCTGAGTTTTTAAGACAAGAAGAACCAGGAATTTCATTTTCAAAGCCCTGAGAATTCTGAGTAGCACATAAAGTATCACTAATTTGTGGAACAGGCAAAACAATATTAACAGTCGTAACAGTATTATCATTATCTCTGCTAATATAAGATTTTAACATATGAATATGACATAATTGAGTATTTTTACGTCTATCATGTGTGCAAACGACATAATTTACATCACTAATTTTTTCCTGTATTAAGCTGGGTTTACACTGCCGATCAGATCAACTCGATCGTCCCGATTGCCAAAAGTTCCCGACCGAACGCGATCAATGGCTTGTACACGACTTTTACTCGAGCGCTACTCGATCATACCCGATAGCCGCACGAACGCTCAAGACTCCTACACGACTTCAACCCGACTGACAACCCGATCGCTGCTCGAGCATACCGATCTCAACAGGATCCCTTCACGATCTGTTCACGAACAGCTCGATTAATACTCGATTCTTACACGAACAATACTCGACAAACTCGACCATTACTCGATCTCCACTCGACCGCTACTCGATCGCTACACAACTATTTCGACCTTGAGTCCTTGACCTTCATGCGTCAGAGTGTTGTGATTTGTGCGACGAAGAAAGTTATAAAGAACATTTAGATTTGGAAGTAATAACAAGATGGAAATAGAGCAGTTGATGGTATATGCTAGGTATTTAGAGCTCCAAAGAAACAGGGTGGTGGCCATTATGGAGGTAGAAGAAGCTGAGGAGCGTCATAGGCGTATGAGAAGACGCAGACAACGGCGGCGCCGAGAAATCTGGGTGAGGTGTGTAGTGAAGCTATTCCTTCTCTGCTCATCCATTTGTGGCATTAAATGCACCAGAAACTGTCCAGTCTCTGCAGCTGCATCATGAGCACCTGTGATGGCACTACGCACGGACTCTAGCTCGGATGTCAGAGAGGAGACAACCTGCGCTGCTTTTGGAAGGCCACTAGTAGAAGGCGACAGTGATGGTGTTGATGCAACTGATATGTCGTCATTACATGCCTCCTCCCCGTATGTAAGCTCTTTCCTCTTCTCAGCAAACTGGAGAAACACAAAAAAATCCAAACAGTAATTGGGCAGGGGCAATAAACTGCATATTATACTATTTAACATGGGCGATCAGCGAATACTCAGATCAGCTTGTAAATCCATACAGTCTAACAAGACTAGAACTGTTCGCACGAAGAAGTTTTGGTCCATGCCACTTGAGCACAAAGTTTAAACTGATCAGATTTGATTGATCTGCAATTGGATCTGAGTCTTCGATGGACACACACGTAAATTGTAGGAAATATCATGCTCTGGATCATATATGAGTTGCGTCGTAAGACAGCTGGTGAGAGTTGCCTATCTCAAAGCGTTACAAAACGTTTCGAGCGCTTCCCATGCAACGGTTCGTTACCAAAAGGTGCTTCGTAACGGTTTGTAACATTCCTAAGAGCCGCTTTACGGCAAGCAACGTGGACAAATCGTTACAGAACGTTACGAGAAAGCGCTTTGCTATGCAACTCTCGCCTGGTATTTGCGAACAACAAAGACGCAAATCAGAATACACATCCCACAGGTACCTGCTAACATTGAAAACTTTTCGCAATGCGGTTCTTAGAATACTGTACATGTCAGAGAGAACAGTGAGGGTTCTAATGTGACTGTTCTGGTGCACAGGCTCGTCTGAATCTTTGCTACTCATATAATTATGCAATAATGGCTGTTCCCGCTTCACGGCTCAAGTATATATACATGTACATTAGAAATTTAAAAGAATCAAAATGAAAGTAATCCGAGGAAAGAGATATTTGCATATGACAGGTGGCGCTTGCAAAGTTTTTGTCTACTTACCTTAGACCCCCTCTGTGTGCGCAGCTGAATAAGGTACGGACGCAGGAACCCGAAGTTGTCCAAAATCCACCTTTGCCTGGCTGTACGTTCTAGTGATCCGGACCCGGACTTGTTTGATGCCTTGATCAGCTTTGAGAATTGGGTCCGCATATTGGGATACCATATGGTCGACAGATCTCCGGGTTTAAGGCCCAATGCCGCCTCCTTATCTGCCCATGTCCTGTTCTTCTTCTCCTTCAACTTGAACTCCGCCGATGATTTATCATAGAGGAAGGTGTTTTCTCTCAACCAAGCAACCAGGTCGTCCTCTTCATCCTGAGTAAGTACTCGACACATAGACTTTCTGGGCTTGAATTCAGCCTGAAAAATAAGATCAAGCATTACATTAAAACAAGCATGTGATTCAGTAAAAACTTGCATGTATCAGTGATGACCGAGTGAGTATTTAACTTCCCACCAACAGCTAAGGTCATTCGAAGACGTGGACCTCGGTTCAATTTGTCACCCGATGGACCGGTAAGCCCAGTTTCGATCTCACGAACCCTGATTTACCAGGCGGGCAGTTGAGCTACTACACTACTGATGCTTCTGCATGCATAAATGTAAAGTAGATAGTTGTTCTACATGTACTTTTCTTATATTATGTTCCATTGATAGAACCTAAAGAAAGTGGGTTATGTAGTAAGGCCTCTTTGCGACAAACGATCCTTAAAATGATTGCCGATATTTAAATTAATAAAATTACCTCTTCCTCAGTGCAGTCAGTCTGTTGTTGCTCCTGGAGTTTTGTATGTTTAGTAGGAGAGTCATCGACATCAACAGGAGTTGAAGCTGACCACTGGTTCCCCTTTTTAACCTTCTGCGGGCTGGGGTCTGGTGAAGCCGTTGCTGCTAACTCAGCAGCAACGGCAAGACGCGCCTTTTTACCTTTTCGCGGCATCAGTGTGTACTTATGTCTCCGAGTACCAAGCGACTAATGAGAGACGGCTTGATCTTCGCGCCTTTTTTGAAGGAACGTGTTCAAGGTCAGTGCGCTTGTGTAAGGTCGGGTAGCGATCGGGTACACTCGAGTAGCGATCGAGTATGCTCGAGTAGTGATCGTGTACGATCGGGTAGCGATCGAGTGAAATCGAAAGGGATCGGGTATGGATCTGGGAGCGATCGACTACGGTCGTATAGAGATCGTCTTGATCTGGACATCGGCTTGAGTATGAATCGTGTTGATCGAGTAAGCATCGGGTAGTGGTCGAACTGAGGTCGAGCTGATCGTGTTCTGATCGGCAAATATTTCAATCCCGATATAGGTAGATCTCTACACGATCGTTTCTCGACTGACCCGACCTCTACTAGACTGATTCTCGATTTATTCTCGATGGCTTCCCGAGCTTTTTGCTACACGATCCCTACTCGAATATTTTTGACATGTCAAAAATTCTCGGGAAGGAAGCCCGAGTGATGCCGACCAAAGTAGACAGTCCCGACCGCTCCCGCCGAACAAGCTCGATCAGCCCCCGACCGCATGATCGGGTTTGATCGAGTTAATCTGATCGGCAGTGTAAACAGGGCATTATATACGGACAAAGTGCTTGGCTTTCAAAGGCTTAAAAGGGACAGGTAAAAGAACTAAAACTTGGTCTCCTGGTTTGAAAACGCTGGATTTAGACTGTTTGTCATATCGTTCTTTCATGCTTGTTTGAGTAGAGCGAAGATTGTCCTGAGCAAGTTCACAAGCTTTGGATAGTTTAACTCTAAAATCAGAAACGTAATTTAAAAGGTTTAAAGAAGTGTCATCTTCAGAGAGAAGTTTCTCTTTGTAAAAATTTTTTAAAAGACCTCTGACAGAATGTCCAAAAACCAAAGAGAACTGAACCCAAGAGATTCTTGAACAGATTCTCTAACAGCAAACAGTAAAAGATGAATTACTTCATCCCAATCTCCACCTGTTTAGTGATAGTCTTTATCATGTTTTTAAGTGTTTGATGAAATTTCTCGAGAGCTCCTTGGCTCTCTGGATGATAAGCAGAAGTTGATTGATTGATTGAATGGTGTTTTACGCCGCTTTCAACATTATTTCAGTCATATCACGGCGACAGCTCACATATTTATGTATTTCCTGGGTTTTACCAGTACTAGGCTAGGGCTCTGAAGTGTCTTGCCCAAGGACACTCCCACGAAAAGCCCAGTGGATCCAGTGCGACTCGAAGCCGGGGTCTCCAGGTTACGAGTCCCGCACTTTACCACTGACCCACGCAGGACCCTAGAGAAGCAGAAGACTTGTATTGATGAATGTCTAACTCATACATAACTTGTTGAAAAATACCGGACATAAAGTTAGAGCCCTGATCTGACTGGATGATTTAGGAAGTCCAACCAAAGTAAAAAAAAAACTTAATAAGAGCTTTGATAATCGTTTTGGCTTTATTATTCCTTAAAGGTATAGCTTCAGGAAATCTTGTAGAAGTACACATGATATTGAGTAAGTATTCATTCCCAGATTTAGATTTTGGTAAAGGACAAACACAATCAATAAGAACTCTACCATGCTCTTCAAAAGCTGGAATATGATGAAGAGGCGCGCGAGGAATTTTCTGATTTGGCTTCCCGACAACTTTGCAACTATGACATGACTTGCAGAACTTAGAAACATCCTTTTTCATGCATGGCCAAAAGTAATGATTAAATACCTTATAGTAAGTCTTAGTAACTCCAATATGACCAGCTAAAGGATTTTCATGCGCCATTTTTAAACATTTTGGGTAAGACAATTTTATGTTTAACAGCCCAGTCAACATCTGCTGGTACTTCAGTGGGTCTCCACTTTCGCATAAGAACACCATTCTTGAAATAATATCCAACAGGTACTGAAGAAATATCATTTTCAAACAAGACCTTATTGAAAAGATTGGAAATCTCAGAGTCATTTTTTGTTTAATAAGTAAATTCTCACGAGAGAAAACTTGAGATCCATGAGAAATCTCACTTGAAAAAATTAAGACTTGGTTTGTGAGAATCTACATCTAAATCGCGTGAAAGAGAGGACCTAATATCCTTTTTAGGTATGTCACAGTGAGGCATAAAAGCAGTAGTGTCACTACTGGAAGAAAGGACATTTGAAGGACGGTGAAAACCGTGGAATACTACACTAAAATTATTACCACCAGTAACGACCAAAGGTTTCAAAAAATCCTTTGAAAAATGAGAAGAAAACTGACTTTTTTCAGAAGTAACCTTTTCAGGTAATTTAGAGAAATTCCCATTAAGTCCATCATAGTCCTTTTCAGGGAAAATAAACCTATCCTCACCATAGATTTCCTTTTGAGGAATTTGTGACGACAAAACGTCAACAGATCCTGTATCAGGTAATTCAGAATACTGATTTTAACTCTCAGAGTGAGGCAAAGAAGTTTAAAAACTATCGTCCTTATCAGAAAAAATCTGAGATAAGAGTGTGTCAGCCAGATCATACTCTGAAGAACTCTTATTGCAAGGAGTTTTAGACAAAATGGCTATTTGGGCCGTAGCACGAGTGACCGCACATGAAGGATACAAGTCAACAATTTCTTCCTCAATTGAGTCGATGACCTCGTCCATCTTCGGCTTTTCAGTAACGAATGGGTTTGGAATAACCTTTCCACCTGTTAGGTCATGTCCCAATAAAAAAAAAAAAACTCCATCAATGGGTAAAGAAGATCGAACACCCACGCTTACAGGACCAGAAACTTAATCTGACTTATGATGGAGAGGAACATTGACTAGGCCACACTCAACACCTTGAGGTAAAACACTCTCACCAGAAGAGGACTTCTCAGAAAAATGCAGAGTATCTGCTAATAATAAAGATTGAGAATCACCCATATATCTCAAAATTTCAACCCCCTTTCCATTGGCTACGTCATTCAATAAACAGAGATAGGTGAAGAGATACAGCCCTCCAAAATAAAAGGTTCATAGACTTCCGAAAGTGAGGAGTCTGGTGAAACGCAAACATCCTTAACTGTGGATAAATCCTGGGATACAGGCATAAGATTCCCATTGTTGGATAAAGGATCCTCATTACTGAGTACAGAATCCCCGCAATTGGGTACAATATCCCTACTGGGTATAGAGGAATAAGAAAGATCCTAATTGGGAACAGACTGATTTGATTTATCCTTCACTTTAAGGCAAGGAGAAACCCCAGATGGCATAAATCTACAGTTGGTGAATGTTCGACTGAAGTAAAAGCACCCATAGGTTTCTTCTCTTTCTTAGCTTTAAGAACTTGGCAATCGGGAATTAAGTGTCATTGGTTTTTTTTTTTTTTGTTTTTTTTTCAATAAACACAAAAAACAGAAGGCATTTTATCCTGTGAACTTGACTCAGAAACAGAAGTTTTCTGAGACGAAAAACCAGATTGGTTGTTAGAACCATGAACGTTTTTCTTCTAAGCATGGGAAGTAGAAGAATTGAAACGAGAAGTATTTTTCTCTTGACAGAAATTATTCTTTTTGAAAATGGAACTTTGGGAACTCTTCTGAAAAATATGTTTGTGAGGGAGAAAGAACTCATCAGCCATTTCTGATGACTTTAGTAGCGTCTGTGCTCTATGTTCTGTAATGTGCTTTTTAATAGATGGATGAACACAATATTTTAATTCTTCAAGTAAAATCATTTCTTTCAAAATTTCAAAGTTTCTATCTACTCTTTCACTCATACACCACCTAACAAACAGACGTTTTTTCTCCCTTACAAACTCAGCATGTGTTCTGTCAGCTTCTTCTCTAAAATTTCTAAATTTATGCCAATAAGCTTACGGAACTAGCTCATAGGCTCTAAGAATTGTTTCTTTTACATTTTTATAATCGCTAATCTGTTCCAGACTCAGAGATAAATAAACTGATGATGCTTTGCCTGTTAAACTATTTTGAAATAAAATAGTATATTTGTCTAAGGACCAGTTAAGATCTTTGGCATTTTTTTCAAAGAGAAGAAAATTCTTGTCTACCTTCTTTTCTTGAAAAGCTGGAACAAAACGCATGTGTTTGGTAACATCAAAGTTATTTAATTTTTCTTTTTCAACAAAAAATACGAGCTTCTATATCTCTTTCTTTAATTTCGTTTCTAGTGCTAGTTTTTTCTCTCTGTAATTGTATCTCTAACTGCATTTTCTTTTCTTCTGTTTCTTTTTGTTGAGCCAATTCCATTTCTTTTATTTCAATAGCGTCCGAAACTTCTTCTTTTGAAACATATTCCATAGTATTTTCTTCTATCTTTTCATATTCTACCAAATGAATATTTATGACATCTAAAATTTGCTGTTTTTTGAAATATATTTTGACTGAAAAGCCTAACTCATCAGCTAATTGTAAAAGTCCTGTTCTTTTGAATTTAAAAAGCTTTTCTAAAGACAGATCTTCGAGGAATTTTCTACACTTGAAGGCGTTTTTTTTTTTTTTTTTTTTTTTTTTTTTTTTTTTAATAAAGAAAGTGACACAATAATAAAAATACTTACAAAAATTCTATGACAAAAATAAATGATAAATATTCACTACTTTGACAATAAAATAGCTGTTATAAACGGACTAAGATACAGTTATACACTAAAACTCTACAATTTTTCGTATCCCGGGCGAGCCCCCAACAATTTATCACGGTGTCTTGAATACCGAATGGCTACGGCTTAAATGACGGTGTAATAGATTTTAAAAAAGAACAGGAGAGTTTCACTATGTTTTGAAATTTAATAATTCAAAACACAGTAATTTACAACACAAATCATAATATAAGTTCCTACTTACACTTCAAAGAGTCCAAACAATTCAAACTGTCCTATTACAATTCCGTTAATCCAGAATCCAAGAAAATCACACAGAACACATAAAGTCCTAGTCTCAATAGAACTCAAAAAAACTGCGAATCCAACTATGATAAAGACAGCGTAAGAGTTAAAGGTGATACCAAGTAGAATGTTTGGTCTTTAAATCGTTTCCAACCTTCCGTCAAAAACGTCAATCGAAAAACTTTTCTCCTTCCCCCAACCCTTCAGTGTTTGGGCCCTTGTATATCGTCACAGAAGAATCAAGTACACCCGGAAGCTACCGGAAGTATTGTCGAGAGAACACCGGGGATTTCCCTATGAACGTATATGCTGGATTATGGCAAAAATAACATTTTTTTGAGAACAAGATATGGACCTATCATACAAATAGTTAAGTACCCACATTACTTTCGATTAAAACCATGAGCTAATTACAGAGTAATTATGAAAGACTATTCCGCGTACATCTTGTTTGTTAACAAAACATCGAAAGTATTAGAAGAGTCACGAACATTCAGTAACACAGTGTACCAAGTAAGTCGTTGCGTGATATGGATCTGTTTTGTAAAAACCGGCAGAATTATATTGTAGAATGGTCCATTGACATACATTTCAACAACAGCAAAAATCATATAGATCTAGTCAGGTCTGCCTGTGCAGACTGATATGGGTCAATAATTTTTGCAGATGCATTAAGCTCCCTTTTCACAGAGCATGACTCGTTTACAAACTCAGCCTCTTTTGACAGCTGAAAATACAATCCATCGAAACTACGAAATGTTTTTATCCAACAGGTTTGACTAAAACCAGCGAACGGTTATAAAATGGATATATAAAATATATAATATATAAAATATATAAAATGTGGATATAAAAACAGACAGTATGTGTTTGCAGTCTGATCTTGATCTATGCCGTTCGCAAGAGCTTTTCTTTTCCTCTGGCTCTGCAAGAGTTAAACTAATGAAGCTAGAGATATGTTTTCTCTTTTCCTGACGACGAAAAGGGAAGTCTGTATGATTTTCCATAATTTGATCGTTTTAAGTCCAAATCTATCTCTGGGCTCTTAAACAACCACATGCCATGCCGTGTGTTTAAAAAATCACAAGTGTCAAGCAGAAACACATATAGGTATAATTTCCAATCTAACAAAAATATAGTGCCGCTTTTCCTGCGGCGACACGATTATGGAATGCCATAGCAGAAAATATTCAAGATATAAAAACACTATCAAGATATTTAAACTATTCAATCAAGATAGTCGCAATTATACCAAAATGATATATAAATTTGATATATGAAAGCAAAATTATCATATCAAAATATAAAACCACTTCAAGACAAATAAATATACTTCAAGATGTAAAAACAGCATCAACATTTTAAAAACCACACCAAGACTCACGTGACCAATCAAGACTCACGTGACCACAAAATCCACGACGTCATCACTTGGCGAAAAGAACGTACACACACTGCTGCTGCTTGACTGTTGACAGTCACACTGTCATTTTTTATTCTGCGTTTTAACGTTAATCATGGACCAACCAGACGAAGTTACTCGGCTCTTTAGACATTCGCAGTTCCAAGATCTCATGAGAGACCTCAGCAGGAGTGTTTCAGATGCCCCTTCAAATGTCGTAGTTCTGCGTGCATTGAATGTACAATGCGAGCGTAGTCGTCAGTCGTATCTCTGTAGTATTCTGCAATGTTTATGTCAAAAGTTTCAGCCTGTGCACAGGCCTCGGCAACATAGCGAGGGAGAAATAAAAGGAATTCAGTCAAATCATCAGGATGGTTTCGAGAACGAGGAGGCATTTTACTTTCATTTTATTCTTATCCACGAACAGAAGAAACATCATGCATGTCACCTGGTCATGCTGCCATACATCTACTACACTGCTACATGTACATGGCCCTCAGAGTATAGTAAATAGCACAATTCCTGCGTCGTCGACAAAAAACCAAGACACCGACTTGAAAATTTCCTTCAAACACCAACCTGCAAACAAAGAGACATGTTCTCAGTCTAAATGCAATATAAAACTGCTAAATAGCCACAACAAATCATATGAATACTGTACCAGCATTTTCTCCTTTTCCCACAATGTTTTCATAGCTTTAATCTCCTAGGTCACGAAAACCTGGGATTGTTTGGGAAAGGATTAATGATCCATCGGGTGAAGGCTTTTGAAAGAGTTGAGAACAAGTATTTTCTCCTTTTCTCGCAATGTTTTAAAAAACTTTTAACTCAAGGTCTTAAAAACACCACAGTTTTGTAAAAATTTAACTCTATACTACACAATCCCGACTTATAACGACTCTGAAAGAGCAGGCTTTTGAAAACATTGTGGTAAGAGGAGAAAATGCTGGTAACCGGAAGAAATATTCCGCAATGTTTTCTACCCTCTTACAGACAGAAATCATTATTTTATCACTGATTAATTTGTCGTCTGCAAATGCTTTGAAGTTGATCAAATCCGAAAATTTGTCATTTAGTACGGAGTTGACAGAAATATGAGTGTAAGCCTTTACCACATGTATAATCCTGAGTTTTAAACTTCCTGGTAGTCTTTTGAAAACATTGTGGGAAAAGGAGAAAATCCTGGTAACCAGCATTTTCTCCTTTTTCCACAGTGTTTTCTATCCAACTGGAATGAGAAATCATGATTCCTACATGATTAATGGCCTCTGTACATGCTTTCAGTTTGATCATTAGAGTTGAGATGAATGATTAACTTGATCTTAAATCTACAGGATTGCATTCTGCAATGTTCCGGTAAACTGTGGAAAGGTCATGACCTTTTAGTTTCGCATTTGCAGATGGGCTTTATTTCATATTTTAAAATCATTCAGGGCACCAGTATCAATCCTTACCTTCAAATCTGCAGTCAAATCTTGCCTTTTCTTAATGGCCACTTCGAATATTTCACGCCTTACTATACACTGACACCATGATGTACTAGGCCTACACACTACACTGGAACAGAATGTGGTACTGTGAGTGATGTCATGGATTTTGTGGTCACGTGAGTCTTGTTTAGTCACGTGAGTGTTGGTGTGGTTTTTAAAATGTTGATGCTGTTTTTACATCTTGAAGTATATTTATTTGTCTTGGTGTGGTTTTTAAAATGTTGATGCTGTTTTTACATCTTGAAGTATATTTATTTGTCTTGAAGTGGTTTTATGTTTTGATATGATAATTTTGCTTTCATATATCAAATTTATATATCATTTTGGTATAATTGAGACTATCTTGATTGAATATTTTAAATATCTTGATAGTGTTTTTATATCTTGAATATTTTCTGCTATGGCATTCCATACACGATAACTAAAATAGCCATTAATACCACTCCTATTATTTTTTACATACCACTACTTAGAAGAACAAATGATAGATGAGAAATATTTATCACATAACTACCCTTATTTTCAGTGTAGCGTTAGTACAGCCATTGCGAATTTTCTTATCTTACACACGTATGGTGTAAGCAATGAACGACCAACTCGGTGAAAGATTTGTAATCATATTACTCATTTCTGAAACGTTGGTGACCTATTTGTCTGTGAAATTAACTGTCAAAAGTTGGTGATCGTGAAAAAACTACGAATTTCATCATCTTTAGATAGAAAACAAAAGCAAATATATTCAAGTTTGTTTTGAACAACACTTTTTTCTCGTGATGGACACACCTGTGAAAGAAGTGGTTAGGCTTCATGTAAATTTCAATATAAATGTACATGCAAGCCTATGTTTATACATGTATGTAACACATCATGAATAATAATTGTTGAAATACTGTTATGTGATTAAAAGAGTCTGCTTTTCGTTGGCTTTTGAGGTAAACTTTTATTTAACTCGTCGTCAAAACAAGTCATTAAGCTCACCAGCGGCTGGCTTAATAACATTTTTTCTAGACTAGTTTATAACATTTTATCTCAAATGCCAACTCGTGTCAGGTCCTATTACTCTGTTATTAATATAAATGTCTTTTTTTGAATGATAACGGGAACAACGTGGGAGAAAAAGTAAAAGAAAAGTATAGGGAAAGAATTCATTTACGTTCCAAACACAAGTAACTTTATTCTGACAAACTTCTCTCTTCCAAACCTATTTTATAAGACAGTGTGCCTAACTGCATTACTGCCGAACTTGCACGACCCCCTCCACATATGTCAGTATTTTTCAAAGATTTCATCCGTAATCTGACAAAAAGGGGGTTTCATGCATCTTCGTGACGCATGATACCAAGCCAATCATTTCAAAATTATGGTTCTATAAAGTCCACTTGGTTTAGCTACCGAGGTAAACTAGTTCTTTGATATGCAGAAAATTGACTAATTGAAAGAAGTTGCGACCTAGGTCAGTCTGCGCAGAGTCGATTCTTTTTGCCGATGTACTAAGCCCCGTTTTCGCAAATCATGGCTCATTTCTGACTTGGAATGGAAAAAATTCATTACTGTCATTGTGTTCTGTGGTAATTTATCTTTGATCTGGTATATAAGACGGTATATATGGATAAATATTTAGTGTTATAACGGTCTGTGTTTTTTTCTCATCCAATTGTGACATACAAATTTTAAAACCACATTAAAATTACTAAACAACTCTGGTTGGTCAATGAAACTTTTGACTATGACTTAAAGACTTTGAAATAACAGCGAGCTGCCAAATAGTGTACTGACCAATCGAATTCGTTCATGATATCGTGGCTACGAGTTAATAACTCATGGATACAAGATAATTATCCAATGAAAAAGAGAGCCTCATACACCTAGTGTTTCATTTGTATGACTCTTTACCAAATGGCAAAGTTTTAGACTCGTGCAAATTGAAAGCATTTGCAGACGACAAATTACAATTTGGTTCAAATTACTTGATTTTTCTATGAAAGGTTAGAAAACATTGAGAAAATGAGAAAGTGTTGGTTACCAGCATTTCATTTTCTCCTTTTCCAACAATATTTCAAAACCTTCCACCTCAGGGTCGTTAAATCTCGGAACGGTGGAGTAATGATATAATCTTCCAGTGGCCATGAAATTTTATGTGCGTGCAAATAGACTGATATAATCATGATCACAAGATATCAGTGCGTGACCACGAGATAACTAATTATTTACCTAATGATGTTTTTTAGATTGGCCAATTTTTTATCGTTTGCAGACGGCAAATTCGGTGTTGCTCGAAAGAATAGCCATGAACTATTAAGTTCTTACAAAGAGACTGAACAGTCATGTTCACAAGACAACGCCAGGATTTGCCTTTGAAGGGACATAAATCATTGTGGGGAAAGCTAGTTACCAGCATTTTCTCCATTTCCCCACAAGGGTTTCAGATGCCCTCTTTTTCAGGGTCATGATAACACGTGATTGTTCGGAAAGGGTTTAGAAATCTATATCCCATAACCTTCAAGCTATTTTTCGTGTTTACGTGATAACAAAATATGAAGACTTTACAAAATAGACAACATTTACAGGCGGCAAATTTAGTAAGGCTCAAATTATGTGATTATTTTTATGGTTAAAAGAAAACTTTGTGAGACTAAAAGAAAATGCTGACTACCCTTTTCCCCCTTTTCCAGATTTTTTGAAAAGCCTGTTTGTCATCGGGTTAGCGAAACGCGGTTTTTTTATCAGGAGTTAAGACCTGCCACTAGCTACTGCAAGACGAAAAAAAAACCTTGGAGGAAAGGAACGTGTCATTACTTTACAATACAGAAAACGTTGTGAAATACAGCTGTCTTTGAAAGAGTAGAAACAATGAGAGATTGCTTGATACCTGTATTTTCTCCTTTAAGCACTATTTTTGAAGGACTTCTTTCTCGGAGTCGTAAAAATGAGAGTCTTTTTAGTCAAGGGTTTTTGCAAGCAATGTATATAGATAGAAGGGTAATCATGTCGTACTGAAATAAAGATTTCTTACCTATTTATATACATTAACAGGTGGTTATAAGGTTTATTATATACAGTTCAGCATTGCTCTTGGAAAAGGAGATTAATATATCTCCTTGATATTACGAAAGCCTACCGGGGTCAAAATCTTCAAAAACACGTAATGACGTATTTTTTAAAACACGTAATAACGCAAAAAAAAAAAGTCGCGCTAACGCGAAAAAATCTCGTAATAACGTGTCTTAAAACAAGTAATAACGCGTTTCAAAGTCCTAATAACGCGAATCGAAACTATGATTGGCAGCAGCGTTTTACTGTTTTCGTTATGATTGAGTTCCCTGACATCCAGTCAAATCTCCCGAACGAGATTTGTGTGTTTTGATGGTTCATTACGCCGCTTTCAATTATATTTAAAATCATATCAGAGCTTTAATTCTGTTATTCCTGATCTTCCCAGGATTCATCAGCAAAAGTCTGCAGCTTCACTGTACCCTGCTATCAGATGTGGCTAGCGCCGGCAGCGGAGATCGAACCAGGTTTTCTCATTACCTGTTAATAATCCTGACCACTAGGCCACGGAAGATTTCCTTGTGAAAGACACATTATAAAACAAAAAGTGCAACTTCCGTGATGTCTGAGTGTTATTTGTTTGTTTCGATTCTACTCCGTTTTCACTAGTGTTTAAATAATTGAAAATGCATTATTTCAGGTTGATTTTCCCGTAATGAATACCGACTCGATGAACATCTTGTCGAGATCTCTCCGACCTCGATAGGTCAGTTTGTAACATACAGGGCTTAAAACCCGGAGGTCGATGGCGGCTCGATTCAACAGCTCAGCCGAATTCTTTTCGGAGATTGGTGATCGTCATTATGAAAGGTTTCATTCCTCCTTCACCGCTTATCATCTTTCGAAGATGTTGATGTAGGATAGCAGCCAATTGCTTGGAAATAGTGTTGTGCGAATGACTGATAATTATTAGCGAGTTAAATTTGTAAAAGAAAACCCAGCAAAGTATGAATAATTGCACTCTCGCCGCTAAATAACTGAAATAATGTTAGAAAGGATGTGAAACACCAATTAAACATTTTTAACAATCTTATCAAGATGGAGGAAATTGACAGCGAAAATTTCACTGTCATTGCTGGAATCCGTTTTCGATCTTTGCTGTCATCGCTAGCCTTGTCTGACAGTTGTAAGGAAAAGTAAAGCTGCAGACCTAATACTAGTGAATCCGAGAAAGATCATGAATAAAGAAATGAGCTGTGCTCTGTGAAAAGGGGGCTTAATGCATCTGCGAAAAGTATCGACCCAGGTCAGCCTGCGCCGTCCGCGCAGGCTGACCTGGGCCGAAACTTTTCGCTATTGGTCAATTTTCTGTTTGTCAAAGGACCAGTCTACCTCATGATTAAGTCGATTATTTAGAAAAGTGGCTCTCATGGATCCATCATTAAGTGATGACTTGGGCTGGTATCATGTATCACGGAGATGCATTAAGCCCCCTTTTGCCAGAGCGTGGCTCAATTTTAATCATTGCTGTGATTTGACTGAAATACGGCTAAAACCAGCAAAAACACAACCAACACAGTCAAATTCTAATTGGGAAATTGAGTGCATGTCAATGAACATATTGCACATACTTTTAGACTGTTCTCATGTAAATTTGTTAAAGTAAAAAAAAAAGTTACTGCGATTTTTCGACTCGCGTTACTACGACTTTTAAACGCGTAATTACGTGTTTTATTAAGAGATTTTTCGCGTTAGTGCGACTTTTTTTTCTGCGTTATGTAACGTGTTTCCAATTCACGTTATAATGAGATTTTTTGCGTTACTACGACTTTTAAACGCGTTATTACGCGTTTTTAAAAACGTTATTACGAGATTTTTGCGTTAGTGCGACTTTTTTCGCGTTATTACGTGTTTTAAGTTCACTTATTACGTGTTTTTTAAAAATGATTTACCTTCATTTTCACCCTTGTAGGCTTTCGTATTTATATTAGGCAAGTCGTCACACAATTATGGATCTAAAAAAAACTATTTTGCCTAACAACCGATTGGATCATGAGATACTCCTAGTATGGTCCTTGGACATGCAGAAAATTTACAAATGGCAAAAACTTTCGCTAATGTCAGCCTGCGCGGACTGCGCAAACTAACAAGGGTCTATACCTTTTGCAAATGCATCAAATCCCCCTATCACAAAGCATGGCTCATAAACAGACAATTGTAAATACGAGGGTTGTCCCAAAATTCCGTGACAAGTTCATTAACAAAAGAAAATGAAACGCTACAAATGCAATTGTCGGATATGTTTTCAATACATATGATCAAAACATGTATATAAAAAATCACATAAAAATCGTCAGAAATAAGAAAATTATAGCATAAATACCACGACAAGTACCAACACTGCGGCGCACGTCAAGCGTTAATAACGACGTCAGTGTTAAGTTTAAGAGCCTTTGTAAAAGTATTCTCCGAGGAATTCCACGCATTTGCCATGTCTTGTCAAAAACTGTCTTAAATCAAATTTCTTTCAGACCTCTGTTAAAAGCAAATATAGCAGACATCAGCTCATTGCTGGAATCGAACTTGCGACTTCGTAAATCCTCCCTAAGCTGTGGAAAGCAGGTAAAGTTGTAAATCCGAGTAGAAATCATTGCCTTCTTGGACGGAGGGGTTTCAGGTGTCTTCCATATACTGGACTGTCCCTTTCCTTCGGGTTTGAAGTAGTTTAACCACCTCTAATCTGCTATAAAAAGAGGATCCAACTGAGGGTCGTCTGCTTCAGCTCGAGCAAGTAACTCCATCGATCTGTGAACCTTCTCTGTTTGTTTTTATCAGATAGTAAACGTGGAACCCATCCCACGCAGAGTCATGACATGTTCACTTGTCCTTAAGTATTCTGTGCACAGAAAACCTTGAAATGGCGGTTGACGACGATATCTGTGACTGTTAATCTCCGATCTGCGAAATTGCATCTCTTCACCAAATCCCACGACTCTTCATCTAAAGAAATCGGCCCACCAATTCGTGCTTTCTCCTCTTCCTAGCGTCCACCTGCCCTTAAATCTGTTTTACTGCCTTGGCACTTGTAAGCCAGTGCTCGAAAAGTGTTTTTAAACTTTTCAGTACGCCAAAATAAATTTTGTTCTATAGTCTAGTCAATTGTCATTCCAAGATCGGCACAAAAGCTGTTCGCTGCGCCGCCTGATCTTCTGACATCGTCATTTCAAATTTCCTAATTCCTACTGATCTTTTTCGTTTGTTTGTATACCGTCTTTTGTTTACTCGATTACATTCAAATTTTCTGTGATGACATCAAAGTTTCAGAATAAAATGTCCATGTAATATGAAGCAGAAATAATATCAGATATTGAAAATATTCGTGCATGATTAGAGTTCATACAAAAACGTTTATGGAGAAAATTGCGTGCGCCGGGAAATGGCACCGTCTTATCAATTTTGTGAATTGAAAGTAAAAATATAGCTAATATTTCATTGGAGACTTAATAAAAGTGAAATACTGTAACATTTTCATGGATAAAATGTGTGAAAATGAATGTCCTGACGCTAAAAATAGCTCGTTCATAAAATTTGTCACGGAGTTTTGGGACAACCCTCGTATGTTGTATTTACGTAAAGATTTTTTACCGATCCATGTACATGAACAGGTGGTTACAAGTGTATCATACTTATTAGTTCATCCTGGATGCTTTTAAATACTGAATGTTTTGATGTTAAAGAAACATCATGTTCTTCAATGTGCAGAACATAAAGGTGACTCTGGCAATTTCTGTCTTTGTGTTTGTGATATTTATTGTTCGTTACCACATCTATTATCATCTGTCAAATAAACCCAGTCTGGCTCGAATGATACTAATGGAACCAGTCTACAAAAATAGATCTGGAGTGGAGACGTTCATCTTTTCAGAAAAGACACTCAACGAGACGCTGCTTGGAATTCGAAATAGAAACTGCTATGCACTGAATCGATTCAAGGATGCTGACAGAAGACGGTCATATTGTAACAACCTTCAGCAGTGTAACTTGGCCAGATCAGGGGTTTCAGGTTTGCCAGAAAGCTGTCAACAACGTTTACCAAAGTGTATAATTATCGGAGTCGCAAAATCAGGAACCAAGGAGCTGATCAGCTTCCTCTCTATGCACCCGAACATTATAATTAGATCTTATCCAGGTTACTTGTTACCATTCTACAGTAAGCGCTGGGAAGAAGGAACCGAATGGCACAGAGAACAAATGCCATTTAGTTTTATGGACCAAATTACTTTGTATAAAGCGAACTACTTCTATAAACAGGAAGTACCAGAGAGGATGAAAATGTCAGATCCCGATCTTAAATTGATTCTAATTGTAAGAAATCCTGTTGACAGAGTTATCTCATATTATACGTTTCACAATCCCGAAAAACCTTTGAGTGACCTCTTAAAATATGCAAGCGAAAAAAAATTACAGCACTGGTACTATGATAGGCCTTTCGAGCAATATTTACGATACTTCAGTCGTGCTCAAATCCAAGTCATTGACTCTGAAAAGTTTCAAAAGGATCCACAAAATGTTTTATCTGAAGTCGAGACATTTTTAGGCCTACCACATATTATAAAGGAAACGGATTTTGTCTTTAATAAAGACAAGGGTTTCTTCTGCCTTCGCGATGTGAGCAACAACTTCAGTTCTTGTTTTGGAGACAACAGAGGGAGAAAGAAAATACAAGATGATGCAAAGTTCGTGAAACCTCTTCTTCATCCATTCTTCAAACCACACAATGAACGTTTCTCTAATCTGACAGGTCTTAAATTTAACTGGCTTTAAAAATGCTGGTCACAGATTATCTCTTGTGTTTTTCTAGGAGAGAAACTTATTGTAATATAATGATGGGGTGTCTATAATGAGTTAAAAACATTGTTAAAAGCGGTTATTTCTGACCAAACATTGATTGCATATGCTTCTTCAGGAATCTTATTAGAATTAAACCCTGAATTTATTCATTTGAGTCATGCTCTGTGAAAAGGGGTTAATGCATCTCCAATATGTATAGCAGCCCGAGCAAACTGACCTGGGTCGCAACTTTTTGCTATTGGTCAATTTTCAGCATGTCAAAGGACAAGCGTACCACATGATTCAGTCGATCGTTATACAAATTAGATTTTATGGATTGATAATAATACGATGACTTGCTTGGTATCATGCGTCACGGAAATGTGTCAAACCCCTTTCGCCAGAGCATGGCTTATGTATGAGATACAGTTTGAAACACACTACTACCAAGTAAAAGAGACGAAAAATATCTTTTTGAAATGATATGAAAAATTTTGATGAAAACGAAGCAGTTGCTTCCTACAGCCTATTGCTCTATTTCCCACAATATTTTTGAAAATTGTGTGCAGCGTTTTGGTACACAAAGTAGATAATAAATGGTATTTGGCTTAGACCTTTGAAGAAAAATGGCACGGGAATCTTAAGAATTTGACTTTTTACAGATTTTCCTACAGTTTTGCACTACTTTCCTCACAGATAGATCCCATGTCGAGCCAGTGGGTACTGATATTCAGAGATTCGTTTTCAGAACGATACCTTACAGGGTTTTCTGGGAATGATCATTACGATGCTGCCCGGTAATTTTGCACAACCAAGCAATAGACTGTTTATTTATGACACTCAAAGGAATTTCAAGATCCTCAAACCTATTTATTTGTTTAGAAAAGTATCTCATCTACACAATGACACAAGCATGTTATAAAAAGATTCCTCAAACAACACAAACATTCAAGAAGTTTACACTTACCCTGAGGTTTCATCCGGCACACAACTATCCGGTGATCTTGCGCACCTATATAAAATGACGTCATTGCATAGAATTCTAAGTATTTGTGGTTCATACATAGCCTTGATCGAGACGAAAATAATTTCTTAATTACTCCGTATCACGTTCTCTTAATCGCCATCTTTGGCCGAGCTTACCTGTTTATCGTTTTCGTGATTATTACCGCCTGGGGACATTCGAGGGTCTCCCCATGATCGTGTATTGCGCAGATAATCTAATTATAGGTTAGTTTATCGCGTGACGTCACAATATTGAAAACGATGGATTCGCGCATTTTTATACCAATTCAAATACAACGGGGGTGATTTTATGTACAAGTGACTTTACCGAACCGGTATGTTCTATCGAAAATACATTGTGATCCTCAACAACCCTTATTATTGTTATACTATCTTCTAAAGTCATTGTAAATAACGCGTTTAAAATTTTTTAAGTCAATATTTTCAAACATAACTCACAAACAAGAAGCTATCAAACCGAAGTTATTGGAATTTCGGTATCTATCTTTAGTCATTTACGTTGCAAAACCGATTGCAGCGACATGTACTGTACCTCACTGTTGGATGGAATAAAGTAGATGTCGCTGCGATCGGTTTTTTAATGTCCCCGGGCCGTCATTTTTGACAACGTAACGTCCGAATGATAGAAAAGGAAAACAAAGAACGGACTGGAACCAAGGCTATTCATACAAAGAAAAGTTGTAGAAGAGAATTAGCTATGCTTGATCTGGGCCTTTGATTCAGAACTTTAACAGAATGGCGGTAAAAAGGAAATGAATCTGTCGTCAGATAAAGATCGCGTGTAAATAAAGAAAACAATGTTAAAGATATTTTTAATATCATTTTTAATATCTTTTAAAGTTGTGAAATGTGAGTTTAATTGAATTGTTTTTGTGATGAGACACGTATTACTCGTTTGATTGATTATTGAAATGTTACAGCCGGCCTCATCGGAAATTGGGTCATAGGGCAGTGTTTATGAATAATATGTCAGGATGATGTCATAGACAATTTATAGACACTATCAGGTATAAATTTTAGCACTTTCCTAAGGTTTCGCTCTTATTCCAAATTCTGTGTTCTCAGAAACACTGTAGAAACGGGTAGAATTAAACAAACAAACTTGCGGAACAGGAATCTACAGAAGTGCGCAAGATTACCGGATGTGCAAGATTACCGGACACGCAAGATTACCGGACACGAAGGGTATGGAGAAATTAAAACATTTCTGATTTAGCTCTGTTAACCCTTAGGCTGCTAAGCGCGACTCAGTGACAGAACGCGCAGTCTGATCTTGGATCTACACTGTTCGAACAGAGATATTTTCCCCAAAAATATACCTTTGGAGCAATATTTGGCTTTTTACTACTGGCTTGAAGTTTCATTTTGTTTGTTAAGTAGGATAAGGGTTAAAGAGCAAAGAACTACAAGGTCTTATTCCAATAGTATCTTTGTTCAAATGAACAATCTTAGTCTTCTTCTCAAGAGTTTTTATATATTTGAAAGTAAAAAAGCTTCTGACTGGCTAAACCAAAGCCATTCAGAAGTTGTATTACTTTCTAAATCTTGAATTGGACCAAAATTATAATTAAGAACAGTTGGTGAATACGAATCCATATTATTTTTAAGAATACGTAGGCGGTATGAGTTCGTGGCTAGGAAAAGCATTACTATTGTTGAACATTCGTAATTCTAATGCTTTTGTACTCTCTAGTGTGCTAGCCGCGAAAACAAAGTATTGCATGTCTCTATAGCTGACACCATAGATCTAACAAAAAGATAGGGCAGAAACTGCTACAAGCTCTGAAGTAGGCCCTTTTTAAATGGATATATGCTGCTTTCCACATTTTCTTCACTGGCATCAAGCACACAGCTGGTTTATTCGAAACCTTCGGACAGTTTTTCGGCTTCGTCTTATCATGAAGTTTGCATAAAACAGTTATACATGCCACTGGCTGCTAATGCACCTTTTAAAAATTCTGATCCAGCGAGGAATTTTAAACTCGTGCCTTCTGTATGACAAGTTTGGTGCGCCAATGGAATTTTGACAGACGCCTCTTGTTCACCTCTTGTATATTTCTTAAATGTTATAACATTTTAGCGAACATACTTAGTCTGAGAAACGTTCAACAAACGAAACAGTTTCAAATCGCAATTTGCGTCAGCTTGTAAGACAATCAGACACGGCTCACTTATTATACCCATCCGTCACTTAGTGTGATATACGTGGCAATATCGAACTTTTTTCTCCACATTTGTACTCCACGTCTTCACACTAGATAAATTCACCAATCGCGCAATCATTAATGACTTTAATCAGACACCAAAAACGCCTTTAAGACTTTTTTTCATGCGCAGAGATAGGCATATTAATCATACGAAAAAGAAGTGAAAAACTCTATTTTATAAGTATGGTATGCGCCTTCTTGCTTTAAGCGGCCATTAATTGATCATAAGAATTGTTCTCCATTTTATTATAATTCAGTTTTGAACAGTATAAAAGTAAGAAGTTCAAATGTCAAATGGCAATATAAAAGGTTCTATATACTCGGTGAACAAGCTCCTCAATGTGCTGTGCCTTTAATTTATCTGTTTGGGTTTCTCAGAGTTATTCGTGTATTATCTGTTCCTAGGTAAGGCGGAACCTAAATTTTAAAGTCTCATACAAAAGACTGTTGAAAATTTAGGCTGGTCAACCTTGGGAATCAAACCCACATCCTAAAAAGGCCCGAGATTTGTCGCCTACAAGTATGAGTTGTTCGAGCTGGTTACGAGATTTTCTTTACGACTTTAAGACCACACGTATAGCAACTTGACCCATCAATATTTTGAAATTATATGTCGAAAATACACCTCTCATGGTTGTATATCTATGTAAAAACTATACAATGTATATGAGCCATGCACTGGCAAAAGGGGGTTTAGATCTATTAACCCTTTCCCAAACGATAAATTTTAGACTCTTCCAAATTCAAAGAGTTTGCAGACGACAATTTTAAATTTGATAAAAATGGCAGAAAGTTCTCCAAAAGGGTAGAAAACACTGTGGGAAAAGGAGAAATTGCTCGTTACGAGCAATTTCTCTTTTTCCCACAGTGTATTCTAATGACTTGTACTGCAGACACGTAAAAACCAGGGCTTGTTTGGGAAAGAGTTAAAACCTAATGGGGAGGTAGATCTATTTAGATTTTTATAATCTTCCCAATCTTAAAAAATGACTTTCGCTGAATTAAGTAAGCCGATTACTGGCAAATCATCAGTAGGGAAGAAAGACAAAGGTAAGAAAAAGAAACTATTTTTCGACAGTATTTCCTTAATGTGCTACGTAGCCTCTTTAGGTGTTTTTAGCTTTCGCGCCAGAAGTTTTGCAAAGATTTGTGGCAATGTCACGTGATCAATGACACAAAAAATTGTGAAAACTCGTATTCGAGTCATTAGGATGAGGTTATATCTGATGTACTCGTAATATAAATACACGGATTTCTCGATTGCAAAACGACTATCCCGTTACTCTTACGCCCGAAACTGCAACTTTATTTGAATAATATAACCATACAGTATATATACGTCTACAAAGAATAAACATCTCGTTGTATTTATCTGTATTTTACAATAAATTTTGATTTGCTGCATAAAAACTGACGGGTCCCTTTTAATGTATCGCCGCGATGAATTATAACTTGGCAAGTTGTTACATAATTATGGATCCATAAAATCAATCTTACTAAACAACCGGCTGAATCCTGGGGTAAAAGTGTCATTTGACATGCAGAAAATTGACCAATAGCAAAACCTTTGACCCTGTCAGCCTGCGTGGGCTGCGCAGGCTGACCTGAGTCAATATATTTTGCAAATGCATTAAACACTCTTTTCACAGAGCATGGCTCGATACAAGACAAATACCAGTAAGTTCCTACTTGGATGATTGTTGTAATAGAGTCTTAGAGATAAAAATTTTTCAATCTTTCCATTTTTTAGGTGCAAATCAAACGAAGTTTCAGCTAGATTAGTACAGGAAAAATATTTCATGTAAAGGTTTCTTCCAAAATTCAATTGTATATAACCGTTATACTATGACTTTATTAGTTGTACGGTCAGGTGGCAATGGACATAGAAACTTGTTCACGGCTGTGGCGAATCATGTCGCCCCGAGCCGATTACTTTTAATCGATGAACACGTAATTGAAATTAGGTAATTGACAATTAATCGGTTAAAAGAACGATAATTGTTTTTATTGTTACTTTTCAGTTCATTACTGCTATATTCTAATCTGGCGTCCAAAGGTAGATTCTGAATCTGCCTAGTCCAGATTGGAATTCTTAGTAGTCTGGAGTGGACAAAACTCTTCAAAATTTCTCCTACCAATCTCAGAGCAAGTTTGCTATTTTCAAACTACATGTATTTGGTTTCACCAATGCCAGAAAGGACAAGATAAGTGGACGGTCGAAAGGCTAGAAGAAGGTCTAGAATCACTTTTGAATCTGCACAGGCAACATCTGTTTTTCTCCATTATATTTCACAGAGTCGAGATATTTTTAAACAAGGAGATTTACAGTTAGCCCTACCTAAAGGGACAGATTTCCCAAGTCAATTTTAACAATTAGTTTGTTCATTATAGGATTGATTTTCTTTTACAATGAAAAATAAAAGCGTCATTTGACCTCTCCACAAGTCTGAGAAGATGGCAGAAAGAATAATTTTAAAGCAGGTCAAAAGTTGCCAGGTTGCTCTATCTTTTGTTTACTATTTGCCTAGTTTTGAATTTCATTTTTCTGTCAGAGACTAACAGTGGCACAGATAGTAAAATAACAGACAGTCATCTTCACAATAATATCAACACTTTTGAAAGGTATGATTTAAATTCAAATCATAAATTCTTACACCCACATTTGTTACTATGGCCTCTTCTGGGCCTTTAAAATACAATGTACTATATTTCATGAACTTAATTTCAGGACGAACAGAAATGTACGCCCAAAACAAGGGTATCTACTGTTTAAGGTTTCAAAAATGCATATATGAGACACAAGTTAGTTTCGGATTGCACAATAAGTCCTATCTGGAGGGAAGTAACAATATTTTGATGATATAGTGCCTTAGCTGAGATGTATCCCTAACTAAACGACTTCAAATCCATACAGTGGTATATATTTGTTGCTGTTTTCTTTTGCCCCCAAAATCGTCACAGTTGATTCTGCGATGTCGACATCAAAAGATCCTTGAAATTCTCCACCCTCTCCTTTGATTATTTGTCCGTTTACCACAATCTGATTAAGGTAGTGAGATTTTAGGTGAATATTGACCGAACTTCCCCTTTTTAATTTACCATTTAACGGTTGAAGTAATAAGCACTGATTTGCCAAAGCCTTTTCTGAAACTTCTGGAAATTCAAAGTCACTTTCTGTAACATTCGTGCATCTTACGACGTATTTAAAAAGTAGTGGAAGATCTTCCATTTCTCCTCCAGAGTCTTCATTTTTACAACTAAAAGTTCTAAGGTGAAAGGTGCCATTGCGGTCTGGGTGTACACAAACAGAATATATATTCATGTATATTGTGTCAAACGTTAAATTTGATTTCTCAATCAACTTGTTATTGTCGACTAGCCACAGACTTGACATGAATATCATTGGAAAGTTCTTGCTCGTTTTAAAGACGAAATTTTCCTCCATTGCGATGTTAACAATTGCATCTTTGTGGGACACAGGTTCCACTTGAAATTTGAAGGCCTCCGGGTAAGGTGTTAGCCTTCTATTGAATTCTTCTAACGATATAGGCTTTCTCAGTAATTGCCAGCGCCTGCTGGAACCAAAATCTGCGTTCATGAAGGGAAAATGCGTTACTATCAACTGTTCTGGGTCTGTCAAGAAATAAAATTCGTCGAAATGGCGTTTATACTGTCTGTCTCTCTGTAAATGTCCGGCACCCCAGGCACAGTCCACCAGATACTTTTTTCCTGACAAATAAACAGCGTTCCAAGCGTGGTTCGGCATAGATGTTACTGTGAAAGGGTTGTCTGGAGAGTGGCTTGTACCTTTGGCAAAGCCTTGTATATTTTTCACTGGTATTCCTGCAGTTCTGCAGAAGAAAAGTATTATGAAAACAGCCAAAGCATATTACTTTATAGTTGCTATGACAATGTACATGAAATGGGGACAAATAGAAAAAGGTTTTAACGGCTCGATGCTTAATAAAAGGAGGTCTCCAAATTTGTCACTTAGCTAGATACATAGACCTAAGAATAATAAAAATGTTCTGTAACTCGATATCGTTAATGCATTCCTTCCATTAGTATCATTTATATGAAGAAAATATAGTGGTCTGAAACTAGTTTCTATAGGTCATATATAATCTATATCAACATTAGATCTATTATTATCTACAATGTGAGTATGGGTTTTTGAAGGAATCGAGATGGACGTTCCGTCCCAATTACCTGCATAGATCTTCAAACAACTTCATGTACCCCGTGCTACCAGCTGCTTTTGTGATCAAAATCTTTTCAACTTCTCCAGTCGAGTCAGGTTCGTCTTCTACTTTACCAACATCTGATGTATGCCTAGACCAACACACAGTAGATCTACATATTGTATTACTTAATTGGTTGTCAGATAGTCTTTACTATGACATGATTTAATTTTTAAAAAAGGGGATATGCTAAGTGTATTAAAATGCACTGATCACGAATCTATGCAGTGCCTTTCGCATAGATTACACTAATTTCCTCAAAATGTTTTAATATTCAGTTAAGATTCTTACACACATGATTATTGGCCTGGAAGGTATGCAGCTTTTTTAATGACAACAAATCTGACCTGTTCTTACGTTGATTTTGGGCACAGTTGAATGTACCTCTGATTCATTTTGTGACCAAATTGTTATTCTGTAGAACTAAATAAACCGAAACTCATTATCTGTGCATGAATCCAAATCATTGTTAAAAGGTTGGGGATGCAGCAGGATGAATATCTTGTATCTAATTTTCTTTATATATGAGGCATGCTTTGTGAAAAGGGGCTTAACGCATCTGCCAAAAAGTATCGACCAGGTCAGCCTGCGCAGTTTGCACAGGCTGACCTGGGTCAATACTTTTTTGCTATCGGTCAATTTTCTGCATGAAAAATGACCATTGTACCTCATAATTTAGTCGATTGTCAGATAAAATGGATTGTATGTATAATCAACATATGATGACTTGCTTGGTAAAATGGTTCACGGAGATGCATTAAATCCCGTTTTGCCAGAACATGGCTCATATTAGCCTGGGTCCAGGCGGTAATAATTTCTATATTACTAATCATGCTCTCCTAATCGCAGTTTGCTAATGATCATTGACACCTAATCGCTTCTTTAAGTATTTGAAAATGTAACGTTCGAATAATGGAAAAGGACGAATTAAACGGACTGGAACCCGTGCTGGGTTTATAAGACTTACCGATTATTGCATAAACTCTTTACCAGACAACAAAATTTTAGATTTAACAAATAACAAATCCAAAGCGTTATCAGACGACAAATTAAATGTGACTAGAAAATTGAAATTGTCTGTAAAAAGGTAGGTTGTGTTTCGGATTTGAGCGGTTATGATTTAATTGGTTATGCTTTTCGTATGAAATGTAGCATGAAAATATTCATATTTGGCCTTGGAGTTCTGGAATTTATAGAACTGAAATATTTCAGTAGAGAAGTAGGTCCAGTATACGGCCGTTACAAGCAATATCGGCGGAAGGTTATATACTAAAGAACCAATCAGCAATGGGCATCTATACTTTGATTTATGTGAAAACTTAGCTTGTTTAGAGATCAAGGAATTGAAATACTATAAGATCAACATGACTCACCCGATAAACTCCGTAATCCAAACGTAGATCAGACGCGCCACGGCCCAGGAATCTGTTGACGCAGATGGTAAGTACCGATGGATATCCTCAACAGTGTTTCTAGTCGATTCGGGTGCCTTAGAGAAGCAAAAATATATGTGAGTGGTGCTCTGGCAAAAAGGGGGCTAAATGCATCTCCGTTATACACGATACTAGCCCAAGTCATCACATAATTATGGATCCATAGGAGCCACTTTTTTCAATAACCGACTTAATCATGAGGTAGATTGGTCCTTTGACAAACAGAAAATTGACCAATAGCCAAAAGTTTCGGTCCAGGTCAGCCTGCGCGGATAGCGCAGGCTGACCTGGGTCGACACTTTTGGCAGATGCATTAAGCCCCCTTTTCACAGAGCACGGCTCATTTGTATCTCTCTACCAGACGACGAAAATTTAGACTCTTTCAAATAAAAAGCATTTGCAAGCTATTAAATGTGGCTCAAATGATTGTGTTTGTCTTGGAGAAGATAGAAAATTTTGTGGAAAAAGGAGAAAATGTTGGTTTCCATTATTTTTCTCTATTTCAAACACTATGTTCACAGCCCTTTACATTCGGGTAGTTAAATAGTTTTTTTTTTTCCCTACCTCTAGATACTTCATGGGTATTTCTTACACTTGATATTAGCGGATGACAAACTGTTGCAGAAAAAGTTTCTAGTGCTAGTTTTTTCTCTCTATCTTTTCATATTCCACCAAATGAATATTTATGACATCTAAAATTTGCTGTTTTTTTAAATATATTTTGACTGAAAAGCCTAACTCATCAGCTAATTGTAAAAGTTCTATTCTTTTGAATTTAAAAAGCTTTTCTAAAGATAGATCTTCAAGGAATTTTATAACGGACTAAGATACAACTATACAATAAAACTCTACAATTTTTCGAATCTCGAGCGAACCCCCAACAATCTGTCACGGTGTCTTTAATACCGAATGGCTACGGCTTAAATGACGGTGTAATAGATTTTAAAAAAGAAAAGGAGAGTTTCATTATGTTTTGAAATTTAATAATTCAAAACACAGTAATTTAAAATACAAATCATAATATAAATTCCTATTTACACTTCACAGAGTCCAAACAATTCAAACTGTCCTAAAATATTACAATTCCGTTAATCCAGAATCCAAGAAAGTCACACAGAACACATAAAGTCCTGGACTCAATAGAACTCAAAAAAAAACAAAAAAACTGGGAATCCAACTATGATAATGACAGCGTAAGAGTTAACGGTGATACCAAGTAGAATGTTTGGTCTTTAAATCCTTTCCAACCTTC
The DNA here is from genome assembly GCA_946811185.2 of Hippopus hippopus. Taxonomy (NCBI): domain Eukaryota; kingdom Metazoa; phylum Mollusca; class Bivalvia; order Cardiida; family Cardiidae; genus Hippopus; species Hippopus hippopus. Next base: position 37,796,123 of record OX328096.1, read on the forward strand.
CGTCAAAAACGTCAATCCAAAAACTTTTCTCCTTCCCCCAACCCTTCAGTGTTTGGGCCCTTGTATATCGTTACAGAAGAATCAAGTACACCCGGAAGCTACCGAAAGTATTGTCGAGAAAACACCGGGGATTTCCCTATGAACGTATATGCTGGATTATGGCAAAAATAACATTTTTTTGAGAACAGGATATGGACCTATCATACAAATAGTTAAGTACCCACATTACTTTCGATTAAAACCATGAGCTAATTACAAAGTAATTATGAAAGACTATTCCGCGTACATCTTGTTTGTAAACAAAACATCGAAAGTATTAGAAGAGTCACGAACATTCAGTAACACAGTGTACCAAGTAAGTCGTTGCGTGATATGGATCTGTTTTGTAAAATCCGGCAGAATTATATAGTAGAATGGTCCATTGACATACATTTCAATAACAGCAAAAATCATATAGATCTAGTCAGGTCTGCCTGTGCAGACTGATATGGGTCAATAATGTTTGCAGATGCATTAAGCTCCCTTTTCACAGAGCATGACTCGTTTACAAACTCAGCCTCTTTTGACAGCTGAAAATACAATCCATCGAAACTACGAAATGTTTTTATCCAACAGGTTTGACTAAAACCAGTGAACGGTTATAAAATGGATATATAAAATATATAATATATAAAATATATAAAATGTGGATATAAAAACATACAGTATGTATTTGCAGTCTGATCTCGATCTATGCCATTCGCAAGAGCTTTTCTTTTCCTCTGGTTCTGCAAGAGTTAAACTAATGAAGCTAGAGATATGTTTTCTCTTTTCCTGACGACGAAAAGGGAAGTCTGTATGATTTTCCATAATTTGATCGTTTTAAGTCCAAATCTATCTCTGGGCTCTTAAACAACCACATGCCATGCTGTGTGTTTAAAAAATCACAAGTGTCAAGCAGAAACACATATAGGTATAATTCCCAATCTAACAAAAATATAGTGCCGCTTTTCCTGCGGCGACACGATTATGGAATGCCATAGCAGAAAATATTCAAGATATAAAAACACTATCAAGATATTTAAAATATTCAATCAAGATAGTCGCAATTATACCAAAATGATATATAAATTTGATATATGAAAGCAAAATTATATCAAAACATAAAACCACTTCAAGACAAATAAATATACTTCAAGATGTAAAAACAGCATCAACATTTTAAAAACCACACCAAGACTCACGTGACCAATCAAGACTCACGTGACCACAAAATCCACGACGTCATCACTTGGCGAAAAGAACGTACACACGCTGCTGCTGCTTGACTGTTGACAGTCACACTGTCATTTTTTATTCGGCGTATTAACGTTAATCATGGACCACCCAGACGAAGTTACTCGGCTCTTTAGACATTTGCAGTTCCAAGATCTCATGAGAGACCTCAGGAGGAGTGTTTCAGATGCCCCTTCAAATGTCGTAGTTCTGCGTGCATTGAATGTACAATGCGAGCGTAGTCGTCAGTCGTATCTCTGTAGTATTCTGCAATGTTTATGTCAAAGGTTTCAGCCTGTGCACAGGCCTCGGCAACATAGCGAGGGAGAAATAAAAGGAATTCAGTCAAATCATCAGGATGGTTTCGAGAACGAGGAGGCATTTTACTTTCATTTTATTCTTATCCATGAACAGAAGAAACATCATGCATGTCACCTGGTCATGCTGCCATACATCTACTACACTGCTACATGTACATGGGCCTCAGAGTATAGTAAATAGCACAATTCCTGCGTCGTCGACAAAAAACCAAGACACCGACTTGAAAATTTCCTTCAAACACCAACCTGCAAACAAAGAGACATGCTCTCAGTCTAAATGCAATATAAAACTGCTAAATAGCCACAACAAATCATATGAATACTGTACCAGCATTTTCTCCTTTTCCCACAATGTTTTCATAGCTTTAATCTCCTAGGTCACGAAAACCTGGGATTGTTTGGGAAAGGATTAATGATCCATCGGGTGAAGGCTTTTGAAAGAGTTGAGAACAAGTATTTTCTCCTTTTCTCGCAATGTTTTAAAAAACTTTTAACTCAAGGTCTTAAAAACACCACAGTTTTGTAAAAATTTAACTCTTTACTACACAATCCCGACTTATAACGACTCTGAAAGAGCAGGCTTTTGAAAACATTGTGGTAAGAGGAGAAAATGCTGGTAACCGGAAGAAATATTCCGCAATGTTTTCTACCCTCTCACAGACAGAAATCATTATTTTATCACTGATTAATTTGTCGTCTGCAAATGCTTTGAAGTTGATCAAATCCGAAAATTTGTCATTTAGTACGGAGTTGACAGAAATATGAGTGTAAGCCTTGGCCACATGTATAATCCTGAGTTTTAAACTTCCTGGTAGTCTTTTGAAAACATTGTGGGAAAAGGAGAAAATCCTGGTAACCAGCATTTTCTCCTTTTTCCACAGTGTTTTCTATCCAACTGGAATGAGAAATCATGATTCCTACATGATTAATGGCCTCTGTACATGCTTTCAGTTTGATCATTAGAGTTGAGATGAATAATTAACTTGATCTTAAATCTACAGGATTGCATTCTGCAATGTTCCGGTAAACTGTGGAAAGGTCATGACCTTTTAGTTTCGCATTTGCAAATGGGCTTTATTTCATATTTTAAAATCATTCAGGGCACCAGTATCAATCTTACCTTCAAATCTGCAGTCAAATCTTGCCTTTTCTTAATGGCCACTTCGAATATTTCACGCCTTACTATACACTGACACCATGATGTACTAGGCCTACACACTACACTGGAGCAGAATGTGGTACTGTGAGTGATGTCATGGATTTTGTGGTCACGTGAGTCTTGTTTGGTCACGTGAGTCTTGGTGTGGTTTTTAAAACGTTGATGCTGTTTTTACATCTTGAAGTATATTTATTTGTCTTGGTGTGGTTTTTAAAATGTTGATGCTGTTTTTACATCTTGAAGTATATTTATTTGTCTTGAAGTGGTTTTATGTTTTGATATGATAATTTTGCTTTCATATATCAAATTTATATATCATTTTGGTATAATTGAGACTATCTTGATTGAATATTTTAAATATCTTGATAGTGTTTTTATATCTTGAATATTTTCTGCTATGGCATTCCATACACGGTAACTAAAATACCCATTAATACCACTCCTATTATTTTTTACATACCACTACTTAGAAGAACAAATGATAGATGAGAAATATTTATCACATAACTACCCTTATTTTCAGTGTAGCGTTAGTACAGCCATTGCGAATTTTCTTATCTTACACACGTATGGTGTAAGCAATGAACGACCTACTCGGTGAAAGATTTGTAATCATATTACTCATTTCTGAAACGTTGGTGACCTATTTGTCTGTGAAATTAACTGTCAAAAGTTGGTGATCGTGAAAAAACTACGAATTTCATCATCTTTAGATAGAAAACAAAAGCAAATATATTCAAGTTTGTTTTGAACAAGACTTTTTTCTCGTGATGGACACACCTGTGACAGAAGTGGTTAGGCTTCATGTAAATTTCAATATGTACGTGTGTGCCTATGTTTATACATGTATGTAACACATCATGAATAATAATTGTTGAAATACTGTTATGTGATTAAAAGAGTCTGCTTTTCGTTGGCTTTTGAGGTAAACTTTTATTTAACTCGTCGTCAAAACAAGTCATTAAGCTCACCAGCGGCTGGCTTAATAACATTTTTTCTAGACTAGTTTATAACATTTTATCTCAAATGCCAACTCGTGTCAGGTCCTATTACTCTGTTATTAATATAAATGTCTTTTTTTGAATGATAACGGGAACAACGTGGGAGAAAAAGTAAAAGAAAAGTATAAGGAAAGAATTCATTTACGTTCCAAACACAAGTAACTTTATTGTGACAAATTTTTCTCTTCCAAACCTATTTTATAAGACAGTGTGCCTAACTGCATTACTACCGAACTTGCACGACCCCCTCCACATATGTCAGTATTTTTCAAAGATTTCATCTGTAATCTGACAAAAAGGGGGTTTCATGCATCTTCGTGACGCATGATACCAAGCCAATCATTTCAAAATTATGGTTCTATAAAATCCACTTGGTTTAGCTACCGAGGTAAACTAGTTCTTTGATATGCAGAAAATTGACTAATTGAAAGAAGTTGCGACCTAGGTCAGTCTGCGCAGAGTCGATTCTTTTTGCCGATGTACTAAGCCCCGTTTTCGCAAATCATGGCTCATTTCTGACTTGGAATTGAAAAAATTCATTACTGTCATTGTGTTCTGTGGTAATTTATCTTTGATCTGGTATATAAGACGGTATGTATGCATAAATATTTATTGTTATAACGGTCTGTGTTTTTTTCTCATCCAATTGTGACATACAAATTTTAAAACCACATTGAAATTACTAAACAACTCTGGTTGGTCAATGAAACTTTTGACTATGACTTAAAGACTTTGAAATAACAGCGAGATGCCAAATAGTGTACTGACCAATCGAATTCGTTCATGATATCGTGGCTACGAGTTAATAACTCATGGATACAAGATAGTTATCCAATGAAAAAGAGAGCCTCATACACCTAGTGTTTCATTTGTATGACCCTTTACCAAATGGCAAAGTTTTAGACTCGTGCAAATTGAAAGCATTTGCAGACGACAAATTACAATTTGGTTCAAATTACTTGATTTTTCCATGAAAGGTCAGAAAACATTGAGAAAATGAGAAAGTGTTGGTTACCAGCATTTCATTTTCTCCTTTTCCAACAATATTTCAAAAACCTTCCACCTCAGGGTCGTTAAATCTCGGAACGGTGGAGTAATGAGATAATCTTCCAGTGGCCATGAAATTTTACGTGCGTGCAAATAGACTGATATGTCATGATCACAAGATATCAATGCGTGACCACGAGATAACTAATTATTTACCTAATGATGTTTTTTAGATTGGCCAATTTTTTATCGTTTGCAGACGGCAAATTCAGTGTTGCTCGAAAGAATAGCCATAAACTATTAAGTTCTTACAAAGAGATTGAACAGTCGTGTTCACAAGACAACGCCAGGATTTGCCTCTGAAGGGACATAAATCATTGTGGGGAAAGCTAGTTACCAGCATTTTCTCCATTTCCCCACAAGGGTTTCATATGCCCTCTTTTTCAGGGTCATGATAACACGTGATTGTTCGGAAAGGGTTTAGAAATCTATATCCCATAACCTTCAAGCTATTTTTCGTGTTTACGTGATAACAAAATATGAAGACTTTACAAAATAGACAACATTTACAGGCGGCAAATTTAGTAAGGCTCAAATTATGTGATTATTTTTATGGTTAAAAGAAAACTTTGTGAGACTAAAAGAAAATGCTGACTACCCTTTTCCCCCTTTTCCAGAATTTTTGAAAAGCCTGTTTGTCATCGGGTTAGTGAAACGCGGTTTTTTTTATCAGGAGTTAAGACCTGCCACTAGCTACTGCAAGAAGAAAAAAAAACCTTGGAGGAAAGGAACGTGTCATTACTTTACAATACAGAAAACGTTGTGAAATACAGCTGTCTTTGAAAGAGTAGAAACAATGAAAGATTGCTTGATACCTGTATTTTCTCCTTTAAGCACTATTTTTGAAGGACTTCTTTCTCGGAGTCGTAAAAATGAGAGTCTTTTTAGTCAAGGGTTTTTGCAAGCAATGTATATAGATAGAAGGGTAATCATGTCGTACTGAAATAAAGATTTCTTACCTATTTATATACATTAACAGGTGGTTATAAGGTTTATTATATACAGTTCAGCATTGCTATTGGAAAAGGAGATTAATATATCTCCTTGATATTACGAAAGCCTACAGGGGTCAAAATCTTCAAAAACATGTAATGACGTATTTTTTAAAACACGTAATAACGCAAAAAAAAATGTGGCGCTAACGCGAAAAAATCTCGTAATAACGTGTTTTAAAACACGTAATAACGCGTTTCAAAGTCGTAATAACGCGAATCGAAACTATGATTGGCAGTAGCGTTTTACTGTTTTCGTTATGATTGAGTTCCCTGACATCCAGTCAAATCTCCCGAACGAGATTTGTGTGTTTTGATGGTTCATTACGCCGCTTTCAATTATATTTAAAATCATATCAGAGCTTTAATTCTGTTATTCCTGATCTTCCCAGGATTCATCAGCAAAAGTCTGCAGCTTCACTGTACCCTGCTATCAGATGTGGCTAGCGCCGGCAGCGGAGATCGAACCAGGTTTTCTCATTACCTGTTAATAATCCTGACCACTAGGCCACGGAAGATTTCCTTGTGAAAGACACATTATAAAACAAACAGTGCAACTTCCGTGATGTCTGAGTGTTATTTGTTTGTTTCGATTCTACTCCGTTTTCACTAGTGTTTAAATAACTGAAAATGCATTACTTCAGGTTGATTTTCCCGTAATGAATACCGACTCGATGAACATCTTGTCGAGATCTCTCCGACCTCGATAGGTCAGTTTGTAACATACAGGGCTTAAAACCCGGAGGTCGATGGTGGCTCGATTCAACAGCTCAGCCGAATTCTTTTCGGAGATTGGTGATCGTCATTAACTCATTATGAAAGGTTTCATTCCTCTTTCACCGCTTATCATCTTTCGAAGATGTTGATGTAGGATAGCAGCCAATTGCTTGGAAATAGTGTTGTGCGAATGACTGATAATTATTAGCGAGTTAAATTTGTAAAAGAAAACCCAGCAAAGTATGAATAATTGCACTCTCGCCGCTAAATAACTGAAATAATGTTAGAAAGGATGTGAAACACCAATTAAACATTTTTAACAATCTTATCAAGATGGAGGAAATTGACAGTGAAAATTTCACTGTCATTGCTGGAATCCATTTTCGATCTTTGCTGTCATCGCTAGCCTTGTCTGACAGTTGTAAGGAAAAGTAAAGCTGCAGACCTAATACTAGTGAATCCGAGAAAGATCATGAATAAAGAAATGAGCCGTGCTCTGTGAAAAGGGGGCTTAATGCATCTGCGAAAAGTATCGACCCAGGTCAGCCTGCGCCGTCCGCGCAGGGTGATCTGGGCCGAAACTTTTCGCTATTGGTCAATTTTCTGTTTGTAAAAGGACCAGTCTACCTCATGATTAAGTCGATTATTTAGAAAAGTGGCTCTCATGGATCCATCATTAAGTGATGACTTGGGCTGGTATCATGTATCACGGAGATGCATTAAGCCCCCTTTTGCCAGAGCGTGGCTCAATTTTAATCATTGCTGTGATTTGACTGAAATACGGCTAAAACCAGCAAAAACACAACCAACACAGTCAAATTCTAATTGAGAAATTGAGTGCATGTCAATGAACATATTGCACATACTTTTAGACTGTTCTCATGTAAATTTGTTAAAGTAAAAAAAAAAGTTACTGCGATTTTTCGACTCGCGTTACTACGACTTTTAAACGCGTAATTACGTGTTTTATTAAGAGATTTTTCGCGTTAGTGCGACTTTTTTTTCTGCGTTATGTAACGTGTTTCCAATTCACGTTATAATGAGATTTTTTGCGTTACTACGACTTTTAAACGCGTTATTACGCGTTTTTAAAAACGTTATTACGAGATTTTTGCGTTAGTGCGACTTTTTTCGCGTTATTACGTGTTTTAAGTTCACTTATTACGTGTTTTTTAAAAATGATTTACCTTCATTTTGACCCTTGTAGGCTTTCGTATTTATATTAGGCAAGTCGTCACACAATTATGGATCTAAAAAAAACTATTTTGCCTAACAACCGATTGGATCATGAGATACTCCTAGTATGGTCCTTGGACATGCAGAAAATTTACAAATGGCAAAAACTTTCGCTAATGTCAGCCTGCGCGGACTGCGCAAACTAACAAGGGTCTATACCTTTTGCAAATGCATCAAATCCCCCTATCACAAAGCATGGCTCATAAACAGACAATTGTAAATACGAGGGTTGTCCCAAAATTCCGTGACAAGTTCATTAACAAAAGAAAATGAAACGCTACAAATGCAATTGTCGGATATGTTTTCAATACATATGATCAAAACATGTATATAAAAAATCACATAAAAATCGTCAGAAATAAGAAAATTATAGCATAAATACCACGACAAGTACCAACACTGCGGCGCACGTCAAGCGTTAATAACGACGTCAGTGTTAAGTTTAAGAGCCTTTGTAAAAGTATTCTCCGAGGAATTCCACGCATTTGCCATGTCTTGTCAAAAACTGTCTTAAATCAAATTTCTTTCAGACCTCTGTTAAAAGCAAATATAGCAGACATCAGCTCATTGCTGGAATCGAACTTGCGACTTCCTAAATCCTGCTTAAGCTGTGGAAAGCAGGCAAAGTTGTAAATCCGAGTAGAAATCATTGCCTTCTTGGACGGAGGAGTTTCAGGTGTCTTCCATATACTGGACTGTCCCTTTCCTTCGGGTTTGAAGTAGTTTAACCACCTCTAATCTGCTATAAAAAGAGGATCCAACAGAGGGTCGTCTGCTTCAGCTCGAGCAAGTAACTCCATCGATCTGTGAACCTTCTCTGTTTGTTTTTATCAGATAGTAAACGTGGAACCCATCCCACGCAGAATCATGACACGTTCACTTGTCCTTAAGTATTCTGTGCACAGAAAACCTTGAAATGGCGGTTGACGACGATATCTGTGACTGTTAGTCTCCGATCTGCGAAAATGCATCTCTTCACCAAATCCCATGACTCTTCATCTAAAGAAATCGGCCCACCAATTCGTCCTTTCTCCTCTTCCTAGCGTCCACCTGCCCTTAAATCTGTTTTACTGCCTTGGCACTTGTAGGCCAGTGCTCGAAAAGTGTTTTTAAACTTTTCAGTACGCCAAAATAAATTTTGTTCTATAGTCTAGTCAATTGTCATTCTAAGATCGGCACAAAAGCTGTTCGCTGCGCCGCCTGATCTTCTGACGTCGTCATTTCAAATTTCCTAATTCCTACTGATCTTTTTCGTTTGTTTGTATACCGTCTTTTGTTTACTCGATTACATTCAAATTTTCTGTGATGAAATCAAAGTTTCAGAAAAAAATGTCCATGTAATATGAAGCAGAAATAATATCAGATATTGAAAATATTCGTGCATGATTAGAGTTCATACAAAAACGTTTATGGAGAAAATTGCGTGCGCCGGGAAATGGCACCGTCTTATCAATTTTGTGAATTGAAAATAAAAATATAGCTAATATTTCATTGGAGACTTAATAAAAGTGAAATACTGTAACATTTTCATGGATAAAATGTGTGAAAATGAATGTCCTGACGCTAAAAATAGTTCGTTCATAAAATTTGTCACGGAGTTTTGGGACAACCCTCGTATGTTGTATTTACGTAAAGATTTTTTACCGATCCATGTACATGAACAGGTGGTTACAAGTGTATCATACTTATTAGTTCATCCTGGATGCTTTTAAATACTGAATGTTTTGATGTTAAAGAAACATCATGTTCTTCAATGGGCAGAAGATAAAGGTGACTCTGGCAATTTCTGTCTTTGTGTTTGTGATATTTATTGTTCGTTACCACATCTATTATCATCTGTCAAATAAACCCAGTCTGGCTCGAATGATACTAATGGAACCAGTCTACAAAAATAGATCTGGAGTGGAGACGTTCATCTTTTCAGAAAAGACACTCAACGAGACGCTGCTTGGAATTCGAAATAGAAACTGCTATGCACTGAATCGATTCAAGGATGCTGAAAGAAGACGGTCATATTGCAACAACCTTCAGCAGTGTAACTTTGCCAGATCAGAGGTTTCAGGTTTGCCAGAAGGCTGTCAACGACGTTTACCAAAGTGTATAATTATCGGAGTCGCAAAATCAGGAACCAAGGAGCTGATCAACTTCCTCTCTATGCACCCGAACATTGTAATTAGAACTTATCCATATTACATGGTATCATTCTACAGTAAGAAATGGAAAGAAGGAACCAAATGGCACAGAAAACAGATGCCATTTAGTTTTATGGACCAAATTACTTTGTATAAAGCGAACTACTTCTATAAACAGGAAGTACCAGAGAGGATGAAAATGTCAGATCCCGATCTTAAATTGATTCTAATTGTGAGAAATCCTGTTGACAGAGTTATCTCATATTATACGTTTCACAATCCCGAAAAACCTTTGAGCGACCTCTTAAAATATGCAAGCGAAAAAAAATTACAGCACTGGTACTATGATAGGCCTTTCGAGCAATATTTACGATACTTCAGTCGGGCTCAAATCCACGTCATTGACTCTGAAAAGTTTCAAAAGGATCCACAAAATGTTTTATCTGAAGTCGAGACATTTTTAGGCCTACCACATATTATAGAGAAAACGGATTTTGTCTTTAATAAAGACAAGGGTTTCTTCTGCCTTCGCGATGTGAGCAACAACTTCAGTTCTTGTTTTGGAGACAACAGAGGGAGAAAGAAAATACAAGATGATGCAAAGTTCGTGAAACCTCTTCTTCATCCGTTCTTCAAACCACACAATGAACGTTTCTCTAATCTGACAGGTCTTAAATTTAACTGGTTTTAAAAATGCTGGTCACAGATTATCTCTTGTGTTTTTCTAGGAGAGAAACTTATTGTAATATAATGATGGGGTGTCTATAATGAGTTAAAAACATTGTTAAAAGCGGTTATTTCTGACCAAACATTGATTGCATATGCTTCTTCAGGAATCTTATTAGAATTAAACCCTGAATTTATTCATTTGAATCATGCTCTGTGAAAAGGGGTTAATGCATCTCCAAAATGTATAGCAACCCGAGCAAACTGACCTGGGTCGCAACTTTTTGCTATTGGTCAATTTTCAGCATGTCAAAGGACAAGCGTACCACATGATTCAGTCGATCGTTATACAAATTAGATTTTATGGATCGATAATAATACGATGACTTGCTTGGTATCATGCGTCACGGAAATGTGTCAAACCCCTTTCGCCAGAGCATGGCTTATGTATGAGATACAGTTTGAGACACACTACTACCAAGTAAAAGAGACGAAAAATATCTTTTTGAAATGATATGAAAAATTTTGATGAAAACGAAGCAGTTGCTTCCTACAGCCTTTTGCTCTATTTCCCACAATATTTTTGAAAATTGTGTGCAGCGTTTTGGTACACAAAGTAGATAATAAATGGTATTTGGCTTAGACCTTTGAAGAAAAATGGCACGGGAATCTTAAGAATTTGACTTTTTACAGATTTTCCTACAGTTTTGCACTACTTTCCTCACAGATAGATCCCATGTCGAGCCAGTGGGTACTGATATTCAGAGATTCGTTTCCAGAACGATACCTTACAGGGTTTTCTGGGAGTGATCATTACGATGCTGCCCGGTAATCTTGCACAACTAAGCAATAGACTGTTTATTTATGACACTCAGAGGAATTTCAAGATCCTCAAACCTATTTATTTGTTTAGAAAAGTATCTCATCTACACAATGACACAAGCATGTTATAAAAAGATTCCTCAAACAACACAAACATTCAAGAAGTTTACACTTACCCTGAGGTTTCATCCGGCACACAACTATCCGGTGATCTTGCGCACCTATATAAAATGACGTCATTGCATAGAATTCTAAGTATTTGTGGCTCATACATAGCCTTGGTCGAGGCGAAAATAATTTCTTAATTACTCCGTATCACGTTCTCTCAATCGCCATCTTTGGCCGAGCTTACCTGTTTATCGTTTTCGTGATTATTACCGCCTGGGGACATTCGAGGGTCTCCCCATGATCGTGCATTGCGCAGATAATCTAATTATAGGTTAGTTTATCGCGTGACGTCACAATATTGAAAACGATGGATTCGCGCATTTTTATACCAATTCAAATACAACGGGGGTGATTTTATGTACAAGTGACTTTACCGAACCGGTATGTTCTATCGAAAATACATTGTGATCCTCAACAACCCTTATCATTGTTATACTATCTTCTAAAGTCATTGTAAATAACGCGTTTAAATTTTTTTAAGTCAATATTTTCAAACATAACTCACAAACAAGAAGCTATCAAACCGAAGTTATTGGAATTTCGGTATCTATCTTTAGTCATTTACGTTGCAAAACCGATTGCAGCGACATGTACTGTACCCCACTGTTGGATGGAATAAAGTAGATGTCGCTGCGATCGGTTTTTTAATGTCCCCGGGCCGTCATTTTTGACAACGTAACGTCCGAATGATAGAAAAGGAAAACAAAGGACGGACTGGAACCAAGGCTATTCATACAAAGAAAAGTTGTAGAAGAGAATTAGCTATGCTTGATCTGGGCCTTTGATTCAGAACTTTAACAGAATGGCGGTAAAAAGGAAATGAATCTGTCGTCAGATAAAGATCGCGTGTAAATAAAGAAAACAATGTTAAAGATATTTTTAATATCATTTTTAATATCTTTTAAAGTTGTGAAATATGCGTTTAATTGATTTGTTTTTGTGATGAGACACGCATTACTCGTTTGGTTGATTATTGAAATGTTACAGCCGGCCCCATCGGAAATTGGGTCATAGGGCAGTGTTTATGAATAATATGTCAGGATGATGTCATAGACAATTTATAGACACTATCAGGTATAAATTTTAGCACTTTCCTAAGGTTTCGCTCTTATTCCAAATTCTGTGTTCTCAGAAACACTGTAGAAACGGGTAGAATTAAACAAACAAACTTGCGGAACAGGAATCTACAGAAGTGCGCAAGATTACCGGATGTGCAAGATTACCGGACACGCAAGATTACCGGACACGAAGGGTATGGAGAAATTAAAACATTTCTGATTTAGCTCTGTTAACCCTTAGGCTGCTAAGCGCGACTCAGTGACCTTTTGCGGACAGTGCAGATCAAGATCAGACTGCACAGAACGCGCAGTCTGATCTTGGATCTACACTGTTCGAACAGAGATATTTTCCCCCAAAAATATACCTTTGGAGCAATATTTGGCTTTTTACTACTGGCTTGAAGTTTCATTTTGTTTGTTAAGTAGGATAAGGGTTAAAGAGCAAAGAACTACAAGGTCTTATTCCAATAGTATCTTTGTTCAAATGAACAATCTTAGTCTTCTTCTCAAGAGTTTTTATATATTTGAAAGTAAAAAAGCTTCTGACTGGCTAAACCAAAGCCATTCAGAAGTTGTATTACTTTCTAAATCTTGAATTGGACCAAGATTATAATTAAGAACAGTTGGTGAATACGAATCCAGATTATTTTCAAGAATACGTAGGCGGTATGAGTTCGTGGCTAGGAAAAGCATTACTATTGTTGAACATTCGTAATTCTAATGCTTTTGTACTCTCTAGTGTGCTAGCTGCGAAAACAAAGTATTGCATGTCTCTATAGCTGACACCAAAGATCTAACAAAAAGATAGGGCAGAAACTTTTTAAATGGATATATGCTGCTTTCCACATTTTCTTCAGTGGCATCAAGCACACAGCTCGTTTATTCGAAACCTTCGGACATTTTTTCGGCTTCGTCTTATCATGAAGTTTGCATAAAACAGATATACATGCCACTGGCTGCTAATGCACCTTTTAAAAATTCTGATCCAGCGAGGAATTTTAAACTCGTGCCTTCTGTATGACAAGTTTGGTGCGCCAATGGAATTTTGACAGACGCCTCTTGTTCACCTCGTGTGTATTTCTGAAACGGTATAACATTTTAGCGAACATACTTAGTCTGAGAAACGTTCAACAAACACAACAGTTTCAAATCGCAATTTGCGTCAGCTTGTAAGACAATCAGACACGGCTCACTTATTATACCCATCCGTCATTTAGTGTGATATACGTGGCAATATCGAACTTTTTTCTCAACATTTGTACTCCACGTCTTCACACTAGATAAATTCACTAATCGCGCAATCATTAATGACTTTAATCAGACACCAAAAACGCCTTTAAGACTTTTTTTCATACGCAGAGGTAGGCATATTAATCATAAGAAAAAGAAGTGAAAAACTCTATTTTATAAGTATGGTATGCGCCTTCTTGCTTTAAGCTGCCATTAATTGATCATAAGAATTGTTCTCCATTTTATTATAATTCAGTTTTGAACAGTATAAAAGTAAGAAGTTCAAATATCAATTGACAATATAAAAGGTTCTATATACTCAGTGAACAAGCTCCTCAATGTGCTGTGCCTTTAATTTATCTGTTTGGGTTTCTCAGAGTTATTCGTGTATTATCTGTTCCTAGGTAAGGCGGAACCTAAATTTTAAAGTCTCATACAAAAGACTGTTGAAAATTTAGGCTGGTCAACTTTGGGAATCAAACCCACATCCTAAATAGGCCCGAGATTTGTCGCTTACAAGTATGAGCTGTTCGAGCTGGTTACGAGATTTTCTTTCCGAATTTAAGACCACACGTATAGCAACTTGACCCATCAGTATTTTGAAATTATATGTCGAAAATACACCTCTCATGGTTGTATATCTATGTAAAAACTATACAATGTATATGAGCCATGCACTGGCAAAAGGGGGTTTAGATCTATTAACCCTTTCCCAAACGATAAATTTTAGACTCTTCCAAATTTAAAGAGTTTGCAGACGACAATTTTAAATTTGATAAAAATGGCAGAAAGTTCTCCAAAAGGGTAGAAAACACTATGGGAAAAGGAGAAATTGCTCGTTACGAGCAATTTCTCTTTTTCCCACAGTGTTTTCTAATGACTTGTACTGCAGACACGTAAAAACCAGGGCTTGTTTGGGAAAGAGTTAAAACCTAATGGGGAGGTAGATCTATTTAGATTTTTATAATCTTCCCAATCTTAAAAAATGACTTTCGCTGAATTAAGTAAGCCGATTACTGGCAAATCATCAGTAGGGAAGAAAGACAAAGGTAAGAAAAAGAAACTATTTTTCGATAGTATTTCCTTAATGGGCTACGTAGCCTCTTTAGGTGTTTTTAGCTTTCGCGCCAGAAGTTTTGCAAAGATTTGTGGCAATGTCACGTGATCAATGACACAAAAAATTGTGAAAACTCGTGTTCGAGTCATTAGGATGAGGTTATATCTGATGTACTCGTAATATAAATACACGGATTTCTCGATTGCAAAACGACTATCCCGTTACTGTTACGCCCGAAATTGCAACTTTAACTGAATAATATAACCGTACAGTATATATACGTCTACAAAGAATAAACATCTCGTTGTATTTATCTGTATTTTACAATAAATTTTGATTTGCTGCATAAAAACTGACGGGTCCCTTTTAATGCATCGCCGCGATGAATTATAACTTGGCAAGTTGTTACATAATTATGGATCCATAAAATCAATCTTACTAAACAACCGGCTGAATCCTGGGGTAAAAGTGTCATTTGACATGCAGAAAATTGACCAATAGCAAAGCCTTTGACCCTGTCAGCCTGCGTGGGCTGCGCAGGCTGACCTGAGTCAATATATTTTGTAAATGCATTAAACACTCTTTTCACAGAGCATGGCTCGATACAAGACAAATACCAGTAAGTTCCCACTTGGATGATTGTTGTAATAGAGTCTTAGAGATAAAAATTTTTCAATCTTTCCATTTTTTAGGTGCAAATCAAACGAAGTTTCAGCTAGATTAGTACAGGAAAAATATTTCATATAAAGGTTTCTTCCAAAATTCAATTGTATATAACCGTTATACTATGACTTTATTAGTTGTACGGTCAGGTGGCAATGGACATAGAAACTTGTTCACGGCTGTGGCGAATCATGTCGCCCCGAGCCGATTACTTTTAATCGATGAACACGTAATTGAAATTAGGTAATTGACAATTAATCGGTTAAAAGAACAATAATTGTTTTTATTGTTACTTTTCAGTTCATTATTGCTATATTCTAATCTTGCGTCCAAAGGTAGATTCTGAATCTGCCTAGTCCAGATTGGAATTCTTAGTAGTCTGGAGTGGACAAAACTCTTCGAAATTTCTCCTACCAATCTCAGAGCAAGTTTGCTATTATCAAACTACATGTATTTGGTTTCACCAGTGCCAGAAAAGGACAAGATAAGTGGACGGTCGAAAGGCTAGAAGAAGGTCTAGAATCACTTTTGAATCTGCATAGGCAACATCTGTTTTTCTCCATTATATTTCACAGAGTCGAGATATTTTTAAACAAGGAGATTTACAGTTAGCCCTACCTAAAGGGACAGATTTCCCAAGTCAATTTTAACAATTAGTTTGTTCATTATAGGATTGATTTTCTTTTACAATGAAAAATAAAAGCGTCATGTGACCTCTCCACAAGTCTGAGAAGATGGCAGAAAGAATAATTTTAAGGCAGGTCAAAAGTTGCCAGGTTGCTCTATCTTTTGTTTACTATTTGCCTGGTTTTGAATTTCATTTTTCTGTCAGAGACTAACAATGGCACAGATAGTAAAATAACAGACAGTCATCTTCACAATAATATCAACACTTTTGAAAGGTATGATTTAAATTCAAATCATAAATTCTTACACCCACATTTGTTACTATGGCATCTTCTGGGCCTTTAAAATACAATGTACTATATTTCATGAACTTAATTTCAGGACGAACAGAAATGTACGCCCCAAACAAGGGTATCTACTGTTTAAGGTTTCAAAAATGCATATTGCATATATGAGACACAAGTTAGTTTCGGATTGCACAATAAGTCCTATCTGGAGGGAAGTAACAATATTTTGATGATATAGTGCCTTAGCTGAGATGTATCCCTAACTAAACGACTTCAAATCCATACAGTGGTATATATTTGTTGCTGTTTTCTTTTGCCCCCAAAATCGTCACAGTTGATTCTGCGATGTCGACATCAAAAGATCCTTGAAATTCTCCACCCTCTCCTTTGATTATTTGTCCGTTTACCACAATCTGATTAAGGTAGTGAGATTTTAGGTGAATATTGACCGAACTTCCCCTTTTTAATTTACCATTTAACGGTTGAAGTAATAAGCACTGATTTGCCAAAGCCTTTTCTGAAACTTCTGGAAATTCAAAGTCACTTTCTGTAACATTCGTGCATCTTACGACGTATTTAAAAAGTAGTGGAAGATCTTCCATTTCACCTCCAGAGTCTTCATTTTTACAACCAAAAATTCTAAGGTGAAAGGTGCCATTGCGGTCTGGGTGTACACAAACAGAATATTTATTCATGTATATTGTATCAAATGTTAAATTTGATTTCTCAATCAACTTGTTATTGTCGACTAGCCACAGACTTGACATGAATATCATTGGAAAGTTCTTGCTCGTTTTAAAGACGAAATTTTCCTCCATTGCGATGTCAACAATTGCATCTTTGTGGGACACAGGTTCCACTTGAAATTTGAAGGCCTCCGGGTAAGGTGTTAGCCTTCTATTGAATTCTTCTAACGATATAGGCTTTCTCAGTAATTGCCAGCGCCTGCTGGAACCAAAATCTGCGTTCATGAAGGGAAAATGCGTTACTATCAACTGTTCTGGGTCTGTCAAGAAATAAAATTCGTCGAAATGGCGTTTATACTGTCTGTCTCTCTGTAAATGTCCGGCACCCCAGGCACAGTCCACCAGATACCATTTTCCTGACAAATAAACAGCGTTCCAAGCGTGGTTCGGCATAGATGTTACTGTGAAAGGGTTGTCTGGAGAGTGGCTTGTACCTTTGGCAAAGCCTTGTATATTTTTCACTGGTATTCCTGCAGTTCTGCAGAAGAAAAGTATTATGAAAACAGCCAAAGCATATTACTTTATAGTTGCTATGACAGTGTACATGAAATGGGGACAAGAAAGAATAAGGTTTTAACGGCTCGATGCTTAATAAAAGGAGGTCTCCAAATTTGTCACTTAGCTAGATACATATATCTAAAAATAATAAAAATGTTCTGTAACTCGATATCGTTAATGCATTCCTTCCATTAGTATCATTTATATGAAGAAAATATAGTGGTCTGAAACTAGTTTCCATAGGTCATATATAATCTATATCAACATTAGATCTATTATTATCTACAATGTGAGTATGGGTTTTTGAAGGAGTCGAGATGGACGTTCCGTCCCAATTACCTGCATAGATCTTCAAACAACTTCATGTACCCCGTGCTACCAGCTGCTTTTGTGATCAAAATCTTTTCAACTTCTCCAGTCGAGTCAGGTTCGTCTTCTACTTTACCAACATCTGGTGTATGCCTAGACCAACACACAGTAGATCTACATATTGTATTACTTAATTGGTTGTCAGATAGTCTTTACTATGACATGATTTAATGTTTAAAAAAGGCGATATGCTTAGTGTATTGATCACGAATCTTTGCAGTGCCTTTCGCATAGATTACACTAATTTCCTCAAAATGTTTTAATATTCAGTTAAGATTCTTACACACATGATTATTGGACCTGGAAGGTATGCAGCTTTTTTAACGACAACAAATCTGACCCGCTCTTACGTTGATTCGGGGCACAGTTGAATGTACCTCTGATTCATTTTGTGAACAAATTGTTATTCTGTAGAACTAGATAAACTGAAACTCATTATCTGTGCATTAATCCAAATCATTGTTAAAAGGTTGGGGATGCAACAGGATGAATATCTTATATCTAATTTTCTGTATACATGAGCCATGCTTTGTGAAAAGGGGCTTAATGCATCCGCCAAAAAGTATCGACCCAGGTCAGCCTGCGCAGTTCGCGCAGGCTGACCTGGGTCAATACTTTTTTGCTATTGGTCAATTTTCTGCAAGAAAAATGACCATTGTACCTCATAATTCAGTCGATTAGCCTGGGTCCAGGCAGCAATAATTTCTATATTACTCACCATGCTCTCCTAGAATCGCAGTCTGCTAATGATCATTGACACCGAATCGCTTCCGTAAGTATTTGAAAAACGTAAAGTTCGAATAATAGAAAAGGACGAATTGAACGAACTGGAACCCGGGCTGGGCTTATAAGACTTACCGATTATTGCATAAACTCTTTACCAGACGACAAAATTTTAGACTTAACAAATCCAAAGCGTTATCAGACGACAAATTAAATGTGACTAGAAAATTGAAATTGTCTGTAAAAAGGTAGGTTGTGTTGTGGATTTGAGCGGTTATGATTTAATTGGTTATGCTTTTCGTATGAAATGTAGCATGAAATTATTCATATTTGGCCTTGGAGTTCTGGAATTTATAGAACTGAAATATTTCAGTAGAGAAGTAGGTCCAGTATACGGCCGTTACAAGCAATGTCGGCGGAAGGTTATATACTAAAGAACCAATCAGGAATGGGCATCTATACTTTGATTTAAATGAAAACTTAGCTTGTTTAGAGATCAAGGAATTGAAATACTATAAGATCAACATGACTCACCCGATAAACTCCGTAATCCAAACGTAGATCAGACGCGCCATGGCCCAGGAATCTGTTGACGCAGATGATAAGTACCGATGGATATCCTCAACAGTGTTTCTAGTCGATTCGGGTGCCTTAGAGAAGCAATAATATATGTGAGTGGTGCTCTGGCAAAAAGGGGGCTAAATGCATCTCCGTTATACACGATACTAGCCCAAGTCATCACATAATTATGGATCCATAGGAGCCACTTTTTTCAATAACCGACTTAATCATGAGGTAGATTGGTCCTTCGACAAACAGAAAATTGATCAATAGCGAAAAGTTTCGGCCCAGGTCAGCCTGCACGGATAGCGCAGGCTGACCTGGGTCGACACTTTTGGCAGATGCATTAAGCCCCCTTTTCACAGAGCACAGCTCATTTGTATCTCTCTACCAGACGACGAAAATTTAGACTCTTTCAAATAAAAAGTATTTGCAAGCTATTAAATGTGGCTCAAATGATTGTGTTTGTCTTCGAGAAGATAGAAAATTTTGTGGAAAAAGGAGAAAATGTTGGTTACCAGCATTTTTCTCTATTTCCAACAATTTGTTCAAAGCCCTTTACATTCGGGTAGTTAAATAGTGTTTTTTTCCTACCCCTAGATACTTCATTGGTATTTCTTACACTTGATATTAGTGGATGACAAACTGTTGCAGAAAAAGTTTTAATCGTTTTGGGTTCACGAATAAACTTAGTAAAGGATGCTTTTTTTTTTCAACTCTTTCAGAAACCTGGGTTCCAGTCTGATCATTTCATTGTTTTCTTTTTTCATATATTCGGACGTTACTTTGTCAAAAATGAAATCCGGAAAACCCCGGGCTACCCTTATTGCACCGTGGGCAATAACAGGAGCTTTTGCAGACGATATAAATCGAGGTGTTTACCATCCACGTGTTCGGTGTAACCCTTACCCTACTCAATAAGTTACATGCTACCTTCAAGTCGATAGTATAAACCCAAAGGTTGCTATTTTAGTTATTTTTGGTGGTGAAATATCTCCTGATTGGGCAGTGTAGTTCAAAGATCAGACTGCACGTTTCTTTGCAGACTGATCTTGATCTACACTGTCCGTAAAAGGTCAGTGAGTCGTGCTTGGCAGCCTAAGGGTTAATAGCCTGTGATATAAGATATGTCTAAGGATCAGTAGATTGTATGATCAGCCGTAGAAAGAGATCGAGCTGATCAATATATTTGGCTCTGAAATAGTTAAAAATGATTTTCCCTTGAGGTCGGGTACAGTAATGCCTCTATGCTGTGTTCACATCATATATTTTTGATATTTCAACTACTCTATTAAAATATCTCTAATGACTATTATCATTATTATTTTTATTATTATTATTATTAGCAGCAGCAGCAAAAGCGGCAAAGAAAAACCTTCTTTCAATTTTCAAACCTTAATAAAAATTTTGACGTATGTATGTCGATTTCATCTGAGTGTTAAAGGCATACTAGCGACCAAAAGCAAACAATTTAGTCGTAAAAATGCAGAGACATTTGTTTCATAACATTTAAAAGTGCGGATGTTATTACGAGTCTGATACTTTGGTAGAGTGCAATCTATCACAGTTTTAGTCGCTGGCATAAAAAAAAATGCATTATACTACTTCACCAAAGTTAGCAACTTGCCTGCAATTTAACCCTCGAATTATTTACATTTGGCATCTAGTGGGCCTTTAAAGATTGACCAACGTCAGTTTTTTACCTGCCTGGCGTGTTGATCAAGTGCCTTGTAATCTAGCGGGGGGTTGACCATGCCTTCTGTTGAATTTTTACACCCCATTTCTTGCTTTGTCACTCTTTAACCCTCGTCCTGCTAAATAACTTAAACTTTCAAGCCGAAAGTAAAAACCCGAATGATGTTCCGTCGAACTTATTTTTGGAGAAAAATATCTCTTTATCGGCCAGTGTAGATCCAACATGAGACTCCACGTTGTATGTCGTCTGGTCTTGATCTACACTGTCCGCAAAAGGTCAGTGATTCATCATTCGCGCTTAGTAGCCTAAGGGTTAACTCGTCACCGCCTGAAACAAGTTTGCAGCAAAATATGTTGAATGCAACAAACGATTTCTCCGTTTGCGACAGTGGTTCCAAAATTGATTTTTTGCAATACACACACAAGAACGTTTTGGCATGCTTTCTTGGCCTTAATTCATATTCTGTAGGCTATTTTTTTCTGCAATGATGAATTCAAACCGTCCAATATGTTAACCAGTACCCATAAAGTCACCAACCGTTCTAGCTTGTACCCCTAGTCTAATTCTAGATTTAGAAGGGAACGTTTGTTACAACCCGTTTTGTAATAAAAACCCGTTTTGTAATAATTTATTACAAAACGGGTTGGGAGAACATTATTACAATTCGGGTAGACAGTTACAACCCGTTTTGTAATAAAACCCCGAATTGTAATAAAACATTAAGTTTGCAATGAAACTGTCTACCCGAATAGTAATAATGTTCTCCCAACCCGTTTTGTAATAAATTATTACAAAACGGGTTTTTATTACAAAACGGGTTGTAACAAACGTTTCTATTATACTAACCATTTGGTTCAGCGAATCAGAAAATTAATGAGATTTAGACTTAAAATGTTCGTTCGTTCGTCTGGTTGATTGTCAAGTCTGATCTACGGTCGCCGAATAAGCTTTCAAAGTAGCGATAGGCACCTTACGGGATAGTTAGATATTTCAAAGCCAATTCTTTAAACTCTGAGGCTTTCGCCAGGTAAAAAAAAAACATCAATAAGCCATGCTTTGTGTAATGGGGGCTTAATGCATCTGCTTAAAGTATCGACCCATGTCAGCCTGCGCTGCCCGCGCAGGCTTACACGGGTCGAAACTTTTAGCCATTGGTCAACTTTCTGCATGTCAAAGAACCATCCTATCTCCAGATCCAGTTGATTGATTGGGAAAAAAAACGGATTTTATGGATCCGAAATGTAATGGCTTGCATCGTACAATGCATCACGAAGATGCATTAAGCCCCCTTTTGCCAGAGCAAGACTTAAATACAATCCACACAATCTTCAAACCCAGAGAGATTTTTATCTTGTAATCTTGACTGAAAAACCGGACGTAATAGATGCAAGATCAGACTATACGTTCTGTGCAGTCAGATCTTGAATATATCGACCGCAAATGCCCCAACTTGTCTTGAATAAAAACAATGTTGTGTACAATTTTTCTTCGACTAAAAGTGAGCAATTCAGATTTTATTCGTAAGCAATCAGAACTGCTGCCTTATTTACTTCCCCTTTCCCCCACTTTCTCTCAAAGTATGTCCGTTCGAGCAAACACTTCGAATTACGTACATCGAATATTCGGTTTTTTTTTTCATCTTCCCGTTTCCAAATAATAACGTGTTTTAATAACCCTGAGAAGTTTTTTTTTTTTTGAAACATGGTAAAAAAAAGGTATCAGCATTTTCTCCTTTTTCCCCACAATGTTTTAACTACCCTTTCAGATACAAATCCTATCATTTCAATTTGTCGTCCGCAAAAATGCTCCCAACATGAACAAGTCTATAATTTCGCCATCGGCAATACTTAAAGACGTACTGTTTCATAGATTATTCTACGTCAAGTTAGAGATTCATTCTTTTTCTTATGTTACCTAAATGATTTAATAAGAAACTTGCGAAACTAAATATTTATGTAAAAATTAAGGGAAAAAAACTAGTATACCTGTAGCATGATTCAAGAGCCTATATGGTTTCAACAAGTTAAAATACACGTGCATACTTTCTCATACGGGTAAGAATACATGTACATGTATATGCTTCCTTTTGTTATTTTCACAACTCACGGCGTTTCGCACCAATGAAGTTTAAAGCATTTCAGACTCAACTTTAATCGTTTACCAAACAACCTCGTACCAAGAGTAAAATGGGCGTCTGAAAGTATTTTTAAAAGAGGAAAAAAACGCAGGTACATGCATTTTTCTTTTACTCACCGATGTTTTCTACCCAATCAGAGAATTACAGGTTACTTTCTCCGGGCTAACTGCTGTCCCCAGATGCCTCCTATTTGGACGGATCCAAAATTGGTCGTTTAAGCAAAGGGTTAAAGTATTGATCTCCTTTCTTTCAAAATCTACAAATATAACAAACAATGCAAACAATGGTAGAAGTAATGTAATACTGGTCTATAGAGATTCATGTATATGTGTCATCTTCTGTGATAAGGGGGTTTAATACGTGTGCAAAAAAAAAAAAAAGTATGTTCTCATGTCAGCCTGTACAGTCCGCATAGGCTGACATGAGTCCAAACAGTTTGCTCCTTGTCAATTCTCTGCGTGTCCAAGGACCAGTCTATTTCATGATTCAGTCGGTAATTGTACAAAATGGATTTTATGGATCCATATTCATGCGACGACTAGCTTTATATAATGCAACATATTGCATTAAACCCTCTTTTCCCAAAGCCGCTCATATATAATAACAATGCTCAAAAGTTTTATTTCATATAACAGTGGAATGTTAACCTATTTTTTAGGCCGGAGCCGATTTTTCTGTACTTCTCGGCACAAGGATCAAAATCAGACCATAGCCGGGTTTGTGTAGTACGGTCTTCGATCTCGACTGTTCTTTTTAATTCGGATTCAAAAGGGGAGCATTCAAATTGTAATAACTGAGCAAGTTTTGGAGGTATTAATTAAATTAATATTCGAAAATTTCATATACTTTTTGAAAGCAAAAGGGGTCAACCACTAAATAGCATAAAGAAGAACGATTTGCTTTTGAAGCCAGTGTAGATCGAGATCAGACTCACGTATTGTGATCTTAATCGATCACGATCCTTACTGCCCAATGTGTTTTGAAGGGTTGTCCTGAATTACAAATTTGGATTTATTTTTATTAAAAACTAGATTTGGAGTTGGTATTGGAAAATATCTCTCTCTGTCTCCCTCTCTCTTCGAAAAAGCCGTTTAATCGCTGTATGTAAGGGGAGCAACTCGTACTGCATTAAATTATTATGTTTTAAAAGTACATTCCCTTTGAAAAAAAAATCTAGTTGTTCTGAGGATACCGTATCTCCTGAAAGATTAATTTTGAAATTGTCCTAGTCATTCTTGTGCGATCACAAACTTTGGTATTGTATGGTTCATTACAAAAAGCAGCAAACATGGGTGAACCTGCCATCAACTTTCTGGAGATGCTTGTATCGCGAGTTGTCCTAAAAAAAAAATGTATCTATTGATACAGTCGTTTAGGCAGTAACGGATCGCTAACGAAATTATCACTGCGTACGTTTTTAATCCATCATATATGGGATAATAAATGATACCATTCGACAGCAAAATATGTGATCTTTCAAAAGCAGTCCACATTTTTAGCTGAAAAATCGTTTTACGATAAAAAATACCTTCTTTTTCAAAGACGCTAATTAGGTCAATAGCGGATAGCTTTGGGTAGTAACGGATAGTATAGACTAATGTAGTTGAGGGGTCATCTCAAATCAGTCTGAAAGCTGTCAAGTGCCGTAAATCTACAATTAAATCGTTGGTGGTGCACTTTTGATATATTTACATGGATCCAGAGTTTGATTCACAGACAGGCCAAGATTGTTTTTAACATTTAACAATTTTAGTCGTAGTCTCAGCACTACCTACCTTCAGTCTGAAGGCTTGCTCTGATGTTATTTTTGTGATTGGGTCTCCGGAGTGGAGAAACAATCAAAAAATAACATCGGAGCTCTCCTTCGGATTGAAGGTAAGCACTACCCAGCCAATCCAGTTGCAAGGGAGGTTTTTTTTGTGTGCCGTAATTGTAATTGAAAAGGCCACGAAATAGACTGTAAGGTTAATTGGCTTCAGTAAAATGGTTGAAAGTAGAAAACAGCATCCTTTTTAAATGGTATTTGAAAAGGGGGGGGGGGCAATTTCAAGGCATAAGTCAGAGATAAAGAGTGGTAAACTACATCAGTTCACTGTTTAATGATATCGAATGTTGCACTCAAGTGGAATTTTAAAACAGTATAAACTAGTCAAACCGGTATACTGACACATTCATGAATCAGTAACCCATGGTTGTGTCAGTAACTATATTAATTTCTGTCTCCCATTATATGATATTCTTTTTAGGTGAAATTTGAAAAAAAAAAAGTTTTGACTGTAAGTGAGAATTCCTCATGATCAGCATTTTCACCATTTTTTGCTTCATTGTTTTCACTGAAAGCTCATAAAAAACAAACATGCTCTCTAGAAACACTCCAGCCAATAGTTTGACATCATTAACGTACAACACAGTTTGTTCCCAAATATTTTGTTAGTACAGGACATCATCTTTCTTCATCAATATGAAATAAACAGGTTTGTATTGCATGGAAATCAATGTTGCGCAACTTGATCATAATGAGCACTTTCATCAATTGTCAGTTTTTTTTTCGAACCAAACATGTACATGTATGTTAAAATCTGTCTTAAATTATATCTGAGGATGGCTGTTTATTCTTTTGTAAGGAATATCAATGAAACAATCCACAACCATACAAGGAAGATGAAACCAATTAAAGAAGGCACAGCAAGTTAGTTGTTGCAGATATGCTAGTTAGGACAACAGTTTTACCTATTGATACAGAATACAGGGGGGTGCAAAAGTAGGTATACAGTGTATAATATGTCACTAATTATACACTGTATACCTACTTTTGCACCCCCTGTATATTGAGTAAAGTGTGCCATACAAAGAATATCTGTCTGATGGGAGGGGGGGTGGTTACAACATATTTTGGCAAGTTATTTGCTTCAAAAGAGGAGGGTTTTCAGTTATATAATGCAGTTACAGCTAATTGTATGCTGCTTTATACTAAAAGCTCCATGGTAAGATGTAAAAAGCTTTGACTGTCTGATGAAATCCCAGATACAGTTTTTAGAATAAATAATCAGTAACCTGAATATTCATTACACTGCCTTTTGGCATTGAAGACATCGTTTTATTTAGCTCTTTAAGCATACAACAATGTTTTAGACTGCTCCAAAATGAAAGCATTTGCAGCTCTAGGACAAATTATAATTATATGGCTCAAATTACTGTTTCTAAAAAGTTTGCTATACCTTGAGGGAAGTAAAAGGAGAAAATGATGGTTACAAGCATTTTCTCCTCTTATCACGATGTTTTCAAGACTCTAGTTGCTTAGGCATATAATTATATCTGCTACAGTCCGCAATAAATCATAAAAACAACTTGTCAATGACCTAAGTCTTAGTGGCAGATGACCTATAGTTAAACCTGCTACATCAGATATTATATGATTTCTTTGTTGATCTGTGACCATTTTATGTAGAGTTATATCAGATATCAATAAATCTGGAATCCACAGTAGACAAGCATTTTTGTCATTCATATTGGAGTATTCTCTATTGACAAATAACTTTGTTTTTGTTTCAGCTTGTGGTGGCTTTATTTCAAAGGCACAATAGCCTTGAATTACTGAGTTTTCTGTCAAAACAGTTGCAATGCCACTGCATGCAGAACTGAGGGTTGATTTTTCTTTGTTGAAGAAGACAGTTATCAGATGGTTCAGTCATGAGTACCTGAAACAAGACAAAGCTTTATATAATTAATGCACAAATTCACACTGGCCTTGCTTGAGCTTTTACCACTTACATTTACTGTTTTTTTTTTTGTAAAAGGTCTATTTATCTGTTGATATAAGTGCTAGTGGCACTAAATTTCCACCATGCATTGGTCACAATGACCATAATTATTACAATTTATGCAAGATATAAACTAGTCTACAAACACTTTGATCAGAGATGAAGATCAACACACCCTAAGGTGCAGTTTTGACAAGATACCTGGTTTTAACCAATACCAGATATACATAAACCCCTTTATCACAAAGTACAGTTCCTGATTTTACAGTGACCTATATTTAATATTTTCTAGACCTTCATCCTCATTTTAAAAAGTTACAGATTAAGTTCAATTCACATTTTACGTTGGTTTGACAGTCAACATTGATTTTGGGAAGGCCCCTCTGAAGTTCTGCATATAAACATTACCTCGCAAGGCTGATCCGCTACTGACCAAATCGGGTGTGGTATCTTTAGGTCAATATTCAATGTCACGCGTTCATACATGGAGCTGGTATTCTTTGTGGTAAAAGAAGACATATTTATATACCATTTCATACCAAAAACTCGTGATTTAAACTTTACATACCTGAAAATTTGATTGAAGGTTTCGTCTGCTGTATTTTTTCCTGCATTAAAAAAATTGAACTTCCGGTTGCCCCATTTTGGTTTTTGAGAGATTAGAATACCGTCACAAATGCATATTGTGAAAAAAACATCATCAATCTATCGTGGAAATATCATTCTTTTCAATGGTACATGGATTTGTTCTATTACATGCCGACAGAAGATTTTCTCTGTAAAACATTAACGACCTATCCGCTATACCCCAAGATCCGCTACTGCCTAATCGACTGTACACATGAATTGTACACGTCATCAGAATGTGTGTTGTTAAAAAAGTACTATTATGTTGGTGTACGGTCCCAATAAATAAACAAAACTAAATTTACACATTTCATGCTGACGACCCAGGGGATCTAAACAGGTTTGTGCTTTTGATATTTGTATTTCTTATTTATATACCATTTTTGTTAGATGACACGACAAAATCTGTATGAATTAATGGTAGTTTACGGAAATGTGTCGACGGAACGGCTGAAACTGAAAGGTGACCGTCATGAAAGTCCACCACTTGACATCGAATTCACAGAGCCATGCCGTTGCCAACCTCTTATATATCGAACGCTTGAAATTTAAGACTGATTGGTATTGAAAGAGTTTGCATACAATAACCTATAACTGCAGGAACTGTCAGTAAAATGGGGGGGGGGGGGGGAAACATTGTTAGACAGGAGAAAATGCTGGTCGAATTAAACCATTTTCTCCTACAACTGCGATTATTTGAAAAACCTTCTTCCTATTGGTCACAAGGACATAAGACAATAAAATGTTATAAGAACATCTGTAGTTGTCTTCTATTTTAACCTCTTAGCAAACAATCAAAAGGAAAAAGGGTTTTGAAAACATTATGGGAAAGATGAGAAAATGCCGTAACCAGCATTTTGTCTCTTTCCAGCAATGTTCTCTACTTTATTCCCATCCCATGAGCAACATTTAATTTGTTGTCAGTACATGTTTTCATTTAGGACCATTCTGAAATTTTGGGAAATAATGAAAATGCTGGTTATCATTGTTCTCCCAAAGTTGTCTTTTCCAGGGTTGTTAAAACGTGTGATCTTGTGGTAGAGTTTAACTCTTTACCATACATCAAAATTTTAGACTAGTCCAAGTTGAAATCATTTGCATACAACAAAATAAATGTTAATCAAAAATTGAAATTTGTTTCGGGAAGGGTAGAAAATATTCTGGGAAAAGTAGAAAATGCTGGTTACCAGCATTTTATCCTTTTCCCACAATGTTTTCAAAGGCCATCTTCTTCAGGGTCGTTAAAACTCAGGATTGTGTTGTGAAAGGTTAAAAGGCAATCCTATAATTTGAGCTGTTTTTAATTTATTATCTATAACTGCTTTTAATATGGACAGGTCTAACATTGTCCCATCTGGAATAAAAGTAACGCTTTTTCAGTACAACCTTTTAGACATGGTTTGAACAGCTATCTTACATACCAAAGCTCAGTCATGGTCATGTTGGCTTGAGCCACTTTCTCTTAGCCAGGTAGTACAGTCTACACATATTGTACATGGCTTGTAATCTATGGGTTATGGGTGCTATTCCCAGCTCAGCCAAATTGTCTGAGCAAATAGTGGCTGAGAAGGCATTAATTCATGTTGTTGAAAATACAAGTAAAAGAAACTGAATGAAACCATAGATAGATAAAACCCAAGAAAAGCATTGACAGTTGCACAGGTTACCACAATAAAACAGAAATGATGTTGATCAGGGTTTTACACATGAAACAAATGAGGCACTTTCTGTGACAGGTCAAGGTTAATCTTTACCACTCAGTCCCATGTTATATGAACCCTGTAGAATAAAGCTTTTGAGTGGGAAAAGAAAAGCTATTATAGCCTGTATTTTCTCCTTTCTCCTCAATATTTTCTGCCCTTCAAGAGAAAAATTTCATCATGTTAGCTTCATTAAATTTGTTGTCTGCATCACCTTTTAACTTGGACAAGTCTAAAGTTCTAGATGTGTGTTAAAGAGAATAGTAGTCCAAGTGTAAATTTTGTAGAAAATCTCATAATTCTCTGAGACCTCATAGGCTCAAACAGTGCTGCTGTATTAATGTCTCTTGTAGACTCAATGTGACCATTTGTTAGTATCATGCTAACAAAATGTCCTCAACCAGTAGAGAGTTTTATAAAATCTTTTTTTTTTTTATTTGGTGGAAAAATCAGATCTATATTGTCCTTTCAAGTCTGTTTTGGATAGAGTATTGAGGTAAATATTGCACATTTTGTGTAGTCTGATCTTGCTCTGCTCTGAAGGCCGAAGCAACATGAGTCTGCCCTATGGCTGAAGGAAGATATACTGTTGAGCAGACAATTAATTCTCTACCAAACAACAGAGACATGTTCAAATTGAAAGCAGTTACAGTTGGCAAATTAGATATATCACAAACAATAGGATTAGTCTGTGAAAAAGTAGAAAACATATCAGCAAAAGGAGAAAATGATGGTTACCAACATTTTCTCCTTTTTGCTGATACGTTTTCACAAGCTGTCTTTCTTTTGGGTTATTAAAACTTGGGAGTGTTTTGTAAAAGGTGAACTGTATACTAATATGGAAAAGGGTCAGTGGCTAACTTTATGCATGAAGTTATTTCTGTACCTTCTGAAACCAAAAAACCCTTTACCAATCTACAAAATCTTGGCCTTGTTCAAACTGGAGGTATTTGCCGACCACAAATTAACTGTGACTCAAAAATTGAAATTTAATTTTGATGGGTGGAAAACATTGTGGGACAAAGAAGAAAAATACTGGTAACCAGCATTTTTTCCTATTCCCACAATGTTTTCAAAAGATTTCTTCCTCGGGGTGGCTAAAACTCAGGAATGTTTGGCAAAGGAATAATTATGCAGACAACTTTCATATGACCCTTGTAAAATAAAGATAATCAACATTAATTTAAGTTTAATTATATAATTACAGGTGGAAACATTATGGCAAAAGGTGAAATCCTAAGACCTTTGTAAAACAAAGATCATCAACATCATTTTAAGTTAAATTACATAATTACATGTGGAAACATTGTGGCAAAAGGTGAAATCTCTCATTGTGAGCAATATCTCATTTTGCCAAAATGTTTACAAAAAATGGTCAGCTGCAAGGGAAAAAGTATGTCTGCTTGTTGTAATTTGTTAAAACCTTTATCAAATAATACTGAGTTTTAATGATCCTTTGGAAGGCAGATTTTGTAAATGTTGTGAGAAAAGAAAAAAATAGTGATAAGATTCCCTTTCAGGGATGGATTCAATCATTGCATTATTTGAGTCACTTTAAATTTGTCATCTGCAAATGCTTTCAGCTTAGACAAGTCTAAAATTTTGTCATTTGGCAAAGACTTAAGTCACATTCGCTCATTAGTGATCGATCTTAAAAACATTTATAGATGACAAATTGAATATGGGACAAATGATGGGATTTGACTTAGAAAGGATTAAAAAACAGTGCTGAAAGCTTGAAAGAGAAGAAAATGCTGGTTTCCAGCATTTTCTCCTTTTCCCAAAATGTTTTCATGTTGTTTTTTCTTCAGGGTGAGTAAACATGAGATTGAGTCGTAAAGGGATAATTGGTCATCATTGTCACGTAAGTAATAAAAATAAGTCTGTATCACTGTGCTGGTGTCATGGCCTTTTTCTGTGTAATGACCAATGGTCAACAAACTCTTTGTTAGGTACTAGTATTCACTGTTTATAATGATAGGAATTCCCCTCAAGTTCATTTATATTTACAGCTCTTGGGCCAGGTCTTTGTCTTATTCTCCAGAATTTTCCAAATTAACAGTACATCTGATTGACTAAACCAATGGGTTTAACCAATCAGAAGTACTGTTACTTTCAAATTTAGAAAATCTTTGAGAATAAGCTAAAAAAAGTTCTTAAGAATGGTTGATGGATACAAACCCTGATTGAAGGCATGAAAAATATTCTTGTTAACTCTTTACCTGACCATCAAGATTTAAGACTTATCGAAAACTGAAAGCGTTTACGGACAAGACATTAAATGTGATTCATATCAAGGGATGTTGATATTGTAGGATAGAAAATATGGGAGAAGGAGAAAATGCCTGATTAACTTCATTTTCTCCTTCTCCCCTAATATTTCCAATGTCTCACTTTCCAGCATTTTCCCCTCTCACCATGTTTTCAAAAGCTTTATTCCTTGCATGAGATTGTTTGGTAAAGGGCTGAAGATGGCCTTAATTAACCCTTTACCACAAAATCCTGGGTTTTCATGTGCATGGGAAAGAAATCTTTGAAAGCATTATGGGAAACAGAGAAAATGCTTATGTTTGTTTTGATGATATCTCAGACAAGTTTGAAATTGGGTCATGTCAAGTGAAATTGTAAGTTACTGGGACAAATCTTTAAAAAAAAAATGTACGCTCTAGAAGCCACATGTTCTGTCTGATACTCATGAAACTTGGACAAAATTTTGTCTTGATGATATTTCAGACAATGTGAAAATTGGTCATGTCATGTTGGTCAGTGGCACAAATCAAAGAAAAGCCTTGTGTGCACTCTTGGGACCACATTTTCAGCCCAATTCTCATGAAAATCTGTCGGAATGTTTTTAGCTCCACTGGCCGAAGGCCAGCGGGCTTATGTCATGGCCTGTTGTCCGTCCGTCCGTCTGTCCGTCCGTGCGTTAACTTTTTTTTAAAACGTCTTCTTCTCTGAAACTACCCATCCAATTTTGATGAAACTTCACAGAAATGATCCTGCCATGGTCCTCTTCAGAATTTCTTGAAAGAATTTAATTCCTTCAAAAACTCTGGTTGCCATGGCAACAAAACTGAAAAATTTTGAAAATCTTTGAAAATCTTCTTGTCTGAAACCGTAAGGCCAAGGGCTACCAAATTTGGCATGTAGCTTTATCTAGTGGACCTCTACCAAGTTTCTTCAATTTATAGCCCTGGGGTCAAAATTGGCCCCGCCCCGGGGGTTATAAGTTATACATGGGCTTATTTAGGGAGAACTTTAAAATTCCTCTTCTACCTAGCCATAGGGCCTAGAGCTACCAAATTTGGCATGTAGCTTTATCTAGTGGACCTCTGCCAAGATTGTTCAAATTATAGCCCTGGGGTCAAATTAGGCCCTGCCCGGGGGTAACAAGTTTTACATGGGCTTATATAACAAGTTTTACATGGGCTTATATAGGGAGAACTTTAAAATTCTTCTTTGACCTAGCCATGGGGCCTAGGGCGACCAAATTTGGCATGTAGCTTTATCTAGTGGACCTGTACCAAGGGTGTCCAAATTATAGCCGAGGGTCAAATTTGACTTCGCTCCGGGGGGTAACATGTTTTACATGGGCGGGCTTATATAGGAAAATCTTTCGCATCTAGCTATAAGGGCTAGGGCTATCAAATTTTGCATTTAGCTTTATCTAGGGGGTCTCTATCAAGGGTGCCCAAATTATAGCCCAGGGGGTCAAATGTAGCCCCACCCCAGGGGGTCACAAGTTCTACATGGTCTTATATAAGGAAACTTTAATAATCTACTTGTACATTGCCATATTTAGGCCTAGGGCTACCAAATTTTGCATGTAACTTTATATAATGGGCCTCTACCAAGAGGGCCCAAATTTTAACTTTGGGGGTCAAGTTTGACTCCACACCAGGGGTCACAAGTTTTACATTGGCTTTTATAGTGAAAACTTGATAAACCTGTGTCATGGATCACATATTTTACAGGGCCTTTTATTCAGCAAACTTGTTTTACATGACTTTTTATTGGGCAAGATTAAAAAATCTTTTTGTTTATAACCACACATTCTAGTTTCATATTGTAGGTCTGGGGTCAAAATTGCCTTCATTCCAGGGATCGCAAGTTTAACATGGGCTTCAAAATATTGTCACTTCAATTTAAACATTAATCAAGGGAAATAACTCTTTTTATGAAAGATAAAGTTCATTACTATTTACCTCCCTTGATTATCAAGCTGCATTGGTGCTAGACAAGTTTTTTACCTCCACTGGCCGAAGGCCAGCAGGCTTATGTTATGGCCCGTTGTCCGTTGTGCGTCCATCCGTATGTTAACTTTTTAGCTCATTTGAGCACAACGTGCTCAAGGGGAGCTTTTAGCATTTGTTTCAACTCAATAAAAGAATTTTCAATCATACACCAAAACAAAAAATTATCCTCCACATATCTGACTGTGTTTACAAACTATGAAGTGTTCATATTAATACACCATGTCTACTGTTTGATGATGACTAGCTTAGAAAAAGTATTAATAAAATAAGTTTGAAAAAAAATCTTAGTGATTTATTATGACAATTGTTAGCACACATGTAACTCATTACCAAACGATAATATTTTAGGCTTGTCTAAATCGAAAGCACTTGCAGACGACAAAATAAAAGTGATTGAAAATTTGAAATTTGTTTTGTGAACAGTAGAAAACATTGTAAGAAAAGGAGAAAATGCTTTTCTAAAGCCTTCTTTCTCAGGGTCATCAAAAGTAGGGATTGTCTGGTAATAGGTTAAAAAGATATATTTCAAACTGAGATTGATGTATATACTTGTTTTTTACTGGCACTGAAGGTCCGTCCGTCCATCTGTCCGTGCGTGCATTAACTTTTATTTCAAACATCTCTGAAACTACTTATCCAATTTTGATGAAACTTCAAAGAAATGATCCTGCCATGGTCTTCTTCAGAATCCCATGACAGAATTTTATTCCTTCAAAAACTCTGGTTGCCATGGCAACAAAACTGAAAAATATAGAAAATTTTCAAAAATCTTCTTCTCTGAAACTGTAAGGCCTAGGGCTACCAAATTTGGCATGTAGCTGTATCTAGTGGGCCTCTACCAAGTTCCTTCAAATAATAGCCATGGGGTCTACCAAATTTTGCATGTAGCTTTATCTAGTGGGCCTCTACAAGGAGGGCCCAAATTATAATCCTTGACCCAAGTTTGTCCCCACACCACGGAACACAAGGTCACCAGTTTTACATGGGCTTTTGTAATGAAAACTATCTTAAGTCATGATGTTACTAACCATTATAAAGACTAAGGCTATTAGATTTAGCCCTGTCTCATGGGTTTCATGTTTTACAGGGCTTTTCATTGAGAAAAATTTGAAAATCTTCTTGTTTATAACATTCAAGAACTGAATTATTTGGTATGGAGCTTTATATTGTGGACCTCCACCAGGATTCAAATAATTATAGCTTTGCGATCAAAATTGGCTTTGCCCATGGATCACAACTTTCTCGTAGGATAAGATAGAAAAATGTTTGCATGTCCTCGTGTTTGAAATCAATTTGCTGAATATTGTAATGTTTGGCTTGTAGTGTTTTTACTTAATAGCCAGTGGAGCGATACAGGGCCATCATGGCCCTCTTGTTTCTAGATGTCTGTCAAAAAGTAGGTCACTAACACTCATGTGTTTTACATCACCACATCCAGGATCTCTTCAGCTTCTTCAGTCCAAGATGACTTTACTCAGGTGAGGGCTTTAAGGCCAATGGCCCTCTTGTAGAGTGTTTTTTAACCTAGGCTGCAAATTTGTATCAATGAGCAATAATTATGTTAACCCTTTCCTAGAGGACAAAATCTGTCTACTGCAAATTCAGAATTGCTACAAATGAACTGAAGTTCTCTGATATTGTCAAAAACACCTAGGGAAAAGAAGAAAATGCTGATTATCCATTTCAACCTTTTCCCACAATGTTATTAAGCTTTCTCCTACTCCATAAGACTCATTAGAAAGGTTAATAGCATCGTTTAACTCTATACCAAATGACAAAACTGTAGACCTGCCCAAATTGAAAACATTTGCATACAACAAATTACTATAGCTCAAATGGTGAAATCTATTTTTTACAGGTTTGAAAACATTGTTGAAAAAAGAGAAAATGCTGATTTCCAGCATTTTCCTCTGTACCCACAATGTTTTCAAAAGCTTTCTTTCTCAGATTTGCTAAAACTCAGGATGTGCAGTATAGGAGTTTTGCCCTGGATTACCAAACAGTCCTCACCATACAGTATTGACTCTACAGGTGGTATCAACAAAGTCAGTAATGAAACAAGACCTACAATTTATAGTAACCACTCTCCAGGAATTCTGTCCCCAATTAACTCCTCAATTTCTCTGTGTAGGATTATGGCTGAGGCTCTGTAGGTTGAACCAGAGTTTCACCCCCCCACCCACAACTGTCAAATCCAGAACCCTCTGGATCTATTGTACAACATATCTTACCTTCTATCACTATTTGACCTATATATCCTAAAAACTGCGAAAATGTTTTTGAAAGGCTTCTTCCTGGGGTTGTCAAAAACAGGATTGTTTGGTGAAGGGTTAAGTTACTACACAGGGTCTTCAAAAGTCATTGCAAGTTTTGCCTGTATTGCTCCATAGACAATACTGACCTATGATATTTTCAAGAAATATGCTCAGTAATTAGTGTGTGGGTACCAGCAAGCACAGTATGAAATTTTTGATTACTTACACTGTCTTTCAGCCTAAATACCTAGCTTCCCCAGTAAAAGCAAACCTTTAACTCTTTTCCAAACATTAAAATTTGTCTCGACTTGTCCAATTTGAGAGAATATGTCTCCTCCCGTCAGGGTTGGGAGACATATTGTTTTTCCCCGTGTGTCCGTCTGTCTATCTGTCTGTCTGTCTGTCACAAATTGTGTCAGCTCTATAACTCGAAAACCTTTTAAGATATTTTGATTAAACTTCACACTTTTGTAAAGCAGCATGAGACGAAGTGTCATGCACAAGAACCATAACTCTGGCTTGTATATTTTTCGAGTTATTTCCCTTTGATTATTTTCCTTACTCATTTTACATACAATTTCGTGTCCACTCTATAACTTGAAAACCATTAGAGAAAAATGACCATTATTTCAGTTAGAAATTGCCTTGGTCACATATCAATCCTTCTGACACCAAAAAGGGGGGAGGCATCTGTTTTTGTGTAGAAAAACAATTTCTAGTTCAGATCTTCAAGCTACAAATTTGATGAAGCTCAAAGGTTAAAATCTGTCTTTGAAATAATGCCAGTTACCAGCATATCTTCCTTTTCCCAAATTGTGTTCAAAATCCTTCTTCTTCAGGCTTGTTAAAACACAGGATTAAATCTTTTTGAAGTGTAGACATAGCAGAATCTATGATCCACAAGTTAAATAAAAGATATTTTTCAGTTTGAATGACAACCACATATACTCTAACATGATAATAGTGAAAAGGTTTGCCCATTTTTCATCAGAAGGCTATTGACCTGACCTCCTTTTTTTGTCATTAAACAATCTTTTTTAACCCTTTACCAAACGACAAAATTTTAGACTGGTCCAAATTGAAAGCACTTGCAGACGACAAAATAAATGTAACTCAAAAACTGAAACTTGTTTCCAGCAAGATAGAAAACATTGTGGAAAAAGGAGAAAATGCTGGTTACCAGCATTTTCTCCTTTTCCCATAATGTTTTCAAAAGGCTTCCATCTCAGGGTCGTAAAAACCAGGGATTGTTTGGGAAAGGGTTAAGGGCCCTCCTTGTCACAGTTTTCTTTTGAATCCATTATAACAGTAACTGTTGTTTGACATATTTTGCTTTGTTACTTAAAAAAATTGAGGATAATGAAAAACTTCAAATTGCCCTCCTATTGTGGTGTCATCATAGTAAATATTTAAATGTATGTTGTTTGTCCTGTTAGCTTCTCATTGTTTGCTACTACAGTGTGACATTGTAGTTATGAAACATCATCCTTAGCCTAGATTTAGTACCTTCATCATCAATGTTTTAACCACAAAGCTCCTTAAGCCTCTGTCACGCTAAATGTGGTTTCCAATGCTTTGGCATGGCATTGTTTAATTTTCCAGACACCATGAGATTGCAGGAAAAATTAGATGTTTTTCACGAAGATGGGGGTGTCGTGGCGTTCTCACTGCAACCAAGGCGTTGCTGCTGAGCTCCTGTGGCATATTACCACATTTCTACAGAGTTCTTCATGGCTATTCTTTGTGCCCTCATGAAGCTTCTTTGTGCACGGTGCTCAGACAGCGTGCACTCAGGCTTTAAAGGGGCTCACTCTGTGCTGATGGTGTGTTATTGACATTCGTTTGCACTATCCATAAAAAAAGCTGCAGACACATTTATTCATCAGTATTTTCTTCGCGGTGCTCTCAAAAATTCAATGAAGAGTAAAACTATGCCCACAGAAAGAAAGGGGAAATAAGCAGGACAGAAAAAACCCAACCCCCTCAAACAGAAGCAAGTCAACCACTGTCATCTCATCAACCAGCAGTGGCTTGGCTTGCTGGAATACAGCAGCCATGGTAAAATGAATGTTTGTTTGCATTCTTTGTCTAATATATGTTTGTTTTTGTCATGTAAAGACTGATGAATGAAGTAGAAACATATTGGAAGTGCAATGATTGCTGTGGCAGTTCCGAACTGTCATTCTTAGAGTGCATCAAATAAAAACATTCTGTGTAAGAGCTGTTGATTTGCCAAATATTGAAATAAGAGCAGTAGGGACACAGCGACATCTCGCAGAATGTCATACAATCTCCGTGCAAGGGTCACCGACAAGTGTTTGCACTGTGACCTCTGTGTGCCGGCTGATCTCCTGCGGTGTTGTAGGAGACCTTACTTTGCTGCTAAGGCGACCTTACAGTGATGCCACTGAGCTCTTATCAGAACCTCCATCTACTGGGTTTGTTTTGTGCATGCTCAAAGAGATTGTTACGGTGATGCTTGCATTTAACTGCGCGCACCTTGGCCATCTACATTTTTCTTGGATGCCGTGGGTTCACTGCCCTGGTGTGACAAGGGTATTACCTAACAACAAATTGAGTATTAGAATTTTCCAAAATGAGAGCATTTGCAGATTACAAAATTGTTGTGTCTCAGCTGATGGAAATTGTCTTTGAAAGGGCAAAAACATTATCGGAAAAGGAACAGATTCTGGCATCTTTTCCATATCCTAGAATGTTACAAGAATCTTCCCCTTGAATGGTGATAAAAATGTGGATGGTTGTTAAGAGGGTTAAAGTAACAAATTTACCATGTCAAAATTTTCAGTCAAAAAAACGTACCCAACAAATTGCCATTTCAAGATTGTCTTGAACAGAATCTCTCAGCATAGTGGCCAGTGTAGATGCAAGGTCAGACATCTGATTTTGATCTACACTGAAGGCAAACGCAACTACAGTTGTGAGAAACCTTTAAATGATTCCAAAGAAGTAGTCCTTTGTGGGAAAAGGAGAAAATGTTGGTGACCAGGTGTGAGATGAATGAATCCTTTGCAGTGACTTTCACAAATCCCCAGAGAAAAATTGTCGGATGTGGGAATTTGAAACAGTGACCCTGGATTTCAAGCCCTGTATTTTATTGACTGTCGAGCTACCAGGCTTGTTACTAGCATTATCTCTCCTTTTTCAACAATGTTTCCAAGAGCTTTCTTTATTTAGGTTGCTTATACAAGGGATTGTTTGGTACAGGATTTATAAATGTTTGATATTTGGAACAATTTATTGTAGATTTTAAAATGGCATGAATGTAATAAAGCTTTAACCTTTCTCAAATAAATACGTATGTAGCGACATTTTGATAAATTAACAAGTCGTGACTGAAGAATGAAATTTAGAAAAAACAAAATAGTGAAACTGCAAAGGTATACATGCATGGATTCGTAAGGGATATCAATGTTTGCACAGTTACTCATTTCAGACTTTTCAAACTTTTGCTGTGACAGTTTTATACATCGAACTGAATATATATTGTAAATCAACTGTTTTATAAATCCAGTCTATTCCTCAGACCCTTGAATTAACCAAACAGATTTTTTTAGTCAAGAAATAAGACCCAGCTAATAACAATTTCAAGGTCACTTTTGACTAGCATGCTGGAGCAAAGCAGATAGTGTAGATCAAAGCTCAGGCTGTATGTTTGGTATAGTCTGATCTTGAGCTACACTGGCCTCAAAGTAGCGGTATACTTTTAGTTGTGAAAGGGACTGCTTGAAGGGTAAAATGTCACAAAAAAAAAAACATGGTGGATTAC
Organism: Hippopus hippopus; assembly: GCA_946811185.2. Lineage (NCBI taxonomy): Eukaryota > Metazoa > Mollusca > Bivalvia > Cardiida > Cardiidae > Hippopus > Hippopus hippopus. Next base: position 37,835,675 of record OX328096.1, read on the forward strand.
AGATAGCATAATAATGTGCTGTTATACCTGAATATAAAGGAAAGTCTTTGTAAATAATACCTAGGCGACATATAAATGTGACTCAAAAAATGAGATTTGGTTTTGAAAGGGTAGAAAACATTTTGTGTAAAGGAGAAAATGCTTGTTACCATCATTTTCTCCTTTTCCAACAATGTTTTCTACCTATCCAAGATCAAATTTCAATTTTTGTTAATGGCAAATACTCTCAATTCGGACAAGTCTAAAACATTTTAATAATAATAGTAATACCCCCCCATTCCACTGGGCAGCGATTCCACTACGCTTCCAAATTTTGGTCAAAACGCCATGAATTGTAGGAGAAACACCTTCATCGTAGTAGAGGCGTATTGAAAGCTTCATGATAGCCACTTTAAACCTCCATTCCACTGATCAGCAATTCCACTAAGCTTTGGAATTTTCATAAAAACGCCACGAATCGTAGCTTGAATGGCAACAGCATTGTAGAAATGCCCTGATCGAGGTAGAAGTGTATCAAAAGCTTCATGATTGCCACTTCGGGGTGCTTGTTTTGACCTTGCTGAAAATTTACATAGTGGGATTGCCTTTGGGCTCGAAGTGCTTCAAAAGTGTAGTAAAAGCGTAGCAAGAAAATGGTGAAGACGGCAGTATCGTAGCCATAGTGGGATTGATGTAGACCAAGTGCATCATAAAAAAAAAAGAAACACCCAACCCTATCAATCTGTTGTTCATAACTGCAAGCTGAAGCACAGCTACTGCAGCAATTCAATACACTTTCTTTGAAGACAATTTGGTTAAATTGCAGATTCTGTATAGCATGATCGCTACGTAGTGAGCCTGAAATCCCGTACCATAGTAGAAGCGCTGTAGAAGCATCTCAGAGAGACCTCAAGTGCCATAGAAGTGCAACAACAGTGATACAGATCAGGCATTTCAGTTGATATGTTTGGTGTGTCAGTCCATTTGTCTGCAATAAGTGTGCTAGCAAGGCATTTTCACCATTTATGTGCTATCCCATTTGCTCCTTTGTTTCAACTTGCTAACTGTAACGACACTATTGCCTACTGGTTTTTCAAACTTCAACTAAAATCCTTTTGGCATATTCCAGTAGGTCAATTCTGTTAGCAAATAAACCCATGTTTTAATGACCTTGACAACAAAAATTTTGTTAGCAGTCTGCGAGAAGGAGAAAATGATGTTTACTAACATTTTTTTTCATTTCTCTTAATGTTTCTATTATTTCAGAAACAATTCTTATCATTAAATCATATTTGATAAGTTGTCTGCAGATGCTGTCAGTATGGACAAGTCTAATATTTTATTGTGTTGTTGTTATTGTATAGTGTTTAATGCTGTTTTCAACATTATTTCAGTTATATTGTGGTGGCCAGTACACCTTTCCATGCTTTCCAGGAGTCTCTTTTACCAGTACTCTACACAAATTTCTTTCCAAGCCACTGGCTGCTTTCCTACATAACCATTGTCGAAACAATGATCAGCGGTATGAGAGGAATGAATCCAGTCGCAATGACTATCATCAATCCTTGGAAAAAATTTAGCTGAGCCAGGGATTGAACCCATGACCCACTGTTCTTAAGTCCTGCACGCTAACCGACTGAGTTACCAGGGCTTGGCAATATTTCATTGTGTAATAAAGAATTGACAGTCTACCAAACAATTCTAAGTTTTAATGATCCAGAAGAGGACTGCTTTTAAAAACATTTTGGGAAAGAAGAAAATTTTCGCAACCAGTATTTTTTTTCCATTTCCCTCAATGTTTTCTACCCTTTCAAAGACAAATTCATAAATGAGCCACATTTAAGTTATGGTTCACAAATCCTATCTATTTGGATGTGTCTGAAATTTTGTTGTCTGCAAAGACTTAATGAGTGTAAAAAGAAATATTTTTTCAGTCTAGTAAAGGAATATTTTCTCAGTTTCATTTAAAAAAAAAATCTTTTTTTTTCTCAGTCTCATTCTCATTGTTCTTTTTTATAGGTCTTATTATTATAAGCAATCCAATCTCGCTGACATCTCCACTCACCTGTTTGTTATTGTAGTCACCTATGCTAAATATCGATTTCTAGAACATTATGTTAGCAGGCTTAATTCTCTAAACTGAAAATCAATAACTTAGGTATTGACATTGCTTTGAGTTTGAGTGACGACGAAAAAAAGGACACAGATTTCAAGTGATCTGGTGAGATTTGGAATTACATATATTTGAATTATGAGAGGTTATCTTCAGTATTACTACATTTCTTAAATTTTGGCCTCACAGTGAAATTTTAAACTTTTCCAAATTTAAGGCATTTGCAGACAACAATTTAAAGGTGGCCGAAATGACAAAATTTGTCTTTGATAGGGTAGAAAACATTGTGGAAACAGGAGAAAATGCTGGTTGCCAGCATTTTCTCCTTTTCCCACAATGTTTTCAGAAGCATTCTCTTTCAGGGTCGTTAAAAGTCAGAATTATGTGGTAAAGGGTTAACTCTTTACCAGACAACAAAATGTTAGACTCTTCCAATTGAAAACATGTGCAGACAACAAATTAAATATAGCTCAATGACGATTTCTGTCTGCTGTGGGATAACTCACAATGTGGGAAAAGGAGAAAATGCTGGGAACTAGCATTTTGTCCTTTCCCACAATGTTTTCAAGTGGCTTCTGGTTACAAGCATTTTCTCCTTTTCCCAGAAGGTTTCAAAAGGCTATTTCCTCAAGATCACAAAAAATCAGGATGGTATGGTAAACAGTTAACTCTTTACCAAACAATCCCGACTTTTAACGACCCCAAGAAAGATGCCTATAGAAAACATTGTGGGAAAAAGAGAAAATGCTGGTAACCAGCATTTTCTCCTATTCCCACAATATTTTCTACCCTATCAAAGTCAGAAATCATCATATTAACAAGATTTAATTTGTTGTCTGCAGATGCTTTGAATTTGGTCCAGTCCAAAAAATTGTAGTTTGGTAAAGAGTTAAGCCTATTTGTCAAAGTAGACCAGGATTGGTCAGTGCATTTATATTGTCTGCAAATATACTTATTGCATCATACAGCATGGAAATATTTGAATTTCAATTCTGATGATTTATGAGATGAAGGACATTATTTTTGTTTAGGTATCTTCGGAGTTCTCCTGCCAAGGTGAAATAAGTCATGCAATATTTGTATGACGGAGGATAAAATAGCTTGGGGAAGCATATTGATTACAAATTGCTTTTAATTACCTTCAGTATCATTTCAGATCCAGGTAGTCTATTTCTGAAGACACATGGTAAAGAAATGTGATTCTGATACCTAGTTTTATCGACCCTAAGAAAGAAAACTTGAAAGCATGGTGAGAAAAGAAGAAAATGCTGGTAATCAGCATTTTCTTCTTTTCCTACAGTATTTTGTAACCTTAGTTAGAAAAATGCCATTATTTGAACCATGTTTAGTTTGTTGTAAGGAAATGATTTCAGTTCAGATAAGTCTAACACTTTGTTGTCTGGTATAAGGTCAGGTGATTTCTAGCTCACCTGTTTTCACAGACATTATAGTCAAGGAATCTGTGATCTACCAATTGGGAGATTCTGGGACATTGTTCCATAGAGTTGAAAAAATGACCCTTCATTACACTTGTCACATTTTGGCTTTCAAATTTATTTGATAATCAGTCTTGAGTGCATGTCTCTACTTATTTTGAAAGTGTCCCCTATTTCTGGAAGTTTATCTAACATAATTATGTTCCCCTCTATGAATAATCCTTGGTAGAACTCGAAGGTATTATATGTAATTGTCAAAGTGCTGTTGTTGTTGTTTCCATCTTGATCTGCATTATCAAGAAAAAACTTAAGATACATCTTTACAGCCAGAGAGACAAAAATGCTGTTAAAACTGATAGTTTGTAGAATGGTTCTGAATTTAGTCAACTGTGTAAACATGGATGAATGATTGATATATATGGTGTAAGGGATAAAGAGACAAGGGATTTGTCTTCAATTTAAAACCACAAATGACAACAGTGATTTCTTTGATGGACTCAAGAGATTGAAATTCATTTTCTATCGGTGGTAATCTGTGCAACCTTGCAACTGTCAGGGGCAACATTTGGCATGAAGATAGAAAAATGATTATGGTTTCATGAAATAGAGATGAAATGAGTGAAAATCTGGCTGAAATTGAGTTTAGATGTATCTTTAAGTAAATTTCTAATATCTCTGTCATTTTACTTCAGAGATGTACTGTACTTCAAACTTTGGTTAGTTCTTAACTAAGAAAAGGGAAACCCATGTCAGAATGACAGGTAAATCTCAAAATATTTTTGACATAATAATGTCTCTTTTTTGACCTTGAATTTTCGCTGAAAAAGTTCCTCAGCTTTGTGTTGGTAACCAAATGGGGAGCTATTGTTCTGTCTTTCAATTTTGGAAAACCAAGCATGGAATTCCAGGAACATTTTGTTTACTGATCATTGTACTTACTAGTTTGAGATGATATTTTTCTAAAATGTTAGTTGTATTATGCTGATTGCTGAGTTGTCTATCATTTATATAAGATATCCCTTTACCAAACAGTCTTGTGTTTTCAGTGCTCCTGAAGAAGAATGCTGTTGAAAACTTTGTAGATAAAAGGGGAAATGCCCGTAGCCTGCATTTTCTCTTTTTCCCACAATGTTGTCTTCTTTTGAAAAGAGGAAACCGTTACTTGAGTTGCATTTATCTTCTACAATTGCTTTCAATATGGATGAGTCTTAGATGTTATCTGGCTTGCAACACGCGAAAAGGGGCATTCGGACATTTGCGTAAAGTGTCGTCTCGGATCAGCCTGCGCAGTCCGCTCAGGCTAATATGAAATGACACTTTCCGTTTTTATGCCATTTTCTGTTTTGTGAAAGTCTACTGTAGCACAAAATCTACCGTGGTCGTAGAGTGCCGTCTCGGAATGCCCCTTTTCGAGTGTTGCAAGCCATCTGGTGAAGAGTTCATGGATTGTTTTGTATGAAAATGAGATTTTACTCCTTGCAGTAATGAGGATATAATTGTTGATTAACATAATACTAGTCTGTTTAGGTATTTTCCTCCATAAGCATAAAGGCTATTTTTGAGACAAAGGCAAGTTTTTACATTTAGTGACACATTAAGGCAAAAGTAAAATTACTAAGTAGAATACTCTGTAAAACTTTAACGGAAACTTAGCTATTGTATGTAAAAGCGATGGCTTCTTTTCCCATTAAAAACTGTGACATATAAATTAGCTGTATAAATGTTAACAAGAGAACAAAATTTTAGCATTGTCAAATTGTTTTGATAGCATTTGCAGACAACAAATGAAATGTGGCACAAATAATAGAATTTTTCTGTGAAAGAATAGAAAACATTGTTGGGAAAAAAGAAAACGCTGGTTTTGTCTTCACTTTCAACAATCTACTCAAAAGCCAAAATCTTTTTTAAGGTCGTAGAAACTTGGGGTTGTTGGGTAATAGGTTAATAAGCCATACAGTATCATGATGGTAATGAATTAATAGAACATTTTTACCCAGAAACAATTACAAATACAAGTTTTTTCAACCCATTCCTAGAGTAGTGAAGACAGGTTTTTAAAAAAAATCATTGAGGGAAAAGGAGTAATTACACCTCTTCTCACAATCATAAGTTTTACAATGCTTTCAAGAAAGAATAGTAACTTCTCAATACCTTCAGATGTACTACCCTGTCAAATATACCATATGTCATGATCAATGGGGGTCCTGGGTTCCAGCCTCATTAAAAGCACTGGGTCTTTCATGGGAGTGTCCTTGGGCAAGATACTTCAGAGCCCTAGCTGGTGAAACCCTGGACAGGCATGAATATGACTGTGAGCTGTCACAGTGATATGATTGAAATAATGCTGAAAGCAGCCTAAAATACATGTACAGTTCAATAAATCGATCAGTCATGATCTGTGCATGAACTATGAATTGGACAAATTATTTTTCTACTGGTTCCTAAATCTATTCAAGTAATACATTCATAAACTGCGCATAAACAGATCCTTTTGAACTAGTCCATGAATATCTTCATAAGATAAATTTATGAACTGTACATGAACATTTCTTGCACTAGTTCATCAACTGTTTGTCCAAATATTTCATCGACTGTATTTTTCATCAAATTGGATAAATTGCCACCTGTTACAAACTATTGCTTTTGAAGTTTGATATTTATTATTTTTCTGTTTCAAAGTTTTATTTGGATATGCACAAATGATTTTCTGGCAGAATTAAGTAACAGTAGAATGTATCCTGCACAGCAGCTTAGCAGTCATTGTATGTTAATACTAATAAACTGCGAAGTATAAACACTTTCCTGAGCAATCCTGTGTGTGTATGCTGCATGTTGGAAAGAAACTTTCGAAAATATGATGGAAAAAGGAGACAATGGCGGTAACCAGCATTAACCACACTTTTTTTTTCTGCCTTTTCAAAGATCAAAGTGACGCTGAATCTATTTTCTGCAGATGCTTTCAATGACGACTAGTCGACAATTTTGTTGTCTAATAAAGGGTTTTCTGATTACCTTACAACTAACTTATGGACTCAACCAAAATCGAAAGCAATTGCAGATGATAAAAGAAATTTAGCTCAAATGATGACTTCTGTTTTTAAAAGGGTAGAAAACATTGTGGGAAAAGGAGAAAATGCTGTCTACCAGTATTTTCTCCTTTTCCCACAATGTTTTCAAAAGGCTTTTTTCTGAGGGTTGTTAAAACAGGGCATTGTTTGGTAAAGGGTAAATATATTGCAGTAAATGGTGGCTTGACATTAACGACTTCATGACAAGTGAGCTTTTGGTGTTAAATACATAATGACCTGCAGATGACTTTTTTCTGTGTAAAGCTGACAGCTGTTGAAAACGTTGTGGCAAAAAGAAAAATGCTTGTAATGAACAAGTTCTGCTTTCCCCACAATGTTTTTACATGCATGTATGTATCCAATCATTATTCATGTTAACTATCCCTTCTGTACAAGGGTGTTTTCAAAGTTGTCCACAGCATATTTTGTAAGGAACTTAATAAACATAAGAATTGATTGTTATGTACTATAGCTGGGACCTGACTTAGCGGAAGGGGGGGGGGAAGGGAAACAAGGTTTACAAAGGCTTATAAAGAGAGAACTCTAAAAATCTTCCTGAAGTACATGAAGTCTATACAGTTTAAGCCTATACATATATCTGTATGTATATGTATCAAGGGAAATAAGTCCTGTTCGCTCATAACAGATATACATAGTTTCTTTATTTACCTGCCTTGATTATCAAACTGCGCTATTACATGATTGGCATTGGGTATTCAAGTTATGAAGATACTCATGAAAGTCGGTCAGAATGTTTGTCTTGATGATATCTGGGACAGCTATACAGCTAGGTTATGTCAGGTCAAATACTAGGTCACTGGTACAAATTTTAGAAAAACTCTGTGTGCACTCTAGAGGCCATATTTTCAGTCTTAGACTCATGAAATTTGATCAAATTGTTTGTCTTGATGATTTCTTGAACAAGTACAAAACTGGATCATGTAGGATCAAAAAGTAGGTCACTACAATCTTACGGTCACATCATCACAATCAGGATGTGTTTAACTTTATTATTCCTAGGTGACATTATTCAGGTGAGCGCTTTAGGGCCAGTGGCCCTCTTGTTTACCATTTCCAATAGTGTTTAAAAAAAAAAACTCTTTTTCTGTGATTGCTTGAATAAAAAATTGGATGTTAAAGGGTTTAAATGCTTGGTAAATTGAAATTGCATAATAATGTACTCTTTTAATAGCTGGAAAGACAAATATTTTCATTTTGAAAATTTTTGGCTATGGTATCTCATCTGACAAATTACAGTATAGAGATAAGACTGCTAACTCTCTGCAGTCTGATCTTGATCTTCAAAGTCAACAAGAGAATCCAAACCAGTGAATTGACTATTTGACCTTTTTGTTTACCAGACCTTGTGTAATACCTTAAGTCCTACAGGTATATTTAATTATTCATTATTCATTGACCCTTTACATGTTACCACCTGCAGATGACTTGTATCGTCTTGAAGCAGACCAATATGTGAAATATTGTGACATAAGGAGAAATCACTCATTTTGCTAGACTGAAATTATGTTGCAAGGCCCATTGGTTTTCATTATAGGCTGGAAATCTTTAATTTATGTAGCAGCTTTGAAGGGTTAAGACTATTTTTGTCTTTAGATAATATGGCACAGAAGTGGACAGTATTAGTTGTACGGTCAGGTGGCAGGGGACTTGGAAACTTGTTCACGGCTGTGGCAAATCATGTCGCCCCAAGCCGAAGTAGCGACATGATTTGCCACAGCCGTGAAGAAGTTTCCAAGTCCCCTGCCACCTGACCGTACAACGAATTTCTTATACTGTAAAGTTTTACCATTCCTATGTGTATTTGGCGAAATTTCCCTGTTTTATGTATTCACGAAATGAGTACTCTGACGGAATCCCATTTCCCCTCTGAGTGCCCAAATTCAATGAAAAGTGACGTCACTTTGTAAAACGTGAAGTTTGGTGAACGAACTGGATAATGTCACTACGATAGGCATTTGCCGCTTTTTTCTCTTAACGTGGATTCAAACAACTTCAAGGTAAGCAACTATGCATTTTAATGATTTGTTGGCAAAAGTAAACGACTATTAGTTGCCTCAAACGACCATTAGGTTATTCTTTTAACGCTACAATGTTCGAGTTTCATATGTTTGTCTTGTGGGCGGCTCGTATCAATAGATGCCGCCATTTTGGATGTTGTGTTGAAAGAATAACCATGTATACAGGGCTCCCGAAAGGGAAACTTGTTTTACGTGGATATTGCCAGTGTACATGATTATTTGTTCAGGGCATATTATCCAATCAGATCGCGAGAAATTTCTTTGCAGTATAATACTATGTTTTTGTCTATAGATATATGGCACAGAAGTGGACAGAGTAGATCCATGATCGGACTCTGATCTTGATCTGCACTGTGCGCATAAGTAATTGAATCTGGGTTTAGCACCCCACTATTTGAAGCCTTAATTTTGCCCTGAAGTAAACTGAAATGCCAAGGCCTTATCTCCTGTTGAACAATATGGGCAACACTGACAGTTTGAATATGAGCAGAGCTGTCTGAAAGAGGGACTTTTTTTAACCCTTCAACTCTTTACTGAATGGGAAGTTGTAGATAAAATGAATATGACTCAGCAATTGAAAGTTGTATTGGAAAGGATAGAAAACATTGTGGGAAAAGGAGAAAATGCTGGTTACCAGCATTTTCTCCTTTTCCCACAATGTTTTCAAAAGGCTTCTTTTTTAGGGTCTTTAAAATTTGTGATTGTATGGTAAAGGGTTAAGCACTGAATAAACCCAAAAGCCATTTTCAGTCTAGAAAGAAGACCTAGTTAATAGCAATTTCATGCTAGCCTATGTCTTTAGTGTTTAAGCAAAATGGACATTGTAGATCAAAGATCTGTCTCCATGTTTTGTGCAGGCTAATCTTGATCTACACTGGCCTCAAAGACAGCTATAGTTCTGAAAGGCGCTTTAGGGTTAATAATGAAATAATGCTTCACAAGAGGACAGAATTTTAGACTCGCCTTCTCGTGAAAGTATTTGCTGACTGAAATGATAGTATTTAGCTGAAATGATAGGATTATTTTCTTTGGAAAAGATAGAAAACATTATGAGAAAAGGAAAAAAAGTCGCTTAAACCCCTGTCACACCAGGGTGGCGATCTCACGGCGTCCAAGAAAAAATGCAGAACGCCGAGGTGCGTGCTGTACGATCGCAAGCATCGCCACAGCAATGCAGTAGCATCGCGAGTAGACACACTGGGATCGTCTAGGATGCCGAGGGACAGCGCGCACTTTGAGCATGCGCAAAACAAACGCCATTGCTCGGTGTTCTGATAAGAGCACATTGGGATCACCGTAAAGTCGTCATAGCAACACAGTAAGATCTCCCACAACGCCACGGGAGCTCCACCGGCGCGCACAGAGGTCGCAGTGCGAACGCTATGGTTATCCGTGGCGCTTGTATGGAGATTGTACCGTGTGCTCTGAGATGTCACTACGTTTCTACTGTGCTTATATGACCTGTCAGCGGCGCTTGTACAGCACGTCAGCGGCGCTGACACGGAGTGTTATATATTTTACTGCGCTCTTAGAACGACTCCTCTGCGCTGCAACAACGATCATTGCGCTTGTAAGGCGCTTCTACTGCGTCCATCAGTCTTTGTCTGGCAAAAACAAACACATAGTAGACAAAGTATGCAAATAAATATCCAATTCACTATGGCTGATGTATGCTAGCAAGCTGGGCTAGTAATGGTTGATTAGGTGACAGTGTTTGACTTGCTTCTGTTTGAAACAGTTTGGATTTATGTCCTGCTTTTCCCCCCCTTTTTTATGAGCACAGTTTTATTCCTCATAGACTTTCGAGACCACAGCAAAGAAACAGTTTATGTATAAATGTGTATACATACAATACGTTTTCAGAGATAGTTCAAACGATTGTCAAAAACACGCCGTCAGAATAATGTGAGCGCCTTGAGAGTGCTGTGAACGCCCAGTGCACGCAGTATGAACACCCTGAAAGCCCAGGGCACGCAGTGGAAGCGCTGTGAGAACGCAGAAAATTGCCAAGAAGAACTCCGTAGGAACGCGATAACACGCCGTAGGAGCTCCGTAGCAATGACTTGGTCGTGGTGAGAACGCCGTGACATCTCCATCTTCGCGAAAAATGTCCGATTTTTCCTGCGATCTCATGGCGCTCTGGTAAATTAAACAACGCTGTGCCAACGCAGTGGAAACGCCGTATAGTGTGATAGGGGCTTTACCAGCATTTTCTTACAATACTTTAAAAAGTTTTCAGTCCCATCAGGAGATTGCTTTGTGAAAGGTTATTGATTTCCAAGCCAAGACAAGGGCTAGCTTTGCACTTTGCATACTTTTGACTTTGATTATATGTGGCACTGTTTTGAGACTTTAAGTTCATCTAAACTTAAAAGACCTAATTTATTAACCTCAGTAGGTATACTAGTTTTGCCATGTCCTGTTTGGCAAGTCGGACATTTTTCTCTTTCAATTTATCAAATTAATGCTTAGGACATGCATAGCCATAGTTTTTGTTTCATGGTTTGAATTTGCACACTCTTTTTAATGCCAGAAAGGCTAAATATTTTGAAATACCGAAACACACTAAAATCATAAAACTATGAATACACAAGAGTGACATAGTCCAATGTTAATTGAATAAAGGGTGATTTATGGTGTTTTATAACTTTACCTTGAACCTACTTTTACTTACCTCCTCACTACAAGATCCTTGATCCCTTTGTTTTTTACTACCCTGGTGAAAAAAAAGTTTTTGACAGCCTTGAGAGAAAAGGCAAAAACAGCAGATAACCAGTGCTTTTCGGTTAAAGTTTTCTGCCCTTTCCAGAATGAATCACATTATCATTTTGAGCAATGATTGATTTGTCGTCTGAAAATGATGGCGCTAAAGACAAGTCTAGAATTTGATTTTCTGGTCATCAGTACCCATTATAACTGTTCTTGATACAGAGATGGATTTCTGTGACCTCAGGTCAGTTTGAAAGTTTAAATCATTATGTTTGAATACAAAAACCCCTCAGTCACAGGAACTTAAATTTTGCTGTCCAAAGTTTGGTACTAGGTAGAAGCGCACTTAGACAAAGCTTATTTCTCTTGTCCTAAATAACTAACAAACAAAATATACTTTAGTGACAAAAACTTACACCAGTCAGTAGTCATAATGAATCTGAAAATTTGGTAAACAATATGATGTCATTTTCCTTTTGCAAAGAAACGAAGGAAATAAGATCTTTTTGTTTTATTACCATATTGGCTTGTCTACTAGATAGATTTGCAAGCTCTGTGCAGTCTCAAGATAGATTTGCATGTTCTGTGCAGTCTGATCTTGTTCTACTCTTTTCAGTTCAAGCAAAATAACAGTTTTGGCTCATACTCATCCATGTGCAAAATTAGAACTGTTTTGTATGCTCCTGAGTCTACTTTTAGAAAACCTTATGGGAAATGGAGGAATTGTTTTTAACAACTAATTGCTTCTTTTCCCACAGTGTTTTATCTAGGTCCATATCAATTATAAAAGTAAAGTATATTCTTCGTTTAATTCTACTTTCAGAGAAAAAACAATTTCTGATTGGTTTTAACCAAACAGCCAATCAGAGATTTTGTTCCCTTGAGATAAACTTCTTGAAAATTAGATTGCAACTGAAAATGGTAGGTGTTTTGTTTGTATGGTGTTTAACATCGTTTGCAACTGTAGCATCCAGTGCACCTATCCCATGCTTCCTGGAGATTCTTTTACCAGAACATGTACTTTGCACAACATTCTTCTCAAGCCACTGGCTGCTTATCTACATAACCTAATCGAAACAATGATCAGTCATGAAAGCACAGTGAATCCATTTGCAATGACTATCATAAATCCTTAGAAAGAAATTTTTTGGAGCTGGACATTCAAACCAGTGACCCATGGGAAAATGGTAGGTGAATAAGGTCTATTACCATGTCTTACACCAGCATGGTAAAAATCTGTTTGAATTAACTTTTGACCAATCAAATCCAAGTTTTAAAAATCTTGAGGTAGCAGGCTTTTTAAAACACTGATAAAAAAAAGAAAATGCTGGCAACCAGCCTTATTTCCTGTTGTCACCATATTTTCAACATTTTCAAAGACAAATCCCATCATTTAGCCATGATTAACTCTTGCTTGGCAAATTCTTTCATCTTGGATAAGTTAAAATTTTGTGGTTTGATAAAGAGTTAAACAAACAAACAAGAATGCAATTGATAAAAACATCAGTAGCAAAGTATTCAAGAATCTGTGGAAAATTCCAGAAACAAATTCATGTATTTTTTCATCAATTTTTTTGTGACATATTTTCCATAATTCATCCGTCTGAGTCGATGATATTGTATGCCAAAAACAGTTACTGGAACTGTTTCACTTTCAAAGCATCTTGAAACTGAATTGACACTAGCCTACCTGTAAATTTGTTGCTTCTTTACTTTCCAAGAGGATATAAAAAGGACACATTTCAAGAGAAAGCGACTGGGCTTCATCCTGGGATTTTATCAGCATTTCTTTACTCTTTCACTACCAAATAAATAAAGTACACTTTTTCTTCTGCTATAAAATTTATACAGCTTTGCTACAAGATGAAGAGACAGTTTGTTCATGATCTGACATTAAGTAGTGGACTATGTAGATCAAAGATCAGACTGCACATTCTGTGCAGTCTGATCTTGATCTGCATTGTCCACAAAAACTTTTTGTATTGTCTGTGGTAAGGAAAGAGATAAATGTTGAATTAAATCAGTTTTGTAAACATTGATATTAACCCCAAGAATAGTTTTGTTGCCAAAACACTCGTTTAAACTCAGCATGTCTCGATATATCTAGATTTCAGTTCACATGTTTTTCTACGTCAGTTGACATTGATGTGATAAGTTAAAGCCTCATGCAGGCACCATCCAAACTCATTTCTTTCATCAAAGGATTGTAAATATGAGCAAAACAACTTGTTTTGAGTGTAAGATATTGATAAAATGGTAAGAGCTATTCAGTTCTAGATCAAAATCTGTTACATTTCGTTCGTAACTCTTTACCACACAATGCCGACTTTTAACGACCCTGGGGGAAGAAGCCTTTTGAAAACATTGTGGGAAAAGGAGAAAATGCTGGTAACCAGCATTTTCTCCTTAACCCACAATGTTTTCTACCCTATCAAAGACAAATTCCATCATTTGAGCCACATTGAATTCATCATCTGTAAATGCTTTCAGTTTCCAGGACAAGGCTAAAATTTTGTTGTCTGGTAAAGGGTTAAAGGCCAAGTGGTAGCCATAAGTAAACAAAATAAAATGAATTTTAAAACTAGGTAAAAAGTTGCGAAGTCGGTCTGTCTTTTGTTTAGTTTTAACGTGGTTTTAACATTCATTTTTTCTGCCAGCGACTAGCACTGGGACCGGCAGTTCAATAACAGATTGTCATCTTCATGATAATTTCCATGCTTATAAAATGGTATGATTTAAATTTAACTGCATTTCAACACCAATATTGTTTACTTTTCTTAGTACAATGTATATTATTTGAGACAGATAAATAATGGATACTGCTTTATGCGGACAAGTTTTTGGTCTTGTAATAGGACACATTTGAAAACATTGAGAAAAAGGAAAAAAAAACCCTTATTTATATTGAATATCAATTTTCACAAAGATATATCAAAGTGGTCTTCTGTGAATTTGCTTCTAGAGGGATTACTATGGTTGAGGTATTGGACAGATGGAAACAGGTCAAAGAATCACAATGCATTGATTGACCTTCATCAGTACAATCCTGAGTGTTATAGCGACTTTGAGGAAGACGGCTTTGAACAACATTGTGGGAAAGGGAGAAAATGCTGTTTACCAGCATTTTCTCCTTTCCCCACAATGTTTTCTACCCCTGTACAAAAGATTTACATCGGTTCAGCCATATTTAAGTTGTCTGCAAATGCTTTCAATTTGGAATAGTCTAAAAGTTTGTTGTGTGGTAAAGATTGATTAATTGATTGTATGGTGTTTAACGCCGTTTTCAACATTATTTCCGTTATATCGCGGAGGCCAGTGCACCTATCCGTGCTTTCCTGGAGTTTCTGTTACCAGTACTCCACACAATATTCTTTCCAAGCCACTGGCTGCTTTCCCACATAACCATTGTCGAAGCAATGGTCAGAGGTGGGAGAGGAATGAATCCTGTTGCAATGACTATCATCAATCCTCAGAAAGAAATTGGCCGAGCTAGGGATCGAACCCTCGATCTCCTGTTCTGAAGTCCTGTACCCTACCAACTGAGCTATCTGGGCTTGGCATTGTTGTGTGGTAGAGAGTTAAATCTTCATGACTGAATTCTTAAAATGTACATACCGTATAACAGGTTTTTTTTTTTTTAAGCCCTGTCAATTGTTACTTTTCTTTTTACTTTTTAAGACCCAGACAGGATTCTTAGAAATTGCCTTCATATAAATTGACCGCACATAAACGAGTGTTGTGCAAATTCTGGCCAATAATCAAAACTTAATCAACCAGGCATGAAGCCTGCGACAATCTTTAATCATCGATTATTGTATGTACTATTTTAATGTTTGGGTTGATTGTGTTTCTTTCCTGTACTATGTACATCACTCTCATTCAGGTTTCCTGCTGGGCTTCCCATTTGGTGCCATTTGCAAAAGAAATTTTGACTTGGCACTGAAAAATACGAGTTAAAAAAATTGGATGGCGCCGGGGCTCTACCATATAGGGATGCCAGACATTTTGAATGCTGGTCCCAAGTTTAGCTTCTTATGATTAATGACTCACATTATAACCAGTAACCATTCTGTAGGTTGACATTGATAAGGTGTTATTGTGTTGATTGGCACAGTTGATAACTACATTAATTAGCACTTTACGTGTATGATACATGTATATGTGATAAATTCCTTGTTAATTAAAGAAGTTCATACACATAGGATGTTACTTGCATGTGATTTTTATTCGAATTGACATAGTGTTATTGATTTTCAGGTTTACATTTACAGAAGTCTGTCCCGTTTTTTATTTTGCCAAAGTACAACTGGTAGTGAACAAGTATTGATTCATTTGTCAAAAAAATTGAAACCTAATTAATGGTTAGAGCTGATGTAGGACTGACTGATTATTTCAATTAATGGACAAAATGTCAAAATGACTTTGTTCATCTTGTCAAGCTGTAGTGTCCCTTTTGATGCTGTGAACAGTAGTTTCCCACCCATTTGTGGAAGAAACCTTCAAATTAGACACTTTGTTTGTAGATTCTACTGCTGAGAAAAATGAGCTAAATTTCTACCGACACTTTGAATATGTAAAAAATAA
Source organism: Hippopus hippopus (assembly GCA_946811185.2). Classification (NCBI taxonomy): domain Eukaryota; kingdom Metazoa; phylum Mollusca; class Bivalvia; order Cardiida; family Cardiidae; genus Hippopus; species Hippopus hippopus. The sequence goes on from OX328096.1 coordinate 37,851,603, forward strand.
ACTCATAAAAAATGAAATCCTTTTTGTTTTTTTCCTAGGTTGTAAAATTTCATGGCAATAACAATAACCTGTAATCTAAATTTTTGCAATCTGATGAAGTCTAAGCTCAAATTTAGAATAATTCCAAGTGACAAATTCAAGTGACACTTCACTGTTTGTACCATTAAAATTATTATAATAAAGAGAAGTAGAAATAGACAACTTTTTGGTTTGATGAAGACCTTGGGCTCAACTTTATTGTGATTTTTTATCAAGTTCCCTGATTGGCTAAAACATAAGTTCCAGTCAAAAGATTTATCATGGAATCACATATGGCTGAAAAGGTTCAAAAGTTTTTATCTTAATCTTTATTTCCTTACAATTCTCATTTTAATTCCTACTCTAAATTTAAAAACCAATATCTGATTGGCTGGGACAAAATATATGAACAAAAACAAATGCCTAGTCTTGGGATCAAGAGTTAGAACAATACATAGAATTCTTGATGAATATAGCCCAAGATGGAATCATAAAGGTAATGTAGGGAAGACGTGGGGAGGATGTTTTAAGAATGGCGATCGACGTCATTTCGAATGTAATTTATACTCGATGAAGTGAAATGATAGGTTAGTAGAGCAACCATGCTATCATGCTGATGAATCATCAATATGATTTAATTTTACCATACAACAAAACTTTGGACTCATTCAAATTCAAAACATTTACAGATTACAACTTAAATGTGGTGAAAATGGTGAAAATTGTGTATGAAAGAGTAGAAAACAGTGTGGGAAAAGGAGAAGATGCTGGTTACCAGCATTTTCTCCTTTTCGCACAATGTTTTCAAAAGCCTTCATCCTCAAGGTGGTCAAAACTTGGGATTGTGTGATAAAGGATTAAATCTTCAACAGAATGATTACATAGATTAAAAGAGTCATTACTTGTCCATATTGAAAACGTGAGCAGTTGAAAATTGAAATGTGGCTCTAGGATATGGATTTTGTCTTTGGAAGGGCAGAAAACGTGGGAATAGGAGAAAAATGCTGGGTAGCTGATTTTTTTCCTTCTCCCCCAATGTTTTCAGAAGCCTTCCATAGAGTCATTAACACAGCTGAATGTTTGTGAAAGAGTTCAGTTTGAACATTTGATTAGCATTTCCACTTAGTAACTTCCTAGAAACCTCTGTATAATGATGGATGTTCTGAATGAGAAATACATCTTAATCCTTTACCAAACAGTCCTGTGTTTAATCTTTACCAGACGACAAAATTTTAGACTGGTCCAAATTCAAAGCATTAGACGATGACAAAATTAAAGTGACTCAAAAATTGAAATTGTTTTGGGAAGGGTAGAAAACATTGTGGGAACAGGAGAAAATGCTGGTTACCAGCATTTTCTCCTTTTCCTACAATGTTTTCAAAAGGCTTCTTTCACAGAGTCGTGAAATTAGGGATTGTTTGGTAAAGAGTTAAGCCACACTGATGCATAGGACTTCTGGAAATATTGTGGAAAATGTAGAAATAGAGTTGAAATTAGCATTTTTGCCTTTTACCTTCAAAGGCACATATTATTATCAAGCCACATTACAGTTATTGTCTGCATAAATAGTATGCTAATACATGTAATTGGGATTGGTCTAAGAATTATTGTCATCTGGTTAGAATATTTAAAAAAAAAAACCTAAGGGACAGGGAGATTAGAGAGGGATCTGTAATTTTCATTGTCATGCAATCTCTATTGGCATCAGTTAAAAAACTGGAAGAAAATAGTGTTAAATGTGTGTGAAGAGGTCATTAATTTTTCGTATAATAATGAAACAAGGTCTGTTTAGAATAGATGGGTGGATTCTGCATGGAATTGAATTTTATTACAATGAAATGTAGGTGACTGAAAAGAAATCAAGAAATTACATGTACATCAGATTATGTAAGGGTCTTATAAATTTCTAGACCAGCCATATACATGTAATTAGAGAATCCTTACATTAACCCTCTACCACAGGATCTGGAGTTTTTACAACTGTGAGAAAGAAGGCTTTTGAAAACATTGTGGGAAAAGGAGAAAATACTGGTTACCAACATTTTCTCTTTTTCCAAGGGAAACTTCCATTATTTAGTCTAAATTAGCTTGTCAACTGCAAATGCTTTCAATTTGAATGAGCTAGAAATTTCACAATCTGGTAAAAAGTTGAGTTCTAAGGACAAATTACTTCAGGAATACAGCCTGGCCTGTTTTTGTAAATAAATTTAATGGACATAATATAATAGAAATTCAAATACAGTCAAACTTCGGTGGCTCAAATATGGGTAATTTCGAATACCAAAGAAAGCTCGAACAACGATATCGGTCCCGGCGAAATCTCTATATAATTCATATTGTTCTACCTTGGAAAGCTCGCACAACCCTTAATTGGAACTTTCGAACACATATCACGGTCCCGTCATTAATTTTTCTGTGTATTTTACCTCTCAGAAGTCGAACAAAGGGTTAGTCAACAATCAGACGTTGGGTTTCACACCTACATTGTTAATTGGATACACCGGTAATCGTCTGTCAAATATTGGATAAGGTGCATGTTTTTAACACTTACTGTAAAATATACACACACTTGATCAAAGTGTCAATTACAAATTGTTTAGCCATGATTGAATAATCGCTTTGCATTTAATTCTTTGTTTTTCGAGGTGGCTGACCTAAATTAGGGGTCAAGTCATTTTTGTGGTGCTTTGTTTGCATGAAGAGTATTGCTTTTCAACACATTAGGTTTTATTAACCACATCTGTCATCTTAATCCGCACATGTAGCCTTGATAGAAGTTATAATTAGAACATAAACAAGGTGATGTTTTGCTCTGGATATCTGCAAATGTCCTTTTTTTTTTCTGATAAAATGACTTTATGGTATGTGCAAGGAAAATAACCCCAGGAATCGGCCGTCTAACTGGTGAAAATAGCTTGCTTTCGGCCGAAATGGATACTCTCAAAAAAAGAAAACATTAACAGAGTGTATCGATTGCGGCCGAAAACAAGCCGTTTTCACTAATTAGACAGCCGATTCCTGTAAAATGACAAAGTTATGTGGTGTGTTCTGTGTGATATTTCCAAATACAAAAGTCACAAATATGCAATAAAAATACATGTAACTCGTTCACTGACCACTTCGTACCCTGAAATATGGATACGTCGAACTACCGATATTTCGAACAAATTACCTAGTCCCAGGGCTGTTCGAGCTTCCGAAGTTTGACTGTATATGCAACAATTTGTATAAATTTGAAACATTTGTCTTTGATATCTGAAAGCCTCTATTTTGAATGAAAAAAATTTATGCAGCTGAAAAAACAAACTAATGGATTGTGCATTTACACTGTCTATACATTCATAAAATTAAATGTTTGCATAGTGTGTTTTAAACCTAAGAGTACAAAGTACATCTGTTACAGTTGTTGTTGTAGACAGAGCAGAATGATAAAGATTAGGCATCACAGAAGGTGCAGTCTAATCCTTAATCTATGCTGTCGTATGTTTTCTGAGATGAACTGTTCAAAACACCTGTTGAGTTAACAATATTCAGAACCCCTTTTTACAGACGAAAACTTTCTATTTTACTTATTTATCACTTTTCTGTGGATGCTTCAAAAGGGTTTTGTTAGACAAAGAGTTGATAAATCTATCAAAAAATAGGAAGACATCCTGCTGGTCTTTTGGGGGTGTGATTGAGGCAAGGTTACCATAGGTTAGTAAAGACATGTTTTCTGGCCTGTGTGGTTGTATGGTAAATACCTTCTGTGATAACAATAGCATGGTAAGATTTATTTTTGTTGCCTGCTTTTTTAGCTCCACTGGCCGAAGGCCAGCGGGCTTATGTCATGGCCCGGTGTCCGGCATGCATCCGTGCATGCATTAACTTTCATTTTAAATATCTTCTTCTCTGAAACTACCCATTCAATTTTGATGAAACTTCACAGAAATGATCCTGCCATGGTCCTCTTCAGAATTTGAAAGAATTTGATTCCTTCAAAAACTCTGGTTGCCATGGCAACAAAACTGAAAAATATTGAAAATCTTTGAAAATCTTGACTGAAACCACAAGGCCAAGGGCTACTAAATTTGGCATGTAGCTTTATCTAGTGGACCTCTACCAAGTTTCTTCAAATTATAGCCCTAGGGTCAAATTTTGCCCCATCCCGGGGGTCACAAGTGGGCTTATATAGGGAAAATTTTAAAATCTTCTCGTACCTAGCCATAAGGCCTAGGGCTACCAAATTTTGCATGTAACTTTATCTAGTTGGCCCCTACCAAAAGGGCCCAAATTACAGCTCTGGGGTCAAGTTTGGCCCTGCCTGGGGGGGGGGGGGTTTCACAGATTTTATATGGGCTTATATACAGAAAAATTTAAAAATCTTGTTGTTCCTAGTCATAAGGCCTAGGACTACAAAATTTTGCATGCAGCTTTGTCTAGTGGGCCTCTTCCATGAGGGCCCAAATTAAAGCCCTTGGCTTGCGTCAAATTTGGCCCCGCCCCAGGGGGTCATAAGTTTTATATAGGCTTATATAGGGGAAACTTTAAAAATCTTCTCATATCTAGCCATAAGGCATGTAGCTTTATCTAGTGGAACTCTACCAAGTTTCTTCAAATTATAGCCCTAGAGTCAAATTTTGCCCCATCCCGGGGGTCACAAGTGGGCTTATATAGGGAAAATTTTAAAAATCTTCTCATACCTAGCCATAAGGCCTAGGGCTACCAAATTTTGTATGTAGCTTTATCTAGTAGGGCCCTACTAAGAGGGCCCACATTATAGCCCTGGGGTCAAATTTGGCCCTGCCCTGGGGGTCACAAGTTTTACATGGGCTTATATAGGGAAAACTTTAAAAATCTTGCCCTATTAAGAGGGCCCAAATTATAGCCCTTGGGTCAAGTTTGGCCCCACCCCAGGGGTCACAAGTTTTACATAGGCTTATAAAGTGAAAATTTTAGAAATCTTCTTGTTACTAACCATAAGACCTAGGGCTACTAAATTTAGCCCAGTCTCAGGGGTCTTATGTTTTACAGGGCCTTTTATTGAGGAAACTTTGAAAGTCTTCTTGTTTATAACCACACATTCTAGACCTGTATTATTTGGTATGGGGCTTTATCTTATGGACCTCCACCAGGATCAAAGTAGTTATAGCTCTGTGGTCAAAAATGGCTTTGCCCTGGGGTCATAACTTTCTCGTAGGATTTTATAGAAAAATTTTTGTATGTCTTCTAGTTCGAAACCAGTGGGCCAAATATTGTAATGTTTGGCTTGGAGTGTTTTTATTTATTAGCCAGTGGAGCAATACAGGGCCATCATGGCCCTTTTGTTCTTTAACAAAATTGATCAGAGATCAGACTACATAGTAGCGTAGCTTGATCTTGGATCTATGCTCTCTACAATTTTCTCTCTTGGTTTGCATCTGGTTACCAGCATTTTCTCTTTTTTGCTCAACATTTTCTTAATTATCAAAAGCAAATCCCATCAATTGTTTGTCATGTAACTTGCCATCTGCAAACCCTTTTAAGGTCTACCTCCCCCAACTCATTGGTAAATATGGACATTTTCATAAAGGCTGTTCAGCCAATCTCAGCAGCGTCCGTCTTTTAATATGAGAGTTAGGGGCCGTAGACTCACTAACTCATCAGTAAATATTATGTAACACAGACGTTTTCGTAAAGGCTATTCGGCCAATCTTGGCAGCTTCCGTCTTCTAATATGAGAGTAAGGGCCCATAGACCTTAATGTTAATAAGTCCAAAATTTGTTGTCTTGTAAAAAGTTAGTCTTGTAGAGAGTGAAACCCTTTACTACACAAGCCAAAGCTTTTAGTCTTGTAAAGGGATAAAAGCCTTTATCACACAGGCTGAGTTTTAATGAGCCCTCAGGAAGAAGGCTTTGAAAACATTGTTGGAAAAGGAGAAAATGCTTGTTAACCAGCATTTTTATGGTTTCCCAGTAATGTTTTCCACACTTTGGAAAAGAAATTTTTGTTTTTGAGTCCCAAGTCATGTACTTTGTTGTTTGCAAATGCTTTCAATTTTGACAGACCTAAAATTTTGTTGGTTGATAAAGAGTTATGCAGTTAACACTTTGCCACACAACAAAATTTCAGATTAGTCTAGCTTGAAAACATAGTAGCAGATGAAAAGTGCAGTTTAACTCAAGAGATGATGTCTGTCTTGTGAAATGCTGAAAAACATTGTAGGTAAAGGAGAAAATGTGGGTTACCAGTAATTTCTCCTTTTCCCACTATTTTCTGAAAAGTCCTTTACATTAGGACACAAAATTGTTTGGTTATTCCTTCAAACAATCCCTAGTTTTAGCCACCTTACTCCCGGTCTCACAGAGCCCAAATTCCCAAAAAATCGTTGTACTTTGGGAGACAGCGTTTTTCCCGAATCACTACGAAAACGAGCTATTCAGTAGACCTGATGAGGGCATATTTCCCGAAGTTAGACGATATTTTCCGGACGTGCTATGACATACTACAATATACTACAACTTACTACGCTTTCACCCCAATTTTCTCTTGAGGTACGCTGAGTTTTGGAGCCGAGGTACTACGAAGCACCCTGATCAACACTGACTGTCCCAATTTCTATGTACGAAGGACTACGATGTACAACGAACTACGACGAACTACACCGACAGCCCCGGATCTACTACGAGCTTCAAATCTTATCAAAGAATTTACTCCCAAATTTGAACAAAAGACATACCCCAGTATATAAATTCTTCAATTTTCAGTCAAGAATCAGTCATCCTAAAACTTTTGAAGTGACAGCATGCCAACCACAACTGAAGAAGTCATCATTGCCATCTTGTGCTATATCTTCATCAAAATCGAGAAGAGGGAGAAGACCAATGCTGAACGATGTCTTGTTTAGCAACAGCAGGGGCTGGAACACGAACAGCAACTGCCACAGCTTTAAAGCACAGGAAACAAAGGTGGTGGATTCAGCCTTGACTTACCAAAGACAGGAGGCAGAACACCAGACAGTACCATCAGCTGCTGCAGCGTGAACTACCCTCACATGGCCGCAAATGACTCATGAACTCATTGCGCACCCCAATGGAGCTTTTCAAAGAAATCATTGAAAAGACTAAATAATTTGTAAAATCGGCTCAACTGTTCCAAAATTCGGGGTACTTTGCAGTAATTCGGTATGCTCCGGAGTGTTTCGGGATGACTTCATAGTAGTTCGTCGTTGTTCAGTGTAAGTCGGCATACCTCGGACGCAAGTTCGATATCTCAGAGATATTATTGGGAGTACTTCAGTGTGAATCAGGGGTAACTCGGTGTACTGCGGCGTGACTCAGGGTGCTTTGGAGGGGAAGTACGCGGAATTAGGGTCAGTTTCTTACCAGAACAACGCAGTATTGACTTCTACGAAGTACACTGAAACACTACGACGTAGTACGAAGAAGTATGAAGTACACCAAAACACGCTGATTTCTAATCAATTCGATCCGATCTTTGAATTCGGGAAAAAGTTTGCGCATGTTGAAATTTTTCTCCCGAAGTTTTTTGGAGCCCGAATTGACGCGGATTTGATTCACGAAGCACTACGAATCTCCCGAAGCTAGCCAAATTCACCGTGAATTTGAAAATTTCAAGTTTGGGATTGATTCGGGGTCTGTGAGACGGGTGGGAGTCACATTTACTTTGTTATATACAAATGCTTTCAATTTGGTGTAGTCAAAAATTTTGTCGTTAAGTAAAAAGTTAAGAAATGATTTGGAAAGTTGTGCATTTCTCATGACTACTGGATAATCTACATGTACATGTATCAGAAAACTAATGAGGTATTTATCATCAAGTATTGACAGAATCTGACAATATCTGATTAATCCTTTACCACATAATCCCATGTTTTAACTACCCTTGATGAATAAGCCTTTTGAAAACATTGCGGGAAAAGGAGAAAGTGCTGGTTACCAGCATTTTCTCCTTTTTCCACAATGTTTTCTGACCTATCAAAGACAAACTCCATCGTTTGAGCCACACTGTAATTGTTATCTGTAAATGTTTTCAGTTTTGACAAGTCTACATTTTTGTTGTGTGGTAAAGAGTTAATTATTTACCAAACTACAAAATGGAGTACTTGACCTAATTTAAAGCATTTGCATCCTGATTAAAGCTCAAATGATGATTTCTGTCTTTGATGTGGTGGAAAACATAGTGGGAAAAGGAGAAAATGCTCGTTACCCACAATGTTTTAAATGGTCCTATTTTCCAGGTTGTTTAAAGTCTGTACTGTGTGGTAAAGTGTAAGATTGGCATAACCTTTTCCTGGTGTTGACATAATCTGGGGATGTATCAGCCAACAACATTGGGAAACATCCTTGCAAATTGAGAAACTGTTCCATCTGTAGTTAGTAAATCATTTCTCATTAGTAGCCAAGGGTGTAGCTAGCCCTCTATTCATATGAGTTCATGAATATTCTGCACAAAACAGACTTAAAATGATGACAGACCTGCTTTTTTTCATGCACTAGATAATTATGATCATTTTGTATATCAAAAGCCCTTCACAAACTCAAAGTACACTGACCCAAAATGAAAACTTTACACTTTATTCTAGTGAATATAATGTGTTATCGGTACGGTCATTGGTAAACAGTTTACACAGTATTATCATATTTTGGTTAGCGTTGAGGATTATGCAATCGCTTTTTAAAATGACCTGTGTATTACGGCACTTAGCGGTAGAAATGCTTTCCTGGCTTTGCATGTGCACAACAGCACGTGTTTCACTTACAATTTCAACACAGACACTTAATCATTGCCTGCTAAGCAGAGATCAAAAGAATCAAGTTTGTTTACAAATTATGGCACATTTAATAATGGCATGCCTTTCTGAAGCTCAGAGGAATCAGGCTCTTGGTATGCTTCAGGCGGGTTCAACGGTAATTAATGTTGCCTGTCACTTTGGCTGCTCCAGACAGACTATTCATAACTTAATGAATAGGTTCAACACCACCAGGTCTGTAGGAAATTGCCCTAGGCCCAGTCGTGCATGTGCAACAACGTTCCATACTGACTGCGTTATCACATTAACGCACTTACGTAATGGCTTCTTGCCAGCAACCGTTACTGCACGGCGTTATGGCGTTCATGCCCAAACGGTAATTAACCGTCTGAGACAGAGTCATATTCCTATTCGTGCCCATCGTCCATGTCAAGGACAAATTTTAACAGCTCGTCATTGAGCCACCAGACTGCTATGGGCACGGCGTCATTTGCGTTTCACATGCAATCAGTGGCAATCTGTACTCTTTAGCAACGAGTCAAGGTTTACAGTAAGTCCTGCAGATGGGAGAGTATGCATATATCGCCATAGAAATGAAAGATTTGCAGAGTGTTGTATTAGGGAGAGAGAAAGGTTTGGTGGAGGCAGTATAATGGTTTGGGGAACCAGAAAACTGATTTGGTCATTATCCAAGGTAACGTGAATGCTCAACGCTATATCAACATTTTAAACAATACCATCATACTGAATAATGGACCTGGGACTTTTCAGCATGACAATGCAAGGCCTCACACAGCACGTATAACCAGACAATTTCTTGCTCAAAATAACATTAACGTATTACCTTGGCCTGCTGTATCCCCGGATATGAATCCCATGGAAAACTTATGGGATGAACTGGGTGGGAGAGCCAGGTCAAATCATCAGATCGATACAGTAAATGACCTCCGAAATGCACTCCTGTTGGAATGGCAGTGTATTCCAAATGCACTCATACAACGTTATGTCAACTCTTTGAGGCGACATATTCTGCAATGCATAGGCAAAAATGGAGGTTACACTGGTTACTGATGTAATGTATAGCATTTTGGTGCACAGGGTAAGTCCTTAATTTTTGTCCAAATGCTGTTCAGTTTTCAGGATTTTTCATTTTAACCCTGGGCACTCAATTGTTTAAAAACATACGCATTTTGCTGATGTCTGCAGGGAAAAAACCCACACAACCCATTAGCAAGACAATGAATAATTGATAAAAATAAATACATGTATAACCACAAAATATAAATTTATCAACATGTGAATAACAAACGAATGAAGTGTAAAGTTTTCATTTTGGGTCAGTGTATTTCATTTTTCACATGTACCAGACATGGGAACTCTCAGTTGTCGCAGATAACGTCATCTCAGTTGACGATCATGTGAATTATCAGCATTTACTGCAAGAGGTATAATGTCATTAACATAAAACAATAATTAAAATGCAACAATTTTTCAGTTATGTGCTGTAATTATTGATGATGCATCATTTTAATCCTTAACCTTACAGACATCCTTAGACACACCTCTTAACTTATTCTTGTGACAAAAGCCAAGCCCGAAAGTGCATGAGTCTGTGGCATACAGGACTTGATACCAGGGTCGGTGGTTTGTCTTTCTGAGAATTGATAACAGTCATTGCAACAGGATTCATTCCTCTGTCACTGCTTATCATTAGTTCAACGATAGTTATTTTGGGAAGCAGACAATGGCTTGGGAAGAATCTTTTGTGAAGCACTTGTAAAAGAAACTCCAGGAAAGCATGGATAGCTGCACTGGCTGCCACAATACAACTGAAATTATGTTGTAAACGGCATTAAATACCATACACACAAACAAATATTGTGACAAAAATGAGGACAACCCTGAAGATACTGTGTATGCTTTGGAAGACATCGAAGCATGAGAAGAAAATGCAAGTAACAAGCTATGTTTCCAGTCCTTTGGAAAAGAAATTCTAACATAACTACATGCATTTTGCAACATTAACTGTCCTCTGCTAATGCTTTCTAATTGAGCAAGTCTAACATTTAATCATGTGGTAAAGAATTAACTCTTTACCAAACAACAGAGTTTTAGACTTGTCCAAATTGAAAGCATTTGCAGACAAAAACTTAAGAGTGTGACTGAAATAAGTAGAATATGGTAGTGTATGAAAGGGTAGAAGACACTGTTGGCATAAGATGAATTTGAAAATGCTGGGAACTAGCATTTTCTCCATTTCCACAAATGTTTTCAATAGTCTTTTTTACTCAGAGTTGTTAAAACACGAGATTGTTTGATAAAAAGTTTATACGTGACTTTAAAAAACAGCTTTTATGATGGACAATTTGGACAAGGGTAACATTTTTTGTCATCTGGTAAAGAGTTAAAAAGGTACACCTTTCAGTGCATTGTCAAAAAGATGCAAAATATTGCAAAAGTTGAGTAACCCTTTACCACACAATCCCGAGATTTAACGATCTTGAAGATGAAGGCTTTTTAAAACATTGTGGGAAAAGAAGAAAATGCTGGTAACCAGCATTTTCTCCTTTTCCCACAATGTTTTCTAAACTTTCAAAGGTAAATCCCAATGTTTGAACCACATAAAGTAGCTAAATCCAAAATTTTGTTGTTCTGTAAAGAGCTTTGATTTGTTTACCGGAATCTGTTGATCAATCAGACTGAAGGTCTGTTAGGCTGTGCAATCTTATCTTGATCTACACTATCAGTATAAGAATCTACCAGTATACATGTAGTATATTGTTGTACATGTATAACCTTATAAATTAGGCAGGTTTCCTATACTGGAGACAATGTTAAACTGTATACAAACAATTTCGGATGTAACTTGTCACCAAAATATTATAACTAGTAGAGAAATTTCTTAGTATTAGCAACTTCTTGAGTTGTCATACTGTTTGATATGACACCTGTAACAAGCATGAAGTAAAAGAGTATATGTACAAGAATCATGTAAATCAATATCAGGTATGATTATGAAACACCAGTCACTATGGCAACTTAACTTTTCTTCAATTTTGCCAGAGTATTTTTTTTTTCTGATTTGTAAGGAATCCTTTTTCTTTTGGTGTGCATTACTGATTATTGATTATCCATACCATTTTTTTTTTTACATTTAAATTTCTATGCAATTTGATGTAATCACTCAAGATTCCATTTCCCACTTGATGTTGAATTTCTGCTAGAATTTATTTTCCAGACATGTTTACATAACTTTTAACTTCTTTTTGGCAGGAAACAAACTTGCTGCCATCTATTTTCAAGGCATCAGTGTGTGATATATGGATAGAAAATATTAATGTACATATTATGTTATCATCAATAAATGTGTCCATGTGAAAAAAGGGAAAAAGTGCTCGTGCCACAAAGTTTATGTACCCTTTACCAAACAATACTGTGTTTAAATGAATTTGAGAAAAAAGGATTTTAGAACACTGTGGGAAAATGAGAAAATGCTGGTTACCAGCATTTTCTCCTTTTTCCACAATGTTTTCAAAAGTCTTCTATGCCAGGGTCGTTAAAACTTGGGATGGTGTGATAAGGTGTTAATTACGCTGGTGTGTAGGTATTTTTGGTCAGAGTAATATATTTTTGTGAAATACTAATAATGTTTTACCTTTGTATTTTACAGAAAGGTCGAAAATTATGGCAGTTCAACAGAGCTATTGGTCATTTTATAAACAGCAGGATGTCCCTTAAAACCATATAAGGAGATTTCATTTACAATTATTGACAGTCACGAAGATAAGGTCTTGATACAATTTTATGACTCAGGAGGATTTTTGCATTTAAGTGTCATAGTTTCCTAATAGTTTGTCCAAGAAAATATTATAATGTCTGAATAACATTTTCCACATAAAACTGGTCTTGCGAGTGCAATGCCCACAAGGCTTATCTCAGTTTTGACAAACGGAATGGATACCTCAAGAACAGATGTAGGTGCAGTGGCAGGAGAACAAGAAAACAGTCGTCACTCACAGAGCAACGATAAAGAAGATGATGTGAAGCTGAACATTGATACAGATGTCGGTGAGAGGGATGGAAACCTAGATATAACAGAAAATCTAGGTAATGACAAGGAAATGAAAGAAAACGAAACTGATGGACATGAAAACATTGTAGAAGAAGAACAGGAGACTGACATAGATTTACCACGTGATATAGGTGAAGCTGAGTGTCCTTCTGGTAATGAACATATAGTTGTAGATACTGTGATAGTCAGGGATTCTGACAGCGTCTCTTATAGAAACCAGGAGTCCCCAAAAGAAGACCAATCAGAATCAGAGGTGCATATTAACATACACACCATGCCATCCTCGAGAAACGATGTCAGTAACTCTCCGGTTACGGGAGGGACAGAATCGAAACGAAACAGAAGTAGCAGAAAATCCAGTAAAAAAGACAAACCCTCTCCCTTTAAGAAGAAGGACAGTCTCCCTACAAAGGTAAAACCACTTATTTCTTTACCATACAACAGAATTTTAGACTAATTCAAATTCAGACGACAAATAAAAAGTGTCTCAGATGATGGGATTTGTCTTTGAAACGGTAGAAAATAATGTTGGAAAAGGAGAAAATGCTGTTTGTCAGCATTCCATCCTTTTCCAATATTTTTTTTTTCAAAAGCCATCTCATTCAGGGTCATTACAACATGGGTATGTGTGGTGCAGGGATAACTCTACCACAAAATCCTTGGTATAAACCCCCACATGGAAATTGGCCTTTGAAAACACTGTGGGAAAAGAAGAAAATGCTGGTCATCAGCATTTTCTTCTTTTCTCACAATGTCTTCTGCCTTATCAAAGACCCATCCAACCATTTGAGTCACATATAGTTTTCAAATTGCAAACGCTTTCATATTGTCTATGTGCCTAAGGTTCTACTGTTTGGTAAAGGGTCATTGAATTACCACATGACAACTTTTAAATTTGAAAGCATTTGTAGATGACAAATAAGATCTGGTTCATTTGATTATTATAGGTTTATTTTAAAGGCTAGAAAACAGTGACTGTACAGGAGAAACTGCTGGTTACAAACATTTTCACCTCTTCCCATGATGTTTTCAAAAGCTTTCTTACTCCAAGATTGTTTTACTAACATCTTTTTAAAAGAAGTCAGCTGCAAAAAAAGATTTCATGTGTGCAGGGAGTAAAGCTTGAAATAGTCATGTATCAAAAAGTAGAGAAATTAAAAATGTGCTGAACTTCTGCCATTTCTACACTCATATTTCATTACGTAGAAAGTTAACGACTTTGAAAGGTTAACCCTTTACCACACTATCCTGACTTTTAATGACCGTGCAGAAGAAGGCTTTTTAAAACATTGGAGGAAAAGTAGAAAATGCTGGTAACCAGCATTTTCTCTTTTTCCCACAATGTTTTCTATCATTCCTAAGAGAACTTTTAGTTTTTAAGTTGATTTTACATTGTTGTCTGAAAATGCCTTCAAATTGAACTAATCTAAAATTTTGCCATCTGACATTTTGATTGCATCTATCGCTGCTCTTGCAGACAGTGCAGATGAAGATCATACTGCAAAGGAAACTTATAGTCTGACCTGGGGTGTACATTTTTCAGCATTTTGTTAGATACTGGTACAAGAATGTCTTTGACATGGCAATTTTTTTTTTCATGACTGACTGAAGGTACACACTTCATGTATTTGGCATTTGAAAAAGTCCTACCATAAACTTTTAACATTTTGTCTTCAATACAATTGTTAGTCATTAAAGTTCACCACTTGAGAAAAAGTGATACGGAGATTATGTACCTTGACAAATTACAGTACAAGTAAAAGTAAGACTTTTCACATCTCCGCAATTGTGTTATTGTGGTTACTAGGATCATAACCTACAGCAATTTTTCTATTTCCTCAACTGCTTTAACCTTCTACCTGATAATCCTGTGATTCAATGATGCTGTGGAAAAATATTTTTGAAAATACTGTATGGGAAAAGGAGAAAATGCTAGAAACCAGCATTTTCTCTTTTTCCCCCACAATGTTTTCTACTCTTTCATAGCCAAATTTTATAATTTCAGCCAAGCTTAAATTATTGTCTACAAATGCTTACGATTTGAAAATGCCCAAAATTTTGTCATGTAGTAAACAATTCAGAAACAATCAATTTTGTGTCTACTTCAGATATGGCTTTGACTCTTTACCGCACAAAAACAACTTTTAACGACCCTGGGAAAGAAGGCTTTTGAAAACATTGTGGGAAAAGGAGAAAATGCTGGTAACCAGCATTTTCTCTTTTTCCCACAGTGTTTTCTACCCTATCAAAGAAAAATAGTACCATTTGAGCCACATTGAAATTGTCCTGTGCAAATGCTGTCAATTTGGACAAGGCTTATATTTAGTTGTCTGGTAAAGGGTTAAGACGTTAAGGTAGAAGCCTGTCAAAAACATAGTGGGTAAAAGAGAAAATGCTCATAACCAGCATTTTCTCCTTTTCCCAAACAGTTTTTAGCTCCACTGGCCGAAGGCCAGCGAGCTATTGTCATGGTGTTGTGTCCGTCGTGCGTCCGTCCGTCCGTGCGTGCGTGCGTCCGTAAACTTTTTCTTTAAAAAACTTCTCCTCAGAAACTATTGACTGGATTTTTACCAAATTTCACAGGAATGTTCCTTTGGTGGTCCTCTTTCAAATTCCTTCAAATAATTGTGTTCCATGAAGAATTCTGGTTGCCATGGCAACCAAAGTAAAAAACCTTTAAAAATCTTCTCCTCCCAAACCGCTATTTGGATAGCATTATTATTTTGCAGGAATGTTCCTTAGATACAGGTTTACAGAATTCCTTAAAAAAAAAATGATCTGTCAAAAAACATGGCTTTTATGGGAGACTCATTTTCCTTTTATGGTATAAAGTAAAATCTTTGAAAAATTTCTTCTCTAAAACTATTCATTGGATTTCATTGTTGTTTTGCAGGTAAGTTCCTATGGTGGTTGTCTACCAAATTGTTTCTTCAGTGAGCTAAAATGCAGGATTGAATGATAATTGTTAAAAACTTCCTTTCGCCATTATAGAAATATCAGGCCTGTGGAGCGATACAGGCGCTCAAGCGCCTCTAGTTTAATTTTTGAGTTGTAATAATTGTCTTGTATGCAAAAGCATTCAATTTCTGCTAGGCTTAAATTTTTTCTTTTGATAGAGGGTCAACTCTTGTCTACAAAAACAAATTTACTAGTTGTCAATAAGTATTTAGAAAACAGTTTTGAGTTTGAATATACATATATTACAGTTTGAAAACATGACAGTTTCTAAAAAATTGAGTGATATCATCCAGTTTTTAGCTCCACTGCCCAATGGCCAGTGAGCTTATGTCATGGCCTGATGTCCGGCGTGCCTGCGTGCATCTGACCATCTGTCTGTCTGTCTCTGTCTGTCTGTCTGTCTCTGTGTGTGTGTGTGTGTGTGTGTGTGTCCGTCTGTGTCTGTGTTTTAAATTTATTTCCAAAAATATCTCCTCAGAAACTACCCATCCAATTTTGATAAAACTTTACAGAAATGATCCTACTATGGTCATTCTTCAAAATTCCCTCAAAAAATTTGATTCCATGAAAAACTCTTGTTGCCATAGCAACAAAACTGAAAAATATTGAAAATCTTTAAAATCTTCTTGTCGTAAACCATACAGCCTAGGGCTACCCAATTTGGCATGTAGCTTCATCTAATAGACCACTACAAAAGTTATTGAAATTACAGCCCTGGAGTCAAAGCTGGCCACATCCCAAGGATCGCAAGTTTAACATGGGCTTATATAGTAGTTTAAATTTATAGAGTGATCAAGGGAAATAACTCCTGGTATAAAAGATACAAAGATATTACCATTTACCTCCCATTATTGTCAAACTGCACTATTAATATGATTGATGTTAGGTGTTCAAGTTTTTTTGATAGAATATGTTTGCTTTTCAGGGAGAGTGATTTATTTTGTATGGTAATAGTTATGCTCAGATGAGTGAAATATTTAATATAAAGTAAGGTTTTTACCAGTCAGTTTTTTGTTTCGGAACTTCACCTTTCATGCTGTTGAAAAAAACCTGCATGTATTCTCTGACATTGCCTTTGCATATGAGAAAGATATGATATTTGTTTGGAGGGGGGAGGTTATTTTATTCCATGTAAGTTTATTGCCATACAGACCTATTATGCTGTATGCCTCTGTCAATGTCAATTGAATACATGAAATATTTATTATACTCTTTATGAAGTGACAATTTTTTGACTGGACCAAATTAAAAGCCATTGCAGCCGACAAAATGAATGTAGCTTAAATGGTTATTTCTCTCATTAATATTGTAGGAAACATTGTGGAAAAAGGAGAAAATGCTAGCTGACAATTTTTTTTCCTTTTCTCACAGTTTTCAAGTGCCTTCTCTTTCAGGATCTTGAAAACTCTGAGTTGTGTGGTAAAGGGTTAAAAGCCAGTGGAGTGATACAGGGCTATCATGGCTCTCTTGTGTCAGAGTGTCCTTAGGCAGGGCTCTCCACAGTAGAGCAGAATAAACCAAGGAAATATGTTAATAATTTAACTGAAGGTATAATATAAGGGGACAAATTTTTGTGAATATTTGAAAGTGTGTCAGAATTTGTGCTTGTTAAAAGTACTTTGAAATTGCTCCTTTTTCTATAGTTTTTCATACATCAAGAAGCAGTTATTTAGCCTATTTTCCTTTCCTCACACTATTTCCCCTAGAGTCATTTTGAATGGATTTTATCAATCTCAAATAAGCCTGCACAGTACTAAATGATTTCACCCACTACTGAAAAATCTGCTACTTGTCTGAATTGAATGAAAATACTGACAACAAGTGAAATATGGTTCAAATAATGGGAATACACCTAATAAGGTTAGAAAATGTTGTGGGGAAAGAAGAAAATGCTGTTTACCAGGATTTTCTTCTTTTCCCACAATGTTTTCAAAACCCTTCTTCTACAGGGTCATTATAACACAGAAGTGTGTGGCAAAGGGTCAGTACATCCATAAGGGAGGACTGGGATAAGCCCAGAAAGTACAATCATTGACATTTTCTTTTTTTTAAAGTGATGGTAATTATGGTTTGACACTTCAAACCCCCCCCCCCAAAAAAAATTTTTGACTCATCCATATTGACAGCTTTTGCATTGAAAGCTTTTGATGACTAATGAAATATAGCTGGGACTGTTAGGAAAGGGTTATTATTCTTTACAAGGCAGGTATAAAAGCTATAAAGTAGTTTGATTAATGATGGCATTGGCATTTCTTCAGCAGTTGTCAAACTAAACTAAAGATAGTAGTGCAACATAGTGAAAGCACAGGCACCTTTAGAAAGAGAAAGAATTTAGTATGTTCTGAAAGTTTAACTTAACATAACTACAAAAAATTGACAATTTTTTTTTGTCTTGTGGAAGATCGCTCATTGTGGCAAAATGTGCAGTTATTTAGAATGAGCAGATTGTTTTATAATAAGGATAATTATGTATTTTGTATACAAAATGTAGACCTATATACTATTAGAAGTCTGCAATCTTTAGTATAACTTAGCTATCATTAAAATTAAACTTTTAGGATGTCAAAAAAATAGACAGGAAGGTTTAACTATATTCACAACAAAATGATTGAAACACAAACCTTTGCCTAATTTAGATTTAACTCTTTACCACACAACAAAATCATAGACTTGTCCAAATTGAAAGTATTTGCAGAAAACAATATAAATGTGGCTTAAATGATGGACCTTGTCTTTGATAGGTTAGAAACATTGTGGGAAAAGGAGAAAATGCTGGTTACCAGCATTAGGGGCTTTAACTTCGGAGGAAAATTAGAAAGTCATTACTATAGATCACCATTTATCAACATTCCCTCATCAGTTTTACCTTTGTTTTTTAGCTCACCATGATTACACAAATTTTGTGCTATTTGAAAATTGTTTAGCTTTGTTTTGGAGGAAGCGGATAATATATTTGGATCTAAAGAATGCTGGACGATACAAAAATATAAGTTTTTAGAGGCTGTATCATATCTCTGTTGGACTATTATATAGAATAGAAATCTTATGATTCTTATTTAGAGACTAAGAGGAACATTACAAGTACATGTTTATTCTTTTTAAAAAAAATATTAACATCCAGCTAAACCAAGATGTGATTACTCATACAGACAGTCTGTGGATTAGATCAGACTGTACAGAACAATCGTTGTGATTTTGGATCTACACGATCTGTTTCTTAACCAGATAGTCTTGAATGTTCATTTCATAAAATTTTCTTTAATTTTACAAGGGTTAAAACAGTCTGTTCTTTGACCCTTTACAACACAAACCCAAATTTTAAGGACACCTTAGAAGAATTTGTTTGAAAATATTGTAGGTAAAGGAGAAAAATGCTGAAAACCAGCATTTTCTCCTTTTCCCACAATGTTTTCTTCCCTATCAAAGACAGAAATCATCCTTTCAGCTACATTTATTTTTATCGTCTGCAACTCTTAACAATTTGGTGGAGTGCAAAAGGGTTAAGGACTCAATGGAGTAAGTGATTGATTCAAACTTGTTTTTGCAGAGAAATGGGTGTATTTTCTTTTTTCTCATGGTCCACGTAAAAATATCCACATAAAAATAGCATGAATTTTAGTTGTTGCAAACATCTTGCCAGTAACATATTAAAAGAAATATCTAATTTTCAAAACATTAGGGAAAAGTAAAAGAAGAAAACAATTTTTTTGAGGAAATAGACAATGTTTGAACTATTATTTGATAAAACTGAATTACTGTGTTTAAATCCAAATATAAACATGATGAAGTACATAGACTGGAGAATTCAGATGGAGTTTATATCCGTAAGTTTTGTTGTTACTTTTGTTCTTATCCAGTTAAATAGGATACTTTCATTTATTTTTTGACATGCTACATAGTCTATAATGTTTGTTATCTCTGCCAAATTCATTGTATTGACAAAGTTTAAAGTCAGAGTCAGTTAATGCAAACAGCTTACATAGACAATAATTAACTCTTTACCAAACGACAAAATTTTGTCACATCTAAATTGAAAGCATTTGCAGACGACTAATTGAATTAGGCTCAAATGATGAAATTTGTCTCTCAAAGGGTAGAAAACATTGTGGGAAAAGGAGAAAACGCTGGTAATCATCATTTTCTCCTTTTCCCACAACGGTTTCAAAGGCGTTCTTCCCTAGGGTCGTTACTTATGATTGTGTGGTAAAGAGTTAACCCTTTACCAAACAATCCTGAGTTTAACAATGCTTAAGAAGTACTTTCAAATACACTGTGAAAAAAGGAGAAAATGCTGGTAATAAGCATTTCTTCTTTTCTCACATAGTTTTCTACCCTTCCAAAAACAAATTTCACTTTTTGAGTCGCAATTTTTTTGTCATCTGCAAATACTTTCCATTTCGACAAGTCTATAACTTTGTTATTTTGTAAAGAATTAAGACATGACAACCTGGTGACAGCTATGAATATAGGTACCTTGTAGCAGCCGATTTTGGATGAAAACTTGCAACCAGCCTTTCCTCCTTTTCCCACAATGTTTTCAAAGGCTTTCTTCTTCTGGGTTTTTTTTAAAACACACATCTGTTTCAATACAGGGTTAACACTATTTCACATGAATGTATGTAATAGGTGTGAAAAGGCGCAACTTTCAATTACTTCAAAACTAAAATTTGTCACTTATTTTCAGAGCAGTGAATATTCTCGTAAATGTGATAATGTGGTAAAGAGTTTATGAATACAATTTTTCAGTGATTGAGATATTTCTCTATTATCTCTGTCTCTAATTTCAGGAAATTCTTAATCCAAATTCACCAACACCACTGTCGACAGATCGCTGTGATTCTTCTCTGTCCTCATCATCAGGTGATGTGTGTCGCATCTGTCAGTGTGACAAGTGTGAAATCCAGTTGGACTCGCCCCTCGTGTCGCCTTGCCTTTGTTCAGGAAGTCTTAAGTACATTCACCAAGCATGTCTACAGAAGTGGATCAAAAGTTCCGACAAATTGTCCTGTGAACTTTGTCAGTTTGATTATTGCATGACAAAGAAAACCAAACCTTTCAGAGAGGTGAGTTCATACTAATTTGAATACAAATATATGTATTCGAAACAATTTATTGATGGTGTTTCATTCCCACAAGTCTTCGTGAAATTCTGACACAAAAGCTAAATACCTTAAGTTACCTGCTACCTGTTTCTTGAAATCTTCTGTAGGCGGTTGCCTCTTAGATTCTTTTCTTTAAGTTTGTCCATATTGCCCACTTCCAGCCTGTAAATTTCAGGACTAAACTTCACAGGATTATTTCTCCACACTTTGTAAAAAGCTTTAACCCTTTACCAAACAGTCCCTGGTTTTTACGACCCGGAGATAAAAGCCTTTTGAAAACAATGCGGGAAAAGGAGAAAATGCTGGTAACCAGCATTTTCTCCTTTTCCCACAATGTTTTCTACCCTGCTGGAAATAAATTTCAATTTTTGAGTTACGTTTATTTTGTCGTCTGCAAGTGCTTTCAATTTGGACTTGTCTAAAATTTTGTCATTTGGTAAAGAGTTAAAAAGCTATGTAGCCCATTAATTCTTGACTAAACGATAAAATTTTTAAACAAGTCCAAATTCAAAGCATTTGCAGACAACAATTTAAATGTGGCGCAAACGATGGAACTTGTTTTTGATAGGGTAGAAAACAGAGTGGGTTAAGGAATAAAAATGCTGGTTACCAGCATTTTCTCCTTTTCCAACTTTGTTTTCAAAAACCTTTTTTGTTAGGGTCGTTAAAACTCAGGATTATGTGGTAAAGAGTACATGTATGATTAAGAACATTTTATTTCTTACTTTTGTCTTTCTTCTGTACTGGTGGATTGCCTGCTATTGCCTTTCTTAACTCTTTACCACAAGACAAAATCATAGACTTGTCCACATTCAAAGCATTTGCAGATCACAATTTAAGTCTGGCTTAATTCTTCACCAAGTAACAAAAATGTAGACTTGTCCAAATCAAAAGCATTTGCAAACGACTTTAAATTTGGCTTAAATAATGGAATTTGTCTGTGATAGAGTACAAAACATTGAAGGAAAAAGAGAAAATAATGGTTACCATCATTTTCTTTTTTTCCCAAAATGTTTCTAAAAGACACCTTTCTCAGGGTTGTTAAAACTCGGGATTGTGTGGTAAAGGGTTAAATGATGGATTTTTTTTGTTTGTGTTTTCAAAAGGCTTTCTTCCTCAGGTTGTTAAAACTCAAAATTGTGTGGTAAAGGGTTCAGTTGACCAGCCCACATAGCTCAGTTGGTAGAACGTAGGACTCGTTGACTCGTGTTTCAAGTCACTTGAGGGTGTGGGTTCAATTCCCACGGCTGGCCATCTAAAATTACTAATAATCTTTCAGATGAGATGTTAAACAGAGGTCCAGTGTGACGGTGCTATACACCGAGCACCTTAAAGAGCCAGGCATAACTTAGGATGGGTTTTGTCCTGTATCTGCACTATCCCCTGTAACAATACTAACAGCCTTCAGGGGGCGTTGCCCACGTGGGCAAACGGTGGCGACGATAAATAAACGCAAATTCAATCATTAAAGGGTTCAGTGTAGAATCAGTTTTGAAGTTTGGTGAGATTATAAAAATCTTAATAGCCCTCTTTAAACCTTTACCAAACAATTTTGGTAACCAGCATTTTCTCCCTTTTCCACAAAATTTTCTACCCTTCCAAATAGAAATTTCAGTTTTCGAGTCATATTTATTTCATCAGCTGCAAATACTTTCAATTCGGACAAGTCTACAATTTTGTTGTTGGGTTACATTCTGATTGCTTGGATTATCAATCTAAGCTGCTGCCATATGTTTCTTGCAATCTCTAATGAGCTTTGAATAATATCTGCTATTAGTATGCCATGAATGATTAATCTTTCTTTTGTTTGTTGATTTACTGTTTTGGAAGTCGACAATCCAGTATTTTTTACTAGGTATTCAAGAGTGGTTGGTGCAATTACTTTTGTGTTCATCACGATGGATCCTGCATGGCATTCATCTGTGTACCAAACAAAGCAAGTGTCCAAGCGAAAGCACCCTGGCAACAAACTGAATTTAATTTTTGTGGGATTAACACTTAACTAAACGACAAAATTTTGGCATCAATCAAACTGGTTAGTGGTAAAATGATAATGTCTGTCTTTGATAGGATCACCAGCATTTTCTCCTTTTCGCACAATGTTTTCAAAAGCCTTTTCTTTCAGGGTCGTTAAAACTCAGGATTGTGAGGTAAAGGGTTTAGAGGAATATTAATTGAACCCATCGGGGGAAAAAAAACAACTCTTATTGAAAGGAAAACGTATGGAGAAATATTAGACAGAAATTAATGTGCCTGTCGTATGGTAACCAACATTTTCTCCTATCCCCACAATGTTGACTATCCAGTACTTTTAGCAACATCTAACTTTGATTCTGCAATGCTTTCAAAATGGACCAAGTTGCTCTATCTTTTGTTTACTATTTACCTGGTTTTAGATTTCTCTTTTCTGCCAGTGACTTTCTCTTGGACTGACCATACAATAACAAATTGTTGCCATTACAACTTCAATACTTTTGAATAGTATGTTTTATCCCTTTACCAAACAATTTCAATTTAAACGACCATGAAGACATGATAGCCTTTTGAAACCATCTTGGGAAAAGGAGAAAATGATGGTAAGCAGCATTTTCTCCTATTCCCACAAGGTTTTCTACCATATCAAAGACTAATATCATCACTGAGTCATATTTGAATCGTTGCCTGCAAGTGCTTTCAATTTGGACGATTCTACATTTTCTCATCTGGAAAAGAGTTAAATCTAAATGCATTTTAACACCTGTATTATTTGCTTTTGGCTGCTATTAGGCCTTTAAAGAATGACCCTTTTTTAATTTTTTCAGTGGGAACGATTGGACATGACACCGGCTGAACGGAGAAAAGTGATTTGCAGTGTTACATTCCACATTATAGCGATTACTTGTGTTGTATGGTCCTTGTATGTCCTGATTGACAGAACTACAGAGGAAGTAGAGGCTGGTACTCTCCTTTGGCCATTCTGGACCAAACTGATTGTCGTCGCGATAGGTTTCACAGGGGGCGTGGTTTTCATGTATGTTCAGTGTAAAATGTATCTGACATTATGTAAAAAATGGCGGATGTACAATAAAGTGATAATCATTAGCTCAATTTCGGAAAGCCAGCGAGAAAAGGCTAATCAGCAAGGTGTTCTACGAATGAATGCAAAACAGGCTCAGCTGGAGGAAGACCGCCCTAATTTGAATGTTTTTAACATTGTGAATGAGACAGAAAGTGTCTGAATAACTTTTCAAATGTTTGTTTACTAGTACAGGTAAATATGCCTTTTAAAATGACATCAAATGTGTTGTACTATTATTTCAGACACAAAAGTGAAAGATTTTGTGAAACTGTGATGTTTTTATTAACCCTATACTTAATTAGCCTTTTTTCCTACCCTGAGGAAGAAAGCTTTTAAAATACTGTAGAAAAAGGAGATGATGGTAGTAACCAGCAATTTCTCTTCATTCCCCTCTGTATTTCTACCATGTCAAAGACAAATTCTACAGTATCATTTAACTCTTTACCAAACAGTAGAATTTAAACTGGTCTAAATTGAAAGCATTTGCAGACGACAAACTGAATGTAAACCTAATTAGGAAATTTGTCTATATAAAAGTAGAAAACATTGTGGGAAAAAGGAGAAATGCTGGTTACCAGCATTTTCTCTTTTTACCACAATTTTTTCTGAACTCCTTGTTTCTGGGGGTGGGGGGGGGGGAGGGGGGGGTCGTTTGAACTCGGGATTATGTGGTAAAGGGTTAAGCCACATTTGAATTTGTCATCTGCACATGCTGTCAATATGGGCCAGAGTAAAGTTTGTCGTCTTGGAAAAAGGTAACTCATGGGCGGCTAAGCTTTAGATGAGAACAGTTAACCCATGGAGCCCTAGATACATCTTTGTTTGTTTTTGTTTAGACAATGTAGATCATAGATCAGACTGTCTTTTGCAGATAGTGTACATTAAGACTCGACCACAGTGAACAGTCTGATCTTGGATTTACACTGTAAACAGTGATTTATAGTGAAATATTCCAGAAAAGCACCTTGGAATTGCAATGTAATTTGTATTTTTACCTGATTGAGAAAGTCCTTTTCATTTATCTTGTGCTTTCACTGTTTACCACATGATAAAATTTTAGACATTACCAAATTGAAAGATGTTAAATGTGGCTCGAATGATTGTCATTAAGAGGTTAGAAAACATTGTAGGAAAAGGAGAAAATGCTGGTTACCAGCATTTTCTCCTTTTCCCAAAATAGTTTCAAAGGTTTTCTTTCTCAGGGTCTTGAAAACAGGAGATTGCTAGGTAAAGTGTAAGGGGTCAATAATAAGTCCACAATGCAAGAAAGGATTTTCTCAGCAGAGAAGTTTGAAAACAACCTTGTGAAATAAGGATTGTCCTCTAGCACTTTACCCAACAATCCTGTGTTTTGACTCTTTACCACACAATCCATAGTTTTAACGACCTTAACAAAGAAGGTTTTTGAAACCACAGTGGAAAAAGGAGAAATGCTGGTCTCAGCATTTTCTCCTTTTCCCACCATGTTTTCTACCTCATCAAAAATAAATTCCATCATTTGAACCACATTTAAATTTTCCCCTGCTTGTGCTTTGATTTTGGACCAGTATAACATTTTGTTGTTTGTTAAATGTTGGTTTAAAGAACCTGAAGAAAATTTTGGGAAAAGGTGAAAGGAGAAACTGGTGGTAGCAAGCTCCTTCCGCTTTTCCCACAATTTTCTGTACCGTCTTGAAGACAAACTTCAACATTTGAGTCATATTGAATGCTATGTATGTCTTTTGCAAATGCTTCCAATTTGAAAAAGTCCAAAAAGTTTTTGTTTGGTAAAGAGTTAAAGACCTTTAACTCTTTACCACACAATCCCGACTTTTAACGACCCTGAGAAAAAAGCCTTATGATAACATTGTGGGAAAACGAGAAAATGCTGGTAACCACCATTTTCTCTTTTTCCCACAATGTTTTCTACCCTTCCCAAAAGGAATTTCGATTTTTAAGTCACATTCATTTTGTCGTCTGCAAATGCTTTCAATTTGGACTAGTCTATAATTTTGTCGTTTGGTAAAGAGTTAAGAGAAAAGCTTTAGAAAAAAAAAATGTTGGAAAAGAAGAAAGTTACAACATTCCTTTCTTTTCCCAGAGGAGGAAAATGTCCATTCCATATACTTAGCATTTTAGGGCCTAAACACCAAAGAGAAACAAATTGTGCAAAGCTGCTGAAAACTTAAAAAAAATGTCTGGGATACAATTCTTGTCAATCATATTTTTATGAAATAATTTCATATTTTTTGGGGCATTTATCTTGAGAGTTCATTTTAGCTAGTACACAGATTTGTCAGGGTGAGCAAATATTTTTCTGTCATCATTACTTTATAGAGGATATTTGTTTTTTACGGTGGAAGATCGAAATTTATTTCATCTCGCGAACATCATCGGTAATATTTTCACTCGTGGCTATGCCACTCGTGAAAATATTACCGATGATGTTCACTCGATGAAAAAAATTTCCATCTTTCACTGAAAAAAACAAATATTCTATTTATTTCATGCTTTCAACCCTTTCTGGGAGGAACTTTATCAAAGTCCAGTACAGTTCTTTTCAGTTATTCCCCTTGCGTACCCCCTCCGCATAGCAACGCATTACAATATTACGTCAAGCGCGAGAAATGTAGGGTAAATGACGTCATATTTCCCATCTGGTTGTGAGTCATGCGCATTTTACCTAGGTAACTAGAATATAAAAATCGGTATTTTCACTGGTCGTAACCATGAAATATCGAAAATTATTTCACCGATATTTCTCGATAACCTACCAGAAAGCATGAAATAAATTAATCATATTTTTTTGTCACTATAAGTAGGTCTTGAAATTTTCAATCCATAGAAGGCTGGGTTAAATTTGGGTTGCTTCTGCAGACAGTATGCATTCAGATTCATTACATAAATACAATTCAAAATGTTGTGGCTCATTATTAGCAAGTTTTAGCTCCACTGGCCAAAGGCAAACGAGCTTATGTCATGGCCCTGTGACCGTCGTGTATCTTTGCATGCTTTTATTTATGATTCTGCCATGGCCCTTTTCAGAATTTCTTCAATTTGATTCCAATAAAAACTCTGGTTGCCATGGCAATAAAATTGAAAAATAATTGAAAAATCTTTAAAAATCTCCTTGCTCAAAACCATTAGGCCTAGGACTACCAAATTTGGTATGTAACTTTATTTGGTGGATCTTTTCCAGATTTCTTCAAATTATAGCCCTTGTGTCAAAAGTGGCCCCACCCCAGGGGTCAAAAGTTTTACATGGGCTTATTAAGTAACAACTTTAAAAATTTTCCTGTTCCTATCCTAAAGGCTTAGGGCTACCACATTTGGTATGTAGCTTTATCTAGTTGACCCCTACTAAGTTTGTTCAAATTATAGTCTTTGGGTCAATATTGGCCCCAACCTCAGGGTCACAGTTTTTTATATGGGCTAATATAGTGAAAACTTCAAAAATCTTCTTGTTCTTACCGTAAGGCTTAGGGCGACTAAATTTGGCATTCAGCTTCATCCAGTAGATCTTTACTAAGCTTGTCTCCAATCATAGCCCTTGGGTCAAAATTGGCCTCACCCTAGGGGTCAAAAGTTTTTACATGGGCTTATACACTGAAAACTAAAAGAATCTTTCGATTCCTAACCATGGCATCTAGGTTTATCAAAATTTGCATGTAGCTTCATCTAGTTGCCCTGTAGCAAGATTTTGTATAGTACTGGGGTAAGCCCTGGGCTGTAACACAGTTTACAAGGCTTATGTTTTTAGAACTTTAAAAATCTTCCTATAGTACATGGATTCAGTATGACTTAAGCCTATAATTATATACATTGATCAAGGGAAATACCTCATGTTAACTCAAAACAGCTATACATTGTTTTTTACCATTTACCTTACTGGTTTTTGTGGGAGTGTCCTTGGGCAAGACACTTCAGAGCCCTAGCCTAGTACTGGTAAAACCCAGGAAACATGAATATGTGAGTTGTCACCGTGGTATGACTCAAATAATGTTGAAAGCGGCGTAAAACACCATTCAATCAATCAACCATTTACCTCCCTTGATTTTCAAACTGCACTATCACATGATTGGTGCTGGGTTCAAGTTTTTGGGATATAAAATATTCAGTTTTCAGTGAAAGGGATTTGATGTTAATTGTTATGCTCAGAAGAGTTGAGTATTTCATGAAGTGAGGTTTGTACCATTAGTTTTTTGTTCAAGAACTTTACCATTCATGCCACTAAAAATAACTTTTCTGCTATGAAAGTTTTGGAAATCTATTTTTAAGTAGATGATACATGTCTCTAAAAGCTAGTGGAGTGATAGGGGCCCATCATTGTCCTCTTGTTTAATCAATTCAAAGACAAATTTCATCAGTTTATCCACATTTAATTAGTCGTCTGCATATGCCTGTACATTTACTCTTTGCCAGACAATCCAGTGTATGATTGGGTTATTCCTTTGAAAAGGAAAGAAAAATTGTTAGAAAATGGAGAAAGTCCTGGTTACCAGCATTTTCTCCTTTTCCAGTGATGTTGGTAACCACCATTTTCTCCTTTTCTTATGATATGTCTAAAAGCATTCTCCATATGGGTCATTAAAACATAGTGATTGTTCAGTAAAAGGATTATGATGGTTTTTAGACACTGAAGATCACAATCTGACCACTCGTAAAATGCATTCTGACCTTATATCTATACTGTCTCTGTTATTTTGTGAGAATAGACTTGAAATAGTAATATATATTATTATGGTAGGGTTTTTTTTTTTTTTTTTGGGGGGGGGGCTGTCTTTATTACTTTTTTGACTGGGAATGGTCATTTTATTTATTTGATACTTTGAGAGTTAAGCCTGTACCAGACGACGAAATCATTGGTTTATTCGTATTGAAAGCTTGACGGACAGACAATAAATAAATTTTTGCTCAATTCATGAGATATGCCTGTGAAAGGGAAGAAAACACTAAGGAAAAAAGAAGAAAATGCTGGTTACCAGCACTTTCACCTTTTCCCACATTGTTTTTAAAAGGTCTTTTCTGCCAGGGTTGTAAAACTCAGGATTGGTAAAGGGTTCATTTTTTACCTTTGTATCATTTTTGACAAGTGAAGAAAGTTAATCATTCCCTGACCTCTGAAAGTGAAAGCAGCTGACAATGGTCACACTGGTCATTGAATAGACAAAGGTCATTTGGAGTAACCCTCTACATGTAATGACAGTCTATCACACCCTTTACCACACAACCCTAAGTTTTAAAAACCCTTTTGCATATCTGACTAGTAACTTGGTTGTTGGGAGTTGGATACCCAGTTGAGTCAAACTTTCTTTCTGGCGATTTTGCGCCTCTCACCTCTGATGCATGTGAGAAAAGTAGTCAGCGACTTGGAAAGAAAGTTGTGTGTCAGTACTGGCGTGAGAAAGCTAGGAAACACATGCGTAGATGCACTGACTGGTGACCAGTGAAGTTGATAAAACGGTGTTAAACTCCAATAAAAACAACATTTAACCACCCTGAGATGAGGAAAAGGCCCTTTGAAAACACTGTGAGAAAATGATGGTAACCAGCATTTTCTTGTTTTCCAACTATTTTTTGTACTCTTTCAGTGACAAATTCCATCATTAAGCTGCATATAAGTTAGTCATCTGATGATTTTAACCCTTTACCAAATAATCCCCTGTTTTAAGGCCCTGGATGGAGAGTCCCTTTGAAAATTTAGGAATAGGAGAAAATGCTGGTAACCAGTATTTTAATATACTGGTAACCATTACCAGCATTTTCTCCTTTTCCCACAATGTTTACTACTCTTTCAAAGAATGAAATCATCACAAGGGCCACATTTGTTGTCTTTAAGTGCTTTTAAATAGGACAAGTCCAAAATTTTGTCGTGAGATAGAGTTTAGATCAGTGTAATATTTTGTCATCAAGTAAAAATTACAGGCATTCTTGTTGAAGTGTGGTTAATGAACATGAAGGTGTAATAGATTCATACAAAAGAATTCCCTGTATGAAGCTACATTTATTTGTTTGCTATCTCATGTGGTAGGCTGCAAAGTAAAACAGACAATCCTGTATGTTAATCTTTTACCACACAATCCCAACTTTTAACAACCCTTGAAAAAAAACGAAAATATTGTGAGAAAAGGAGAAAATGCTGGTATCCAGCATTTTCTCCTTTTCCCACAATGTTTTTTAACGTTTCTGAGACAAATCCTATTTTTGATCCACATGTAATTTGGCATCTGAAAATGCTTTCAATTAGGGCAAATCAAAAATTTTGCCATGTGGTAAAGGGTTAACAAGGTATAAGGCTTTTGAAAAGCATTGTGAGAAAAGGAGAAAATGCTGTTATCCAGCATTTTCTTCTTTTCTCACGTTTTCTACCTCTTCAAAGAAAGAAGAGTATGATGTGATGCTGTCTTATGCTCATACCTTAAACATGTAACTCATTTTTTTTAAGTTTATATATTTTTCTTCACATTTTTATAGGAGATGGGTTTCTGAATGTTTTACATTCAAAGCTTTTTATTTTTTTTAGTGAAAAGCAATTGGTAACTGTGAAATGTTTACAGTAGGATGACAATTTATAAAGAAATATTGTGATTATTGATGTAAATTCATTACAATTGCTGTTGATATTTTTTAAAGATGTACAAATTTACTGAATCTTATGTGCTTCAATTAACTGAAAAGAGCATATTATATGGAAATGGACTTTTCAATCTAGTGCTATATG
Source organism: Hippopus hippopus (assembly GCA_946811185.2). Taxonomy (NCBI): domain Eukaryota; kingdom Metazoa; phylum Mollusca; class Bivalvia; order Cardiida; family Cardiidae; genus Hippopus; species Hippopus hippopus. The sequence goes on from OX328096.1 coordinate 37,882,243, forward strand.
AATTAATATCTATTTACACTGTACAAAGAAACTCAAGGTTTTATGGACATTTGTTAATATCTGAGACATCGTTATCATACACTGTTTTAAAATAAAAATTACGTAACACAAGCAGATTTCTTCTTTTTTTTTTCATCATACCTAGTGAACTAGTGTCTTTCAGGGGCTTTAATGTATCTGCATAAAGTATCAACCCAGGTCAGCCTCTGCAGTCTGTGTAGGCTAACCTGTGTTGAAAAATTTTGCTTTTGGTAAAATCTCCTGCATGTCCAAGAATGATTCTTACTCAGGGTCCAGCCGGTTGTTGGACAAAATGGATTTTTATGGATCAAGAATTAAATGATGTCTTGCTTGGCATAATCCATCATGAAGATGCATTAAAGCCCCATGCCAGAATGCAGCTCAAATATCGTGTGTAATAAGTAATTGCTCCTTTTTCCAACAGTATTTTAAAAATCATTAAAAAGAAAGTAAGTGCCTTCATTGAAAATGTTATGTATCGGATACAAGTTTGTTATTAATAAGGAACTGTGGCCATGCAATGAACTATCCTAGTGTTTGGAGTAGAGTCTGGCTTTTTTTTTTCGCAAATTAACCAAAGAAAGTAACTTCAAAAAGTGGTCACTAGTGATAAAAGATGAGTAACCTTCCTTGATTATCTGTACATGAAAGTGCATTCATGCCAATTGTTGTGTAATTATAGGTTTTCATCTTTAGAATTTAGTGCAGAGTATGGCTTTTTTCCTTTTGCAAAAAAACCAAGGGAAGCAACTTCAAAAGTGGTCAAAAGTGATAAAAGAGAAGTGACCTACCTTAATAAGATCAAATTGCAGTCAGGCCAATTTTTGCATAATTTTAGGTATTAGCCCTTGAAGTGCCTTTCACATCTCTAGATGCCTTTGTGACCAGTATGAATCAAGAACAGACAACACAAAAGAAGCAGTCTGATCTTTGATCTGCACTGTCTGCTTTGCAAAGACATTCAAAAATCTCAATGAAATGGCAAATATGTACATTTGTATTTGGGTCTTATTCCTGCACTGAAAATGTCTTACTAGGCACTCTAAAGTCTAAAACCATTACAGTTTTCTTTTACCTACATCAAGTAAATGTTGCATACAAATAGAAAAAGAACGGATATTATGGCCAATGCTGTAATACAATTACTTTACAAAATGTCACTGTATTAATTGAATACAATGTTATGTACATGAATATTCTTCAGCAATACTCATTCTATATTTATACCCCCGCAAAACGAATGTTTTCGGGGGTATACTGGAATCAGCCTGTCTGTCCGTGTGTCCGTCCATGTGTCCGTCCGTGTGTCCATCCGTGTGTCTGTCTGTGTACAAATAATTGCCTGTTTCTGTCAAAGTGCTGGCGTGGGTATTAAGTCACATTCAGTGACAGCTCTAGTTGGTTATGTTTTTGTCACAGGTAGCCAGTGCACCTTCCCATGCATTGCTCAAGTTACTATATCATCACTAATTAAAGCTGTATCTCTTTCAAGCCACCGGCTGCAATCAAATACAAATAAAGATAGAGAGGATATGTGTTTTTTCGGTAAAAGATCAAAATTTATTTCATCGAGTGAACATCATCAGTAATATTTTCATTCGTGGCAGCAGTATTAAGTAAAGCGCAAGAAATGTAGGGTAAGTCACGTCATATTTCCATCTGGTCGAATGGCATGTGCTGTTTACCTAGGTAACTACAGCACGGGAACTACTGCTTTCGCCTTCAGTGGAAGAGTTAGAAAATAAAATTGGTATTTCTCACTGGTCATGACCATGAAATATCGAACAATATTCCACCGTTACTTCTCGATAAACTACCGAAAAGCATGAGATAAAAAGCAACATCTAGCAGTGGTAGTATGAATCCTGTTGCTGTGATTTTCCTGTATCAGAAACACTTTGGACAAAGTAGTCTCTTAGCTGTATAAAGGATCTAATAAATAAAAGTATTTCAACCCACATCTTCGCAAGCCAAGGGTGACGATCCACTACGCTACTCTAAACACGTAGTGATTGTAACCTTGGCTCGCAAAGATGTTCAACCTATTATCCTTTACCAAACAATCCCATTTTCACAACTCTGAGAAAGACAACTTTTTAAAACATTTTGGGGGATAGGAAAAAAAAATTCATGGTAACAAGAGTTAATTTCACTCCTTTTCTCTATCAGATAAAGTAGGTTCTTTGAAAGATTCCAATCCAAGTCTGATTTGGTCAACACGGTTTGCAAAAGCCCACTGACCCTTAACCAGATATATAGGATCTGACATGAGCTGCCGTTGAGATAAAATTTTATTAAACGAGTCTAGGGAAAATGTTATTAAGCGAGCCTTTGGCGAGCTTAATAACGTTTCTTTTTGACCAGTTTAATAAAATTTTTATCTCATACGCCAACGAATGTCAGATTCTTTTTATCACATAACGATATTTCAAAAATCACAGATAAGAAGATGCAAAACCATCTATAGATGCACACGTGGTAATATCCATACGACCCATTCACTTCTACGAAATACGTATGAATTGACGTCAAAAATGACGTCACACGATAGTGATATTAAACGTGTATGAGATAAGAAAATTTGTAATGGGTATATTACACTGAAAACAAGGGAGGTTATGTGATACAATAAAATTCTAGACTTGTTCAAATATAAACCATCTAAAACATATCCCAAATGCTAGTATTTGTCTTTGGTAGGTTACAAGGAAATAAGGAAACAATGGAAATAAGGGATCCTTTCCCTTTTTTGTGATATCCTTGGTGCTGATGTGCCTGATATGGTTCTATGCATTTCCATCATATTTGACTTTTTATTTGAACATGTTGTGTGCTACTGTTAAAACCGTATTATGTACATTCAGTGCTAAATAAAATAAATAAATAAATATACAAGATATTGTGGGAAAGGGAGAAAATGCTGATTACAAGCATTTTCCCCTTTTCCCACCATGTTTTCAAAAGCTTTCATGCTTACAGTGGTTTAAACTCAGGATTGTTTAGTAAAGGGATAAGTCAAGTTTTGCAGTCATGCACAGAGCGGTATATCAAGTCTTTACATGTATCAAACCCTTGAGAAGAATAATCTCTTAACCCTTTACCACACAATGACGCCTTTTAACGCCCCTGAAGAAGAGGCCTTTTGAAAACATTGTGGGAAAAGGAGAAAATGCTGGTAACCAGCATTTTCTCCTTTTCCCACAAAGTTTTCTACCCTATCAAAGAAAAGTTGCGTCATTTGAGCCACTATGAAATTGTCGTCTGCAAATGCTTTCAATTTGGATTGGTCTTAAAGTTTGCCGTGTGGTAAAGGGTTAACTGAGGTTCAAACCCCTAGTGCCCCGATAGCTAGCACTATGCTTTACCTCGAAGCTAGCAAGGCTTGGTACAGGGTGTCCAGAAAGTAAGGCAACACTTTTGTACATTTTCATTTGATTTCATGTGAAGAGAAAAGAATAAACATACATGTATATAAGATATGTAAGTTTTTCTGTGTGATAACTTCATTCAATTTTCATTACAATACACATCTTTATACAGATTTCAAATCAGAAGTACTTTTTTGTCACTGGCATCATTTTAGTAATTAATGACACTTTCAGTGTTATGACCTTTTACGCAATTTCCGTGTGGAACACTCATGATGAATTTGTCAACCACTTTTAGCACACATTCCAATATCAGTCTTCTTGATTTCATGTTTAATGGTTTTGAGAACATGTCTTAACTATCTGGCTTAGGATTAAAGACCTTTGACTTCACATTACCCTGAAGGAAAAAGTCATACAGATTGAGGTCAGGTCTATGCGCAGGCCACGATATTCTAAAAATTTTTTCCTCTTGATATCATCTTGATACCAGCTTACATTTAAGATAAAAAGTCTATCACAGTATTATATGTGTGTGCTGTAGCACCATCCTGCATAAACCACATGTTTTGCAATTAGGGAACTTCTTTTCAAGTGTGAGAATAAACTTGTTTTTCAAAAGCCATGGGTAGCGCCAGAAATCAATCATGTCATTAAAGGCATATGGCCCATTGACACTGTGACATGACATTGCACACCATACAGTACACTTCACTGTACAGGGATTTCCCTCTGAAACAGTGTGGTTGTTCATGTGCCCAAAACCACTTATTTTGTTTACAAACATGTCCAGACAACAGGAAGCGAGAGAATGTCATTAATTTCTAAAATGACGCCAAAGACAGAAAAGTGCTTCTGATTTGAAATCTGTATAAAAGTATGTAATGTACTGATAAATGAATGAAATTATCACACAAAAAACTTACATATTTTATAAACATGTATGTATATTTTTATCTCATAATAAGAAATTTAAAGCCATAATAAATGTACAAAAGTGTTACCTTACTTTCCAGATACCCTGTATAATCATTCTCTGTATTGTTCAAAAACCAGCCTATGTTGGTAGTTGTTTTATCAATTAATGAACCTGCAATCACACAGGCTATCTATATACCAACCAAAACTATCAAACTTTACACACAACAAGTATTGGAATGAAAGCAAAATTTATTTTCTATTTTATAAAAAAAGAAAAGGTGTTTTCCATAGCTGTCAAACTCAGTGGTGAAGCCTTAATTGTGGAGTAATGGGTTGAACTATGAAATGTTTGTACCATTATGTGATACTGGGAAATCATAAGCTTCCTGTTATGTGTTGATAGTTTCTTGGCTCTTGGAATTGAATTATTACAATAAAACGTGTTATGCACCACAGTAGACTGTTTCTGGGAAAATTTTGGTAAAAGGGGAATCTGTAAGCAAGCTTTAACTCTTTTCTCCAACACTGTAGGCTTGAATTCTCTAATATGGCATAAATGAACATTTCGAGAATCTGTATAAGATTTCCTGATAGAATTTTGATCAAAGAGATGGATACTGTGATAACAAACTCAAATTGGTAAAAGGGAAATAACTTTATCTCCCGTGAATATATCTTTTCATAGCAATATTTTGAATTCACTATCATAATTTCACTGTAAAATATAGGAGTCATGCTCTGTGAAACGGGGGTTTAATGTATATGTAAAAAGTTTCGACCCATGTCAGCCTGTAGTCCTTGGTCAAAACATTTTGCTTTTGGTCAATTTTCTACATGTCTAAGGAACAATCTACCTCTGGATTAAGCCAGTTTTTACACAAAAAGGATTTTATGAATCCATAATTATGTCATGGCTTGCTTGGTATAAAGCATCAGGGAGATGCATTTCACCCCCTTTTGTAAATGCATGGATTATACAAGTGTTGAAGGTTCTGTTTAAATGTGTTTCATGTTATCTGCTGGAATGTTGTGCTTAGAACTTGAATCAGAAAATGAAATACATATGAGCCGTGCTCTGGCAAAAGGGGGCTTAATGCATCTCCGTAATCCATCATACAAAGCAAGCCATCACATACTTATGGATCCATAATAGCCACTTTTTTTAACAACTGACTTATTCATGAGGTAGACTGGTCCTTGGACATACAGAAAATTGACCCATAGCGAAAAGTTTCGGCCCAGGTCAGCCTGCGCAGGCTGACCTGGGTCGATACTTTTCGCAGATGCATTAAGCCCCCTTTTCACAGAGCACGGTTCAATTATGCATTAAACTCATTGAGAAGTGCACTAGGCACTGTGAAAAACAAGTAAGAACATCTTACTGGACTTCGTGATACATGTACCGCACATCAACTTCCTCTAGGCATTGTGGGACAGGACAACTTCAGATTCTTGTGTCTCCCATAATATTGTTACTTCATGTGAAACTTGTGGTTCCCAACGAAGAACCACTACTTACCCAATGGTTGAAACTTTAACAAGGCTCAGAGAAGTCCAAGTGATGTCCCAGTAAATTCTAAATATTGAGGCTCTAGATCTCACTGTTGTGACAAGAAGTCTAATTTCTCTTACTCCATTTAACCCTCTACCACACAATACTGTTTTTTTTAACAACCTTATGAAGAAAGGCTTCTGAAAACACTGTGGGAAGAGGAGAAAATGGTATTTTTTTCTTTGTTTTCATTGTTTCCTATCTGTTTATAGACAAATCTTACCATTTGAGCAACTTCTACTTTGTTGTCTGCAACTGCTTTCGAATTAGTTAAGTCTTTTATTTTCTGTCTAGGAAAGAACCCTTTAAGACTCAATCACGAGTTTTGACGACCTTAAGAATAGACCTTATGAAAACATTTTGGAAAAAGAGAAAATGTTGGTAACCGGCACTTTCTCCTGTCACACAATGTTTTCAACCCTTGAACAAATTTCAATTTTTGAGTCATACTTATTTCATTGTCCGCTAATGTTTTCATTTGGATAGGTCAACGTTTTGTCATTTGGTCAAGATTTAACCCTTTATCACACAATCCCGACTTGACAACCCTGATATAGATGCCTTTTGAAAACATTGTGGGAAAACGAGAAAATCCTGGTAACTAGCATTTTTTCCCACAATGTTTTCTTCACTTCCCAAAACAAATTTCATTTTTTTAGTCTCAAATATTTTGTCTTCTGCAAATGCTTTCAATTTGGACTTATCTGAAATTTTGTCATTTGGTAAAGAGTTAACTAGAAAACATTGTGGGAAAAGGAGAAAATGCTGGTTACCAGCATTTTCTCCTTTTCCCTCAATGTTTTCAAAAGCCTTTTTCGTCAGGGTCGTTAAAACTCGGGATTATGTGGTAAAGAGTTAAACATAGAAACATGGCACCAATGGCTATGCCAGTTTTTACCCAAAGGAGAGATTGAACAATTTTGATAAAATACCGCTAGATTCTAGATTATGTCACTGAATTATGCATTTATCCTGTTAGTAATAAATAAATGAAAATGGAATTTTGACTGATCCAAAAATAGGGTCAATTTAAGGTCTTTATATGAACTACCTTTGTAGGATACCTTACACTGGTCACAGGCCTTTGAAGGTCCATTGGTTTATTACAGAACACTAAAATTTTCCTTGATCGATCATCAAACACTTACATCACATTGGTGCATCACCTGTGTATCATGGAATACTAAAATTTTCATTGGCATAATTACTACAAATAGCACATTGGCAACTGCCTCTATATTGTATATAGTAGATCATATACGATACAGAGAAAGTCGCCAATGTGTTTTTTATAGTAATTGTGTCCGATAATGAAAATTTAGTTATTCCGTGATAGACAATGAAGTTTCAGTAGCCTATGCACTGATTACCCATGCCAAGTCTCAAAGCGATCCGAGTCATTTCTGGTGATGTGTTTCTCTTTTATCTTTTCCAAACTACTACAGTCTTTTTGGATGAAGATGTTTTCCTATTTTGAAAGATGGCAGTCATAATTAGTTTACATAATTTCAGTAACTTCCTTGTTTGGATCAACATTTTTCACCTTATAGCAACAGTTTCCAAGGAGATGATGTTTGACATGGTTGATTCCCTGTTAGCTCCTATGTTTTAGATCATAACAGACCAGACCAGACCAGCCCGCATAGCTCGGTTGGTATACCGTAGGACTTGTGAATGTGATGTTTCAGGTGTTGGTCCGATTCCAACGGCTGGCCGTCTAAAATTACTAATAGTCTTTTGGATGAGACAGGTCTCATGTGACGGTGCAATACACTGAGCACGTTAAAGAACCAGGTAACTTAGGCTGGGTATCCTCCTGTATCTGCACTTTCCCCTGTAACAAAACTAACAGCCTCCAGGGGGCGTTGCCCATATGGGCAACCGGTGGCAACAATAAACAAACACAAATTCAATCAAACAGACAGAAGACCAACCAAGGGTTTTACTATTTGCCAGTCAACAAAATATCTGAATGATCCTAGCTGGAAGCATTTGCAGACAAAAAAATAAATGTGGCACAAATGATGGAAACCAGGAATAGTCTTTGATAGGGTTATAAATGTTGTAGCAAAAGGAGAAAACCTGGTTTCCCACATTTTTCCTTTTTCTAACAATGTTTTCAAAAGCGTTCTCCCACAGGGTCATTAAAACATTGGACTGTCAGGTAATGAATTCACTAAAATTGTATGAGAAGGAAATTTTAAATGAAAATTATTGAAATTGCATCAGGATCCTTGACCATGTCCAATCCCCAAAGCTCCTTTGAAAACTTTATGAGGGGAAGAAAAAATATGATATGATGCTCTGTGAAAAAGGGGATTGATGCATCTGCAAAAAGTATCTACCAAGTTTAGCCTGCACAGTCCATACATCCTGACCCTGGTCAAAATTTTTTGCTATTTGTAAATTTTTTGCATGTCCAAGGATCGTTCTACTTCATGATTCACTCGGTTGTTAGACAAAATAATTTTATGGATCCATAACTATGTAATGAATTGCTTGTATCACGGAAATGCATTAAACCCCCTGTTTACAGAGCATGACTCATATATTTAGAATATGCCAAATCTGGAAAGGAATCATTAGCATGCCAATATGCAACATCTACTGAACCACTCAGATGCATGAAATTGAAAATATCTCCTTACCACTCGACAAAATTTCAGACTAGTTGAAATCAAAGGCTTTCACAAACAAGAAAGTGCACGTGGCTCAAATGATTGAACTTGCCCTAGACTTGGTAGATAGCGATATTTACAAAAGGCTCCTCCTGAGAAATACTTAACCCTTTACCACACGGCAAAATTTAAGACCTATCCAAATTGAGAGCATTTGCAGACGACAATTTCATAGTGGCACAAATGACGCAACTTTTCTTTGATAGGGTAGAAAACTTTGTGGGAAAAGGAGAAAATGCTGGTTACCAGCATTTTCTCCTTTTCCCACAATGTTTTCAAAAGGCCTCTTTTTTAGGGGCGTTAAAAGGCGTCATTTTGTGGTAAAGGGTTAATAGTTTGGTAAGGGGATAAATCACTACTAATGGTTGATGCTTAGATGCTTCTGGCAAATTGCTAATAAAAAAAGGCGTCACAGTCTTTTGAGAACTACTTTGAAAGCAACACATATATGAAACAGACATTGCATGCCTTGGAAAGACATTTAGTAGAAAGATGAACACTTAGTCTTTGGAAAAGGGATGTTTTTAACTCTTTACCCCACAATCCCCAGTACATGTATTAACATAACTGATCAAAAGGGCTTTTGAAAACATTTTGGGAAAAGGAGAAAATAATGAAAACCAGCATTTTCTATTTTTTCCCTTTCACAAACAACTAGAGCTATCACTAAACTTGATCATACCCCACACCAGCTCCTTGTCACAAAATAGCTCTTTGTCACAGATTGCAGAATGGTTTAGTACAAAAGTAAAAGTTGAAAAAAAAAACTAGTTAGAATAGAGTTGTGGTTCTTGTACACTGCACTTCTCGTTAATGTGGTCTATCTGTATATGAAGTTTGAAGTCACTAGCTTTTATACTTTGGCAGTTATGCCCCTGACAAAAATCCAAAGATAAAATTTACAAAGGGCAATAACTCTGAAAATAGTGGAAATAGAGTTATGGTTCTTGTACAAAACATTTTGCTTTAATGTGATCTATATGTATATGAAGTTTGAAGTTACTAGCTTTTGTACTTTGCAAGTTATGCCCCAGCTAAAAATCCAAAGTTAACATTTACAAAGGGAAATAACTCTAAATATAGTGGGAATAAAGTTATGTTTTTGTACACTGCATGTCTTGTTAATGTGGTATATCTGTATATGAATTTTGAAGTTACTTGGTTTTATACTTGGGAAGTTATGCCCCAGACAAAAATCCAAAGTTAAAATTTACAAAGGGAAATAACTCAAGTAGTTGGATAGAGTTATGGTTCTTGTACAAAGCATTTTGCTTTATGGTGATCTAATTGTATATGAAGTTTGAAGTTACTAGCTTTTGTTCTTTGCAAGTTATGCCCCAGATAAAAATCCAAAGTAAAAATTTACAAAGGGAAATAACTCTAAAAATAGTGGGAATAGAGTTATGGTTCTTGTACACACTGCACTTCTCGTTAATGTGGCCTATCTGTATATGAAGTTTGAAGTTACTAGCTTTTTTACTTTGGAAGTTATGCCCCAGACAAAAATCCCAAGTTAAAAATTTACAAGGGGCAATAACTCTGAATATACTGAAGACATAGTTATGGTACTTGTACACTGCACTTCTCCTTAATGTGACCTATCTGTATATTAAGTTTGAAGTCACTAGCTTTGATACTTTGGAAGTTATGCCCCGGACAAGCTTTTTGTGACGCAAGGACGGAGGGACAAGGTGACTCCAGTATACCCCCCCCCCCCCAAACTTCGTGTGTGTGTGGGGGGGGGGCTATAAAAACATTGATTGGAGTACTATTTAATGTCGTCTGCATATGTTTCCATTTTGGACCAGTCCAAAATTTTGCACTTTAAACACTTAACTCTTTTCCACACAACAAACTTTTCAACAGGTCCAAATTGAAAGTATTTGCAGAAAACAAGATGTGTGACTCAAAAATTGAAACTTGTTTTTTGAATTGTAGAAAATATTTTGGAAAAGGAGGAAATGTTGGTTACCAGTATTTTCTCCTTTTCCCACTCAAGTTGCATATACAGACAGTCCATATTAAAATTAGAGTGCACATTTTGAGCAGTATTATTTTTGATTAATACTAATATTTTTTAAGATATTTTGGCCAAAAAATCCTAGGAAACAGGAACATTTTGGTCCTATGTCCTCGAGGTGTCCCCTGATGTAGAAGGATTTTGATATGTCTGCAGTGGATCATTTTTGAGAACATTGTAACAAGTGGAGAAATTGCATCAAATGAAGAATGTCCTCATTTTGCAAAAATGTTTCCTACTTCAGTCCTCAGGATACCATTTTCTACAGCAATAATTTCTCATCAAAAAATGTTTACAGTTCTGAATAATTCAAGAGTAAGGAAATAGTTAGGAGAATACGATTTTTGTGATAGTCCACATCTAATGTTAAACTTTCCACACCAACATGCATGTTCTTCTGTCTAATAATACATCTCAAGCAATATAACAGGATAGAAGATAGCAATAGGCAAGAAATGAATTGGGCTTGACAACATTTTATTAAATGCAACATAGGTTTTCCTTCCCTATTTTTTAACTCAACAAACGTTTCAAATGATTTCACATTGGTCTTGACATAAACAGGTAACAAGTGCACTGTTGAAAGGTGTGACTGATCTACAGTTCATAAATAAAGCCTACAGTTTTTCTAATACATCAAATGTGGTACACAAACTTCAAGATGGCAAGCAACCTCTCAATTTTTCCCAGAATTTTTTTTTGATGTACAATTAGAAATTTCATATAAGTACAAACAGTTTTCCAAAGTCTGTAAAGTGAATGATATGTTTTATTTCCAACTTGAATTTTATTAGAGCCTCAACATTCGAAAACCAAATAATCTTGTGGAAAAGTCCGTCTTCTATGCCACTTGCAGCACTGATACACATGCTTAATCTAAAAAAAAAAAAGGAAAATTGCTGCTCTTTTCCTCCAATCTTTCCTGTGATCAAATACCTAGATTGATTTCTAACAGGTGAGAACAGAATAATGCTAAGTGTTCTAAACCTAGTATTGCTGTCAAGGCAAAAGATTGTATGTGCTATACTACTAGCTACAGGACACAACATGAATCTAAAATGATTACAGTTAAAATCAAATGAAATATATACATAACATGTACATAGCAAATGTTAGGTTTAGTGATAAATTACATATATAATAAACAAACCAGCACACAGTGTAATTTATTACTTTTTCCTTAAAATTTAGTTAACCAGTCACCTTTTTTTCAAAAATACTTTCAAAGTTTTGTTGATGGAATACTCTCTCAAGGTCAGTTTGATTTATTTTAGGACAAGTACAACATATAAAACTTTAGTGTTGAAGTAAGACTAAAATTTATAATGAGGATTGGAACAGCAAAACCCAGTTTCAAGCTCCATTAAAATATTATGTAAAATTGTACTTGATCATCCAGTGACATTCTTCTATGTGTATAGAAACCAAATTACGTCAAATGTTAAATCCTCAATTCTAAAATGTACATAATGATTAACTGACATGGTTTTCTTGATCAAATGCTCATCAAATTCAGTCTATGAAAGAGCAATGTTCAACCAATGCTTTGGTTTATGGAGTCAGTTGTAGAATCTTGCAAAACAAGACCTTATATAAGTACCCAAAATCATTGAAAACAACCAGGCATAGCTTGAAGTACTTGTGCAGAGTACATTCCAGATTAGACTACACAGAATCTCTGATCCTGTTTGAAACGACACTTACTTTTTTGCTCACTTTATTTTCAGTTAAATTTATTTACCATGATTCATTGCATTGTTGCAGACTGAGGATAGTACACAGCTATAGAAAGTTTGAAAATGACAAGTGTCCTGCCTGCACCCTTTATCTCGTATGTCTGCTTATTTTCAAATGTAAGGTTTATAATTTGAAGATAATAAAACATAATTTGGATAGATAAACATGCAAGGATATAGATACACATACATAACAAGTGCATACATATTATTGACCCTTTACCACTTAATCACATGTTGTAACAGCCCTTGGCTAGAAGGTTTTTGAAAACAATTTGGGACAAGGAGGAAATGCCGGTTTTCAGCATTTTATCCTTTTCCCAGTGTTTTATTTATACCCTTTCAAGGAAGAATTTCAAAAGTGAGCCATGTTCAATTTGTCGTCTGCAAGTACATGTACTTTCAAATTGGGACAAGTCTAAAATTCCAATTACAAAATTTTAGACTTGCCCAAATTTAGATCTATACCATACAAAATTTCACACCAGACCAAATTGAAAGCATCTGCAGACAACATATCAAATGAACCTCAAATGATGATTTCTGTCTTTGATAGAGTAGAAAACAATGTGGGAAAAGGAAAAAAAAAGCTGGTTACCAGCATTTTCTTTGTTTCCCGCAATTTTTCCAAAGCCTTCTGTTATAGGGTCATTAAAACTTGGGATTGTCTGGTACAGGATTAAAGCATCTGCAGACCAAAAATTAAATGTGGCCCAATTGACAAAATTTTTCCTTGAAATGCTGGTTACCAGCATTATCTCTTTTTCCTACAATGTTTTCTATAAGCCTTCTTATTCAGGGTCATTAAAAGTCGAGATTATGCGGTAAAAGGTTAAACCATTACCATACTGGTATCTGGTGCCTGTCTGAGACAAATATCAAAAATTTTGTAGGAAAAAAGGCAACTGCTAATGCATGTTCTATCTTTCCCACAGCGCTTTACAGATTGTTCAAGACAGATCTCTTCCTTTTCTTGTAATATTTCTCCTTTGAGTTCTTTGTTCCACAAAACATTACATCTAAAATAACCAGTATGATATTTGGCTACAGAAACATGAGGCACTATAGCATGTTTTGCGTCACTCTTTACCAAAGAATCCCATGTTTTCATGATCCTGAAAAAGAAAGCTTTTGAAAACATCTTAACAAATGGGACAAAATGCTGGTAACCTGTTTCTCTGATAATGCCCATCATGTTAGCTAAATTTGTCGTCTGCAAATGTTTTCAATTTGGTCAAGCTTAAACATTTTTCATCTGGTAAAGAGTTCACTGGTTACCTTATATGCAGGTTTTTCACTGGATACATGAAACACTCAGTTTTCCAGTGAGTCTACTGTGCTAGACATGCAATAGCTATGATAAACAATAAGTGATTAACCCTTTACCACACGGCAAAAATTTCGACAAGTCCAAATTAAACACATATGCTGACAATGATTAAAATACGGCTCAAATGGTGGTATCTTTTTCTGAAAGAGCAGAAAACATTGTGGGAAAAGGAGAAAATGCTGGTTACCAGCATTTTCTCCTTTTCCCACAATGTTTTCAAATGCCTGCTTTTCTCAGGGTCATAAAAAGCCGGGATTATGTAGTAAAGAGTTAACTACAATATGTCATTCTCTTGAGTTATAATGGACCTTCCCTGTCAACAACAGTCAAAACTAGACACTGTGAGGTGTATCCTGTTCTTATCAACCAAACTTGCACATGTCAATTTGGATTTAACAGAATGGGTTAATACTTTACAATGTCAATGGGATAGAATTATGTTCTTTCCTTTGTATCAAATTGATTTTGTTAACAAGATAGAAAATCTACCCAAATAGAATGACATGCAAACAATACATTCCACACATCTATTTAAAACCCATTCAAAGCCTACACCCAACAAATCCAGCAAAATCTAGCAAGTTTCAGGAAAAGATTAATAAACTTGCCTAGATAAACTTCAAAGACCATAGCTCTTGCTTTACAAATCTATGTTTGACAGTGTTCACATCATATAACCCAATTAGCTTCTTCAATAAACCTTTTCATCTTACATTTTTTGTAAACTTTATGACAAAAGGAGACGACAAATAGTAGTTTTCAGAAGCCTGCTTTCTCACAGTTGTCAAAAGTTAAGTAGGCATGGTTAAAAAGGTTCTGATGGTATTTTCAAAACAGTCAAACATAGACCTGACAGGCCAAATAATGAAAGTACATATAACAAACAACAATTTTTTAAATGAACATCTGCATGTATTCATGAAATAAATAATTTTGATTATCAATTATTTTGTTGTTGTAAAATAAAAGTGAATAAATGACTTCATTATCAACATCTGTGTACATGACCATGACAAATTGTACAAAAAAAAAGGACATGTTTGTACTGTAATGCTGTGGAGAGAATCTTCAAAAGTGTTAAATAAAAAGTCTCCCTTCATCAATATTCATCCAAGCACATATATGACCTACAAGAATGTGACTGAAATTATGTGTATACATTGCTATAACCCTTTACCACACAATCAAGAGTTTAAACCACCTTTCTACTATCTAAGCAACATAAAATGTTGTCTTCTGCAAGTGCTTTGAATTTAGAAAAATCTGAAATTTTGCAAATGCTTTCAATTTGGAGCAGACTAAAATTTTATTGTTTGGGAAAGCTCCAAGTGGTCCTTCATCAGACTGTATTGACCCTTTACCAGCTAACAAATTTTTTAACTCATCTGTATCAAAAGCAGTTTCAGACAACAATTTAAATGTAATTAAATGTGATTTAAGTTATGAGATAAGTCTGTGAATGAGTAGCAAACATTGTGGGAAAAGGAGAAAAATGCTGGTTTCCAGCATTTTCTCCTTTTCTCATAATGTTTTCACAAGCCACTTCTGCTAGGTTAATTAAATGATTGATTTATTGAATGGATGTTTTATGCCGCTTTTAACATTATTTCAGTCAAGGTTAATTAAAAGTAGGGATTGTGTGATAAAGGGTTAAGTGGCACATAAGAAACACATCTGAAGGACCAGAAAATTCTTCCAGTGCACAATATGGCAAATATTCAGCCAAAACGAATGACAATTGCTGCTTTTTTCCTAAAAGTTGACTTCTAACAAGGGTGTTTAAATGATCCTATCTATGTGATAACCAGTAATGCTAGAATACATACCTGTTGATGAAATTAATGAAAGGAAACTTATTTTTACATGTTACAAATGAAAACATTTTCAATCAAAATATTACATTGAGAAAAGAATATTCTAAATTCTAATCTACATTTCTGCACTTTGTAAGGTTTCAATATCTTTTTATGACAAGATTGAAAGGCATGTCCCTTAACAAAGATTAGATTTATTTATATTAAAGTGATTTCAAGTAAGACAGAAACCGAAGTGCTCTTAAAAACTTTGAGAAGATTGAAAATCTGAAATTTTGTCATTTCCCTTAGTGTTTTCTAGCTCACTTCTAACTGGTTAATGTTTCTACTCTCAGTTCTATTTATGATATTTATGCTTTTTTCATATCATAAATGTTTGTAAGGATTTATTTTAATAACAGACATTAAAACTTAGTCTACTGCCACTTCAGGCCAATAGAGTGCCAAAATAAGATATTTTCAGTCATTAAAAAATTAATGGAACATGTACATGCAAGATCGGGCTGCACATTCAGTGCAGTCCAATCTTTCTCCAAATTATCTTAAAAGCACAGGTTGTTCAGTTCTGCACCCAAGGGATCAAAGTTTCAGATCAAATCAAGAAGACTTTCTGCCTAAAGTCATAAAAATTGCTGTAGTTATTTACAATACAAACAAAACTAGGTAGCATCGGTAATAAACGTCTGTGAAAGTTGGGTCTTATTGCACTTACATCTATTAAATTACTGTTTTATCCAGTATATAATATTGCTTCTTTTCAACACTTTTTAAAACCTGTGTAGATATCTATTACCACTGTTATCTAGAAACACTTTACTCCCTTTCTCATCAGAGTCTGTATTACAACAATCATGATTCTAATGACTAATTTCGCAATGCTGTCTCCAAATAAGCGTAACTGTGTCTTTTCCTAATCAGGCCAAATAGTTCAAGACATCGCATGGCCTTCTTTTCTTCTCAGAATAATCAATTTCCAAGTCTGACCCGCCTGATTTGTAAAGTATGTAGAGGTATTCAGTGATATTATGTCCCTTTCAAGAAACAGGACTGTGAATATTATTGATCTGTTATCAGCATTTCCGACTTAGAAAAAAATTAGTCTGACTACAAGAAATTAATTTTTGCGACCATTATGTTCTGAATGAAGGCCTCAAAAGTTAGGAAGAAGAGACATGGATTTATTGATAGTAATTTTTAGGAAATGTGACAGTGAAAGGGGAAAAGTAGCACTTACTACTAACATGAATAATACAAACAGAAAACAAGAGATTCAACATGACATTAACCCTTAACCTGCTAAATAAGTCAAATGAAACTTTCTAGCTCATTGTAAAACCCACAATTCTGCGACTACGGGCTTATTTTTGGGGAGGGGAAAAATATTTCTTTATCGGACAGAGTAGATCCAAGACAGACTGCACATTCTGTGCAGTCTGATCTTGATATACACTGTCTGCAAAAGGTCCTTAAGTTGCGCTTAGCAGCCAAAGGGTTAAGTGTTGTAAGTAATAACAAAATTCAATGATTCACTGACAGTTTATAAATCTGGCAGATTGAAAAATCACACTAGAGGCAAGAACATTTTGGCAAGATTGTTTTCAAATGGAAACCCTTTTGATATTTTTTAATGTCATCACTAAAATCTACATCTCCCATGCACAAAGTTACATCCATAAGAAATCTTACCATTATTCATTTGTTCATTCTTTGAACAATAGATAAGTACACTGACTATTAATTAGTTAAAGAACAGCAATGCATGATTTCTAATAAACAGATTCAATCAGGATATTTTCATTCTTTTACATGTGATATTAGTTACATTACTTCAGCCATATCGTGGCAACAACGTGCATACGCTTGTCCTGCGTTTCACCAGGCTGGTGGCTCTGAGGCGTAATGCTCTGTGACACTCCTAAGACAGACCCAAGCAACTTGGGTCAGGATGGTACTCAGTGCTGTCAGACTGATTAATCCTACTGAGCCACACAGGTACCCAGAAAACCCGAGATGAAACTCTCATTTGCCGAGTCTTATTTAGTAACCTTAGCCCACTTGAGCTCTACCACCCAAATAAGAAATAGATTACCTCTGTCCTCCAGAACTAGTTGAAATTTTAAAAGTAATCTTAGCAAAGCTTCTAAAATTGCAAATCATTCATTGAACAACTTGGTGCATGGGAGTATGTCTATTTCAGGGACAAAAATCACTGTATAAATTAAATGACTACACTAGGAACTGAAGACTAGAAGGTTAAATAATACAGCTATCTTCTTACACACATACATGACAATATCAGCTACATTTTCTCTTTTTTATTCAATCATTAAGGAAAATTAACTCTTAACCTAACAACGAAATTTTGGACTTGTACAAATTGAAGCCTTTGCAGTCAACAAATTAAATGTAGCTAAAATGCTGGGATCTTTTCTTGATGGTGTGGAAAACAGTTAAGGAAAAGGGGAAAAACTATTTACCATCATTTTCTCATTTTACCACACTGTTTTCAAAACCCTTTTTTCTTGAGGGTCATTAAAACTCAGGATTGTTTGGTAGAGGTTTAAATTAAAACATGTCATGACTTTAAGTGCAACCTTAATTGTAAATTAACTTGCTAGAATTTTTATTCCTTAGCCTGAAGTACCTTGGCAAGATGCCATCCCCCCATGTGGAAAATTAATTTTCATCATACTTGAATAAAGCCACAAAAATGACTCAATATCTACAATGTTAATTGCCTTTGTTTTATTGCTTTTAGTTTTCCCCTCTAAGTTACAGTCAGAGGAAGGAATCAGTTTTTTTCTTTTTGAAAACTGGCCTTAGTTTGATATAGACACACAACATTTTTTGTAAAAATTCACATTTTTACAGAAGGCATTACAATATTGTTTAAATCCATAAGATATTTCCACAAATTCAAATATAATAACACTCTCATAGAACAGTCAAAGAGTAAAGAAGCATGAGAAAATAACCTATATTAAGTTTAACTCAATTAAAACTCTTCTTTTGAGCCAAAATAAAGAAATACAAAGATTTCTTTTCTTCCAAATCCAGTTAAGGGTCCTGCCTGGACTTGTAAGCAAAGATAATGTGGAGACTGTGTCATCAGATCAATGGATTTTCACTCATTCCAAAACCAACAAAAATGATTACTAAATTACAATGCAGACAGCTTCATACAGAATGAGGTAAAAAAAAAAAAGAGAGAAATATAAATACATTTGACTAGATACATTTGTTCTGAATAAAGCTGGCCATCTGAGTATTATTTCAAACCTATTTCTGACAGCTAGTTGCTTAGCAACCAACTGGAATCAGAAGATTTCAAGATCAACATGCCATATTGCAATTTTTATCGAATATGCACATTGTCTAAAAATCATCACCTAACAAGAATCGAATCTAGAGGTTCCAGACCCATTTTTCATCAATCAAAATTGTAGCTAACAAGCAGATGATTCCTTGGTGAATTATTTCTGTGCTTTAAATAATACTTGAAATATTCTTTGATTCAGAACAAGAGAAAAAAATGAAAATAATACATTGAAATAAAGATAAAATGTAAACATGGCAGCTGTGAAAACAAACCAAGAAGAAAAAATCTCAACTCAAAACAGTGCCTTCAACTATGTTCATAAATAATAAGAGGTCATTAGAGCACCGTACCAGCACTGTTAAGAAACACTAAAATTGCACTGTACATCCGTATTTTTTTCTTTCAAATCTCTGTAATAATACTTGAGTAATGTGCCTGCGAAAGTTGCCTTAATATAGAAGTCCAATGCTTCCCTTTCGCATAGATTTGATCCTCCATCAATCACAGATCTTTAAGATTACATGACCAGTGAAGCTCATTGGTTGGTCACAAGATCACATGATGCTCAGTATGGAGTAAATCGTTGGTATGCACCTCTGTAGACTGTTGCCTATAATAAAGACGTATAATGCAAACTTCACATAATGATAAAATAAACAGCTTAAAACTTGTTCAACAGATATATAAATCCTTTGCCAAACAATCCTGTCATTTAACAACCCTGAGGAAGGAGCCTCATGAAAACATTGTGGGAAAAGAAGAAAATGCTGGTAAAAAGCATTTCCCCCTTTTCCCACAATGTTTTCTACCCTCTCAAACAACAACAACTATTATTTGAGGCATACTTAATTTGCTGTCTGCAAATGCTATCAAGTTGGACAAGTCTAAAAATTTTGTTGTTTGGTAAAGAGTCAACTGATAACCTCTTTCACCCAATTCTTTTTGCCTAAAAGCAGACTTTATGGCCATAATGTTATCACTTTCTCCAGAGCCTACAATGTCTCTACCCTTTTACAGACAAATCCAATCATTAGAGACATGTCTCATTTTACTGTATACAAATACTTAACTCTTTACGACACATCAAAATTTTATACTTGTCCATATCAAAAGCATTTGCAGACAACAATTTAAATCTGTCTGGAATGATAAGATTTGGCTGAGAAAGATTAGAAAACATTGTGGGAAAAGAAGAAAATCCTGGTTACCAGCATTTTCTCCTTTTCTCACAATGTTTTCAAGAGCTTTCTTCCTCAGGGTTGTTAAAACTCGGGATTGTGTGGTAAGGAGTTAAACACAGAAGTGTCAAAAATCTTTTTTGTCTGGTATAGTGCCAAGTCGTCTGTAGCTTCCATATACAATTTGGAGGGGGAAAATCCTATTCCAAGTAATAAAAGCAGAATTATGGTCCCTTTTATGAGTCGATGTACTGTAACATAACATGAAAACGCAGAGAACAACATGTCATGCACTAACTCTTTCCATACCATAGACGACACCAGAAGCTTTTGTGGACAGTGCAGATCAACAGAAGACTGCACAGAACATACAGTCTAATCTCTGATCTATACTGTCCACTGCTATATTCTAGATTACGACCGAACTGTCTCTTGATCTTGCAAAGGAAATGTATTTTTAGCCTTCGAGAAAATGCAATTCATTTATTCAGTAGTAAAAGAGATAAGCATTCCTTATTTACTCCCAATTCCAGCATGAGCCTTCCACATGGTTCAAAAGAACCACTGTGCAATTCATAAGAATAGTACTGGAGTTTAACTTCCAAACTGGCACGAACGTTTTACCAGATGAAAAAGTTTTAAGCTATTTCAATTCAAAAGCCATTGAAGATGACAAATCAAGTGTGGCTCAAATAATAGAATTTGATTTCACAGGGTACAAAATAGTGTAGGAAAAGGAGCAAATGCCGGAAACCAGCATTTTCTCCTTTTCTCTAGTCTTTTCATAAGCTTTTTTCCTCAGTATTGCTAAAACACTGGATTACTTCCAATTAGTATAGGTGACAGAAAGATGAAATTAAGAAATAATCTTCTTTCTATCGTGGTTTATCATTCAATAAACCACAATTGTGAGTTATGAGGCACAATAAATAATCCACAAGGGCGATAGCCCGAGTGGTTTATTCATTGCGCCTCATAACTCACAACGTGGTTTATTGAACGATAAACCACAATAAAAAGAAAATTATTTGGTTTCTAAATGACCAATTCTTTATGAAAGGAAAACAAGTTCATCCTTAGAGTAAAAATGCGGATGAAGACTATGTTCTATTGAATAACTCACTAACTTACTTTATACAGAATGATGTCACTCTGCATGGAATGTCGCAGATTTTACCACGCTTTCCTTGCACTGCGTTTACAGAGCCGAATTCGCGTGTCATGTTAGAATGTTCAATAAAAGGTGTATTTTTTTTTCTTTTTTCCAATTTTTGAGCAACTGAGAAAACAAAGAGGAGAAAAGAGCAATTGCTTGTTACTACACATCTGCCCTTTTTAGGCTGTCCATTGAAGTATTGTTAGGTTGCCATGTGTTTTGTGCCTTTTTCCACAGTATGTGAGTAATATCACAGAAAACTACTGCACCTATATGTGAATTCTATACTTGCCATTGGCTCCTTTTCACATGGAAACATCCTTAAAACAATGATTAGCTGGGGTCAGAGGAATGAATTCTGTTACATGAACCTTACCGACTTGTGGAAATAATTTTTGCTAAAAAGGGATGTAAAAAGCCTTTCTGTTGCGCCTAATAAACAATAAGTACATTTTCATTAACATGAAATTGCAAGTATTACAATAGCAAAGCTGTTTTTTGCTATAAAGCATCCAAGTACAGACTCCATGTTTTGTGTGGTCTGATCTTGATCTACAGTGTCAACAAAAAAAACTGAAATTGTGAAGGGCGCTTACAAAATTAAGATCTCAATTGACAGAGATGACAACTTACCCCATAACCTGGGACTGGTCCAATACTGTGTCCTAAATATGGCTCAGCAGCTGCTGCAGCTGCTAGTTCTCTACCAGGTAATCTGAAAATATGACAAAGCAAATAATTGATTGGTTGATTGATTTATTAGTGTTTAAAGTTGCTTTCAACATCCAGTCCTATCACAACAATATCTCACATACTCATGTATGTCCTGGGTTTCACCAGAGTTTGATTAGGGCTCTGCTGTGTTCTAAAAATCACTCCCAGGAGAAACATCCAGCTTCTCTAGCCAAAATCTAACTAGGGACCTCCAGGTTTACATAATAATCAGAATTAATAAACAAATATGGAATGTTGCAAAGAAGTCTGCAGGTCAAGTCAAATCATGTTTGAGGTTAACTATAATTTAATGATAGTGTACCTGTACCCTAGCCAGTTTTCAATATGCTTGGATTCCAAGCCCTCATTGCCTTTCCCCTGTTTGCAGTGCATAATTCTGGGTCTAAAAAACAAAGACTTCATTTTTGTGTCAAATGTACTACAGCTGCCTTGCTCAAGAAGGAAATGTTATCGATTTTGATAGTGAAGTCTGACATGTCAAGAAATGGTAAAACACTGGAATTTCAGTATAGGCCAGACAACCTGACTGTTCCCTGACAAATTTGATCCAGTCTATTAAATTAAACCTTTCAAAATCCCCATCAAAACTTTCTAGAAAACCAATTCATTTCATCATCCTGAAGAAATCCAGACACAATGAACCATCTCTTTGTTTCTAAGCTGACGACACAGATATGAATCCATTACTGCAGCTAGTATTCTTCAGATATAACGACAATAGAGAAAACTTTGTCATGAAAGGATTCTTTTTATATATCTATGGAAAACAAAGTAGGACACCAATTATACTTTCCATACATGCAGCAATAGCTCCTCCAACTACAATGTTTTCAAAAGCTATCTACATGTAATGCAGGAGTGTACCAACTCCTGTGTTGAAAGCTAAATCTGCATCAGATGACAAAATCTGAGACTTGTCTAAACTGAAAGCATTTTGCAAGACAAATCAAATGTGGTTGAAACATTGGAATTTGCTTTTGAAAGGGTAGAAAACATCGTGGGAAAGGGGGAAACTGCTGGTTACCAGCATTTTCTTCTTTCTCAAAATGTTTTCAAAATACTTTTTCCTCGGGTCATTAAAATATGTTTCGCAAAGAGTTACCTAAGCTAAAAGGGATGTGAAGGGCAATCGTAAAGTTAACTGGATATTTAATCCTGATCCTATGAAGGAAAACTTCCATCGCATTGCATGTTCAATATCCATTTACCATAAAGTGAGACATATCATTTTTTCACATGGTAATATTTCACTGGTAGAGAGAACCACAGGGATTCAGTCTAGGTAATTACATCGCTCCCCCCTTCAGAACATTTTTGACATATCTTCCGAAAAATTTTTTATAGTGGTAGATCGGAACATTTTTGACATATCTTCTGAATATTACTTATAGTGGTAGATCGGAACTACTTTTGGTGATAAATCTGATAGTGAGCAATGCAATAATCTGCAACAGTCTCTATGTCACTGTATTTCAGTATTTTGTTATCTCAAATCTTTACCAAAGGACAAAATTTTAGATTAGTCCAAATTGAAAGCATTTGCAGATGGCAGATAAAACATGGCTGAAACAATGAAATTTGTCTGTAAAAGTGTAGAAAACCTTGCGGGAAATTGTCTGTAAAAGTGTAGAAAACCTTGTGGGAAAGGAAGAAAATGCTGGTTACCAGCATTTTCTTCCTTTCCCACATGGTTTTCAAAAGGTTTTTTCCGCAGGGCCATCAAAACCCTGGATTGTGTGGTAAAGAGTTAAGACATCTTACATCTGTTCTTTGCAAGCCTACCTTAACTCTTTACCACACAATTCCGACTTTTAACTACCCTGAGAAAGAAGCCTTTTGAAAACATTGTGGGAAAAGGAGAAAATGCTGGTAACCAGCATTTTCTCCTTTTACCACAATGTTTTCTACCTTTCCAAGCCAAATTTCAATTTTTCAGTCACATTTATTTTGTTGTCTGCAAATGCTTTCAATCTGGACTAGTCTATAATTTTGTCGTTTGGTAAAGAGTTAAGCTACTCCAAAAACTGAGAAAATGAGCAAACACTTTGGCAAGTAGAGAATTCACCACAGTGTTTTCAAAAGGTCATCTGTTACAGATTACCTGATTGTTATAGGTTATGTTTCTTCATCAGGACATATAGATTTCTCACTCTACCAATTTTGACCCGCTATTGAAAGCAATGACATAATATTATAGCATTTTTTAACCCTTTACCACATGATCCCGATTTTTATCGACCTTTAACAAGCAGGCTTTCAAAAACATTGTGGAAAAAGGTAACCAGCATGTTCTCCTTTTCCCAGCATGTTTCCTATCCTGTCATATACCCACCATGTTTTCTATCCTATCAAAGACAGAAAAAATCAACATTTGTCATCTGCAAATGTTCTCAATTTGGTGGAGTCCAAATTTTGTTATTAGGTAAAGAGTTAAACAATGGTTGCCACTGAACCTATTTATGAATTCCCTGTTTTTATTTTACCCAGCCCTAAACTCTTTCAGAGCCACTGGCTGCTTTGCCACATAACAAGTCTAACAATGTACTGTTCAGTAGTGAGACAGGAATGAATCTCAACACAATGACAATCATAAATCTTAATTAAGAGTTTGGCAAAGCTGGGATCCATAATACCTCACCCTGTTTAGAAACACCTAAGCTATCAGAGCAAACGATTTTGCCCTATGGCCTTTCCATCTAAAATACTTGTAAAATGCAATTTCAGCATTTCCTTATTTATTCTCTCCAACACAGCGGAGACACTAGAAATCCTGTAATCAATAAGTCTATGACAGGATTGGGTGAGATTTAGAAGAAAGAATGAAACTAAATTAAACAATTCTCAAGTCAACTTGAATGTTCAATCAAGCCTGAGGAAAGATTTGCCGGCCTGTTACAGACGTAATTATTGCTATTGTGCTGGTCTTTCAAGAGAAAAGGCCATGTCTAGATGAAAGCTTTAACTCTTTCCATACAAGCCAACATCAGAAGCTGTTGTGGACAGTGTAGATCAAGATCAGACTGCACAGAACGTGCAGTCTGATCTTGATCTACACTGTCCACGGCTTTAGTTTAGATTATGACCAAACTGTCTCTTGATCTTGCAGCAGAACTGTATTTGTAGCCTTTGAGAATATGTCATTTATTTATTCAGTAATGAAAGAGTTAAATAACCAAGATCTTTACAGGAACACAGCTGGATCTTTATTTCCCTTAGGAATACACAGCTTTAACTTATATGATGTATGCTATTTTTGGACACTCATTTTTAACAGAATTAACTTTGGCGGTTTTAACCTAACAATTTCAAAGGGAAATTATGTATAGCTAACCTTTCATGCTAACATCCTAAATCTAAGTTTGAATAGCTTTTAAAACAAATTTGGACAGTTTTTCTTCCAGCCAAAGCTCACTTATTCATGTGTTTCTAGGGATGTGCCACTCAAAGGCTGTGGCTTGCAATAGCTTTTTCAAGGAGACTCCTATACACCTAACATCACCAGCATGGATCAATTACCAAACATTGTAAATACAATTTAACTCTTTACCACACAACAACAATTTTGATGCGTCCCAATTGAAAGGGTTTGCAGACAACAATTTAAATTTGGCTCAAATGATGGATCTTGTCTTTGATGTGGTAGAAAACATTATGGGAAAAGGAGAAAATGCTGGTTACCAGCATTTTCACCTTTTCCCACAATGTTTTCAGAAGGCTTCTTCCTATGGGTCATAAAAACCAGGGATTGTTTGGTAAAGGGTTAAAATAACAAGTCTGTGGAATTCTAAATTTTCTAAGAATTCTAGTTGTTACAGCATTTCAAACTTACGCTGCAGCTGTGGCCCCATATGTGGCAGCTGTGGCCATCGTGGGAAGGGCCACTCTTGTAGCCCCTGCTGGGAAGCCCCCTAATGGTTGAGATGTGACTACATATCTATCTGCTGTTGTGTAGGCAGCAAGAAGTGGATCTGCTGCAGCATATTGCATGCTGAAAAGAAACAGTGAAAGTACAATAAGTTAAACCCAATACCATATGAAAATATTTTTGAAATGCCAAATAATTTGCAGACAGCAAATTAAATGTGGTTAAAATGCTGGGATATATCTTTAACAGGAAAGAAAACATTGTGGAAGAAGGAAATGCTAGTTACCAGCATTTGTCCTTTTTTTCACTATGTTTTCAAAGCCTTCTTTCTTAGAGTAGAAGGTTGTTACAGTTTTACAACAGTTAACAAAAAATATGGGTGAGACATTATTTTGTTAAAATTTTTAACAAACTGACCTTGTGACATTGTCATAATTTTCTCTCTGAATTTGCTGGAAAGACAGCAGCTGCTTATAACATGCAATAATAATTACTGTTACTGCTCCTTTTCCCTCCATGTTTCGTAAGCTTTTTTATTTAGGGACATACAGACATGCATTTGTGATAATGGTTTTGAATCGCATGATGGGATTAGTCTTTAATCAGGAAGCAAACACAGAGAAACTATTGTGAAAAAGGAGCAAAACCTCGTTACAAGCATCTTCTCACTTTCCCATGATCTTTTCAAATGCCTTTTTTCCAGGACTGTAAAATATGAGATCATATGGAAACTTATAAAAAGGGCATAAAATTTATTATAAAGACAGCAGAGCTGGTCTAGGTGCTTTCCACATTTATCACAGTTCAAGGCCAATTTACTGATCTGTATGATATGAGTTGAGACATGTCAAAAATATTTTTTGTAAGATCTAGATCTATATTCCATGATACTGACCAAAAGACAATATAGAAAATTGAACTTTAAACATGTTGTTCCTGTGTATGTATGGCAGTTTTTGTGTCATCATAAATATGATAATAATGTGGTGCATGTCCATTGTATGGGTCCTACGTTTATATTTATAGAGAAAATTATCATCCTTTTAACTCGTTACCACACAATCCAGACCCTGAGGAAGACAGCTTTTGAAAACATTGTGGGAAAAGGAGAAAATGCTGGTAAACAGCATTTTCTCCTTTTCCCTTAATGTTTTTAACCCTTCCAAAATCAAATTTCTTGCTCAGTTGTCTGCAAATGCTTTGAATTTGGATAAGTCTATAATTTTGTCATTTGGTACAGGATTAACCCTTTACTACATAATCCCAACTTTTAACGACCCAGAGAAAGCATTGTGACAAAAATGCTACTAACCTGCATTTTCTTCTTTTTCCCAAATATTTTCTAATCTGCCATAAGTGAATTTCAATTTTTGAGTTACATTTATTTTAAGCTCCAGATTGTTTAGGAGAGTGCAAAATATTCCGTTTATAAGATTTAATCTAAAATAACATTGTCCCTACAAGACAACAAATTAGGAAGCCCAGCCCCCTGTCAAAAAAATTTCTGTAATTCCTTTCTTTTTTAAATAAAATACTTGAGTTGAGCACATAGGGGATTCAGTGCAGGTTTATTATCACTATATCACACTTATTTTATCACCACTTTCCAGGAATGATATATCATACAGGATATGGATAAGCACAAGGGAAGATAAATTGCCGTGCAGCACACCAAAATATCATAACTTTTTATTAGTGCACACAGCCTGACATTAGCTGTTAACACTTTCCCAAAAGACAAAATTTCAGACTTATTAATATTGAAAGCATATTTAGACAACAAATTTGATGTAGCTTAAACTATGGTATTTGTCTTAAATGGTTAAAAAACTTTCTGGAAAACAGAGAAATGCTTGTTTACCAGCATTTTCTTCCTTTCCCACATTGTTTTTTAAAAAGCGTCCTTTCTTAGGGTTGTATAAAGACAGGATAGCTTGGTAAAAGCATAATTCTTGTCTTGGGAAACATTATTCCACAGACTGTAACAAATGGGTTATGGCCATTTTCCTGAGAGTAATGGACCATATCTGCTCTTCTATACAAATGGGATCAATTCACAACAAAAAATACCATAACCTATCACTACTACTTTAACCCCTTACCACACAATCCCGAGTTTTAACGACCCTGAGAAGTAGGCCTTTTGAAAACATTGTGGGGAAAAAGGAGAAAATGCTGGTAACCAGTATTTTCTACTTTTCCCCACTATGTTTTATAGACTATCTGATTCAAATCTCATCACTTGTGCCATATAAATTTTGTTGTATGCAAGTGCTTTTATATTGGACTCGTCTGAAATATTGTCATTTGGGAAAGGTTAAACAAGATATATGCATAAGTCACAATTCTGGAAAAGATTTTCAAAAAAGTAAAACATTGTAGCAAAAAGAGAAATTGCTTGTGAAATTAGTGTGTAACAACTCTTAATACGGCAACAAAGAGCCTTTTGCTGCAAATGCATTTATATGAGGGAACTGAACCAGGAACAAGAAAGCTTTTTCCTTAGTTTAACTCTTTACCAAACAATCCCCTGATTTTACTCATTAGCAAAAAACAACATTTCAGACTTGTTCAAATTCAAAACATTTGCAGAGGACCTGTCAAAAGTGGCTAACTTGAAACTTGTCTTTAAATCAGGTAGAAAACATTATTAGAAAAGTAAAAGAAGCTGGTTACTATAATTTTCTTCTTTTCTTTCAGTTGTTTTCAAAACTTTGTTTCTCCTGGTCAATATTATTTGAAACTGTACTCAAGGCTTAAGCAAGTCAAAGGAAAAAAATCATTTTATACATTGTGGTAAAAGGAGAATAATTATAATCATGCTGGTTACCAGCAGTTTCTCTTTTTCCTACATTGTCTATCAGTTCAAAGACAAATCCACTCATTTGAGCCTCACTCAATTTGGCTTCAGCAAATGCTTCTAATATGTAACAGTCTAAATCTTTGCTGTCTGGTAAAGAGTTAATCAATCAACCCTTTACTATACAATCCTGATTTTTAAAGACCCTACAGAAGAATATTTTTTAAAACATTTTGGGAAATAGACAAAATGCTGGTTACCAGCATTTTTCTCCTTTTCCTACAATGTTTTCTACTGTTTCAAAAACAAATTTTTATTTTTGAGTTACTTTTATTTTTTTTTGCAAATGCTTTCAAGTTTGACAAGTCTGAAATTTGGTGTTTGGAAAAGAGTTTTAAGGAAATGAAAAACAATGTTATTCTCAAGGGTTTTACTGCAACTTTTACATTTTCTAATAAGAATGACCTATTTTTCACTAATTGGATTTAAACTAAATAATAACAAAAAGAAAGAAGGAATTTAGGGACAAGATTTCCTATCCAAAACAAATCTGTAAATAATCTGTCTGTACTTTTCTACTTTTAATTTTGCGCAATTAAATTATATGCAGTGGTCAGAATAACAACAATGTAAGCATCATTTCTTGCTATTTGCCTCCAAGCCTCCAAGTTCCTTCAGTTGTTTTTGCTCACTTTGTAGATCAAGATCCCACTACAGAGCACACAATTGATTTTATTAGAGTTCAACATCGTTTTAACAGCTTAGGTCATATCACTGCGGTCAGTGCACCTACGCATGTGTGTCCTGGCTTTCTAGCACCAGTACTGTTACAACTTTCTTTTCAAGTCACTGACTACTTTTATCACAAGCATCAAAGGTGAGAGGCGAAAAATCGCCAGAAAGAAAGTTTGCCTTAACCAAGTATCGCACTCACAACTAGAAGGTCACCAGTCAGATACGCAAACCACTGAGCTACCTGGCTGTGCAACAGAAGACGTGAAGTCAAATCTTGAACTAGACCATCTGCTACTTGCAATATTAATCATTCTGGCCAAAAAACAACCACCAAACACAATATTTTGGGCTCTTCCCCACAAATATATTACCAAGGAATATCAATCAGAAAGAAGTTTTTACCCTTTGGATGCTAAGCATGACTTAGTAGGCCTTGGAAAACAGTGAAGATCAAGATCACGCTCAACAGAATGTGCAGTCTGATCACTGATCTACGATATCTGTTTCGGCTCTTTTTTGGGGGGCAAAAAGATATCCCAAATATTCTGGTTTTTTACAATCAGCTAGACAGTTCCATTTAACCCTTTACCAGACCATCCTTAGCTTTAATGACACTGAAAAAATCCCCAGTTTTAAGGACACTTAAAAAAAAGCCTTTTAAAAACATTGAGGGAAAAGGAGAAAATGCTGATAACCTGCATTTTCTGCTTTTCCTACAATATTTATATCTATTATATATCTAAGGACATAATTATACTAACATTTGAGAAACATTTCAAAAGTCTTCTGTAAATTCCGGTGGCCACGGACGTTTTGGCCAGGACGTTTTGGCCACGGACGTTTTGGCCATCTAAAGATGCAAAATGGGACATTTTGGCCAAATGCTTTATAACACAGAAAATGCAATAAATGAACTTTCTATGCTTCTAATTATACATTTTTTGATGCAGAAAAGTATATTCAGTTCATTTCATGCATTTTTTGCTTTAAAATAACATTTGGCCAAAAGGTACTTTGACTTTGATTTGCAGTCTTCTATAACAAACTGATTAGATTTTTTTTTATACTTTGTTGCAACTTGTTGTTGCAGATAGAATTTTAAGTTATTGTTCAATCATTATTAATTGACAGTGTTGATAACTGGCAATTAAAGCAATCATCAAATACAGTATCGTCCGTGTAGTTGAGTTTTAAAGCAAAATAACACTTGACAGTAAGTAATTCTATTCAGTAACACCAATCAATTAAAAAATGAAGAAGTTAACTATTTGTTACTTCAATTATAAATTAAAAAGAAAAAGGAAAAAAACAATACTCCATATTTGTCAAATATATTAATTTCTCATTCTCCTACAATGTTTTTAAATCATGTGTAATGAGGCAAGAAATTCACAAATTAACATTTGGGCAAAACGTCCTAATTTGTATTTTTAGCTGGCCAACACGTCCTGGCCAAAACGTCCGTGGCCAAAACGTCCCACATTCGTAAATTCCTTCAATATGGGTAAGTTAAAATTTTTTTCCATGTGGTAAAGGGTTAATGCTTCCATTGTTTACACTGAAAATACCTGCAATAAACACAACCTTCCCTCAATTTTTTCTTTGAACAGAATATCTGGACCATATGGATTCATTTAATGTTACTATATAGCGATTTCTCCCATTTAGCATTTACCCTCTGATACCACCTCTGCAGAAGGCTTTTGACTCCCTACCTCCTAAGGCAAATTTTAGAACAATCTTGTAATATATTGATAAATGCCTTGTTGTCTGCAAATGCTTTCAATTTGGACCTGGCTAAAATTTTGTGGTGTGGTGAAGAGCTGAAGAGTGGTCCAATTCAAGATGTAGTTAACTCTTTACCAAACGACAAATTTTTGGACTGGACCAAATTCAAAGCATCTGCAGACAACAAATTAAATCTTGTTAATATGATGATTTCTGACTTTGATAGGATAGAAAATATTGTGGGAAAAGGAGAAAATGCTGGTTACCAGCATTTTCTCCTTTTCCCACAATGTTTTCTAAAGGCTTCTTTCTCAGGGTCGTTAAAAGTCGGGATTGTGTGGTAAAGAGTTAATGGTATAAAGGAGGCAGTATTTAAGATAATCATGGGGCATTTTTTAAATTCATAAACATACTGTCATGCAGAAATTGTTCAAAACAAAATAATTGTGGTTCCATTTTATCAGAATTTGTCTTCTGTTTTCTCAAACACCTACTTTTTCAATTCCCCCCCCCCCCCCCCCCCCAAAGGAAAATGTTTGGTTTTTAAACTCCAAAATGTTGCCAGGTTCAACCTGCCAGCTATTTACAGGTGATGACTCTTGGGTAATAAAAGAAAGAATTTGTTCATAAGACAGGTAATTGTCTAGAAGATGGGAAGAGCCTTTCTCATGCCCTTATCATATTTCACAGTGTCTGACAGCCCATCCCTTACAAATGGCAATCACCATTCCACTCTAACAGGCACCTTTGCAATTCCTTGACATCTAGCACAACTTACAGACAGAAATAATTTTATAATTGAAAATGAAGAAATTGCTTAAATTTGGTTTCTTCTACTTCCAATTAAATTTTTAACCCTGTTCTTGTTTACATTGCACACTTTAAACCCTAACACTACTCAACATATGTAATGGAATTAAATTTCTGGTAATTAAACTTTACCATTCTCAAGGAATTGGGTCAAAAACATCTCAATCTAGTGTTCCAATGACTCTCAGAAAGAAGGTTTTAGAAAACATTATGGGAAAAAAAGGAAATGCTGGTTACCAGCATTTTCTCCCTTTTCGACAGTTTTCTACCCTGTAAAAAACTAGTTCCATGATTTCAGTCACATTTGTTATCTGCATATGCTTTGAATTTGGGCAAGTCTAGAGTTTGGTCTTCTGGTACAGTAAAGAAGAGGCAGAAGACACCTTTATGGGGCAATCGGATGTTGGCAGACTTAGCTAGGAAACTAATAACTTCCATCAGATTAGTAAACATTGCACTGCCAGATATTACTGTTTATCAAACATTTCCTGCATTTCCTATGTTTATCTTTCACCATCTTCTCCACCATTTTGCCATAGGAATTTAAGTTCACAGGCATACAAGAAGTTCTGCTATCAACTCCTGAGACAACCTTTTGCATCATCCAGCAGACCACTTTTATATTGTTCACTCTTCACCAAACAACAAAATTTAAGACTCATCCAAATTAAAAGCAGAAGACAAATATAATGTGGTTAAAACTGACTGAATTTTTCTATGAAAGGGTAACAAACATTGAAGGAAAAGCAGAAAATGGTGGTTACAAGTATTTTCTTCTTTTTTTCCCACAACGTTTTCAAAAGCCTTCCATCTCAGGGCCGTTAAATATCAGGACTGTGTGGTATAGAGTTAAAGCAAAAGGAGAAATTACAAGCTTACCCTTATAATTACATCTATAAACAAGAAACACTTTTGGATAGATGAGGTCACTTGTCCACCACAAAGCCATGCATACAGAGAAGGTGGGAGCATGGCCTGTAACAAGCAGCCTTTTTTTTAAGAATTCCTTAACCCTTTACCACACAATGCCGACTTTTAACAACCCTGAGGAAGAAGCCTTTTGAAAACATTGTGGGAAACAGGAGAAAAATGCTGGTAACCAGCATTTTCTCCTTTTCCCACAATGTTTTCTATCCTATCAAAGACAAAATTCTTGATATGAGCCTCATTTGATATGTCTTCTGGAAATGCTTTCAATTTGGACAAGTCTAAAATTTGTTGTTTGGTAAAGAGTTAAACGAATCATGCAAACCTAGATAACTCAATGATAAAGTTGTACATTTTATTTCTTAACCCTTTACCACACAAGGCCGACTTTTACCGACCCTGGGAAAAAAGCCTTTAGAAAACATTGTAGGAAAAGGAGAAATGCTGGTAACCCGCAGTCTCCTTTTCCCACAATGTTTTCTACCCTATCAAAAAAGATCGCAACATTTGAGCCACACTGAAATTGTCGTCTGAAAATGCTTTGAATTTGGACAAAGGTAAAATTTTGTTGGTAAAGGGTTAAGCTAATTCTGTCTTCATACTATCAGTTCAGACAGCAGTTTGGCTGCAGCAGGAAAAGTTTCCCAAGAATTCAAAAGCCAAACTACTCTTAACTCTTTACCATACAATCCTAAGTTTTAACGACCCTGAGAAAGAAGGCTTTTGAAAACATTGTGGGAAAAGGAGAAAATAATGGTAACCAGCATTTTCTCCTTTTCCCACAATATCTTCAACCCTATCAAAGACGGAAACCATTGTTTAAGTTACATTTAATTTGTTGTCTGCAACAGTTACTGCTTTCAAATATTGTGGTCATGTACAAAGCTTTGTCGTTTGGTAAAGAGTTAACTCTTAATCGGTTAAGATCTAACTCTCATCCATGTTTAAAGGAATTGAGGACAACACAATAGTAGTTTAAAGGACTGGATTTGTCTTTTTCACCCCTAACCACACAATCCCGAGTTTTACTGACCCTGAAGAGATAGGTTACTGAAAACATTATGGGAAGAGGAGAAAATGCTGGTAACCATTATTTTCTCTTTTTTCCATGTTATTTTCAACCCTTTCAAAGACAAATCCCATTGTTTGAGTAACATGGAATTTTTCACCTGCAAGCATGTCAATTTGGACTAGTGTCAAAATTTGTTGTTTGGTAAAGAGTTAAGGATAGAAAACATCTTTAGGCAAGAAGAAAATGCTCATTCTTCCAGCATTTTCTGCTTCCAAGACAATTTAAAAGGCCCCTCTTCCTCACTTGGTCAAGGTGGTAACTGGATATTTGGTATAAGCTAATAGGTTTGTTCCGATAAAACAGTAACATACTGGTATTACTATACAGAGGGAAAAAAGCAGAGAGGGAGGAATATGCTAATGAAGAAAGAAAAAAATCACTTCCACCACACACTGAGACTTACTGTAATCTTTGTCTGCAGCATGAATGAAAGAGCAGGGTAAAGATGGATTAATTAATAACAAAATCTACTCTACTCTGGAACTACTGCAACCAATATTTTCCTGCATGTTTTATGCTCAAGAAAAATAAATGAGCTAAGCTCTGGCCAAAGGGGGCTTAATGCATCTCTGTGATGCATCATACCACACAAGACATCACATAATTATGGATCCATAAAATCCATTTTGTCTATCAACCAACTAAATCATGATGTAGAATGGTCCTTGGACATGCAGAGAACTTATCAAAAGCGAAAACTTTTGATCCGTGTCAGCCTACACGGACTGCCATACTGACCGGGGTCGGTACTTTTTGCAGATGCATTACACCCCTTTCTCAAAGAGCATAGCTCATTAACCCTTTACCAAACAATCCTGGGTTTTCACGACCCAGTAGAAGAGGCCTATTGAAAACATTGTGGGAAAAGGAGAAAATGCTGGTAACCAGCATTTTCTCCTTTTCCCACAATGTTTTCTACTCTATCAAAGCAAGATTGTGCTATTTGAGCCACATTGAAATTGTTGTCTGCAAATGCTTTCAATTTGGACAAGGCTAAAATTTTGTTGTGTGGTAAAAGGTTAATATATCTACGCAAAAGATCAGCAATCGTGAAATAAAAGAATATGGAGCCATAGAAACAAAGCCTGTCAACATTATGACAATTGAAGAAACTTCTCACTCACAGCAATCTCTCCGTTTATCAAAAGCTTTGAAAAATATGCGTGTAATTGAGGGGTATAACCAACCAGACTACAGAAAATAAAGCAAAAAAGACACTGCTAAATTTTCTAAAAAATTTGTCATTATCATTAACAAGCTAAACACCCTCAGAGTACCAATCAAAAACACATTTTCAGGTATTCAAATGGACCAAGAACTAAACACCTTTTCTGTCAAACAGTACAGATCCAAAGTCAGACTGTAGTTGGTACAGTCTGACCTTGGTCCAAGTTTTTGTAAAAGCAAGCTGAGTTTTGCTTTGTTCTCCAAGGGCTAACAAATGTAGAAAGGCATACAGTTAATTAAAATCAATTATAATTTTCTAAAAGTAAGCAGACACAAAACATAACAACTATGTTGCCACTCGTACCCGATCCTCTCTGTGTATTACTCCCCTTACCACAGAGGGCTTTATGTCAAACTCTGTTCTAACAGTGCACATTAGCCACAATGGGCAATTCATACATTTTAACCCTTAGAGCTCAGGATAACTGTTATCCTTTCTTTGTATTATTCTCCAGAGCTTTCCCTTACAACAGAGAGCTTAATCTCAAACTGTTCCTCCAGTACACAGTGGCCATGGGTAATTCATACATTTTAACCCTGAGAACGCTGAATAAACCAGGCTCTTTTATTCAGGAAATAAGACTTTAATAATTACAATTCCAAGATTGCCATTGTCCACAAAGTCTTGTCAAAGTGGACAGTGTAGATCAAAGATAAGACTGCACATTCTGTAAAGTCTGATCTTTGATCTACACTGGCCGCAAAGACAACTAACACTGTGAAAGGGGCTTTAAGGGTAGAGAAAGGAAAACCCTTATCAAATTGATCTAAATTACCAAAACAAGCAACCTTATTCTGTTCAACAATAAATGATTATGGACATCAGAAGGGAATGTAGTATTAGGTTATTGAATAACCTAATACTACATTCCCTTCTGATGTCTACAAAACATCCCGAATTAAGTGTTCACATTTCTAGGTTGGCAACGAAATTTTGTCCAAGTTTGTCACTCATAATAGTGATTTTGGCTCACTTGCCAATTTTTTACAAAAGCAAAATTATCCTGTTGTTACTGTAGCTGGTACTCCTGTCATTACCACAGATAGAAACTGGGTGCAAAAATTTATATTTAACTAAATCTATGTAATGAATCATTTATTTCTCCTGGTTTTATCAGATTCTGGTGTTTCAAAAAAAATATGAGAGGTATACTTACGTGGCATATGGCAAAGCTGTGGCAGTAGCAATAGGTGTTGGACCTCGAAGAGCTTGTGAATTTAGAGCCTGAAGTTGAGCAGCAGCTGCAGCATTGTACACACCTCTGGCTGCCAACGTTGCTCTCCCCCTTGTTAAAGCAACACCACGCAATGCAGCTGCTGATACTGGTGAAATAACTAGAAATGAAATACAACACAACAGTTATTAGGTTAGAAGGTACATATAGAAAAACAACTTGGGCGTAAAACATTCAATTAAAGTCAAAAAGCATTCAGTTACAAAGAGATAGAAAAAATATTACTTGCAAGTAATGAAAAACAGGCAGATTAAATTTGGGCATTCATTTATGTACATAAATGCAAACACATAATTCCCTCAGCTGCAATGCTTTATTGCATTCTTATGTTTGGCATTTTAGAACAAGGTATCAGGGGAGGTAACTG
This sequence comes from Hippopus hippopus, assembly GCA_946811185.2. Classification (NCBI taxonomy): domain Eukaryota; kingdom Metazoa; phylum Mollusca; class Bivalvia; order Cardiida; family Cardiidae; genus Hippopus; species Hippopus hippopus. Next base: position 37,918,837 of record OX328096.1, read on the forward strand.
GCATGACTAATCATTGTTACACTACTCACTCAGAAAAATTCCCAATGCCATATTGTATTAGCCAGGATCCTTCCATACCACTTCCAGAAACAAAATTAATGCAAGCAGGGTAAATTCAATTTCATCTCTATAAAGATCAGATTCTATTATACTGAATTCAGCCTGCAATAATGCTATTTACTTAAAGCAAAATACGGTAGAATAAAGGTTCAGGAAGTTCCAATGGGGTTACAAGCAATCTATGAATATGCCAAAATTCACATTAAATGCCAAAAGATTAGAGACAATGCATCGATGTTAAGTTCTCAGTTGGGGAATTATAAATAAGTTATTCAGAAATATGCAGAGAGTGCCAAAAGTTGGATCATATGACCATTATTCATGGATGATTTGCCCAGAATAAACCTTGTATTACATTCATGCATGCATTCAGCATAACTGTAATCATTGTAGGGATAACTGATACAGGTTGGGTTTCTCTCTGAATTTGTATGTTTTTAAACCAATTCTTAGCTTTTCCTACCTAAAACCTCCTGTTTAAGTATCTAAAAAAGGAAAGTAAGAGTATGCTAGAAAAACAGCCATTTTCTTTTTTTCATAATTATTTTGAATACACATAGAAACATTTCAAGATGAAAGTTCACTTTTCACTGAAAATTACAATTTTTGCAGCAAAACCAATCCCACTCATGGACTGCATCTAGCCTGTCAAAAGCAAGGGTAAATGTAGTGAATGCCTAATATTTTTAGCTTTATTTGGGAATTGAATGTAATAAACATGAGATAAATTAAGTGTGGAGTCTGTTATAATTCATATTCCATAAAGAATAACAAGAAATTTATAATACACTACTGAACACATTTTGGTCTTCAGGGACAACTGGCAACATTCGAAATGGAGGAATCGACCAGTTTGGTATGCCAATAAATACCACAAATCAATAGATGCTTGTATCTCTAGAGGGGATGGATTCCAAACACAAGTAATTCCTTCAATACTTAATTTATTTCTCCTTTGTTCATTCTAATGGTCTGCCAAAAGAAATAAACACACAAACAAACTGCTTCTTTCTTTAGACATGAAAATTTCTGCGACATAAGAAACAGCATCTACCTACATTATTTACTTTCAATCAGTTTTCCGCAAACTGTAGCGAGATTTCAATAGCTATCCTTAATTGTCTTGTAGGCCAAAGGTTAGAGTGCCTCATCTGCCTGCGGACTGACAGCACATTTCATTTTCCAGATAAAGTGCTCCATTGTTATGGAACATCAGAAAAAGGTACCATAAACTATGTTCTAATTGCTCCTATTGCAGTGTCAAATAGTTTCATGCATATACTTCTTTTACCCAGAGTGTAGATTTTGCAAAAAGGCTATTGATGCCTAAAAATTCTGAAACACTTTTTGACTAGAAGGCTTTGTTCAGTAACTTGTGCTATAACCTAACAGTAGGTATGCACAAAACTCCTTCCAAAAAACACAGATTTAAAGAATGCTTTTAGTTTATGTTCAAGTCAACTGTGACAATACTGAACAACAAAGAAAATAAATTTCAGCCTTTGACTATGTGAAGTTGCAAATAAAAACAATAACTTAAAAAATAGGACAAAATGCGAGTACTATCTGAAACACTTGTGACATTTCTTGATGGTTCCTTTTTAAATGCCATGACTACCAACATGTATTAAAGAAGTATAATTTCATGTGGCACAGTTTATATGATGGGACAGAATTCATGCCAAGTTCTGACAGTTTGTTAATAGTCTTATTATTGGATATCTCCTGCCAGAGGATAGATGCTATAAATGTTATTTAGCTTGTCATTAACATTTTTTATTCTTTCTGCTAGCATAGCGAGGCATTAGTTCTGCATCGAATAATTTTTCTCCAACCCCTCTTCCTCTAATATTGTCAGAGCACTAGTGTTTCCCAATTCACTTATCTGTATATTTTCTACAAAGCATACAAAAACATAACCATGGTTTATCACCTATGCCTCCCTTTCTACCACTTAAGTCTAACATTACAATTCTACTCTATAAGAGAGTTGTACATGTAGGATCAAGTAGCTGGTGGTGTAGATGTATGATCAAGTAGCTGGTGGTGTAGATGTATGATCAGACAGCAAATGCTGAACAATCTAATCTTCATCAAAGCTGTCTACTAAAGCTTTTTATCAACGTCATCTGTTGTGGTGTGAAACTGCTAATCAACAAGAGAAGCACTAGTACTGCAAGTGCTTAATCCTCTCAGCCGACAACCAATCTGAACTATAAAAAGGTATATGCATGTATACAAAACCCTCTGTTCACTTAACAGAATACAAGTGCTGTGGTGTCCTCCTTGCAAAGCAATCCAATTTGGAAAAATAGTTTTAAAAGGTAAACAGAGCTACAACCCGTAATCAAGAACAACATTTTGGCACAAGAATCGACAAAGTATTTCAAATTAAGCAAAATGTTACTGAAACAATATTGACAAAGTGATATTCCATGTGCTTGAACTTCGGACATGTTGTCTTATGAAGCAAGAACAACCTCAATACTTGTTCATTACAAAATTTGGAGGAGTTTAGGATTTAACAGACAGTGAAATAATGAAGAAACAAAGCAGACGTAAGATATCTGGCTTCTTAATGTTCTGTAGCCCAGACACATCTTGATCTTCCTTTCAGAGGATCCAAACTGAACATAATAAATCTTTATAAAACAGAAAAATTTTAGACATTTCCATCTTGAACGCATTTACAAACATCAAATTCTATGTATTTCAAATGGTGGGATTTTTCTTTGACAGGGTTGAAACATTGTGTGAAAAGGAGAAAAATTCTGCTCACTAGAATTTACTTGTTTTTCTTTTGATACTTTAAGAAGCAAATCTTTTTAAGGATGGTGAAAAAACCAGACTGTTAAGAAAAGGATGAAATAACTGAGAATATGAAAGGAAAACCATTGGAACCACAAAATAAGCATCAACCCATTACCACATTTTCCAGAGTTTTAACAACCTGAAGATTACTTTTGAAAACAGTGTGGGAAAAGGAGAAAATGCTAGCAGCTAGCATTTTCTCCTTTCCCCACAATGTTTCTACACTTCCAAAGAGAAATTTCAATTTTTTTGTGACATTTAATTGTTGTCTGCATGTGCTTACAATTAATATTGTCGTGTTGAAAAGAATGCAGAAATGTGACTGATTTTAGATAACAAAGAATCAAACAACCCCATGTCTATCAAGTTCTGCACTTCTCTTCCTTTCTGTTTATATATATATATATAAAATAACAGTAAGATTACACTATGATCAAGAAACCAAAGGAAATTGCTTCTTTGACAGGGTTTTCAGAAATCTATCAAATTCAGGGACAAGTAAAGTAATTGGACTAAATATACCATAGAATTGCAAGGGCAATCTGTCAATACTTTCTGGGGGAAAATACTGGTACAAAGAAATCTGTATTTGAGTCTTAGACTGGTTTCATTTAATCAAATGTTTTCCTCAAAAATGCTCCACAAGGTCATAGTTAACCCCTAAACGCAGCTATTGTTTCTGTACTTTTTTTTTCTCCCCGGAACTGGAAATATTAAATTACATTTATGTAAAGCTTATTTAGAGCTTCAGTTAACCATACTCCATAACTACAGCCTCAAACTTAACCAAGCAAACAAGAATTATCCTTTATTTCGATATTGATTGTTCAAAGTTTCTAAGCTGAAGATCTCTAAATGTTTAAATAATCAATTTTTCCATCTCCTGTGACTAAAATATGAAACGGAATGTAACTTTTTAACCAATGTTTGAAAAGAGATGACTTCAGAATCACTAACATTGAGATTTAGCCCTTTAAGAAATAATCCTGTGTTTTCATGACCCTGGGGAAGAGGCCTTTTGAAACACGGTGGGAAAAGGAGAAAATACTGGTAGCCAGCATTTTCTCCTTTTCCAATAATGTTTTCTACTCTGTCAAAGAGCTTTAGCTAATATGACTTTGTACTACTTTGAGATTTGTCACCAGCAGATGCTCTCAATTTGGAAGTGCCTGAACTTTGCTTTTTGGGAAAGGGTTAATAGAAATTAGCCAAATGGCGCAGGAGATGTGTAAGAAATTTGCTTACAATGCATGAAGTAAGATGGATGCTAGACCATAACCAAATCATAGAAAAGCCCTTGAGCACCTCCTGCTCAGGTGAGCTTGACATATGGCAACACATAAGAATCGAAAGAAATAATTTTGAGCTAGAAATGGCTCATTGCCAGAAATTGGAGATATTTGTATCAATAATGATTTTTTCATCAGAAAAAATATCAGGTCTGTGTTTCATATGAAACAGTCTAACCGGGATACCTCTTAACCTCCTGCAATAAGCATTCAACTGGAGACTTCTAAAAATACTATTAATCATTAATAATCAACACAGTGAGAAGAACATTTATAAGTTAAGAGTGGCAAAGGAGAGATTTATCATACAGTGCAATTTTACATTTTCCCAATTTTGAACTTGACTGCTGCAAGATGGGCAAGAAAAAAAGGTCATCTGTATGAAAAAAATCATCTGCAGGATGTACGGTGTTGAAAGTGGCTGGCAGCCATGGAAATACCAGGAAACAGAAAATTGGTTTTGTTATAATCACTCATGTCCAACTCGAACTAACCAGAACAAATACCACTATGATGCATTAAGAACTGAAAGTGTATGACAAATAAGATATAACCTTATCACTTTAGCCTTTTACCACAAAATCCCAATGTTAACAACCCTAACCAAAAAAAAGCTATTGACAATAGTGTGGAGATGTACCACACATTTTCTCTTTTTCCCACAATGTTTTCTGACCTTTCCCAAACAAATCAAATCATTGAACCACATTTAGTTTGTTGTCTGCAAATGTTTTCAATTTTGGATAAGTCTGCACATTTTGTCATTTGGTAAAGAGTTACAAACCATCAACCATCTGAGACATTATACAATCATCAACCCACTATCAAGTCCTTGAGAGTTCTTCTCCCAATAAAAAAAATTTATCGGGATCAATGTAAGAGCAGAGGCAAAATGTGAAATTCTCCTGACCTGAAACTTTATCAGCAATCGGACATGTGCCATTTTATGAGTGCAGAAATATATAGATGATAATCTTCTGGCTTTTCTCTCTCCCTATAGCTTATATAAATCTCAAGCTGGCAATTCCTCAATGATGTATGATAGATAAGGTCAGAAAAGGCAAACTTTGCTACTTGACAGTCCTTATCACAGTCTACAGAGGCCCACAAACACTTCATGAGCATAAAAAAACTGCATCACATAGTACATCTTTCGTACATATCAATATATTCAAAACTGCATGCACACTTCTAAGATAGATATCATACACCGTCAGACCTTCTTATCTTCATGCAAACTTCTTCTACAAAATGTGGAAAAAACACTAACTTATTTAAAGTTGTTCAAAACTGAAACCACACAAAATCTACGCAATCAGTAACAACTTAAGGCAGAGAGGAAATAGCATTATGGTGCTTTGCAACATCTTTTGCATGAAGAAAATGAGTAACTTAAAAACATTAATTGCCAACCTGATACTGATCATCATATAATTATAACTAAGTTGGAATGTCCCAGCAAGAATCCATTGTGCTAGAGGGTGTAACACATAACTAAATATCAGAGCTTGGCATGTCTAAGTATCTGTCCCAGTGTCATGTTTGTGCATATACCAGATGGCTCAAAAGAGCCATCAAAGTTAATTTGTTTTTTATATAAAACATTTCAATTACATGAATCTTACCATTTGGGATAGTGGGTACAACAGCAGTTTTTTTGGTCATAACACGAGCAGTAGCATTGTTCACCTGATGAAGGAGGATGGTCAGACATTAGCATTGAGGAAACGAGTATACATACAAACATAGCATACAATCAACAAATGATGCAAAAGGAATTAATTTTTTGAGTTACCTTCTCTCACTTCATTTTCAAACAGTTTTGTTGTAGGCTTTTTTTTCCCCAAAATTTTGATAAATGTCCAAAAGAAATATGTTTATCAAGGTAAAAAGCAGTAAGTGCTTTTTACTGCTTTTTAGCATATCAGGTATGCTCTGTCAAGAAGGTAACTCTTATAATGTAGATCTTGTCCACCTTAACTCCAATTATCTATCCCATTTCAGTTTTCTATAATGCCAAAACAAATATTTGGGAGGATTTTTTTTTTCCCTGTAAAATGCATCCCAATTCGGTTTAATTACTCTTTTAAAGGTTACTGGGCATAAAGCATTAAAATTTGTAATCATGACCGGCCTGAAACTTGAAAAATACAAGACATATTTTTGAATCCAGCATGCAACGAAACATTTCTAGACTGATAGGGATGTTGTTCTTAAGTAAGCAGCAAGCAATATATCTGCAAACTGTTGTTGTTTTCAGATACCTAGTAGTGTCTATCCATCTATTCTGGATGCGCCCAGTAGCTCAGTTGGAAATGTACAGGGCTAAGAAAACCAGGCTTGCACATTTGATACCCAGCTCAACCTAGCACTTTTTCATAGGTTGCAATAGGCATTGCGGAAAGGTTCATTCCTCCCTATCTGTTGAACAATGTTTCCACACTGTTTTGGTTTGAGAGTAGCCAAAGGATGGAAAAGCGTTCAAGGCAAAGTACTGGTAAAAGAAATTCAAGACGCCTATGTATATGTACACTGGCTGCTGTGATATGACTGAAATATTTTTTTACATGGTATTCAACATTTAACAAACAACTCAAACCACCTTTCTGTTATCTTGTTTGATTCCTAAATATTTGAGCAACACATTACGAACTTCTGCCAATATTCTAACATCCACTTCTTGGCAAAAAGTATCCAAGCCAAGTGGACAAGATCTATCACAACTAATTCCCAGTTAAAAATGCAAAGAAAATATGTATTTCTTAAAATACCATAATGGCCTCTGTTGTAAAACTGGTTCTCTCATGATTAATCGACTTATTGCAGCCTCTTAACTAGCAGATTGGAAAATAAATGAAATGGACATTTTTGGTTGACAAAAAGAAGACTCAGCTATAGTAATATCATGTCAGGTATATTTCTATCACAAATATCAAGATTCAGGACAAACTGCCTGTTTTATCATAGTTTTGTCATGCATTCAAAAGGTTAAGATGACTCATTTCTGCTAGCTCAATATAAACTTTGGAAACTCTATCCTTTAATTTTCTGCTTTTTTTCTGAATAAAAAAGTTCATGACAATCCTACACTGTAAACGAGCTAAAATTTTCAGCATTTGTGTAATTGGAAGTCAAAGCCATTATGATATTTAGCAAGCAGATCCCAGAATTTACAGTACAGTCATCTTTTTGATAATGTAGTTCACTTCCTACAATCTTAAAATAATGGGGACATAACCATGTTATATCCTATTTCCCTGTCATCAAAACTTAACCTGAGCTGAGCAGCTATACTACAGATAACTTGCCTAGCAAAATGTTATGGGGTATGGCTAGCTATAATTTTATAATTCTTTTTTTTTTTAACATACCAACTCAAGCAACACTTTGAAAAATGCCAACTGCAACCTTTTAATGCACAAAGTGTGTAACTCAACCTCTTCTCTCAGCTTGAAGCATTTTGTCGCATATGCAGTGTGTGCCTGTGGCTCTTTCAAAAACTTGTGGCTCACGACAAAGACAAATTACTCATGTCTCATGTTTCTCTTCAACAAAATCCACTCTCTCAAAATTAAATTTGATCGTTTCGCAAGCTCATTTTTCTTGAATTAGAAGAGGCCTTAATATTGAAAAATGGTACAATGGGAAAGAGACCGCTATGTCATGAAGCTGGAAAAAGATCTGATTTGCCTACATGTAATCCTATGAATAATTAATGAAAAGCCTAATTACTGAGGAAGTGAAATTATGATGTCAATAAATTCTGGTATCTTGAAGAAGCTTAGCAGCAGTCTAGGCCTCCTGCTTGTCAAATTTCAAATAAGTCACAGCTCCTGGCACTTTCTTGAAACAAAATTTCCTTCCCAAATTACATCTTTAAATGTTCATTTCTATTCCTAACAGAAAGTTGTCTGAATGATCTACATTTTGAACTAAGTCTTTGAATGGACCCAAGAAAGTGCACTTTCCTTGGTTCAGCATTTACCAAAGGACAAAATTTAGACATGTCCAAATTAAGAACATGTGTAGCTGATAAATTAGATATGGCTCAAAAATGGTATTTAACCTTGAAAGAGCTGAAAACATTTTTTTAACATCCTTTTTCCTTGAAGATCATGAAAATACAAGATTATTTGTTAAAGAGTTAACATTGTCCAAACAATCCAGTGTTTTGGTGACCCTGGAGAAAAGGTGTTTAAAAACATTATAGGAACATGGGAAAATGCAGGTAACCAGTGTTTTGTCCTTTTCCCACAATGTTTTCTACTATTTCAGTTAAATCTCACCATTCCAAACAAATTTTAATTGTTGTCTGCAAATGCTTTCAATTTGGAAGAGTTTTGTCATTTGGAAATGAGATAAAGCAGAGAGTTACTGGTAGATCAAGATGAGACTCACTGCATAGACAAAAGCCTTCTCTTTAAGGTTAATCTACACTGTCTGGTATTTTGTGAAAAATTTCTTGATCATATCAGCCTTGCAACTGCAGTATCAGTTCCTTAATCACAATTTCATTTCTTTCTTGTCCCTATCTTTTTTTCAAAGGTGTTTTTTCTGTCCGTAACTTGGTTATTGTATTCAAAAAGAGCTTATGTACTTTTTAAAAGATTCAGAACCCGGTTACTGTAAACAGTACAGAGGTGCATCCAGACAGCCAAACATATGTTACAATCTTCTTATAGAGAAGCTTAGGAACATTCCTGAGAGATAATGTGCCAGACTTTCTAAAGCATTCCATTTTCATGACTGAAAAGTATGATCCCTAAATGAGGGAAACAGACAGCAGGAGGCCTCCTCTGCTTGGTAAACATGTTCTAAATTCATCATTTCTACATCACGATTTCTCTGAATTGCAGAAGGATTTTTTGTTTAAATCCTTGTTTAAACACGTATCAAACTTGGTTTAGAAAGACAGAAATGAGGAAAGATAGACATTCACTGGCACATAGGTATAGAAAATGCAATAAACATCAACACTAAACTTTTTTCAGAATTTATATTTATAACGAAGAGTGTAGCACCCATTATGCACAATATGCATGTGCATACAAAAAAAATCCATGACCAAAGTTATCGTATACATGTATTAATTTTTCTCTAGATCTGCTCGCCTTCTTTTGAAACTAACTAGATGGGTTTAGTACATTAAATTCATATAATCCCACCAAAAGGGTGGGGACATCCCCTTCTACTCCCTCCCATCAGCACTTCGTGCGTCACTGTGCAGATAAGTATTTTAATCCTGGCTACTGGCCTTCATAACCATCATCAAAATAGCTATTTTTAGACAAAACAAACTTAGTGGGATAACTTACACAAGGTAGAAAAGATTGTCTATTTTCAAATAGTATGAGCAAATTTGTAAAGGGGCAAACGCTTGAAACAAGCCATTTGCTTCATTTATCACAATGTTTTTAGAAGTTGTCAACTTATACTTGTGAAGTTGTCAACTCATAATTTTGTTAAGTAATTTGATGAATTACTTTTCCTAACACTGTAAATCAGAGTCAGACTACAAGGAAAATGCTGTTTGATCTTGAATATACACTACCTGTTATTTTGTGAAACATTTTGGCCAAGCCAGCCTTAAAATGTTAATGTTTAAATTGCTTAAAGTGTTTTTCATCTGTTTATTTCATTTATTTACTTTATTTATTTCAAACAGCAATAGTAAAAGCTAATTACTGATTGAATGTTTGCAGATGGCAGCACTAAAGCATCTGAATGAATAGATCAGTAAGTTTGTCTATTGCACTAACTACAAAACCTATTATCAGTGTCTCTGAACACAAAGTGAAGTCAAGTCATTCAAGAAGGTTGATATTGCAGAAATAATGGAGCATGAGACTTTATCTTAAATTTCTATACATATAAAGGTATTCTGTTGTGATATATTGATGAATCTGCAGCAGGCCACCTGTAGGTCATACTACTATAAAAGTAATTATCAAGTACAGCCTCAAATACCTAACAAATGAAAACAAAAAACTGAATTTCCAACCAAGCAAGGTGGAAGCTCTAAAACTACCCATCACAGTGCAAGATTATAGTTTTCTCACTAATGCCAAAAAGAAGGCTTATCAATATAGACAATCTTCTTTCTCACAAAGTATTTTGTAGAGTATGTTAGAAATTTCACAACCATTTTCTAATTTCCTCTATCAGGGGTGTGACCGATAAAATGTGAGAGGGGAGAAAAATGTCCTGACCCTCTCACATACATCAGTAAATACTTTTTCACATACATCAGTAAATACACTATTTCTTGAGCTTGGACAATTTTGTATTTTCAGTTTTAGCTCCAAAGAGAGGAGAGCGTCTGAAAGGAGGCAAAATCACACCGCTGCTTTATGTTGTACCTAACAGCTGTGTAATATCATATATTCGAAATGTTTATTTATACCATAACTTGCACCAAACCTTAGCAATGAAAGATATAAACAAAAGTAAACTTTCAAATTCTTGAGTTTCAAACTTAAGTATGATACTATTGGGTAAATAACGAGAAGAAGTGATTTCAACTATGTTTTGGAAGGATGATAAAGGAGCACAGGGCCATGAGATTGTATCACTATCATAAACAGCAATACACGATTTGTTCCAGGTTTCCATTTTTTTTTTTAACATTCTATGACGTCAATCTGTTACATGTATAGCTTTTCTGATATCAGCCATCATACACCACCTTTTTGTTCTTATTTTTTATAACAAGGAAATTTAACTTCTCTGGCTGTAATTGGTAATCATGTAATGAATCTTGATCCTTTTTATTCGACCCTATGCTTTCTATTGATCATGTTAGACTGTTACGGGAGACCACTCCTTCATGCATGGCTTTATCCCGATTTAAATACAACACCTAACAACTGCGTTAGGGAGAATTTTTTTTTGGCTCAGTGGTTATGGTGTTGGCCTTTCGTCCGGGCATTCTAGGTTCGATTCCTGCCCGGTCCCTGTATTTCTGCTATGCATTTGTTCATTTGTTTCTTTGTTACGGACTTTGTTCGTAAGATGGGGGCTCATCCGGGATTGGCCATTGAGCCATTAATCCCATTTGTTGTCCAAAAATGAACTTTCTGCCTAATAAGGCTTTGAGTCATCAATAAATGATGACTAAGAGGGGGTGTGTTACGGGAGACCACTCCTTCATGCATGGCTTCATCCCGATTTAAATACAACACCTAACAACCACGTTAGGGAGAATTCTCTTTGGCTCAGTGGTTATGGTGTTGGCCTTTCGTCCGGGCGTTCTAGGTTCGAATCCTGCCCAGTCCCTGTATTTCTGCTATGCATTTGTTCATTTGTTTCTTTGTTACAGACTTTGTTCGTAAGAAGATGTAAAAACAAGAGCAGCGCATGCCAGTGCCAATACTTCTCCCAGATTAACAATATTTCTGACAAATGTTGAGCAAAATCATGATGCTAGTTACAAACACCATATACAATTGATTCATAACACACATGGGAAATACAGGGTTATAGAAAAAGCTGGCTGAAATATTGGCTATAATTAATCTGAAAATATAAAATGCTCTTCAGCTTAGTTAGAGACGCATGTAGTTCAAACTAACTTCTTGCAAAAAGACAATGATTAGTTGGTCATTTGTCCCAGATTGCAACATTTCAACAATAATTTTTCTAGTACCATATTTAGTATCCACTCACAAAATTGCTAATGCTAACCCTTGATAACTTTCACAACAAATTATCTTTGGTGAATTCTTTTTTATTGATAGTGAAAGTTTGATGACCTGTTTAAGCATATTAGTATTTTAAATTACAACTAAAATACGATTTCCTGGTTACTAAAGACATCCATTTTATCCTTATTTGTGCAATATCAACCTTAAAAGCAAATAATACATCAGTATCAAACAAAACTACTTAATCAATTTATAAAATAAATCATTGTTTCACCTACCTACATCTGCATAGCTCCTAGAAGTTGGGACCATGAAGTTAGGAATGTATGGCCTTACAAATAAAATCATGGAGGGTAAAAAATTTGTTGTAGCCACAGTTTAAAATTTGAGTCTTAACGCTCTTACAACATAGTTTACTAAATTTATAACAGCACAGAATGAAGAAATGCCAGACATAGAATAACTATACACATCCTAAGTTTTAAGGGAATGTCACATTATCTAATATCCTCATTCTGATGATACCAGATCTGTAACACCTTTTACAGATGATACAAAAAGTACTTGTGCCAAATACAGCCATGAAAATAGATAAACAAAACATCTACTTCATATTCAAAATGCACACAGATCGTATGTTGATTTCACTAAATAAAACATGGAACTGCCCTCACAAAACTCAGTAGTACAATTAAGGCATTTTGACAAGTAAAATATCCAATACATTTGTGGTGATATCAACTCAAAATGCACCCATACAATGTCTAGGTGATCATAATGAAAAAAAGGTATAAACTCTCCACTGACATGAGGGTTTAAAAACCAACGAGCTGCTTAATAGATCTCAAACGACAAGGCAATACAACAAACAATGACAGGACAGGCATTTCTTTATACTGCACAGGAGTCAGGTATAGAAAGGACTTAAATAGCATTTAGTGTATTGTGCTACCACAGAAAATAATAAATAAACATGCACCTCAATTTTTCGTCCCTCAACCACTGTGCCGTTCAGTTTTTCTCGTGCTCTGTCCGCATCTGCGCTATTTTGGAAAGTTACGAAACCAAATCCCTACATGCATCAAGGAAAAAAATAAGGAACATGCTTTAAATTCGTGCAAACGAATCAATGTCAATACATGTATCAATTCAATAATAATCATTGTCAATCATGAAATTAACATATGACACATGCCTCTGATTTTATACTGTACATAGAAGATAAAGATAAACAAAGATTTACACAGAGTAAAAGAGACTTGAAATCTGTATCGCACTGCTCCACATATTTGAGCATGCTAGTGCCTAATAAAGCGACACAATCTTCATGCTTCAAGGGTTTTATCAGACACACATATGGACAGATATGTAAACAGACAGCAGGGTGGTGGAAACAGACCCAATCTGAGACGAGGATAACACAAACACCCTCACACTCTAGCACACTGTATACACCCATACATAGAGACACATATACAGCAATACACACATCTGAACACATATTTAATGTCTGAGCCCCAAGGAATATTCATTTAAAACATTTCGACAAAATTAGCAGATTACACTCTTCATATTTCTAAGGAAGTATCCTGTCTATATACTATCTAAAACCAGCTTGTTATCATTAACTTTGCCTATGAAAGGTTTCAAGTAATAGGTAAATCACATGTCCTCTGAAAAAGTCTCGTCTAAAAGAAATGACCTAAAATAGGATAAATTGCAAGACTTGTTTATTACACTTCTCTTCAACTCCTATTTCAAAAGTAACATGCAGTATTTATTTGTTGTTCTTCCAAGACTTCCAAGAAGCACTCTACATTCTTGTAAGTGTAAAAATTTTTTTAAACAGTTTGTTTGTCACTGCTTACTATGGTATCTAGTGAGTTACCGGAGTCATCAACTAATGTCATATTATTGTCATTGCTTTAGCAGCAGACTACTTTGAAAACATCCTTGTATCAGTAGAAAAAAAATGATTATCAAGACAGTTCATCCTTCTTAGGCAGAACTTTGTTAGAAATTAATAAAAATTCACAAAATGCTCAAAAGCTGTAATTTCTTTACATTTTACTGTGTCATACTGTTTATATTTTTATTACATATCCATGTACATTTCTTTTTTACTCCTTCATTCCAATTAGACAAAATACTTCCTTGTTGATGATCAATTTAACTTTTCACCAAACAATCTCCTTTTAACAACTCTGAAGGAAAAATGCTTCTGAAAACATTGTAGGTCTAGGGCAAAAAGCTGGTAACCAGCATTTTTTTCCTTTTCCCCACAATATTTGCTACGCTTTCAAAAACAAATCCCATCATATTTACAACATTTAATATTTAGTTTGCAAATGCGGTCAGGTTATCAAAATTTGTCTCTGGTAAAGAGTTATCTTAAACGTCGGAACTAGACTTGTAGAAGACTACTTCTGTTTAAGATATTAAGTGCACGATTACATGTAAAAATAGCATTCTGACAAAGTACGCCATTGCTCATAACAAGCAAATTCTTTGTGCCACACTGTAATCAAAAATAGTCTACTACAAGAAGAATAAAAGCAGTAGAAGGTAATGACGTGATCCTGAACTGCTGATTAACTGACTTCATCATTCTTTGAGAGTTGTTTGTGATTTCTAATTCAAATCAATCCAAGGAATTCTTCCTGTCAATGAATATTCAATAGTTTTCAAACTCTTATTGTTGATTTCAATTCAGTCTAATTCCTCTACTATTTTCCATCACTAAGCCTTTACCACAAAATCCTGAGTTTTAACGACCTGGAATTAGAAGGCCTTTGTAAACCTTATGAGAAAAGGAGAAAATGCTGGCAACCAGCATTTTCTCTTTTTTATCTCAGTTTTTTCTACCCCATCAAAGCCATAATTCATCATATGAGCTACATTTATTAATTTATCATCTGCAAATGCTTTAAATTTGGTTTAGTCCAAAATTCTGTCACGTGGCAACGAGTTACACCATCTACATAAAGTTTTCCTTTTTTGTCATAATTATATTTGGAATTATAATTTTCATTAGAAAGAAGTAAGGTTGTCCTTTTGTTTGTCATGAGGAATTAAGACATTGAAAATGAGTAACAGCTCATTGCAGAATTTGATGCTGTTTCATGTTTCTGAGTAGTACACTATTAGAACCCTCATTGAATGATTTATGTCAGTTTTCATTTGAACAAAAAGACAAATACATGTAACTACAGAAAAGGTTACTGTAGTCTGTAATGGTACTTTGATGACTCTTAATGTAATTCAAACCCTTTAGCATACATTCCCTAGTTTTAAAAGACCCCGAGGAAGAAGTTATTTGAAAACTGTCGGAAAAGGAGAAAATGCTAGTAACTAGCATTTTCTTCTTTTCCCGTAAGGATTTCTACCCTATCAAAGACAAGTTCTATCATGTCTAAAGTCTTCTTATGTGTTAGCGATAAGTGTTTGTCCATCATCAACCAGGCCAATTTTAGACATATCAAAAACAGAGCCAGCAACACACATCAGAAGTAAAGAAACAAATTTTCTTGAGTTTCAAAGGAAGTTTTAATAGAAAGCAGCAATTGCTCGAAATAAACCAAAAAAAATGCTCAATTTCCCCCTCTGTTTTCAAAAGCTATCATCTGCAAGAGAGAAGCATTAGTCATGTTTTCATGGTAATCAGTTGGCACCAATTTACATTCTCTAGCATATTTTTGGCAACTTGTAATGCATCAACTTTATGCTGTTCACAAATATCAAATGACAGCCCTTTTACAGCCTTTCTCTGCTTTTAGTATGGTACTTTGGTTCAGACAGAATTATCGGTGGATTGAATTTCAATAATTATGAATTTTAAAGAGACCCCATATTGTGTGCCATACTGTAACCTTTTAACAATAACTTTCTCTGTAATTTACATGAAAATACCAAATATTCCTGTTTAAGTTAAAGAAGAAACCAGATTTTAATGAGACAATGCTACAACTTAACAGCATGACTTGAAAATTGAGGTATTTCATGATAAAATCTATGCAAATCTTGCTCAAAAATTGACTGCAGAAATGCACTCGAAAGTTTAAGTGACTTTTCATGTGAGAATATTTCTCTGAAAGAAAAATAATAGAAGATATCCCCATGCTATGGTCCTTGGGTTCATCATGACAGATAGAGTCAATGTCTGCTGTGTAAATTATATCCCCTTCCAAGAAATAATATAGGTGTGATTTAGACAAAGTACAATAATTAACATTATGAAGACAAAGAGGTTTCAATAAATTAAGGAGATTATTTTCGTTGACTTATCCACACTGTCTGAGTAGTAATTTCTTTTCTGATTATATTGTGATTACTTCATGGGGCCAAAACTTTATACTAGCCTCCCTTGCTACAAACTTCAAGCTAAAAATGTATCATCTTGGCTTCCTTGGCAGTTATTTTTTGACATTTAAGTCTACAACTAAATGGATGAGAATAAACGAGGCTGTCATATAATAGGTCACAAAGGGTTCTTAGCTAGCTAGTTTCCATCCCTTGACAAGTAACCTTTAATATACAGCCCAAGAAGATCAAACAGTACTTTCATTTTAAGTTTATTCCAACATAAATCAAGTCCCTGTCAAATCCGAAATTGTGAGTTAAAATAATGTAAATGTTTCTGGAAATGTACAACAGTATTATTTAGGTGAAAGCAAACACAGGTACTAAGACAGCTGACAATACACAACTTTGACAGAGAAATTTTTGCCTTTGATATATGTTGAATTCTATCACAAATATGTGGCATGACCTTTGATATATTTCCATCCACGTTTCAAAATAAGTAACTTTTTTGCCTACCCTACATCAAACAGATATTTACAGCAAAATTACCCTAACTGCAAAGATACCTCTGGTAAGAATGTTCCCTAAAATTCTATAGTTAACAAAAAATGTGTGCATGAGAAATTCCTGAGGAAAATATTGTTCTAAATAAATACTTTACCATCCATGGTATGGCTAATATTTACTTAATGATGATAGACCTTTACATGGTGAAAGTTGAGACTGTCCACGATGATCCATTATTGATCTTAGGGCCAAATGCACATTCCTTTACTATTAGCAAGGAAGAAACTTGTCACATAGCAAGTAGTTTTTGTTTTTTCCAAGGTCCACAGGCAATGTGATGCGATATTTTTGCAAAAACTTTGATTTGCTCTAGGAGAACACAGTTTATTACGAACAATGCATCCATCAAATCTTTAGGAAAAGCAAACTATCATCAAACTTGCTAAAAAATGTAGTAGGCTTAGTCTTCATTAAAATCTGCTTCCTTCAAACCAAGTTTTAAATATAATTTCTTTACAAAAGATAAATAATTGGTAGTAGAAGCAATACTCATACTTGCAATCTGCAGTACAAAGCTTTCATTTTTCAAAAACAGATGGAAGATGCCTATCTTTTTAAGTTTAGACACCCTAGCTGGTTGATTTTACTGTTGATTTTAATGTCTGCAACCATGCCTTTTTCCATCAATAAGAAACACATTGCAATGGTTTTCTTAATTAAGAAGACCATAAAAGTTTCATGGGTAACATAAATCTTCATGTCATTGCACAAAGTTTTTTCAACAAATAGTAATTTTATGCTCTTTCAAGCTTTCTACTCATGTATTTTGTGTGACTTCACCATATTACTTTCTCGCACAGCTTCCTCCCCTCCTCATCCAAAATCTTACAGTTTTGAAAAAAGAATTCTATGTATGCAGAGTAACCAAATTTCTTTCACTTCAATTATGAGACAACAGTATCAAACACCAAGAAATTATGCTTTTGGAAACAATGAACACACATCTCATTATTCATCATGAGTATTTTATTTTCAGGTTTTTTTTTAACAAACTATTTATCCTCAAACTGATCAGTGTAAGACCAATGGTTTCCTTCAAAAAATTAGCGCATGATCACACTGCACACAACATTCACTGTAAAATATTTTGTAAGATATTATGGAGGGGAAAAAGTCAGCCATGAAATGGAAATACATGAGCATTTTTACAGACTCAAAAGATTTATTTCCTCAAGAAGGGTGATGATTCCCTGGAGAACATGAATCCTTTTTCTGATTTTTCTATTTATACTTTCTCTGTAAAAAGGCATCCGAGGCATGAAAAGGGTAAAATGTTTTCTTGGTTCTATTTCCATACCTGTACATGCTACTAATTCCAGCAGGTTTCAAGTCTTCCTGTCAGTTTTTAAATGGAGTTGTTGCACAATACGAGATTTATGAATTTTCCAGAAAATTTCTCTTCATGAAAATACGAGTCTATGTCAGTGTTTCCAAGTATAAAACAAAATTACAAGTGAATCATGATGGAGACAGGCATGTTTTATTGCAAAATAAAGTCATTGCCAATTACTCTATAGAGTTCTTTTTCCCTTTTGTTTTCAAATACAACACAGCTGGAAAATTGGTTATGTTTTTATGCATTCTCTACATAAAAGTTTAACCCTTTACCACATAATTCCGACTTTTAACGACCCTAAGAAGGAAGCTTTTTGAAAACATTGTGGGAAAAGGAGAAAATGCTGGTAACCAGCATTTTCTCCTTTTCCCATAATGTTTTCTACCCTATCAAAGACAAATTCCATCATAATGGCCAAATTTAAATTGTTGTCTGCAAATACTTTTCAATTTGGACAAGTATAAATTTTTCTCGAGTGGTAAAGGGTTAAACCAAAAAGTGATAACCAATTCATTTTGTTAAATGTAACATACTGAAGTAATCCATTCCAGGAACAAAGAAATCATCAGTCAGACTTATGTGTCACCTTGTGAGGCAATCTGTGTCTTAGACAGGGATTTACTCTTCAATAAATCAAATACTATCTGAATCTGCATGCTATCTCCAAGCCCTTTAGCCACTACAATTTTACAAATTTCAGTTCTAAAACCTTTTTTGTTGAATTTTTATGAAAGAAGGAATAAATACCATGCTCTGGCAAAAGGGGGCTTAATGCACCTCCATCATACATGATACCAAGCAAGTCATCAAATACTTATGGATCCATAATAGCTACTCTTTTAAATTATCAACTGAATCATGAGGTAGACTGGTCCTTGGACATACAGAAAATTGACCAATAGCAGAAAGTTTCAGCCTAGATCAGCCTTCGCGGACTGCGCAGGCTGACCTGGCTTGATACTTTTCACAGATGCATTAAGTCGCCTTTTCACAGAGTATGGCTCACATGTACTCTTTGTATAAATTTGATAGGAAATGTTAAACCTATAAATTTTGAACAGGTATAGCCAATCCCTAAAGCAGTCTATAACAGTTTCTCTCTGTCCTAGATGGACTACTTCAGAATTGAATAAAAAAATCTCATTTTAAAAAATTAGTGAAGAATAAAAAAAGAATAATTTTAGAATAAAAGCTATACCTATGGAAGTTCACTATTCTGTTTGACAATTTGAGTTTTTTAACTGCTTTACAATGCTTTCAAAAGTGAGTTTAATGACAAGTAGACTTTTCAAACTCATCAATTTTTTGTTCATGTTGTTTCAATTCTGGTTATAATGACACAGAAATCAGAGATAATAGTGTATCTACAAATTTCACAGCTTGCATTACAAGATTATGTTCAATGTTTTCTTCTTTGAGTTCAATGACAATTACAATTGCCAATCAGTGTTATGTTTCAGTACAACAAACTTTGTAACTAATGGGGTTACCAAGAATCCAGTCTTATACCCATGAGAATTTACTCAAAAGAGGAATCATATTATTTTCTTCAAATATTCATGAAATATATCCCTCACTTCTTCATAGTCAGAAATGGCCTCTTTCCAGACAGGAAAAGTTGCCTTTGCTTGACAGTGTAATTACTGGTAATGAAAGACTGCAATATCATCTGTCAACATCTTAATAGCATGGTTCATACCAAAATGATCAATTTTCTCTGACTGTTTAGGTTTAATATATAATTTGGTGAGGAACACAATGATCAATGCTCTGCCCCATACAGACAATTTGCAGGTCATTTTTTGGTAAAATTTCCAATTTAAGGGATTGCCCCTTTTAGCAAAATGATTCCTTGCCAATCTTAAATTTGTAAATTGTATATTTCTACTAGGTAACTGTAAAATTTAGAGGAATTTAAAGTGCTCATCAGTAATTAGCTAACTATATTGACTGGTAAGAATGGATTCTCAGTGTAAAAATATTCCTACCTTGGATCCCCTTTCATTGAAGATGATTTCTACATCTAAAATGGGTCCAAATTGCTGCAAATAAAGCATATTTATATTATTATTAATCAGTGATCAGTTTCATTCTCCATTAGTAATATGTAAACTTTCAAGACCTTAATTTTTGGGAAGTGTCTCAGTTTGCTTTTATGGAGTGTGAAGATTACATCTGAGTATTCTAAATTGAGGAAACCATGGCTGATTACAAGAAATTTCTTCTGAGCTGCAACTGTTACAGTAACCATCACAATGTCTTCAATAGTATTCTGCTGAAAGTTGGGACAGTTGTCTGCAGCTGGTAATTTGTTTACCACAAGACAAAAATGTTGACTTGTCAAAATGGAAAGCATTTTGCAGATGAAAATTCCAGTGTGGCTCAAATGATGGAATTGTCTTTGAAAGGGTAGAAAACATTATGCAAAAAGCAGGAAAGGCTGATTACTGTTATATCTCCTTTTCCTACTATGTTTTTTAAAAGGCATTTTTCCCTGGGTCATTAAGACTTGGGACTGTGTGGTAAAGGGATAAGAAAGCAAGACTCTTAAGCATGTGCCAATGAATTATTTCACACAAAAATGCTTCGCTTACCCCTAACAGATTTCGTAAATCTGCCTCTCTGAATCTGAAAGGTATATTTGACACATGTAATCTCTTTGGTCCTTGTGCTCCTGCCTGTGAGGGATCCACTTTGGTTGAGTCTGTAGGGCTCTGTTGGGATTGTGGGGGCTCGCCTTCCACCAGATCTGTCTGCTACAACACAAAACACATGGTCCAGTTATCTTTGTTTAACAGAGAATATCATACACTGTATAAAAGTATTACAACATGTGATACTATAAAATTCTTTCATACTTATTTTTTCAAGGAAGCCTATAAACAAAGTCTGACTTCTTTAGGTATGATACTATGAAGTTTTACTGTTATAAGCTATTTTGTAACACAGGAACAAGAGTGTATCAAGAGTTTAACAACACAGAAGTCAGTTTTCCGGTATACTGCAATGCAAATGCTGCCTTGAATAAAACATCATCACAAAATATCGCGCAGTGATGATCCAGAATTAAATCTCGTGTTGATGGCAGTGACTGGGAAAGGCTTGCGCCATGCGCCATAGTCACATTAAAATCCAAAATGTCACATCGTTTTTGCCAATGAGTGTGCCCTTATCCCATTCAATTTTCGACGTCGTAAAAGTACGAAATTTAGTCAGACGAATCTCCTTTGATCGGCGCCGATTAGACGCTCTATAAAATGAGTAGCTTATTGAATATTGAACCTATTTTGTCGTCTTGATGAAACTGCCCTGATTTTGCCGTAAAATTCAAATTCAACAACTACCTTAGCATTAGAATATACCACCGAAAATTTAAAATTGCATGAAGGTCAGGGCTCCATCAGTAATTTCTTTCCCACAATGATTGTTTATTAACAGACTCATACAGACGATCCTAGCGAGAATCAGAGCAA
This sequence comes from Hippopus hippopus, assembly GCA_946811185.2. Taxonomy (NCBI): domain Eukaryota; kingdom Metazoa; phylum Mollusca; class Bivalvia; order Cardiida; family Cardiidae; genus Hippopus; species Hippopus hippopus. The sequence goes on from OX328096.1 coordinate 37,940,318, forward strand.
CTCTTAGATCACATCTCTCTCCGAGCCTATCCCAAGCATATCCATGGACATGCAGCAAACGTTTATCAGTGTATATCATGCTGATTGAGAAGGCCACTTTTTTTTTCATCATGAATTAGATAGGTAACATTCTCAATCAGCTTAATTGGTCTAATAGTATTTATGTTCCCTGCTACCCCAATTGATAAGTTCATTTCGATCATCATGCTATAATACTGCTAAAAGAAATAAAAAGATATGAAAGTAGATCGCTGGAAAAAAAAAACGCGGAAACCCATGACACAACAATGGTCAATTTGACACCGTCCGATCAGAGTTGTCTCAAATTGTTTCTTCATCATTTATAATGAATTTAAACAGTGAATTTACATTATTATATGTATAGAATGATAATGAGAAAAAAAGTTCTTGTTTTTTTTTTCTTTAATGAAATGAAAATAACAATGAAAGGGGGTGAAGGTCAGACCTTCGTCTTATGGAACAATGAAAGGGGGGTGAAGGTTAGACCTTTGTCTCTTGGTGTCATCCTCATATTTCCATAATAACCAAGTAATTTTGACCCTTGATCATTTCTCTTTGACGCTTGGAAATTTCATTTTGACTCTTGAAAATTTCAGCCCAGAATTCATTGACTCTTGGGATTCAGGACCTAATGAGAACCCAGATGACTATGTTTGATTCCAAGCATTAAATATAGAACCAGCATAAACATTTAGCTACATTTTGACTTGCATTGGGATAGTACTATTTTAAAAAAAATAAATGAAAGCAATTAAAAGATTTTGTGTTTTTTTCCTAAAATTGTCACATTGGTTTTCAAAATGTCACATTGATTTTCCTGGAGGAAGGGACAATTTGTCCCATTGAAAATAATTCTTTCCCAATCACTGTGACGGCAATGCCAAAAGTTGTAAGTCCAAGAACTATCAAGCAATGCAAGAGAAACATTGATCTGAACATTGAGACATTAGGGGTTTCCAAACATACACCTTATTCCTCTTTATCAAACAACAAAATTTTAGACAAGTACATATTGAAAGCTTCTGCAGAGGACAAATTCAGGCTGGCATAGATGGTGAAATTTGTTTTTAGAAGGGTATAAAACATTCCGGGAAAAGGAGGAAACACTGGCTACCAGCATTTTCTCCTTTTCCACACATGGTTTCAAAAGCTTTGTTCCAAAAGGTGGTTAAAACATGGACTTGATTAGTAAAGGGTTAACTCGTACAGCTTCAAATCAACAAAATAGATATTATAGGTCTAGAAAAAAAATTTATACATTGCAATTTTATAGAATTTTCTACATAAATATATCAACAATGCAGGCACTATACAGCAGGCTTTGTTCAGTTTTATCTACACGGTCTACAAAATCAGTCCATATTAAGTTGTGCTAGGCAAGGAAAAGATTATCAAAAATCTATCAGACTGTATTGAACTCTCGTTTCACACTATTTCTAGCCATAAAATGAATATATGAATAACAAAAAAATCAATTGCTGTATGCTGTTATTTCTTATACATCTCTCAAAAGTGGTCTCAAAAAAGGTTTTACGACTGTTAAGACTGACAAAAGGAATAACAAGAAGAATGGTCCTTGGACATGCAGAAAATTCACCATTAGGAAAAAGTTTTGGCACAAGTCAGCTTAGGTGGACTGCGCAGGCTGACCTGGGTCAATACTCTTTGCAGATACAGTATTAAACCACCTTTTCACACAGAGCATGGCTCAAATATGTTGACAAATCTATAACTTGAAAATAATTTCTTGTTTCTTGATTAGCCATTTGGTAATGGCAAGTAGCTGACAAGACTCATAAGCTACTTGGTAACTGTTACTATAAAAAACCTTAAAACTTAAACTTAATTTAAATGACGTTATGCTAGGAACCCTTAGAAAGCATTATGATAATTATTGTAGTTTCCTTCATTGTTTCTATATCCTGACATTATTTTGTCCATATACATGTACTGTCTTCTGTGCTTAGATCTTTTCCAATGGATAACTTTAACCCTTGAAGTACCTTTCATTGCTAAAGTTGCCTTTGTGGCCAGTGTAGATCAAGATTAGACTGCACAAAATGTGCAGCCTGATCTTTGATCTACGCTGTCTACTGAAACTCTGTAGACAAAAGAAGCCATGATATTCACAAGATTTTTTCTCCCTTTCCACATAGTCATTTTCAGAGGACAGCAGTTTTGAAATACTACCCTGAGTGACTCTTTCATGGAATGTAACCCTTTACAAGTCCACACAATCCTGACTTTTAATAACTGTGAGTACGAAGGCCTTTGAAAATAGTGTGGGAAAAGGAGAAAATACTTGTAATAAGCATTTTCTCCTTTTCCTACAATGTTTTCTACCCCTCTTTAAACAAATTTCAGTGTTAGAGTCAGTTTTCTTTTGTCGTCTTCAAATACTTTCAGTTTGGACAAGGCTAAAATTTTACTGTTTCGTGAAGAGTCGCTCGAAATATGTTGTACGATTGAACTTCTCTGAAAGTACGTACAACCTGTTATGAAAATATTTTTTTGCTTGGTTTCACAGCAAATTAAATACTTCATGCGAACGCAAGAATCTGTATCATCAGTATCTTTTACTAACCAATCTCTAAAGGCAGGATCTTTCAGCCATTGGTCTTGGAAAGATCGAGATTGTTTTTCTTTTTTACTGGGGAAGCCATCTTTCTGTTTCAGCATACAAGTGCTAAGCAACAGCTGTTGTCCCGCTCAGTAAGACAGTACTAATTGACGTAACGCGGGTAACCAGTCGTAGGAAAGCAATTTGTTCTGAGTGTACATGTTGGTGTACAAAGTTCTATTTATAGACATTTTGGAATTCCGATGGTCAGTTTGTAAAGGCAGAGTTAAAGCCTTTGTTTTTCAAATTGTTTTCGGTGTTGATGTAGTCTAATTAAATTATCGTTTTGACTCAATTTTGACTGCGTCCCAGGGCGATCAGCTTATTTATTTTGCGTCTGAGCTGATTTTCATGCGTATATAGATACTTTTACGTCGTTAACGGAAACCCTGAACCAGTGTTAACATAAACAGACTGTGTTCCTAAACTGGTACCCCTTGTTCCTCCCTTAACCGTCTGATAGAAGATATGAAGATCAATAACATGCTTATATCACTTAAACGGTGTTCCAGTACACTGCTACTAAAAATAGATATGAACCAGTTGGGAATCCCTCGGCTTATATACTCAGAGTCATCCCAATTTAAAAATCAAAGCATTGAGAACGCTGATGTGGCATTTGTCAAGGAAGCCACTGTGTAGAATTAATAATTTGAAAACAGGATGGCCATGGTGGCCCTGGATCGCTCACCTGAGTCAATAGGCGAAATTCACTCCACGTGCGTAATTCAATTTCTGACCAATTGTCTGGTCAATTGAGCTTAAAATGTGGCCTCTGGAGCGTCCACAAGGAATTTCCTAAAGTTGACCTAATGACCTAATTTATCACCCGATGTGACCCAATTTAGAACTCGTCAAAACATTTATCAAGACAAACATTCTGAACAGCTTTCAAGTTAATTCAGCAATAAATGTGGCCTCTAGAGTGCCCACAAGGTATTTCTTAAATTTGACCAAGTGACCTAGTTCATGACCCCAGGTGACCCAATTCCAAACTCACCCAATATTTCATCAAGACAAACATTCTGACCAATTTTCAAGTCAATTGAGCAAAAAATATGGCCTCTAGAGTGCCCACAAAGTATTAGTTTAATTTAACCTCGAGACCTAGTTTATGATCCCAGGTGACCCAATTTTGAACTGACTGAACACGTTGTGCTCAGGTGGGCTAACAAACTTAGAACAGGTTCACTACATACCAAATAACAAAGCTCTATGCTTTCCAGTTTTAGAAAAGAAGAATTTTAAAGTTTTCCTTCTTTGTTCCTTTGTTCGAACTTGTGACCCCCGGGGCAGAGCCAATTTTGACCCCAGCGGCATCACTGAACAAACTTGGTAGAGGTCCACTAGGAATTGCTACATACCAAATATCAAAGCTCCACACCTTCCAGTTTTAGGGAAGAAGAATTTTAAAGTTTTCCTTCTTTGATCCTATGTTCGAAATTGTGACCCCTGGGGCGGGGCCAGTTTTGACCCCAGGGGCATCATATGAACAAAATTGGTAGAGATCCACTAAGAGATGCTAGATGCCAAATATCACAGCTCCATGCCTTCCAGTTTCAGAGAAGAAGAATTTTAAAGTTTTCTTTCTTTGTTCCTACGTTCGAACTTGTGACCCCCGGGGCGGGGCCAGTTTTAACCCCAGGGGCATCATATGAACAAACTTGGTAGAGGTCCACTAGGAGATGCTACATACCAAATATCGAAGCTCTACGCCTTCTAATGTCAGAAATGAAGATTTTCAAAGATTTTGCTATTTTTTTCCTTTCTGTTGCCATAGCAACCAGAGTTAAGGGTGGAATTCAATCTCTTGAACAACTTTGGTAGAGCTTCACCCAAGGAACATCCCTGCCAAATTTCACCAAGATTGGCCCAGCGGTTTAGGAGGAGAAGATGTTTAAAGGAATTGTGGACAGACGGACAGATGGACGCCGGACAATGACCGATCACAATACCTCACCTTAGCACTTCGTGCTCAGGTGAGCTAAAAAAAAAAAAAAAAAGAGAAATATTATTTAAATATTAACTTGAAAATCAACCTCCTAAGCAAATTAATACGTCTCTTTGGTTAAAGGGAGATTACTGGTGCCTTTGTTTGCGTTATTTGTGTATTGGTGGTCTCCCTTTGATCTTTCAAGAGGAGTCAGGAGTAACGTCCCTTGACGGAAGGGTGCACGATGGGTAGAGAGAGAAGCCATGTAAATATATTGAATTCAATTAAGTTTATACCTGAATATTATGATTTTGAGATATCTTTGGCCGTCAGGACCTAATTCCCAACATTACAATAAAGTTTTCTTCCTGTAAATATTCATGCACAATCAAATGAGTAGCGTGCAATCATGGGACGAACAAGCCCAGGGACGAACTGGTTTTGGAACGAACAACCCCGGAAGCAAAGCGGTCAGAAGACAAATTTTGAACATATCATTGCGCCAATAGAAGGCTATGAAGAGGTGAAGCTATTTTTACTCAAAAAGAAGTATTTCCACGATCGATAGCCTTTTGCAGTTTATTTCAATACGCCATTTCCAATTATATATCTGAGTGCTATTGAAAAACTCATTTGTCTTAAAAAATTGAGTTTAATTGGGTTTACTTCCTTCGGTTTTGGACAAAATACCATACATGGTCTTCAAAATTCAATATTGAACATTTATTATTGATCTCATAGTGGCATTGTCTTCGACAAATGCCACAATTATGTACATCAATCAATATCAAAAGTAAACTTCCGCTAGATTAGCAGTTCTCTGTCTGAAAGTTTTCCGAATGTTACAGGCTTGTGCAATTATATGTCAGAAAATGCATTTGCCTGGTTGGGCTAGTCTGGTATTTTTTGTACTCGCCTGAAGTAGAAGACCACTCACCAATGCCAGTGGGCCAGTGGAATTTAACACCCCTGCTATATGTGTACAACAGACTGATCCTAGGGAACACACGTTAGTACGATGGTTAAACAAGTATGTGTACCAAAGGAATTTTTTACTTCCTCAACTCTTTTTACCTAACGACAAAATTCTAGATCAGTCCAAATTCAAACCATTTGCAGACGACAAATAGAACTCAAAAACTGAAACATGCCTTTGGAAGGGTAGAAAATATTGTGTTTCCAGCATTTTTTCCTTTTCCCACATTGTTTAAAAAGCATTTTTCCTCAAGGCCATTAAATCTCGGATTGTGTGGTAAAGAGTTAAAAGTCTCACTAGCACCCAAAAGTAAGGGGTGTTAAAATCGATCAACATTAAAATCATACCATTTAAAAATATGGAAATTATTGTAATGATGACAATCTGTTATTGTACAGTCGGTCCAAGTGTTACTTGATGGCAGGAAAATGAATTTCAGAAACCAGGTAAAAAGTAAACAAAACATAGACTGACCTGGCAACTTTTGACCTAGCTTTAAAATTTATTATCTTGCCAGTGACTAATGTTTGAACTCAACATACTCTTTTAACAGATTGTCCTTTATACAACAATTTCCATACTTTTAAAAGGTATGACTTAAATTCAAATGCATTTTGCCACATCCTGTTTTTACTTTTGGCTTCTAAAATAGACAAAATAGACAAGGTTTGGTAAAGGGTTAAGGCAACAATTTGAAGTTTCAAACATATGGCAATTCACTTTTGAGCATAAAGCATTCAAAAGAAATTAGACTAACTTATGATTTTACTGTGTTTCTTTTCAAATATTAGGTTAACTTGGCCAAGACTGCAAAATGATTAAAAGTAACACCATATTTCTTTAATAAAATTTCACAATCTCAATGTGATGCTGTTGTCTAATTAGACACCTCAAAGAAATAAATATCAGAAGCCTTATTAAAATTGCATGGCAGATCCCTGTTCTCCTAGCAAAAGCACCCTAAATTCAAGATTAACCATAGCCATATTTATACGAGTTTTTTTCCTCTCTGCAGTAAATAGCTTTAGAAAGCATTGAGTGGAAAAAGCAAAATTTCTCCTCGCAGTATGTTTTTAATATCCTCTAGAGAAGACCTTGTACCTTTATATACAGGTACTTGATGATCTGTAATATTTAAAACCAATCAGCACATGCATATCCAAGTTCTTTTGTTTAACTTTGTACAAAGCAATTCCAATGTGATCGATCCTGTGGAAAATGGCTTTAAAAACTTTCTGGGAAATGGAGAAAATGCTGGTAATCAGCATGTTTTTCCTTTACCAACAATGTTTCCAACTCTTCGACAGGTAGATTTCCTTGAGTCGCATTTACTTTGCCGTCTTCAAATGATGCATTCAGCATGTACATATCTGTTGTTACATGGTAAAGAGTACAGACTTTTTACAACTGATCTGCAAATTACACTAATCCAAATTCAACACATTTACAGACAGCAAATTCAAAATTGGTACAAAACAGCTGAAGTTCTTTTACAGGGTAGAAAACACTGTGAAAAAGAGAAAATACTGGTTACCAGCAATTTCCTCACCATGTGTTCAAAAGCTTTTTCCCACAGTCATTAAAACTCAAGAGTTGCTTGATTTACTGGTTAACAACAATACTGAATTCAACAGTTAACTCTTTACCACACAATCACAAGTTAAAATGACCCTGAGGAAGAAAGCTTTTGAAAACCTTGCACAAAAAGAGAAAATGCTGGTAAACAGCCTCTTCTCTTTTTCCCACAAGGTATTTTTACACAGACAAATCCCATTATATTTGCCATATTTATCATGTCATCTGCATAGTTTCGTTTTAGACTAGTCTGAAATTTCACCAGGTGGTAAAGAATTGATTCTTTGCTATGTAAATACCTTTTTCAGAATTTAAAATATAAGTGGGTTTAGGAGTTACTGCATTTCACAATCAAATGCTCCTTTTCAAAAAGTTTTATCATATCTTTAACCCTTAACCACACAATCCAGAGTTTTAAGGATCTAAGGGAGAAGCTTTTTTGTTATCATTGTGGTTACAACCCTTTTTCCACAATGTTTTCTACCTTCCAAAGGGAATTTCTGTTTAATGAGTTACATGACATTTCTCATTCTCTGTGTCATTTACAACTACAGATAGCCTTTCTGTAATTAGTTAACTAACAATTTTTTTTATTTATTTGTCTAAATTGGAAGCATTTGCAGACAAGTCTAAATGTGGTTTAAACTGTAATATGTCTTTGATGCCTTGCTGGTCTCCAGCATTATCTTTTTTTCCCCATTATGTATTTAAAGGCTATCTTCCTGAGGGTTTAAAAACTTTGGATTGTTTAGTAAAGAATTAATTTGATATTGGTGATGCTCCAAGATAATAAACCTAATCTTTTTGCTCTCTAACACTTTACCAATTAATTCTATGCTGTTGTTTCCTTTATAAAGGAGGCCTTTAAAAACATTCAGTGAGGAAATGGTCTTCATATATAAAACGAGCACCGCATGAGGGTGTCAATGCTCAGCTTCAGTTGCTTGATTTTCAGTGAAAATTCTAAGTCAAAAAAGGGGCATGACTGTGTCAAAAATATGTTTATGGTTACCTGTCCATGTTGAAATGGTTCCTCTTTTGATAGCTAACAACTTGTCTAAGTATGAAGTAATTATCTACAGTAATGACAGACATATTATAAAATGTCAAAGTTTTTGAAAATGTCTAAGTTTTTGCACGACGCAGAGGACAATGCCAGGGCTATGACAATACCTTAACATTTTCTTAGAGAAAAGCCGAGCTAAAAATGAGAAGAAACAAAACTGGAATATTAGATCTCCTAGATTCTACACAAATCTTATATCTACCTTTCACTCTTTACCCCACAATCCCGACTTTTAACAAATCTGAGACAAAAAATTTTTGAAAACATTGTGGTACATTTACAACAATGTTTTCTAAAGTTTCATAGGAAAATTCCACAACTTGAATCACATATAATTTCTTGTCTGCAACTGCTTTGAATTTAGGTAAGTTTTGTCATCTTGCAGAGTTAACCCTTTACCACACAATGACGACTTTTAGCGCCTCTGAGGAAGAAGTCTTTTGAAAACATTGTAGGAAAAGGAGAAAATGCTGGTAACCAGCATTTTCTCCTTTTCCCACAAAGTTTTCTACCCTATCAAAACAAAATTGCACCATTTGAGCCACTATGAAATTGTCGTCTGCAAATGCTTTCAATTTGGATAGATCTAAAATTTTGCTGTGTGGTAACGGGTTAATCAATTTAGTGAGGAACCCTAGGAAAGTTTTGTGACTATTGAACTTTCTTTGACTGTTTCTTCATTTGGCATTATTTTGTCCATAGTTCATCTATGTTAAAAAGTTTTTCATTGGATAAGTTTAACCCTTAAAGCACCTTACACAACTTTATTGGCTTTGCAGCCATTTTAGATTAAGATTGGACAACATGCGGTCTGCTCTTTGACCTACATCGTCAGCTTAGCTAATACATTCTGAACAAAAAGAAACTTGACATTGCAAACAGTTGGCTCTCATTTCTCAATGAAAAATCTGTTGCATCTATTTGGCGCTCTAATGGTTAATGGAAGATGTAGATATGAGTTAGTGGGAAGCAGCAGATTACAGGTACAGTGCCAGCAGAGGGGTACTTGGTTAAAATGACCTGATGAACAGGTTCAATCTTTTGAACTTCCAAGATCATGGCATAAGTACTGCACAGGTTTCCTGAGTGCAATCATTGAGTGATTAGTTGTGATTAATGGTACAACTTGTTCCATTTCTGAGATGTAAATAAATAGCCCTAAACTACACTAACATAGGTGATGAGCTGTTTGTTATTTGTTATTTCTATGCACACATGAACATGTGGGCAAACCTGCACCACTATTCCTCCACCTCAAACCATGCGATAGAAAAACAAATATACTCAACGTACATTTAAGCTGCCCCTCGGCCTTACCGTCTGCTGCTCTACTCCACCATTGGCTGTTACTGTAGTAATGGCCGTTGTTGTGAAAGGTGTTTGATCACTTTTGAATTCTGTTGGAAGCGATGAGACTGGGGTTTGAACCATGACTTGTTGATATTCCTCCAGCCCTGGTGTTTGGGCATACTGGTATGTTGGAGGTAATTGATTCTGTACCATGTGCTGAAATATACATGAAAATAGTAAAGTACATAGCATCTGAGATGCATGTAGACATCTCACATCTCTAACTATTATAAACTTTCAATAAAAAAACTAAATGCAAAGGATCAAATTTTAAAATCAGTTCAATGTTAAATCTTCACATACTGTCTCCGCTTGTTCTAAAGTATAAATGTTTAACCATTGAACTTAGGGGAAATAGTATGTGATTACTAGTTTTCCGATACTTTCAAAATCATAAAAAAAAAAAAATACATTCGTTTTATTTAAATGTATCTCTTTGGTGTAATTTACACAGTTAATATATGTCTAAAAATAGCATGGTTTGGTAATGGGTCCACAAGCTGCGGCATTCAATCTTTGACATATCCACACAGTAATATGTTGATTCCTTTTCCTTTCCTATCAACACTTCCAAGTAAATATTTATTGACCCCTAGAACACCAATCACGAACTTCATTGCTTTTTCACCGTGTAAATCAAGATCAGACTGCACAGAACATGCAATCTGATCAGAGATCTGTACATGACACTATTTTGTCAGATAATACAGGTCCAAACAGCATTTCGCTTCCACTGACTAAAAGGCTTTTCTTACTTAAAATGTCCATTTTGTATATTTGACACTTTTTGCGTTCAAGTTCCTTTGCATGAAATGAAATATATTTGTCATATTTCATAAATCCTCAGGTAAATTTGACATCAGAACATACAAAGTACATGTAAGCCTTCATAAACTGGCATGACCTCCCATAACACAAGTAAGCCATGGTGACATTGAAGAACATATCAAGATCTGTGTTGTGTTGCACTAGATCTTACCAAATGAACCAAGGTACAGTGTACCCGTATCTGTTTTAACTCTTTACCACATTATCCCAACTTTTAATGACCCTAAGAAAAAAGCCTTATGAAAATATTGTTGGAAAAGGAGAAAATGCTGGTAGCCAGCATTTTCTCCTTTTCCCACAATGTTTTCTACCCTTCCCAAAACAAATTTCAATCTTTCAGTCACATTTATTTTGTCGTCTGCAACTGCTGTCAATTTGGACAAGTCTGAAATTTTGTCATTTGGTAAGGAGTTAAGACAATATACATTTATTAAAAATCATTTTTGTCTGATCATTTCCAGTGTCATTTCAAGAAAATGAAAAAATATATAATAGAATTGATCATTAGTTTCTTTACAACACACTTTGCACCAAGGGATATGACTAATACTGTGCTGTAATCCTCATCTATAGAGAAGAGAGAATGTTCAGAAATGTTTTAAGATGACATAAATTCCTGTCTGACAAGCCTTTCAGCAGATCTCTGTTACTGTTACTGAAACATGCACTAGTCAACACAAATTCTTTGGCACTGCTAAACATGCTTTAAAAACATTCTCTATCAAGCACAATCAAAACCAATAAAATCATTACCAGTACTTTGAATACCAGTAAGAAACTACACAACGTGGTTTATAGTACTGGTACTGTCTCCTTACTGTAACTTGTATTTGTTTCTTGTTCTCTTTTAAAGTGTTTTCATACCAAAAATTTATGATGTTGGAAATTGTTAATTGAATAATTCTTCTGGACTCAAAAAAATGGCACTGGGTGTTCCAGCCTCTTTTGGATACTTGATGATACTCGTATCACCCTTTGTTGGTAAATCCCTGTAGATCACTATTTCTACCATAATTTTCAAGGTCAAATGAAACTTACAGCACACTTCAAGATTATGTAATAAGTAATAAATACAAAAAATTGTCCAACAAAAATATGGTGGGCAAAAAAAAGCCCTGTCATACAAAACATTACAAAACAATGGAAAAGTACAAAATGTAATGAGTAAACTAAAACACCATACTGCAGTTCCAACAATGTGACCAAGTTTGACACAACCTGTGGGTAGTTCCATCATCTTGTCAACCTAACAAAGAGTTATTTGCCCAAGACAAACTAAATGGATCAGAACAAAATGGCGCAAAGGTCTTTGTTCGTTACATGAAATACTTCTCAAAGAGGACAAGTCACATGACCAAAGAGACTTCCTGAAAACTCACTCTCCATCCGAAACTACTTATGCACTCCATTTCCCCCACATATTGTGTTTTTGTAACTCTAATGCAACATTTTTCAAAAATCATTGTGGCAAATGATGGAGACACACATGAGAACTCTTCCCATTAATCATGGTGATTTCTTAATAGTCAGTTCTGTGTTTTTTATACATCTCCAAATATGTCTTCAAGACACCAAAATATATAAGCTGCAAATGAGGCTGACCCTTTACCTAACAACAAAATGTTGGGATTGTCAAAATCTAATACATTTTTCAGACCACAAATTGGATGTTTTTGAAAGAGAAGAAAACACTGAGGGAAAAGAAGTAAATGTTGGTATTACTCGAACAAATTGACATGAAATTGACCTCTATGCAAAGAATAATTAAAGAGTGAATATTTATATCATCGGGTAAAATCGGACGGTACGGAAATTCTGTTAACGGTAAATGTATGTCGGGTTTGACCCTTATAGTGCCATAGTCAAAATATTAGAGCTTTAATGGATGACATGGATCAAGATCAGACTGCACAGAAAGTGCATATTAGATCTATGTCACCCGCCACATATTGCCAATTTAAATCAACGAAATCATGTTTATTTCAGGTATTTTTTAAAGACAGGACAAAACTATTAGCCACATAAGAGTTAAAAATCGTGCACATAGTTCCGCATGCAGACGACATTACCCGAAGCTAAGTTTGGACAATAATTCAAGCATGAAATTTAAGGTAATAGAGGTCATTTATTTCATGTCAATTTGTTCGAGTAATAACCAGCATTTTCTTCTTTTCCCAAGTTGTTTTCAGGGGCCTCTTAAACACAGAGTTGTGTGGTAAAGGGTTAGGAGTTAACACTTCATTTTAGTTTGCTTACAGATTTAACTCTTTACCAACTGATAAAATTCTATACTTTTCCAAATTGAAAGCATTTGCAGATGACAGTCTGAATGTGGCTGGAATTATGTAAATTGACTATGAAAGAGTAGAAAACATTGTGGAAAAAGTAGAAAATGCTGGTTACCAGCATTTTCTACTTTTCCAACAATGTTTTCAAAAGCTTTTTTTTTCAGGATTGTTAAAACTCAGGATTGTGTGGTAAAGGGTTAACCCAATATAATATGGACCATCTTGCCACTTTCCACTGCAAATATCAAAAAGGCTAGATAGAAATCACTAAAAAAAAAGTCTTTGTTAAAAACAGAAAAAACTGTGGGAACAATAGCAACTGCATGTAACAAGCAATTGCTCCTTTACCCCCATTATTTTCAGCACCAATCTACTTTCGCAGTGTTTTAACCCCTTAACCCAACGACCCTTAGAAAGAAGCCTTTTGAAAACATTTTGGGAAAAGGAGTAATTGCTGGTAACTAGCATTTTCTCCTTTTCCCACAATTTTTCTTCCCTGTAAGAGAACTTCAGCTCATTTGTACCTATTTTTAATTTGTTGCAGATAGTTTGAATCTGGAAGTCTAAAACTTGTTGACTAGTGTGGGAAAGGGTTAAGTAGTGGTGATAGTTTGAATTTGGAAGTCTAAATCTTGTTGACTAGTGTAGGAAAGGGTTAAGTAGCGGTTTACACTTAACTCTTTAAAGAGTGAGAAAATTTTAGCATCCACTGAATTGGCGACTCTGGCAGACTACAAATTTTCATGTAAATCAAAAGACTCTGTCTTTGAAAGGTAAAAAAACATTGCGGGAAAAGGAAATTGCTGGTTACCAGCATTTTCTCCTTTTTCCCTAATGTTCTCAAAAGACTTCTTCCGAGAGGTTATTAAAACACTGGATTGATTGTTTGGTAAAATAATAATAGACTGCAAAACTGGTCATATCTTGCAGCTGTTTTTCCTGGTATTTTATAGCTCTTTACCAAATGACAGAGTTTTAGATTTGTCCAAATTGAAAGCATTAGCAATCAACAAAAGAACTCAAAACATGAAATTTGTCTATCATGATAGGATAGAAAACATTGTGGGAGAGGGAGAAAATGCTGGTTGCCAGCATTTTCTCCTTTTCCCACAATGTTTTCAAAAGCCTCCCAACTCAGGATCATTAAAACTGGTGATTGAGTGGTAAATGGATAGTGAAGCCTCGGCTAAGAAGTTGCTGTATGGTGTTTAACGCCGTTTTCAACATTATTTCAGTTGGCCAGTGCACCTATCCATGCTTTCCTAGAGTCTCGTTTACCAGTACTCCGCACTATTTTCTTTCCAAGCCACTGGCTGTTTTCCCACATAACCATCATCGAAACAATGGTCAGCGGTGGGAGGGGAATGAATCCTGTCGCAATGGCTATCATCAATCCACAGAAAGAAATTGGCTGAGCCAGGAAATTGAAGAATACTTTTTAAAAAAATGTACACAATATCAAAGATCAGGCTGCATGTTCTTTGTAATATTATCCAATTGAAATATATGTTAGCAATGCAGAGATATAAATCCAGGCCATAAAGATTTGTAACATAATGGAGTCTTTAATTACTTCTGATTGAAAAAAGAATATTTGTTTATTCTGCAAATTTGAGGTATAAAGGAATTTCCCCTTTTTTGTTCCATAATATGCTACTTTTGATGGGAACATGATTTTCCGTATGAGTAGAAACTAAACTTTTACCAGATGACAACAATTACAGCTGGCCAACACTGAAAGTATATATTACATGTATTTCGCAGACAACAAGCTAAATGTAGTTTAACGATTGGATTCATCTCTGAGAGGCAGAAAACATTATGGGAATAGGCAAATATGCTTGTAACCATCATTTTCTCCTCTTCTTACTATGTTTTCGAACGCTTTCTTTCTCAGGGTTGTTAAAACTCTGGATTGCTTGATAAAGAGTTACTAACACTTGGTAGTAATTCCAAAAATCTATAACTTAGTTGAACAACTTAACTGCTGAATTTTGGCACTAAATGAAACCAATAAAATGTGACAGTTCATCATCAGGCTGTAATCTAACATCTATTATCATTTGGTTAATTTCATAAGCCTGTCTGTAAATCTGAGACACATGATGGAATATAAAAATAAATAGCTAAATCCACATAAGACAGCAAAGAATATATTCCTACCCACATATTCACAGATGGTACCATGACTTGCATTCTGACACTTTGACTCCGATTAACCACATTCAGCTTACAACACACTAAACTGGGACAATCCAGTTAATTCAATTAGGCAAGGGAAATCATGTACAGAAGAAAGGAAATGCAACACCCCAATTATCTCTGAATAAATTAGGCTAAACTGTATGAATTAGTCATAACAAATGTCAGAATATTCCCCAAATGGTCCAGTTAGCCATTGATCTACAGTTCATGTAAGTATTAACACGCTGGCATTTGCAAATTGTTGGAAAATTCATAGGAAAATTAGTCCTAATGGTACAATTTCTTCCCTGGTATGCTAAACGTCCCTCTCTGACCTTTCCTACTCCGCAATTTGCTTCATCAGATTACCAAAGCACTGAGAGTACCCCCTGAAAGTACCCCAGACATGGACCAGAGTTTCAAACCACAAACAAATAAAAAGTCCCAGTAACTCTAGCCGGACCAAACAATAATACATATTTACTGGTCTGGGCCAGGGCACTTTTTTGAAAATTTCATGAGAAAAGGAGCTATTGCATGTAACACACTACTTGTTTCCCTACATATCAATCAATCCAGGCAATTTCTTTCCTTCCAACAGTCCTACTAATTTCTCCTAGATAGGGGCAAGTCTAGAAGAGTCTCATAAGAAATGTATGCTAATGTTTTTACTTAACCCTTAAGTCTTTACCACACAACAAAATTTTAGACTGGTCCAAAGTGAAAGCAGTTGCAGATGACAATTGGAATGTAGTTCAAATTTTGATTTTTGTCTTTGATAGGGTAGAAAACATTGTGGGAAAAGGACAAAATGCTGGTTACCAGCATTTTCTCCTTTTCCACCAATGTTTTCAAAAGGCTTCTTTCTCAGGGTCGTTAAAACTCAGGATTGTGTGGTAAAAGGTTAAACTGCTAAATAAATAGAATCACGATTTCCAGCTAACAGTATATACTGAAACATTGCGATTACCCAGTGGTTGTTGCTGGAAAAAAACTCACCGAACCTGACAGTGTAAATCCAAGATCATACAGTGCACTATGTGCACTCTGATCTTAATCTACATTGTCCGCAATAGAGCATTGAGTCACACTTAGCAGCCTAAGTGTTAAGACAAAAAAAACTAGAGCTGTCACTGAATGTGACTTAATACCCCCGCCAGCGCTTTGACAGAAACAGGCAATTTAACAAAAAAATTTCTAAGTTCAAGGCGAGATTACCCTGGAATCATAGGGAGTAGATGATTGAAAACTGCGTCTTGCACAACTTCAGTATCAATGTATCAACAAACTTTCAATATAATAGCAGCAAAACTGTAGGAGGAGTTCGCGACACAAAAATTACTAGTATTTTGTACACAGACGGACACACGGACGGAGAGACAGACAGGCTGATTCCAGTTAAACCCCCCCCCCCCCCGGAAAACATTCGTTTTGCGGGGGTATAATTACACATAAAAATTCAAAAACAACAGATACCTCTACTGTTTTATCTTCCTTAGTATCACTAGATATTCTGTCTTCCATGACCTTTAGATACAAAGTCATCACTTCAATGGCATGAAAGCTAGGCTCTAAAACAAGGCCTCATATCTTATTCTGATAGCAGGCTGTCTAATTTATCAGACTATTTTTATGGGGCTGGAAAGTCAATAAATGAAGCCCAAAGGCACCTTCATTATAAATGAAGTACATGGCCATGCCTTACGTTGTAAGCAAAGAAATACTGCAATAAGAGACCTGATTCTCGGAAAGTTATTCAGTCTCATGACAATAAAAATGGAGAGAACTTTGTCACTTGAGGGAAAGGTTTTAGTTTGTTTGGGTTTATAAATAGACCAATTTTAGGAAAATATATAATTTGTTGTATTTGTTTAGATGATAAACTATGGTTTTCATTAAAAACTTGAACCAAACTTTCAATTTCATTAGTTACTTTGATCAATTAATGTCAGCATTTCAAAGGACAAAATTAATATTCTTTTTCTGGTTCGAACTCAAGGCTAGGATTTAAATTAAATCATTAGAATTCCGTGAAAACCTACTGAAAGTTTTTGGAACTTGCCATGTTTCGGGGTTTGTTATTATATTGCCAAGGCTTAGAATTGACTTTGATAGCACATGATATTGTGTATATGTATCGGTAGTTACTAATTACAGTAGAAATGCCATACAAGGAAATAAGAGTTGACACTTAAAGGGGGCTATTCATGTTTTCATTATAAACTATTATAAACTTTTTAAACAATTAATGACTGTATTAAGCAAGGGGTAAATAGTAAATCATCAATATAGAAAAAAGACAAATGTAGGAATAAAATGTATTTCATTAATTTAAGTATTATCTTGATGGGCTACGTAGCTTCTAAAGGCATATCAAGATTTCGTACCAGAATTTCACAAAGGTTTGTGGAAATGTCACATGATCAATAACACATTGATTATGTGGGACTGTGTTCAAACAAGTATGATGAGCTAATATTCTGATCTCATGAAAAACATACTGGCAAAAGGAAAAGAAAACAATGTCAGTCAGCCCAAGTCTGTACATCCCTAATTCTACTATATTCTATTAAAACCAGTTTCTGTAACTCTTTACCAAACAACAAAATTTTAGACCCTTCAAAATTCAAAGCAGTCAACTGTGGCTCAAATAGTGATTATTGTCTCTGACAGGGCAGAAAACATTGTGGGAAATGTTACCAGTATTTTCTCCTTTTTCCACAATACTTTCAAAAGCTTTCCCTAATATATGAGATTATTTGGTAAAGGGTTAGGACACTACAAATGAAACAGGCAAAAAATTTCAAAAAATTTAAGAAACTATGAAATGTGTTCTCCCACCCCACCATTACAGATACAAATAACCTTAAACAGTAAATAACTAAATCAAAGGCCAAAAAAATGTTCTTTCCTTGAAGTTATGACAGTACATGTATCATGAAATATCTGAAAAATATTGCAGTTGATACGAAACAAATAAAATGATAGATCAGTTCCCTATCTGAGGGTCTCTGACTTTGAAACAGGCCTTGTATATTAATTATTCATGCCCAAAACTGTATTTTTCCTGCATCAACGTGTTAATTAAAGTCAGTTTGCAAGACAATCAGGGATGAATTATACAGAAAACCAATGAATCCCTACCTAAAGACTTCACTAAATCAATAGGAAGTAGGCAAGATCACACAAGAAGACAGCATTTCAGCAGCTCTATGAAATTTTAACTGAAAATCTTCTCTAAAAACAAAGGTCACAGTCATGCTGTCAAAGTGGGCTTCTGGAGATAGTGATGAATACATTTTTCTCTATTTTGTTTTCGGAGTACAAAATTGATGACAAAACTGCAAAAGTTTTGAAAGGTTCTCAGAAAAAAAAATAACATTTTTCTGTCTCCAGTACTAAATATAATGAGGCTCTGTGGAAAGACTTTAGTACATAATAACATCAAAATACATGAAAATCATTTGAGCCATGCTCCGGCAAAAGAGGCCTTAATACATCTCCGAGATCCATGGTACCAAGCAAGCCATTACATACTTATGGATCCATAATAGCCACTTTTTTTAACAACTGACATAATAATGGGGTGGACTGGTCCTTGTATATACAGAAAATTGACCGATTGCCAAAAGTTTCGGTCCAGGTCAGTCTGCGCAGTCCGCACAGACTGACCTGGATCGATACTTTTCGCAGATGCATTAAGCCCCCTTTTCACAGAGCATGGCTCATTTATTTTGTGAGTTTTTTTGTTTTCATATATTCAAATCTGAGAATTTTGTATTTTTCGTAAGTTTTTCCAATGACTAAACAATCACTTACTGATATATTATACCTAAACATATTGGTCCTAGATTGTCAATGCATTTTGCTCATTAAAACAAGAGACTATAATATATATAGATTGGCAAAACTCTAATCAACAACACAAATTGCATGAAATTTCTAAGACACTGTAGTGCCACATTGCAAAATATCATTATTCTACCCATACTGGAAAATAAGTGCAACATTGCTCTGGCCCACATTGCTCCTACCCAACAAGTTTAATTCTGACAATCAGTCTACACTACCCAAAAACTCTACTATTGCCCCTAGCAGTCTAACAGTTAAGTACCAGTTTCATCATTTGTAATACAATACCTGCTGAAATATTTCTTCAGCTACAGGGTGGGTTAACTGATCCAAAGGAAATTGTGGCATCAAACTTTGAGGTATGATCTGCATGTTCTCCATGATTGCACAAGAAAAATCCTTCAGACCTACTATCTATGTAACAATTAACACAAAGAGCCTGCTTTTCTAGTATGTTTAGAGTGGTCTTCTGCAAGGCACATCAAGAAAGGTACTGCAACAATATTTGATTATTTATGCCTTTTTATCATCCATTACCCTGTATGATATAATAACAGATGAATGACCTAACATATGCTTCTCTTTTACTGGTATCTCTGCCCCATCTTGACACCATGTGGGGTATATACACCCAAGTGTCATACAACCATGGAATAAACCCTTACCTCACACATACATTTATTCCCGTTAAAACCATTTGAACAGATGATTAATTAATACTAATCAGGTCTGGAAAAAAAGAAAGCCCAAAAAGATGTGATAGAATATTGCAAAATCAGTCATCATGAAAAGGTTAATTACCAGTACTGCAAATGCACCCAAAGGACATTAAGAGATAATTCTGAAAGAGGATATTCGAAGATCAAGTACAGTGCTAAGTGACCAGGGTTAGCATGTACCAGATATATTATCCTTGTCATTCCGAACAACTGAAGTTTAGATTTGACCAATTTGAAAGCACTTGCAGACAACAATTAAAAGGCAGCTAAAAATCATGTGAGCTTGGCTTTAACCCTTAGGCTGCTAAGCACAACTGAGGGTGCTTATGTGGACAGTGTAGATCAAGATCAGGCTGCACAAAATCCTGGATCTACATTGTCCAGAGGTATTTTTTCCCACTGAAATCAACTTTGAAATTGTAACACAGTATTTGGTTTTTGTACCTTCGAGTGGAAATTTTCATTTCATCTATTTAGCTGCTTAAGGGTTAATAGGGTGGGAAACATTGTGGCATTTTTCTCTTCCCACCTGTGTTTCGAAAAGTTTTCCTTATTACTGGTAGGGTCATTAAAATTTTGGGTTGTGCAGTAAATAGTGAAATGCCTTGAACAACTATAGTTGCTTTTATAGCCAATGCAGATTTAGATAAGACGGCAAAAAACATGGACTGATCTTAGATCTTCACTGTCTACTATGCAGAGATGTTCTATTGTAACGCATCTTGAAAGAGCAGTTACTGGGTTTTTTTTTTGATACGCTTTTATTTGGCTCATTTGGTAGTTTTTCCCTTTGCCACACAATCATGATTTTAAACGACCCTGGCAGAGAAGGCATTTGAAAACATAGTTGGAAAAGGAGAAAATTCTGGTAATCAGCAATTTGTTTGTTTTCCAATGATGTTTTCTTCACTGTTACAGATACTATCAAATAACTGTAGCCACATTTAATTATTCTTCTGCAAACCGTTTCAGATGTGATGAATCTAAAAATATTTTTGTCTGGCAATGAGTTAAGGGTTAAATTGATACCAAAGATAAACAAACTTGATGAAGTGTGACATCCTAGAATACAATCTATTTTTTCCAAAATCAAACATTGCTTTCTCTCCATGGCCAGTATTTATCCTTGTATTAAATGAAATTTAGTCTTGATTTAACTTGGTCTCTTCACCCTTTACCACACTATCCCAAGTTATAATGACCCTGTTGAGAAAGGCTTTTGCAAACATTGTGGGAAAAGGAGAAAATGCTGGTAACCAGCATTTTCTTTTTTTCCCACAATGTTTTCTACCCTGTCAAAGACAAGTTCCATCGTTCTAGCCACATTTTAATTGTTGTTTGCAAATGCTTTCTATTTGTAAGGGGCTTAAAATTTTATCACCTGGTAAAGAGTTAAAAAAAAAAATGTTTCTGTTTCATGTGCTCTGATATTAGGAAAGGTTCCAAAAGAATAATATGCAAACTGACAAGTGCTATCCTGTTTGGAAGCATACCACATGAACAACTGACATGAAAAATTTCTAAATAACAGAAAAATGCACTTTTTGAAGGTTATGGGAAACTGTGTGAAAAAGGATTAATTGCTCCATCTGTTTGATAGCTGCTTCTCCTTCAATATTCTCAGACATCAGTCAAGGGCAGAAGTAGTAAAAGTTGTTCCTGCATGGTAGTGGGTTGACCTTTTAACTCTTTACCAAACGACAAAATTTTAGACTAATCCAAATTGAAAGCATCTGTGATGCAGACTACAAAATAAATGCAACTCAAATTTTGAAATTTGTTTTGAGGAGGTAGAAAACATTGTGGGAAAAGGAGAAAATGCTGGTTACCAGCATTTTCTCCTTTTCCCACAATGTTTTCAAAAGGTTTCTTCTCATGGTCCTTAAGTCAGGATTGTGTGGTAAAGGGTTAAATATATTAAATTAGATGTTGCATGATGCATGAAAATTAACTTAGATATGCCCTGATGGTCTTAACACATTAGCTTAATAAGGTAGATCTATTTATAGAGATGACCAGCTACAAAAGTCAATATAGTCCACTTTACATAAAATAACCTCTGAACCAGGATGTTCCAAAAGCCCTTAGGAATAACTAAGTGGACCCTTGATTGGATGAATAAACAAAGCAAACAGACCACTTGAACAAAACCACCAAAATTATGCCTGATTATAATACAGGAAGTGTAACTCTACACAAACACACTGATGTCCAATATGCCTGCCAGAAAATTGAGTCCCCCCATAGAAATCACAAGTGGTGTGTTCTAACAATGCACAACAAAAGAACAGAAAATTGCCACTAACCTGGAGGTGTAATGGTGTTGTAGCACTGACTGCAGTTGGTAAATTTAACTTCTTATTTTGACTTAAAAGTGTGAGGTACATGTTTAGCAACCGTGCCATGTCTCTGCGACTATGGCACTCAGACATTGATCCAAGAAATACTGCCTCACTGTGATTTTCCAAATGTTTCTATGGTAACCAATATTCAGTAGATGTGTGCAAGACTCCAAGTCAATTGATGGTTCTTCACACAAATTGTTAGTGTAAATTCATTTACCAATACATTCAGAAAAAAGTTGATAATATGATTTTATCATGTATTTAATTCTATTTTAGTTTATCAGTTAAATTTCTTTTCCTTCATGTTTGATAAATTTTATGATACAAACATTACAACCTATATTGTATTTGATAAGCATCAGGAAATTTATTAGGGTAGATGAGTTTTGTTTCAAATCAATTAACAACAACTTACTTTCTGACACGGTAAATTTAAAATAAGAGCACCACATGCAGGTGCCAATGCTCTGCTGTGGTTGCTTGATTTTCACTGAAAAGTTTAAGTTGAAAAGGGGAGACAACTGTGTCAAAAATACTTTGGTTGCCTGCCCTTGTTATAAAGGTTCCCATTTTGACAGTCATCAACTTGTTCAAGTTTGAAGCAAATGTCTCCAGTATTAACAGAGATATTATACAATGTCAAAGTTTTTGCCCCAAAGATGCAGAAGAAGGCAATGCAGACGACACCTAGGCTATGACAATAGCTTAGCATGTTCTTCTGAAACAGCCACTAAAAAGTGTTCTTCAAAACATTGTGGGAAAAGGAGAAATGCTGCTAACCAGTATTTTCTCCTTTTCCCAAAATGTTTTCTACCTGTTTAAAGTCCACTCACTTCAGTCATATTTGTAGTCTGCAAATGCTTTGAATTTTCATAAGTCTAAAATTTTTTCATTTGGTAAATGATTAAAAAGATTAAACCATGAATTACGGTACTGAAATAAATTGTTGTTAAAAATGAGGATGTT
This sequence comes from Hippopus hippopus, assembly GCA_946811185.2. NCBI lineage: Eukaryota > Metazoa > Mollusca > Bivalvia > Cardiida > Cardiidae > Hippopus > Hippopus hippopus. The sequence goes on from OX328096.1 coordinate 37,963,041, forward strand.
GTAAAAAGAGAGGATGTTTCCTTTGCAGCCAGTGTAGATCAAGATGCTTCAAAATGGATGGATCTGAAAAATTTGTCATCTGATAAAGATTAATACAATCTTAGCTTCTTGACTAGATTAAAGTAGTAATTGACTCTCAGCATGTAAAAGGCAACACAAGTTGCTTCAGGCCTAACAATACATGTTTATGGTTTCAGTCCGAGATGCCGTAGGTAGGAAATTTTTTTTTTCTAGAAACTTTTTACATGGACCATGTACCGAAATCACACCCGACAGATTTTTTTCTTTCGATCATAGCATACAAAGTTTAGGGGTGGCAGCATTTTCTAGATAGGGTCGGGAAACACTAAACACCGATAATTTTTTGATAGGCCTCAGCAGACAATGTAAGTCAAGATCAGTCTGAGGAGAACTTGTGATTTCTGTCCAATATTGTGGAAATTATTCTGGTAAAAGAAGCTTTAAAATTTCTACAAGTTAATATGTCCACTGACTGAAAATATAATGTTTTATTTATTTTAAGTGGTCTGAGAGTAAACCCTTAACAATACAATCCTGTGTTTTGTGGCCCCTTTAAAAAGGTTTAGAAAACATTGTGCAAAAAAGAGAAAATGGTGAAAATGTTAATTTTATCCTTTTCCTGCAATGTTTTCTACCTTTTCACAAACAAAACCATTGTAAGAGCGATATCCACTTTGTGGTCAAAATACTCTTTCAGTTTGGAGACAAGCATTTTGGTATCTGGGAAAGAGTAACTGAACTTTTGGACTAATTTTTCAGTTGTATTTCAAAAAATCATAATTTTATTGTATAGTCTAAATAAAAAAAAAAAAGGCTCCATCTGGAAGCATTCAAACAATCCTGATTTTTTAAAAACACTAAGCAAGAAGACATTTGAAAACACAGTGGGTGAAAAGAAAAAAGCTAGTAACTAGCATTTTCTCCCGTTCCAATAATATCTTCAAAGTTTTTAAAGGCAATCCCAACATTTGATACACATCTGAAATATTGTCTGCAAATGGTTTAATCCTTACATAAAACCCTAAGTTTAAACGACCTTGATGAAAAGAACTTTTGAAAACATGGTGGGAAAAGAGAAAATGCTGGTAACCACAATATTCTCAACACTTTTAGAGAAGCCTTTTATCATTTGAACTACATTTAATTTGTCGTCCGCAAATGTTTTCAATTTGAACAAGCCTGTTTTTTTTTGTCTGGTAAAGGTTTAACTCTTTACCACACAATCCCAACTTTTAACGACCCTGAGAAAGAAGCGTATAGAAAATATTGTGGGAAAAGGAGAAAATGCTGGTAACCAGCATTTTCTCCTTTTTCCACAATATTTTCTACCCTATCAAAGTCAGAAATAATCACATTAACAAGATTTAATTTGTTGTCTGCAGATGCTGTGAATTTGGTCCAGTCCAAAAATTTGTCATTTGGTAAAGGTTTAAATTTGGATGAGTCCAAGATTTTGTCATCTGGTAAAGGGTTAAATGTCTTATAAAACCAAAAATAGTAGGTAGAGAGAGACATTGTAACATAAAGATATTTCTGGAGATATCATCTTTATAAAAGCTAATGCAGTAAAATAAAACAGCATTTCCAGGAGCCCAAATGCTGGCAGTAACTGTTGTAGAGAAACTGAAATCGACAATTTTGACAAACAGGCGAAGAATAGGCTATTTCATTGCCTCCACACGTTTTATTTTTTATTTTTCTTACTGCAGACTGCTCAAAAAAAGAAAAATTTATTTTTTCTTTTGCCGCAATGTCTTCATATGTATTCATGCAGTGTATAACATCACTGCTTGACCATTTATTACAAGGATGATTTAAAACCTGTCTGCTGCAATTGTTTTTCCGGAGGAAATTAATTTACCCTTTACAAGAAAAAAGATACAACTTTTTATAACCCTGAGAAGAAGGCTTTTAAAAACATTGTGGTACAAGGAGATAGTGTCCTGCATTTTCTCCATTCCCAAAATGTTTTGTACCTTTTCAAAGACCAATTCCATCAGTTGATGCAATATTTGATTTCTTGCTGCAAATCTTTTGATTTTGCATATGTATAAAATGTTGTCATCTGGTACAGAGTAAAAAGAAAATTTCTTACAAGGCATACAGTAGTTCTCACACATGCATTTTATATCTACCTGGTTACTGATTAAACTGTTATAAGGGTGTAGAGATTGTGCTTTTGAGAAGAAGACATTTGCAGAGCAATCACACTTTCATGCACTTTTTTCACCAATTTTCCTGGGTTAAACACCACAATGGAAAAGAATTATATTTATCTATTGAGGATTTGAAGAATTTGCCTGTAATCTCAAAATTTAATGTCCAACCAAATGGTTTGTCTCTGTGCCATGGGACCTTTACAAATAAAGGTTATCTCCCTTAGATAGCTGAGCCAAGCCTTCCCGTGTTTTGACCCTTACAGTACCCGTCATAACTTTTGTCATTTTTGTGAACAGTGGAGAATCAGGCTGCAAAGACATATTATCTCATTTTAGATATAATCTTTGTAATGATATTCTAACCAATTCATTATCAAAATTGCAAGCTGAAAATTAGAGCAACTATAGGTTAACTCTTTACCAGCTGCAAAATTTTAGACTTATCCAAAAAGTAAATTCAGATGGCAATTTAAATGTTGAATATTGCTGAGTTGTGGGAATGAGACAACGCTAGTTACCAGCATGTTATCCTTTTCCTACAATGTTTTGAAAAGCCTATTTCTTCAAATAGATTTTAATTCAGAATAATGTGGTAAAGGGATAACCTACAGAAAAACTAGTATGAAGCAGAGCTTACCAAAAGACTGACCATGATTAAAATCTGGATTTTTTCAAGCAAAATATTGGTGACAAAGTTGTTATTTTTAATATCTTTAGTTTTGTTTCAATCATACCCTTCCCCTTTCATCAATTCCTGGCAATCAGGTTTGATGTTTGCTTACTATAAGTTTGCATCTTTTGCTTTACAATTGCCTTTTCACAAAGGTTTCTGCCAAAAATTATTGCAGGTTAGGACAGACAAAGACAAGCTTGATTGAGGATATAGAAAGCGTGATTGCCAATTGCTGATTTTAGAGCATGCAAATTGGATTACAGAGACATATTAAGAAATTATACTGATGACAATAGGGCACATTTCTTTATAAATACTACTCTAGCAACCATTTGACATTGTTCAAATTGTGTTTCATTCCTTAATCACAACTACACAAATAACACTGTATGATTTATATTACAATAATACAATTTCATGAACAAAATAAAGACCAACAATACAAATTTCAAAAGTAACTATTACAAAAAAAGGCAAAACTGAGCTTTCTTTACGTGTTTTGACACAATCGTATTCCAGCAGCTGCTTAGTATTTGAAGTAACACTCTTTTAACCCTTTACCACGGAATCCCAAATTCTAACAACCCTGAGAATTGACTGAATTGACTGAATAGTGTTTTACGCCGCCTTCAACATTATTTCAGTCATATCATTGCTACAGCTCACATATTCATGTATTTCCTGGGTTTAACCAATACTAGGCTAGGCCTCTGAAGTGTTGTGCCCAAGGACACTCCAAAAAAAAAAATCCAGTGGATCTAGTGCAGCTCGATTTACAGCTCACCACACTTTACCACTGAACAACCCTGAGAAAGAAAGCTTTTGAAAACATTGTGGGAAAAGGAAAAAATGCTGGTAACCAGCACTTTCTCCTTTTCCCATAATGTTTTCTACTTAATTAAAGGCAAGTTTCATCATTTGACTCATCTTTGATTTGTCCAAAATTTTGTCATTTGATAAAGAGCTAAAAGTTCATTGACTTGTATACTTATCATGTACAAATAAGTTGAACAAATTCTCCTTATATTCAAACAAAATATCATGTAAAGAAACAAATGTAACTATGTAAAGAAACTATAAAGAGGGAAAAATTGGGATAAAAATGCAACAATCATATATATACATGTATGTTCACAAATGGTATGAAATCTCAGATAATGTAAGCTAAGCCATATAAACATATTGACCTATTTTTGCAAAATCCAAGATGTCGGACAACACTGTCAATTCTACTTTTATGAAGAAAGAAAAGTGTTTTACAATCTAAAAGTTTCAAACATTACCAATGGTTTGGCTCCCAGCCCTGGCCACATTATGGACATCTCTGCTGGATCAAAGGCAAATTCCAAGTAATTTCC